>CM065648.1:2663621-3995431 GCA_033220425.1 Lepraria neglecta | reverse complement strand
GTCAGTCAATTCCGTATCTCAACCGCTCACCCACGAATACTAACCGTATGCCCAGGAGCAAACCAAGGTCTCGGCTTCATCACAGCCCGCATCCTCGCAGCCTCCTCCAAAACCAACAACCACATAATCCTCGGCTCCCACTCCGAAACCAAAGGCTCTGGCTCTCTCTCCTCCCTCATCACCTCCGGCTGCCCAGCTGAAAACCTCTCCACCGTCCAACTGGACGTCACATCCAACTCCTCCCTTTCCGCCGCCTTCTCCACTATCTCGAAAACCCATAGCCGCCTCGACGTCCTCATCAACAATGCCGGCATCGCCCCCAAAATACCATCAGTACGCGAACAATATCGCCAGGCAATGGAAACGAATCTCATTGGTGCCGTTACCACGACAGACACCTTCATCCCTCTCCTCCGCAAATCCTCTTCGCCACGATTGCTTTATATAAGCAGTGAGTTTGGCTCCCTAACAATCGCAGCCGACCCCAATATCCGGGACTTTAATGTCGATGTAGTTGCTTATAGAGCTAATAAGGCGGCGATGAATATGATTTTTGTGCAGCAAAGTAAATCGCTTGGAAAGAAGGGCATCAGAGTCTGGGCTGTGAATCCGGGATGGCCGGCTACAAATTTGAGTGGGAATGCTGAGGCTGCTGCAAAGAGAGGGGCAATGGACCCCGAGGGTGGAGCGCGGGTTATTGTTGATGCGGTTGAGGGGAGGAGGGATGGTGATGTGGAGAAGCGTGTTGATGAGAATGGGGTTTTGGACTGGTGAAACAGGCATTCCTGGGAGAGTGGTTTTTGGTTCATGAATAATTGTGAATGAAGAGGGAATGCTAACAGCCCCCACGTGAGGTATCGCGCACATCGCTATACTTGTGCTGTTGGACTTCTGCACTGCATCCACCAAAATTAACCCAGCCCCTGTCTTATCATCTAGCCAGCTAATTTCTCCTCCCTAGCGCATGCTCGCTCACGGTAAATCCCCTCCCAAGGGGTGGGTGGATAACAATCTGTACCGGCATTTCTTCGGCTATCCGACACACCAAAAGACGAAGCCGCCAAGTATGCTTGCAACGTTAAATGTCAACGCCACCCATGCAATGTCCACACCCTCCACAGTCTTTGTCGCAGAGTCCATAATTACCGCCCCCTCCAGAATAATATCCATCATATACGGAACTTGCGGCAGACCAATTTTGCTCAAACCCAACAAATCCCCCATCGGATGAATAAGGAGCTTCTGATAGTGGGTACGTGGATATTGTAGCTGCTCCGCTTCTGCGCTTTTTGCTTTTGGATCCACCTTTTCCGGGATTTCCTTGCTGGGGTTTGGTTGCAGGTTTAGCTTTCGCCTTCTGACTTCTTGTTGTGGTGATAGTGGCTGCTTGGGGAGACTCCTCTTTGGCTGTGGTGGGCTGGAGAGGTGCGTTGGAAGCTGTGCTTGGAACCTGCTTCAAACGTGGGATGTGCGCTTTGCCGGCCAAATGATCCTGTTGCTGCGTCTCGAGCATCATTCGGTTGCATGTTGTGCATATCCGCATGGAGTCAACCGCAGCAGGAGATGTTTTAACGTCCACCTTCGTGACCGCTTTTCCATGGGTTGCGGCTTTGCTTCTTGTTGGTAGATCGACCAGCGGAAATGGACGTTCAAGCATAACGTTATTAACGGTTGGAGTCGCCTGTGCCGCTATGAGGTTTGCCATTTGCTTTGATGCCTGTGGCTCGATGTCTCCTACTGGACATTGACGGATCAAATTTCCAACAAGTTGCGTCTCTGCTTTTCGATGTGCGGCTTTCGCGGCAATTACCTGTGGAATACTCAATTTTCCTCTTTTCTCCGTGTCTCTCACTCCAAGTATTCCCTTTTTCTCTATCTCCCTCACTCCAGTTTTTCCGGAACAATTCTTCTTCCCATCTTTCGCGGTATTCGCCCATGGACTCAAGACCTTGTCCCTTCCATGAGGATCATACGATTCCGCCTGCGACATCAAAACCCTCTTCCCCGTCTCCTCCTGCACTCGCTTAAGCCACTTTTTACCAATCTTGCGCGAGTACACATTCCAAAGAACGGGGAGATACACAACATCCTGCGCGCAATAATCAACGATATCCTGCAGTATAGGCCGAATATTGAAGACCTCATACGATCCACCATACTCCACAGAAAACAAAGCCTTTCCCCTTTCTTTCGTAGCATTCCAACCCTGTCGTGCTTCAGCCGTAAGCCGCGCATCACAGTTAATGCAATTCCTAAGCCCAATCACACGATCCTTATCCCACGACCTCGTCGCTACTTCCAACAGCTGGATATCATGCACACCCTGCAGCGAAATGTTAAAGTGGGCATACAACGCATCAGCATCATTGCGGATATCGAAGAACACTTTCGGCACTAGTGCTGATTCGAGGATCGAGCGCAAGGTCGTGCCGGATTGGTTAGGGGTATTGAATGCTGCTTCCTGGAGGACGAAGATGTCGATTAGGAAGACGTGGTTTTGGGGCAGATGGAAGAGTTGTACAATGGATATGGAGCCGTGGCGGGAGAGCGCGACGCCTTCGATGTCTAGATATAGGGAGGGTGGGTTTGTTGGCTGGTTTTCGAGATCGTTGAGGAGAGATACCAGTGAGGTCGAGGAGTCAATGATGCTGATGGTCATGGTGCAGGTTTTGGGTTATGAAGTTGACCAATTTGTGGGTATATGTGTTTGAGATGCACAAGAGGGATAAATTAGAGAGGTCTTTGGTGTTAAGTGATGATAGAGGGACAATTCCCGACTGTACGGTTCAGGGTGATGTTTTCTAGTGTCATGCAAGGTAGTAGATCCTTTGGATCCTGAGTGGCTGTCGAACCTCCTATTCGATGCGTCAAGCGGGGTAGATGTATGCAAGTCGACAAATGCAGCTCGAGTCGAAACCGAGGCGGCCATTTCAGGCGTCGGCATACATACCTGTGGCAAAGGACACAACCTCGTCTTGTTCATCTCCGAAATGAAAATTGGAGATGGGACAATCTCTTTACAACTGTATGTGGAAGTATATATTATCGAGATCCCGACCTTATAAGGGGGGCCCATCCCTGAGTATTGTGGGCCGCGCGAACGATTATAATTTTCCCAAACAAAACTCCACAGATTAATACAAAAACGAAACCAGCAAACACGAAACACACCTCTGGAAGCACACGTTCCAAATTAGCGATTTCATCAGCATAGTTTACGCAAGCACCAGACATCTCAGATCCCCAATCATGAATTCTTAGGCTTCAATCCAAAATAAATCGCAACAGCCAGCCCCACAAGGCCCAAGACCGAACTGATAATCGTCGCAATTTTTGACCACTTACTCTGCCCGGTCTTCTTAGACGCTCTGGTCGGATTCGACGGGAGGGAGAATGTGTGTGGTCCTGCCATTGTGGATTGTCATTTGCAAGGCGGATCCTGCAGACTTTGTAAAGGAACCAGAGAAATACACAACCGCCGATTAGGGCCACGACGGCGCCAACGGCGATGATCACAATGGCTGTGGTGCTTGTGCCTGAGCCGGAGCCGGAGCTGGAATCGCCCGTGGCTGATGGCGCGGGAGTCGTGGTTGGTGATGCGGAGAGTCGTGTGGTGGTGACGCCTGTCGGGGTGGAGAACCCGGCTTCGGCGGAGGAGAACGCTGTGTACGTGAAGGGGGTTGGGCCACAGCCGAGGAACACAGTATTGCCTTCATTGAAGAGATATTCACCGACGACTGGATCCTCAGACGGGCTTTGACGAGACATCAGTCTACTTGTCATCCAGCATGGTGACTTTATGGAGAGAAACTTACCAGCAAGATGCCCCAGGCCCACATCCACCTATGGGGTAATTCCCACACGCTTAAATCGTCGTGACGGGTGTGTTGTCGATACCAGAACAGTACCCGACTGCAGGGCTAAGCGTGGTGGCTACGAGGCAGGGTGTGCCAATGGAGCATGAGATGGTGTTTACTTTTTTCCATGTCAGCTTTTATGGTTGAGGGTGCTTTTCAGGAAGTATACTTGAACCATCGGGCGAATAGTAACCACATATGTTTTCAGCATATTGCCGCCTAGCGAGTTCCGGTGCTGGAGTGATGAGAGCTAGTGCGACCAGAGCTGATGCATACGATGCGAAGGACGCGAAGAATGAGATATATCACTGTAAATGCATTTTTAACTCTTTGAAGCTTTGTTTCATCACAACGCGTGAACTTAAGGACGAAGGCAAAGGAGATTAGGAAACATGTATGTGGGGTGAGGGTAAGGACGCGGTCGGTGACCAGCATTTGGACCCCACAGCGCTCGAGCCAATTGAATCATTGTTCTGGACATCAGGATTAGGCTGAAGAATAATGGTAGTGTCGGACGTGGTAGAGTAAGCAATCTTCCAAAAACAAATAAAAGGCTGCAGAGATGGTGGGTTGACGCTCAGACCCATTGGATCATTATCGACACGAAACGGGACACGAGGCTAAAGATATTCAAATCAGGCAAGCCAAGCAATGGCCGGAGGAGCTGAAGACGAGGTATTTGAGGTTGGCGAGGGAAGGGGTGCCGAGGGTTATGGGGGGGAGATATGCGGATGTTGTGGTGGCTTGTTTGGCGGGGTTGGAGGAGGAGAGGGATGGAGATGGGATTGTGGTGGGGATGGCGTTTGTGACGAGGGTGACTAGGAAGTTAGAGGAGATTTCTATGTGAGACTGAGTTTGGTTTGGCGATATTTGCGTGATATTATGGGTGACATGAGATATATAGCTTATGTATCAGTGTGATTGAAAATTTGACCTAGTCATACGCTTGACCATGCGTAAAACTCGTGTATTGTTGTCAATGTTTTATCCTTTGCACGCAGGCCGTGATCATGAGGATGAAAAGGATTCCCTGGCACAATATTTTAGTATCCCCTTTTTTTGCAAGGCGGAAATGCCACTTACTGCAGAGACTGAGAAGCAAATGCCCTTAGAGCCCTGGCCATGCTTCTGGCCAATTGAGAACAGCTTGCCCATCATTGGGCCACCAACTAGCTTTGCCATGATCTCAACGACCGCAACTGATGTGAATAGTCTTGCGTGGTATGAGCGGTCTATCAGGGAAGTGGTGAGACCTTGCAAAGCGGGCTCTTCGCCTTCACTGAGGCCACAGATGAACAATGCTGAGACGGTATCAGCTTAATCGTAGAGAAAACTGAGCCGTCCACCTACCCAGAAGTATCATCCAGCTATGATAGGATAGCTGCAACAGCACGAAGCCAATCACAGCTATCAGCAAAGAGATCCGGATAACATTAAGATCGAGAATTTGAGCGCGTAGTCCTCTCCTATTCAAGACCGAAGACAAGAGCGGTAGCACAGCAACCGTTGCCAGCGAAGATCCTCCGGCTTGGGCAAAGCGGAGCCAAGTCGTCTGGCTCAAACCCCAGTTGAAGTTGTAGGAAGCATACTGATATACAAAAGCCTTGCTGATCATAGCCAGTGGCTTGAAGAAGAAGAGCATGTAACAGAAAGGTAGTCCAGGCATTTGTACGAGGACTATGATATCTCTCCACCATTCCTTCGTCTCGGGGCTTGGGCCTGGGAGCCTATCGTGTATCCCACGTGGAGGCCGTTCGGGAGATGTTTCTTCATCTTCATCTTCGTCTGAGAAAGCTGGCGAGTTGGAGTCGGCAGCACCGAGAAGGGGACTCTTCGGGTGAGAGGAATGATGTACCAAGGATTCGGGCATAAGTATGACGATGAGGAGACTTAACGTTAGTGCGCCGATGGCGACAGCAAAGGGTAGCCAGATCCTCGAGCGCATAAGGACGCCGGAAAGCGGAGGCGCCATCAGCGTCGTAATGTGTGGGATGCCGGCAAGGAGATACATGTATCTCGTTCTAGTCCACGTCAGCAGCCTCATACAAGGACTAATGTGGTGGGTCTGCTCACCGGTGCGATTTGCCGACGGTGTCGGCGACGATGGTGAAATTCATCCCCTTTGCCACTCGCTGGGAGCCACCCACACAGAGGAATATCGAGGACGCCCATACGAGTCTGACCGGAAAAGTATTATAGTTATAGCAGATAAGTAAAATCCATAGTAGGCTGCCCAAAGTCCCAGTGCAACATAGCGCAAGCACAAGTCGTCGGCCAAATCTGTCGGCGACTGATCCATAGTAAAGGGCTGTAAGAAGCCCAGGTAGAGCATCAAAGGTAAATTTCAGACCAGTCAAGTTTGCCAACTCATTTTGGATCGGCGGGATTTTGCACAGATGCTCATCAACAGGCTGTCCAGATACGAATGCCAATGCATCCGGGCGATCATAGTATCGATTACAAATGGCCTGTTCGAATAGTTTGATAGAAGGGACCTCGATGATATGTTTGGCGAAGTAGAAACAAAATTGTAGGCAAAATGTACAAATAAGAATAGGATTTTCCAATAGAAAGTCTTTCAATCCAACGCTCCCACGAGTGAGCCATCTCCAGGTCTTAGAGCGGCTGGAGGGTTCGGGTTCCGAAGCCTGTTCCTCATCATGAGATAACAGAGGGCATTCCTCATCAGCAGACTGACGAAAATCAGCGGCGGATGGAGATAAAAGAGGCTCGCGCTCCTCGTTGCGGGTGGGGGAAGTCATGCCCCTTCAAATGGTAATAAAAATTGAAGGCTTCTCCATCCCCAGACTTCGAGAGAGGCCAGAGTATGAAGGTTTAGGCAGTCATGGGCCGAATGCCAGGGCAGTGCTGAGTTGTAACATACACTACCCGCATGGAGTATAGCTGCTCGAAGGATTCGCGTTGGAAGGATTGATAGTGAAACACGTAAATGTTCTTAAAATATATATATTTTTGGAATCGAATGAGATAAGATATGAATGTTATTTGTGTATGTGCGTCATGGATTGGCAGGAAAGTCGACAACCAAACGAACAGGGGTCGGCTCGTTGGTTTGAAGATTGCTTGGCAGAATTTTTCGGTTAGGCTTGCCTTGGTCAGGCTAAAGGGTGCCAAGAATTTCACGTCACTCAAGCCTTATCGATAACGACCTCCATCCGCAAAACGAAAATAATTTTAGAAACACCTCCTCCTCAAACACTATACCACTCAACGCCATGGCTTCCGAAGATCAGAAGACAGGTGAGTCCTGACTAGGTTATTAAATCTGTGTCTAATCAGACCGTCGACTCACTGGGTACAGCCATTTTGTCAGTATACAACAAACAAGGTTTACTGGATCTGGCGAAAGGTCTGATCAAGAACAATGTGCGCCTGCTTGCCTCTGGTGGGACCGCGAGTCTCATACGAAATGCCGGATTCGAAGTCGAGTAAGCCAGTACACCGCTGTGAATATGAAAAGTTTGGCGACTGATAGGTTCTCTGAACAGTGATATCTCTTCCATTACGAAAGCACCGGAGATGGTGAGAGCTATTTTACTTTCCCTAGAGCCCGAGGCTGATTTACATCTGTCTGAGATGAACCGATTCTCTTGCAGCTGTTTAGTTTCCAAGCTTATTCTGCAGATATATCATTTACCTTGATGTAGCAATGCTAACCCTGAGAATGTTTAGTTGAGCGGTCGTGTTAAGACACTCCAGTAATATCCCCTTCGTCCTCTCCGGACTGGTTGATGCTGACAGAATCCAGCCCTGCTGTCCATGCTGGAATTCTAGCACGGAACTTAGAGTCTGACGAGAAAGATCTTGCGGATCAGAACATAAGCAAGGTGGACTATGTACGTGCATCGCTGATTGACCTTTGAACGTATCTATGCTTTACTTTTAGGACGGGAAACAGCTTGCTGACCTCGAATTCCCTGTAGGTCGTCTGCAATCTCTACCCATTTAAAGAGACTGTTGGAAAGATAAACGTCACGTAGGTATCCCTTGATTCGCTCCTTTCTCGCGGCTTGGCATGGAACATGCTATGGATAAAGATATCTCAATACTCATCTCTGAATTCATCATGGTTTTGAAAAGTACTGACATTAGACTTCCCAACAGCATACCAGAAGCCGTAGAAGATATCGATATAGGAGGGGTCACGCTGCTCAGAGCAGCTGCCAAGAACTTCTCGCGCGGTGAGTCCGAAGTCTCAAGTGCCTATTTGCTGAGGGTCCTGTGGACACGCTTAGACTGCTTTCACCACTCGAACCTCATCTTCCAAAGCGAATTCTCATTTAAAAAACCATTGTAGTCACGATCCTATCAGATCCAGAGGACTATCACGATTTCTTGAAAGAGCTCGAAGCAGGTGACATCTCGGAAAAGTCCAGGCAGCTATACTCCTTGAAAGCTTTCAGCCATACAGCGGAGTATGATGAAGCAATCTCAGATTTCTTCCGCAAGAAGTTCGCAGCGGACGGTGTTCAACAACTTTCATTGCGGTATGTTCCTACCGCCCTAGCTTTCTTCGTCTGAAAGCCAGTAATCCTGACCCATCGCCAGATACGGAGCGAATCCACATCAAAAGCCAGCTTCTGCATTTGTCAAAGACGGCAAGCTACCTTTCACAGTACTTTGTGGGTCGCCGGGGTACATCAACTTACTAGATTCGCTAAATGCCTGGCCATTGGTGAAAGAGTTGAAGAAGGCCCTGGGATTGCCTGCTGCTGCAAGCTTCAAGCATGTCTCACCCGCTGGAGCTGCCATTGGCGTCCCCATGACAGAGAAGGAGCGGGAGGTCTGTATGGTAAACGACATTGACGGCCTACAAGAATCCGGACTTGCTACGGCGTATGCGAGGGCACGAGGAGCCGATAGGATGTCTTCCTTTGGTGATATTATTGCGTTGTCCGACGAAGTAGATGTGCCTACCGCGAAGATAATATCGAGAGAAGTCTCCGATGGGTTTGTGGTGGCTGAGTCCTAAGCTTCAATGCAAAACAAGCTGACAATCTCCAGAGTTGTGGCCCCGGCGTACTCAATGGAAGCGCTGGAGATCTTGTCCAAGAAGAAAGGCGGAAAGTACCTGGTAAATCCCCCCTGAGATGTCATCTCGAGCTTGAAATTAGGTATCCGCATACTGATGTTCTGTAGATACTACAAATGGACGAGTCCTACGAGCCCCCACCCATCGAAACCCGCAATGTGTACGGCATATCCATTCAACAGCATCGCAACGACGTCCAAATCACAACCAAAGAAACCTTCAGCTCCATCATCACGCCAAAGGGTGCTCCTCCACTTCCAGAGTCAGCATTGCGAGATCTCACCGTTGCCACCATAGCGCTCAAATACACCCAAAGCAATTCCGTCTGCTATGCTCTCAATGGTCAAGGTATGCCGTCTTTCCCGGAGAGCGTCCTCGAACTGCTTGTGAACTGATGGTTTGTCGAAAGTCATCGGCCTAGGCGCTGGTCAACAATCCCGCATCCACTGCACACGCCTCGCAGGCGATAAAGCCGACAACTGGTGGATGCGGTTTCACGAGCGGGCCCTGGATCTCAAATGGAAAAAGGGTACCAAGAGGGCAGACAAAAGCAATGCCATTGACATGCTCTGCAGCGGTCAAGCAGCACACCTGACAGAAATCGAGAAAGAGGATTTCGAGAAGAACTTCGAAGAGGTGCCGAAGGTGTTTAGCATGGAGGAGAAAGAAGAGTGGCTGAAGCGGCTAAGTGGGGTCGCTTGCTCTAGTGATGCGTTCTTCCCTTTTATTGACAATGTTTTGCGTACAAGTAAGTCTTTGACTTTCTTGTACCCCACTCTACGTCATTGAGAGACCATGCTGACTCGAGAATAGGCCGCTCGGGCGTCAAGTACATCGCTGCACCCATGGGCAGTCAAGCTGATGCCGCTGTTGCTGCTACTTGTGAGCAAATGGGAATCACGTTGGTGGAGCAGAGCGTAAGTGACCAATCATGACTTGCCAAATCAACGAAAGCTAATTCGGGAACAGATCCGACTCTTCCATCATTGACCGCCTGTCTTGCGGCTTAGAAGCTTATGTATCTAAATGAAGACGTGAACTACGAGGCGATGCAGCAGAGATACCATAGACCAAATGATAGCTTGCAATCAGTATAAATTGCTTCTTCTACTTAAGGCCTGTGATCTCGAATGAATTAACTGTCACTCGCTCTATTGAGAGTTCCAGGCGCGTTTCAGACAGAGGTTTATGCAAGATCTGTTTACTGAGCACCTCCTTCTGTGTCAAAGAGAAGTGGAAAGGGGGGAATCAGCAAAGTTATTGGGGAGAAAATTGTGAAATCCGAATGGCCGCATGTATCTGTGTGAAACGAGCAGATCAATTTGCTAGTAGAGGTATAGTGAAAAGACTTGCTTGTAAGACTCAACAGCTTCAACACCATTTCGCTCCTCGCTCAACATCATATCGGAAGCAACGCCTGCAGACCAGACTTAAGCCGAGTCCATCTCAAGGTCTTGAAGACTTGGGGCAAAGCGCTGATAGGCTCATTTTGCTAAGGCAACTGATAGCTGCTCGTAGATTCAGGCTGCGCAATAGTTGAGCTTCCACTAACATCACGGGTGTAGCTGGTCTCACCCGTAGTACTCCCTGCCTCAATTGCCGCCGGCTCCCCCTCATGCCCACTAAAGCTCGTCCCCACGGTCCCAGTCCCAATCTGCGCAGGCATCAAATTCACCCCCATAGCAGTCGCCGAGCTCGGAATGGGTTCGAGGTTTGGCGTCCATTCGCGGAGGTCCTCCTCGGCATCATTCAATATCTGGCGGGCTTGAGAGCCGTGCTCGAAAGCTGGACGGGTATCGCCTGGGACCACTGGGGTGTCGTCGAGGAGGTTTAAGAGGCGGCGACCGTGGCGAGCGAGCATAATTTGTTTTTCGGCGCGCTCGATTGTGGCGGCAAAGTGCATGTCGTAGGCTTCCTTGAGCTTTTGGCGGGTCTGGAGAGGCTGTTAGTGCATGAGATTTTGGATGGGGATGGCCGGGAGGTCGTACGACATTGGTCAGTTGAGCTTCAGCAACCAAATTCTGCGCCTCAGCTCTAACAAGCTCCTGCTCAAGCTGCACGATCTTCGGGCTCGTCGGCTCCTTATACTTCAGCTTCGCAATCTCGTCCCCAATCTTAGCCTTATGATCCCGACTCGGCTGCACCGAGCTCTCCGTATTCCGAATCTGCTTCAGCACCCCACGATAATCTTCCAAATTCTGTGCAAACACATCTTCCTGCTCCCCTAGCTCGGAAAGAAGAACGCCCAGCTTGTCAGAGATGTCGGAGACGGACTCGTCACCTGTGGCTTCGCCCCAGTCTGAGAGCTGGGAGGTGATGGAGATGCGTTCGCGGCTGGCGGATTCGTAGGCACCGATGGCGTGGTTCTCGCTTTTGATGATCTTGAAGAGCTTTTTGCTTAGTTCTGGTTGCGCTACGCCGCGGAGGCTGGCCATGGTGAAGCGGTGTTTGGGTGCGGAGCTCGAGCCGCCGGTTGTGGTGGAGGCATTGTCCTTCTTGGACCTGACTGAGAGGGAGCGGTTCCTGATTGAAGCATAAGCTTGGTCAGTGAGTACCACAGAAAACCATGAGTGAGGCAGAAGCCATGGCGCATGGCGGGCTTGGGTAGTGTTGACTTACATGGTGGAGTGCTATTGGTACCTTGGTATGCTGCGGGGCTCTTTCAGTTGGATTATCTTCGAGTATTCAACTGTAGATTCCGCTGGCAACTTCTACAGGAACAGTTCAAGTAAGTATTAGTTATTAGGATGTAGCTGGAGGAAGTAATGACGGCGAGGGAGGTAGCAGATAGCAAAAGGCCTCCCGCCCCGGCCTCACCCCCCACCGGGTCTAGGGTGAGCGCCGCTTTATCCTCGCGCGACGCGGGGATTGCTATTCTTATCAGAAAGCGTTACGTATCTCTTTCACCGTCTAGGTGAGCGGTTCTTTATTACGTAAGCTAATAGCCTGGTTTCAGAATCAGTTTCCTTTGCTCGGGTTATAGTGTATCCCTTGCTGAACAGACGAGATGGAAGTACCAGGACATCCAAGTATAGCTCTTTGAAACCGGGATTTTTTTGAAATCCATAAACAACATCCTGGCGCTCATCGATGGTATACCCAACATACACGAATTTCACGATCAGGTTCGAGCCTGCCTCCTCGAACTTGTCCTGAAGCCACTACTTTAGCGGTTAGCGGTACTTGTGTACGCTCCTCATCGCCATTTGAGCGTTTACGATTTCGAACATGCTTGGCGCTCGTCGGCATTCGGCCCCTTAGATATTTTTAGCGTTTTAAACCAACAATCCCGCCCAACTAATAAACACGATCTCGCGTCAATATCCTCCGTTCCCATTAAAGTTCCATCTTGGACAATAAATAATCTGGGCACTAGTACCATAAGTTAGAAAACCACAACCCTATCAGGCTGACCTTTAGGCTGACAAAAGGTACAGCTAAGTCGAACGAACGCTATGCAGTCCTCGGAGCCCTCGAGAGAAGCGATATTGCGAGAGCTTAATGTCAAGTCCTGGTCAGTTCGGCGCATGTGTACAGGTCTCGACATCGACCAGAAACTCTACAAAGAAATATATGCGGCCCTGGATACGGAGGTCAGAAGATGCGGTGCCATATGCGACAAGATCAATAATATCACCACCAAGCAGAGTCTGCAACCCGCGTTTGACATCGTATATAAGCAATTTCCGGAGGTTTTCGAGGGTGTGGACTGCGCGTGGAGGGAAGAGTGTCTGACTCATTGGGCTCAAAAGTGCAATAACAACAGGAAGAGGCGAAAGACTACAAGGGAGGAGCCACTGATAGTGGTAGCAAGTGGGGAGCAAGCCAAGCAGCAACAAAGTGCTCTATCGCCACCTGTTTTCAGTAATATTACGGTCTGCGTTCGAAGAAAAGGCCACAATACAATGACGATGTGCCGGCCGCAGGATTTAGTACTGCCTTCAAATCGAGGTCCTTCGGATATCGAGATCGATGATGTTCAATTCGACCGGTTTATCAGCGTGTTGGTAGAGGACATCCAATTCGATAAGGCTACAGAGAGGATTCTCTATAAGCCGGATGGGGGGAAGGCGCTTGAGATTACAAATGAACGGTCATGGAGGGGTGCATTGGTGGAAATGTATTCAAGCGGACAGGCACGGTTGACTTTTAACGTCTGCTCGGTACGCCGCGGCCCCGAAGATAGTGCCGATTCCTCATATAAGCCAGATACTGGTAGGAAACAAACCCAAGAAAGAGAAAGCAGGCAGGATGGCACAGAGAAAGAGGCAGTGGCGACACGGCAAACCCTGGCCAAGAAGCAACGGAATCCGTATAATACCACTATAGCTCATAGAGACGAGTCACAAGGAGCTATAGGTGGTCAACACCTACGGAAACGAAAGAGGCATTAAGACTATCTCGAATATACATTCTTATATACTGCCCTGAACCCGCCTTTCTTGAGATTAATAATTGGAATTCTATCCGCGTAACGAGTTATACAAGTGTCCGTGAAATCTTAATGAGAGAGTTGCAAGGCCTTGGAAGCAGATACTATGGACGATATGAGACGGAAGGTCGAGAATACTCTGTTGGTCGAGTCTTAGAATTGATGGGAACTCTGAAGATAACCTTCCTCGAGACATAAGAGATATGGGGAAGAGATCTAAGCTCCCTACTTGACGCTTGCCAGGCCTTTGAAAGATCACTATACCAGCCACTATATTATAACATTGGTGCCCGTCTTCCGCCATCACCTAAGGAAAATTCCTTTCGAGACAATCTTTGTTGCTCAACTATCCTAATCGCATGATACCCTCGGCAAGGAAGCCCCCCAGCACTTCAAGGAATAGGCCGGCCACCGGTGGCCACGTCGATCGTTTCCATTGGATTATCATTCCAGGGCAAAGGCCATAATGTTATCCCGAGAAAACCATGAAGACTCTAGGACGCCCACGCGCCTTATGCCCGCTGACATCTTCGCCGCCCGGCCGATAGATATTAAGACGGCCCATAACTGCGTCAACGACGTTATTCATCTGCTAGACTTACATACTCTCTACTTGAGGCGTATTGAGGGTGATTAGCTCGCCAGGGCGATGGGCGCTCCGCGTAGCCGAGGCCTATTCTCCAGGGTACGAGCCTCAGTCGCCCACGAAGAAGCTGGGACCGTGGGGATCGGGAACTGAGAAGCGTGTCGTGACGTTGGACAAGATGCTTGAAGATTTGGAGGAGCGGCGAATGGAGGACCTTGAGCGGGATATGTGCGGAGACGACGATGACGTAGGCTACTATGATTATAATGAGAATGACGATTGGAGTACGAATGCTGCTGATGGAGCCTTCTGCCCTGAAGCATTGGATAGTTGCTGGGATAAGTCTGGATAAGGCACCTGGCAGTACTGGGATCGTGTCCGCAGATCCGGAGTTACAGATCTTTCTCGGCTTCGTAATTCTGATCTCTTTATATAGGATAACTTGATACTAAAGCTATATCATAAGGTCCATATTACAGTGCAATGAAATGCTTTTCACCCTACCATTATACCTTTTCAAACTAAAGAATAAGAATATAAAATAACATAATACCACTGATTCCGCCTGAGCTTTTCCCCTTCTTGAAGAGATTGGGCAGGCACGGTGCGGCCCTCGGCTCTGTTCCATGCAAAACTCAACATGTAAAAGTATCAGTAGGGCGTTGAGGACCTTTTCATCTCCGAGTTCCTTGCATAGAGACGTGTATGGAACGTCTTTTGACTTCATAATGGTACGAATCCTTTTCCTTTTCCTTATCCTCGCGTTTGGTCCTTGGAAGACTGCTTTGTACGCCTGGAAGACTCGTCGTTGGTCTTGAGCTGATGACATTTGGTGGGCTGATAATACCAGTTTCACGGATTACTGCAGAAGAGCCGGTTGACAGTAAGGTCATGTGTTATGACTAAGTTACTGTTCTTTAGATTGTGCGCATGAACGATTTGATGAGGCTCAGTGCAGCACATTAAAAGCCGGGCCTAGGGGCCAACCTAATTTAGTCATCGATCCGATGCCAAAAAGGACAGAAACATGATTGGGAATAAGATGTGTGATGCTGCACGCCCAATGCAACAGGTGGCCGTCGTTTCAACAAGTGAGCTAATACGGCGCCTTAGCTGTCTAAGCCCAGTTTATCCTACTCCAGTCTCGGCATCGTGTAGGAAAGAACAGAGTTGCCGGTTGGTGATCCGAACGACAGCCATGCTCTGCGTTTGTTGAGGTACATTGGAGAAGCAAGTCTCTGGTGCAAAGTCACGGAGCTGGAGTGATAGTCCTTACCCTGGAATGGGGGTTCCGTCCTGGGCACGGAACAGCTGCCCAAAGCAAAGACGATCAACATTGAAGGAGCGCATAATTCGATTGATGATGAGTAGGTAGGGAAGCCGTTACATCCGCTTCCTGAATACCCAAACGTCTCCAGAAGAACGGATTCTTTCTTCTCCGGATCCGGCACTAATCGAGGTCGCCAGATGGAAAGCGACGCCTTCTTCGACCCAACGCCGTATTCAATATTGAGCCCCAGTACCACGCCGATGTTTCCGTCGGAACCGGATATGTATTCATCAGCCAGCCTCGTTAACTCTTTCTGGTGCTGTGAATATGACGTCTCGATAACGATGGAGGGATATTGAGAATCGGCGCGAGTTTGGGATATCTGTTGTTAATGGAACCATGTCCGTACAGATAGACATCCGAGGTTGCCTCTGATGTGACTAGATCAACAATGGCTGCAACTTCTTTGTCCCCACAGGCAACATTTTCCAGCTGCGACCAGATCTCCGGAACAGTGGAGTCCAGTCGAACCTTGCGCCCACATTGATCATGATCAGTGCTTATGCCTTTGCAAAAGTGGGAGGGACCTGTTCTCTTCCCGAAGCTTGCCCAACACGTAGTCATACAGCGATCTCTTTCTCCCCAGCATCGACCACAAGTGACTTGTGTTCTCCCGGCGTTAATTTGAATACCGTCCAAGGTTCCACCTCCACCCCTTTAAGACATGAGATCAGAAAGTCAAGGAGGCTATTGACCGTGTTCGACGGTACGGTTGTCCGAGGACTCTGGTTTGAGGGTTAAAGCCCAGGCGTTCCTCCGGGCCTCGGGGCCTAGACCAGAAAAGAGTTAGGACTGCTCGCAAAAGAGAGAATCCGAACGCCAAATCCTGCTTATGCTCGCGCCGACTATCTACAGCACGATTGAACGGATCTGCCAGTCCGGGCTTGGGACAGGTCACTCGCGCCTGCATTTTACACGAATAGCATGACTTGACCACCACTACGCCTTGCTGTATTGTCGTCTACGAGTCTTCCTCTTCTGGGACCGTCTCGTGAGCACAAAAACGCACTCCCCCGACATTCATACCCAAAGGTACCGAAGACAATGGGCGCCTTATTCCTACTGAAGAGATGTCGTTAGTGCCCATCCCCGGTTCCTCCACCAGATCCAAGTTGACGCTTCTGCTTAGGCTATCGACCATCGCATGTACATCCTGGGCAATCTTTAGGCTGTACTTCCTCCTCTTCGTCTTATATCTCTACGGAAACGGTCACTATGGAGGTCTCAATGGCACTCGCCGAATCCGAGCCGCGCAATATTTTCACCTACACCCCATACGTGACGTAAGTCCAAGGAAGAGGCTCTGGAAATACATCACCACTTAAAGTTCGAAATTGGACGAACATCCATCCGGTTTCCATCTTGGACTCCTTCAGAGGCCAAACGAACCGTTGTCTACCTGTCGCTCCGGAAAAAGCATCATGTTAGAGCAGTGACGAGCTGTCGCACTTGGCTAGAGTACGCCAATACGTGCATGGCTCGATTGGTCCATGGCTACGGCTGATGAAAGCAGCAAGATTTGGAAGATCCGCTGAAGCCTTTAGCAGAGAGCCCCCAGCGGTGCCGTGACTGCGGTCAAGTTGGATCCAATCGGTCCTGATTCGGTCACCAATCTCGATCACTCCAGGGCACTTCAGTCTCCCTCAAGTCACCGCAAGGACGGGGGTCAGTCGCTGTGATCTGTCGATTACTCGGAGACTGCTTCCTGGGCTGGCGATTTAGAACTCGGCATTAGTGGCAGCGGTGCCGTTGGTGGACAGAAGCAGGCAGGAAAAGTTTTCTACAGTCTGATAATGCGGCTCGAATGAGTCTTAAACATATCAGCGCCTCTTCCTTCTTTGTTAGAGATGGTGACTAGTAGTGACTAATTTCTGCAGGCTTTCTTCCGGCTCGCGAATGGGAGTGAGCCACGTACTCCAGAGATTCGGGTGCCAACCCTGGATTATCTGTTGGGGGAATAGTTGACGTGGGGCCATTGATCAAGGGATTTGAGGTGGTAAATATTCCTGGAGGCTGCTGGACTGTTAAAAAAAGCAGTACGGAAGATTGGCAGACCGACCGACTCAATATAGCTTTCAATGGACTCGTTGACGGCGTCCCATTCATAATGTCCATAATTATCGTCAAGTTCGTGCCAAAATTGCACCTGCGGGCCAAAAATGTCTCGAGGTACACGGTAAATCCGACGGATATAGGGCTCGGCAGCTGCTGTTCTAGGTCCGCTGACCTGAGAGCTGAAGCGGAGGAATTTGTGGCCCTCAAGGGGCAATTGCGGATGCTCCCCAACTTGGAAGTTAATGACACGAGGCTGCACTTGGAACACAGGGTCTTTATGATACACTTCCTTGACTTCGTCGATGAAGGCCAACCAACGATTTTTATCACTATCTGACTCGGTAAGACGTGGAACCATATCAAACCCGCAACCAAAGCCCATGATGAAGAGGCAATGTCGGATGGGAGCAATCAGAGAATACGTCTCCAAGGGAACGGAGTCAAAGCTTTATAAGACACGAGGCGATCTATGAGACCAAGCGTCAGTCATCAACGTCGTTAGAAGGGTTCTTCGAAAGCCATATGATCTGGAAGATTGCGAGAAGCTCAAGTTAAGCGTATACTAGGTTGATGATTGCCTAGACCAGGATCGCTGCTAGCTGGCATCGCTGATCTCTTTGCATGAGTGTCTTATGCTCCTTTCCAATAGTATATGGACAACTCAGAATGAAAGGCGTCTGAGTCCTGCAAGTGGATTTGTCGGGAGCCAGTAACTGCAGAAATCATCACGAGCGGTTCGATACGGGGTCTGCTGGAATGACTGGTCTCAATTGAGACCGGTCGCCAGGTGGCAAGTGTTGATTGGCTGCAGTCTGCCAGGAGCACCAGTGTGACCAGTCATAAGCTGTTCCCCATAGAGTCGTCATCTTTAGTAACCGGTCACCACTCGGTGTCACAGATCATTCCCGCTTCGGTAAGGCTGACGTCTGCCTGCACCATCCTGCCCTTACCATCCTACCCTTACCATCCTGCCCTTATAATCCAAATATCCTTCTATTTCCTTGTCTCCTCACTCGCTCTATACTATAGTAAGCGGGTTAGGGGTAAGGCACAAGTAAATACAACCCTAGACTGACTTATATTGCATTCTTACTCAGGCCCTGCTGGCTTAAATTCTTCCAGCGGAGATGTCGTCGAGCTTGAAAAGCGAGGAAACATCCTTACAGTTCGTCCGCCGTAATCAAAGCGGCCGCAGAGAGCTAACATCATGCAGTGGTCTTCACCGCTCCATTGTGACTGTCTATGTCGGCCCAGAAAAATATCCATTTTACTTCCATAAAGGCCGGCTTTGTCAACACTCATCCTTCTTTGAAAGGGCATTTCATGGCTCCTTCGAGGAAGCATCTACTAGGAGTATATACTTGGAGGAAGACGGCGTTGATGAGTTCAAGTTCTTCGAAGAATGGCTCTATTCGGAGAAATTCAGCTTTCCTAAAGACTCTGATAACCCGAGCCTCCTCTTGGTGAAAGTGTTTTGCTTCGCAGAGAAAGCTGGGATCTCAACCCTTCAGAATGCTACGCTCGATGCTATCCGTGACCGAGCCACAGAGCAAAATGTCTCTCTGCCAACTCCAAATACAATTTACCAAACATACCCGAAACCGCAAACGCCTTTCGGGTCTAACCAGCGATCCATTTTCGGCTTCCCAGTGGACGATGTAATCCCAGGCCTTGAGAAACCGGTCGCGAAGTATCTCCCTCCGGCTACTGCTAGCGGCATCCACTACGTATACCAAAATACCCCGGAGCGTTCGCCTCTCAGGAAGCTGCTGGCCGATATCTTCGCCTACAACGTCAAGCCCGAAACATTGGACGAGGACATCCTGTTGTTCCCCGCTGAGTTCATGGCCGATGTCCTCCTTATCAATATGAAACGACTACCTCTCAGACTCAAAGAGGAGGCGGCAGACTTTGATAATAACGCTGATAAGTATCACGTTCACGATTCGTCGAGCACACGCGACGATCGAAAACAAAGAATAGAAGCTACCGATCCTGAGCCTGAGCCACCTACCGATGCTGTCGCTGTTGAAAAGGATGATACGTGGAGGTTTGGAGGGTCTGCCAAATCTTTAAATAAAAAAGACAAGAAAGGAAAGCGTATAATCCGGGAATAGAAGTAGTGTTATAAGTTCGAGTTGTGGAATTGGAGTACCGTTTTGATTAGGAATATTATCTATCCTACTTTTGGAAACCGATTAACCTCGGGCCCCCTCTCAGGGTTCTATTTTCTTTTGAAGTACTAATTCCCCGCTCCTAGAAAAAATGCGTCATATCACCTTAGGCAGATTATAGGTTATATAAGCTTTTATTATCGGCGTAATACTCTTTCTTACCTCTTCCTCTAATATATCTTTACTATATTATTATCCCTTACTTAATTGGCGAGTCTACTGGTTTTACTTAATTTCTATCTCGTCGGCAAAATCGAACGTTGGCCCGAACGTGGCCCCAGACGCCCGACGTGCGCCCGGGGCCGCACGGGCGCCTCACCCAGAAACCGGTCCGACGTGCGCTCGGGGCCACACCAATTACTGCTTAGGGCGCCCCGGGCCAACTTTTAATTAGGGGGCGGATACGCATAGACCTCCCCCCAGGACATAGACCCCCCCTAATACGGTTACCATTCTACAACGCCTTGGTCAATAGGCTTCAAACTCATTTCTCTGCGGGTTCTAACGGTGTTTGGAGAGCCCGTGAGTTCTGGAATGGTAGCGCTTGGTGGTGATGGCGTGAGACCTCGCCGTCGCCCGAGCTTTCCTCTCTACCCACTCCACCGACTTTTTGGCGGAAATATAATACGGCGAAAGCGGAGGACCTGAATAGCACCGAGCTCGCTCAGATCTTTGGTGTATTAACAGCTAAAATTGGAGCGCATCTGGTGTTTACAAGGTCGTTGTGTTTCGTGCGATCCCATTTTTCATAGAATCGCAATAAAACGTCTATTTAACACGTCTGCAGCTATGGTGACGTAGCATACTATATCTTCCCTCTATAAGCCCTCCTTCTTGGCCCTTTATAGTCTCTGTATAGTGCTGCTGTCGCTAATAAGATGCGGAGAAGCATGCGCATGCTGGTTAGTCTACGGCAGCAACACCACGCCGGCGGGGCTACCCAGTACGGCAAATATGATAGTGACAGTGAGGTTGATGTCGCTATGTAGTATGGACGACAGCGAGGTCTTATTCGTTGAGATCTAGGGGGGTCTATGCGTATCCGCCCCCTTTAATTAGTAAAAGATAGCGCTGGAAACCCCCTAATTAGTCTCGTAGCTACCCTTGGCTAGTCTCGCAGCCACCCTTGGTAAACCCCCACGGGCGTATACTACTGCACCCTAACACTGCTGTCGCGCCGCTGTCGCAACACCTGGGCGCATCACCCCGCGAGAAAATCGCCCGAATCGATCGATTCCGGCACCGCGTTGGAGACAACCCCCGGGGCTGCTCCAAGGGGGGTTCCCGAGTCCGTCGAGACTCAGTTATTATACCATACGTCACTGATTTTGATACTGGGAATCGCGCGCAGCATTTGGAGTACTGAGATATTGATATTTCGGAGACTCTGATTGGTTGACGCAGCTTATTAATGTATGATATCGAACTTGCATAAGCGGCCCACTAGGGGCGGCTTCCTGTAGTAAGAAATTCATCCATCCATCCATCCGTCGAGACTTCGAACTGTAGGTGGAATGTGACGAGCACCAAGATAACAGCGACGGGATTATTATAGAAACCAACATGGCAGAACTGAGGGACAACAAGCAAAGCACGATTGTCGAGATCGTTGCAGATGGCGACGTTATTCTGGTTGTCGGGCCGGAAAAGCTGAAGCTTCGTGTTCATTCGCTGTTTCTCAAGGTAGCCTCGAGGCCCTTCTCCGCCATATTTGGGCCAGACTGGAAGGAAGGCCATAGTTTGTTCGGTCGAGATGGGCCAGTAGAGCTACCGCTGCCCGAAGAGAATGGCGCGGCGCTGAAGCTCATCTGTGCCATCATTCACCACCGGAACAACATGGTGCCTCAAACCCTTGCCGCAGGCGACGTTTTAGGGATTGCTGTCACGGCGGACAAGTATGATTGTATTGATGCTCTGAAATTTGCTAGCGGAAATTGGCTTCAGCCTCGTCAAAACAAAGCTGGCGATCTAATGCTTCTCACCGCCGCGGCGTATTTATTCCAGAATGCACCAGCGTTTAAGGAGGTTACCAAAGCAATGATACTCAATTACGGTGGTCCCTACCTTGCTCTTTCATGCGAAGAGGTCGAGTCTGCTATGGCCTGGAGCGTATTCTGTGAGTACCTCAACGATCAACTCGGGTATTTAGAATACGTGACTGACTGACCAATGTATAGGTCTGCTAGAAGAACAAAGAAGCTTTGCAAGGCTGAAACTAGCAGAAATCCTATTAGCAGGAATAAATGACGGGACGGGGATATGTGTTCACAAGTGTGGATGGTCAAGCAAATACGCATATGCCTATTTAAAGTTGCTAGAAAGACAGGACCTTTGGCCAACGCGCTTGCTTTGCATCTCTAAAGCAATAGAGGTAGCAGAAAAAATGCCTGATCCGATCCCCGAGGAACCCAGTGTCGCATGTACCTTTGAGTACAAGCATGCTGCGCCACAGTACAGGAGAAACCGTCATTGGAGCTTGGACCAATTGAATGACAGCATTGGCCTTTGCCTGTACTGTGTCCGATCAGGTAGC
Organism: Lepraria neglecta; assembly: GCA_033220425.1. Taxonomy (NCBI): domain Eukaryota; kingdom Fungi; phylum Ascomycota; class Lecanoromycetes; order Lecanorales; family Stereocaulaceae; genus Lepraria; species Lepraria neglecta. The sequence goes on along the minus strand of CM065648.1, from coordinate 3,973,411 downwards.
GCTACTTCGTCTTATTGTCGGATTGAGCATTAGCTTGAGGCGATATAGAATACTACACCGAGTAAAAAGACAGACTTGCTCCCTCGTCCGTGTATGGTACAATGCTTTTATAGCGCCCTTGTTGGTTGCCCTTAGGAATCCTGCCCAGCAATAGGACCGAACGCCCGACGAGTGAGGGCGACGCCGAGGAACAAGGTTCAGGTGTATGAGGACGAGGATCCCGAACACCCCCCCCCCCAAAAGACACATAGGACAATGAAACCGAGGAAATGCAACTATGAATCGGCCACCGTTATCCATACTTCAGTACAACGTCCGCAAATCAAGAGAACAAGTCATGGGTCCGCTTTTAGCGGACGAGAGAGCCATGGGCTATGACATTATCGCTATCCAGGAACCATGGAGGAATCCCTTTCAACACACCACCTGCAACCCAGTCAAGGATCGATTTGGCCTCATATATATGGAGGACCCGACCACGAGAGTCTATTTCTTTATCAACAGGAAACTGTCAGGACGGTGGAGCTATACACACCGCTCGCCAGACTACTGCACTCTCAGCCTAAAAGTTCAACAGCAACGACAGGACCGACGAACGATCCATATCCATAATATTTATAACCCATCACCAACGACGCAGTGCCCGTATGGGACTGTACCACTCCTGCAGGAGACCCTGAGGCAGCAGAGCCAGAGTAAACACATCGTCCTTGGGGATTTCAACCTACATCATCCTCTCTGGGGAGGCCCGAGTCAAAGCGACGCACACGAGGAATCAGAATACCTGCTCTCAGTAATAGAAGAAAGTCAGCTCCACCTTCTGCTTCCCCATGGAACCCGAACGCGGCACGAAAGAGGTCATTATACAACGAAAGATCTTATATTGGCAACCATGTTGCTCGCAGACGGGGTCATCAGCTGCGGATTAGCAGATGAACAGCTAGACTACGACTCAGACCACCTCCCGATTCAAACAGTATTCGGAATCGCCACGATTCAGCGTCACATACAAGAAAGACGTCTATGGCAGGCGATAGATGAGGAGACCCTACTGACCGCGATTAAAGAGGCAATACCACCGCCCAGAACCCCAACGAACCCGGCAGATATCGACGAGATAACAACAGAGCTGACAGAGGCGGTGACGTTGAAGCAATGGAGACAGAATGAGACGAAAGTTCCGAAGCGATTAGGAGACGAAGAGTTCGAGAAATGGCTTTGGAGACAGAATATTTGGCTTGTCTACGTACAGTGGGGGAAAACGCAAGCGGTAAATGAGCTAGAGCTGGCGAAGATTTGGTCTGCAAAAGAAAACGAAGCCAAGGTTGCGTCTTCGCTTTAATGTTGCTATGGTTGATAGTATAATGGAGTTGCGGTACTCAAGTATTGTACACGAGTGCCTCGGAGTTTAGTACGTTCGAATTAAGCAGGTACTGAAAACAGGCGAGGAACTGTCGCTCATTAGTCACCCGAACTCGATTGTTGACTATCAGAAAATGTTGGCCCTCCTGAAAGGAAACCCCACACTCATCATCATCCTTCAGGATCTCAAGTAGCTTCACCCACGACGGGAAATTCGTGGAAGGATCAAAGATATCTCTTATGCTAACAATATTTTGCTTGTTGATATCATCAGCGCGTATAAAATGGAAGACCATCGCCAGAACTGAGATCGAGTTGCTGTTTTCGATGAGTTGTCCTGTCGCTATAGCTGCTTCTTTTCGGTCTATTGTGACTCGTTCGATAACCATGTTCGGCGGCGTGAGGTTCACTACATCGATCGGGTGACATAATGATTCGGATGGAGTCTCTCCTTCACCCGTAATACTTCGCCCTATTGCCACGCTCTCCTCCCTCGTAACATCGGATCCTATGATAGAGTCTAGCTGCGATTGCAATAAAGCTTGAGATCCCATCCCTGCCGTTTCTGTCAAACCGGAAAGAGAAACCCCTGCTGTGGAATCCGCAGGGACAGGTCTGCGTTCGCCACCCAACCGGTTTTCTAGATCATGTTTTGCTGCTGCCTCCATCAACTTGCTCAGCTCGTTCGTAATGGACTTGTATCGCCGGTAGATGCTAGGGTCAGTCGCTGGCGGAGGGATCCACGGCAGATATAACTTTTGATGGCAGGATGAAATACAAAAGGACTCGGGATGAGTTGCGAGGAACATGTGACAGAGATAGCAGGACTTCTTGCTCACTCCAATGAACCGAAAGCGTGGCTTGCAATGCCGATTGTGATCGTAAAAATTGACAAGCTGCATCTCGGCATGGACAGCTAGATTCAGGGAGCATGCCTTTCGGAAATGAGTCTCTACATCCGGCGTATTCCAAACCCTAGCAAGCCGAGGAAGGTATTCCTCGGTACGAGGTCCAACTACCCTACGTAAGACGCAGGTCAGAGGTACCTCATCCTCGGGGATAGTAAATGGCGTCCTCGAAGGCGCGATTACAGGTTCAACAACCATGGGGTTGAGGAGAGCAGGGATCTCAGAAGCGAGTTGGACCAGCGCTTTGGAGGCAATGCTATACCGTCCCAGTTTGAAAATGGTACCAATCCATCGGGGCAATGGCTGAAATTTGGTAGAAAATGCAGCCCTCAGAGAGTCAATATAGCAACCTCTAGCTTTCTGGGCCAATTCCACATAACGAAGCAGAACCTCAGGCTCTGGATCTGGAGGCAGATCCTTGATCGCGCGGATATGCCCAAACCATTCCAGGAATTGCTGTAGACCAAGTGCTGAATTGGAAACTTTCGTGATACGTGATTCAACAGCAGAGACAGGCTCCTCGAAGACATTCTTGGCAGCACGGAGATCCTTTACGTAGTTACGTATCTTTATAATGTCGAGCCTTACGATCCTGAGGAGAATCTCGGCTTCCACGTCAAATGTCTCGAGAGCTGGGGAAGAACAAGGTCAACCTAACGAACATTACGTGCAGTTCTGGACCTATAGGCTAGCGTACCTCCGCTCCCGATGCTGTTTAACACAGCTACGAGCTCTCGGAGTTGACTCAAGGTCCTTTCACCTACTCCGGAATTGCTGGCAACCCGAATAACTGTCCCTTGCGGCGCGCCTTCCTCCATGCATGCCGCCGAGACACTGTCGCCGTCCCTTTTAATGGCGCAAATGAGCGCGAAAGAGTCAAGGAACTTCCGTTTCAGAAGACGCTCTCTCGGCGTCCTCATCTCGTGTGAGTCTTCGTCAAGACCGTGCACCGTAGGCTCCCCACGAACAGGATCGAGCATGCGGAGGAGAACGGCAGCTTGGACGAAGCGGTTCCGCACGTTACCGGTTAATTCCATGGGAATCATATCTGCTATTTGCTGACTCTACCAGTAATTAGATCTGTCATGTCTGCCAGAGACTCACCTCGTGGCTAGCCGGAGGACGACCACGGCGATTAGGTAAGAATTCGCTAGCGGCACTAGCATGCATGGCACGAGCTAGCATTGGCACGTTCGTGGGTGGCGAGGACTCAGAAGCTTCTAGAATGATGTTTAACGCTCGACTTGTTTTTAGCTAGATGTGAACCATGACTGCGCCCTCCTGTGGCTTCTACGGTACTGGCTTTCGCGGTGCTGCTTTCTACGGTACTCGCTTTCACGCTGTCTCTGCCTGTGCTAGCTTTATCCTCTTGCTATTTATATATTGGAAGTTTTATGTGACTGACGGTCAATACTCAGCAGCTGCGATGAGCCAGATGAGATATAATGCCTACGATTGCATGCTCAATTTCCACTGAGGACCAGGGTATCGAGGACAAAGCTCAGAAATATACAACAATCGGCTCCCTCCTCTCCGTATCCTTCAACCCTTCTACGATGGCCGCATTGACAAGCACCGTCCCGCTCTCAGCCCTCGGTCTCACCATGAACCCAATGAACAGCGCAAACATCTCCATCAAATCAAATGCAGCCCTTAACCCAGCGACCAATCCTCAACAGATCCTCTCATAAAGCATCTGAAGCCGATCACACACCAGCAGCTCCCTACCATACCCGGCATGAACATGTCCAAAAATATGCAATCTCGGCCTCGTCCTCCACAGCTCCCCTAGCAGATTGTCATCCCCATAGCCAGCAACGTCGAGATGGAAATGGGGCGGCACGTGTGTGACAAGGATGTCATATTTCATGTCGAGGCGAACAGTCCGCGGATTTTCATGCCTGGTATACTGGAAGGTCCCATGTGCCAGGAGTTGGAGTCCATGGACTACCATACATCCATCGCGAGTTTCCGTCCGGAAAACAGATATCAGTTGCGCTGTCTTGCAGGTAGGTGATGCCTGTCCAGTCTAGCTTGACTTTATCTTCAGACTCGAGACACATATCATGATTGCCTGCAGTTATGGCTTTGCGGGGGTGGGGGAGAGTCCTGAGCCAGCTCAATGCTTTGGACATCTCCTCAATGGTATCGCCTTGAGTCAGGTCGCCTGCGTGGATTATGATATCTCCACAAGGAACTTTGGGGCGAGTGTTGTGGTGTCTAAGATGCAGACTACTTTGATGCCACTATATCTACGGTTGAGGACGTGTCGTTGTTGCTGTAGACCGTAGAGTGATCTGGCCATGTACTTGAACGGTCGAGGTAATGAATAGCTCCCATTGCGTAGGTTCAGGCCTATCTAGGAGAGCCTCAAGGCCGATATTACTATGATCAAGCATCCTCGCTCGGAATAAAGCAATAATTCCAGAATATACATGATGCTGTAGTCTACAGAGACTCCACAAACGCAGAAAGAACGGATTCAATATGTGGTAGCCTTGAGAAGTAAATACGTAGCTGATTTTGGCAGGTTTGCCGGCCCCCCCACAACTAGGCGTCCTCAACCGCCCGGTTAACAAACTTTTATAACATACCTATCGCATTAATGACACCGGTACATGCACAAAGTTCGACCTTACTCCATATCAATCAAGTCCATTGTCCTTTAGGGCATCCACGACGAGGGATCTGATCATACTGAAGCCGTGGGGCTCTGGCCTCAGCTGGGAATCATTCGCCGCCAATGCTGGGGCGGCTCCTCCAGAGAGAAGTCCTTCTTCAGCGTTTCGCATCTCTGACGCTTGCTTGTGCTCTTTGTTCTGACTGTGTTTCCATTATTGTTTGAGCTTCGCCGTTCCAGGCTTGTACGCGCCAGCATAGCCCCGTTTTTCGGTATAAAGTAAGAATCTCGGTCAGCTCGTATTGCTTCGAGTTGGTGGCAAAGCTTCGTCGTCTTCGTAAGGCTGTCTCCACATGGTCCGAGACCGATTTATTGGTGTCTTGCAATCCTTCCTATAGGATTCTGTTCTCGAACTCGACCGATAAAATCTTTCCAAGCTCGAAATTCTTCAAGATCTTTGCTTAATATCCTTCTACCCCTCCTACCGCTTGTTCCACAGCTTTCAACTCAAGTCAGTCGAGAACAACCTCTGCCAGTAGGACCTCTCCTCTCCGTCGGTCTCATTAAACCACTCATTTCCATTCTTTTTAAGAACGATGTGTCTCCCAGTGGTCTACCCCAAGCGCACCTATGTCACCACCTCACACCCCGCCGTTCGCGTCGTCGAGACCCACCATCGGCATGCCGCCCCTCGGAGCAGAACGACTGTCACGAGATCTTACGGAACCAGAGCGTGTACGCCCTCAGTGAAGACAAGGGAAACGACCACCACGAGGCGCTGGAGAAGATGAATGTAAGAAAGGGTGAACAAGAGAGACGAGAGGTACTGAAGCTTCAGGCGTTAATCCAGGGCTATCGGGATGGATGGGAGTCAGAGTGCTTGCTGTTGTACAAATTTTGCCAACTTTGTATCTCGTTATACGCAATGAAAGTGGTCATTATCCCTCAGCAACCACCGAATCAGGCATTGACAGCATCCCTCGTGTCCGAATTGCCGTGCTTTGGTCTTAAGATAATGTGTTGATCTCGCTCGGCACAGCACCACGGTGATGGGGCGGCGACCATTGTTTCCCGTCAATTCCAACACTGTTTGCCCGCAGGCTACGGCGCTAGAGACTTATTTACCCCGACGCATGCAGCGCTGTAACGAAGCAGCCATCCATAATACCTTCGTTCCCTTCCATCATTCCATCAAGACTAGATCTCATTACTTTCCAAGGTCTCAAAGAGTTCAAAAAGCGCCATTGAGAGACGCCATGGAACAAGCACTTTTCACCATCAACGTTGCCCTGGTTGGGGTCGCAGGCGTAGGCAAGGTCAGCTACTTCGAGCCCCTATGTACATGTCCAACCTGATGCACTACGACAACATAACATATACAGACATCATACATCAACCAACTCACAACCGACGAGCCCCTCGTCCTGAACAACTACGTCAGTACGATCCCCAGCTACGATAAAACCACAAGACTTAGCATCCAAACGGTACGCCAATCTTAGCCAGATACCCGTTAGCTTACCTCCAGGATTTTTACTGACCGCTATTTAGACTGCCGGTCCAGTCCACTTCGCCGTTCGCGATACCGTCGGGGAGAGCCATACCACGATGCTCAAACACCTCACTACCGACTGCACGATATTGATGTACGACGTCAACGATGCAAGCACCCTCACAGCCATGATGCTCTGGCAAAGTGCGTGTCCTCCCCTTTCACCAAAAGGCCCAACCCCGAATACAACTTCAATCCCACGTTCATATCAAAACGCATAACGCCTACTGACGCTACCTAATTCCAGAGCACTACATCAATAACCCAACATCCATAATCTGCCTCGTAGGCAATAAAGCCGAAGACGGTTGGCTCACCACGCGACAGGTGTCAGTTCAAGACGCTGCTGAGGTTGGGAATCAGTACGGCATGGGCTCGTATCAGATCAACACCCGGTTGGGACGGAATGTCTACTTCCCTTTGCTCTACCTAGCGCGCAAAGTGCTCCAGCTTGAGGGTTTGGTGCGTATCTATCTACCTTCCTTACCTTGGCAATGATGATTTTTATTCGCTTGAAGAGGGGGGTTTCATGCTTTGATACCTTTCAATGGATGCACTAACATTTATTTTCCCGTTGGTATAGGAATTGTTCAGCGAAGTACCCTTTGTATACGACGAAACCGCCGAGATCGAACGAGAGAATTACCTCAAAGCACAGCCTCAAGTTCTAGATCTAGAGCTAGAGCAAGTAGTTTCAATGAGAGGGAAAGGTGCAGCTGTCACGGCGGAGCAGCAACAGCGGATAAGGGATGCGATACAGAGGCGTTCACAGCGTGGGCTGACGAAAGATGATCGGGACATGTTGATGAGGCAGCAGGCCAAATACAGGTTCTTGAAGCGCGTGGATGGGACGTACAAGCTTGCGTTGTGATGTGATGGATGGGAGAAAATTGCTTACAGGTTACGGAAATGTGCTTGAATGATGACGGAGGAGGAGATGAAAACGTGCTTCATGTTCGGCCGAAACGATGTAGATAGGTTTCATTTCCTCTCATGCTAGTCCCTTTTCAAGCCAGAATAACGCCGTGGATAAGTCATGAATACAATGCCAAATCAACATGTGGCCAAAAGCAGCCTACATCGGCTCCCCACTCTGCAAGCCCGCCGCCTTATCATCTGTAATCGTCATATGCGGTGTGCATTCTCCCCAATTGGGGAAGTTGAAATCGCTCTTTGCCTCAGTAACAGGACAGCTCACCACCGAGACCTTCAAGCTAGGCAGTGCCTCCGGCAGTACCTCAGTATTGTCTGTGAGCTATTGCCAAAAAAAAACGTCAGTCATAATCTGAACTCAAATCAAAGGGGATACCACATACCCTAGCAACCCTCCAATGCAAATTCCCCGTCAAATACTCCTCCACACCCGTAACATTCGCAGTATTATACCCAACCCCCTTCGCATTCAGATTCAACTCCCTCGTAAGCGGTACCGTGCCAGCAACAATGATATCGGCATTCTGTTGCGTATCCGATGAGAAAGGCATAAACACAGTATGACTCCCCACAAGACTCTTCTCCGTCAACCAAGCATTCGGATCAGAACTAAACTCCCCCAAGAAAACATATATCGTGAACGTGCTATCCAACGCGTTCTGCGCCACCCGGATGTTGGTGATCCATTCCGTGTATACGCCTGGCTGCTGTTCGCCATTTCTTTTTGATTTTAAGGTAGTGGTTTTGTTAGCTGGTGTTCCGGTGGAGGGGCTGTAGAGACGGTTGACGTATTGGATTGAGCAGGTGGCGTTGTTTTCGGCTGTTTCGGGGTATGTGTAGCCGAAGATTGTGGTGGTGCGGACAGCGGCGGAGGTCCAGAATGTACTGGTGGTGGAGTTGTGGAAGGGGGTTAGGGGGGTGTTTGGGTCGATGGTGGAGTTGGGGGTTAGGGTTGCGGTGCCGGTGGTTGAGATGGAGGGGGCGAGATAGGTGTCTGGGTGGATGGTTTGCCAGATTGCGAAGAGGCGGTCTATGTTTGCGTGGTGGAGCATGAAGATTGGGTCGAAGGCGGAGTATTCGTTCTGTTGGGGATGTCAGTGGGCTGGAATGCGAGAGGGGGGGGGAAGGAGGGTGTCGCGAACATATGTCATGTGGCCCCCGTTCCCGACTAGACCGTGGATGGCGTCGTGGAGAGACTCGAGACTGTCGTAGCTTCCACCTGGATTGGTCACGTTCGAGAGCCAAGCTTTATTGCTGAACTTTTCGAACGTCGGATATGCTTGGAGCAAATTCAAATATCGCTTGCTGTAGGAGACCTGATTCTTGTCAAGCTGTAAGCTTATTTGGTTGTTCTGGCTCGTAGCATCGGCGTTGTTGTTGGTGGGGTATCGAAGGGTGTCTTGCCATGTGTTAAACTACTCCCTGTTAGTTTCAAGATGCAAGTTGTCGAGGGAAGAGTCTCACAAGAGAATCGGGCAAGTCAATGTTGCTGAGTGGATTGAATTTGTACTGATACAGCGGATTCGGGATCGTCTTGGTGCCATTTGGAGTGGTTACCTCGACCGTCGCTGAAGATATGGACGTCGGCAGTGTATCTTGGCCGGCAGGTGCAGGAGCAGCCCAGTCCCCTGCGTACGGTTTTGAAGTCAGCATTCAATTCACAAATAGCAAAAAGGCATAAGACATGAAGCAGATACAAGTCTTTGCTCCCGGAACCGGTCTTAGGACACAGACCACGGTCAGAGCTAGAAGAGAACATGCTAAGATGTACGTACAGTAGGGCACACGAAAGCTCTCAGCAGCCGCAATGTATTCAGCCTGCCGCGAGCCCGTAAAGCTCTTCGCAATATCCTGCACAGTACCATACAGCACTTGCTCATACAAGGCAACATAAGGCCGATGCCAGGTGAGGAATAACGTCGATGAATGCGTGCAATAGCCACCAGTCCTACCAGGAGCGAATGCAACATTATCCCACTCGACGAAAGGCCTGCCATGGATGCCAGCGATCTGGTAGTAGCTGGTCTTGGTTGATTGGTCCGTGTTTACGAATTGATTCAATGCCAGGAGGTAGAGGTTCCATTGTGTGGTATTCTGCTGCAATTGGCGGATCTCGAGACGGTTTGGAAGTGGGCCGGTTCCTTTTGGTGGTATGCCTGTGATTGCGAACGAAGATGTATCCGCACGCTCGTGAAGGTGTGCATCGCATCTCGTGTCACATGCTCTGGAGCTTTCCCCAACGCCTAACAGTATGCAAAGACATATCGAAATGAGTGTGAGAAGCGAAGAATGAGAGGCAGACATACTTGTAATGACTGAAAGAATGACCTGGAATCGATGCAAAGAACGAATCAATGATTGCTTAAAGAAGGGAACGACATGGTAGAAGCCTCAAGCCAACCGAGGCTCAGTAGGCAGGTAGACATGGGGATGAACGTTAGGCCATCAGAGCCAAGATCACTGTAACAAGGTATACAATCCGACGAGAGCAAAATGTCGGACAACGTTGCCGGGGCACGTACCGTCATTGCTTTCGACTCCGCCCTCCAACATCAGGGTCGTGTGTCCCTTCAATCTATGGGAATCTTCTCAAATGGTCTAGATGATCGAGGGTACTCAAAAGGAAACAGGTTATTTGAGTGTAGGAGAGTCCTAATTGGGCCGGTCGGCCGCAACGGCCGCAACATCGTCAAAATTCTCCTAACATTTTACTTTTTGGTCTGATGAAACGTCTGCGATGAATTATAAGGTTAGACGGTAATGGCACAGCTGTTGCTCAGTTTGGCGTAGATCTCGTGTTGGGCATAGGGCCTGAAAGAAGGCCATGTAGTCCGACTAGAAATTTGCGCGCAGAAGAGCAACATGAGAATTGTCTGGGATGTAGTCGTCCTATTGTTTGAAATACTGTACATATTGTGATGGCTGGTCAGACTCTGCATTATGTGAGATCCCGGTCGTGGAGGTTGTGTTGGGTGCGTGTGGATTAACCCCTCATCCAACCGTTGTTCCCAGTTTCACCCTCAATTTTCAACTTGACAGTCCCTGGCGACTCTTCCAGAGATAAAAGCTGAAGCTCCCTCGGACTTCCGGTCCAAGCGAGTCTTTGTGGCCCACTCCTAGTTGGAAAGATATGTGAATAGATTGATTTAGAAGATGGACAATAGTGTTCGAGATTCCTCCATGACTCAAAATCCAATCAAGCCGCAGGCGTGTCAGCACTTGCCTCCGGATCTTGAAATGCTTCCCCAAAAGCAGGGTCACTTGCGCCCATGTCGCCCTGCTCCTGTAGACCTGCGTCATCAATCTCTTGAGCGTATCCGGCTAGCTCATCACCCGCAGTATCTAAGTCACCGAAGTCTATGCCCTCCCCGAAATCGTTGGAATCAAAATTGCCCGTGGTATCGTCCCCTGGACCTTGATCGAAATCCTGCATATCGTCGCCTCCAGCAGCGTCATCCACATTGGGAGTGTCCATGTTGGATTGCATAGCCGCATCGTTCGCAAAACTGTCAAATTCACCGAGATCTTGATCTTCATCCGCTGCTAAATTTCCCTCTTTGTTGACCATGATCCAATCTTCGGCACCAGTTTCTTTGGGTTCAGCAGATTGCGTCATTCCCTCCACGTTGTTGTCCGCCTCGGGCGCAGGCTGTGGTAAGGCTCCTTGGTTCTGGGAAACATTTGATGTGTCGTTGACGGAACCCGTTGGTTGCATAAAATCTGGATCCGGTGGCTCTGAAATCGTAGGAGCTTGAGGGGTAGCGCCATTAAATTGTCCAAATGTATCGACCATGTCATAGTCCTGATCATTGGTCTCCTTAGGCTCAGGCTCAGTCTTGTCTTCGAGACCTCCCTGCTGAAGGCATTCGACATTTGGAACGGCTGTAATAGTCTTGCCACTGTGTGCTTCCATCTTAGAAATCAGCTCATCGATCTTGTGCTGCTCGGCTCCTCCAGCTTTGCTGGTATCACCGTTGATTATATCCAGCGTCGACACTCTCAAGCCCTCCGCGCCTTCTTTGAAGGCACGGCCCCTGTTGAGTTTTGCCATGCGCCTAGCATGTTGTCGCTTCAATTTTTCCATGTCTGCGTTGATTGCCGCTACTCTCTCAGTTGCTCGTTTTGTGAAATCCTCTGCTTTGCCAGCCTCAAGCCTGCCCACACGTGGAGTAGCAGTGTCTGGGATAGGGAGTTGATCCAGGAGTTTGTGTGGGTCTGCTAGCTCTTCTGGTATGTAGAAAGCTTCTGTTGGCGTTGCGTTGGTGGGTGCATCAAAGAAGTCTTTGGTGAGAGACTCAAGCTCTCCCTTCCGCCCAAGACCTAATTCTCCTGGTATTATTTGACTCGTATCATAGGGCGAGTTCAATATTTCCTCTAGCCATTCATGATGCTGTACGTAACGATGGATGCTGATATCCCGAGGAGTAAGAAAATCCATGTAGTCGCCTCCTGAGGTCCCATCCTCGTCCTCAAATGTAGGGTCCGGTGCCATAACGGGTGCTGGTATGGCGGTAGCTGATCCGTGTGTATGGCCAGGGGGAATGTGCCGCGGACGCTTTGCAGGAGATGGTCCCATTCCACGCTGAGCTGCTTGAACCTGTTGTTGTTGTTGCATGTAGGCCTGTTGCTGGCTTCTATTCATATGCGAAATAACATCGCCTGGATATCCCATGGTTTGTTGCGGATATTGGTTAGGATTGCCCGGCGGGTTGATGGTGGGCCAGCTTTGGCTATCACGTAGCATGAACTCTTTGCGCACTAGCTGTCCGTGTCGTTGTAGTTGCACGCGTTCGTTCAATGAATGACGGATCTGGTCAGGGACCCGTATTTGATTCGAGGGATATCGATTTTGAGTATCTGTTTGGCAATAGTGGAAGATCCAAAGGGACGAGTCGGGGGGTGGGAGATTAGGATCAGCGTTTGGGAGCTGTGTCAGTCGAAAACGACGTCGACAGTGCGTGGCGACAGTCTCATGAGGTAAGCGGTATCCGCTCCGGTGCAGGTACATTTCCACTTGCTGAAACGCCACGCGTAAATAGATGAAGGTGCGGCAAAGGATTCCCAGGATCGCTTACATATCCTCTCGCCTCCGACCTGAAGGCTGTCTCCGGATCGGCCCAAACATATCCATCACTTGCTGCAGAGGTGCCCATCTGAGTTGGCTGCCAGACAAGCATAACATCTCCATCTTGTGGGCATGTCAAGAACATCCAATTCATAGGTGCTTGTTCCTTGACAATTCGGGGAGCTTGGATGAGGTACTCGACCATCAGCTCGAGATTGAACGATGGTAGCTTCGGGAACTGCTGGCTGGACACGAGATGAATATGGCGCAACTGTAAACAATTAGCACCAAGAGCCTCTTATCGATTGCCTTTGTCAACATACAAGTGGCGGAGGCACCAAGTCGGAGGGCTCGCCCATGGTTGCGTTCGGACTTTATCCAATGGCATATATAGGTCTCTAGCCAAAACAATCCCACGGTATGCGAGTAGTCTATCTCGACGAATGAGCAGTAGAAGCAACAGATGCCAGCTTGGTCGCGATTGAAGCTGTCAATCCTTTTACCTTGACATGACGGAGAACGAAGCGCGCTTTAGAGATCGACCGGTTTACCAAGGCTTCTCGGCAAATTCCGCTCTATGGTGCCTCAGGTCAAACATTAAAGATCTTGACTTTTGAGCGACCTCTTACGAAGGCTTAAGGAATGCGTCACTCGTAGCTCGAATTTCACCTGGAACAACCAATCCTCATCTCTCTTCCTCCTGCTCGATGTTCTGATTTACGATATTTGACTACTACCATGAACAATACTCAATTTCGCCGGCTGGTACTTGACACCCCAGCAGCTGCTAAGAGCAATGATGGTACCGTGGGGGCTACTCCGCACCGAGGAGGTGCCACTCCTGCTCTGGGCTCACGGATGCGATCTAGCATACCCATGACACCGTATGTCACTCTCAGCCCTTCTAATTTATATGGACCTGCTGACTGATGATCAGACGCTCTGTGGCAGGTTCTTCCGGAAATGACTTTGCCCGCCAGCTTGCTGAACGGAACGCCGAACTCAATCCCTCAAATGCTAAGAAGTTCCGCTCATCTGCAGCACCCAAAGGCACAAAGTTACGCTCAGGTTACCAAGATCGCACACAGCTTCGCACTTCGGGGGAGGAAGATGACAAAGCTGTTAGGGTTAAGGCCTTAGAAGAGATGGTCAAATTGGGGCAGATGGATCAGGCGACGTTTGAGGCTCTGAGGGATGAGATCGTGGGTGGTGATGTGAAGGATGTACATCTGGTGAAGGGGTTGGACTACAAGCTACTGGAACGGGTCAGAAGGGGAGAAGACGTACTTTCAGACAAAAAGTCTGAGCCGTCCGAAAGCCAAGACGATGACCCTAAGGATGAGCCTGAGGTCGATGTCGATGACGAGTTTGAGAAATTGGGGGACAAGGAAGTCCAACCAATGGTGAAAGAGCAGAAGGCGAAGAAAGGAGAGATGGCTCCACCGCCACTTATGGCAGGGAAGAAACGAACACGAGATGATATTTTGAGAGAGCTCAAAGAGTCTAGAGCTGCGGCAGCTGAGAAAGCAAAGCAATCACAGCTAGGACCTAAGTTCATGAAGCTTGGTGAGAAGAGGGAGAGATCTAGGATCGAGAGAGATGAGAAAGGTCGAGAGGTTCTCATCACCGTCGACGAAGATGGCAGGATAAAGAGGAAGGTCAGAAAGAGCGCAGTGGATGATGACACTACCAATGGTCATGGCTTATTGATGCCGGACAAGGATGCCAAGCCGCTGGGAATGGAGGTCCCAACTGTTGCGCCGGCCCCCTTAGAGGACGACGATGGAGATATATTCGAAGGTGTAGGCGTGGACTACAATCCTCTAGGAAATATGGAAGATGACGATGACGATTCTGATGACAGCGATGCGGAAGCCGGAGCAGCTGCTAAGCCTCCAAAACCATCACCGCCTCCGAAGCCATCAGAATCCGAGACCTCTGCCATGCGTCCACCACCAGGCAAAAAGCGCAACTACTTCGGCGACTCAATTGAAGACGATGAAACGACTATTGGACCTCCACTGAACCCACTCACTGACCCAGCCATTCTTGCAGCACTCAAAAGAGCCTCTACTATTAATCCCGTCCCTTCGTCCTCCACAAACGAAGAGGAAGCAGCTAAGTTTGCAAGACGCAAGAAGATGCTTGAGTCACATGATCGCGATGCCGAAGACATGGACATGGAATTCGGCAGTAGCCGCTTCGGAGATCAAGAAGACGGAGAGGATGGAAGGGTGAAATTAAGCGCTTGGCATGGGGAGGGCAATGAGGATGAGGATGGAGGGAAAGGGGAGGGTAAGGCCAAGAGGAAGAGGGGTGCGAAGAAGAGGAAAGGAGATGTAAACAGTGCAGCGGACGTGCTCAAGGTGATGGAGAGGAGGAAAGGAGAGGGTAAATAGGCAAGCAACAAATCTATCTAAAAGATTTCAATGGATGTTTAGCGGCGCCTACTCTCTGGAATGTAGACAAGTGCCTCCAATGTGCCTTCCCGAACAGAATCCCTTGACCAAACCTTTCTTCAACGTCTTATGTTGTCCTCAATTATCTTCTTCCAATAACTATCCAATGTTGTAATGCTTCGACAATCACTTCATTCCGCTTTAGGCAGCTCTTTGTTCATCGAAACGGCCGAGTGCTAACGCTGACAGGCACGGCTCGCAACTCGAAACATGTTGGGTCCCACGCTGTCCCTCAGAATCCTAGCATCTCTCCATCGTTCCTTGCACATTCATCGTCTCAATCACCTTAAAAGTACGTAACAGACTCAGCTTGAGACACGCTTGGGCCTATCTAAATTCGTGTTGTCGAGGACAAAGGCTCTGCATTTTCTCGAGCTCAGTAACGCTCCATTGTACTTTCTTCTGCAGACCCGTCGAAGAAACAAGAAATAAGGATCCCGAATCCTAGCAATTTGGTTTGCAGCAACTTGCATACTCACTTTCATGTTCTCAGCCGAGAGCTGTCTGCCATGGGCTGGCCAGTGCATCAGCATCCAACAGCTAAATGCCGTGAAACACCATCATCCCAGATGGTTTTTTTGTTTCAACAAGGATGAAAACAATGAGCTGTCCTTCTTGACGAAAGAGATTCGTGATCTTGAAGAGAACAGACACGTGCAATAAATTCGATGTCAGATATCAGGATCGTTGAAGGGTCTCACAATGTCACTTCGGCTGTCCCCCTTGGCCGTCAGTGGAGATATCTGATTTGTGAAACGGTAGCGCGCTGAAAAGAAGGGGGTTCCTCCCATGCGGAATCGTAATGCAATTGGATTACGTCGGGTTTCCAACCAACGGCAAAGCGCAATAAGCTTTGTCTGACAAGGAATCTCCCAGGAACAGCTGAGTTTAGTGCGGCGCTTCCCCTTAAAGGATAATGAATCTCGAGATGAGCTCAATATTTTTCGAACAATAATCATCAGAAATTGGGCGGCTCATAGCAAGGTCAGCGAGTCTCCAACTTTGCGCAATTGGTATTGAGGCTTGATGGCTGGCTAAGTATGAGGATCATGAGATAGCGAATGAAATGGCGCCGCATGAACCTGGCTTATTGGGCTGAATGGAGAGTAGGGGCGGGTTTCAAAGCCTGGCTAGTCGCTGAAGAGTGAGATTAATGAGTGACTAGCTAATTGGCAGTGCGTGGCGCCTCACAAAGCACCAATCTTTGTCCCTGTCCATGTCCGAGTTTGGCTGGACCGGCCGGGAAATTGCACGGTGATCGCCAAATTTAGCTGATTTAGTCAATTCTTCCCCTGATCCACCAACCCTCTCTTCTCTTCTTCCTTACACCTCACCCTCGCTGTACTGCCAACCACCACAGTTGTCAATCGTTGACACGAGCATTCGCTCATTACACTCTTTCGGCCCTCGTTGGTCACCACGTTCTCTTACAGCCCTGGTTGGCTCCAGTCACGCGAGCATCAATAACCAAAACAATCCCTACTTACAACACAACAACTACCAATTGACGAAAACAAGCACATTGAATATCCATCACGATGGCAGTTCTTAATATCGCGCTCCTTACGGCTCTTCTGCCCGTAGTCCTCGCGTTGCCTGGGCTTCACGGCCGTGGTGTTCACGGGCCCTATATGCCAATTAGCAAGCATAGTTATCCAACAGGCTTCCCCCACCCATCAGGTGTTCGTGGCGGTTCTGGTCCTTACGAATCCGGAGCTCACGGAGGATACCATCATCACCACCACCCGTCCGGTGCACCAATTAACACTGCTCCCTTCCCAGTTGGAAACGGAAATTCAACTGGGCCCACGGGTACTGGCACTGGTATAAGCGGTGGAAGCAGCAGTGGTGTTGAGAGTGGAAGCAGTCAAACTGGTGCCCCAGCTGCCCCAGTCACGATCATGTCGACCATCAACCTCATCCCTGTGCCAGTGACAACCGACATCTATGGGTCTCCATTGACGACTGGTGCTCCAGGAGCACCAGGCTCTAGCCCATCGGAATCAGCTGCACCAGGTGCCCCAGGCTCTGGTCTACCAGGCTCTCAAGCTCCAGGTTCTCAATCTCCAGGCTCTCAAGCTCCAGGTTCTCAATCTCCAGGTTCTCAATCTCCAGGTTCTCAATCTCCAGGTTCTCAATCCTCAGGTTCTCAATCTCCAGGTTCTCAATCCCCAGGTTCTCAGTCTCCAGGCGAATCTCCAGCATCAGGATCTCCTGGATCTCCAGGCTCTGGCGCTGGCGAGGCGGGTGCTACATGCGGGCCGGCTACAGTTACAGTCACACAAGCACAAACAGTCACTGTTACCGTTTCACCAAGCCCTCCCGAGAGCGGTGCCCCAGGTGTCCCAGGTACCCCAGAGAGCGGACCCGCTCAAGCTCCAAGCAGCGGCCCAGGCGAGCAGCCAACCTTCTCAGCTCCTTTCCCAATTGGCAACGCCAGCGCCTCTGCTGGGCCTACAGGGACCGGTACTGGAATAATCGGTACAGGTATCAGCCACCCGACATACCACGTGCCAGTCCCATTGCCAGCTCACAGCCCGCCAACCGTTGTTGAGAAGCCAAAAGCAGTTATCAACTCGCCAGCTCCGACTGAGGCTGCCACTGAGGCCGCACCTGCAGCACCAGAGGCCACTTCTTCAGCCGTGGCTGCTCCTGTCCCTGTGAAGGCACTTTACCACGCCCCAGCAGCACAACAACAGCAACAGCAACAACCAGCTGCTCCAGTTCAACAACCCTACACCGCTGCATCTCCAGCTGAAGCCCCTACTTCCGCTGCCGCCCCAGTCCAGTCATCTGCTACCCCTCAGAGCTCAACCCCCAGGTCTAGCAGCGGCGTCAAAGCCCGTGGTATTCTCTACTCCAACAGTGGCATGTCTTCCGAATCAGCACTCTCTGCTGCCAACAGCTTCGATCTGTCCAACATTGGCTGGGGTTGGAATTGGGATTCCTCGCCTGCTCCCGCGTCTGGAGCAGCGACCGGATCATTGAACGTTCAATTCGTCCCCATGCTGTTGACCCTTGACAGCAGCCACACCAGCATCTGGGAGAGCAACTGCGCCGGCGCCGAGTGGATCATGGGCTTCAACGAGCCCGATCAGTGTGGTGGTGGAGGAGGATGTATGCAAGTCAGCGACGTTGTCCAGGGCTGGAACACCTACTTTGCCGGGAAGAGTGCCAGCAAGGTCTCTCCAGCAACAACCAACGATATCCAAACCCAGGGCAAGGGTCTCTCCTACATGTCTGAGTTCCTCGGCGCCTGCACAGGCTGCCACTTCGACGCTCTAGCCTTCCATTATTATGGCCCTGGCAGCGACCTTACCACGCTCAAGAACACCGTCTCAGCATACCAGAAACTCCAGCAGCAATACGGCATCGCCGAACTCTGGATCACCGAGATGGCACCCACAGACGGCCCCAGCTCCTCTGAAATCACCTCAATGTTGAGCTTCTTGGACTCCAGCGGCGTCGACCGATATGCGTTCAACGGTCTCAACACTGGCAGTGGTGTCCCACTGACGGGCTCGATGGCGTCTGCTTACTGCTCTTAAGTGTATCAATTATCTGCCAAAAAAAAAAAAAGGCAAAGGAGAAGCTATGACGTCGGGTTGGATAAGGTGGTTTGGGGATGGGGACGAGGAGATGCACAAACTTTTCTTAGGTGTGGATTTTTCTGTGTGTATAATTTGATGGTGCATGGAACTGCATATTGCGTGGGGCATTTGTTAGATAGAGAGAATCGAAACAGTTTGACCATGTAGTCTTCTTTTCTTTAGTCTACATGCAGATTTCAGTAACTTGAGAAGCTGACAGTCCTGAGTACCAATTGGATATCTGAAAGGACACTTATTTGCCGTTCAAAGCGGACTTAACTACACAATTTTTACAACGTTCCAGAAAGAAGTCGCCTTTGAAGATGTTCCTCCGGTCAACAATACCAGCAAATTGGAGTCCGCCAGGACCTCTACTCGCGAGACGCCCATCACCCTGAGCAGATCCCAATTAATATCTTTGCTCGCCTCTTCGGACCCCAGATATTAGATGTTACCCAAAGAGGAGAAACCAAGCCCAACTACCAAGAGATGAGACCGCGCGGTAATACCAAGCCTTTAATATCAAGTCGCCCTCGGCCGAGCAAATGCTAAAAGTAAATACCGGGCACTTACCAAGAGCTCATTTCCCGAGCAAACACCTACCAAGGAGAAATACCAAGGAAAATAACAAGAACTAGTTCTAATAAAAGATACATCGATAAGACAGCTCAAGGTGAACAGATTGTGTTTTTGTTATGACAGCACGAATTATGGTAGCCTCAAGTCCGCTCCTTTCAGAACCACCGATATCATACTGTGATAAAAGCTCAAGTCAGAGTAAAGCTTATCATTGTTCGCTGGCTCGGGATCCGACCTCTTCAGACGTTTTGAAATCGAGACTGGGCATGATGATACTCCAACAGCGCTAGACTTTTCGATGGCTTCCTCTAGAGATGGCTTACTGATATGGTGGCATTGTGCATCGGTACACAACACCGAACATTCTTTTGTTGAGACTGTAGAGTCTAGCCTCGCTTCGCCACCATGTCGCTCTCGTTCGGGAATGAATAGCTCAATGGAAAGCATCCAAATGCTAAGAAACTTGAGTTTCTTATAGACAATTCGTCTTCTGGAAACTACTCAGCTTACGAGATCTTAATTCACTGGGAATCCCCTCCTTTTTCCGGAGCCGAGGCTGAGAAGATTCCAATGATGTGGTTCGCGAATCAATCAAGGTCTCGGATTCGTCAAAAACCCTCTCCGCGGCAATGCTGCATCACCGATGAATGAACCTTGTCAAGCTGCTTCTTCATCCCCGGCGTGCTCTTGTCCAATTGACCCGCAATGATCTTATTTCGACCACCTTGAGTCTAAAAGTCTCGCGCCCTCACTCTCATCATGCGGCTACTCCACTTAGATCACTTCGTTACTCTCTTTATCTTGCTAGCCATCAATGCTACTTCCATTACGATCCACTGCTTTCCCATACACAGCGGTACCCAGCCACCGTCCGCGTTCTTTCCGTATACAGGTCCAATCACGCCAACACCTCCTACTTCTTTCATACCCTCCCCACCTCCTGACAGAACGTCTCATGCAGAAGCTGCGAATACGAAGCACTGGTGGCACTCGACTTTGGTGATCACTTTGGCTTGGGCATTTGCTGGTTTCGATATTGGGAGTGCTGTGTCTCTGATCTTGTGGTGGAGGTCCATTTGGGAGATAGTGGGTTTAGTCTCTCAAATTAGCAGGATCAAAAGAACAGCGATGCTAATTACTGATAGCTGAAAGGACGAGCGGTGGCTCCAGGGCGAGCAGGAATGGCTCTAGAGCATGTGATAGCGTGATAGACGGCTGAGTTGCGCCGTCAGAGGGTATTTTGCTGGAATCCTGGTGAGGAGGAGCCAGTGTGCGTAGGTGTTTCGATGTTGGGAGTTTTGCGTCTCTGATCGTGTGGTGGGATTTCATCTGAGATATCGTGGGTTGCACTTTTTGAAAAATTGATTTGGGACTAGAGTGTTGACTATCGACAGCTGAGCAGACCAACAGGGCAATTGTAACGAAGACGACGATGTCGAGGAAGGATGTGAATGACCTAGGGTCAGTCGAGCTGCGCTGGCAGAAAAAGCTTGACGACCGTCGCCTGCATTCGAGAACAAATGAGTCTGAGACATCAGATACGCAAGCATGCCTAATAAACGGGACGTTTCAAGTTTTGACTTGTATCCACTTCTGAGATGATGGTGATGGTGGGAAGGTCATTTACTCGCAGAACTACTCTGTGCAACAGGCAGGCAAGTGGCAGTGTGACCCGAATCCATCGTCACAGGGCCTAAAAGAATTGCTGTGTGACTATTTCACTGCCACGAGGTTTCAGTCCCCATGTTCGCTATGCTTGTGTGCAGCGATAATGGTAGCTAGGAGTTGCACCACATGCTGGCTTGGTATGTCGACGCTGCCTCGAATACTCAAGTCTCCCTTTAGAGATACTTGGGTTCGAACATCGTCTCACTTTTACCCAGATTGACGTTGCAAGCATCGTCTCCAGGGTTCTGGGAACCAAAGTCACGTCTTCAGCAGGCAGCTATTCAACTAGACATGCAGAGCCATTCAGTCACTATCACAATCTTGCTGCTTGTCATCATCAGCGTCATCACTACCACTCATGCCCTATGAATCCCAACCACACAACCACCATCTACGCTCCCTCCAGATGCGGCCTTTCCCATACATTCTTCACTACCAGTTCCTCCCTCGCTTCTGACCAGAAGATCTTCTATGCCATCTGCGGATATACATCACTGGTTGGAAGCATCTTGGGTGGGGTTGGCGACCTGGCTGCTCCTTACATTCGACATCTTTAGTGCTATCTACTTCATCGGGGTGTGGGAAATTCTTCGGGATATGGTAGGTTCTCTATAGACGTGAGATGGGGCGAGAGTGCTGACTTTTGATAGCTGAGACATCCATTAGCGTGACCTAGACGGCTGCGAAAAATAAGAACGTGGAGGGGGGAGGTGAAAGTGGAATTGGAGTGATGAGTTCGTACTTCTGAACTCATACTTGAGATATTCTGACCGCGTTTAGAAGAGAGCGGAGCGGGGTGTGGATATAATAGTGCTTGAGAAGTCGGCTGAGAAAAGCGTTGGAGGTGGAGATGGAGTAAGGATTTGGCAGTCTGGGACTTGGCCCTAAAAAGTTATGACCTCAATTTGGAATAAGTAGAGTGGTGAGTTGGTATCTCAGGGCTTCTTTTTCCGTTTTCTGACGATGCTTCAGCGGACATCGTTGATTCGATGAGTGTTTTGAGGTAGAATATGATCAGCGTATTAGCAGGAGTCATCGTACCTAGAGTGGTAAATTAGCGTGACTCCACGTAGCTTAAGGTGAACGAGCCTGGAAGTTCGTTTAGGAGACTGGTGGAAGATTTAGTTGCGAGCGCGAAAGGGATAGATTCCGGGGGCCTTGCTTTTCGTGTACATCTTGGATTTCAGAAATAGAATTTCTTCGATTTCTATGAACTTCTGACCTTGAGGCTTTTAGTCCAAACCGAGTTCTATGCAGATCCGGATTTACGAGTTGTTTATTTGCTCGTATTACTCTTTCAAGCGAGACGAGCTTGATAGTGCAGGATTTGCATTCTGGAGACGAAAGACGCCTAATATATTTTGACGCATGATTTCTATGGGTGCTGGAGTGTTAACGGCGTGACCTAATTTACCAGCCACATTGTTAACAATGACACGACCTTAGATTAGCAGCCTATGTTCAACACATCTTAATATTTCTTTTCAAAAAAGGAAATTTCGCCTCGGGAAGCGTCCTGCTACTTCGAAATCTCAATTTTATTGACCAGCACCGAGCACTACGTCTGCACGTTACCATGCTACTCACTCAAACCCACCACAGACTCCAGATCCTCCTATTCTTCCTCTTCAACATAGCCACCATAGCCCCTTGCCATGTAATGCGTGCCACTCAGTCACAAACAGTACTCTTACCATTCCCAATTGGACTCCCACCATACTTACCTTCCATGGTGCCACCAAATTCAACAACTACCTCACCTCCCTTACTGCCAACCAACACGTCATCTACAATGCCAACGGATACATATCACTGGTGGGATTCACCTGAGATAGAGCATATCACCTTTATCCTTTTCGCCTTCGATCTCGCTAGTGTCATGTTTTTGATGATACATTGGCCAAACTTTTGGGATATCGTAGGTGTCCTTCTTTCACGAGCATAGGCGGAGCAAAGAAGCTAATTATCAACAGATGGAAGGACCATGAGCTCAAGCACAAGATAATGGCGATGTCCAATGAGTCAAATGAAATATTGGGGGATATTTGAGCTGGGTTCGGAGCAACGCTGTTAATGGTGCAAACCGTGCAGTTTAAAATTCCACCGAGGCTTGAACATGAAAAGTTTTCAACATCGCCGACGACGTGTACGACAGCGGCAATACAAAATAAAGTTTCCAGAAAATTTTAGAACTCCTTAATGAGATTACACCACCAAGAAGCCCCTGACGCTAAGCCTATATAGACAGTACGCTAACCGTATTAGGCAGAATTTCCCCCATATTGCACCGTTTAACTGCCAAACCAACTAGTTTATAAGCAGTTGGTTCAAACATTGAACCGGTTTAAATTAAACAGTTGAACTGTTAAACTGCACCAACTACTAAGCAAAAAAAGGCAAACCAACCGGTTAAACCAACTATTTATTAAATAGTTGGTGCACCATTAACAGCGTTGGTTCGGAGGAGTGTAGCTAGAGGATGGTTGAAAACATTGCAGCTAGGGAGCTTCGATCTTGTCTAGACTGTGGACCTTGGGGGTTGGATGCACGATTGTATATCAAGCCTAGTGAAGGAACAAGAACGTGTACCCATGCTCTTAAAAGAAGTCTTGGATAGAAAGCCAAGAGAGGAAGAACAAAGAGTTTCTACTAACAGTTGCGACCATACTCTATGCCGTTAGCTCCGGACCAGCCCGCTCAACGGTCGCTAGAGGCAAGTGAACTCAGTCTTCCTCCCGGATATCATTACAATCCTCTTATCCTTTCCATACAAAGTACTTCAGATCATGTGTGTTATCTGCTGAAAGCTATATACCAATATATGCGGACAGCCAGATAAGTAATGGGGGTCACAAGCAATGACAGATACATCCGGATGCGCTAGGTTCCGCAGTTGAATTGAGTGACCATGTTTGGGAATTTGGCGGCTTTTGGTAAGTGCATTTTTTTCGCTGTTCCAGATTCTTTGGGCCTGTTTGCCAGTCAAGAGAACGAACCCCTTAGATTTCTCTTCCTCAACGCCTCCTAATTCTTGAATTCGTTACTCGACCCGCACCTTCCTCCCCTTCTCGGCCCAGCAACCACTATTGAAATAGGACATAGATTGTAGTTTGCACATCTGTGATACATTCAGCCTATCTTTTGCCAGTAGCATTATTTTCGAAGTACTAGATGCACATCAGAGGAATGTATTTACTCTTCGGCTTAGTATTATTCGTCAATCGCTTTATTATTTGTCCTTCTTCGTTTGCTGGTCCTGTCTAGGCACGCCGGCAGATTGTGTGATTTTATCAGAAATTTCACTGCTTCACCATGTCGCGAATCCCACTACATACTTTAGATAGGCTCTGGTGGTATCTTTCGCGTACTACTTCCCCTTCTACTCCAAGTATGCATTTCAAGAGAGCACTGAAAGGTCTTTTACAAGCCAATTCGCGGTCGCTAACAACTGTTTGTAAAGCTGTGGTCCGCGACAACAAACCTAGAGAGCCGCCACCTCCAGCAACGCCCCTCGATTTTCCTCGCTGCCGACCTCAGGGGCTATCGTACCCTTTGAACAACGATGGTGACGACAACCACGATCTTGTCAAGATCTTCACCAACATCTTAAGAACCGGGCCGTCCACCAAACACCTCGAGGCTTTGAATACCAGCCTTGTCGATGAGATTCCCCTAGAGCAATTGTTACCCACAGACTATATACCACCAACATCATGGCTACGCGATCCTTCTAGTGACGAGAACAACGACGAAGTGTCAGCCACACCTTCATCATCTCAATTTCTAAGCAGTGGAGCTCCAGCTCCGAGTCAAAAAGCCTTCTATGACTCTGTTAAAGAATTGTCGTATGACAATGAAGACGCGTTCCGCGCTGTTCGACGCGAATCGCCTCTGCCGAACAAGAAACCCACCAAGGTCGTTCATTTCCGGAAATTCTGGGATAACTTGAGTATTATGGCCGATTTCTGGGACACGAGTCTCGACCAATATACCGAAGACCCAGACGATACAAACAAATCCGCCATGGATATCGATGAGCTGCGCTCAGAAGCACAGCAGGCTGATCACCAAGGAGATACCGCAAAGGAGTGTGAGACTGAAAAGAAGATGACATATACAGGACGTCGCACAGACACAGGGCGCAATATGCCAGGCAAGTTTCGCGAAGACGCCGTCTTTGCGTTCGTGGAGACTCTGGTCTGGCCGTTTCGCTCCAGGCTGCAGCACGCTCAGATGCTACCAAAGCTCAAGATGCATGGCATGATGGTTCCTCTCCCACACGTTGCATCGGTATATCGCCAGCCGAAAGACAGGGAGCGAGCGAAGAACCTCATCAGTGAGGGCCCTATGCTGGGCGTGTACTGCAGAGATCAAATTTGCTTTCGCCGACCCGAAGACGAGGTGGGCCAGGGTAAACAAGAGATAATGGACCTGCTCAGGGAGACCGGAATAGTCTTGATGCTGGCTCAAAAGCGTGCCAGAGAAGGCAAGGAGGAGGAAAAGCCTGGCCAAGACAAGTGGTGGGCGAATGCACCTCGATGGGGTGGTGGAAAGGGTGGAGAGGTCGGCGCTGCTAAGGATGAGGCGGTCGAAGAGCCTGAGTCATCTGATGCTCCTCGGAAGCGAACAAAGAAGGTTATCAAGGTCGATAATTGGGCAACTGTACGACCACCATCAAGCACGTGGGAAAAGAATGTTGCCTATGAGCAAATCGGGAGGGACAAGAAGACAGACTACGATAATGTAAGTACGCTGCGCCTTTCTGCTTGCATTCGCTTATAAATTGACTAGATCTACCTCATCTCCTCCCTCAACCACCACATCTCCATTGTCCATGCTCGCATCCACATCAACTTCGTCGAACACTTCAACGACAACAACCCCACCAATAACTCCAACCCCACGCATCAGCCATGGTACGAGTTGAAAATGCAACGATCACCATGGTTTGACCTATTCAACGCCGACGATAGAGTACAAGCTATGAGAGGCATCTGGGCAGTTCTGAGCTACTTGATGAGGGAGGAAGAGAGCGGGGATGATCTCATGAAAGCCTGATTCGGGTTCAGCCCGGCTTAGGCTTCTTGGCTTGAGCCTTGGGTATGTCAAATCGTGCTTAATATATGCACTGGCCTGGTCACGTTTTATGCATAGAAGAAGGCGTTTGGCCGATAGATAGGATATCTCAGGTTCAGCGTTGCGCGGAATTCATCCGAGTTGACATCCAACGGTCTCGTTTTGCGGTTCGCTCTTGACCAAAACATGCATTTCCAAGTCATGGAATAACTTCCTTGTCAATGTTCGTACTCAGGGATCACAGCCGTTGCAATATAAAACATTTCTTCAAAACCCCAAAGGCTTGGCCTGATATCTTGCGGAACCTCGTTCTGTTCAAAACATTTGTTCTAAGGAGCTTTCTCATGGCTTTGTTTTGAGGTGCTAATTGAACGGTTGTTGCACTCCAATTTACGCTCATGTGGGGTGAAAGATTAGCAATTTCTAGTCTGATAGCCTTTGGGAGGCAATCGTAACAAATACGGAGCGAAGACTTAATGAAAGTACTGGTTTATCACCCTTTGAAACCCTCATTCGTAGTTGACTAGGTACTGCTCTGTCCTGAGCCAGAATTTGACGCTTGATGCACCATGCCCATCCTCTTTATGGATGCCATAACCCTCATCCACTCCCCACCAGTCCCTGTAATGCATTTCGTAGCCCATTAACCCGTAAGATCATAACCACATGCAAATCATACAGACCCCGTCTTAGCTCCTCCACCCGTTGACTCAGTATCTTCTGCTCCCGAGTTTGGCGTACCCTCCTTTTTGAACATTCCATAAACACTCTTTACTCCCACCGGCTTGATATTATCCCCAACCGCAAACCTCGCTTCAGGTTGCCTTTTCCCTGTCTTGATTGACTCAAGCACCCACTCCACGCTCACAAATTTCACCCCTTTTCCGCCAACCCTAGAGATCTCTTTCTGTATCTTACTCCCGGCCAACCCACCCCCTGCCCCGCTTCCTCCTTTGGCACTGTTGGGCCTCCCGAGTATGACGTGAGTAACGCTCCGCCGTCCAAGGGCAATAGAAATATTGGCCCCGTGTTGACTGAGCAAATGTTTGAGTTTATGGTCAGAGATCGTAGGTGCAGTAGAGCCGTTAAGGTAGATTGTTAAGCCTGTGAAGATGCCTTTCTCCTTCCTTGCGGGCGGGGGCCCATCTTCTTCTTGTAAGGCGGTAGACGACGTCTTTGTTTCCGGGTACTCTTGTTCCCTTTTTATTTTTTCGCTCTTGTGTTTGGATTTTTCAGCCTGCGAGCCCTCCTTAATCATCACCCCCACATCCCTCCACCCCCTTTCCCTCAACCCAGGGGCCCCAGTCTCCCATTCCCCAGTTTCCTTCCTCCCATCCTTTCCAAACATGGGGCTCCCCGCTCCAACAGTATCAAACACCCTCATGCCTCCCCCCTCCCCAGCGCGGAACTGGTGCCCTAGCTTGAGAGTGCGTGATTGCCGCCATGATGTGGAGCCGGCAAGACGGTTGTCGGCACGCTGGTGGCCTGTGGAGGAGGAGTTCCAGGGATCGAATATTTTGCGGGTGGGTGAGGGGGCTGGTGGGATGGAGGAGCGGGTGGGGGGCATGGGTGGGGTAGAAAGGGGGAAGATGGACCGAGCTGGAACCCTGGATAGAGGAATGTAGTGGATGCAGGATCGGAGGTAGTGGTCTCGAGCAACAAGGGGCGAATGCTCGTGTGCGCAGACAAGACCCTAGATTGCGTGCTAAGGTAGATGGTACTCGAAAGTCAATTGTATCTTAGTCTGGATAGGCGTTATGCAGCGAATGACGCGTTGTATTGAGACTTGTCAAAACTGGAAGGATTTAACCCTGCAAAATAACTGGAGCGACTGTAAACAGAAGGCTCGTTGTTGGTATCTCTCCAAATCCGGAGTTCAAATCTGCGAGGCATAATTAGCGTCATAGATCGTGCATGAAGTACTCCAGGATCTGTGCACCCCAGAATCTCCAATCTTGAGAGATAAACGACAGTTTAGCTTCCTAATTGTTCTCGTTGCCAGGTGAACTTTAGAAGAGGATCGAGTGTGAATGGGGATGCATAAACACTGGCGCGGCAGTAGTCTATTGCCTCATTCGGATTGCTATGACATGCAGCCGCTTTCTTCCTGTGCAGAGCCGCAGTACGAGGTACGTAGTACATTAGTTTAGTGCTTACAGCAACGGCTCTACATGAAGCGGGTGGCTGTTCCATCGTTTTGCAGGGGATTTGTCCAGGACTTAGTAACGTCATCAGGCATTATCAGCGAAACAGACAGGGATAGAGGTTTAGCACTCGGTCTCTTTTCTGATTGCTGTGAAGGATTTAGTGGCATCAAAGTGCAAGCCAGATATGCGAGCCAACTGTCTTTCAATTGCTATGCTACCCTAGTGAAGCTATCGCTATCTCGGACACTGAATGACTCTCATAACGAGAAAGAGTAACGTTATCCAAATGCTCATCATCTCTCCTGCCTAGGTTCATAAACAGGCTTTTTTGGTGGGATTAACTCTGGTCCGCTTTCGTTATACCTGATACCGCTGCTGATACCGCTGCTTCGACACATATCCAGTCATAATGAAATTCGCAATCATAAATTCCGCCATCTAGGGCGGAGAATGGGTCAAAGGGTTTCCGTAGAGAATCGAAATTCGTGGCGTCATGTCGTAAATAAATTGTGGAGTTAAAATATGGTAGAAACAAAGTCGTCAATGATGGCTTTCTTCGAATTTTTGAGTAGTCGTTGTATCAGAGGGTAGGAGATGAGAGGCGCGTCCTCAGCATGCGATTTAAGACATTAAAATGATTGTATGAGCAAGTTGTTGGTAAGATGGCCTGGGCGTATGGTTTCGTCAAGCGACCTCTGAATCGTAGCGGAACTCTTCGTAGCCCGCCCAAGGTCGAGTACCAGTGGACGCTCCGTTATTAACGAACGCGTGCACGTGGAGTTGCAATGGTCCGGGCTCGATTCAGGGACTTGCCGTCGGGTTCGTACGAGCCGGTGACCATACTGCTCGCCCCAGTGCCTTCTCGGCTCATCTTACGACGCTTTATAGCCTCAATGTCGTCGCTGCGACTTGCGGGCCGCGAATTGTAATCATCGTCCTCACGCATCCGCTTACTTGATGCATTCACGCCGTTGGATTGGGTAGGAGCGTACGGATGGATAGGGGCTGAGTAATGATCCGCATTTGTGCTTCCATTTGGCACGGAACCGCGAGCATCACTCATGGGATTGTAAAGGTTGCTGGATGGTGGAGCGCGAGGTGGAGTGTGGTAGCCGGTAGTCCACTGCTGAGTCCCATTTGAATTGCGTGCTGTTCCTCGAGCAGAGCCGTTCTGTTGCGAGGGAGATCCACTCATATCAGTGGCTTGAGCGTGCTCCCCTTGTAGTGTAGCCGCGTTGTAACCAGTGTATGAGTTACGGTGGGCAGTATAAGCAGCGTTATTATCGTGCGAATAGTCTGGGTCGTGGTCGTGTTCTGCCTCCTCGCCTGCCCCGTGATCATTTCCCTGGCTTTGGGCGTAGACATCAGCCTTTGAATCTCCATGCTCACTCCCTGTTCGTGATCCAGGAGCACGGGTGGCTGGAGGGCCCATATCTTGTTTGCCATAAGTGCTTGACGGGAGGGGAGCGCCCCGTGGCATAGCCACATATTGCGATTGCTGAGGGGCTGCTGCAGAGTACATTGGTCGAGAACTCTCGTACGATTGGTGGCTTTGATATGGTTGCAAACTCGGCATTGAGGCTCCTGGAGGAGTGGTAGCTGGTGTTGCGGGCGTTGAGTGTGGATGGTTATCCATCATTATGGGCTGACCACCTTGACCTGCGATGTTTTGATTTCCCCAATCGTAGGAGCTGCCCTGGTTATTCAACCCGATGGTCGTACTTGATGCGCTTGTTGGTGGAGTGGGAAATGTATGCGCTCTATCGAGACCTGGTCTCCCCGCTCCTGGGTGAGGAGCTATCGAATGAGGCTGCTGAGACCCCACCGCGCTGTTCATCGAATGATGGTGGTGTAATGAGGGGGGCTGCGAGCCTGGGGGGCCAGTTGCACCACCAGCCTGCTTGGTATCGAGTCTTCGGCGGTCAGCTGCAGCCATCACCGCATTGGTCCTACTCTGATTGGTGGGATGATAAAGTAAGGCACCAATGTTATGCACGAATAGAGGATATAGTGACTCCGTGATCTTCTCCTTGTTTGCGAAATCCAGAGCTCGATCAAAAGGGATCCTGTCTCAAGTTAGCCGCGAGAACAGTACAGGCGGGCAAACAAGCCATACCAGACGCCCTTTAAGTGCATTGGGCCAATTTTTACTACGTGACGTGTTTTCTCACTTTTCAGGATCCCGTCCCGGCGACCTCGAGTCATACCAGCAACATTGAGGAGCTTTGTGCCGTTTATCATATGGTTATCTGCAGACCTTGTTAGTCCACGTTGCCTAGCTTGCCATGCGTCTAGCTGATGCTGCATGATGCGGGCTGCATGCAATGTGCCTTACCATCTCGTCTGGCGACGCATACGCCCTTAGCCTCGACTTGAAAACACATACACCCCTCGTCCTCCCACAGCGTTGCTGTTACTCGAGGCTTCATGCCAGATGGAGCCACCTGGCCACTTGTATCGGCATTCTGCTGTTGGTAGCCTTGTGGGGGTCCGCTCGGCGCTCCGACGTATGTATGCTGCGCTGGCCCGCCTGCAGCCATTGCTATTTAGATCAGCTCCGCTGCCAGAATCTGAAGAATATGTGTACTTACTTGGTAAAGGGAGTAGACCCGAGTTCATCTGAGGACCCATCGAAGAGGACACAGGATGACCAGGACCCTGCGGAGAAGTGATACCATTGGGATATCCGTACTGAGTGTAATGAGCTGGAGATGGTGCGTAGTTTCCGGGTCCTGGCTGCAGCACTGGCGGTTGCTGGTGTTGGTAGCTGGAGTATTGGGACATGCCTCCTGCAGTCGTTGAGGGTGGGTACGACTGCCCCGCTGACATCTGAGATTGTTGCGAATCTAAGTACTGCTGCTGCTGATTCATCGTGCTTGAGAAATGATCGGCTGTTTGGCTGTAGTTTTGGGCGTTTTGGCTAGGTTGAGAGTACTCAGTAGATTCTGTTGTGTTCTCTGGTAGGTCGTGAGTCGATGGGGCTGAGCACTGAGAAGTTGTCGATGGAGAGGGAGTTTTCAGTCCGATCCCCGAACTAACGTGGTGGTACGAGCTTGTGTGAGACGACTGTTGATGATTGCCGTGGCCGGTCGGGAAGTGATCCGAGCTCCCTATGCGAGATGCAGCGGAGTTGTAAGGAGTGGTCGCAACGTAGGATTGCGGTAGGTGTAGGTCTGGCAGGCGATCGCCGGAAAGTATTGGTCGTTGGGAATAGTGTGAGCTGAACCACGGTATGTCAGCTGGGCCGCGGGTTTGAACCTGGGATATCGATGGGAGCTCCAGCTTTTCGGTATTGATTGTCAAAGGCCTTGAATGACCGAGAGGCGAGAGGAATCACGCCAGTACAAGATCCTCAAAGATGTCGTGCAGGGTCCAATTGAGCAATCTAGTCCGCGTAACCTGGTGAAAGAGCACCTTGCGGCCGTAGTATTTCGTAGGTGGCTCTGCCGTCAAAATAGGGACAGGCTCGGGTTTGGGTGTACCGATCGCGGTCGTCAAGATCGCTACACTGGCTTTTTGGACTTATCCAATCGCTTGGTAGAGGTGTCTTGCGAAGAGGGCTCTAGAGGGAATAGTATCTCGAGTATGATGTCTATGGTGCGTGTATGACTGGTGTCGAGTAGAGCTGATGGCTACCAGGTGGACACGGTATGCAAGGCAGGTCAAGGTGATGTACAGAGGGTCGTTACAGATATTCGGCGCCAAGGTTCAGGTGGAAAATCTGCTTGGAGATGTACTGCAGCGCTGGAGATCAAGATGAAAAAGGCATATGGCTCGTTGCGGGTCGTTAGGGGCGTCCTAGGGTAGTTTGCTTGTTTTGATGCAGGTTGTATGCAGGTGGAACGCAGCGCGCTGTAGTACAGACAAGGCGAAGAGGGGAATCTCAAAGGGAAGAAATCGCTGGAGGCACGCGTCTATCGGTTACTGGCGTTTTGAGGGATAAAGATCGTGGATTCTCGTTATGCTTCGTTGCGTTTCGTTTCTTGGAAGGTAGGGTAGGGTATCGTGGAGGAACGTGAAGTCTCCGCAGCTGTTCAATGCCAGGTTAGCGCTGTAGGGCGTGAGAAGCAGGATGAAGAGAAGGAGGTTCGCCGCATGAAATCACTGTGCATACCTCCTGGCTTATTGAAGGATCATGCGAGTAATGCGCAAAGCTCTCCCACTCGTCTCTGCGGTGGAGGGAGGGAAGGGGGGGGGAGAAGGTAGTAGAGGAAGGCGGAGGCTGGCAGGCTGGGGTGTGCTGTTAGCCCGCGGCGCTATCCATTTAGCTCGCTTCTGATAATGGAGACACCGACCTGATGATAGGACAACCCGTGACTGCTAGCAAATCTCACCACAGACTCTGCAATTTGACGAGGCAACAAGAATTTCAGCAATGTCAAAGTCAGGTGTTGATGTTGGAGTTCAATATTGTCGAAGCTCCAATAAGAGGACCCGTGGGGATTTTGGGTCTCGATATGCGAAATCCAAGCTTGGGCGTTCTGTGCGTTGGCGCCCACCCAATTGGCTTGTTTTGGAAGATTAGAGCAGGGACTCCCCTGTGCAGTGGCGGTAGTGGCAGAGGGCTAAGGTAGAAGAGATTGAGCAGCTAGTAGTTAATCACGATCAATTCAAGATCCTAAGGCTCGTAAATCGTAGAGGCTGGAGGTTGCCCATGCAAACCGTTGAACGACAGTGCAGTAGCAAGTGGGACGGAGATGCAATGCAACGGGAGGACGGGCTCTTTTGTGTCAACGCCCCGAGCCGCTACAGGGACTGCCAACTGGACTTCATCAATTCCATGCCACCCCTCAAATGATTGTCAGAGGTTGTAGGATTTAGAACGTGTAGATGATAGGATGAAAAAGTGAGGGCCCCCAGATCGCTTTGTATCGCCCAACACTGGGATCTACTACTAATTTACAGGCATTATCGAGAGATTTGACCGGCGGGAGAAGGAGTAGGGGATCCTGTGTGGTCCGTGTCGTTGAAGAAAGTTAAGAAGCTGTCTCTTCCGCTTTTAGGGGACTCTAGGGCCATGCACCATGCAGGCAAGCGAAAGCTTACACACTCATCGAATCACATTCCTCCATTGCCGCAAATACCCTGTCAATGAAATCGATCTACACTCGAGACAGCCCTTTGATACGTGGGCTTGATTGAATCTTGAACCAGCCCAATTGGTCGGCCCGGAGCTGTTGATCATCACGAAAACTTGACGCATTGTACGATCTGGAAGTCGCCACCCGACTCCTTCCTAAGGTATTCCGACTATCTGGGGATAGGGGCAAGAAGTTTACTTTGGCTGACAAGGCACCTTGGTGGTCCTGGTCCCTCGACTTCAAGTTTGTTGGTCCGATTCTGGGGAAGGTGGGAGGAGCACAGGGTCGGAAAAGCAGTCAAGCTAAAATGCTTAGCTGGATGATCAATGGCTCCTTGCCTTCCCTTCCGAACAGCAGAATTTTCGTTGATACGATAAAGACATCACTCTTTAGAATCCTTCGAAACCTTGGCAAATGAATTTGTGGAGACAAGCTTTGAAAACCATCCCACGCTGCGTCCAGTCAGAATAAGCGAGCCGAGACATTCTTAGTACGTAGTTCTGAGGTCTGAAGTTCTACTCGTAGGGGTCCCGATCGGCGCTGGACAAGGAGGGGCACAGCGCTTATTTTGGTGAAGGCTGCCCCCCTGGAGTTCGAGACTGCGAAAACGGGCACGATATCCAAGCCAAACGATTATTGAACGAACCGTGGGAGGGCACCAAGGTTGCCAGGCTAGAGTTGAAACCGTCTTAGTGCTTGGCTTCTCGACCCGTGGATGGTTTGTGGAGAAAAGGCAACAGGGTGTTTTGATAGGCCATCGGCCTTCGGTGGCTTCGGTTATGACAACGCATCAATCCAGACCGCTAAAAATTAGAAGCGCCGTACCCAGACACCCAAACAGTCGCTGACTCGTGTCGAGACTCATCAACGTGGCACGAAAGAACGGATCTTTTGAGTCGTGACAGGGGTTTCAATTTGCAATGATGGCGAAGTCTGCTGATCTTCTCTTCAGACAGGAAGATGATCGGTGATGACTGACCCTGTCAAAGATGTTTCTCTTCATCAGAGCCACGATCTTACGGCGTGGCAATTCCCCATTCTCCAGCCCCCTTACATACGCAAAACAGTCGGCCAAAACGCCAACGGCGTAAAAGGGAGATCTACAGATGCAAGGAGGGCCGCTGCGGAATTAAGCTCGCACCGCATCCGCCGCAAGATGCTGTGCATGAAATGTATTGAGGCTTCATCAAGACAACCTAGAATAATAATATCCCGCAAATCAAGAGCTGGTCAGGAGCTTGAAACAAGACATGCTTTACGATCCGATAACAGCTCGATATTCCAGGAGTCACGCCAGCCTTATCACGTCTCATAGACTTGATAGGCTCTGCGATTGTGGTTACCCTTAGATCCCGCGCGATGCGAGTGCAATTCCCCCCGGCCGAGGGAACGCCGGCGCGCTCTGCCTCACGGCGAAAATCCGAAATGAGGCGCAGGGAACTTTAGCACTCGCAAAAATTTTCACCCAAGTCGGCGGGCACATGTTGATACGAGAAATTTGACATTGACAATCGATGGCTGAAAGTGCGGGTCTTCACATCACAAAAATGAAGGCTACCCTGGTCGTTCCCAAAAGGGAGTGCCACTCACTGAATTCGGCCTTAGTGCCAACCGAGCCAGTCGCAGGCCTCCACGTCTTTTCTCCCTCGTTTTCACACCCCAGCCCCCTGTCACGGGTCTTTCACACCGCAAGCCACCGAAAACTGATCGCGAGGAATACTCGCAATGACCAAAGATAGCTGACCAGTAATCAAATTAATAATCTCTTCCTATCGGATCAGCATTTTTGCTTTTTGCTGTACTACGGACGTACTCAGCCTAACTGCACCTCCTTCGCAAGCTCAGGCATAGAGAACGGCTTATGCAACCTACCCCTCAAATCCGGTTATCGTTGCCCCAGATTTATAAGTCTGACTGCATTGCGGATCGTGGCACTAACACAACTAGTCTTAGACAAGTACTTATGTACCTATGTTATGCATGCATCCCGTAGCACTGCCCGTGGTGCGGCTCGGGTGCAGCTAAATATGCAGGATCCGATTTTTGAAACACTTGGTCAGATGAATGACTTTTTTTCCGGACTCGATGAGCAATGTCATCAGCCTGCGAGGGCTGAAGATGGCAGTTTCAGCCCTTCATTCACGGAAATTTGTAGGACTAACGAAGAAATGGCAGGCATTGGAGGCACGATTACAAGGACAAGTACAGCCATTTTCTGTGTTTCAATCGTTCCGATCATTTGTCTATCTACTTGCGCCTGTCTTTACGGCCGTTGAAGAGGCCTTGCAATCTCCGTTTAGAACACGCTGTCCTCGCATGCAACATTTGGATTCCTAATAATCTAATAAAAGTATCTGAAGCGCACCCCGGTTATCCGTCAACGAAAAAGCAAAGAGGGCTGTGTCGAGACCTTAGGCCTGTGAGCGGCCAAGGCCTTGCGAGCCGAGAGTCAAATCAGTTGAGCCTCGACAGCCTGTTCTGCTGTACCTGTGTCCCTTCTAGAGGGTCAACTTCTTCATCCTGATCGCCATCTCCTCTGAAAGACGGCCTGACCTGCTATAGGTTCCGCTCTCCAGGCACATTTTCTCCATGCCGCCCATCAAGTCGTGCATACCATCACTAGACGCGCTGAACTTGACACCCGAAACCCACAATAACGCACACAGAACCTTGGATAACTCGTCGCCCTGAGATAGGCTTGGAATCGGGCAGGCGGAAACTTTGTCGTCCAAGGTGTAGAATGTCATCATATGTGCCTTCGGGTTCGCTTTGCCACGAGCCAGACAGTCTTTCAAGGCGAAAAAAATCCCCTCGACATCCGCAGCCCATTGATGCCATGCTCGATCTAGGAGGCTTCCTTGTGTCTCTTGACTACTTCCTGGCTGGATGCTGGGTCTATCTGGATATTTTGAGAACTTTCGGATAAGGTCCATATCATCTCGCCCGCAGATCTCGGTAAAATCAGTCTGATCAACCAATTGGAGAAGGCGGGCTTCGAAATTGTCCGCCCATTCATGCCAGAACTGCATCATGATAGTTGCTGCATCCTCTGGAGTGTAATCGTCTCCACAGCTCATTACGTCTGATGTATTCCAGCCCTCTCGCTGTGGTAAGCTGATGGCATTCATTTCGGTGTTTTCTCGCCAGTTCGTCTGGATTTTACGCTGTGTTCGTTCTTACGTGTGGTGAATGTATGCAGTTCTAGATGTCAGTCAGGTCGAACATGTAGTACGAAGTGTCTCGAGGGCGAAAGTGTCGAAAATTCCACAAAGAGCTGTCGAACAAAGTCATTGTCACACCTTTTTCACGCGAGACCTAATTACTTTTCACTGTTTCCTAGATGATTTAGTGTGTTTTCAATGCTACTACAGAAGGAGAAGACCATCAAAGCATAAGTCTAATCAGCCAATCTTAAGGGACCGCTGTCTACGAAATTACGCCACCTCTAAATAGAACGTGAGCCTCACTTCTGAATCTTCATCCTGCCCAACTTCCTCGTCCTTTTCTGAGGCTGTCACTTATCAGCGAAAGCCATCCAATCCTTTGATATTTCGCTTTTGGATCTCGTTATACTCTTCCGCTGTTGGCATCGTAGGCCTAGGCGGATGATCGGAGAAAAGCCAAATGAAGCCAATAAAGTCATCTTCAGACACATCCAGGTCTTCGGTTTGCCGCTCCATTTGACGGAAGTTGTCGTCGATTTTGTTCGCCCATCGCGTCCAGTTTTGTGGATTGCTTCGAGAGCGGCGCTGAATGAGCTGTGTGCTGCAATGATTATGCAATCAGCCTTCCAATCCGGTCGTTGAGGTAGCTCAGGAGCCTTCCGTGGATCTTTAGAGGATTGATCCATTATGCCGCCAATGCGTGACGGCTCCTAGAGACTTTCGTATGTTGCAGAAGTCAGCTCAGACTGGTCAGGGCTGCGGCACTAAGAAGCGGAGGAAGTGATGACAATGCAACTTCAAACAAAGCCACTAACTTCCCATTGTTACTGGTCGTGTACTCCCAATCGAGATCTTTTAGTTGTCATTGCAAAGTGTTACCTCTTGCACTCGTCATTCTTAAATTCAGTTTTCATCCCGACTCTTATTGCTATCCTCAGACTCACTCTAGCTCAGAAACACACTACTAATCATGACAGCATCAATTCCCCAAAACACTCGTTCTTACCTCGAGTGGGCGGACCCTGATAGCGATGAGGCAAAAATTATTGGGGACGGCAGTAATGGCGCAGACCGCATCGCGGACGAAGGCGAACATGATGGGCCACCTCTACAGAGGGTATGTCGTCGATCGAACCCACCGTCTGAGACGGAGCCTCGAAGTTCTTCTGACATAATTCGGCAAGCTAATGTTCTCTTCGCCGACTTCGACGGAGTATATTCTGTCCCTCAATTGGATGGCCAAGATGACGAGCCTGTCAATCTCGATCCAAGAGTATCGACTTACTCTCAACCCTCTACCAGATCTATTTCATACATGGAGCCAACTTCAGCCCCTGTGGCCGGCCCCAAGCCTCTTCCCATGCGCAACATCAATCCGAGTGGACTTCCTATAGTGACTTCTCTCCAACTAGTTCTAGCCACGACAGGTATGGGGTATCCTTTGTGCCTGGCTTTCAAAGAAGCTAAAGCGTGGCAGGAAGACGAGGATGAGAGGCTCAAACGTGAAAAGGCTCGCGTTGATGCTGCTATTACGCAATCAAAGGTATGGGACCGCGAGAGTCGCGAACGTGCAAGGTTTGAGAAGAAGGGGATTTTAAAGAGGGTGAGATTGTTCATGGGAAAGCTGGGGTAGCGTACATGTCAGATTTTTTATGTTTTCGAGAATTTGTTCAATGGTAACGTACATATCAGATCTTGATGGGTTCGAGAATTGTTTTTATCGTGCTACGCTGCTGCCATCTGTTGTAGATTTGATGAATTTAAGCCGGAGAGGTAAGTCTGAGCTAACGCAATAAGAGCTTGTGGAAAAGATGACAATACGGTATTGAATAAAGCCATTGTCTCCTCATTGTCACTGTGGCCTCTGTAACACATGTGATCTTTCTGTCCTTGCGGAATGCCACCTCTCCTTAAATGCGAGAGGGCAGCCTGGAACCTTTTCCAATCTCGAACTTCCTACAATCCGCGTATATATCATCAATCAGGCTAGCACAAATGCATCAAGAGCTTCGCCTACGCTTTGAGTGGGAACAACATGAGAGCCATGAGATTACACTCGTGGAGGAAGATGCGGGCGGAGATACGAACCAAAATGAGGGAACGCCTCTGCTGCCAGCGACGGAAGATTCGCAGCCGCGCTATGGCTACTCCTACGGTAAGCTCCGAGCCATGCGTTCCAGTGGCTCCAACGGTGACGTGAGCGCGATTACGGCAGTGCTTGCTTACCACCTGGTTATAATCACGACCGGGACGTGGTTACCTTTACGCGTGTCGGGCAGAAGCAAGAGCAAGAAGGACGGCAGCGTGCAGCTGCTAGGAGTACCAGTGTGAAGAAAGTTGATAGAACATTGCTGGAAAAGCTGAAGGTCTGGAGTTCTGACGTGGGAGGATCTTCGGACGGTTACTTACATATTGATGTCTCTGGATCTATCAATGCCAAACTCCGCCGAATGATTCCAAATTCATAAATAAGCCTATTTCATTTGAAGATACTTGCAATAGGGAATTGTTTTCCCAATTGATCTTAATCCATACCTTATCCTAAGGAATGGTCATAATTCTAGAGGGTTTTCGGTTGCCGATAACAGTGACCGGCTCCTTGCACTAGGTGAAAACAGCACGATGCTACGTATATTGCGTGTTAACCAGTGACCTGTGTTTATGTTAGTGCCTAGCAACGAGTACTTATTTCAAACACTGAGTGTGTCTTAGACACTTTCCTTCCAGAATCTTGGTGTTTCATCCACAAACTTCGTTCAACTTTCTAACCTCTCTTCAACAACTATTGCGGGCACCAACACGCTCTACACCACACACCCCTTCAGCCTCACACTGACTCGCTTTCACCATAACCATATCCATAACCATATCCATATCCAACCATACACCAACACCATCATGTTGGACCTTTCCTCCACACTGGCGCTGTCGTGCCTTATGGCAGCTCTATCCTCAAAGAGCAGACTCAGAAGCTTCATCAACACCCTCATCATCTACATTATCTACGTCCTAGGACTAGGTTTTGCCATTAGTCTCCTATTCACCACATGTGACTTTATCCACTCCCAAATAGCGAGTTTTGAATGGACACTGGAATGTTTTGAGACCAACATAAAGTACCTCTTCATTGCTACTGGTGTCCCCTGCCTCGTGTTCTTCTCGTACGGCGGTATCGACTGCGGGCTTGACGATGACGATGGCGTTTCGACAGAGGTACCCACAGGTGTCTTGCCAGAGGCGCACTTGTCCGACAATGGAAACCATGATACCACAACGCAACAACACAACAAAGAGCCAATTACGGTGCACACAATGGTGCCTACCTTGAAGACGATGGTATTTCAAACGGGACGCAAAGACCAGCATGCCAGCCCCAGAAAGATTTCCCAAGACTTTACTGTCAACAACGCAATGAAGCAAATGAGTTTCATAGAGCCGAGTGCGTTATTGAACACGCTGGCACCGAACACCATGGTGCTAAAAGATGAATCCCAAGACCTCCATGCCAAAACCATACCGGAGGTACAGGAGCAGAATAAAGATACGACTGAGCGAGAAGACAAAGAGCTAAAAATGCCGGAAACACTGACACCGCAAAAGGAGTCCAATGATAAGCATGAAGAAGGTTCACCAAAGGCACAGGAGAATCGGAAGAAAGACCATTGTACGCCAAAACAATCACACCACAGAGAAGCTACCGTGTCGAAAACAATGGCGCCCAATACAGCGGTGCTACAAAAGGAGCACAAGGACCAACCTACCAAGCCCGCAAAGTATCCTCGAGGCAATCTTACCGGCAGGAAACTCAGCAGGATACTGCTCAAAGACTTCCTTACCCTAGAGGCTGGTGTGAAGACCCCAAGTCCGGAAGAGTCCGAATTTCTGTCAGAGGTTGATACCTACGCGCAACGCAAGGCGAGGACAATGATGGAGACATCGGGAGCAAGCACACCAGGTAGTTTGTGCTCAAGTTCAAGCGAAGAGTTGTATTTCCAGGCTGGTGTCCGAACGACTATGTTGTCGAAGAGTGGGGGTTCGAGGAAGCGGCCAGCGAGGAGTACTCCGAAGAGTGGACTCGCAACTCCGGAGTCAGAATTTCAAGCTGGGCTTCGCACGATCATGCAATCGAGGAGTGGGAGGAGCAGCAGGAGGTCGGGCATGAGTACGCCTGGGAGTGTGTCTGCCAAGTTTCGAAAGGCAATGCGGCCAAATAGTGAAACGCAAGCTGGAATTAGGAGAAGCTCGCCCCCAAGTACGACGGAAAGCGCGTTTTCCAATAAGGAGTCAGAGTTTCAAGCTGAGCTCCGTATGTCGATGGGTTCTAGGAAAGGGAAGGGACTGAATTTCTAAAGCATTTGGGAAGGCGTAATGAGAATTGGGGGGACCGCATGTTTCAGCAGTATGATGAATGCCTGTGTTTCGGAATTCGATGTTGGAGATTTCTTTAAAGTATGAATACAAATCGAAGCAAAACTTGTTCTTGGTGCTAGAGTCCACCCTGTTTCCTACTTTTCGAGAAAATTCATACACTACATGCTGGACTCCAATATCTCCATCTAGGAGAGCAAGGTCTCTCATTTGGATGATTAACTAATATTCTTGACTCTCAAACATCTCAATAAGTCTATCACGTCTTGTCAGTTTTGTCCAATGTCTGTTCACCGTCCCTTGGCAATATATCATTACTTTCTCGTTACAACAATGCCTCTCTTATTTCCTCTTCCACAAGTGTATTGTGTTTTGAATCCATTTTCAATTTCTCATTGTTCGCTCTTTCAAAAAGAATTGTCTTTCATCTAATATAATGGCTTTGGTCACTCAATGCTTGACAAAGACGACTTGTCTCATTGCCACACAATCAATGGGCATACAAATACCCCAATTTCTCCTGCCCAATTCTCGTTCCTCGGATTCCACATACAGATCACTGTGCATTCGATCTAGCGTCCAAAGCAAAGATAACCAGGTTACAACAGCTTAAAGGAAGCATCAAGAAGCAAATCACCTGAATGTCCCACAAGCCAGCTCATAAAAAAATACATCAAATGACTTGGACTCTCTGGAATCGTCCCGCTACCGCCACTATCACCACTAACTACATCACCGCCACCATCAACAGTGACAGCCTACCAACAATAGAACCCATGAACTACACCGGCTTCTTCAAGAATGCCTATACCGGCATTGGCGATCGTTTCCAAAACATTGCATTGCCTCAAATCCCAAGTATCGACTACTCGAGCATCTATCCAGGCGACATCCCCGTTCTCAACTTGGCTATCGTTATCTTCACCGGCGTTGCTTCGATTGTCTCTCTCTACAAATTGGCACTGATTAACAAAAAAGTCCACGAGACAGCATCAGCGATCGAAGCGACAGACGGACCCTACCACGAAATCCGCTACTCAACTGTTGAGGAGGAACAAGCCATTTACGAGCTGGCATTGGAGCAAGGACAGCCAATGTACGAACACCCTTCACCCATCATTTGCCCTTCTGACGAGTTTAGTTTCTCTATGTCCATTGACGAGAAGGCTGAGCCTATTGTGTTCTCCGATCCCTTTGCACCAAAGGGCCCCTATGCGCCAAAGCCACTTCCAAGATCTCCTTATCAAGGAGCCTCTGGTTACAATTTGAGGAGCAGACCTACGCCTAGGACTGACAAGGGTTGGTATGCGTTGGTTCAGCAGAGTACGAAAGGGCCTAAGAGTGGGGATAAGAGAAAGGCTGTTAACGAGGGTAAGGAGCTCGCTAAGAAGCGGTCGAGGAATAATTTGCTTGCGTGAGTGTGAACAGGTAGGTGGATTTCTATTGTAACGGGTTTTGAAAGGATTTGCTTTATATATGTTATATCTGGAGTTCGGATTTTGATAAGCTGCCCATCTAGAGACTTAATAATTAATATTCGAGGTAATGGAGCAAAGAATGTTCTGATCTGAAAAGCACCTGTGCAAATACACGTTGATCTCAAGAACATGGATCCCCGGTTCCATCATTCTTGAAAGTGCTTAAGCAAGCGATGTGTCGGCTTTTCACCCAGACGAGAGAGAAGTCCATCCACCTCAAGGAGAGTAGAAGCGGCGACGACTTGCAATCAAGCGTGTCAATCTGTAAAACACAAAATTCCTTTCCACTCGATATAGACACAATAATGAAAAACACAAAACCAATGCATACTTCTCTCAATCCTCATGTCTTCTCCAAACTCACTTCCAACCTCTTCAAACATCCGACTGCTCTCCGCAAAGCTCAAACAGTGAAACACCACACCACATCACGCACCAGCGAAGGCCTCTCAACATGGGCTGCCGCTTCCACACCCCCTTGCACCACAACATCCAACGCATCAATTCCTATCGCCACGCTCAAGCCAAGCCTCACTCTTTCGATGAAGCTCACGCTCCGGACGCTGGATTCTGCGTCAGGAACCACCCATTTCCCCTAGATGTCTACATCTTCTTCTTTCTGTTCTGTATGCTCATCATCTCCACCTGTGTCTACCTTAGGGAGGGAGACCACCACGAGAAGGAGCTTCACCAGCAGGCAGTTCACAAGCAGGAGGTTGCAACAATTGAGACGCCGAGTTTGCAGCATGAGCTGATTAGCAAGCGGACGTATAAAGAGGGTTGGCCTAAAGTTTCATTTCGTGCTGTTCGACCCCCGGGGGGGCGGGATGGAGAAGAAGAGAGCGAAGAAGGGCAAAACTAACAAGTGCGCAGAAGGACGACTCCCGGAGTAGATAGTGGGAGAGGTGCAAATTACATGGAGATCTAGCGACAGCTCATTGTTAGGGAGCGTGCAGGGGGAACAATCATGGACAGTTGTAGAGTCCAGCGATTTGCTAGTAGCGTATCATGCTTGTGTATTTCTTCAAGGACCTGCCTGTGTCCATGTAGCCTTCCATCTTAATTTTTGGTACAAAAGATGTTGAATCTTAAAAGTTGAAAATCACTTGAGCCGAGTTGCGTTGATTTCACCAAGCGAGAAACAGGTTGGAGTCACGTTTCATAAAATGCACAACCTACCAATTATGAAAGGCGAAGAGCACCGTCTTGCAATATCCGTCAGGGAACAATGAACTTGTTTCCTATGTACATAACAAAGACCTCACATGCATGTTAAACACAATTCCAGCAACACATAAACATCCTACTCTCCTCTTATATTCCCAAATTCCTCAGTCCTCCATATTCAACTGTCGCATTCTCCCACCTGGCCGGCACAACATCCAACTTATCAACCATATTCGGTACTCACAAACAGAAATGGGTCAACCCATAAACAATAGTCACACCCAAGGTGCCGTCGACACCTGGCTCGAGAACCCAAAAGTCGGCTGGTATCTTGTGGGAATTTTCTTCTTCTTCTTTCTACCCTTGACGGTCTTCGTTTTTAAGCTTAGTATTGACGTGGAGTACGGGCAACTGAAAACACGTCGACAGGCCCAAGGCGGTAGGAGAACTAAAAACGTGCCTGTCTAGAAAACGAAGAATGGTGGCCGGAAAGATACCGTCGAGTGGTAAGCGGAGCCTAGGCTCCGCTGAAAAAGAAGACGATGACTACATTATTGGAATTGATTGGATTTTGAATAATAGAGTACATGGTGAGAGAAATACAGACTAAATGGAGATTTAGCTATAACTCAGAACGTGTGCTTTGAGGCATCACGACGAATGGGTTTAAGAAGAGGAAAGTTCCGATCTAGGCTTATTACCTACTTGTCTCTAGAAGAGTGACTGTTCATCTAACATCCACTCAAACCCATCCCACATCATTCGTTGTGCTTCTTGAACATCTTCCCGCAGCAGATACTCAAAGCTGCTGCCTTGGGTTGAGACTTACTCTTCCAGTAAGCAAGAAGATACGGAATTTCAGGTAGCATGCTGATGCAGAACATGCATAGACTTACACCGAGATAGAAGAATATGGTATCCATGTCGAGATACAAGCTGCTGTTAGGCTTGGGTCCGCTGGTACAAATCTACTGTTGTAGTCCTCTGAGTCGGAAGATCAGGCCTTTGCGATGGAGAAGATGAAGAGTAGTGAGCCTAATGAGAAGATCCCAAACCTCGGGAAGAGAATGTTGCAATTGATATACACCTGCGCCATTGTCCGCTCCGCCATTGAGTGAACAACGCCTTTCAAGTGGAACAAAGGACTACCCTGAAAGGTTCAATGGATTGTGCATTTCTTTTCTCCTCCTCCCCCATTAGACTCGTCGATAG
Organism: Lepraria neglecta; assembly: GCA_033220425.1. Classification (NCBI taxonomy): domain Eukaryota; kingdom Fungi; phylum Ascomycota; class Lecanoromycetes; order Lecanorales; family Stereocaulaceae; genus Lepraria; species Lepraria neglecta. The sequence continues at coordinate 3,928,982 of CM065648.1, read as the reverse complement.
TAAGGTAGCCATTCGTCAGGCACAATCCTATTGTCCTTGATCTTACTCAGCTGTAGCCTGTGGGATGAGCTTGCCGTTGATCGGAAAATCGTCTTTGTTCCGCTGGAGGCTACGATTAAACGACGAGTATTTCAGCGCGGCTTTGGGCTGAAGCTGGTAAGATGAAATGGTTTTTTGAGGTAGGAGAATAGGAGACAATTCAGTTTCATATTATATATCTACTCACTCAGTAGTGGTAGTATCTGGTTCTTCGGTTTCGAAAACGCTCTCCATCCAATTCCAATCCCATCGCCATTGCGATTTGATCTCTTGAAGGGCCCCTGGGAATGCTCCTAGACCGTTCGACGGGCATTATCACTTATCGTCTGGAATTTCAACTCCAATCCCCGAGTTCTTTTGTGGAGGACGACTAGGAACACGTAGATAGTGTAAGTACACCAACCTAGCGCGAGAGCGAAGAATACAGTGTCTCTATCCATGTCTGAGCTTTGTGACGGGCGATATTGGTGCAGTCCGATGTAGCGTTGACTCAGAGGGCTAGGTTATCGTGCGAGTGTTTATATGAACATTCCATACGAGTAGGGTTTATATATTGGGCGTTTACCTGGGTCATAGTTCGGCTGCCATTGTCAGTCCTATGAGTTAATACAATGCCTTTCAAGCACAACAAAGAAGGATCTTAGAAGCTTTGAGGACTCGAGCTGAATGATTACCCTTTGATAATCACAACGCAATTGTTCCCAGTCTCAATTAGCCATGCAACAGCAATGCCATTGATGAGAGCTCGTCTGTGTTTGATTGGGGGCAACCAACAGTGCTCTAGCAAGGCCTTGAATCTAAAGCTAGAGGGTGACTCCAGCACTGGACTGCAGAAGACCAAGACCTCAGCTGACGGTATTAACCATGGAAAATTCAATAAGTAGCGTTGGAATCGATGTCAAATAGTAGTAAATATCGCGAAAAAGGACTATTGAGTACTCACAAAAGCGCTAGATTGCTCCGACTTCTTACCTGTTCTATCGCCCTATATTGCTTACTCTTCTAAGGGACCTTGAGAATGCGAACTAATTCCCCGGATCACGGTCTTCGGGACCGAGGACTAGCTGATAGACCTTACCCTCTCTCCGGAAGATTTCCCAAAGCTCACGCTTGAAAAAGCTTGCATAACGATCCCCTTGCGCTGTCGAGAATCCATTGAATGCTCCTATTCGGTCAAAGTGTTGGAACAGTGCCTCTAAATGCTCATCATCTAGTCCACCAAGCAACACCCATCCTAGCAGGCAGTGGAGCGCCCGCTCTCTGTAGATCCCGGTATAGGAGAGCCTCTCTGAGTTCCCGTATTTGAATTATTGGACAATATCCGGCGACATAACTCTCCATTTCGACTAATGACGAAAATTGGATCGGCGGTCCGAACCCAGAGACTGACTGCCTGCCCACAATTGATCGGACCACGGTGATGAACTCTTGTGTATGCATCAAGGCGCCTATATCATTGTCATATCTCCAGCTCCCGTCACCTCCGTAACCTGCTTCCACTCTTGTGCAACCGTACTGCCTCAACCTTCATAATTGAACTCCATCCTGCTGGTCGCTTATTTCTGAGCTCGTATTCCATGATTGCGTTCTCCAAGTATGAAGGTGGCCGTGGGAAGAATTCTGACCTGCAATACGGACATGAATTTTTGCCTTCTTTGCTGGGTGAGAGCCAAGTCTGGATGCACTCGCTGCCAATATGATTCTGAAAAAATGGTAAACAGACTGCATGTTCGATGATGCCGCTCTCCGAGAACACCGTCCCATACTCGAAGTGGCAGATCATGTATTCGATTTTCTTAGGCAAAACACCCTATCGACCCTTGGTAGCCGAGACAGGAACTCTTGTGCCATTGTGTATATGTCTGCCTCTAGTTGTCGAGTTGTGAAGCCTTGTTGAGCGTTCGTAGATGCATGGTAGTGTTTCCTTGGGATGTAGAAAGATCCTTAGCAGAGAGAGCTCAGGAAATGAGACTAGCGAGACTCTTGTACCTGAGTATGGAGCATTAGAACGAGGTATCATCGTTCGACGACAAGGGCATTGGCGATTGGAAAAAGAAACGTTGTTTAACTTTTATTACCCAAAGAATCGCATTGATCACAGTATAGCGGCATTAGAACAATGCCCTAGATGTCTCAAAACATATCGCCAGATTTGAAGACATGACCCAAAGTGCCATATCTCGATAGGCTGTCTCAAGCCGTATATATGCTTCATTGTTCGGGGGGGCCCCTCAGCTACCTTCAAGCCATCCTTTATATTCGAAATCACTGCCAGACTGCCGAATGTTGTGCAATAAATTTATGGCGGGGGATCCCTCGAAAGATTATAATATTCGAATTCAGATCTGGTTGAGAGAATAGACCCATGAAATCGTAGTACAGCAGTAAATCACAGAACATCACTCTGCCTGTTTCGTCTCGTTCGGTCGACTTCACTCATGAGCAGCCTCATGTAAGCTTAGAACGAGTACCAATTGCCTGTGCGTCTACCTTCCGCATCGGAGACTATCTGGTAAATCTTTCCTTCCCATCTAAGCAGCCTCCAGATCTCGATCTTTTGCAACATTTCACTCGACATCCATTCCGAGAATTCGTCGAATGCTCCCAGCCGGTCCAGATGGTTGAAGAGCGCCATCTGCTGGGAATGGTTCATTTCCCGGAGACCGGGGAGATGGGGAAGCGGTACGCCGTCCTCTCGAAAGCTGGTGTAGAGCAAACGCTCCCTGTATTCTAATGTCGAGATTGCTAGTGCGAGGTTTTCAATGTATATTTCCCTCTCGGTCGTTGACGTGAAAGAAGGTTGTCGCCTCGAAGAAAGGACGTACCTGGACGCTCGCAATGCGGCCATCAGAGCACCCTGGGTCGGCGTGAAAGTGGCTTGTTCGCGATTAAATTGCCATCCCCGCTCATGTAAGGTGTATCCACACAAGCGCAATCTATCCATGATGTGGCTCCTCTAGCTAAGTTCCAGGTGAGGGAATGGCGGATCGAGTATGAAAAGGCGTGTTCGGCAATGTGGACAATTATTGTTGCCTTCCTTGGATGGAGCTAACCACTATAAGATTACGGAGTCAGCATATCAAGAGCCGGACAGAATTTTGGCGTCCCAAATAAGTCTTGTTATTCGAACTTGAATGCCAACGGGAGCAAGAAAGGGCACTTAAGGTCTCGATAGACTCTCGATACACTTGTTGCCCACGTGGTGACGGCAGCAGGGCAGCCATACAGGGTATTCCCAGTCACGAGCAGGGCCTATTATTCCATATTGATGTAGGCAATCCATGCACTCCTGATCATTCTCTGGCAACTCGCCGGGTTTGGATTTAGTTAACTGGCGGAGAAAATCTTCCGCCATGTTGAGAGAAGGACTGTGTTGATCGAGTAGCTGCAAGGCTTTGTTTGAGCGTTAAAAACCCTCTGGTGGCCCTGGTTTGAGGGTAGGAAGATGGGTAGCAGAGCAAAGCTCGGGACGCCAAGAGATATTGAGAATGGGTCAAGCTGTTGCTCGAGAACGAGAGCTTTGATAAGAAGATGTAACGAAGGTTACTGAGGTCTTGATGCTCAGAAAATAGCATGGATCGTAGTATAGATTTCTTGTGTCAGAAGACCATTCAGAACGGAGAAAAATGCCTGAAAATTAGTATTGGTTGTCGTACAAACTTGCTATGTGGCACTTGAAAAACAAAAAGTCTTTTCGTAGGCATCATATCAGAAGACCCGGGGAAGAAGAGATGAGTGGCTCAAATAACAGCATTGATCGTGGTACAATCTTTCCATGTGGCACTTGCAAAAGCCGCTTTGTAGGCATCATATCAGAAGACATCGGAAGAAAAGACGAGGGACTCAAATAATAGCATTGATCGTAGTACACACTCTCTCTGTGGCACTCGAAGAAACCGTTTCGTAGATGTCACGTCACAAGACCTCCCACAACAATAGACGAGTGGCGTGTGCCCGGCAGATCAAGGCGATACAGAGGCTAGGTTCCCTGGATCGACTTCATACCGAGGCCTCTTGAGGCTACAGATAACAGACCGAGAGCTTTGGGAAACCTGAGTAACGTAATTGAGATGGGGAATATCATGAGTTATGTTTCCGGCTTCTAATGTTGAGCTTACATTTCCTGGCGTCTGACATAAGGATTCAATTGCCAAGACAGCTTCATATTGGAATGTGACCACCAGGGCTAATGTTGATATCAGATAGTGCAAAATGTGTAGTGTGAATGTGTTGGCATTCATGGGCTAGAACGATCGATACCAGTAGATGCGAACGGCGCTTCTAGTTGCGAATGGCGCTTCTCGTACGACGTAGCCTCGCGGAACTATTTTCGTGACTCAGGCCGTAAGCGTGGCGGCTGACGACCAATTTGGATCAATGCTGACCTGGCTCATTTAATTAAGATTACGTATTAGCCGGCCTCTGAATAGGTATAAGTAGAAGGAATTCAGGTCGTTAGGACTGGTGCCCACCGAAAACATGCCCTTGGAACCCCCAAACCACTTCTAAAATCACCAGAGTAAAATATGTCGGTCTCCTTCAGCGCCGCTATTGCCCAAGCGAACGCCACAAGAGTTCTATAAGACTCAGCTAAACCAAGAGCACTTTCAACAGCCCAGAATCAAGATGTAGCCAGATCCTTTGCACCGGCGATTGTCCACGCAAACAGGACCAGAAAGACAAGAGACTTGCCCATCGACCGTCTTGCACCTGGTTCTCACAGCTTTGACCCCGGCTACGTCTCTCTCTCTTACCAAGTTTTCGGCGAGGGTCCACTTGTTATTAGCCCAGTGTCTGGTTGGGGCATCGGGGCTTCCTACCTCTCAAATGGCCTCTCTCCTCTCCACACACCCTTCAAAGTCCTTTATTTGACCCCCCCATCCAGTCGTCCAAATGATGCCATGGAGATGAGCTCGGCACATATGGTCAAAGATCTCGAGGCCCTACGCTTGCACCTTGGGCTTGCAATGATGACGCTCCTTGGTCATTCTAATGGCGGCAGTATCGCGTTAGGCTACGCAGAGCGGTATCCCGAACGCGTGCAGAAGATGATCTTGCTTGACCACCAATTGGAAGGTTTTGACGATTCGACATCTTTCAAGGGATTTGCGATGAGAAGGAAGCACATTCCGGTGTACAGCGCGGCCTTGGTGCGGCTGCAGAACTTCAAGGCAGATACCGATGAGGAGATGCACGAAGGTTTGATGGGCGTCTTGCCACTCTATTTCGTGGATCCGACTGGGTCTCTACCTTTGATGAAGGAGACGATGGACGATTTGCCTTCTTCATGGGCCTTTAATGCTCAGGGTACTGCCGACAGGAAGATGCCTACGTCCTTGATCGATGGTTGGACAACGTGATAGCGAAGACATTGATTTTAGTGGGTAGGGAAGACGCCTTCTGCAGTGTAAGAGCTGCTGATAGAACTCATGCCGGCATTAAGAATTCGAAACTGGTTATTTTCGAGGAATGTGGACACTTTGCTTGGATCGAGAAGAATGATCATAGATGCTCTGAGTGGTTTTCCGGAAGAGTGAAAGGGACGTTTGGATTATATGAATGTATAGTAATGGCATATTCAGTGACCAACCCAGATATTTCTCATATGTACGCCAGCTCTCCTTCATAAAAGTAGGCAGTGGACAAGAGGATGGTTTCAGCACAGGCATTGAGAACAATTTTGCGATTCTATCGCTTCGGAAGGGTTCTAGTCTTGTCGAAGTTGCCTCAAGGCATGCGAGAAGGAATAAAACCTCGACCTAGCTGAATTCTCTCCAGACTGTCAGTCCAGGCTTTCCATCCAGACCCTCGTGTCAAGGCTGCGAGCAATTGCTAAGCAGAGTGCAGTTCATGTCTATATCAAGTTAAACGGCGACAACCACGACAAGTATGTGTGAGCACTATTTCCAAAGGACATTTGATCGGCGAGATCAGCTCGATCAGCAAAGATGTGGTTTGTAATAATTGGAAGGAAACAATGCCGAGGCTTCGGTCGCATTAACGGCATTAACGGCAATAATGGCAACAATGGGAGTAAGGAACTTTACCTTCAAAGCTGCTGATCTCGCCTCCTCAAAGTAATAGAATCCTCCGAACGCTCCGAGAATCGTAAAACTTCTTCTTTTGACATCTGTTGGATTGCCAGTCGACAATGTCCCGGGTGAAAGTCATTTTCGGCGTGGCATCATGGGGCTCACGGCCATTGGAGACCAGTCAAGGCTATCTTGACATCCTCAAGGAGCATAATGTCAAGGATCTCGATACTGCTCATATCTATGTAAGATAGGGAACTAGGATATGTTGAGCTAGAAGCTGACCTGGGTCCTATTGACAGACTGGGAGTGAGAAGGCTCTGGGAGAGCTTGGCGCACCAGCAAACTTTGTCATCCATAGCAAAGCCCCGGGATTCGCTTCAGGTGCATTGAAGCGAGACTCGATATTAGCAGCTGCAAAGCAGACATTCGAGCAATTGGCTGTCAAGAGCGTATGGCAATCCTCGCAGACAATTTGTGGTCCACTCATGGTTGACCATATTGGCACAGGTTGAGACCTACTTCCTTCACTCCCCAGATCCTGATACGCCCATTGAAGAGACGATGGAAGCCGTGCAAGAAGTCTATGCGGCTGGCGGATTCAAACATGTATGTCAACGGAAGATCGGCTGTGGACCGATCATGCAGAATGTCTCGCTTCTCGACGCTAATGTTCTTTATCAAGTTTGGGCTTTCGAACTTCAAGCCGGAGGATGTGAGGCAGATATACGACTTCGCCAAATCGAAGGGGTACGTCCTTCCCACTGTGTATCAAGGCAACTATAACCCTGTCGCTCGCCATTATGATACCATACTCTTTCCTCTCCTTCGAGAGCTCAACATCGCCTTCTACGCGTATTCTCCTATTGCTGGCGGATTCCTAGTGAAGGACGCGGAAACCCTCAGGAAGGGTGGTGGCGTGGGCAGATGGGATCCCAATGACCGGATCGGAGCGCTCTATCACCATCAGTATAACAGACCCTTGCTTATTGAGGCACTCTCGGAGTGGGAATCCATCGCCAATGATGCCGGCGTTTCAAAGGCTGCTTTGGCTTATCGTTGGGTGACATACAATTCGACGTTGAAGCCGGAGTATGGGGATGGTATCATCATTGGGGCGAGTAGGCATGAGCAGTTGTTGGAGACATTGCGGGCGATTGAAGACGGGCCTTTGGAGACCAGCATTGCAAAAAGGATCGACAAGGTCTGGGATCTGGTCAAGGAGCAGGCGCCTGTTGACAATTATCATCGAGGAAATTTATAGGCCCAACAAGCTGTCGTTGAAGAATGGCAGGCTTGGTAGACCAGTATAGCGTAAATGACAGTTCCAGTCGGACATAGCTTCGCACTGGCGTAATGAGCAGACATTACTCCTCCTTAAGTTCAAGGAATATTCGCGAGAGCGAGCGAGGCAGACATCTTCCTTTCAGTGACGATGCTTGGATGGTGGCCCTTGACTGCGAAACCTATAGCTCTCTTGTAGGTTAAAGGGCTTGTCACTTCGGAGCCCTGGAAGGGCCGAAAATTGCCTTTGTTTGTAGCAGACCCTCAGAAACGTCGTTAATATCCCGTCGCAACAATTATGAAACTCGTAAAAAACAGAGTGCAAGAATGGAAAGTGCAGAGCTCGGGAGCTAAGAGAAAGCTTGGCTTGGCAATTGTTTCCTCTAGCTTGCCAGGGGAAGTCGTGCCTGCCGAGGAACCACTCAGGTATTCTCAGGGAACATCAAGACACTCCTTCTTGACCTCAATCCACTCAGTTCACTCTGAAACGCTGCGACTGTCGCTGACAGTGTCTCTGCCCCTCCGCCCTTCCTCCCCTCTGGATCTATCCAACCTCCCCCCCAAATACCCTAAAGCCGTCTTCGCAGGCACTCCTTGGCTGGCCAGAACCTTCTCCGCCACTGAGTACGACGGCCAACAGAACGGTCGCATGCAAGAAAGCGCTCATCCTGTATAAACGTTCGTGATCTATTGCAGGTCTAAGATCGGAGCATAACCAATTGGCCATCTTTCGCCGTATACTTAAGCTGGGGAAAAACACGCCTCTCTGCGCCTCTTCTACTCCTTTGGGATATCGCCTCAGCTTTGTGATCGTGGTGAAGACACACCTCGTGCGGCACAGGAGGGTTACAAGGCTTACTGTACGAATCAGTTATATCCATCCTCCGTAAAGTCACAGAGCCCTCGTATCCTTCGCCGGATTTTCAGCTGCAAACAACTACAGTATGGCGTCAAACGGCAGGACCGAAGTGGGAAGGTAGCTCGACGCTGGCGAACCCAATAACAACCTCAAGCTGGGACTTGTTACAATCTGGAACTCGGGCAGGACAGTCTTGGAGATCTGTCGTCCCAATACGGAGAGTTCTTGCATGCCGGTTTATCTTCGCTGTGGGGGACTCCTCCAACGCCCGTTCAAGTGCGGCATTACCAGCAGTGCATAGTCTTTGGAGTCCAAAACGTGTAGCCATCGAGATGGCCTCAACCTTGGGAAAGCTGCCTAATCAACATCGCCAAGGCTCTAGACCTACCTCAGTGTCGTCCTCGTCCATTGTCACGGTACAGCGTGCCTCTTCCTTCTCCTCGCGGCATGGCCCACACCCTCCTGTCTCTGGGCTGAAGTCGCAGAGCCCCAATGAAGCGAATACGATACCCACAGATCTCTCACGTCGCACTCTATCCCCCGCAACTACCAAAAGACGGTCAAGCGCTCTCTACACTAGACCAGATAGTGGGAATGGCTTTCGAGAGGGTGGAGTCGGCAACCTAAATCGATGGTCTCAGTCAACGGCCTCAAGCAAGTCTTCCGCCACCCATGCCAGGCGGAGCAGCTTCTCTAGGAGACTATCTGGTTCTTTCGGCTCGTTTAGTGGTTTTACCAACGCTCAAACACCGTCGCCAAATGCGAGTCTTGCCAGCAACCGACGACCATCCCCTAAGAAAAGCCCGCCAGAACGCCCCAACATGGAGAACCCGTCGATAAACCCACCACCAATCCTCCCACCAATTGTTACGCTATCCTCATTATCTCAAGCCGTTGATTCGGCCGATTCACCTTCAACAGCAACAGCCAGTCCTGCAACAGCGGACATGCTTTCCGCCTCAACGTATACACCAAATGAGCCCGACTATTTTGGAAGCCGTTGGCAATCGAGATCGCCTTCCAAGCTGACAGCCGGAGCGAAACGTCCGAGAACAGGCGTCCCTTCACCGATACTTATCGACCAGTCTACAAGTCCTGGGTCTCCTGGACCGCCAAAGTCACTGTATTCTCCGCGAACTACGACTCGAGCTAAGAACACAGACCATTGTCGAGTGTCGCAGAATGGATATCGTCGCAGCCGCGACAACTCTGGCAAGAGCAGCGGTACCGCCGAAGGGGAAAGCTCAGCTTCCGATCATAGGGATCGGGCTGAGAGACCTCAAAAACGCAAAGCGCCTTCACAAAAAGCTATGTTGTCGAAAGCCCTACAGAAGGCCCATCATGCAGTCACTCTGGATCAGCATTCAAACTACGAAGGCGCTATGCATGCATATCAAGAGGCTTGCTCGTTACTGCGAAGAGTTATGAACAGAAGCTCAGGTGCTGAGGATCGATTAAAATTGGATGCAGTCGTAAGTGCAACGTTGTGTACATTGACGTTGAGATACATGCTAATGTCGTGAAGCGCAATACGTACGAAGCGAGGATCAAGGAGCTTCGCGGCACTGAACAGTCTTATCAAAGCACAGACAGCAAAGCTTTACCAGAGCGTCCTCCAGAACGAGACTCTAAAGAATCCTACTCTGAGCGCCTGTCCATTGTCACGGATGATGACGAAGCGGATGCGGGTGCTGACACCACACCCTTAGGACATGAGCAGCCGTTTAGGACTAAGCAACAGCATGTTGGCATGCTGGCTCACGTTCCTCCGAGACGACAATCACTACAAACCTCGCCATATAGAGCCCAGGGTAGAGAAATGCGAACCTCCGGGCAGATGCCGGAGCCACAAGTATTGCGCTTTCAAAACAAAGGGCCAGATCAAATCGCTGAAAATCCTTTCCATCTTGAGACACCAGTGTTCCAGGAATACATGCCTCCACCTCTGTCACCTCGGCGACCACAATCGCCAGCACCTGCGACGACAACGAGAGATGTTACCCAGTCATCTACAGATCCTTCAGCACATAGTGATGAGTCCAACCAGTCTGACTCCGTCCGTCACGACAATGGGGAACACACCTCCTGGCTAAATACGATCAATGAGTCGAGTGGGTCTTCATCTTCCTCTGTACATTCCCGAAGGTCATCCATAGGCCTTCGAAGAAAGCATATACGGGCTACAAGTGGCCAGACAGAGGCCGAATTTGATGCAGCACTTGATGCGGCGGTGGAGGCTGCCTACGATGATGGATTCGAACCTGATGACGAAGACGAAGGCGAAGAACTACTCCTGAACGATCCTCAGTACCAAATTGCAGAACCTGAGCCTTTGTCTCATTTGAGACGGAACGTCGAGTTGGCCAAAGAAAATGTGCGTGAAGTCGAGCGGGAAGCAGTGATTGCTCAAGCCACGGAAAGGGAAAGACAACGACTGCAGAGTCAATCTGCAAAAGGGGACAGCATTAACGATGGACTTGTCGATGACGAGGACGATGAGGAGGAACGATTACTTGAGGAAATGACTAGAGACTACATCATGGACGATTTAGAGTACGACATTCAAACGAAGTCGGCCTTACCTCGCCAGTCCGACTCCAGCGGCTTCTCTGGGAGGACTTGGGGTAGCTCTATCGGCTCGAATCCGACATCAGCTGGAACTTCTTTATCCACCGTCGCTGAAGCTTCTATCCTGCCGTCAATGGATACCCAGTTGAAGGACAATCCATTGCCGCCGCCTTTGCATCCTCCACCCTCGACTTCCCTTCCACCTCCTCCCGCTCCAGCAGCAGCGAACTTTTCTCAACCTCCAAATGGTGCTTTGCCGAGGCCTCCGAGTCTGGTAGCGCGTAACACAAGTCCAGGTGTCCGAGACCGTAGAATCTCCGGTACAAAGAAGAAGCCGCTGAAGATCGAGACGAATTCCAGAATATCCGACACCTCTGAGACCGAAGTTGCGAAGGCGCAGACTTTGTCTATTCCTTCGCCATCATTGCCTGCTCAATCTATACCTGAACCACCCCACTCCGCTCTAATCCTGCAAGAAAACCAACAAATTCTGCCGAGTCTTGCCTTCAAGCCTCTCCCATCTCCAGGTCTTCGACCAAGCAGCCGGCCAAGCAGCCGGAAAGGCTACTCGCCTTTGCCTGGATCCGACACGACAGACATAGCCTCATCCACGGCTTCTGCGCTCACCAAGGTGACTTCAGCAGACAGCGACAATAGTGTACCAGGGTCACCTGCACGTTTCGGTACTAAGGCTGCTACGGGTCTGAGGAAGAACTTTTCTTCGTCGAGCTTGAGGAATAAGAGCTTGGCTGTTTCGGTGCGAGAAGGTGCGGATACGTCGCCAATCGCGCCCTATAGTGGTATCACCTTCACTCCGAACAAACGCAAGGTTCCCTCGCCAGCAGTGCCCGTCCTGCCGATACCTATAGAGGCAAGTTTCATTACCAAAGGGCAGCCTATGAATGAGATATATCTCTTTGATAGCGATATTCACTCTCCCGATAGCCCTGGTTCGCCCAATCCTTTGGCCAGCAATACTCCGCTGCCCCTTGAGCCATGTCCTGAGACAACCCTTCTCCGCCCGTTCTGGTTCCTCAGGGCGATCTACCAAACTATCGCCCACCCCCGAGGAGGCTACATTTCTAGCCGGCTTTTCGTACCTCGAGACATATGGCGGGTCAAGAATATCAAGCTGAAGAATGTCGAAGAGAAAGTCTCAAGCTGTGACCTGCTGACCGCGGCTTTGCTCAAGCTTGGCAAAATAAATACTCTGGATGCCAGCGCTGTGCTCGAAGAGATGCAGTTCTTTGAGAACGTCATGGACCAAGTACAGGCTAGCCTATCCAAGAAGCTTGGCAACGATGTAGGAATGCAGGGTGCGGCTCAAATGTTCAAAGGCATCAATGCGGTGGACGAATCGGCGAGCAACCCAGACTCGTTAGCTCCGAAGACTGCCAACGCCAATAGCAAATCCTATCTGTCGTGGCGGAAATTGCGATCCAAGAATTCTCTGGGTCCAGGGCCAAATCCTGTAGTCACGACTACTATCTCAAAGAACGGATTGCAAGAAGCTCCAACGATGAAGTCTCTACCTATGACTACGATGCAAAATCCGAGGTCTCCAAAGCGAGATCCCAATCAAGTCCAGTGTCTCGGCCCCAATCCAAGCTATATGGGAGCACTTGCGAGGTTGTGCGATGCTGCACAGGTCCTAGGTAAGCTAGATGAATGTTCCGGGAATCAAAAACGTCGCTAACACAAGACGCAGATCAAATCGCCCGTCAGGTAGAAGATCCAGGTCTCAAGCATTCCTCGCAAACACACATTGGCCTTGAGCTGAGCGCCAGGCACGCAGCGGAATTCTTCGGCTTCTTCGTTTGCAGATTCGTCCTTGCGGACATCAGTCTTATGCTGGACAAGTTCATCAAGCGAGGATCCGAGTGGGTGTTGGCATGACCGTGATGAACAATATATACGCGCGCAGAGCCGCGGCTGAGCGAACATTGCACAGGTGTTCACGGCTAGAACCCCGAGCAAAACTTGATACATAGTAGGGTACGGAAAAAGGGAGGCTGGGAGGATTGTCATGCTCGCTTTTGGTTAACTTTGCTGCTTTTGTTGCTTGTCTTATGTTGACTGTTGATAGTAGTGAGTGAGCGCGCGCTTCTGTCTGTCCGTTTATACCTATACTCCTATGTGAATATCTGTTACAGCCTCCGGGCTTGTCATAGTCTATACTTATGTAAAGAAGATAGCTCTTTGGAATCATTGTGCTACTTGTACAGCTGCTGAATCTCATGGCACTTTGACAACTCAAAAGTCATACATGCGCGCTGATGCTTTATGTTCAAGTTAGGCAAGCGCATTCGCCTTCGTCTAGAGCCGGGCAAGCCTTACGTCCTGCTCCGCTCGACGGATATCCTTCCACTTCCCGCTCTACACGAGCTGCAAAACTTGGACTCTATGCTCCATTTGAGCTGTAGATTGACCACTTGGCTCTCTTGAGTAGCAGGAATTTCCCTTATACCTGCTACTGTCGCACGAAGATAGAAGCACGACATTCAAAGATGAAAGGGGAGAAATCTCAACTAGGCAAAGCGTGTTATTCGAAAGTGTCTTTCTTACATTGCCTTGTCATCGATGATCCAATGTCTCTCTCTAGCCGTTCCCAGCACCGATTACAACCATTGCGGCCTATTTCCCGTCACTGCTACGCATTTGCGTTTTGTCTGATCTCCTGCTCAACTAACCAAGTCTAGCTTTGCACTTGCTTTGCAGAAAGCGTCCGCGTAGGCTTCAGCACGCGGATGCTGGCCACTACCTTCGATCATCCGCCCAGTGAGAAGCATGGCACAACCACCGTTGCATAAGATGTTTATTCATAGATAAAGTGTCGAAGGATTTCACTTGCCGGCGAGATGGACCAATCCTTTGCGTGACTGGGTAACTGTTAGGTCAAATAATAGAACATTAGGGAATTCACTCACTGGAGAGAATTGGCGGAGCTTCACACCTCCTTCCTTGAAAACGTCTGCTGCCTTCTCGTTTGTCAGATAAACCTACCTTATACATTAGAGGTGAGGTTGGAACGACGTACGGCTTCGTCGATACTGTAGCCTTGGGAATACACAACCTCTGAGATGCCGACTTGGGTGATTTTGACGCTGCAGGTAAGGCATGGGCAACTACGGTCGGTCATTGCGTTAGTAGTTATTCCATGTTATGTTATAAAAAAAGATGATTACTAACGTATCGCAATAGAGGATGGAACCCTCCCTGATCCTCTCCCGGCCTGCTTCGAGCAACGCATTTTCCTCCGCATGGATGCATAAGCAAGTAGAGAGCCCAACACCGGCTTTCTGATTAGCGTTGCAGCGTGGGCCTAAGAATGTTAGAACACGGCAGATCGTGATGAGGAAATGGCATAGTACTTACAACCACCCTCATTACAATTCCTCAAATTCCTCGGCGTGCCGTTATACCCGGTACTAATCACCCTCCTCTCGCGGACCAGCACGCAGCCAACCCTCCGCTTCATGCAATTACTTCGTTGCGCGGCTAGGGAGGCTAGTTGCATGAAGTACTGGTCCCAATTCGGTCGGAACCGTTCTTCATTTGCTAGGTTTTGTTGAGCCAGAGCGGAATGCAAGGTTGAAAGGGAGGAAGTTTGATTTATGAGGCGGACTTCGGCGCAGTCAATTAGGCATGCTAAACCCTTTTGCTGGTGGTAGAGGTGGTCGTCGGAGCGGAGCACGAATTCTTCGAGGGTTGGTGGTATTTGGTTATACCGCTCGCATCTACATAATTATTGAGCGGATCCAAACAACAGTACCCTTTTTCAGACTTACCGTTCCCGAAATCGCTGCCATCGCAAACTCACAGGCGCATCTACACTAACAAGGATGAAAGACGGCCGCCGTAAGAGGTTCTCGAGGACTTGTTCGTTCCAGATATCGGTTGTTACCCAGCGCTGCTTCCAGTGCTTTGTTACAAATTCCAGTAGGGCGTCGACGTTTGAAAAAGATCTCTCTCTGAAAGGAGCGACGCCGTTGAGTTCGTTCATGTGCAGGTTCCCTAACGGGGAAACTTCTTGGCTTAAATGCAGTCGCGAAAACTCATGATTGTCGACTAAGTAGTCTGCGACTGAGTTCTTCCCGGCGCAGATTCCTGAGCATGTTTGGTTAGCTTCCCAAAATTATCAGCGATACCACTGTCGAGGCACTTTACCTCCACACAGTCCGATCAGCATGGTAACTCCTAACGGTACGTTAAAGACAGCTGTCAAGGATACAATTGCAGATATTACGATTACGCACTCGGTACTTAATCTGTACAATTCGTTATTGACGCCAGTTAATAGTTTAAAGCGAAGTGTTTTCCACGCATGGGTTCAAAGTGTTCGCAGGAACGCGTGATTCCCGCGTTTGAGGCGCAACGGAACGGGCCCGTAGCCTTCCCGTTGGCGTCCCGGTCAATCAGCTGATTGTTGAGGCTCCTGCTCAAGCACGCAGCCAACTGTGTCCTTCTGGAGCTGGAGCTCTGTTCCGGCTACATATACTCTCAGTCAAAATGCTGAAATTTGCGACGTTTACGTCGGATATCGAGCTCCCCTTCTACACTTCTCTTGCTTCGCACAAGATCAATCATGACAAGCTCGATGATTCGGCCAGGAAACTGCTTGGGTTATACGAGATACGCCAGACTGATTCGCCCGAAGCTTCCTGTCGGCTGCAGGTCCATGGCAGCGCACTGACGAACGATGCGTTAGTCCTCGAGCATCTGCGCGCTGCAAGTGCTGGCTAACAGTGCGCACTCAGGGTTCCTGCGGGATATTGCAGAGCAGAGGGGATGATCAAGAATGTGAACACTATAGAGGAGTACAGGACCCTTGACAAGGGAGCCATCTTGTCGCAAGCAGCGCGCACGGTACGACCCCCATTTCGCTGTTTTCCTTCATTG
Organism: Lepraria neglecta; assembly: GCA_033220425.1. Classification (NCBI taxonomy): domain Eukaryota; kingdom Fungi; phylum Ascomycota; class Lecanoromycetes; order Lecanorales; family Stereocaulaceae; genus Lepraria; species Lepraria neglecta. The sequence continues at coordinate 3,913,301 of CM065648.1, read as the reverse complement.
CGCCAGCCTTCGCTGACGATCTGTTAGATCTGGGATGCGATCAACGACGGCACTATATACTCATGTCCTTCGCTACTAGCCTCCTTCACCGTCATATGCTTCGCAGACCTCAAGAAATACAAATTCACATACCTCTTTGCTTTCCCAGCCCTTCACTCAGACCCGTCGTGGAGAATAGTGCCCAGTATCGAGTCGGAGACGGAGTCAGACGACAAGAAGCATAGCGAAGAAGATCTAGTCAGCCACATGACGGGACAAGAGACAGCAGCGCTGGTCGATTCAGTCCAAACATGGCGATACAGAGCCGATTCGAGACAGCATGGCTTCTTTCTCGCTAAGAAGCTGAGGGGGTCCACATCTCCAGGGATTGCCCTTGACAAGGAGTCTACGGAGCGGGCGAATGCCGCAGAAGAAGAATCAAATTACAGACCAATAACACCGGGCACGCCTGGTGAGAAGTTAGGCTTCAGCTGGTCTATTGGATCCTTGACGGATTACGAGAACGGCTTCTTCGATGACATAGACCCGGAGGACCGATATGTCTGTTTTACGGATCCCTCTACATACCCCTCGTATCCCGGCTGGATGCTGCGGAATCTACTCGTGCTGATACGGCAGCGCTGGGAGCTGAACAAGGTCCAAATTCTGTGCTATAGGGATGTTCAGGCACGCCGAGACGATGCAAAGAGTATCGTACTCTCCCTAGCACTAGGAGATACCGGATCAGCTACCTCGTCTGCTCAGGACTTGTCAATGTCACATGATATGCCGAAAGTAACGGGTTGGGAGAGGAATAATGCTGGCAAAGTAATGAGTCGGATTGCTAATCTGGGGGAGTATATGGATCCGCAACGATTGGCTGACCAAGCTGTCGACCTCAATCTAAAGCTCATAAAGTGGCGTATAGCTCCGACATTAAATCTGGAGAAGATTAAGGATACGAAATGTCTTCTGCTCGGAGCGGGGACTCTGGGCAGCTATGTTGCACGGAACCTCATGGGCTGGGGTGTCCGCAACATAACGTTCGTCGACAACGGCACCGTCTCCTTCTCTAATCCCGTCCGCCAACCCCTGTTCAATTTCAACGACTGCCTCGAAGGTGGAGCGAAAAAGGCTATTCGAGCTTTCGAAGCATTGAAGGAGATTTATCCGGGTGTGCATGCGATGGGCCATGTGATGTCCGTACCCATGGCTGGACATCCCATCTTGGATGAACCTAGTGTTAGGTCCGATTTTGAGGCTTTGCGACGACTAATTGATGAACACGACGCTATCTTTCTGCTTATGGACACGAGGGAGAGTAGGTGGCTACCTACTGTTATGGGGAAGGCGGCGGGGAAGTTTGTGATGAATGCGGCTTTGGGGTTTGATAGTTTTGTTGTCATGAGGCATGGGACGAAGGATGAAGAAAAGCCGGGGCAGGAGCTGGGATGTTATTTCTGCAATGATGTTGTTGCGCCGGCGGATGTAAGTGTCTCCATGTATTGTAAAGCCCATAAGCTAATCATGTCTGCTCTTAGTCCGTCACGGACCGAACCCTGGACCAGCAATGCACTGTCACACGTCCAGGCGTAGCAGCTATAGCCTCCGCTTTACTCGTCGAAATCCTCGTCTCTTTGCTCCAACATCCCCTCGGCGCCATGGCTCCAGCTCCCACAAATCCTACAGAGGATCGAGGCGACCACCCGCTTGGCATCGTCCCTCATCAAATTCGCGGCTTCTTATCTAACTTCCAGAACATGGTGATCAGAGGTAGCAGCTATGACAGCTGTAGCGCTTGCTCCGATAAGATCACCGATGCATATAAATCCGAGGGTTGGGATTTTGTGAAGAGAGCATTGAATGAGAAGGGCTATGTTGAGGAGCTTAGTGGACTGGCCGAGGTGAATGAGATTGCGGATGACTTGGATGTCAGTGACTAACTTAGAGCAGGTTCAACGAGCAGCTGAGAAGGCTTTAGCTGAGATGGAGATGAGTGACGAAGGTAGCTTTGAGGAAGAAGGCGAGGGCGAGATCATATGATCTCTGCCTATACGAGTGCATGACTAGCGTTTCGTGGGAAGGCTGCATAGGGCTGCGTTGAGGCCGCTATTCGGAGTATCTACATATCTTGGGTCTGTATATCTTAAACATTAGTCTAGAGAAGGGGATGAGCATTGTATGAATACCTATCAACTATCCTTCCAAACGTCCGCCTTCTTCGCATCTCCTTTCCTTCTCAACGCCACAAAATATGCTTCCTTAGATTCCTAAAACCACAGATCAGCCTCGTCTACCAACACCAAAACAACCATAAAACTCACACTCCTCGAGCTCTCAGGCTTCTCCCTATTCACCTTCTTAAACAGCTCCTTCAACTTCCCTTCCAACGCCTTGTCCTCCGCCCCCTGATAGAATTTGCACACGAAGTGTCCACCCGTGCGTAGCGTGTCGAAGGCAAAACGTAGGGCGGCATTGCAGAGATCCTGAAAGGATGCCACTATTAGTCACCAAATGTGAGGAATGGGGTGGAAGGGACCTTGTTCACCATGCTACCAGCGTGATCTCTAAAACTCATGCCGCTCGTATTCATCATCCTATAATACGGATCACTTAGACTCCTCTTCCAAAACCCCTCCGTCTGCGCCCAGGGTTCGGACATATCGCTCAAGACCACATCTACCATTCTTCCCTGCTCCTCATCCTCTGCCTCTCTTCCCTTGCCTATTGGAGATTTTCCCCCATCCTGGCCTTTCGTCTCAGACTCAGCCCGTTTCTCAAGCTCAAGATAGCTCCTTGAAGTTTCCTCGAGGTCCTCTTCCGTCATTTGTTCTTCTCCGTCCTCTGCTCCGAGCATAGACAATTCCTGTTTGACTCTCCCACGATCGGAATCGCGTAGGTACTTCTTGACCTCCTCTTGTACGCCTGGTGAGAGGAAGTTTCCTTGGATTGTGGAGACGCCTTTTGGTGGTTGCGCGGGGATTATGTCGATGCCTAGGACCCGGCCATTTGGGAATGTGCGGTCGACTGCTACCTTGTGGGATGTTAATATCAGATAATTGTGGAGGGGGATGGGAGACGGAGGGGAAAAGGGCATGTACTTGGGACCAGGAGCCAGGGGCATATCCCTAGACAGACCTGTAAGTAGGGGGATCAGGGCGTGCAGAGATTGGGGAGAGGTACTAGATCAACTACTGTCTGGCCGCGCCGGAACAGGTGGTATTTCTCGTTGATCTGGTGAATATTGTAAGCATATAGCTTTGGGTTCTGATAAGGAGGTTTAATAGACCTCGAGAAGCTTGAACGCAGCACGGCTTTTCAGGCCTTGGACTTTGGCGTCTATAGCAAATCTGTCTCTACCCTGGCGATTCTGCCATCGCTTCGAGGATGAGGAAGAGCCGTGGCGGGCTAAGACGGAGGGCTGCCATAGCAGTAAATAGTTTTTAGACGTCCATTGAGTGGGAAGTCTGAGTGCAGCGCGAGCACAGACAATTGATGCAGGATACTGTGGGCCTTGTGTTGGCCCTCGAAGAAACATAGACGTTCAAGGGTCCATTGTTCCTTCTACCAGTATTGAGAAGTAAAGAGTGTTGTATTTACGGGAGGTGGTTTGGGAAAAGTCAATACCTATCTACCAGCTACAACAATCTGGCGTCATCAGCGACACTTGTTACTATTAATCCCTGTGCTCATAACGTGTCTCATAAGTCACTTCACAATTTGTTTGATGGTAGCAGTCAAAACATAGCCATCAATTCATGATTCAGAGAAGCAGATATACATTTCCAATATCACGCCTAGAACACAAAGTATTCAATCTTCTACGCAGCCTTCCTATCCTTCTTCAAGGGCGATATCATGCCAAACCCACTCGAACTTGCCCCAAGTCCTTTCCGAGATCCAAACTTCGGCCCCCCAAGTCCTCCTCGGGCAAGTGTTCCAAACCCTCGGACTCCTCCTACAAGCCCTCGATCTCCTTTCAGTGCATCTCCGTCATCCTCGTCAAACAATGTCTTGCCCAGCCCGCCTCCAAGCAATTTTCTCTTTTTCTTCTTCATTTCTAAGCTTTCGTTGGTCGTATCATCAGGAACACTTTTGCTTGTCGTTGGCTTAGGAGGTGCAGCAGTCGAGCTGGTGTTCTCGTCATTCTCTTCCTCTGCAACCTGCTCCAATGCTGGTGCAGCCTTGGGCTTCCGCGCTGGAGGTGGCCTTGAATTGCCTTTGCCTGCCTTCGCAGTCTCAAGGATTCCTGGCCTCTTTGCTTGCGCGGTCGGTTTAGCCGATTTCAATTTGTCCACTGAATCAGATGCTGCCGCTGATGGTACCGCTTCCGGCTTGCTCTTCGCGGACGGGCTGTCTGCTGGCTCCTCATTATCTTCACCATCTCTGCCAGCGTGATCTGAAGCCGGGCTCTCCGGAGCCACACTTGCGGTTCTGTTGAGGAATGGCGTGATTGAGAACGTAGACTTTTCGCCAGGCAAACTAGACGCTTTCTTGTTCCTTTTCGCTGCCGGCAGATCTCCGGGGGTGCCAATCATGGTATCTGCGTCCATCTCCACAGCTGCTCGTTTGCGCGGGTTTCTGGCCAAGGATGCCGCTGGATTAGCAGACATGGCTGCGCGACTCGATGCTGCTTGGGCAGATGCTTCCGCTCTATGTAAGGCAGCCTGCGTCTCCTTGAGCTGCTCCTTCGTAGTCTTTAGCTTGTTCCGGAAAGCATCCAATCGGGACTCCAAAGTGGTGTTCTTATTTTCCAATTCCGCGGACACCTTTTGAGCCTCGCGCTCTATCTTTTGCCGTTCGCGGCGCTCTTTCGCAAGGTCTGCTTGCAGGCTCTCAACTCTCGACTCGAGCTTGGCGTATTCGGCTTGTGATTTGCTTTCTTTAGCTAGAGCTCTCTGTGTCGATCGTTTTTCCGTCTCCAACTCGACCTGGACTGTGCTTAATTGTCGCTGCAAAGAAAGCTTTTCCGCAAGCAACGTCTCATGTGAAGCGACTTGAGAGCGTAAATGGTCGAGTTCAGGCTTGAGGGAGGAGAGCTCCCGCGCGAGAGTAAGTTTCTCCGTCAACAGTTTCGTAGAATCCATGGTCACCCCATGCAAGGCGTTCATTTCAGCCTGGCATTCAATATCAGCTCATGGTTGTCATCAGTATCGCGCTCGTTCTAGCATACCTTCAGTGTCTCAATCTCTCGGGACCTGATTCGTAGGTCGCCTTGTGCGCTTTCGAGCTTTCTCTCGCAGGCATCGAGGTTCTCTTGGAGTTCCTGATTATGTTGTTCCAAATCATCAATGCCATCATCGTCTTGCGCCAATTGGGCCTCTAGCTCGTCGTTGTCATCCGCCAGCAGCAATAATTGAACCCGAAGTTGCCTCACTTTCTCCGCCTCGCAAACGGTTTCGACCTCATGGCATGCCTTGATATAAGCTATCTCCAGTCTACGAGACTCGAGGGACTGTTGCAACTGTAGTGACCCCGATTAGAATGAGAGTTTCCTAGTAAATCAGGTCTTGGCATACCTCTGCGCAAACGTCATTTGTGAGCTCCATGTTGGTCGCCCCAGCACAGATTAGAGAATTCTTGTCAACCTAGGATGTTTCGCATATCATGTGTTAGGATAGAATATTTGGAATTGAAGGGTACAGAGATAGAAGGGGACGCGCACAACGGGAAGAAAGCTGTACACAAAGCTAGCGATTTTAGCGCGCCGACGGATAAACCCGGCAACCGAAAGGGACAGACTTTCAATTCAAGCTCTTGGCTTCGTTCTTCAGGCACTCCAGAGGTATTGAACAAGCTAAAATGAAGTGTTCCGGTTTACTTGCTTTGGCATTGTTGCCTTTACTATGCCTTGGGGCACAGAAGGCCTCTGGGGGAAGGTTTGAAGAATTTCATGCCAGGTCACAATCATCCGCACCTCTACGCCTTGACGATGCCTCTTACGACCAAATAACTGCAGCCCCCCGAAACCATTCAGTGGTAGTCCTTCTTACCGCACTGGAAGCACGCTTTGGATGTCAGCTATGCCGGGATTTCCAGCCGGAATGGGACCTACTAGGCAATAGCTGGGCAAAGGGGGATCGAAATGGAGAGTCGAGAATCTTGCTTGGGACTCTGGATTTTGCAGAGGGGAAGGAGACATTTCGAAAGGTATTCTATCCCTCTAGAATGAATGCTACAAGTAATTCCCTGGAGAATTGAGCTAATGTCTCCTACCAGCTTATGTTACAAACCGCTCCTATAATGCTCCTGTTCCCACCAACTTCTGGACAAAACGCAAAACCAGACGGCCAGCCCGTCCGATTCGATTTCACTGCAGGGTGAGTTCGCTGAGAAATAACACTTTACTGGGCTCGACTGACTCTTGGTGCTCTGTAGTCCTCAATCCGCCGAGTCAGTCGTTGGCTGGATCACTCGACATTTGCCAGAAGGTCCGAAACCTGCCATACAACGACCCCTCAATTACTTCCGCATTATTACCATTACGACAACTCTTCTGGGCATCGTAACCTTCATTAGCGTCGCCTATCCTTACATACTACCGGTCATTCAGAACAGGAATCTGTGGGCTGCAATCAGTCTCATCACCATTTTGCTATTCACAAGCGGTCACATGTTCAATCATATACGAAAGGTGCCCTACGTTGCTGGAGATGGCAAGGGTGGTATCTCCTATTTTGCTGGTGGATTCTCCAACCAGTTTGGGATGGAAACACAGATTGTAGCTGCTATGTGTAAGCATTCCTAACCAGAGCCGGCACCTCAAACCATACCTCCACTAATGCTTTCATCTAGATGGCACGCTATCCTTCGCAACCATCGCTCTTGCACTCAAAGTTCCTCGAATGTCAGATCCTAAAAAGCAGCAATTGGCGGTGTTCGTTTGGGGGGGCATAATGCTGGGCATGTACAGCTTCCTCCTGAGCGTGTTCAGGATCAAGAACGGAGGCTATCCATTTCACCTCCCACCTTTCTAGAATAGAGCGTGTAAGATTACCAAGCGGTTTTCGTATTAGATAGCTGTTGTACGAGAAATGGACTTGGGTCATCACTGTTGCATCTACGTAGAGCAACACAATGGAGCAAGCTCAATTGAGATGTCATCACAGTCTGTTCTCGGGCACCCTATACTCAATACTCTGTAGCGTTCTTCCTTCAATGGCGAGAAAGAGTCCTCGTAAGTACGGGGTAAATGTACGTCTTAGCGCTGGCGGTAGCTGATGTCATTTACACAACTCGAGTTGAGTTAATCTAATTCAAGTCAACTTCTACAACGATCACACGCATAACCTGGCAAGCAGTGAATACGGACTGGTCTACGCCACGAAGGAGGTACGAGGAAAGGGTGAGGGTTCCAAAAGAGGAGGCTGCGTCAATGGCTGATAGGGAACACTGGGAACACTACCAGGACAATGGAAATATCTGATACAAGGATCGGGGTGGTGCTAGGCCGCCGTGCTAAGCCTCTAGCCTGGATTAGGGGAAGATTGAAGAGCTAGGTTGGGAATATGAATGGCTGTAAGCTGCTGCTATTGCTAGGGAAAGTTTGGTCAGAAAGACCGCTTATTCCACAGGCCGAAATGCTTCCCGATGCTCAACACACTGCGTCTTTCAGCTTTCCCATCATGCTACGGCGTGGAACGGGGTTGTCGGGTATCTCGGCCAGAATGACGGGCTTTTTGAGCATGATATCCTCAGCTCCTCTTCGGCGACGGTAGAGACCGGGTTGTACAAGCAAAATCTGCTCGCCAATGACGTTCTCTCCCATTACTTTCAACCCCGGATCAGGCTCCAGGGGTTTCCTGGATCTGATATCCCGGATTTAAAATCTGTCAAGATCACTTCTATGGAGCCAATCGCCCTGTGCGTCCGTGAGGAACGAGGGTCCATCCGTGGTATCAGGATCGCGATAGGTCGCAAAGCTGAGGTAGCAGCTGGTAGTTGAACAACGTATAATGGAGGCAAGGCTAACTGCAGCTTCGGTGATGTCTTGGTGGAATACCTTCATCCCCCCTTCGGTCATATCTGGAAGCAGAGGTTTAAGAAATGCTTCTGCTTCTTTAGTAATCCGAACAGTAGCTTCAATCTGATGGCTGGCGAACTTCTCGCTAACGCTTAAGGCATTCAAGGCCTCGGACCTCCAGAGATTGATACTTATGGGATCTATGTTCATACGGTTAACTCAAATTCATCGCGTCGCCTAAAAGGAGGCTCTACCTCTTTGCGGCTTGAGACCTGCCAACCCCTTTTCGATTGAGTGAAGTACGCTCGCCTCCTCTAGGATAAGACCCACCATGTCTTCGTCGTCATCGAAGACCTTTGTGTACAAAAGCTCGTGGATGCTGTATCGAATAAGATTGTCGAGCATTTCCGGGTATTCTGAAAACTTGGTAGCCAGTGTCTCCCTATCTGGGCTCCAATAGTACCCGATTGAATTGTTTGACAGATTATTGTCTTTCAAGTTGATCAATCTAGATCGAAGGTTCTTTATACCCCGAGCATCATCGTCAATCCACCGGTCGATTTGCTGGCATATTGTGTCCCATTCACCAATTACTTGAGAATCTGCCACTTGATCCGGAGGCTGCAACTTAAAGAGCACATCTTTGCACGTGTTCAGCTCACTCTCAAAATTTTGTGCTTTTGACTTCCATGCCCTCTTTGCATCTTCTACTCCAATATTTTCTTGGCGCACCTGCTCTAGCTGTGTTGTCGCTCTGGTATTTCTTGTTCGCTTCGCCTAGGATGCGTGTCTAGACTGCTCTAAGTTCTCGGTTGTCGCTTTCTAGGCCTGAAACAATGTTTCGCAATTCCCTTTGTGTCGTTGCAGCTTTATGAAGCTCTCGGCGGAGTTTCTTTGCCTTATCCTCTGACTCTTTTTGTGCCGTTGCAGCCTTGTCCAGCTTATTGCGGAGTTCATTTGTCACATCCTCTGACGCTGACCAAACTAACTCAGCAGTAGCTTCTTCAGGTGTCTGCGACGTTTTCGACTAAATCGTGTCCTTCTCGGCCTGTTTACCAATTGATGACTGCGCTGGGACATCGTTCTCGAGATCTGTCGGGGGCTTGCCCTTGTGAGTGAAAATAATTTTGTGAGGATGAGTTTACTTACTGCGTCCTTCATTTCTACGTTCTCGTCCATTACTCTTCACAAACCGCGACTGTGTCGAGGAATGTCTATATCGATTTGCCTCTTGATAGTGGTGTGGAGACTTAATTCTGGGGACGGACTCCAGGCTTCTTGAATGTGGAGCTTAGCGGCTTTGCTTTGAGTTGCTTTGGCCATGTAGCCTTATACTGTTTCAGCCAATGCCGAACCCCCACTCTGCGCTCTAGACCTTTGCCTATCGCACTAGAAGGCTAGATTGGGCAGCAACGACCATGCCTATTTATCATGTGTCTTTCTTGCTGGCCAATAGTCAGACTTTCCAGATGCTAACACTCCTGCGTGCATGAACACCTCTTCTCTTGGCAGCGTATATTCAGTCCCTCGGGTCCAGGCTCTTTCGCTCCAAATCTTGCCTTACGACTATCGTGACTACCTTGGCACCCCAGATGACTTCAAGGTTGAGAACTATCGTGGAGTGTTTTCTAGGGTCGTTTGCTGCAATACCTTGACTTCAGTCATCGATCTCAAAATTTGCAAGTACTTATGAGCAACGGGGGCTAAGTACAGTATCGACATGAACTCATCCAATTTGAACTTCGGCTCTTTGAGATTGGATCTGAGAGCTTCTGATCGCAAGACCCTTGTCGCGGTTGATTTTGTAAGGCACCGGACATGAATAAATTCTTAGCATAGGACCTCATATTCATGTCTTGTAGGGCACTACATTCTCCCGTCTAGCTTGGGTGCAAACACGTGATGTATGACCGTCATATACCGAGACGACCCAGTGACGCTGATTCTCTACAGACGAATACCCGGAACACGATTACCTAGTGGCCAGATGCAATATCCTAAAACTTAGAGGGAGTCTTCAGCGACAAAGTACCAACGTACAGTGCTGAATCTTCAGATAAGCTGTATAGCATTGACTGACTGTACCCTTGTAGAGAGATCGCTACCCTGAATCAGGATATGAGTGGGGCCTCTAGATCGGTGACGAAGAACTTCGTCACCAGTGGTTCAAGCTCGAACTTGTCCCTTCTCAGACTCGTGGTACCTCAGGTCTAGCTTGCCAATATCCAGCCCACAACGCTCTCGCCCCAGGCTACGATGCGGAGAAGCTAGTCACCGACTATCTTACCGCTCTCAGAAAACATACTGAACGGTACCTCAAGTACAAAGTGCCTGAGACCGCTCTGTGGTCGACTAAAATTGAATACATTATCACGTATGTCAATTTCTCTGAATGAATAGCTCCAGAGATAAACCTTACAGATAGGGATTAATACAGGACACCCGCGGTATGGTCGGACAGAGCGAAAGTCAAAACCAGGTCAGCCGCAGAGAAGGCTGGTATGGGCCAAGACGATGCCTTGCAAATTATCTCCGAGCCCGAGGCTGCAGCTACGTACGTTCTCGATGCTATGGATCCGCATGACGTTCAAGTTGGCGATACTTTCGTCTTGTGCGACGCTGGAGGCGGAACCGTTGATCTAATCTCGCACACTGTTATCGCTGAAACCGATCTTGAAGGTCGATGAGGCCGCCCCAGGCAGCGGTAAGCTTTATGGGAGCACATTCCTCAACCAACGGTTCAAGGAATATCTCTCCAATAGATGCAGCTCAAGTATTGGCTAAGACAACGAGGTCATCGAAGAGGTATAATTAATCGGGGGCCACATCAAGGTCATGGTACCACCTTATGGGTTAGCAACACCAAGCTCTCGCTGTCCTCTCTTACTTACATTCTTACTTCTAGGTGGACAGCCGTTGTAAGGGGAGCGTTGATGAAGGGTCTTGCACGATCAGCACCAGCGCTGCAACTAGTCAAAATCAATTCCAGGTCTGCACGGAAACATTATGGCGCGGAAATCTCAACGCGGTTCGACTCTGGCATTGATCCTATAACAAAAAGGTTTCAAAGCATCATTAATGGCAATAGATCTGGAATTGACACCACCATGATAGAACATGGGACAGTTTTCTTGGCCAATACAATATAGTGGCAATGGACTGGTACATTAAAAAGGTATTCGCTTTCGCTCCATAATCATTTTTTCTAGGCTTACTGCGTGTCCAGGGCAATCCATTGAAAGAAGATGAACCAGCAAGGTTCAACTACTTTATGTCAAGCCTCGTAAGGGATGGCCCATTCAACGAGCTTTACATCAAGCTCTGTTGTTGTACCGACCCACAGAACAAAGTTGCGCCGGTGTATCGCGACAACAGTATAGCTACCCCTTTTATACGGCTTTGTGAGAGAGCACTGATATTGGATAGATGTCACAAAACTCGTCAAACTCACTGCTGACGTGAGCTGCATCCCAATATGCACTATTGAGCGGCGCAACAACGCGGATGGCAATATGCATTACTATTACGACATCAACCTCGAGATGACCAATTACTAAGCCTCAACAAGGTATACATTGGAGCACAAGGGAGTTCGGTATGACTCCGTTAAGGCAGAATATGTCTAGTAGTACTGAGGGCATCGCTCAGCTTGTCTTGATGAAAATTGATAGTAAGGTGGCAAAGGACATTTCCGAATGACTGGATCCGCAACGGCTTAGGACTAAAGAGAACTGCGTATCTTAGTATCAAAATCACAGCATCAAAACAACTACCATTGAAGAACAAATCTCGCTTCTTGTTCACCTCAATTGAGTGGGAGTGTGCGAGCTCATTAGCGTTTCTTCTGCACTTTAGGATGGGATGAAGGCTGTCGCCTTTTGCCAAGTCGTGTTTTTCAAGTGTGAGGAGAATGAAGGGACACACATTGATCTCCTTCCACATCGATAGGTAAAGGTATCTTGAGTCCTAATACGTTGACACACTTTTCGGTACATTGACAACAGTCTCCTGTTAGGGACCCTTGGGGCAAGCTTTAGGCATGCTCCCCCGCATCTAACCCTAATCACATAACCTTTAACCCGAACCTAGCCATGCCTTCCGGGGGTGACTCCGGGGAGGGTCCTCGTGTCGCCCCCGCCCTCCCTCACCAAGGGTGTTTATGGGGTGGTCATGTCAACGTATTACAACTCTTATTGTTCTCGTCATCTATGGCCCAGTTCGAGCTTGGGATGCCCGGATGGTTCGGGAAGTTCTGTTGTAGGTGCAGCGTAGTGCAAAGTGCCAATATGACCATATTCAGACATATGAGACGGGTAGTGTGAGGGGTACTTGTTATCGAGGCTGAGATCCTACATTCAGAGACCGTGGATAACGTCGCAGGCGAGTCTCGAAGGGTCAGTGTAACAGCAACTATTAGGCACCACTACTCGGTGCATTGGTCTCATGCTGCCAAGGAATGGGCGCTGTCACGTGCACAACTCAGAGCCTCAAAGACTTTGAGGAAGGACAAGGTAGGCGAAAGACTGGCTTTGTATGTGGTACGGGTACCCGAAGCGCCTTGAAGATTCTTGCACAACGGCCACAGTGTTTGGGTGCTTCTGCTAGCTCCATGTCCCAGTCCTTCAAAGTGGGTCGCAGTCTTCCCCTTTGCTCTTCTAATTCCTACAGGACAAGACCCCTCGTTCGCAGGCTTCAGGACTTGGGCCGATAGGCGGAACAAATCGAACGGAGCAGTCACGTCCTTCTCATATCGCGATGGGTGCAAGGAGAGCATCGAATCCGATGCAAGGCGGGTCTATGAGCGAATAATCTCTAGCAATATTGGAACCCAGATGGCGGGCGGCCTGACAGGTATATAATCGTACGAGCCTTTAAGGAGCGTATCGGGATGCTCACGATCTTTCTAGATGCTCAAGTCAAGACGATTCTTTTTAAATCACAGTTTTCCATGGAGAATCTTGAACACGTTTGGTCCAGCCCAGAGGATCTGGAAGCAGATGGACTGCCGACTGGAGAACGGACAGTCTTGGAAGTATTTATGGCTTTGCACAACTTGCAAAAAATGGAGGGGCTTCAGCTGGATGAAATGGCAGAGCAATTTGCAGGGACATATGTGACGTCTGAGGAGAAGATAAGGAGAAGATTTAGCTAAGCTCAAGCCGGGCTGGCCAATGTCCATTCTCATCCCAGTGATAATCATCAACTTCCGGCAGAACTGGCCGTAAGCCTTTCGAGAACACAATGTCTAATATAAACTTCTTCAGCCGATAGCCTGCAATTACGTCATACCCACATGGTAGTCAGGCGCGCACACGGGAAGAATGGTCAAGAAAGCACTACGTCAACTGGCATCATCAAGCTAGGCAAGTCAGCAAAGCCTAGAGGTCGAAAGACCCTACGACACCTTCGACCCACATGCAGCACTACAGACGCTTCATCCTAGAGATCGCGAATCGTCCTTAATTCCTTGTACATTCGAAACAGCTACGGTAAACACTCATGGTGTTCAACCCTCAATCCCACCGGGTCAAAGGCTGGCATATCTGATGGCCAAAGGCACCCCAGGAACTAAGGTACATCATGACAAAGACTTTACTAAGTGCAAAAACATCTTCCTGGCTCTCACCCACAGTACTCGGGAGATCGTTGAAAGACGTCTTGGATTTCCCGCTTCGGGGGAGTGACTACAACTGAGTCAGGCTTCTTGTTGAAGCTGGAGCTGACGTAAATATGGCTGGGGGCTAATGAATTCAACACAGTGCAAGATCTGCCAACGTGGAGTTGCTGAAACTGCTGATTCGCCATAACGGTGATCGGACGTCGATTCCCTCCGCAATCCCAGAAGCTATGAAGATTGCCCAATCTTCAACACAACTCAAGATTATCAACCTACTTCTAGATCATGGCGCTTACGGCTTGAACGTAGATCAAGCCTTAGTTGATGCTACTAGACTGGGTTCGGACGAGGTTGCTCTGATCCAATTGCTCCTCAAAGCCAAGGCATCGACAGGCCACAGAGGAGGAAAGGCCTTGTCCAACGTCGTAAAATTCTGCTCCAAAGACATTGTCCACTCAATCATCACCAAAGCAATACATCAACAAAGTCATCTAGCTACATTGCCATGTGTGTTCAATCCTGCGACTCAAGAAAGACGGGAGAAGGCGGAGTTGGTCATCCAAGGCAGCATTGACAAAGAGAGTATAAACAAGGCTTTGATCCACGAATTGAGCAATGGAAAGAGTATCGACCATAACATGGCGAAGATGCTGCTCCGCTACAAAGCTAACTGCGACTATGACCACGGGAAAGCGCTAGATCTTGCAATTGAATCTGGGGATTCGGCGCTGTTGCAGTTGCTTCTTGCTAGCCCGCCAAACCCTCGTCTTTTGGCTCAGAAAATTCTTGTGGCAATGCAAATAACGGAGAGAAAGTGAAAGTGTAGTACAGTAGCTCTACTTCTCCAAGTAGGCGCAGAAGGACCTGAAGTGCTCGATACCTTGATACGTGAGACCTGCCGATCCACTCAATATGACACGATCCTCATCAAAATGCTGGTAGAACACGGAGCCGACATAACACGAATTCCGGCGAAGTAGTGCGGACTGTCGTCTTGAGTCCTGCACGCCTTGACCTTCTGAAGCTTATCTTGGGTGCAACAGACGCCTCGAAGGCTGCAACAGCTGCAAGCTTTGAGATCCGTTCGTCCATGGAAAATCAGGACCCCATCCGACAACAAGCTCTCATCTCGCTATTAGGGAGCGGTGCACATGGTCCGGAAGTTGATACAGCTCTTGCACATGCCGTCCTTGAGGGCCCCCCTTGCTCGTCCAATCATCCAACTACTCTTACAACACGGTGCTTCAGCGAATTTTGACAGTGGTCGGGCGATCACTTCAGCAGTCCCAAAAGGATATCTGGCTACGCTGGATATCTTGTGTTGCAATCTGGTCGTCTGATTGCTCTTTATGCGATTCCATTCAGGACCTAGATTATTGAGAAGTGTCAGAAGGATAACATCCTTCAACTCAACGTTGAGGTCAGTCATTTCCGTCCAGACCGTCTTGAACTCAGCTGACATATTAGTAATAGAGCCTTTGTAGGAGATGGACGATAATTTGGAAAACGCCGCCCATTTAGCGGCGAGTCCTGAGGGGGTAAATTTCTCCTTCAGAAACTCCAAGGTCTGAGCAGACGTCCGAGATGACGACGTCTCAATATCCAAGAACTGCTGGACGTCCTGAGAGCACATATAACCCAGTCGGGCAGAGGCCCGCCCGTCCTGAGCATCCCAAGAGTTCTGATCTCTTAGACTCTCAGCCTTCACAACCTCAGAGGACCCATCCGGAGCGAGGCCAGGGCGAGGATAAGTGCCGTCGACATATTTAAGAAGGAGGGCATCAGCAAGAGCAAATTGCATGTTGCGCCACCAGGTCTTAAAATTGTCAGGGCCTTTGAGCTTGGCGAAGGCGAACAAGCCACGTCCTTCCTCCATGATGGGGAGGTGGGCGGGGCGGAGTGGTGGGAGGAGTCAAATAATGGTGTTTTGAAGGGTGCAGCGGAAGCAGTAGGTGGATTATTTCAAAACCCCGGGCTCATAACCTGTTGCAATGGCAGAAAACACTCAATTGACTGGCTAGCTAAGAGACAGGAATCTATGGAGTACTAATAGACATCTCTGTCTATTTGCTAACAATCCTGCCTGTGACTAGCGGAGAAAGACAATGGAATCGCATAAAGAGCAATCAGGCAACCAGATTGCAACATCTTGCTCAACGAAGAGGCTAGGATGCATCACGTTGCTCCTTCAGCTTTCAAGAATGCAATGCGACTACCACAGCTTCATTATGGAAGTAGTGCTCTTCTGAGATTACCTATGATCAAGCTTTTGACTCATGCGGACGTGCAGGTATCTCAATCAAGAGATGGGGCTTTCATTCAAGCCATCAAAGAGCAAGACCATGAGCTTTTAGCTCATCTCATTCAGCATGGAGCATATTTGGTGATGGAGATGCAATCTTGGTCGCTAAAGACCTTTATGATATTGATTCCCTCCGGCTCCTGGCGAAGAGAATACATAATCCTGAAGTCTACTCAAAAACCTTCACCAAGGTTACGAGCAAGCGCGAGAGGTGGCAAAATCCACGAGGGTTCCTCGAATTTGCAAAAGTCTTGCTCAATGGTGGTGCTAGCGGTCCAGCTGTGGATCAAGCATTAATAGAAGCTTTTGCTTCCGATGAGGCCTACATCGCAGATCAATTCGCATGCGCACTTCCTGAGCCCGCTTCAATCAACATCAACTCTCATGATGGCAGAGCTTTACATCCCGCAATAATCAATAATCGCATCAATTTTTGTGAAAGTTTTAGTTAACTGCCAAGCAAGAAAGGCTTGTCTTCGGCGTTCATGTCCATCTTTGAATCGAAGGATTCTGAGGAATCTCTGGTGGGAATGGTGAAGCTATTCCTTAGCCATCTGCCAGAATGGAGGAATATGTACTTCGTTCATGGAGATCCTCAGGATGGTCCCCTTTACCGAACACTACACAACCACGCTAATAAACCCAAATTGCTTCGTACGCTACTGGAGAATGGTATGACAACAGACCCATGTTTTCAATGGGAGCTGAAATCAGCATGCAGAGTGGAGAGCGTCTCGCCTCTGATTTGGTGTCTTTGTCAAGACGACAGAGAAGTTGACCAGCGCACACTAGGGATTCTTTTAAGACATTGTGGCAAGTGAAAGTAAAATCACTGCTGAGCTATACCACTGCTGCGATGATTGCAGCTATCACTCCTTCTCTGCACACAGTGTTAGATTGCGTGAACAGAGATAATGATCTCAGAACCGAGGACAGCTTTTCCCGCACGCCCTTGAATTATGTGGCTTCTAAGGGAAACGTGGAGAATATGAAGTCCTTGATTGATCGGAAGGTACCACTCAACGATGAATCTCTTCATGTCGCCGCAAGGCTGTTATATGTTCCTGCTCTTCAGCTTCTGCTCGACTCTAGCGCTGACATTGACTGGTCAGGAACCACGTTCTATGAAGGGAGGACTGCTCTCGGGGAGTTATGCCGCCATGCTGATCCGGATACTAATCCTGCTTACCTTAAGCTCGCACTAGAGGTATTGTGCAATGCCTCAACAGACCTCGGATTCCAGGTACACGGGAAATCTGTTCTTCTTTTAGTTTTGGACAATGGGTCCGCTCTCAGAATGACAAGGTCGCTGCTCCATGTTCACCCGATCATGCGTGCTTCCATCAATTACGATGTCAATATTCTAAGAATGGACAATGGGTACTGCTACAGCCTTACTATGTATGTGCGCTTTTTGAAGTGCGAGACAGAAATTCATGTCCTACACGACCGCCAGTGCGTCTCCTAAAGGCATTCGCTTGCAGTGATCATCACTGGGACGAAATAGCGGGCTGCAGCCAGCCGCTTGGAGCATGCGGCTATCCTGATTCGATCATGGAAGAGCTGAAGCAAGCTGAAATGGTGCGAAAGCAGCTAGTCGAAGAAGAAAGTGTACGAATGGAAGAGGAGAACCGCCGAGCAGCTTTACAAGCTCAGCGTGAAACTGAATTCGCAGAGGGCAGACGCGAAAGAGCTCGCCTTCATTTGAAGGAGTTAGAAAGGAGACACGAAAGACAGAACGCCGAGGCGACTCGTTTCGCAGAGATCGAGGACGAACAACGACGTACAGCTCTGCTTACTACTCGAGCGCAAGCCACTCTAGATATGCAGAGATCCGTTGCTGGAGAGGAGGAGAGGGTCTTGGAGTGGCGGGAGACTATTGCAACACAAGGAATGCAAAAAAGGGCAGCAATATAGAGTAAGCTGCTCAAAAAGAAGCAGAAGTTGTTGACCAACTTCCAAAGTGCTGCAGCGGAGGCGCCGACAGGCGGATATTCAAATGGAAAGATTGTGGGGGATGTTTTTGACAGTCAAAGATTGCTGACCTCTGGATGAAAACGGCCTCACGATAGTCTTAGATCATATAGACAACTATGTCAGGGCTTATTGATGATCAAGGTATCTCACGGCTATATATGTCCCATCTTTTAAGTTTGCTTTCAAGCGCTCGATGTATATCAAGGCAGCGCTAACCGTGATAGGTATTCATCAGCAACCCCACTTTCGATACATCCCGTTCGCACACCAAATCTTCTTTCCATTATCATCTTCTCTTCCTCTGGCGATCAATTCCAGAGCAACAAGCATCACCTCATCTTGGTGATCATCCTCCAATAAATCCAGTAAAACTTCCCGATTGGCTATTGCCATGAAGCCCGGGAGCGGTAATGAGCAAATGTAGCCGATCAGACCAGAGTACCTTCTTCATGAGTACTGTTGTGCTCTAGAGCTTGCAACGCGATGGCGCCTGGTATTAACTTCGAAGGCATGATCGTCGACATTCGGCGTTATCGAAAAGCGTATATCCTGACAGCCGTTACATCCTTCGGTGGGATGCTCTTTGGCTGGGACACAGGCATGATCGGCGGCATCCTGACACTTCCAGCCTTCCAGAAATCATTCGCTTTAGATAAAAACTCAAAGGACTTCAGCAATCTTCAAGGAAACATTGTCTCCGTCCTCCAAGCAGGATGCTTTTTCGGGGCAATGTCTTCCTTCTTTATCAGTGAGAAATCTGGTCGGAGGACCGCGTTATTCATTGCAGACGCGATCTTCATTATAGGCTCGATATTGCAAGTCTGCTCCGGTCTGAAGACCACAAGCCTGTCCCTGCTTTACGTGGGGCGTGTTGTGGGTGGCTTTGGCGTGGGCCTCATTTCTGCAGTCGTTCCTTCCTACATTGGGGAAAACGTCAACAA
Source organism: Lepraria neglecta (assembly GCA_033220425.1). Taxonomy (NCBI): domain Eukaryota; kingdom Fungi; phylum Ascomycota; class Lecanoromycetes; order Lecanorales; family Stereocaulaceae; genus Lepraria; species Lepraria neglecta. The sequence continues at coordinate 3,894,522 of CM065648.1, read as the reverse complement.
GGAGGTCCGTGGCCGGTGCATAGGCACCATGCAGCTCTTCAATGTAACAGGCATCATGCTGAGTTACTTCGTCAACTACGGTATCAGCAGCCACAAATCACTTGGCGCTCTCCAATGGCGCATCCCCTTCACTCTCCAGATGCTTCCAGGCGTCCTCCTCTTCATTGGACTCCTCTTCCAGAATGAGTCACCTCGCTGGCTGGTGGAGCAGGACAACATCCCGAAAGCTCAACGTGCCCTTTCCCGCGTCCGTGCTAAGTCAGAGAATGACCCAATCCTGCTTCAAGAGCTTCAAGAGATCATCGAAGATTTCCGTATACACCAGCGCCTTTCTTTCGTACAGCAGTTCCGCATCGTGGCATCCTCAAAGCCGATTTTCTACCAATTCAGTATGGCCATCATCCTCATGTTCTGGCAGCAGTGGACCGGCACAAATAGCATCAATTACTACTCTCCGCAGATCTTCGAGTCCATTGGTCTTACCTCAACTTCTGCAGGCCTCTTCGCCACTGGTATTTATGGTGTGGTCAAAGTCGTTTGCACGGCTCTTGGTCTCGCCTTCGCGACGGAGCAGCTCGGCCGCAAGTGGTCTCTTCTCATTGGCGGCGCTGGTCAGGCTTTTGCTATGTATTACATAGGCATTCAAGGCGCAGTGGTACCGCACGCTGGCCTCACCGGCTCCTCGTATTTTGCCATTGTGTGCGTATACCTCTTCGTGGTATTCTATTCCTTCGGCTGGGGTCCAATCCCCTTCGTCTTGAGTGCCGAGTGCGCTCCTAACCATATCCGAAGCCTCATCCTGGCTGCAGCGCTCATGACCCAATGGCTCTTCAATTTCGTGATCGCTAAGCTTACGCCTATCATGCTGGCTGATATCACTTACGGCACATACCTCTTGTTTGGCTCATGTTGTGTGCTAATGGTAGTTTATACAGTCTTCTGCGTCCCAGAGACGAAAAATGTACCGCTGGAGAGCGTGCATTTACTTTTTCAAGGAGGTATTGTTCGCGGTGCAACGAGGGATACGCTTCCGAGTCGAACAAGGGCTAAGGAGTTGCAAGCACACTCGCACGTCAAGGAGAGAGATGCGAGAGATGATGAGGAGCGGAACTTGAAGTCTGATGGGATGGCTCGAAGACATGTTGAAGATTATAACGTCTAGTACATAGAGACAAGCTAAGCAATATAGAGGAGAAGCTCGAATGGTAGAGGCCATGTGCTGCGTCAACGACCATCTCCGTTAATGACTCGTACAGAGCATAAGGACTAGCAATGAGGTCAATTAGCAAATTTGTTAGCCAGCGGATTCTAATATCAATACCTAACAACGAGATCCATCTGTAGAGTAACCTCCTTGATTTAAACATTGCTAGATTTAGAACGCTCTTGAACAAATATATTGGGCGGCTACCCTGATATCAATATCTTGTATTTCTGCCTGACTTAGGCTCCACTGTCTTATAGAATTTGAACAAAGAATAAGAAGGAAAATGTCAAATGAAAGCGCCGTCGCTATCACTATCACTTAGGAAATTGTCCTTGACACGGATCTTTGCCGTCACAGCTGTTGACGACGATGATTGTGGCATCACTTCTTCACTTTTGTTAGGACCATCTTCTACCCTGGAAGCCGAATTGTCGGCGTGGCAAGTCAATGAATCATCGAAGGAACCAACCACGATCCTAGGTGTAAGTGGGGACAGAGGAGCCTCCTCAGCCTTCTCGTCAAAGTCGTCCTCCGAGCTGTTGTCCGGATTCCAGCCTATATTCTCCTTGAAGGTTTCGCCTGGTTTGACATTGAAGTAGTCCTCATCGCTATCAGGGTCATCCGGTGTGTCCTCAAGGAAGCAGGGCTGATGGGGGGTGTTCTTTGTCGTCGTTGAGGGCGAGTCCCACGGCTCGTCGTCGTCACTCTCCAAGGGATCCTCATTCATGAACGACATGGAATCCGAATCCGTAGATTCGCCCCTCTTCTCTTTTGGCATGAGAACAGATGATTGATTTCCGTTATTTTCAGAATGCTTGCTAGAAGCCTGCATTTCCAAAACATCATCGTCAGAATCAGAATCGGCGAGGAGTGCTTCGATATCTGAAGCATCCAGAGGGGTAGCTTCTAGACCCAGATGCTGGTCGGCGTCAGGCAATCGAGTGGGTTTCCTTGAGTATTTCGCTAACCACGTAACTTCGGATCGGTGATGGCCTGATCGTGTATTCAAAGTTAGTAAGGGTTCAACAACAGAAACTCCGAGTCGTAAGACAACATTAAGAACTGAATAATCAACACATTGGAAGCTTTTTACTCTCGAGTCATATTACGCGAGTTAGATTGCGGTACCGAGGCGGCCTGAGTACTTCTAGGAAACATACGTACCCCTAGTAACGTTTATCACAGAATGGTGAGGTGACAGTATTGAGGTATCTGCAATTTCCGTAGAAAAATCCGCTGGTCCACCAACTCTAGCGGTAACAAGGATCTTCACCACCATGTTAGGAGCTTCAGCCAGGTCGTTGAGTAATTTCAAAAGTGTCAGCGCGTCCTCTAGTCCTCTAGGACCTGATTCTTTCTGCAGCATGTTGACGTGGTCAATGATTATCCAGAGACATTTAGCTTTCGCAGTGGCCAAAATTTCCAGAAACAACGCCCAGAGGGCCTCTACATCGTCTTCTGCCTCCTGAAAGCGCCGCTGCGTGTATTTGACGCTTCTCATCGTGAAGCGTTTACGGTGGTGGAGCAGCGACTGAAAGATAAGAGCTTGGACGACGATGGCCGCTGTTGAGACCGCGTTTCCTGGCGAGTGTCCATGGCAAAAACAGCGGAGCCTGGTGAGATACTCAAGGTGTGCCGAGTGATCAATCAGGTGTGTAGCTAAGACAGAGGTCCAATCTGCGGCTCGGGAGGATTGATGGCTATTGATCCACAACATTCTTGATTCGTCGGAATCCATCTGTAAAACCTCCGATTCAGCATTTTTCCCATTCCCAATACTCCATTTACGATGCCAACTGGGAGTGAATTAATCTGAAGCCTACATACCCAAGCTCTTATATCGGCATGTCTAAGCAATGTCACGCTGTGTTGGTAGTCAGAAGCGTTGAGACGACGCTCGCTTGCTCTGATGTACTTCTCCCTGTCATCAAAGCTTCGAAGCTGGGGAAAGTTGATATCGCGAAACTCGGAAAGATCTTGCGGTTTGGAAACAAAGTCTGCCAGAAAAACGTCTGGCTTCGAGACGGGCAGAGCAAGTTGTGCGAAGGAGTCAGCAAATTCTGATACACATGTCTCGTCCCTACTCTTCACAAGTGTGGTTTGCTGCAAGAGGAACTCGTCGAATCTTTGCACCCACTTGGAGTCGAAAGATTGCAACAGACCAAATATCTCGCGCTTCATTTCTTCTTTAATTTCGTTGCGAAGCTGCTCAGCAGTGCGCTCTTGCTGAACGACCTCTCTATCTTCTTGTTGGCAGTGCCAGATTGAGTGCAGGATGTGTTGATTTTGGAGTGTCCTGCAGGGTTTCGAGTCAGCGTCCGCCTTATCAAGTCAACAATTAAGTCCTAAGACAAGTTCAGGGGGTTGGATGGCAGCTATGTGGGCGTTGTGTTGATTGAAATGCTCCTTAAAGGTTCCATTTGGCGCGGAGATAGCGTGAAAGGGTGCTTACGCGGAAAAGTGACTGGCGCCGGCAAGGTCCTGTATCCGTCGGAATTGCACATCTATACGATCAACGACGTTTTGGAATTTGGACTCCCAAGGGAAGACAAAAGAGCCAAGTACTGTAGCCAGCTTGCTTTTAGCGTAACATCGAAGGGCCTTTCCAAGAAACTTGGAGAAGTGCGCGTAAAGCAAAGCCACCGCCTCGACAACTTTCTCCGTTGGCGAGTAGTATATGAGTTGATTGACCAAGCCGAGCCGCTCCCCAATAGATATGAGATGTGTCTCCACGTTTTGCTTGAGCTTGGCGTGGTTGATGTTGGCTACAAGGAGGAGTTTCGTGACTCCCCAAGCCAAGCTCACGTACTCAGGACATTGATTCATGATCACATCAAGCAGCTTCGAGTATTCCAGCGCAACCGTAGAGAACCTCTCCAGTCCCGGCAATGGGCCCCTCTTTGACTGCTGCTTTTCCAACGCAGCCTTGGCCAGCCTATTCAACTCCGTCACATCTGCCTGGGCAAGAGAGAGATCTTCCCATTTTTGGGCGCTGGCTTGAGCCTCATATACGTCAACGGCGCTTCGCAGGCTGGTCAGGGAGTTTTGCATCGGCTCTCTGGTGGATAGTCAGCAAGGAGAGTTCCAAGAAAACCAAGCCGCATCACTTACTGAGCAACGAGGGCGGTAGCCCACTGCGCTTTGCAATCATGCTGGGACGTATTGCTGTGTGAACGGAACAACTTGGTCGTTTCTTTGACATGAAAGTTCTGAGACTCGGTTTCCGTTGCTGTAGTCTGGCTTGAAGTGAAGCTGTGGCAAAATCCGGATTCTGCACCTGTGGATTTGCGACGCGCGAAGGGTGCTTTTTTGCCAAGCGCGAGCCGAGGACCCTTGCTGACCTTGATCCATTTCGGGGATAATGTCAACTCTCCTTCTTCATCACTGGACGAACTTAGTTCGCGATTCTCCGACTTTGTATTCTTCATGCGCTTTAACATCCTCACACAATTGTCACAAAGATGGCTTCCAAAGCCTAGATGGCATGGGAGTCCGATCACTGACCCTCCCAAGCCACAACAGCCTTGTGGCCCTCTGCAGCAAGGCAAACGAGGCGATCAAGGCGATCAAGGCGATCAAATGCTATCAGCTTCATGCAGAACCTGTCAAGCTAGTACTTTCGCCATGCCACGTCAACTCCCCTAGTGCTTATTCAATGCCTTGTCCATCGCTTGATGTTCACGTCCTCTGTTCCTGGTGCGGCGTCGTGTTCAGCCTAAAGCTCTACTCAGAAGTCAGAGCACATGGTCCCAAAACACATTTACCTGTGCTATTCACTGACTTGGGTTTCGGGCAGCTGTGTTGTCAATATCGCAAAAGGCAGACCATCAAGGCCGATATTGTAATGGAAGGGAGGAGCTGAATGAAGTGCGGGGCTCCCCACCACGCCATGGCTGCCTCAGTGCCGAATCCTGCAAGGCTTCTCAATGTTCGCTATCTCGACAATCAACGATCTAGACCCCGCACCATCGGCAGTTTTATGGAAAACGGGTAAGCGCGCGCCGGTGAACATGGTTGCGTGCTCTCCAGACTGCTACCTGTTAGCCTCATTTCCCGTTCTCTTTTTCTACTAAAAAGTGCTTTAAATCTTCAACTTTTCAGGAAAGCCATATACTTATACTCTCCCAAATTTGCTTTCAGTAATCATCTCAATATTTGTTACTGCCGGTCAATTTGCATTCGGCCCCCACCAATTGGCGTTTTCCATCGTTTTTGAAAGTGCCTTGCACCCCCAGATACCCGGTACCTGCTGAAGTATTACGCCTCTTGGGATAATCCCTCATCGCTTCTACTAATCTTGTCAATACTGCCTGGCCTTGGCTTTCAGGCCCAGAGCAAGCAACATGCCTTCCGTGAAGTCGGATGACCCTATTTCTCCTCAACGCGGCTCAAAAAGCACATTCGATATGCCCGACCTCCAGAATGGCACTAATTCTGCAGAAATCCTTCAAGGTAGCCATTACAGAGAAGGTTCTGGCAGCTCTGGCAGCGTTGAGGCTTACATTAATAAGCTAGAGGAGACTATCAAAGCTCTCCGCGAGGGACAACAGCCGGGAAAGCATCGAGGCCGATTTAAACAGCCACGGAGGTCGGATTTCAGCGGAGGCGGAGGAGAAGAGCGTCCTCGCAAGGGACCTGCGGATTTCGAAGAGACCGACAAGGAATGGAAGACAGAAATCAAAAGATGGAAAAGGGTGAACAATCGCTATGGATCTTCTGACATTTACGACGAGAGCGAGAAGATTGAGGATATCCGGAAGCGAGAGCGCGAGATACGAAGTGGCGGCTATGTTCTCAGTGTTTATGATGAATATGACCATGAAGGTAACAAGACTCATGTCTTCCTGGAGATCACTTCGGCTCCCTTACTGGACCTTCTGCGGCGCGTCATTACTTTCTACCCTGGTGACGAATTTGACATTCTTAGCGGAAAAGACTCCACTGATGACACTGTTGCCATCCCAAATCCATACATGATCTTCTTCGCCTACAGGAAGCAATTAGTGCAGAGTCTACGAGGAGACTTTCCAGACGATGCAAAGACCCATGTGAAGATGCTCTTAGACTTCCTTAAGATGGAGCACCCAGTGACAAGTGCAAAGTTGACAGAAATCGAAGAAGGCCGATGCAAAAAGATTTCATATGACAAACTTTGGCTGCTGTATCCACCAAACACTCCAGTGTATTCTTGCAAGGGTGCGGACGTCCGGCAAATCGTAGTATATTCGCGGGATGCCACGACTTGGAATACTCAAGGACCTAACGGAAGTATGAAGCTTTGGTGCTGGGAGGTAACCTTCGAACAAGGAGTCTTCAAACGGGACTTTGCAGAGTGGACTCTAGAACCGTATGCTGGCGAAAAGAATGTCAGCAATCTTGAGCTTGTGCCAGTACAATATATGCGGAACGAGACGGAGTTACACGACAAACTCGTTACGCGAGGTCAGCGTTACTTTGAACTCAACAAGGTGACATCGCTACAGGACTACTACGGCATTGAATTTCCTCGAGTCTATAAAGACGTGAGCATTGCGTCTAGAGGCCGAACTTGTCATCATGCTAATGTAAGTGAATAGGAGCCAGTAAGGGTCGTTGTCGACGAAACGACATACTGGCGAAAGCACCCTGCAAGCGGAACTATCAATGAGGGCCCTTCACAAGACTATGGGTTTCCGGAAGGTGAGGAAGAACTTGTTGACCATAAGGGAACACCTTCTGAGGACACTCTTCTACGGTGCTTCCCTGAGGTTGGCGTTTTCTCTCTGCGTGATAAGGAGTGGGGTAAGTCAAGAAAAAGATAGATGTTGAAGCACAGTCTAATCTATTCTCCAGCTTTAGTCAAAGTCGATGATCTCAAGCCGGTCAAATTCCGCGAGAAGGCCTTCAGAAGGCTGGTTATCAAGGACGAATATAAGAAAATCATCAAAGCTATGGTTCAGGCGTATATGCTAGACACACCAGGCTTCAGTGACATTGTGAGTGGTAAAGGTCGAGGCCTCGCCATTTTGCTTCATGGCCCTCCAGGCACAGGTAAAACACTCACAGCTGGTCAGTGAATTGATCTTCTCCCAACGTATGATACACTGCTGACAATGTCCAGAGTGCGTGGCTGAGCATCAGCAACGTCCTCTTTTCACCATCAGCTGCGGAGATCTAGGCACCGAACCTGACCAACTTGAGATTAAGCTCAAGGAAGTATTCCAATATGCGGTTACCTGGAAAGCCATACTCTTACTCGATGAGGCCGATATTTTCCTCCAAGAGCGAGACGTGCATGATGTCAAACGAAATGCACTCGTCTCGATCTTTCTGCGTGAACTTGAATACTTCGATGGGATTCTTTTCGTTCGTGAATCTCCTCCCCTACAACATAAGGTCTCGCTGACAGACATCGTAACAGCTTACCACAAACCGCCCCGGGGACATCGATGAAGCATTTGTATCTCGCATCCATATCACACTAGGACTTGAACAGCTGAATAAGGAAGAGCAGCGCAAAATTTGGACAATTTTCATAAAGGACCTCAGTATCTCCGACGAAGAGAAGCGCGCGCTGCTCAAGTATGTCACGGACAAGTTCGCTGGGGATCGTCTCAATGGACGCCAAATCCGCAATTCAGTAAGGACAGCACTCGCCTTAGCACAGCTGAGTAAGCAGCACATGAATGCAGAGCATTTGGAGCAGGTCATGAAGGTTGGGAGGGAGTACGCTGGGTATGTGGAAAAATTGAATAAGATGAGTTCAGAGGAGTATGCTGTGGCGCTCGGGAGACGGGCCTCCGGCAACCGTTGATGGATCACTCGCTGCACGGTTTTCTATTTCTCTAATCTTGTCCAATTACCTTACGACTTTGTGTGTGTGTGCGTGTCATTCCTTCTACCAAGTACTATGGGCCGGGCCTTTTCATTTCTCCTATTGTTCAATGAACTCTGGGAGGACGGTCCTTACAACATTTTGTAATTCACTATAATTTATATCGATTCTAGTACATAACGATCGAACGAATCTCTATGTCAAACACACAAGGCTCCTGCTTCGTCATTTGGATAATTGTTTCAAATCAATAACATTCAGTCTTTATTTAGGCGCCTTAAGTCGTGTGGAATTCTTGTACATCGAAACCTCCAAACCGCCGGCTTACATTCTTGCAATGAGGCATTCTTCAACAGAAAGTAACAACACTCATCTTGCGATATCCTAGCCACGAGATCACGGCCAAATTAAAAACTACAATCGCATCACCAGCATATTAAAGAGCCACTAGAGTTCATTTTTGAGTTCGCTGGGAATCTAAGGTATCCCTACCGCACTCGCAGACCAGATCAAAGTCGTTGGCAGGGGTCATCCTCAATTTGTACTTGAAGAGAGTCGAGATGCAAGTTTTACGTCTAATAAAAGGTATGAGCCGAGTTTTCGGGACTAAAGCAGTCAACAAGGCACAGCTACGAGAGTTATGGAGCGAAGCATAAACCATTGGAGTATCGTAATAGTGCTGCATGACACACGTAGGCTACAATAGGTCCGCAACTTCGTAAACCGCTGCTCATTATCCGCTGACCTGACAGGCCTCCCAAAAACACTCAAGCATGCTAAACAGCCTCTGTTTCTCTCAACGTCTCTATCAAACCCGGACCTCGAGGTTTCCACCCCAAAGACTTCGCATTGTCATTTTCGACAAGCATGTTCCCTCCAATGTACCTATAGCCAAGATTAGACTTTGTACACGGCCTTATCCAACTGTCGGTTGATATGGATCACTCACCCTGCCACTTTCCCAGCTTCCTTATACGGGACTTTCTTCGCAGCCGGCGAAGCGATCTTCCCCCCTCCGATAGAGCAACCGCCCAAAAGCCTCCGCCACCGGCTTAGTAGTATGCACCTCATCCACCGCAACGTAAAAATGTTTATAAATATCCTCCGGCTTGTACGAATCCCACGTATCTAATGCTTTCTGAAATACTAGCATCATAAGCTCGACCACATCATCCACATGCACGGACCGGTAAATAGCAGTGCCGTCCCCAATATACGGAGAAAAGCCAAGCTCCGTCACATTTTCCAAACTCCAACTTACCCAGACTCCAGGGGCGAAAGCAGACTTTGCGCCTACGGAGCGGCCAATATGGTTTTTACTTGTGCCGTAAATACCGGCTGGACAGACGAATAAAGCATTGGTGTAGCCCGATGCGGCTGCTTTGAGAATCAACTCATCTGTGGCGCCGTTGGGTGGATATGATGCGTCAATTTTGCGGACTTGGTCGGGATTGGCGTCGTTGAAGGGACGCTCTTGGGGGATGTAGTTGCCTGTCTTGCTGCCGTCGACGAAATTGCCTGTGCCGCTGAGATGGAGCAGGATCGGTTTCTTGGAGGTTTTTGTTGCGTGAATTCCTTTGATGATTACTTCCGTTAACGGCGGATTGAAGGATACCGCGCAGTTGATTATAATTTCGTGGGTGGCTGCTAGTTCTTCGACTTTGTCGTATTCGTCGAATGTGCCGTGGATGATAGTGACCTTTCCTAGTGATTGGAGGGCAGTATCGAGCTCGGTGGACCGCAAAAAGGCTGTGATGAGTATATTAGGATATTGTTTGCGGAATACTGTAAGGAATGCTCCTATACGGCTATTAGCTTCTAAACGCAGGGCGTTGACAAATAGGGATTCAATTCGTACCTCCAGTCTGCCCAGAAGCACCTAAAAAAAGCATCGACGCCATTTGATTGAGGTTCTAAAGATCTGTTCACGAAGTAATGTCTAGGTACTGTGTTTCTCTTTGGCTGATGGATGTAGACCCACGAAAGCAACGATGGTACATATCCCCTTCAACTTGTCAATTCGGGCTCCTTTATATTCTTTCCCCCCTTTCCAAGTCACAGGAGCACTGCAAGCCATGATTACAATTACTCGGCTTCACTTCTGCAGAGTGATCGCACGCAATTGGCTCAACAAGGGTTTTGGGTAGTCAGCCGACGCTGACAATGCATTTCACACGGAGCTTGGCGGGTTACTGTTGTCTGGATCACTAAACATGTTTTTCCACCTCATAATTTTGGTGACTTAATCACTTAAGCGTAGAAAATTTACCCAGAAGTGAACAACAAATTGCTCGAGCTAAAGTTGACATCTCTTAGAGAAGTTAAACTCGAAGGGTGCTTACACAAGCACAAAGCGCAATCACCAAATGGGCTCATGATTATGCCGAGACCGCGGCGTGGATACCTCCGATGATGAGAATGGTTCTAAAAGACATGCAAAGCCTCGAAAATGATACTCTGACACCATCAACTGTACTCAGTAGTAATCTTTTCAGCGGCTGTTTCACCTACAAGGTAGGCCACGGCTTGCGTATGCGCACTTCAACAAGACACCATACTAATCAGCACAACGAGTGATTCAAAAAAGTGAGTTGTAGCACTCACCTTGGCAGAAAAGGCGCAACACTATATCCACCACTCTTAGCCCCTGCAATCCAGCTACTCGAAAGTCTTTGTCGACGCACGTGTCCGGTTCTCCAGGCTTTCCCATCTTGACTGTCCCACACATGTGCCGCATACTAATTGCCGCATTGCGCACATGCTCCTAGCAACGTTACATTCTGTCAGCTTCTCCACCTTACAGCTCCCAGAAATCTCAAGATACAAGTAATTAGGATCGAGGAAGGGATGGACCTCATACCGGAATATCTTCGTCGCTATCCCCTCTCGGTCCAGCAGCAAGACGGATTCGATCTTTGCGAGGGCTTCTAGATTCAAGAGCTTGAGTGCTTCACGTACTGATTCGATTGCAACGCGTCAATCGAAAGGATGGGTAAGGAATTGAGGATCGATCAGCGGAGGATCTTTAGGGTTTGGTGACCGAAGAGATACCGAATTAGTTCCTTGAGCACCCATGAAGGCTACTGCTATTGCGAGACACTGTTCTGGCGCCTTTACGCTGGCGCTGGGACTGTACTGGAGAATGTTTTAGTCTGCAACAGCAAGAGGGATCATGATCGAAACAGTGGAGAAAGACCACGGGACATGAGTATATGTACATTATCCAATGAATCATACCGTTCAGAGAATAGAAGTTGGAGGGCAATAATCGCGTATGTGAGTACAATGATAGAATGGAAAACGAAGTTATCACCCACTGACAGTATCTCGTAACTAGGCATTGGTTCTGCCTGAAGGGCTCTTTGAGCAGCATTGTCAAGCTCTCGAAATTCTTTGAAGCTGATGATGCTATCACTTTTGAAATAGCTAATCATTTGAGGCAGGTAACAGCCGGCTAGATGCCCAGTCCCATCAACCATCCACTGCTTCCTTGCTTCTTCTAATGCTTGTGGTGTATCAATATAGGATGTGCGATGATGGGCTCCTGGTTCTTGCGTCGTCACTAGCTGGAGAAACAGGCGGTCGTACAAAGTCCTTCCCACCCCTGGAAGCTCGTGGACAATCGGAATATTCTAGAAAGCTCATCTTTTGGTTCGATTCCAGAAAGCAGCAACAATTTGGGCGTATCGAGTGCTCCCGCTGATAGTATAACTTCCTTGTTTGCGTAAACTAGAATGGAGAGTAAGCCAACCTCGTCTGATGCGCAATGATTGGGGGTACTAGCTTACTCTTCTTGCCGGGCAAAGCCACACCCACGGCCTTGTGGCCCTCAAACAAGACTCTCTCAACAGCAGCATCGGTCATGATCGTAAGATTTGGAGGATTGTCAGAAAGGTAGGCACCAGCAGCTGTTACACGTCGTCCGTTCAGGGCACTGACTTGGCATATACTTATACCAAGTAGGTTTCCAGAACTGTGATCAAGGTTTTTGGGGTGATGTGCGTAAAGCTTGTTAAGGAATTCTCCAAATCTAGGCTCCTAGGCATCTGGAAGACCCACGTTGACGGGTCTGACACGTCAACTCCTGAGTTCGATGGATACAATAACAGATGGGTATCTTTGACATACCTATGAGAGCCTTGTCTGCTAGCGGATGCAGCAAGAAAGGGTTTATAGTCTTCGGACAGTTGGTGAAAGGTTTCGGTTGGGAGGGCATTAGCCCCAGCTCACGGCTTGAGATAAAGCCGAAGACCTGCGTCTAACAACTACCTTCTGGAAACGCCTCTGAGCATTTGTCCAGCTCCAAGCGGCATCATCTACCAGCTCCGCCCAGTTGTCATAATCTGCGCTTGGTCCCATTGTGTAAACACAAAAGTTGATGGCGGTGCTCCATCCCAAGCTCTTGCCTCTACTACAATCGATTTCCCTTCCTTGAAGCTGTTGTTGTGGAACCGTCTTGTAACACCAGTTGTAGCTCGGAGCTCTAAGTGTCCAATGTCTTTCGCCATAGCTCTGATGCTCAGCATCGGCATTTCTGCCACCAGCGTCGATTAACAGGACTTTCCGTGACTCCAGTGCTCTAGCAATTCGCGATGCTAATAAACAGCCAGCGGCCCCACCTGCGAGAGCCTGTCAGAATCCTCCTTTCAAAAAAACTCCAGCAACGTACCTCCTACGACAATGAAGTCAAAAGCACCCATGCTCACTCTGTTATTGCACATGCAAGGTTTTCTTTGTTGTAGCATGGTCAATGAAGCTGGTGCCGTTACCAGAAAGTGCCAAACGTCGTCGAGAAATCCTGCCGCGAAGCTAGATCAGATCCTACCATAAGGCTGGTCTGTATCTCATTACTATTCAGGAATCTCAAACATTGCAGTATTCTACAACGGCCGCAATTTTGCCTAATCCAATGAAATCAACTGCGTTGTCCGATGTCATCATCTTCGGAATCCAGAATCACTCCACCTCCACAGTAACGAGTTGGATGCAATCTTTGGACTGCGCTCTCGTCTTCTAATTTTTTCAGGTGCTTTGTCTTGGGCTTTGTGCAAACACTATAATATGTGCGCACAAAATTGTCATATTTAGACGTCGAATGTTTTTCTGATTGATGGCAGGCGTCCATTACGGAATTGGCAAGCATCTAATCAGAGCTGTCAAGACGGACCCATCTCCGCCAGACAAGTTGGTAAACTTGTTCAAAGTAAACCGCCGCCATGTGCATGAGAATGGTCGAATACTAACACATGCTGCAGGCAATTTGGGCCGAAGGTTTCCTTTGGGCGTTGGATATACCACTTGTCAAGATTGCAATCCTACTATTCTACCGACGTATATTCACAGGCAACCGACGCTGGTTCCGATGGGCGTTTTGGCTTACCTTGATATACGCAGTACTCTGGGGCGTGGCTACTTTCATCATTGTGATCGTACAGTGTCTCCCGGTGCCTTTCTTCTGGAACCAAGCCTATGCATTCTACGACTTGAAGCCGCCGGACACAGGCAAGTGCCTCGTAACGCGTCCGAGCCAGGTACCACCTGCGCTCTTGAACTGCGTTGGCGATGCGGTGTTATTACTCCTTCCTTTCCCGGTACTCTGGAGACTGCAAATGAACCTCAGGCGCAAACTTGAAATCACCGCGATCTTTGGACTTGGGATATTGTAAGTCTAGAGGCCATACAATGGAAGAAGTATTAGGCTGACGTAGTGCTCTCAGCGTGCTTGTGGCAAGTATAATCCGGCTTCGATTCATTTGGTTGGACGAGAACTCAGGTGCGTACCATGCCACATAGTAACGGCGTTTGCTCCAACAACTGACAAGAGATCAGGTGATCCAACCTATGAAGATGCCGAAACACTGGTATGGACTCCAGTCGAATGCTGCGTCGGCGTCATCTGTGCTTGCATACCTTGCATGGCACCTCTTCGGCGTTCACTGTCCTTCAAGAGATCCAGAGCTGGTTACCAGACTACTGGCAGCAAGCGAACTAAGGATCTCCCATTGACGGCAACTCACACATGGCCTGGAGAACACTCCGTCCGTCGAAGCATCCACACCAGAAATGATGACGAGAGCGGCGAGTTTGGTGAAGAAGGCTGGGCCAGTAAAATGGACGGTGGGAATAGTAAGGTTTCGGACGAGGCGCTGAGGACGCAAGTATACGCGCCGAATTGGAAGAGCGTGGTGGTGAACGGGGCTTCGGCTGATCCAAGGGAGAGTGGCATGAGTGAGGATTCTCTGCCTAACAATCGAATCAAAGTCAGTAGGGATTTGGCATGGTCATCTGAATTGGTGAAAGAGCAGGATTATTGTTGATATAACACGAAATAAAGATATTGAATGAAGTAAATGGGTATATAATTCACACTTGGCTGGTGAATTTCGGATTTCACCGCTGGCGGTGTAGTTACAAAATCCATGTAAAGGAACCCACCCGGAGCTTTGCACAGCCATCTCGGCCTGCCCCGCTTTGATCGGCTCATTCCCGCCTATTAGCCAGCTCAGACTGTCTCTCTGACCTATTTAATCCTTCATACCTACCCCGCCTCAACTCCACGGTTTCACCCAATATTCGTAATTAATAATGAATTCCAAGGAAAAGTCCGACCACGACGCCTCTAAGGTGGCCAAATTTCTCACTACTGACCCCGCTGAGATTGATAAAAAGGTCAACGAACCCATTAGAGATCTACTTGGCAAGTATAGCCATATCCCCGCTGAAGAAACGGTGGAACATGTCGTCGGACTGGTACGTGATCCGTATATTGTCCCGTCCGTTGCTTGCTTCCCTAAGTGTCTCCGTTTCTGCTTCCTTTTCATCCCCCATTTCCTTAAATATTTACCAACAAAGCATACAGAGAGACCGTGCGTTCCAAGTCTTCCCTTACGCCTGCATCGGCCAGCTCCGTTTCCTAAACCTCTCTCTCCGCACCCACCCCGCGTATCCTCAGCTCCTTGAACGCTTGACCCAGGGCAGCGAGACCTCCTCGATCTGGGGTGCTGTTTCGCTCAAGACCTGCGTCAACTGGTACAAGACGACGTACCTTCGGAGCGCCTCTACGGCGTAGACGTCGACCAAAAGTTCCTCGACTTGGGGTATGAGTTGTTCCTCGACAAAAGCAGTCTTAAAAGCACTTTTCTTGCCGTAGACGTGCTAGGCCCGGACGGCGAGAAAGAGTTGGAGAGTGTGAAGGGGAGAATCGACGTTGTATGGACCTCCTCTTTCCTGCACCTCTTCAACTGGGACCGCCAAATACTTGCCGCCACGCGCATCGTCTATCTGCTCAAACGCCGGCCGGGTAGTCTGGTATTAGGGAGGCAGTTGGGCAGTGTGAAGCCAGGGCCGTACGACGTGATGGAGGATGGGCGGTGGCAGTACCGGCATGATGTGGAGACGTTCAAGCGTTTCTGGGAGGAAGTAGGGACGAAGACGGGGACGAAGTGGAGAGTGGAAGCGAGTTTGGACGAGGTCGATTTTGGGTATGCGCAGAATAAGGATTGGGGGGATCCTGATATGAGGAGGCTGCTTTTTGCGGTTTATATGGAGTAGGGAGTGGAGATGGTGGAATGGGCAGGTGTGCAGCGAAGGTGATCAGGCTGCAGGAACCATTAGCTAAACCTGTGTACTGAGACCTAAGTCAGTGCTCAGAGCTTTCGGTGCTAGAAGCCCCAGATCTGGTAACGGTCGCTTGCCAAATGGGCCAATCGAGTACCCGGGGCTAAATGCCTTGGGCTTGGGCCACAAGGCTCCTTTAGCTTCAGCGGCTCCCGAAGGCTTCCCCTAAAAGCTTCATGTTTCTCTCAAACGATCAGTATTTTCCAACAAGTACCACAGCATCTACATTCATGTCACACTTTCTTCCATGCGCTGACAACAGTGTCACGCTGTTCAAATGCCCAAGAAGCCAATATTCCAACGGCAAGGTGAGGAGGATCTTTGGATGATGTAGATAACGGCTTGAAAAAGTAATATTGCTGCTCTAGAACAACGCTATAAGGTATTTCTTCAAGCTTCACAGCGGTATCTGTCCGATTCAAGGTAACACTCGAAGATTTTAAGGTTCTCCGCTTTCAGCGCGGCCGCAATGGCTATCTACACATCCAATTCTCCGCTCCTTTGTGTAACCAGGCTATGACATAATGAAGTGAAGCGAAGTCGCCTCCAGAAAATAAAATTCCACCTCCAGCTTTTCTTAGCTGGAGAGAATTTGCGGGAGTGTCCTCCATTTGCTTTCTTCCTCGGTCCTTCCCCGTGACCTTTTGCGGCCTGCCAGTCGCTAAAAGGGCGTCCGTGCAACTCCAAAGGCAGAAGCTGAGCATTTCACAAAAGACGGGCACTGCTACGTTGTCCCACTGATCAATACTTCACTATGTCTCTAACTCCAGAACAAGTCAAGATAATAAAGGCAACAGTGCCAGTTGTCCAAGAACATGGCAATGAGATAACGGTTCGCATCTACGAGGATATGCTGAAGGAAGTTCCGGATCTCAACAATGTCTTCAACCAAACCAACCAGATCAACGGCTATCAAGCTGATGCTCTCGCCAAAAAGCCTCTGCGCTTATGCCATCCACATTGACGATCTTGGTGCCTTGAGCCCTGCCTTGGAGCGCATAAGCCAAAAGCACGCTTCGCTCTACGTGAAGCCGGGGCAATATGATACCGTTGGGATCTACCTACTACAGGCGATGAAGGAAATACTTGGCGATGCTCTTACTGAAGAAATCCACGATGCCTGGGCCGCAGCATAAAAACACCTCGCAAACCTGATGATCAATCATGAGGCGCAATTCCTCAAAGAATCAAACAACTAAAAAGACTGGCGCGACTTCCAGATAGCTGCAAAAGTCCAAAAGTCTTCAGAGATCACCTCTTTCCACCTCACACCGCTCGACAAACAGTCCCTGCCAGAATTTCTTCCCGGTCAATACATTTCTATCCGCACCCCTGTCCCGGATTTCCACTACTTGCAAGCACGGCAATAATCCCTCAGCGATGCGCCGCGACCGGACCACTACCGCATCAGTGTCAAGAAAGAGCCGGCCCTGAATCTCGGACACCCCAATGCAAACGATCACCTGGGCTACGTCTCTAATATCCTTCACGATGAAAGGTGCATTGGCGACGTTCTGCAAGACTCTCATCCAGCAGGCGAGTTTGTCCTCGACACCCGTCAGGACGAAACATCCGAGTATCCCATCGTGCTCGTAAGCGCAGGAGTCGGGCTGACGCCTAATCTCTCTATTCTTATCACATTGACCGGGAAGTGTTCGAAATGCAATATCTCCTGGGTCCATGCGACGAGTAGTTGCAGTGTCCAGGCGTTCGGGAACCATGTCAAACAAATCGCAAGTGAGCATGACAACGTACAAACTCACGTCTTCAATAAGGAGCCTTCTGAGGAAGATCGAGAAGGTGTTGATTATCGATTCAAGGGGAGCATGAGCTTGAACAAACTTTATGCAGACCATGATCTCTTCATCCATGAGCCGAGGGCGGAGTATTACATTTGCGGTCTAGAGAAGTTCATGGCGGACATGTAGAATGTGCTACGAGGATGGGGCGTCGATGGTGAACGCATCAAGTTGGAAGTCTTTTGGTACAGGAGAGATTGTCCAGGCATGAGAGGGAGAGTCCGTAGGAAACCCATCTCAGACTTTAGGTGACTTAGCTCTGTTGCTTCCATAGAATACATTACAAAGCTCTGATACTAGATTTTCTACTTTGCAGTGTAAGGTAGATAAAGTGATGAAGGTGAATAAAACCATCAAATGCATACCAAAGGCATGGTCGTAACCCATATAAAGATAGGCTTCTTGGTTGCTTTGTATTGCCTCAAGTGCAATGACATAGTTGATCTTCGCAGCGACTAGCTTGACTCTTCTGGGTTGCACCCGTCACAACTCGGCGAGGGAGGCGAGACAGGCTTATGATAGTCCTAGAGGCTACCTAGATGCTAATCAGTCTTTTCCAGTCATGTTGTGAGAAGAGAACTTCGTGAAAGTAAAAGATCAAAAGGGTTAGCCCACCGTATGCATGCTGACAGCATGCTGGGCTAGTCCTATCTCGACAGGCCATATATTTAACGATTACATCAGCTAAGAGTCAGACCTGCATGATAATCAACGATGATCTGTGCAATTTCTATTTCCATAACACCGCAGTCAAGAACCATTTTTGCTTAAAGTTCCCACACAAGTTGTAGAAAGCTGTATATCGTATCTTCGACCTGAATTAATTCATTCTTACAGGCGAAAACTGTAGCATTAATACATGTGCAACGCAGGAACAGATTTACTGTTCACGCCTTCCTAACTTCAAGAAATCACTTACCATGTCACCAATTGTGCTCATCATTGGCTGCGGTGTCGCTGGCCCTGTACTCGCGATCCTACTGAAACGAAAGGGTTACAAGCCTATTGTCTTTGAAAAGATCAAAGAGCTCGGGGACGCTGGTGCTTCGCTCATGCTCATGCCGAATGGGTAGGCTCAACGTTTCACATTTCTCCCCCAACCTCCCTGAATCCGGATCTCAACGACAATGCGACGTGGAGAGAGATCAGTGCTGACTTCTGAGTCCCAACAGTCTGAAAGTCCTAGGCTTGGTGGATCTCGCCAATCAACTCCTGGATTCAGCACCTCATCTCAGTGAATTTCGTGATCAGGCATCATCTGGCGCAAAGCTCGGGGTGTCTCACATTCCATCAACCATGTTGGAAAGATACGGTCAGCCGGCTGCCGGCGTGAAACGCACCGCTCTCAATCTGGCTTTGAAGCAATTACTAATTGACAACGGCATTGAGATCCATGAGGGCTGGAAATTGGAAGACATAGAAGAAAAGGAAGACGAAGTCATTGCTAGCTTCGAAGGTGGTCGTAGAGCAGAAGGGTCATTTTTGATAGGAAGTGATGGCATCAAAGCTGTCTCGAGAGGCCTATTGATGAAGCGGAATGGTATAGCCGAAGGAGTGCCGGCTTATACTGGATTAACACAAGTAAAGCCACCTTATCTCTCTCAGGATTGTCAAAGGTGCTGACCACTTGTTTTCGCAGACTTCCGGAATATCACCAACTCCCCTGTCCATTGAAGGTCGCCCTAGCTTACTGAACATCTACGGACTTGGTGCTCATTTCATCACCTATCCCATTTCAAATACGCACTCCTCGTGGGCCATCACGCTCCCGGAGACAACAGAAGCGCAGGAGAATTGGCGTCTATACAAACCCGAAGAAATTGCGGCTCTCAAGAACGATATTTTGCTAGAATTTGCCAATTGGAGTAGTCCAGTGCCGGAGCTCATAGAAGGGGCAGAACGAATGCTTAAGTTCGGTTTATATGATCGGAAAGAGTTGATGCCTGAACAGTGGCACTCGGGAAGATGTGTTCTGCTGGGAGACGCGGCTCATCCCACCAGTCCTCACCTTGGGCAGGGAGCAAACCAAGCTTTGTAAGTGCAAACTGCCTCCCATCTCATGTGTTCGGGATAGCTGCTAATGCTGTCGTAGAGAGGATTGTTACCACTTGAGCATACGCTTACCAGTGGTCAACTCACAATCTTTCTCCCTCTCAAAGCAAGAATTAACGCGTATTTTTCAATTGTTTGCAGAAAAGAGACAACCAAGGACTGCAGCATTGGTCAATGGTGCCAGAGCTCAAGGCAGCCGAAGAGTCGTAACTGGCGGCGCTGCTGCATGTCAAGAACGAGATGAAGCGGTGAAGAAAGTATGGCAGGACGAAGAGGCTGTAGAGGCAAAGTATGATCATCTGTTTCGAGAACCTTTCTAGCTTGTAGGTCGATACAGGTTTACAAAGAATGAATATACTCAGCCCAATCCCACCCACTGCCCTTGGTTTCTTGCCACATTTCGGCAATATTAAGGCCTGATCATGTAAAAATCACAGCCCAGTTTTAGACAACGTCATTCTTCGAGAGAGGCCTATTTACGTACAGCCTCAATCAGCCCCTCCACCTCCTTACCAGAATCCCAAAACTTCACAACTTCCAACCCCACAGAGTCCAACAGCCCTTTCCACTGCGACACAGTTCGCTCCATCCCGGACAAAACAGTCATTATCTGGATATCCAACAACGCTGGCAGTAATTGGCTGCCAGCATCAGGGATGACCCAGTCGTTGATCAAGATCCTAGAATATCCAGGTTCCATGGCGGCTACGGTGTTGCTGAGCAGCTCGCGGCACTTCCTGTCTGGCCAATCGTGGCAGATGGAGCGGAAGTAGTATACTTTGGCGCCTAATGCTGTTCAAAATGGAGACAGAGACAAGGAGAGCGAGGATTGTCTTAGCTTTGATGGGTTGTGGAGTAAAAAAATCGTACTTCATTCTTACAATTTCAGGGTGCAGCTCCTTGATGTCATCGATGACAGGGAGCAGATCTTGCAGCACGAGAGGTCCGTGGCCCGGGAAGCGATTCTTGAATGCCTGAAGATCATAGCCATGACCACCAGCCACGTCCACCAGCAGCGTGGCATCTAACTCTGTTCTGGCATCCTTGAAAATGAGATCCTCGACAGGGAAAGAAGTCATACCAAAAGACTCTTTCCTCTCTCCAGCCCTCCAGCATAGTGAGGAAATTGGTAAGTTTGGCGGGCTATTGCATCAACCAAGGGAACATATGAAGGTCCGTCTTCTCGGCGTGTTGGAAGGGGCCGTTTGGGCCTTCGGGGTTCTTGAAGCCATTCTGAGCGAGGAATTCGTGTACCTTGATGCAGGAGTGTACTGCGTCGTCGTGCATGAACTTGAAGAGACCTGGGATGGCGAGCGCCTTGGAGACCGGTCCTGCCACGTAGGTTTGGAAACCGGTCTCGATCACGAAGTGCATGGCAGCTAGTGGCCTTAGGATACTGACGGTGAGTAGCTTGTCCCCACCCGTAATTCTCGCTACCTCAGCACTAGTCTGAGGCTAATCACTCTTGTTGAGAGTCTCGAATAGTCCTATCTCAATGGCAGTCCTGATTGAAACATTGACATGAGGGATGAAGAGTAGACGCCAGATAGTCTCAGAATGGGCTTCCACCATTGCTGTTGCCTTGTGGGCAATATCGAGTAGTTGCTTTCGTGCATCGTCGTCACTTCTCACGTCTGCTAACAGGGCTTCAAGCTCTTTTTCGACAGCTTGGATCCGACTCTGGAGATCGCTTTGACGAGCGGCTGCCATATTGACCTATAGAGTGCAACGACGAGCTTGATATTGAATGAGATGGGGCCCATTTCAATCATTAAACAACTGAGCTGTGGCGAGAAACTGCCACTCGATTTTAGATTTGTAACGATGGAACATTTCTTAACTCTCTATACGTTGCTACCAAATATTGCTGGACAGTCTTCAGCCTGCAATCTTTGGTTCGAATCGGAGACAGAGCGCAGAGCTAGACATGAGTGTGCTATCTGAGTCATCATCGGAGGCGAACGATGGCCTATGTTATGCCTATCATGATTGGAGTACAGTATCTCCAATTGTGAAGATCCGTGGACTTGTGACCCAGATTTAGCACTCGGGAACCCTTATGAGTACACCCCACGAATCCAAATTAGAACCCAGCCGCAAATCCCAAATCGCGCATACGCGCATGTACAGGGGCTTTCCCAGGGCGGGCTCGGGTTAGCTTTTGCCAGCTTGCGCCAGCTCTCGCTCAACTCTAGGAGAGCAGAATATGGTATATCTGTGGAGCCAACAAAATGTGTACCAATTATATTTAAATTTTTTGGAAAGAGAAGGTCGCAAATCGACATTGATACGAAAAGAAGAGCCTCTGAAGAAAAATCAGGCTTATCAAGGCAGTCAAACTGCCATCATATCCTATATCAGGCTTGAACTCCTTCTATGCATTGTAAATAAGACCGGTCAAGAACTTTCCGCTCCTCCATTCATGTCAGGCTGCGTCGAGACCTGAAAAGTATTTCCTCCACCACTGCCACTCGGAGAAGGGATCTGCGCCAAAGCCACCGACGTTGCAACGGGTACAGCGCTCATAACACCACTGATCCCATTCGGGACGGTCGTTTGAGCCGAAGCAGACGCTGTCACCATCGGTGGCGAAACCAAGCCACTATTGGAGGCTGCCGCCGTCCCGACTCCCTGATTATGTGGGATGTTCAAGATATGAATGTCCTTATTCCAACTCTTTTTGAAGATGGTTCCCTCAAGATGCAACCAGAGTTCATATTCGTTCTTGATGTAGAGCTTTATGTCACCCTTGGCTAGCCATTCGTCGAAGCCGCACTCCACGGATTCACTATTTCTGAGGGAGCCGTAGCAGTGGGTGAGTTGGAATATAGCGTTGACATCAAGACATATAGTCAGAGAATCGGTTTCGATCCAGCCAATGAACTATGTGTCGAAGAGCCGTAAGCAGATTGTATTTCATGCGTACACTGTACCACTTACACCAATTTTGTCAAATCCGAAAGTGATAGGTGTTGAATCGGGGGGAGGGGCAGGACAGGTTTTTTGAAGTTGGGGGTCCCCCGTACTGTTGGTGAGGTCTGTGAGTGTGAGGTTTCCTACTTCGCCTAGAGTAATGGGCGTCGCGAGAATTGTGAATGGGAGAAACAGGAACGACAGTAGAAGGCAAATCATGGTGCCGTTATTGGAAGATTTTCAGTGGACGAGCAAGTGAATGGATGCAGAGATGATGGTTAACGAGCAAGTTTCAACAAGTATACTGGCAGATTTATACCTCTGGGAAAGACGGTACTGTTATCGTCCGCAACATCCGACGTCTTAATTCTGTATCGACGGGAGCATTGCTATACACGACGCCTCAAAACGGAAACCGTGTTCTTTAACATGCGTTCGGATGATCTACGTACCTGGATTCTCTCTCTAGCGCAGGTACAGGCGCTTTCCGAGTCGAGATGTTTGCTGCGCCTAGATGGCAGGCCGTTTCATGACAGATAGGACGGCAACCGCTTGAATACAAACGCGCCCGGACGATGCGTCAATTACTCCGAACCAACCACCACCAATAAAAGAACAGCACGTGCTCCAAGGATGCTGCGAGATGTCGTGAGAAGGGTGCATTGGACCTGACCTGATATTTCGGCCCCAATTCCGTGTAGCATGATTTACGCTTGTAGACAAATAAACCATGATGCACTTCTTTATATTTTCGCACACTAATCCCGGATGGTAGGTGATCGTAAAGAGAACCCGGTTTGCGGGACATGATCATGCTTCGTAAGGCAATGTTCAACTGCGATATCCCGATCTGCATGCAACTTGAAGTGAGTCTAGGCAAGCGGGATGGCGGTGTTGAAACACGAGGGTTAAAATTTCGTGGAACGCAATAAGCCCGTCGCACTACGGGGGTCAGCATGCGCAATTAGCCTTGTCGTGGGATATTTATGCACGATACCCTGCGGTTGCGATGCCATATGATTAATCTTGGTGCCTCTCAATTCATTATTCATCGAGTCAATCGACACTTTACCACGATGTAAAAACTCAATTAAGATATAACTTGATCCGTGTACCGAGGCAATACCTACGTCAGAAAGATGAGTGGCAAGTGTGGGGGCCAACCATATGAGTTGTGAATCCAGTAAGCCTATGGACTGACTTGGAGCTGGGACACCACAACTCAGAGGATATAAGGTCCATTGTGACTCTATAATTCGAAGACCGGAGAGTACGAATGATATGGAATAGGCAGTAGGCACAAGGCTTGTCGGCCGCGAGCCAGTTGTATCCATGTTTGGAAAGTCTCCTAAAACCTCACAGGAAACAACACAAAACCAGATAGCTGGGACCCCAGTAAAACCCATAAGACCCTGGTGGATCGACAGATCGGCAACTTTCGGGTCCCAAAGTTTGAACGGGAACTCTCAAGCGCAACCCAAATATTGTTTGCGACTGCGGTAGGCACTTTGTAATAAGCCGAGGTAGTCCCGAAGCAGCCGGGAGCTAGAAACCTAGCAAGCCACCCATCGCCATACTTCGAAAAGAAACGGCCTCGGTCGACTGGGTAGAAATTGACCAAACTGAGCGAGTACAAGGCTAAGACTCATCGTTGTAACTCCGCGCAAATTCTTGGGCCAATACGGTGAAGCCCAAACTTGTAACAACCACGAGTTTAAGCCTGGGGCTTGAACCTCTTTCTATCCTCATGTTGCACCTTGCTAAGGTAGTCAAGCAAACCAAAAGAATGGATAGAAACAGCCAAGATGGTGACAATGAATTCGAATCCAACACGCCACCCAAAGGTTGTCAGCACTACGCGAATTTAAGTGATATGCCCTGGGATATTCAGAAGTCTATGCCCTCAGCTTCTTATTCTAACCCCCTACTAATGTAATTCAGGTACTACGACCAACGCTATAGCATCTTCTCACAGTATGATGAGGGTATATGGATGACCGAAGATGCCTGGTTTGGAGTGACACCGGAACCAGTTGCAAAGTAAGCTGAAGTAAAGCCATAGGACCGAGTGTTCAACTAGTTTGACAGGCTTTCAGGAAAGTGGCAGAGCACGTCGCAGAAGCGGCGCCTGAGAGCAAAGCTATCTTGATAGATTGCTTTGCGGGCGTTGGTGGAAATGTCATTGCCTTCGCCCGATCTGGCAGATGGAGAAGAGTCTACGCAATTGAGAAGGACCCGAGGGCTCTCGCATGCGCGAAGCACAACGCTGAGATTTATGGCGTCCGAGATCAGATATCTTGGTACGAAGGAGATTGCTTTAAAATACTACGAAATGAGTTGGCGGATCTTGGAAAGCACAGTGTCGTCTTTGCTAGTCCTCCATGGGGTGGTGAGTGGATTCTGCTAGGTACTCATGGGGTTTCGACGTATCTGACAGATGCAGGCCCAGGATATCGCTCAGATACGGTCTTTGATCTCACCAGGATGCAGCCGTACACCTTACTCGATCTCCTAAAGCCTCTTCAAAAGCTTGCCAATAATGTCGTTTTGTATCTACCGCGGACGTCGGACATGCGCCAGCTGGCAGCTCAGTCTAGGGGAAGTAGTAAGACAATGGTAATGCATTACTGTATGGAAGGTGCGAGTAAAGTAGGTTTGGTGATCTATGCTCTGCAGCGTGTAACAATGCTAACAGAGCCACAGGCAATTTGCGCATACTTCGGAGCTTTCACTTTCCGATGAGCGTTGCACGGCTTTGCCACTCATGAGATGGGCAATCTAGAGTAGAGAGAAGGATTGGTGCAAGGAGTGACGCTTCAAACCCACGATGTTCCAGTCGACATGGGAGTCAATGTATGACTCAGAAGCGATGATCTGAGGCAAGTGTAAAGGAATGTGAGGATTGAGATTGAGGCTCTTGGTTGCCAAGCGCGCTAGCGGATATTATCTATTAGCGGCATACCAAAATTACATTCCTCGGGGGGGAGGGTTCTCGTAATATAAATCTGGTGACTCTCCTACCCCAATACACCCCGCAGTCCATCACGACACAATGAACCCTCCTCTGTGTTCGAGGATATCTACCCCGACACTTTGCTGTCGCAAGCCAAAGAGATAGCACGAACGCCGGAGCATGAAATGAGCGATACAATACCTGAATCAACAAAGCGCGGGCAACATGCCTCACGCAACAGCCCCTCACAATGCTGAGGATGACCAAGACCAGGCCTTGATCGATCAGGTTCTCGATGCCCAGAATCCTTTAGACTTTAACCGCGACCTTGAACCAGGCGAGAAGGCGGACGACGCCGAGGATTACGAAGACATTGGTGACGATGACCTAGCCGATGATGAGGACGCAACGAATGGACAGGATCTCCAGAGACAGCATGAGGATGGTGCCGACCAAACATCCAATGGTCTGGACGCTTTCATGCGAGATGAGGGTCTACAGGGGTTGACATCTGGTAACGCCCACGAGGATGAAGGCCTCGACGATCTTTTCGGAGATCACCCTTCGCCTCCAAGGGACGCAAAGGACGCTGCAGGGCAACTACAGCTGAAGCTGCAGGATGCGGACGACCTTTTCGATTTCGGCGATAGTGTGCCACTGCCTGCAAAGTCCCAGCCTCCGCCAGCGTCGCAGCTACCTGAATCACAGGCGAGTGCTAGTCGGACTTTATTTCAGCCTGTGACACTTGGCCCTCAGGATGCCCCATTATCAAAGGAGCAGCAGCTCCAACAACAGCTATTTGCTGAGTCCAGATTAGGGCTGGGGCAGCTCGATGTGTCGCCCGCCCCACCAGTGAATCAAGAGGAAGTCATGGCGTTAATGTGGCCTAAATTCGAGCGAAACACAGTCCCAAGATTCATGGATCTGCTTCCACCCAAGAGAGCACGCTATGTTGGCAAAACAATTCCCAAACCGCCCAAGCCCCTCAACCCTACCAAAGTCAGCCTCGAGCTAGCTCAGGACCAAGAGAAAAGTTTCAAGGTCTCGTCTGCACCAAGCAAACGAACGCATGAGGACACTGAAGAGCTGGAAATCATAAACATACGGCAAGAGACTGTGGATGAGAAAACGGACGAAGAAAATGTGGACATGGAGTCAGACTTTGAAGAAGAGGCGGTCGGGGGAGTCTCGTGGCAAGACCTGCAGATCATTTGTGAAGACTGGGATACTCGCAGTATGGCCGACTCTATTGCTTCTGACGAAACAAGGTCTCGTAATGACAGGACAGTAAACGGCCGTGCGTTTGGAGATTTCGACGATGATCCAGATCGTGGAGTTGAATGGCCGTCTGCAAAAGTAAGCGAAATAGATCCCACTTCCCATGCAAAATACTAACATCAAGCCCCAAGAGACGAAAGCTAGATCGTTCTGAGGTCGACCTCATGCAGGCCCCTCAGTTCTCATTCCCTTCTTTCCAAGACCCCGAGTATGCTACTTCGAAGATCGCAAAAACTATCACCTTGGATCTTAATGATTCCCAGCTACTGATGGATCACGTTCAAGCGAGCGTCTCGAGAAACGCATTCGGGCGGTCTGACCTCAAGAAGGCAGGACGTGGAGCGCTGGCAAAGGGTTTGAGCCAGAGATATAACATATCCAACGATGAGGCATATGAACAGCTCAAAGAGAATCACCAGAGCAAGGTCCGAAGTATGCTTGGGAATATACCGGTCGAGCACAGTCTACCTGCAGTGAGATTGCAGTGGCCCTTTGTAAGTGTTAAAAGCACCTCATCGTCTCAGTGGAACGTTTTGCGAAAGCTGACTTTCCAAAGTACAAAACCAAGCTGGACAAGCATGAAGCTAGATCGTTCCACCGACCAACATTGAAAGTCAATAGAAACGAACAAATTACCATGGCCAAACCGCAGTTCGTCAAGAGAAAGCATCTGAAAGCAAGAAACACTCAGAGTATCTTTCACGGGAGTAAAGATCTCACATTGGCAGACAATTCAAACGTTCTGCTCTTAGAGTACTCTGAGGAATACCCAACGATGATGTCCAATGTTGGCATGGGCAATCGTGTGATCAATTACTATCGAAGGAAGACTACGGAAGATACATCCAGGCCGAAGCTTGACATTGGGGAGACGGCTGTTCTTTTACCTCAGGACAAGAGCCCGTTCTCCATGTTTGGCCATTTCGACCCAGGACAGACCACACCTGCTCTTTACAATGGCATGTACAGAGCACCCATCTTCAAACAAGAGCCGAAGAACACGGATTTTATGATCATCAAAACCACCACGGGAGTGCACGGCACTAATTGGTCCGTAAGGGGCGTTGACCATCTCTACGCCGTGGGTCAAGAATTTCCATCGGTAGACGTACCAGGGCCGCATTCTCGAAAAGTCACGACTGCCGCCAAAAATCGCCTGAAGATGATCTCTTATCGGCTAATTCGAAGGAGCAAGTCTCACCGGCTAAGCGTGAGCGAAGTCACCAGCCACTTCGCAGACACCACGGATATGCAAAACCGACAAAAGATGAAAGAATTTATGAAATTCAACAAAGAGCACAAGGAGTGGCAAATGAATGCCGGAGAAACTGTTCCCGACGAAGAGACGGTGAGAACGATGGTGAAGCCCGAAGATGTGTGTCTACTGGAGTCCATGCAGGTTGGCCAACAGCATCTCCACGATGCAGGCTTCAATAAAGAAGACGATAATTCCGAAGAAGACGACTCTAAAGAAGGCCAAAGTATTGAACAACAACTTGCTCCTTGGTATACATCCCGAAACTTCTTGCACGCCACTCAGGGCAAAGCTATGCTGGCGC
This sequence comes from Lepraria neglecta, assembly GCA_033220425.1. Taxonomy (NCBI): domain Eukaryota; kingdom Fungi; phylum Ascomycota; class Lecanoromycetes; order Lecanorales; family Stereocaulaceae; genus Lepraria; species Lepraria neglecta. The sequence goes on along the minus strand of CM065648.1, from coordinate 3,866,330 downwards.
TGCATGGTGAAGGCGACCCTTCAGGCCGGGGCGAGGCCTTTAGCTTCATCAAGACCTCTATGAAAGGAGGTTTCAAGGCAGCCGGAGCAAGCGCGTCGGAAAAAATGCATGCGAGACATATGAAGGACTCTGGTGGCCATGCCTACAATGTTCAAGAACAACAGAAATCCTACGAAGAGTCAATCCGCCGCATCTGGGAAGCTCAAAAGCAAAGTCTATCTGCGACTGTTGAGCAATCCGACTCAGACATGGACGAGGACCCGGTCGAAGAGGCCTCAAAGAATGCAATAGCTGCAGCCACTCCACGCTCGGAAGCGCAAACTCCTGCTACATTACGCCGAAGAGACGACGAAACCATGAGTCAGTTCACCCAACATAGTACCGGCAGTCAGTCGGGCAAGATCCTCAGGATCACTCGCAACGTTCCAGACGAGTACGGTAACCCAAGGCCAATTGTTGATATTATACGAGACCCAAAGGTCATACGGCAGTACCTACGGCGAAGGCACGCCAAGGAGGATGAGGCGACAGGGTAAGACCTATTGGACTTCTTGTAGATTTTTCACTAAGTATTCCAGGGTGCATGACTTGGTACCCACCGATGATCCGGAGCAAAATCGCCGTAGACAGCAGAAGTATATCCTACTAACACTCCTGGAGAAAAATAAACCGCTAACTATGTTGCAGACTGCAAAAAGAGTTGGATCGTCTACAACGCAACAAAGAACGTCGCATTGCTCGGGACAAGCAAAAGGGAGTCCACTTCGATGGTCCTACTGACGATGCGGGCTCCCCATCGTCTCCCGTGGCTGGAGCGAAGACCGCCGGGACGCAGCGCAAGTGCGCAAATTGTGGCCAAGTTGGCCATATCAAAACCAACAAAAAGTGCCCTCCCCCAATTTCTTGATGATTTTTCCCTTTCCATTATTCTTCATTGCTCCCTCATTTCATCGACTAGGAAGACTTTTCTTTACACCTTTATGGGATGAAATCGTGCTGACTCAAGTGACTATTACTCAGGCTCTGTCCTATGCTGAACGGGACTATGAAGCCCGAGGAGGGCTTCAGCAATTCAGCTTTCACTATGGGCACTCCAGCTCCGTGAAATATTTTTCATCGACATCCCCACGACCATTGACGAGGTCAATGGGTATCTTGGCTCTTGGTACAGCTCTCATGAGGGGTGCATCTAATAGCATGCATGGATTGTGTTGCATGGCAACGGCGTTTAGGCCACGGAAAACCCCATGCATCAAGCGTCAGGGCAATGGAAAGGATGTTAGCATGCGCGAGGCGTTCTTACAGGTGGCTTTTAGGCGTTGAAGTGGTCTTGTTTGAACATTATACATAGTCCAAGCCTCTCTCGTGCAAGCAAGTCGACTAAGTGATGGACTAGCGCCCTCGTAAAAACTTTTCAGACGTGGATATATGATTATAGGCCCCTTCTTTGTCCTCTGGCTTTTCATTGTTACAACCATGTGTGCATGCCAGCATCCCATACGACAGATGTCCGGATGCGGAAACCACAGAATGCTGTTCTGGACCCTTATGGCTTTGATGGAAAACATTTTTCTGCCTGTCAATCTTTCCTCAAGCCAAGAGCACAGCACAGGCAAAGTCTCATGTAAAATTGACCTTGCTTCGCGATGGCCAAATCATTCGTGCTATATTTCCTTGTTGCCTTGCCAGTGGCACTAGCGCAAATCATGACTGCGACGACCAACCCTCCGCCACCCTCTGCCAATGCGCTGTCCTTCGCCTCCATCGTCCCCAGTATTGCCGCATACACCCATATTGGCTGTTACCAAGAGACGGCCAATGACACGGCTGCAAATGACGTTCGTGCTCTGGCTGGTGGAACGATGGTACGAAACTGCTCCCTGACTAGGCTAGACCTAGCTAATGTATCGTTGTTCCAGCATCTCAATGACCGTCGCGACAACTCCAAATACGCTGGTCTCGAGTCTGGAAAAGAACCTCGGAATCTTTTGCGGGGTTGGTCTTATAGAAATTTTAGATATCTAGTCATGCAAATATCACCGAATCCATACTCACTGTCATGAACTTCAACGCTGATACATTCTAAATGCTCGTCACGGCACAGTGGTAAAGGGTTGTTACGAAACCTTAGGCGAGCTTAGGGTGATCTTTGCTAGAGACGTTCGGACAATTAGCCTTAGACCTAGGGTTTCTTGAGGCCACACGCGTTCTGTGCTCTACTATTTCTCCCTTACAATCCACGAAACAGCGGTTTCAAAACATACACCACTTAGCAGGTACATACAGTGAACAGACGTGAGAATCGACCAAGGTCTCTCCTCGGCCGAGGCTCTCTCGGCGATGTAGAAACAAGCTTTCCCAGATCTGCCGGGATCCTTCCAACGCCCTAGTGTGCACCCTAAATTGCTTAGTTGGACGCCTGACAGCCATATCCAGGGAATCCCCACTCAAGCTTCCACATGCGGAGGGGAGCTCACTGTGACTCAAGCACAAGCCCGTACGGCTGCCTTTCGACATGGTCAGTGGTGCAAGGGGCAGAAGTTCCGCCCCAAGAGTTATATCCTATGTAGGAAATGCGTTAAACCGTGCGAGTCTGGCCAAGCGATGTCACGTCAGCATTGACGAGCGTGTGATAGGGTGGGAAACCCTATCACGTACAGCCCGCCCCCAGTGGTGCGAATGGCGCAAGGCACAGTGTCGGCTGTTGATGTGCTAATCTAGTTTCGAGAGATTCGTCAGCCGCAGCTGAAAAACCCAGCTTTCCTGCGTCTTTTTGACTGGTTGCTCGTCTGACTTGCACGAAATTATATAGTGGGGGATTACTTGTTCCTCTCACGCGATCCTGCTTGCTATTGCCACTTGGTTGAAGAACACTTACTCCGGCTACTTAAGTAAGCTAAAGAGAAAATGGCCTCAAAATTGGCGAACACTTCAGCACCAGCAAGCTCACCATGGAAAGTCTACACGCTAGAATCAACAGGTGAGCAATATTTCCCACGGCGAGGCTAGGTCCTCAAAGCGATCAAGCTCTGACAGCCAGCATAGGCAAAAAGTACTGGTACAACAAGGACACGAAGCAGAAGTCATGGACAGATCCTACCGCACCGACCACATCCACTGCCAAAGACCCTACATCAAAGCCCGCAGCAACCGCCGCTTTAAAATCTGCCACACCTAGTAAAGACCCTGCAGCAAGTCAGCCATGGAAGGAATACGAAGCCAGTGGCAAGAAGTATTGGTATAACAAAGAAACCAAGCAGAAATCATGGACAAACCCCAACGCACCGGCGAAGCCTCCTGCGAAGGAACTTGCTCCCAAATCTACAGCTGCTGTTAGCTCAGCAACACCTGTTTCTGGCAAAGAGACGACTGCCAAGCCTTCGACGTCAAATGCTCAAGACATAGCGGCAACCACGGTTGCTGGAAGCAGTAAAGATGCTAAAGCTCCTGCACCAAAATCAGCAACTGCAGCTGCCGCTCCCATAGCAAAGACAGCGGCCCCAGACAACAAGAGCGCCCCCGCTCCCACTGCCCACTCGGAGACCAAGACTGCTGTCTCTGGCAGTCCTCACCCCCCTATCGCATTTTCTACTGCGTCTGCCCACCCACCTACACCAGCACCGGTTGTTGAAAGTAGTCACCAAATCAGCGGTGTTGCTTCAGGTCATGGTTCTGAGCATGCCACGGTCGAAGTCAAAAGCAAGAAAAAGAATTGGCTGGGCGCGCTGGATGCGGGACGGAAAGTTTTAGACTCGGCAATAGAGAAAGCAAAGAAAGGCGATTACCTCGAGAAGCTTGCTGGACATGACACACCCGTTGTAAAGGGTCCTGTTGCCGGCGGAGCCCATCATGACGCTCCAGCCCATGCAACAAAAGCTACACACAAGGAAGCCGCGCAAACAGCACCTGCAGAGACCCATAAAGCAGCTCCAGCAGATCATCCAGCAGCAAAAGCCCCAGACCATGCGCCAACGCCAGTGGCCCAAGAGGCTCGTCCAAAAGCACCGTCGAAGTTGTCCTGGAAATCACCCTTCAAAAAGCGTGCAGCGAGCCCGCCTCCGCCAGCAAACGAGGGCACCAGCAGCAGCATCAATGACGAGAAGGGGGTTGGAAGCGCTCCTGCAGCCCCAGCGACTGCTCAGACAGCCTCGTCAACGAAACCAGCACCTATAGCTGCATCGGCGCCGACTGCTCAGACAACCTCGTCAACGAAACCAACACCTGCAGCTGCATCGGCGCCGACTGCTCAGACAACCTCGTCAACGATACCAACACCTGCAGCTGCATCGGCGTCGACTGCTCCCGGACAATCTGCATCGAAAGGCTTGGCAAGCAGTTATTACGATGGGACTGACTATGACGATGGAGGGCCTTCATATGCAAACTTTGTGAGCAGCGGAACACCAGCTGGGGGTGCTGCACCAAGCCAGCAGAATTCGCAAGTCGGGCAAGATGCAGCTGCAGCTGGAGTGGGTGCTGTTGGTGGGGCTGTTGCTGGTGCAGCGGGTACCATGGCTTACAACGATTATGAGGAAGGGCAAGGTAGTTCGCCACCGAGCGCACCGCCAGAAGAGGATGGTTCTGCACCACCAAGCCCACCCCCAGAACTCGGCATTGACGTTGAATCCGGACCATCTAGCCCCCCGCCAGAGCTCGATCTCGATAATGGCTCTGCACCAGGAAGTCCGCCCAATGGCTCGCCTCCACCGAGCCTTCCAGCGGACGATGGTGATGATGACGCCGGCTACACAACCTACGCCTTCGGGCAGCCGCCAAGCCCCCCAGCCGGTTACTCAGGCCCACCAAGTCCTCCCGCTGAAAGTGATCCTGGTAACGATCAAGGCCCGCCGAGCCCTGCACAGTCAGCCAGTCCTCCGGCGCCGGCAAGCTCTGCATTTGCGCCTCAACCAGATGATGACGATGATAATCAACCCCCGGCGAGTCCCGCGTATTCAGCAAGTCCTCTACCGCCGGCCAGCCCGTCCCCACCCGCTAGCCTTGCACCTGAACCAGATTATGACACTGGTGATTACTAGAGATAGGAACAGTGGCTTTGAGCCAAGCTTCGGCCGGATTGGAACGAGACTTTGCTGTAGCTGTTTGAAAACTTTCGTGGTGCAGATTTTCCTTGCCTTCTACTGTGGTCAAGGTTAGAGCTGGGAGGTTTTTGTCTCGTCCCCAGGTATAAACATCTTTCCCGTCAGGTCTATAGTTACAGCTGCGGTAGCGCTAGCAGAGCATTTACGAAATCGTCTTTAACCAATTAAATAATCATATTAAGCAATTCTACTGCCTTGTGCTGGTATTCCACATTATCGGGGTTGGGTAAGACTTGGTATATACGACTATCGATCCGGCGCGAAAAGGATCCGTAGTTTATACTATCACGCAGTATCAAAAATAACAAAGCCAGTTCAGGATATCAACTTCTATTTCAATTTGAGAAAATGCCTATTATATCGTTGAACTAACCTGCTACTCAATCCTATACGACGAGAATCAACGTATCAGGTTACCTGACTTTCCTACCTCTCTAGACATGATCACGAGAAAGTTTTGCCCCTTCCGCTTCTAGCCTCGGGGGTGCGCAGCGGCTGCTTTAAGGTGAGCCGGGGGTGAGCGGCCCTGAGCCGTGCCCAGAGCCGTGCCCATCAATTTGGCTAGGCGGCACAATCAGGCGATGCATTTGCCAGGCTGTGCTATCCGCAGCGCATGAAATACCGTCCGTACCTGCGTCTTCTCCTACCAATCCTTTTCTTTCGCCTGGCGTACTCTTGTTGCCTGAATCTCTCTGCCATCGGCTCCTACTATTTTTTCCGCTCGAAAGTCAACCTACGACCTGGAAGAGCGAGGACCCCTACGCAGCTTCAGCACCACCGACCCAGTCGAAGAGAGTCCCACTGCGATCGCGATTCATTGTATTCCTGAATTTATTGTTTTGCTGAGACAAAGGCTCAACCAGACGCATTTCCCCTCTACAATTCATTCTTTTGTCTTCGGCTTTGGCCAGCGATACATACAGGTCCTCTCATTCGCCGCCTCGAACATCGTCCGTGTGGGCTTTCCACTTGTTTGCCTGGCCACGTCGACAGGGATCACACCTCAGCCGTGGGCTGAGCATTGACGCCAAGTAGCGGCACTGAGTCAGAGCCACCAAATGGAAGTAAAGGATTGTGGGCCTCGATACGATCGACAGGGGTACTTGCGTGTCTGCCAAGCTGCGCCGAAAAAGATGCCGCAATGGCATCTTTCTGGTGACGTGGCATGGTGACGGCGATCTCGTCTCTGGCCGTGGACCGGGGAGGGCGCAGTGCCGCCATTCCGCTGCAGAAGTCTCAGCTTGAAGATGCAGGCATCAGCAACCGACGAGGAAGGAGGAATGGGCAGCTCCGTGGGGCACAGCGAAGACTCAGCCGGCAAGGAACGTGGATTGAATACGATGCTGAAATGGCCAAGAGTGAGAGACAAACGAGTATCGATCGTGCTCGGTTTGGCGATTGGCGACGATGCCCAGAGATGACGATATAGACGTTTGGAGAAGACGCATTAACGGAGAAGACGGCACCCTCCTATCCTTCGAAGAACTGCTGTTCGATGCTAGAGGAGCGCAAGAGGCGCAACGAACGGGATCGAGCGTTGAACACCAAATGACGGCATTATTGAAGATCCAAACAAAAAGGATTACAGCAACGCTCCGACCTCTGGACCGAGATAAAGCGGAAAAATTATTTGGGGTGCCGACAGCAGTAGTAGCATCCATTCGAGCAGTGATGGCACGGTGGGAAGCACTGCTCCGTCAGCAATCCATCACATTTCTGTGGCAAGCTCAGAAGCTAGGTGCGACCATTAAACCCCCAGTTCGCTGATTTCAACGCTGACAGATTGCACCTATCTAGATGTCCTATCCTCCGCTAGAAGATAAAATATTCTACCTCCGATTTCCCCCTACGCCCTGATATAGTTCTCCTCTCGTCATCACACGGTATGCAAAACCTGTGGGTCAAGCGACGGCGCCCTCAACATTGAGTGTCATCTCTCAGCCGGTGAGGGAAAAGAGAAGGGGAACAAAGGAGATCGCGGCAAAGGAGATCGCGACAAAAGAGATGGGAACCACAGAGATGGGAACCACAGAGATGGGAACCACGAGATAAGTGGGAGCATAAGGAGGCTCGGACGGGCGATGATTCTATGACTGCCACAGGCGCCACAGGCATTCCAGATTTTTCCAAGAGCACATTGGACACTGCAGGTTTGGACGAGGGTGGCGAAACTGGGTACAAATTAAAGAAGGCCCAGCGTGCAGGTTGGTTTGCATGTCTCACTCGCTGAGTTGCACGTCTAATGGTTTCTCGAAGACTTGAACGTGATCGACGACTCCGACGATGGGGCGAGTAACACCTCCCACCACGATCGCCGTCCATCGAAGAAATCGAATAGACGTGCCCTTCTACCCACAAGATCGGCTCCTCGGCCTTGGGTTCAAGCATCCTTTTCACCGGCCTCCCCAACCCCGCGAGAATACAACAAACCCTAGTGGGTCAAGAAGAAGATTCCGACGGCGACAGCGACAAGAAGTGACTGCGGAGTTCTGAGGACACCCTCTAAGAAATAGAATTTTTGCCCACCCTATTTGTCAAAGCCAAAGAATTGCATATTGCTCAAGCCGACGATAGATCACCAACACCTGGTTCTCATCTCTCCTCCACGACAGACGCTTAAAAACCGCAGCATTGATAAATCTAGGCCGTCTCTCTTAAGCACTACCGTCGTACGGAGGGAGGACTGAGACGGCGACAGTGAAACGAATACTCGTTGCAACGAGCGTTCTCTTTCGCCGTTTGCAGACCAAACACAATTCACCTCTTCGGAGTCTAATATCCTCGGATCCATCTGTCGTTAGGTGTGATGAAGGCCAACAGCTTCCTGCAGCTCCGGGACGCATGACTGTGGGACCACGAGTTCGAATCTTTTGTCCGTTTTTGTTGAAGGGATATCATAGACAATGAATTCCTGAGCTGTTTGTCCAGCTCCCCCGTTTCTAAGTCGCGGTCTGTGCCTTTGGCAGACAGGCGGATGGTTCCCCAGATCGCATTCACGGCATCAGCAGTGATCCGTAGACTTCTGATGCCGCTGTAATGCTTCCGGGCCCCGGAACGTTCGATAGCAGTCGATGCAAGTGAAGAACTAAGACTAGGTGATACTGCTCAAGACCGTCAAGATGAATGACGACCACATTCGTGACAGTAGCATTGGGCGTTTGATCTTTGATGCTGTTAAAGAGCAAAGCCCCTACTTTTTATCTCTCATCAAAAGGCCACATTCTTCTCGCCTTTTCTTCAGTCATCTCGTTGTCGCCTATTCTCTCTGCATCCCTAGCTGTCTGCATCCATTTTTCGAAGGCGTCCCTATGCGCCATCTTCGACCATTCCCAGGCGTCAGCCGGGACCCATCCATCAGAATTCGTGTCTAGGACACGTATGAGCCACAGTTTCAGTTTTTGTACATTCTCAAAATCTTCATATTGCTTCTTGTGCTCAGCCAACTCCTCCTCACTCGGTAGGTATGGACATGAGCCCGCCAACCCCAGCTCTTTCCAGTTTTTGGAGACTTCAATCAACTCCTGCCGGACTGCAGCTGCGCTGTCTCTCCATGAAGTGTGACAATAACGGAAAGGTCTTAATAGTGTGTCGTCGAGTGCCCTAGCAGCACGTAGTTTTGGAACGAAACCCTTCATGCACACATCAAAGGTTTGGCTACAGCGTAAGGCGTCCTTGTATTTCTTGTCTTCATCTATTTCTCTTTCCCCTGCCGGCGTTTCTCGGCCGTCGTCGGCTAGTGGATCATGGTCGGGAAGTGCGGCAAAGTCAGGCGTCTCGCTCGCGTAAACGAATGCTGGTTCAACACTTGTAGATTGCCAGTCAATCAAGCCTGTGACAAGTGTTGGGTCATCGTCCGACACATAAATGTTTCTCTTATGTAGGTCCGCGTGAAGTAAGGTTGGGGATGCTGCGTTTTGGATCACTGGATTATCGATCAGCCTCCCGATGACCTCTCGACTGATACTTAGCAGACGGATATGTTCTTCGATGGACCCCTGGTAGGGTAGCCTCTCATCTGCATGGACCATTGTCTTTGGAATTCGAGTGACTCCGGCGTCATTGAGGCCGGAGCAATAGCAAGGTAGATCTGGCCCTAGATTTGAAATCCATAAGCATCAATGACCAAGGGAGGATTTTGGACGAAGCGAGAGAAGAGTTGACTTACACGGTCCCCGATTATGATTTCTGTCGCCGTAGATTCTAGCTTCATCCGTACTGCAGTTCCAATACGTCGCTCCACAATGGGGTCCAAGACAGAAACCATCAGCGAAGTCCAACTTCAAATTTGGGTCCATCGGAGCATCTGAAAAGTACAGACTCCCATAACCTGGAAACGCAATCGCCGCCATCTCGCTGATCATTATCGATAGCGCTTTGACGCACAGCATGTGTTGTTGTCCATTCATTGTAGGCCATCTCTCATGCAGCCGGACGCCCGCGACATGCTCCATAATGATGTACTCCGCGCCGATAGGATTTAACCTGTCATCGCTCCAGTCAAGGATTCTAGGCACGGGGAGCCTGGTATGTGACCTTACTGGTCATAGCGACTAGCGATCAGCAGCTGCAACGGATCTCTAGCCGGCGTGGGAGATAGAGCTTACAGTAAGTCATCGTCGCCACTTCGGAGTTCGTTGTCAATCGTCGCGGGCCTGCGATACTAGTCGGCAATCTGGCCACGACCTTCGTTCCATCATCCATGATGATAACGAAGGACCTGTTGAATCCTCCTTCTTTCTTCTCATATCGGATTACTCTCCCCGCTCCCGGGCACAGCTCGACGGCCTTCTTGCAAAGCGCTGCAAAGTTAAACTGGATATAGCGTGACTCGCGCTCTAGTTTGTCTTGATTTAACCATCGCCCGCTCGTGTATGTATAAGGATCCAGTGCTAAAGTCGTGTTACAGGCATTAGCTCTCGAACGGATAAATGGAGTGAAAAGCAGGGCTTTGCTTACAATCAATTGGTGATAGCTTTATCTCTACGGCCGGTGAACAGATAGGCACATATTGCTCGCCCACTGGCATCTCAGGAGTTGTGAGCGTCGTCGATCTTGCTTTTCCACCCACGTCGAACGATGAGTGCCGTATGGTTAGCCTACGGAAGCTGAGATGTCGGGCTGTTCCCGCGTATTGCGCCCAAGACCAAAGTCGTCCGGTACCTCGCTCGCACATTGATAGGCTATGAATTACGCTTCCTTTTGGCGCACTTCGATAGGGATTGCGGAGCTTAAATAGAAGGAGGTTGCGGGATGTTAGGCGTTTTGTGAGTCCTTAGCGGCAACACAAATTGTGGGTTGGCACTCTAACTTGCTAGCTCCCGTTGAGCCGTAGGCATAGCGGCTGCCTAAGAACGAGATATCCTCCTATTGGTCTGGTTAAATGCTGATCATTTTGGCTAGCCTTCCGTAAATCCTACAAAAGCCTCCATCTTTCTCTTATGCTCTGGATATTCCCAATCTCAAGTAGACTACCCTCATCCTTACTCATCATAAAACAGCCTTTCCACCTGTAAGCCCTCCAGAACCTTATCCGTATCTTCTAAAAAGCGACTACCCGGCTATCAGCAAGTGCAACAATGTCCAAGGCCCTCCAGGAATTCTTCTCCAAGGTCAAGAACAACTTCGAAGTGGCAACTAAATTCAAATCCTCGCATACATCAGGTGGCCGCATACTGCCATCGCGCACACAGAAGAACGATGCCGACTATGAGCTGCGCATTGACGCTGGCGAGTTAGTTAAAACTAAGCGCAACGTTGTACTACAAGTCAACACCCAGGCCAAGAGCACCGCCTTGAAGGATTGGCTCAAGAAACAGGGAACTCATGCCAAACTTGCCACTGCCTCTTTCGATACTGCGGCTGCGGATCCTGAGGCCGAGGCCCGAAGAGTCTTGGATAAGCTGGAGAAGGAGGCCAAGGCTAATATTTAGACAGTGGTGAGCTAAAACCATCCAACACCTACAGATCCGCCTACTCATACTTTCTAGTACCGGCGGAGTTATTTCTCCAAAGGAGTCAGCCTCGATCTTTCGAGATTAAGGATATGGTTCGTGTTGGTTGTTCTCAAACGGAGATATCCAAAATAAGAGACAAAGTATTGGGAAATCTGTTGCTGGGCCTTTTTGGTATGCTTCCATACTGCCATAATGCGCAGGAGGGAGAAACTGGGCGATTTAAAGAATTAGGGCAGTTTGCTCTCTCATGTAAATAAATTCGTCAATCCGTAGGCGGGGCCAGTAGTCTCGGCTGTTGCCTTGCACTAGGCAACCACCATAGAGGGATACCACAAATGGAGATTTTATCAAGGCAAAGGATCAATGCACACCGCTATTTGATGCCCGCACACCCCCAACTTTATGCATGCACCCCCCTAAAGTAGGCTTAGCGCTGCCAAGACTACCCTGGTAGCACCCCCCTAACGACAATCTCCCGGGGGCGGCTCCGGGGGGCCAAAACCCTAGCCCTAAAACCTAATTCGGTTAGCGCAATCGCCCCCGCTGGCCGCGGTGGGCGCTCGCGCGCAGCTACAGCAAGAGGTGGATCTACACACTGAGGACGGGGGCGGGGACGTAGTGGCTATACTGGCGCTGCTGGCGCTGCTGGCGGTGGGGTAGCTACACCAGCTTATGCGACCGGTGGTGATGGGAGCTTTGGCGTATGGGATTGCCTCAGTGTTACGACGGTGGCAAAAGATAAGATTCTTATTTTACAACTATAATAATCTATTTATCTTGGTATAAAGGTTACTAGATCTAGCCTTAATTTAGAAGTGGAAAATACTTCTTTAGCTTTTGCTAGCACTATACCTCTACTGAATCTTATTTCGTAAGTAGAGATAGTCTCTTTACATATACGTTAGTATATAAAAATATTGTTCTAGCTCCGACGAGCTCTAAATTAGCTTTGATAGACAGATTCCTGGGTTGCTAAGGTATGTACCTATCGTGAATAAGTCGGAGCTGATTATAAATATCAAACTTCTTCAAGCGACTATCTAGCACTTGCAATACGGAGCCTCTCGACTACAGCTAGGTGACCACCCTCAGCCGCTGCCTGAAGCGCCGTTCTGCCATAAGATCCAGCAGCAGCAGCAGCATTGACATTGGCCTTTTGTTGGAGCAGCCTTTCGACTACAGCTAGATGACCACCCCCAGCCGCTGCTTGAAGCGCCGTTCTGCCATCATATTCACTAGCAGCAGCATTGACATCGGCCTTTTGTTGGAGTAGCCTTTCGACTACAGCTAGGTGACCACCCTCAGCCGCTGCTTGAAGCGCCGTTCTGCCATTAGATCCAGCAGCAGCATTGACATCGGCCTTTTGTTGGAGCAGCCTTTCGACTACAGCTAGATGACCACCCCTAGCCGCTGCTTGAAGCGCCGTTCCGCCATAAAAAGATCCAGCAGCAGTATTGACATCGGCCTTTTGTTGGAGCAGCCTTTCGACTACAGCTAGATGACCACCCTCAGCCGCCGCTTGAAGCGCCGTTCTGCCATCAAGTCCAGCAGCAGTATTGACATCGGGCTTTTGTTGGAGCAGCCTTTCGACTACAGCTAGATGACCACCCTCAGCCGCTGCTTGAAGCGCCGTTCTGCCATTAGGTCCAGCAGCAGCAGCAGCATTGACATTGGCCTTTTGTTGGAGCAGCCTTTCGACTACAGCTAGATGACCACCCCCAGCCGCTGCTTGAAGCGCCGTTCTGCCATCATATTCACTAGCAGCAGCATTGACATCGGCCTTTTGTTGGAGCAGCCTTTCGACTACAGCTAGGTGACCACCCCCAGCCGCCGCTTGAAGCGCCGTTCTGCCATGATATTCACTAGCAGCAGCATTGACATCGGCCTTTTGTTGGAGCAGCCTTTCGACTACAGCTAGGTGACCACCCTCAGCCGCTGCTTGAAGCGCCGTTCTGCCATCATATCCAGCAGCAGCATTGACATTGGCCTTTTGTTGGAGCAGCCTTTCGACTACAGCTAGATGACCACCCCCAGCCGCCGCTTGAAGCGCCGTTCTGCCATTAGACCCAGCACCAGCATTGACATCGGCCTTTTGTTGGAGCAGCCTTTCGACTACAGCTAGGTGACCACCCTCAGCCGCTGCTTGAAGCGCCGTTCTGCCATCAAGTCCAGCAGCAGTATTGACATCGGCCTTTTGTTGGAGCAGCCTTTCGACTACAGCTAGATGACCACCCCTAGCCGCTGCTTGAAGCGCCGTTCTGCCATTAGGTCCAGCAGCAGCAGCAGCATTGACATTGGCCTTTTGTTGGAGCAGCCTTTCGACTACAGCTAGGTGACCACCCCCAGCCGCCGCTTGAAGCGCCGTTCTGCCATGATATTCACTAGCAGCAGCATTGACATCGGCCTTTTGTTGGAGCAGCCTTTCGACTACAGCTAGGTGATCACCCTCAGCCGCTGCCTGAAGCGCCGTTCTGCCATTAGATCTAGCAGCAGCAGCATTGACATCGGCCTTTTGTTGGAGCAGCCTTTCGACTACAGCTAGATGACCACCCCCCGCCGCTGCTTGAAGCACCGTTCTGCCATAAGATCCAGCAGCAGCAGCAGCATTGACATCGGCCTTTTGTTGGAGCAGCCTTTCGACTACAGCTAGATGACCACCCCCAGCCGCTGCTTGAAGCGCCGTTCTGCCATGATATTCACTAGCAGCAGCATTGACATCGGCCTTTTGTTGGAGCAGCCTTTCGACTACAGCTAGGTGACCACCCCCCGCCGATGCTTGAAGCGCCGTTCTGCCATGAGATCCAGCAGCAGCATTGACATTGGCCTTTTGTTGGAGCAGCCTTTCGACTACAGCTAGGTGACCACCCCCAGCCGCCGCTTGAAGCGCCGTTCTGCCATCATATTCAGCAGCAGCATTGACATCGGCCTTTTGTTGGAGCAGCCTTTCGACTACAGCTAGGTGACCACCCCCAGCCGCTGCTTGAAGCGCCGTTCTGCCATTAGATCCAGCACCAGCATTGACATCGGCCTTTTGTTGGAGCAATCTCTCTATTACTGTTATATGCCCTAAAGCAGCGGCGCTTGCCATCCCATCCAGTAATTGTTGTTGTGATGGTCCAATTGCTGGCCTCACTCCTATCAGACCGTTACAGAAAAGGTCGATTTGCGTGGTATTTGCTATAGTACAAGCAGAGGAAAACAAGGAGTCCCCACTGGTAAACCATAGACGCTTCCAAGAACCGTCGGCTTCATTTTTTGTGATGAGTTCTTGCCAGATCCGTAAAACAGGTATATGAACCTGGCGTACTGCCCACGTAAACATTGGCCAGTGAGGGAACGGATCTAAATCATCGGATAAACCCCACGGTTGCCATAAGAAAGGCAGCGATGGCTGTTTCAAGAGTTGCTTAAGACTGTGTACACTCTTGGTGTCCTCAGAGGGAAAAGCGTGGCAGTGATGGTACCAATTAGTCTTGCAGTATTCTAGAAGTTGAAAGGAGGAGTTGATAGTAGGTGAATTAACTGTACTTCTGATCGTTCTTAGCTGATTCTCGGCGTTGAAATTATGGCCGCCTGTATGACGCTTTAAGCGCTCGTTCCAATTTTGTAGCCTGAGAAAATTGAGCCCCGGTAACATGTGTGCGGTCAAAAGTACTGGACGGTTCAGATATTGTAGGTTCATAGAATCGCCAGTGGTTGTGAGCGACTTTTGAAAGTCAGTGAAACCGAGATATGTAACACATATCTCACCCAAATAGTGATCCGCTTTGCAGGCTTGCATACTGAATTCGGCAAGTGAGGGCGTTTTCGGGGGTGACTTGAGGAACGCTTGGACAGTGTGGTGTGCTAGCGAAAATGTGCTGTCGAAATCATCGAAGACGATAAGGTTACCACATAGCTTGCTCACTGTTGACGGGCGGAATTTCTGCGAAGGCTCCTTCCAGGACTTCTGACCTGTTGTGATTGTTAAGGCGTCATGCAGCTCGTTAATAGTCATTGGCCGTCTTGCGCAGACAACCCATTTGAATATCTTCTTAACACTTTCGACCTGCTCATCAGGCTTCTGAAGCACTCTTTGTAGAGCTTGCGAGTAGATATCTATAATACCCTCTGGAAGCTTTTCAAGCACCTCTGGGACTCGATCGGATGTCTCATCGTCCTCGCAAGTGTCGCAGATTGCTTTGACCTGCAGATCTATCCAAAGGAACCTAGTGGGCTCAGTCAGTTCATTTGTTGGAAGATTTTGCAAGATCTATGAGATGGGTATCGTACATTCCTCTAGCCTTCATTTTTAGAGCCGTTTTGATTTTGTCGATCACAGCTGGCCCACAGACAACAAGAGAGCCATCTTTTGCTTCCTTTTCCACGCGTGAATTGATGAAATCGTCAATCTCGAGTCGAGTATCATGAACTCGAATGTTGACATGCGTAAGTTGGCCATCACAGAAGAAAATGGGAACATCCACTTCAGGTCGACTGGTAACAAACAGCTTGATGACGGCTTGACTTTGTTGAATGGCCTTCAAGAAGCGCAAGACCAGCCTTCGATCGTCTTGCTCCATTTCGTTTATGCCGTCAACAAGAATGATCACTTTTTGCAGTGTATTACACAGCTCGAAAACCAGTGTCTCCAACTCGTCAATCTCAGGTTCTCTGCTACCGTTTGGCCCAATGAAGATCGCTTCGAGGCGTCGCTGTAGTGTTGGATTTAGTGATTCAGGGCGGAGTACCTGGTGTAAGATGCTCCGCAGAAAGGTACAGGGCGATAGGGATTCCTTTTGGGCAGAGTCAAAGAAATAATAGGCGATGACTTTGTCTCTTTTGCCGGCCAGATTCTTCGTCACCTGCTCTACCACATGGCCTCTGATGTAAGCTAGCTGTTAGCAAGGCTCTTTGGTATCCTGAACGAGAGGGACGCAAAAACGCAATAAACGTGTGTCCTTACGTCAGGATTGTCTTTCCACACCCAGCTGTGATCCAGTCAGCCTTACTCAGGCAGAAATACGCAACGGGGACAGCGTTCAGCAAGGATTCTACCCACTAGTTCCCGAACACCAAAGGCACATTGGTAGCGTCTCTTCATTCCATTCTTTGAACTCTGCTCTCTCAAAGAGCCAGACGGCAGTGCCTTGGCAGCGCGTCCTACATGCCTTGCTTTGACTTCGAGTATAGTCATAGCTGAAGACCTGATGACGCAAACGTACTCTTGTACGATCTGCAACGAACGAATAGAAATCAATTAGCTACGCCTGGCCAGCAACAATGTTTGGTTTTGTCATACCTTCTTCCTTGATGATCTTTTGGATCCGAAGCTCCTTGGTTTCCGCTAGGGCAAGCGTCTGCTGAGAGCGGAAAACTCTGCTCTCCTTTATCTCAGTCAATTGCTGCGAGCGTTGGATATGAGCCTGCTTGGATTCAATCTGTAGCTGCTCGTGAATTCGTTGTATCTTTTGTTCAGATGCGAGCTGTATCTCCTCGTCAACTTCTCCTTTTGCCGCGCTAATATTCTCTTCCAGCTGTCCAAAATCACCCTTGAAATCTTTCCAGAGAGACTTGACAAATCGTTTCATGCCTACAGTGAAGATAGAGTCTTAGTCTTTGGCCTTGGATCCGCTCAATAATACTCTTCGCACCTTTCTCCTGTACAACTTCCAGCGCTTTGGTACAAAACTTGACAACAACAGCATAGAAATCGGATAGCGAGGTTTGAAGCCGTATCGATTCCTTGAACAGCTTCTCATACGCGCTCAGCCGAGGACAGTAAGTACTCAATTGCGCGAAGCGTTCGGACAATTTCTCGAAATAACTTGCGAAGTTCAGGGCCGCCTGAACGGTATGTATTAATAGTGACGATACGGGAGACTCAGGGAGCCATCACCTGAACCACAATCTTGACACTACTCCAAACAAGCGCTGCTATTGGATTGACTGAAGATACAGTGTCTCCAATTGCACTATACTGTTGGACAGCCTCCAACACCACGCGCATTCGACCTGCAAGAACATGGCTTTTGCGGGTCGAACTTTTCTTGATGATCTCGTCAGTGAGGAGCACAACCGCTTCCGTAGATGGAGCCTGATTTGCAGCTGATTCAAATTCAATCTTCTGTTCTGAAGATAGGTTTTGATGAAACTCATCCAGAGCTGCGTCTAGATTCGTAGTTGACCTTATGAATGCGATCAGTACTTTATACTATCTCATCGTGAGTTTATCTTACATGGCTTTTGGACAGGCGATGGCCGGGTTTAGCAGGTGTGTAGTAATTGGCACCGTGGACATGAAATGTTGGTGAGATATTAGCGGGGATATTAATATGTACTAGGGCGTGCCCGCCCAGGGTGACAAGCGTAAAAAGCCCTAACGCTTTACCCAATATAGCTAAAAACCCTAATACGGCGGACTAGCTACTATATATGAAAGTCACGTGATCTATACCGAATTCTTATAGGCTACCAAGACGAGGTCGACGAGACTAATCCACCAACGCTATAGGCTAATATATGGTTCTACAGCGTATGGGAGCCTAGCTATAAGGTTGGCGGAGGGCGGAAGGGTACTCTAGAGCGAGGGACAGCCGTAATAGTGGCATAACCGGCGTAGAGGAAAGCCTTAATGGTAGCGGATAGAAAAGCTCCTGGCAAGTGTTACGAGCCAAGAACATGCCAGGAGGAACGCGCTGCAGGCGCATGAGGGGGCATGAGCTTGGCAGGGTCTGGTTCAGACGAATCGATGTTCGACTCGTTCGACTCGGACATGGTTCAGACGAATCGATGTTCGACTCGTTCGACTCGGACATGGTTTAGACGAATCGATATTCGACTCGTTTGAATATGAAGGCTTGGTATAGATTTCCTATTGCTATATATGTACGGAGCATCGTGCTCAACTTCCTATTCATTGTGTACTATATACGATAGATTTCTTAGGCTAGGCACTAAACATATATCATCTGATTATATACCAGACCCGCTTAGCATCACTTAAAGCCTACTTTATACTCTTGTTGGTTATACCTCTATCCTAGTAAGAATCAATCTATATACGATACCGGTACGCACGGTTCGTAATACTTTGAGCACCCTCAAGGATAAATACTATACTAAGAGACCCCAGGGCACCTACCCCAAGCTCCTTAGGAGGAGGAAGCGGATAACAACGCCCAACTATTAACGAAGGACTCAGTAGGTATATTAAGATAGCCTAGCCTAACTTATACTATAGAGAGAGAGATAAGCTCGAAGGATAGTATTACGATTAGGAAACATGATTAGAGATGCGCTCAAGGAGCGTAGCGCCCGTTATAGTTTGAGTCGACGAATTAGTATCCGACTCAGATAGACCCTGAAGGCTTAGTATACTAAGCGATAATAGTAATAATAGTAGTACGATCAATACGATCAAGAATAATAATAGTAATAATAGCAGTACGATTAATGCAATCATGGAATACTTGGCGGGATTTCCTATTGCTATATATAGGAGCACTTGCTCACCACCTGGAGCACCGTGCTTAACTTACTTCTATTTTCATCTAGTATCTACTATATACGATAGATCTCTTAGGCTAGGCACTGAATATATATCATCTGATTATATACTAGACCCGCTTAGTATTACTTAAAGCCTACTTTATACTCTTACTCTATTATACCCCTATTCTAGTAAGAATTAATCTATACTACGACTACTATACGTAACGTAGTTCGTAATACTTTAAGTACCCTTAAGGATAAGTACTATACTAAGAGACTCGAGAGTACCTACCCTAAGCTCCTTAGGAGGAGGAAGTAGATAATAACGCCTAACTATTAACAAAGGACTTAGTAGATATATTAAGATAGCCTAGCCCGACTTATACTATAGAGAAAGAGATAAGCTCGAGGGATAGCTATCCTAGGTATTATTATATCTGAAGTTCTAGGGGGATCTTATATCTATATAACGATATCCTACCTTTACTATTACTTACTTATATAGAAGAGCCTAAAAGTAGGTTAATCTATTCCTAAAGAAGTATATAGAAGATAATAATAAGGATAGCGAAATCAAGTAATAGATAGAGAGTATAGCTATATTTAGACTCGAAATCTATTATATATTTAGTCCGTTAAACGAAGTCAATATAGTAATATAAACTATCTAGTATATAACCTAGAAGAAATCTATATTAGAATACTTAACTTAATTTTAGTAATATATAGTAAAGACTAACTAGGACGATAATATATTAATAACTATATACTAAAGAGGTCTTAAGGATAATATTAAAGATAAGCTTATAAAGTTAGAGATTATTATTAATACCCTTAATAAGTTAATCGAAGAAGTAATTAAAATTAATAATAAGCTATTCGAAAGGACTATAGAAAAAAGGTATAATAGAGGAGTCGGCGGAATAGGACGCTTAAGCTTTTTTACTAAATCGAAGAGTTACTACCTAGGATATAAGGAACGCGACCCTTATAGATATATACTAATAGAATTAGACTTTACGGAGAAGAAAGGTAGATAGGCCTTTAGAGGGCTAGCTAGGGGCAAGAAGTAGTAAGGGGGCAAGAAAATACTAAAGTATTATAGCTATAGTAAACCGGGCTACTTTACTAGAGATTATAAGTTAAAAAATATAGTATATTAACTATAACTAAATATACTAGAGAAGGTATAAACCTAGAATAATATAGACGGTACGCCTAAGGAGATTCTACTAGTATAGGATAAAGTTGAAGAAGATATTAGTTCCTAGTATAATAGGATAATATAAGAAGAACTTAATAAAGAATCCGAAAACGGCGATAATAATTTTATAAGGAAATTTAATATATATATCAGGGAATAATATAAGGAAGACCTAAATACTAAAGATACTAGTAAGGCTTAAGAAGAAGAATCTAAATAGGATTAGGAAGAGGATAAAATAGATCTAGAGTAGGAAGAAGCCCTTAGTATATTAGAAGCTAAGTGTTACGAACCACGTTGCGTGCGGTAGTTCTATGGATTGATTCTCAATAGGGATGGAGGTGCAACCTAACAAGAGTATGAAGCAGGCTTCAAGTGATGCTAAGCGGGTCTGGTATATAATTAGATGATATATGTTTAGTGCCTAGCCTAAGAGATCTATCGCATGTAGTAGACAATTGAATAGCAAGTTGAGCACGATGCTCCAAGTGGTGAGCAGTGCTCCGCATATATAGACATACGAAATCCATGCCAAGCATTCTTGATCGCACTGATCGCACTGATCGCATCTACGCTCATTACGACTACTGCGCTTATCGCTTAATATGCCAAGCCTTCCTGATCGCACTGATCGCACTAATCGCATCTGCGCTCATTGTAACCACTACACTCATCGCTTAACATGCCAAGCCTTCAGGGTCTGTCCGAGTCGGACACCGACTCGTTAACTCGAACCATAATAGGCGCTACGCTCCATAAGCGTATCCCTAATCATGTTTCCTGATCGTAACATTAGCTCCCTCTCCCAGATTTCTCGTCCCGAGAAACTATCCATCCTTTATACCACCCCGACGTACTAAACGTTTAGATAAACCGACCGTCCGCTGAACAGTATTGGCTAGTAAGCTAAACGAAGTTGTTATACGGCTATACTCCTAATATATTGCCAGCGGCAAATAGTACCTGATAGGTACAGAGTCCGATAGGTATTCTAACTATATAGGCAGCAGTAGGAAATACGACCTTATAGTATTACCCCTTAAAATATATTATATTAAGACGGAATAAAAGGAAGTATAGTTATAGTTAAAAAACACGCGCGAAGAGCTCGAGGATTATATACGAAAATTAATAGAGGAATCTATATGTCTTTAGACTATGCTAATACGCCTTTAGATATAGTATAAATATCTTGAAAATAAAAAGCGGAAGATTATAGACTAAGAGATATAGAATATTAAGGAGTTAGAAGAAGACTAGCGGTCTATCCCAAGTATTCCTAATAATTGGATATTTAACGTCTCGTCCGAACAATTTGGCTTCCTAGCCGGAACCGATTGGTCCTCCTTCCCGATCGTTCCCGGAACTTCTATAGAAGGTCCTGGTAGTTCCGGAGGTTCTTAAGGGGTTCCCAGGTGTTTTCGGTATCGTCGTACCCTTTCTATTTAACTAGATATTTCTAATCAACCTGATTTAGAATCCTTTTAACCTCGAACTCTATTTCTTCCTTAACGTTATAGTAAAATATTTCTTAGAGAGGTATATTAGAGTCCGCTAGCTCTAAGAGTAAGATATAGAATACCGGATATACTTTGGCGTCAGGTAGTAATTAGAGTTTATAGTTAACTGGTCCTTTTAACCGTTTAATCAAGAATAGTCTAACCTTAATATAATCTAGTTTCTTACTTAGTCTTATTATCCTTATATTTTTTATTAGGAGGTATACTTTATCCCCCTCTTTTAGCTAAGGAATATTCTTTCTTTTCTTATTAATCTATCCCTTTAACTTCTTATTAGAGCTCTTAATAGACCTTTGTATATCCCTATATAAATTCTTTAGCTCTTCTACCTTAACTAAGGCTCTTTCTATATTAGGTCCCTCCCTTAGTTATAGAAATATATTTATATTCTTTCTATAGTTAGTAAAGAATAGGGTTAGTCCGGTTATATCTAACCGCTTATTATTATACGCTAGTTATACTATTAGAAGTAGTAAAACCTAGTTATCCTACTTCCGGTTCATATAATATCTTAGGTATACTTCTATTGTTTGATTTGCACGTTCTGTCTATCTATTAGTCTATAGGTAATATACTATTAATATCCGAAGTTTAGTTCTAATTACTACTATTAGCGTTCTCTAGTAGTTAGAAGTAAATAGTTTATCTCTATCGGATATTATCGACTTTAGTATACTATAATCCCTTATTAGCTTATCGAGTAGTATAAAGGCTAACTAGTCTACCTTATATATCTCCTTGAAAGGTATTATAATTATATATTTTATAAGTTTATCTATAATAACTATAATCGAGTTGAAGGTATCCTACGTAGCTGGATCTTTTAAAGGTAGTAGTTTAACTACGAAGTCTATTATAATATTATCCTATAGTAACTCTAGTATAGAAGTAAACTATATTTGTCCGTACTTAGCGTATCGTATAGCCTTATTCTACTAGTACTCGATATATTCTTTAATATATTATTTAACACGCGCTCGAAGCTTCGGCGCCGCGTATCCTCGTCCTAGGAGTTCTACTATTTTAGATACTCCTAGGTAACCTTATAAAGGGTTGTTATAGTAATCCCTAATTACTTCTTTAGTATATTATTTAGGTAGATAAGTCCTCTCCTAGTATTTAAGTAATATAGTATCTAGCTAATCCTTCCTTAGGGTTATTACGAATATATCGTCTTTGTAGGCCTTTACGATCCTATTAGTTATATTAGGTCCCGTTATACGAAGGGTTATAGCTAATACCTAGTATAGTACTAATAAGCCGTCCGCTTCTTTCTTTAGGATTGGTCGCTCTATAATATTCTTCTCTTCTATATAGTCTAATCGCCTGCTAAGGGTATCTACTCGACTATTATCCTTCCCTAGGGTATAGGTTATCTTGAACTTATATTAACCTAGTAGTTCTGACTATCGGATCTATTGTCTATTTAACTCCTTTATTATTATAAAGTTAAGAAGGTTCTTATAGTCCGTAAAGATAGTTAAGTCCGAGTAGCTTTCTGCGTATACTCGCCAGTTCTAAAGTGTATATACTACAGCAAGTAACTCCTTGTCGTGTATATTATAGTTCTATTCTACTACTAATATCTTCCTTGAATAGTAGGTAACTAGATACTATTTTTGGTCTTTCATCTAGTATAAGTATACTCCTATTACAAGATCCGATGCGTCCGTTTCGATATAAGCTAGCTCGTTTGTTTAAAAGGTACAGAGTACTAGTAGATCTATATATGCTTTCTTTAATGTGTCGAATGATTTCTATTAGTCTTTTCCCTATATAAACCCGATATCTTTCTTCGTAATATCTATTAGTAGTAGTACCTTCTTGGAGTAGCCCTCGATAAACTTCCTATTAAAGTTAGCAAATCCTAAGAAGCTTTGTACTGCTTTAACGTCCTGTAGTGTAGGCTATTCAGCTATAGCCTTAATCTTCTCCGGGCTTATACTAATACCTTTTATACTAACTATAAATCCTAGAAACTCTACTAATTCCCTGTAGAATTCGCACTTTTCTAGTTTAAGAAGAAGTTTCGCTTATAATAGGCATCCGAGGACGTCCTATATATACTCTATATATTCTTTCTTATTCTTAGAATAAATTAGTATATCGTCAAGGTACGCTATCGCTGTTCGATCTAAGTATACTTATATAATATTATTAATAAGTACTTAGCAGGTTACTAGTGCGTTGGTGAGTCCAAACGGTATTACTAGGTACTTATAGTAGCCATATCTTGTTCGGAAGGTAGTCTTCTATTCTTCGCCTCCTTTTATCTAAATTAGATTATATATACCTCTAAGATCCAGTTTAGTAAATATCTTTACTTTTCCGAGCCGATCCTATAGCTCTCCTATATTTAGTAATAGATATCTATTCTTGATAGTAATATCGTTTAACTTTCGATAGTCGATATATAGTCTTAAGCTTCTATCCTTCTTCGGTGTAAAGAGGATCGGGTAACCTACTAGTAATTTAGATTCCCGAATAAATCCCTTTTTAAGGTTCTCGTCAATATACCCGCGAAGTACTTTAAGTTCCTTTTCTAATAATATATAAATAGGTCCAAATATTAGTTACTTACTAGGTTCGAGTTCGATCTTATAATCCTATAGCTAGTACTTAGGTAATACTTCTATATTCGTCTCTTCCTCGAATAAGTACGCCTACTTACTATATTCCTGAGGGATAGAGAGTATATTAGTTCCTCCCTTATCTCTCACTTTATTATCCCGCTAACCTTTACTAGTAACTATAGAGTCGGACCACCTTTTAGTACCGTCCTTATACGAAGCTAAGGTAATATATACCTCGACCGGTCTTCGGTTCAACTTCTTATCTACTATTAAACGCTGCTAATACGTAGGTACAATCCTAGTGATATTACCGGATTAATCTATCTTAAGTACTCCTCGAGCCTAATCGATTATTAGGTTATACTTCTTTAACTAAGGCATTCCTAAAATTATATAATAGGTAGCTATCCCAATAACGTCAAAGGTAATCTCCTTATAGTAGTACTAAATTATAATAGGTAACGAAAGTATCTCTTCGTCTACCTTTCCTGTTAATAGTATTAACCTATTAGCTATCTAAAGATTATACTAGTATAACTTCTTCCGAGTTAGTATTCTAGTTATCCATACCAGATCTCGTGAGATGAAATTTCTAGTAGCTCTAGAATCTATTATCGCAACGGTCCGCTATCTATTAACAATTACTAGTGTTTTTATATATATATTATATTGCGCGGAATATAGATATTATTAGGGGGTTAACATATTAATCTCCTTATGGCTACCCCTACCACGAGGGATTACTCTTTTCCCTATACGGGGAGGAATCCTGCAAGTTATTTCTCGAACTTGTATTTCTTATAGTCGTCGTACAAATATATATACTACTATTACAGGTAGCACTAGTTTACTTCTAGACTCTAGCGTCTTATTTGGTTTCTATAGTATACTTCTTCCTCGTCTTTCTTGCGTAGGAAGTAGCTTAGTTATTATTTTCTTACTAAGTACTAAGGGTATCTATCGTCCTTATACTTATAGTACTAGTAATTACTATAGGATGATTTTATTAGAACTCCTAGTTCCTTTCTATAGTTAATTCTATAATAGTTATAACTATTCTCTATATACTATCTCTAGTAGACTTCCTTATATTCAGGGTAATAGTAGTTATACCTGAAGTCTAAGACACTAAAATCATTCTAGAATTCTCTTAGTCTTTCTTCCTCTAAGTATTCTCTTCTCTTCTTAGATATAGTAGATCTAGGTTCGGGTATTATCGGTAGTCCTTTTCTTTTGATTATAACTTCCTATTCCGATTCTTCCTCGTCCTAATCCTACTCGGGTTACTTTCCCTAGGCGTTGCTGCTATCTCTAATATATAGCTTCCCTATCCAAGTATTAGCTTTATTCGTAAAGCTATCGTTAGAGAACTCCTCGTCTCCTAAGTTAGATTCTTCTTCTAGTTACTAGCTATCGACTTCGTTCCATATTGGTAAGATTCTACTAGAATCACTATCCTGGTCCTGTACCTTTTCTAGTACATTTAGCTGCTATTAATATACTATATTTTTCGACTTGCAGTCTCTGGCGAAGTAGCCCGGTTTACTATAGCTATAACACGTAAGTGTTTTCTTTCTACCCCCTTACTGCTTCTTGCCCCTAGCTGGCCCTCTAAAGGCCTATTTACCTTTCTTCTCTGTAAAATCTAGTTCTATTAGCGCTAGTCTATAAGGGTCACGTTCTTTATAACCTAGGCGGTAGCTCTTCGATTTAGTAAAAAAGCTTGAGTATTCTATCCCGCTAACTCCTCCGTCGTACCTTTTTTCTATAGTCCTTTTAAATAACTTGTTATTAATTTCGATTACTTCTTTAATTAGTTTATTAAGGGTATTAAGGATAATCCCTAACCTTATAAGTTCGTCCTTAACATTATCCTTTAGACCTCTTCGGTATATAGTTATCAATATATTATTATCCTAGTTAGTCTTCGCTATATACTACTAGAACTAAGTCGAATATTCCGATATAGACTTCTTCTAAGTTAAGTGCTGGATAGTTCGTATCGCTATATTGACTTCGTTAGATGGTCCGAATATACGGCGGATTTCAAGCCTAAATATTGCTATACTTTCTATCTACTACTTAATCTTACTATCCTCGTCGTTATCTTCTATATACTTTTTTAGGAATAGATCAACCTATTTTTAGGCTCTCCTATATAAGTAAGTAATAGTAAAGGTAGGATATCGTTATATAGGTATAAGGTCCCCTTGGAACTTTAGATATAATAATATCTAGGATAGCTATCCCTTAAGCTTATCTCTCTCTCTATAGTATAAGTCGGGCTAGGCTATCTTGATATACCTACTAAGTCCTTCGTTAATAGTAGGGCGTCTCTATCCGCTTCCTCCTCCTAAGGAGCTTAGGGTAGATACCCTAGGGTCTCTTAGTATAGTACTTATCCTTAAGGGTGCTCAAAGTA
Organism: Lepraria neglecta; assembly: GCA_033220425.1. Taxonomy (NCBI): domain Eukaryota; kingdom Fungi; phylum Ascomycota; class Lecanoromycetes; order Lecanorales; family Stereocaulaceae; genus Lepraria; species Lepraria neglecta. Next base: position 3,840,085 of record CM065648.1, on the reverse strand, counting down.
TTATAAACTACGTTGCGTACGGTAGTTCTATAGATTAATTTTTAATAGGGATAGAGGTACAACCTAATAAGAGTATAAAGTAGGCTTCAAGTGATACTAAGCGGGTCTGGTATATAATTAGATAATATATATTTAGTGCCTAGCCTAAGAGATCTATCGTATATAGTAGATAATTAAATAGTAAGTTGAGTACGATACTCCAAGTAGTGAGTAGTGCTCCGCATATATAGACATACGAAATCCATACCAAGCATTCTTGATCGCACTGATCGCACTGATCGCATCTGCGCTCATTGCGACTACTGCGCTCATCGCTTAACATGCCAAGCCTTCCTGATCGCACTGATCGCACTGATCGCATCTGCGCTCATTGCGACCACTGCGCTCATCGCTTAACATGCCAAGCCTTCAGGGTCTGTCCGAGTCGGACACCGACTCGTCGACTCGAACCATGACGGGCGCTACGCTCCATGAGCGCATCCCTGATCATGTTTCCTAATCGTAACACTAAGTAGGAAGAAATACGACTACTAAAGAGAATAATACCTAAAACTACTATATCTAAGGAAGAGGAACATCGCGCTTTCCCAAAAGATTATATTATTAGCGTCACAGCTAGTTTTGCGCTATTAGTAGGCCGTATAGCGATTAGGGTCTGCATCCTATATCGATTACGGACCGAGAAATTAGCCAAATTAGTAACTCGAGGTTGCCGATAGTAGTATCTATAACCTCAAATTACTGCGCTAGGTACCTATAATATCAGTATCAAAAGTTGCTTTCGTAGACCAATACTACTATTACGCATTTATTCTAGAATACGAAATATATATACTTAGGTAGTATATCGATAATATTAGTAGATAAGAAGTTATCCGAGTCGGATAGTTCGGATACATCCTCCGCTATAGTAGGTATATTCGAGTTAGATATCTTATCTAGAATTAACCTGCAGGTAGTATTATCCGAGCTAGGCGATTTTAAAAGATAATACGATAATTATTTTCATATTATATATTTAATAGCTATATATTCGATTACTAATAGCTTAATTCCGTTAGGCTTCCTCCCGCCTAAGCTTTATACTCTATTAATCTATTCTCTATCCCCTCCGTAGTATCCTTAGCAGCCTAGTCCTTAGGTTCTTCTCCTATTAGAATAATATTTAGATATACTATTTTATCCTCTATAATCCACCTCTCTACCGACCTACTCTACTCTTTAATATCTATAATACGATCCTCTTCCTAAAGACTCTTATCTACTTATAGACTAGCCTCCTTCTATATATACTCGAAGTCCTATATTAAAAATACCTAGATATCTATTATCTCTACTAAATTATTACCGAAGGTAAGGGAAGCGAAAAAACTATCCTAGTTTCTAAACTCTAAATTAGTCTTGTCGAGACCCTCCTTAGGAGATAGTTCTTTAGCCTTAATTTTAGTATTAGCTAATAATATATATCTATAATCGCTTCTTATATATACCGTATATTCTTTATTATTTCCGTACTCTTCTTCTTAGCCTATTATACTAGTATTATTTATTTCTATCTCCTCTAGAACGCTCTAAAGGTCTAGTTAATTTTTAAGATCTTCTAGGGAATCCTTAAACGTATTAGTAACTAGTAGTCAATAGTTCTTACTATACCTATTTATATAGTAGTAGTCTATTATTTAACGATAAAGTAGTCCCGTAACTATCCGTATTTTGATTTCACCTATATTATACTATACCTCTATTATATATTCGAATATAGCTTAAGGTATTATTAGTATATAGGTTATTCTTCGAGTATTAGGTTGACTTACTACTAACTAATATACTATCCTATCTCTTAATCCTATAGGAGCTATATTTATATTCTTCGAATATATAATAAAGCGCTATTATAACGAAAATAATAGTACTAGCGGGTAAAGGTTTCTATAGATCTATACTCTTATACCTAAGTCTAATAGCGCTTATTCTATTAGGGAAAAAACGCGATATAGACTTATTATAATTATCGGTACTAGAAAACGACCCTTATTTTAGACCTGTTAGCTATATATTTTATTCTCGTTTAGGAAAGAAGAATATTTATACCTTTCTCTAGATCCGCGAAAGTAAATCGTATATTAAATAGTAGGTTCGATATATTATTCTTCCGGTCCTTAACTATTAGGTATAGCTATTCTACTACTATTTTAATAGTTAATCTTATTTTCCTTATTATAAAACTTCTAAATTCGCTTAGGCTATCTATAAGCTATAAAGATATTAGCTATTACGCGGCGTTATATAAATAGATAGGGGTTTAGAAGTAATAACCTTGCGAGCTTCTTTAGGAGTTAGTATATTACCTAAGGTATCTAGATCGCCGATAACTTAAGGCCCCTTCGTTCTTTAGAGCTTAGCCTTCTATTCTCTCTATATTCTTATTATAAGGTTACTTAGAGCTACCGGGTTATATTCTAGCTACGGTGATAGGCTATTAGTATTATTACCGCCTATAGTCTTAGAGAGGAATATAGGCTTTATTACGTAGAAAATATATTAATATTCCCGTAAGGATTAGTATCTTTGCGCTTGGCGACGCCTAGAACTACCCTAAGCGATAGGTCCTACCGCCTCCTCCGTAGTTACCTCCTTATAGTTATCTTTAGATTTAATATCTAATATATATATAGATATAGGTAACGAAGTCGATAATAGTCTAGGCCTTGTCTTTTTAGATAATAGAACCCGATTATTAGGATTAGATAATCATCCCGTAGTCACGGTACTAGAATTCGGCCGCTTACGCCGTGTAGGTAGTACGGTATAGGTTAGCTATGTTACGACCCACGCCGGTTGGTAACCTAACGGTGCGATAACCGGGTGCGGGTGTAGATGTCTTATGCTTCTGTGGGAGAGGAGTCACTCAGGTAGAATGGCAGTCTTTGTAGTTGAAGGTAGTCAATGCGTTCTATGTTAATAACTAGTAAAGTATAGTGCAAGGAGTACCAGGAAGATTAACCAAGTAGTGGTTTGCCAAGTTGAATACACTGTTCCAAACAACGGGCAAAGCCCCGTATATGTAGATATAAGAAATCCTGCCAAGCATCCTGTGATAGTATTGCTCGCACTGCGATCATTGCGATCATCATTCTTGATAGTATTGCTCGCACTGCGATCATTGCGATCATCGCTTTACCTGCCTATCCTGTCCGAAGTCATCTGTCCTTCGCGACAGTCCTGTCAGAACCTTCTAGTTCTAATACTAGCTTCCCCCTCCAGATTTCTCGTCCCGAGAAACTATCCATCCTTCATGCCACCTATTCGTACTAAAAGATCGTCCAACCCAGCCATCCGATCAAAGGAGCTGGCCAGTGAACTTTCCGACTTCGTTATACGACCCTGCTCTCGATACGTCGCCAACGGCAAGCAGTATCTCATAGGTGCTGATTCTGATAGATGTTCGAGCTATGTTTCTGGTGGTCGGAAGTGCGACCTTGTGGTATCGCCCCTTGAAATACGTCGTGTTGAGAAACGGCGCAATAAGTTACGTAAGGAAGTGACTGATGCGCTTGCGAAACTGGTACGCGCGTCACTCCTAAGTCGTCCGAAGACTTAATGTTTAACGTCTTATCCGAGCAGTTCGATCTCCCCGACGGGATAGAAATCCCCGAGAGCCTCGACTAGTCTTCTCTTCTCTCTGATGGAACTCTCGCAGACGTTCCCTACAGTTCCCCGCAAGGTTCCTGAGAGGTTCCCAGGTACTTTCCGTCTCGTCGTACCCTTTCTATTTAACCAGATAGAACTAATTTCTTCTATCTAGGATCCTCTCGACCTTATACTCTGTTTCTTCCTTAACATCATAATGAAACGTTTCTTAGAGTAGTATATTAGAGTCTACTGGCTCTAGAAGTGAGATATAGAATACTGGATATACTTTGGCGTCAGGTAGAAGCTCGAGTTCATAGTTAACGGCCCCCTTTACCTTCTTGATTAAGAATGGTCCGACTTTAACGTAATCCAATTTCTTACTTGGTCTCGTTATCTTCATATTTTTTGTTAGGAGGTATACTTTATCCCCCTCTTTAAGTTAAGGAACATTCTTTCTTTTACTGTTGACCTATCCCTTTAACTTATTATTTAAGCTCTTAATCGTTTTTTGTATATCTTTATATAAATTCTTTAGCTCTTCTACCTTAACTAAGGCTTTTTCTGCGTTAGGTCCTTCCCTAGCTTATAGAAATATATTCGCGTTCTTTCTATAGTTGGCAAAGAACGGTATTAGACCTATCGTATCTGATCTTTTATCGTTATACGCTAGTTATACTATTAGAAGTAATAAAACCCAATTATCTTGTTTCAGGTTCATATAGTACCTTAGGTATACTTCCATTATTTGGTTTGCACGTTCCGTTTATCTATTAGTCTATAGATAGTATATAGTTAACATCCGAAGTTTAGTTCTAATCACTCCGATCAGCGTTTTCCAATAGTTAGAAGTAAACAACTTATCTCTATCAGATATTATCGATTTAGGTATACCATAATCTCTTATCAGCTTGTCGAGTAGTATAAAGGCTAATTAATCTGCTTTGTATATCTCCTTAAATAGTATTATGATTATATACTTCGTCAGTTTATCTATAATAACTATAATTGAGTCAAAGATATCCTACGTAGCTAGATCCTTCAAAGGTGGCAGTTTAACCACAAAGTCCATTATAACATTATCCTATAGTGATTCCGGTACAGGCGCAAATTGAATTTGCCCGTACTTGGCGTATCATACAGACTTGTTCTGCTGGCATTAAATACATTCCTTAATATATTGTTTAACGCGCATCCGAAGCTTCGGCGCTACGTATCCTCGTCCTAGGAGTTCCATTATCTTGGATACTCCAGGGTAACCTTGTAATAGGTCATCGTGGTAATCCCTGATCACTTCTTCAACGCATACATCAGGTAAGTAAGTTTTTTCCTGATATCTGAGCAATACTGAATCCAGTTGATCCTGTCGTAGCTTTGTTGCAAATGTATCGTTGTCGTAGGCCTTTACGATCCTATCAGTTATATCAGGTCCTGATATACGAAGGGTCATTGCCAATACCTGATATAGTACCAATGATCCATCAGCTTCTCGTTTTAGGATTGGTCGTTCCGTAACGTTCTTTTCTTCTATATGGTCCGATCGCCTGCTAAGCGCATCTACTCGACCATTATCTTTTCCTAGGGTATAGGTTATCTTGAACTTATATTATCCGAGTAGTTCTAACCATCTAACTTGTCTTCTATTTAACTCTTTCGTTGTTATAAAATTAAGAAGATTCTTATAATCCGTAAAGATAGTTAAGTCCGAGTAGCTTTCTACGTACACTCTCCAATTTTAAAGTATATATACTACGGCAAGTAGTTCTTTGTCGTGTATATTATAGTTTTATTCTACTACTAACATTTTTCGTGAAAAGTAGGTAACTGGATGCTACTTTTAGTCCTTCATTTAATAAAGGCATACTCCGATTATAAGATCCGAGGTATCTATTTTAATACGAGCCGGTTCGTTAGCTTGAAAGGTACAGAGCACTAGAGGATCCGTACATGCTTTTTTCAACGTGTTAAATAACCTTTATTATTCTTGCCCCTATATAAATCCAATATCTTTCTTAGTAATATCCGTAAGTAGAAGTACTTTCTTTAAGTAGCCTTTAATAAACTTCCTGTTAAAGTTGGCAAATCCTAAGAAACTTTGCACTACTTTGACGTCCTGTAGTATAGGCTATTCCGCTATAGCTTTGATCTTTTCTAGGCTTATACTAATACCTTTTATGCTAACCACAAATCCTAGGAACTCAATAGAGTCCCTATAAAACTCGCACTTTTCTGGTTTAAGGAGAAGTCCCGCTTGCGACAGGCATTCGATAACGTCCTATATATACTTGACGTATTCTTCCTTTTTCTTAGAGTAAATCAAGATATCGTCGAGGTACGCTATCGCTATTCGATCTAAGTATACTCGTACGACGTTATTAACAAGTACTTGGCAGGTTACTAGTACGTTAGTAAGTCCAAACGGTATTACTAAATACTCGTAGTAGCCATATCTGGTTCGGAAGGCAGTTTTCTATTCTTCGCCTTCTTTCATCCGAATTAGATTATATACGCCTCTAAGATCTAGTTTCGTGAATATCTTTGCCTTACCGAGCCGGTCCTATAGCTCGCTGATATTTGGCAAAGGATACCGATTTTTGATAGTAATATCGTTCAACTTTCGATAGTCGACGCATAGTCTTAAGCTTCCGTCCTTCTTCGGCGCGAAGAGGATTGGATAACCTACTAGTAATTTGGATTCCCGAATAAATCCTTTCTTAAGGTTCTCTTCGATATACCCGCGAAGTACAGTAAGTTCCTTTTCTGATAATGTATAGATAGGTCTAAATATTGGCGCCTTGCCAGGTTCGAGTTCGATCTTATAATCCTATAGCTGGTACTTAGGCAACGCTTTTACGCTCGTCTCTTCCTTGAATAGGTATACCTACCGTTTATATTCCCGAGGGATCGCAGAAGGTTTGTCTTTTCCTTCAATAGCTCTCTCTTTAGTATCCTGCTGACCCTTACTAGTAACTAAGGAGTCGAGCCTTCTCTCTTAGAAGTCACTCTTATTATTTAAGAATAAAGTAATATATACTTCGACCGGTCTTCGGTTCTTTCTCTTATCTATTATCATCTACTATCAACTAATAGGTCTAATACTAGTAACGTTTCTAGATCGTCCGAATTTAAGTATTTTCGTCTTCCAGTTAATTTCTAGGTTATATTTATTTAACCAAGGTATTCCTAAAATGATATTATAAGTAGCCATCCCAACTATATCGAATGTAATCTCCTTGTAGTATTACTGAATTATTACTAGTAGGGAGCGTGTTTCCTCCTCTACTTTTCCTGTTGAGAATACTAACCCGTCGGCCAGGCGTAGCTTATAGGACAATTTCTTCTTTCGGGTTGGCAGGCCGCTCGAGTCTACTAAGTTCCTTGAGATGAAATTTCCTGTAGCTCCGCTGTCTATTATCGCCACGGTCCGCTATCTATCAATATTCACTAGTACAATAATATAAGTGTAGTATTGGGCGGAACATAATTGTTATTTGGGGAATAACGTATTAATCTCCTTATACTTCCCTGTAGCATAAGAGATCATTCTTTTCCCTATAATAGTAGGAAGCTATATACTTCCTTTATACCTTTATACGGAATATATTTATTATATAGGTAGCTATACTATAGTACTTAGTTATAAGCTCCTCTCTTAAAGACTTTAAGTAAGTTATTTCTTTCTTTTTCCCACTTTTCTATAAAGTATAGGAAGTAGTAATACTTCCTCTTACTCGCAAGATACTATTAGTACCTATCTTCTTTATACTTATACTACTATATTTCTCTATAGTAAGCTTTCTTAAGTAAAGGTACTGTACGTTCTTTCGCCAGATAGCCCCTTTCCTCTCTATATACTAAATAATCGGGTAGTATATATTCAGTATATAGAATTTCGCCATATTACTAATATTCCCTATTATACCGATAGTCTCGTATAGGTTCGTCCCATTTGGGTTTTACAGATAATTACTTATTTAATACGCCTTATACTTTACTTTCGATTTTATCGAAGAGTTTACATTCGTCTTCGTCCGATTAAGGTTCTTTAATTTCCAGTAATTTTCCTTCTACTTGGGATATAGTAGATCCAGGTTCGGGTGTTAACGCTGGTCTCTCCGGACTAGCTTTCCGCTGTTCCTAATCCGTCTTATACTATTAAGATCTATTACTATCCCTATAGTAATACCTCTATACTTCTTCATTAAATTCTAATTCAAAGGTATCGTCTTCCGAATCCTAACTCAATTCTTCTATATTATAGAGTAGCTATATTTCTTCGGAGTTTTCCTCGTTATCTAGAGGTCCTCCTTCTATTACATTAATCTGCAGTCGGTATACTATATTCTTCGACCTGCAGTCTCTAGCTATATAGCCTAGTTTACTATAGCTATAGCAAGTAATTACTTTCTTTCCCCCGTGCTGCTTTTTCCCTTTAAAGTTTCCTTTCTTCTTTCCTATCTAAATAAAGTTAATCTCTATTAGTACTATACTATAGTAAGTATTATATTCTCCGTAATCTTGTCGGTAATTCCTTGTTTTCGAAAAGAATCCCTTATACCGGGTTCCGCTAACTCCTCCGTCATACCGCTTCTCTATAGATCGTTCGAATAGCTTATTATCGATTTCGATCGCATTTTTAATAAGTCCGTCTAGAGTATCGATTACTCCTCTAAATCTTATAAGCTCGTCTTTAACATTATCTTTAAGGCCTTGACAATACATCGTCATTAGCGCATCATCATCCTAGCCTATTTTAGTAGCGTATATTTAAAATTAAGTTAAAAACTCTGACGCTGACTTCTTCTACTTCATGTACTAAATAATGCGTATTACTACGTTTGCCTCGTTGGAAGGTCCGAACATACGGCGGATTTCAACCATAAATTTTGGCATACTTTCCATCCATAACTTAACGTCGCCGTCTTCGTCGTCATCTTCCATATACTTCTTTAGGAAAGGTTCGACCCACTTTTGGGCCCGTCCTCATAGGTATAATATAGCGAAGGTAGTATATCTGGTTACTAGGAGCAGGTCTCCCTGGAACAAAAGGTATAGTTATACTTATGTAAGCCATGGCTTAAGCTTGTCTCTATCTCCGTAGTACAGGTCTGGTACTACAACCTTGATCCTTTTTCTAGATCCTTCGTCCATGGTTTAGCATCTCTAGCCAGTAACCGTTAAGGTACTTAGGGTAGGGTTTCTGCCTGAAGTTGTTAAAGAACTCATCCCTTAGGGTGTTTAAAGTGTTACGACCCACGCCGGTTAGTAACCTAACGGTGCGATAACCGGGTGCGGGTGTAGATGTCTTATGCTTCTGTGGGAGAGGAGTCACTCAGGTAGAATGGCAGTCTTTGTAGTTGAAGGTAGTCAATACGTTCTATATTAATAACTAGTAAAGTATAGTACAAGGAGTACCAGGAAGATTAACCAAGTAGTGGTTTGCCAAGTTGAACACACTGTTCCAAACAACGGGCAAAGCCCCGTATATGTAGACATAAGAAATCCTGCCAAGCCTCCTCGATAGTAGTGATCGCACGCTTAGCGTCTGCGATCGTTACGAGCAACATATTGTGATAGCATTGATCGCACGCTTAGCGCCTGCGATCGTTGCGAGCAACATGTCCTGTCCGAAGTCCTGTGTCCTTCACGACAGTCCTATTAGAACCTTCTGGTTCTAACAAGGTAGCTAGATAGGCGAGGTTCTTAGGGGAAGAAGGCGAAGGTTTTTAGAAAGGGACAGGCTTCTTTAGTATATTATTATCGTATTATTTTAATTAATATAATATTAATATAAAATCGAGTTAGCTTAAAGACTATTAACTAAGTTAGATAGAAACTTAGCCGAGTCGGATAAAAGTCTATCCGAGTCGAACGAAAGTTTCCTACCTTTTCGAACAGGTTACTACTAGGACTATATCTCTAGCTATAGTTCTCCTATATATAACGAATATCGCTATTTCTTCTATATCCTTAATAAGTATACGCCGCCTCCGCCCTATTGGCCCGGGACCTTAAGACCTTAGATACTACCTACTCAAGTATCTATCGATGAATATATACGGAGCCGGACTTACTAGATTCGTATTAATAATATATACTTTGCCGCCGGCTCTTAAGTTATATAGATAGGATATAGAGTTATATTATTAGCTTAACTGATTGAATTAGTTCTTCGACTTAGTTAATAATAATTAGATACCTCCTTCTATTTATAATACGTCCTATAAAGAGAATCTCTACTAGCGGATATATATTAAGTTAGTAGAACTATATCCTCTATAGCGGCGACAGCGTTTAGATTTATTAGAGAAGACGAATCTAGGTTAGAAAAAGCGGCGGGTAGTATTAGCTAGGTCTTTATAGCGGGATTCTAGGATATAAATATTATATCGGTAACGTTAAGTTGAATAGTATAGTTTCTCTAGTCTCTAATTCGAATAACGAGGTCTACTATTTATAATATTTAAACTAGTCCTTAAATTTGCTACTAGCAATACCTATAAGTTAATCTTTCTTCTAATAACAGATTATCGCGACATTCGGAGCAATTCCGCACTTGTAGCCAATTAGAACATCTCTTTAGAGCTGCATTTCCTCTCTCGGCTAGCGCCTTCAACTACCAAAAGTTGAATCCGCTGCGCACTTTTTCGCAGTGATGCCCCGCGCCACATACGCCATATGATATCGAGATAATTTCATAAGTTTTGGAGTCAATCATTAGCTTGCTTGCGCATCAAGAATTTTTAGAATCGGCCCATTTACGCAATAGTTATGAGCAAAAGAAGCGTTTTCGCCATGTTTTGCTAGCAGCGCGAGCTCGGTGGCAAATGCCAAGCATTGAGCTTGGCGCCCCCAGACCAACATCAAAGGTTGAATGCGCACCGCAACTTCTTCGCAGTAATGCCCCGCGCCACATACGTCATATGAGATCGAGATAATCTCATCAGTTCTGGAACCAAGCATGCGCTTTCCAACACCGTCAAAATTTTCAAAATCGGTCTATTTGCGCAAAACTTATAAGCAAAAGAAGCGGTTTCGCTATGTTTTGCGGGCAGCGCAAAGCTCGGTGGCAAATGCCAAGCATTGAGCTTGGCGCCCCCGGACCTAGAACATCAAAAGTTGAATGCGCACCGCAACTTCTTCGCAGTAATACCCCACGCCATATACGTTATATGATATCGAGATAATTTCATAAGTTCTGGAACCAAACATGCGCTTTCCAACGCGGTTCGAATTTTAAAATTTGGCTAAGATTTAGCTAAGGAAAGCTCAAAAAACATATTTTTGCCTCCGGAGTAACCTAAAGCTACCCCCGCAGCCACCCCCGCAGCCGCCCCCGAAGCACTAATATACTAAATCCTTAATAACTTTTAATACATTAGGGTTAGGGCTTAACTTTATATATATAAAATATACTATAAATACGGGGCTTTCTAATTTCACTTCAATTTTCTAAATAGAGTATAAAATAAGCGAGATATAGCCGTTTTACGGTAATCTTCTGTGAAGATTACGGGCACTCACTTGTTATATTATATTATACCTACTCTTACTAAGAGCTTTCTATCTACCTATCTAGATAATAATTAAATTAAGATCCCTTTGCCTTATCCAGAAATATACTATACTCGTATACCTTCTATCTTTGCTATTACTACCGAATAACCCGCCTATAGTATCAAATCCTATAGCACTTTATCTAGTCTATATCTATATTTACGCTTCTAGAGGTATAGATAAGGGTAATACTAGTTTTAAGAACGTAGTTTATAGGGGGAACAAAGTAATAATAGTTATCTCCTTGGCATATCTATATAAATAATTTATCTCGTTTCCCGGAAGTATAGCCCGGAAAGATATAGGATATCCTATAGGATATCCCAAGGGTTGGGTATGGGATGGGATTAGAAGATCCTAAATCCTATATCTTTTAGGAGATATAGAATGGGATCTCAATAGGATATCCTACGGTATAGGATATTGGTAGGATTATCTAATAGTACGGGATATTTTCGGGATATCCTAGTGGCGGATAAGATAAGACCTATATAAAGTATACTTAGAATTTCTAGTCATTATTCTAGTCATCAAAACTTCAATTTTTTTTTGAATATTCTATAATTCTATATTTCCTACTAGAATATTCTATATTATAGAATATTCAAAAAAAAATTTGAAGTTTTGATAACTAGAATAATGAATAGAAATTCTAAGTATACTTTATATAGGTCTTATCTTATCCGCCACTAGGATATCCCGAAAATATCCCGTACTATTAGATAATCCCACTAATATCCCATACCGTAGGATATCCTATTGAGATCCCATACCTCCTACTAATAGTATAGGATTTTAGACCTTAATACTATACTATACCTCTAGATAGGTAAGAGAGCCAATATCCTATACCATCCTATATCTTTCCGGGCTATACCCGGAAGGTAAGGCTAAGCTACGCTATAGTTATTTATTAGGATAATACCTTTTAAACTACTAGGGTAAGGTTAGTATAAAGCCAAGGCGAAATAGTAGAAGAGCTATAGACCTACTATCGCCAGAATATATATAGTAGTAGATAGCTTAGTAATTATAGATAGTTATTATAGTCTTCCGACGATATCCTCCCTTAGTTTAACGATTAAATCCTTTAATATAACTAACTTCGGACTATTATTAACAAAATATTCGATATAATAGATATAGATACTAGCTAGCGGGTATTCAGTCTAGTCTTCTCTTAGATTAGCTAACTCTACAAAGTTTATATAACCCTCGCCGCCGTTATATAAATCCCCTCCTTCGAGCTTATCCGTATATAGAGATAGGTTATCGAGCCGAGCGAATCCTAGAAGGCTTAGGACTATAGTAGCGGCGCGTAGTTTATATATACGTTTAAAGTAGTTGGTAGTTATTAGCGCAGGTATCTCCTTACTAGCCTTGCGAGTAATTACGTATTATCTAGTATATTTTACTTTCGCTTCGTCTTAGATCCTTAGATCCTTAGTACGAAGAGCTATATTTTATACTAGCGAAGGCGGGTATATAATATAACGAATCTTATAGGGAGGTAGTTATACTAGATCGGTAGTCCTAGAGATATCTTAAGTATATAGCGTCCGCTTTATATCGATTATCTTTATCTACTATTATAACTAATTACCTACTACTTTCGCTAGTATAATAGTAAGAATAATACCTAACTTCGCTACGCTAATATTCCGGGCGGCGCTATTCTTGATACACGGATAACTAATATTCTATTTATAAGCCGATAGATATATATCGTAATAACTCCGTAGCTTTAATCTCTCTAGTAAGAGATACTTATTATAATAAGGCGACGTTTCGAATTATTAGATAATTTTGTATATATAGATTTCGATCTAGATAGAGTCGGATGTTAGTATTGCCTGAGTCGAATATCTATATTATCTAAGTTAACTAGAGTCCTTAATAGAAGTAATAATTTAGTTTAGATATCCCTAAACTAGAATCTCGCCTATAGATAGCTCCCCTCTATTAGAAAGCCTACTATCTTATCTAAGCCGTATAGTATAGCTAATAAATAAACGGTACGATCTTCTTTATTTTACCGTTAGGGGCTATAATAGATAATAACCTACGGAGGTTTCGTATATTCTATATAGACTAGTTTCCCTTCTATAGCTAAAATAATAACTCTATATACTACTATATTTTCTAAGACTATTATAGATAGTCCTCTACCTTAGTTATATTAATACTAGGGTAGTATTTAGTAGTAAGTAAATAGTAAGGTAGAGGTTAAAGTACTTATATCCTATTGCGATCCTCCTATTCTAATACCTCTAGATCTTTTATAGCTACTCTAGCTACTACTACCCTACCTATCTTAATATTATATAACTTCGGAACCCTACTATTATAGGCCTTACTAACCTTTAACGCCTTCTCCTTATTCTCTTCTATAGTATCCCCTTCCTCCTCTTACTCCTTCTCTTCCTAATTACTAGTATAGCTACTATTATTTATATTAGAACGGATAAGTATAGGATTATTTAGAGGCCGGGTAGGAAATACTAGTAGGCTTACTTAATTAAGGGGGAGAATTTATAAGGCTTTAGGGCGGGGAATTTAGCGGGAGAGGTAGTAGAGTCTTCGCGTAGAGGATTCTATATATTATAGGTTATATTCTTAGGTTATACCGTAAGAGAAGAATATCTAGCCCGGTAAGATTATATAGAGGTATAATAGGGATAGTAATAATAGGAAGAATAAAATACGAAGAAGTAGAGGCCCTTCGCTAAGTTAGAACGAAGAAGAATACTAGAGTATATAATTTAGTAGTATCGGCGTACCGTAATTAACTAGGTTTACTAATATACCGCGGAAACGGACGTAAGGTATACCTATTATTTAATATTTTACGCGGGCCCGCCATTTTACTAGAGTATAGTTAGTAGGAGCGCGATCGAAGTAAAGTATAAGATATATACCTTATAGGCGCGTCTTAATATAAAACGAGATAGGATTCTCGCCTATATTATATATCTATAAGGTAGCCGCCTTGAATTTACGGGCGTAATTAACTTCGATATCGTTTTTGCTAATACGATAAAGAATTTAGTTAGTCGAGCTATTATAGATACCGTCCTCGCGTAAGACCTCTTTAAATATTCTAAATTCGATCTTATCTAATATAATACTAGCTAGAGGTTTTTTCTCCTTAATAATATCGGAGGTAAAGAAAAGTATATTCGCCGTTATCTCTATTAACTAGATATAGAATCCTATTTCACCGAAGGTAAGCGGATATACTATATATAGAGTACTATCTATAGAGAGAGACGGTATAGTACGCCTTCTATAATTACGATAGTGATTATAGATATTATTAATCTTTCTAGCCATATCTAATTTATAACTCTCTAGCTAGGGTTAGGGGATTCTAGGTATAAAAATAGAGGGAAATACTATTTCTAACTACTATAAGGCCTCGCTAAGTTTAGCCTAGTTCTCTAGTATCCCTAGAGACGTACTAATAATATATCTCCTTTCTATCTCTTTCTTTAATACTACTCTAATCTCCTTATAGTAGGCCTATTTAACTATAAGGCTACGCGAAATAACCGAGACCGTCTAATTCCCGGGGTTAGTATTTTTATAGAATTTAGTAGAAGGTAAAGAGGCTAGAGAGGAGGGGAAAATATTAGCGGCGACGGCTACGGGCTCGTACTAGTATTCTATAGCAGGTATATATATAAGATATAGAGTATTAATTAATATATTAGTAGTAAGAGAAAGGAGTATAGAAAAGGATTAAAAGGTCGATATATAATATATAAAGAATAATTCCGTACTAAGCCTATAGTAATTAGCGTATAATAAGCGATATCCGACTCGAACGCTAAGTATATCAAGCGCTATTCGACTCGGATATTGAGAGTTATCTAACTTAAATACTATCTAATACTCGATATTATTCGACGCGTAGGCTATTCCCTATATAGTATCTATATTAAGTATAGGTATAACTACTTGACTTTCAAGTAGATTTCTCCCTTTATTTAATAATAGTCTTAGTTAAAAGAGTCTATATTAATAGAAAGGTATTATAAGGAAGATTATAACTTAAGATAATACGTTATAAAGGAGTATAGTAGTATATATAGTTCGTATTAAATACGATTATAATCTAGTAAGCTAGGGCTATAAATTATATTCCCTTTTACCTATAGCTTATATTTAGTATATAAGTATATAGTATATCTAGATTTTGGTGGCGGATATTCAAGGAAGACTATAGCGCGAAATATCTACTAAAGATAGAAGAAAGCAAAGGGGAATAGCTAGTAATCTAAGTACTTTCAAGTCTTCCCGAACTAGTATAGATTAGATTTAATATTACTATAGAAGGGTAATAAGAGTCTTATATCTATCTTATACAAAGTTAAAGTATCGCTAAGTAGAAGAAAAGAAACCTATAAAAGCGCGCTATTACTTAGCTAGAAATATCTAGCTTATTTATACGCCTATTACCTCGTTATATTATCTCTACTCTATTTAAATAATACCTTCTAATCTACTCTATATTCATCGTCCGTAATAAAGTAGTAGTTATATATCTTTAGATTTCGCTGAGACAACCGAACTACCTGCCTATTATACTAAATATTATAGAATTATATCTAGTCTATATCTATATTCATACTTCTGAATATATAGGTCAGGGTAATACTAGTTCTAAGGATACGTTTCGTAGAGATAAGGAAGCGCTTATTATCCTCTTCTTAGAATAGCTATATATATAACTTATCTCGCTTCTCGGAAGGTATAGTCGAGCTATACTATAGCTATTTACTAGGAAAATACTTTTTAAACTACTAGAGTAAGGTTAGTATAAGGTCAAGGTAGAATAGTAGAAGAGATATAGACTTACTACCGCTAGAATATATATAATAATAGGAGAACTGGTAAATATAACCAGTTTCTCTGGTCACCCGTAGATATCTTCCCCTAGCAAGCCGATTAACTCTTTAAGTTTTACTAACTTTAGTATATTACTAGTAAGTTTATCGATATATTTAGTATAAATACTATCTAGCGGTATCTTAGCCTAATTCTATATTAGGCTAGCTAACTCTATAAAATCTATATAACCCTTTCCGCTATTATATAAAGGCCTCCCTTTAAGCTCGTCCTAAGTAAGAGTAAGGTAGTTATACTAAGAGAATTCTAGAAGGCTTAGGATAATAGTAGTAGCGCGTAGCTTATAGGCGTGTTTAAAGTAGTTATTAATTACTAGCGTAGGTATCTCCTTGCTAGCCTTGCGAGTAATTATATATTCTCTAGTATATTCGGCTTTTACTATGTCTTAGATCCTCTAATCCTTAGTATAAAGAGCTGCCTTTTACTCTAGATTAAGTAAGTATATAATATAACAAGTCTTGTACAGAGGTAGCTTAATAAGCTTAGTAGTCCTATTAATATCTATAGTTATAGGTATCCGCTTGATTTTGATAGAGTTTAAGATAGCCTTTATATCTATAATATTCTTATTATTCTCGCTCTTATTAACCGGATTCTTTCGCTTTTAGTAGCTAGCGGTTAGTTTCCTAATAACCTCGACTTCGTTATAAGTTATATATTAATACTCTTTAACGGCGTACTACTAAGGCTACTTAATTATATAGATTATAGCTAAGTAGTTAGTTAGGTCGTATATCTACGGTATAGCGGAGAAACCCTATATCTAGGGCAAAGATAATCGGTATATTTTTATACGCCGATTATCTATAGTATTCTACTTATTCTTATTATCCTCTAGTATTTTTACTAGGACTTAGGTACTAATCTTATCCTTAATACTAAGGACTATCTTAGGATATTTACCCTTTACTATCTTTATATTATAGAATTCGTTAATAAAGATCTAGCTAATACGGAAGTTATGGACGAATAGAGACTTAGAGTCCTATAGTACTTCCTTAATATATCTATTATATAAGCCCTTAGTTATAAGGAGTAGAATACGCTCCTATCTAGGTTTAGGTTTTCTATTCTTTTTATATCGAAGTAGTTTAGTATTTTCTAATATAAGTAGGGTAGTATTAATATTATTATATATTTTGCCTATATAGGTATAGAAGTATCGTAGCTTTAATATTGGATATTAAGTATTAATTATCTTCGTCTACTCTTATAACTAATTACCTATTACTTTCGCTAGTACGATAATAAGAATAATACCTTACTTTAGTACGCTAGTTAAATAGGCGGCGCTTTTCTTAATATACGGATAATCGATATCCTATTTATTAGTAGAGGGATATATATTATTACCGCTCTATACCTTTAATTTCGAGGGTAGGAGATACTTAGTATAATAGATTAACGCTTTAAACTATTCGAGATTTTTATAATTCTATTTATATATTTCGAAAACCTCGCGCTATCGTAAAGAGAGTTAATACTCGAGAATATATATAATAAAAATCGTTAGAGTCTAGTTCGAGTCGGACGTTAGTATTATCTAAGTTAATAGTAGGTTTTATTAAAAGCTAGGAATAGATACGAACCTTGCTAAAGCCGGGATCGTCCCTATTAATACCCCCCTACTAGTAAGTACGCCGGCGTATCTAAGCAGCGTAGTAGATTTAATAAATATATAGTATAATCTTTTTTATCTTGCCGTTAGGGGCTATAATAGATAATAACCTATAGAGGGTTCGTATATTCTTAATAGACTAGTTTCCCTTCTATAGTTAGAATAATAACTCTATATACTACTACATTTTCTAAGACTTTTACGGATAGTCCTCTACCTTAGTTATATTAATACTAGGGTAGTATTTAGTAGTAAGTAAATAATAAGGTAGAGGCTGAAGTACTTATATCCTATCGCGATCCTCCTATTCTAATACCTCTATATCTTTCGTAGCTACTCTAGCTACTACTACCCTACCTATCTTAATATTATATAACCCTAGAGTCCTACCTATATAGGCCTTATTAATCTATAATACCTTCTACTTGTCCTTATCTATTAAATCCCCTTCCTTTCTATTATTCTCTTCCTTATTATTTATACTACTACTACTATCTAAGCTAGAGCTAATATCTATAGACTCCTTTAGATTCCCGGTAGACGGACTAGTATACTTATTAGTAAGAAGGGAAGGATTAATAAAAGGCTTTAGGGTAGAGGGTTTAGTAGAAGAGATAGTAGGGTCTTTACCTAGAGGATCCTATATATTAGAGGTTTTCCCTTTAGGTCCTACTATAAGAGAAGAATATTTTAAGTAGTAGGAGAGGGTAAAACTACCTCGGTAAGGTTAATTTAGATAGGCCGTATTGCCCTCGATAGATACTATTATACCTATTAGTTAATATCCTAACTATTAATTAATATAGTATAACTAACGGAGTACCCCTCGCACAATACAAAGCTTATAGCGCCGGTAACCACATAAATATATATCGCGGATAGTATTTTGTAGATCTTCGTTTATAGTTACCTCTATAATCCTATTAGATATATAGATAAGGGTACTCCCCCGGGTATTATCTTTAGCGGTCTAGAATTTCTTAGTTTCTAGGAACTAGATTAAAGTATTGTAACTAAGTTAGTCCTAGAGCTAGTTAGCGTTAGTAAGCGAAGTATTACGTATAATATACCGTAGTTAGACAAGATAGAATTTATTATCGCGCGTATAACTAATTCTAAGGATAATATAAGGCGGGTAGGTATTATCTAGGGCTAGAGCTAGTACAAAGAATAGTCTAGTATAATCGGGTTACTTAGTATAGATATTATTATATCTAGGCTTTTTTAAACTAAACGAGTTATAAGACTCCTCTAAGGGTCGTTTACTAGTATATTAGTTAGTTACTCTAGATACTTTATTAAGTAGTCTTACGAGTATATATATTACTTTATCTCTAAAAGGTAGTATATAGTTAGGTAGAATAAAGTTAGTAGTAACGGAGTTAAGGACCTTAGTAAAGTCCTGGCTATATTAGGGGCCTGCCTAGAGCGAGTCGATAGGGGTATAGTATAACTAGAAGAATATATCTAAGGAGAGAAGATAGATATATAAAGCCTGCGCGTCCTAGAGATGCGCCAAGCCGCTAGCTATGAGCGATAATCGAACGTTCGATAACTATATTCGATAACCATGCTTTATACTACGCGTATCGGCACTAATAGTAAGCAAAGGCCAAGCCGTGACACTACCCCCCCCTCAAGCAAGTATCGTCCCTGATGCGGAAGGCAAGACGACTATAGCCGACTCGGACTACCTAGTTTGTTCGGGTAGCGCGTATAGAAGTCGTCGACTATGTCCTAAGCGTTGCCAAATTCGCCGCCGTCCGCATAGTACTATTGGCGGTCCGGTTATTACTCGTTCTTCTATCGGACCCGGAACTACAGACGGTAGCCGCGACCGAATAGTCTAGTATCCAAGATGTCATCGATCTCCTACTCTTCCTGGTTATCTACTATAATAGGTCTTGGCGGCTCCGTTCGCTGACTAGGTAAAGGGTCCGTAGATACTTTTCGTAGTAGACTAGGGTAGAAGACGTTATATATTTGTATACTAGATAGGAGTTCTAGGCGGTATAATGATCTAACTTTATCTGATACCTTAAATAGTCCTAGTATCTTATTATCTAGTTTCCTACTCGGACGTTCTATACTTATATTCCGACTAGATAGGAATACTATATCTCCTTTATCGTATATAACGTTAGATCGCTTCTTATTAGCTTAATCCGTTATTCTCCTACGGCTCGTAATAGATTATTTAGTTATAAAGTCTAAGACTCTAGTTATACGATCTATAATATAGTTCGCCTTAGTATACTAGATACGCTTACGAGCCGTAGATCTAGTGTCTATAGGTAGAGAGAAAGATATCTAAGGGTAGAAACCTTTATTAGTAAAGAAGGGAGTTATTCCCGTAGTACTAGTAATAGAGTTATTATCTATAAATTCGGCTATAGAGAGAAGTCGGACCTAGTTATCTTATATATACGAGTAATACGTTCTCAGGTAACACTCGACGTCTTAATTAGCCCGTTCCGTCTAACTATTAGTTTCCGGATAGAACGCCGTAGATAGCTTGATATTAATCTTTAGTTACTAATATAATACCTTCTATACTAATAATACGAACTATAGCCCTCGATCGGAGATAATTAACTCTAGGAGACTATACGAGCGGAAGATATATCTTATTAGGATGTCGGCCGTAGCTTCCGTAGACGTGCCTTGATTAGTCGCAATATATAGAGCGTAGTGGCGCTCTTTGGAAAGCCGATCCACGATAGTATATATAGTATTATACCCTTCCGAGACGGGAAGTCCAGTAATAAAGTCTATAGAGATATCTTACTAGCGTTACTCCGGTACCGGTAAAGTCTATAGTAGCCTATTATATTAGTCTCGAGGGGCCTTGCTTCGTTAGTAGATATAGTAATTATAGATATAGTAAGTAATCTCATCTTTTATGCTACGCTAGTAGAACTATCTCTTTACTAACTCAAGCGTCCTATTTCTACTAGGATAGCCGTATACGGGTTAGTTATAGCTTTCCTTAATTAGGTCTATATAGAGCTTAGCTATTACTAGAACCTAAAGACGATCCTTATAGAAGAGTATATTATTATAACTAGAGTAATAACGTAGGTTGACTATCTCGAATATCTGAGACGGATCCTTCGCGAGGGTATTACGGATACGCCTATAGTCGTCGTCTTCCTTGTTTACTAGTACTACCCTTACGTATAGAGGTAAGTCTTTATTAGCTATCGCGTTAATCCATTTATCTAATATAGTATCGTTACCGCTACCCCCCTCTTTAAGGTTTCTGTCCTTAGAGAATTTCTAAAAATACTCTAGAGATAGTAGGGCACAGTATTGATACTTTTGACGCTTATCTTGGTTATTAGTAGGAACTAAGTTTGGTATACGCGTTAAGGCGTCTACTTTGCTATTAGATTTACTACTCCGGTATATGATTTTGAAGTTAAAATTAGCTAATTTCTCTACCTATCGAGCTTGATAGCGCGTTAGCTCCTTTATCTATATAAAATATTCAAGGCTCTTATAATTAGTAAATATTTAGACGGGGATATTAGTTAATTCTAACTTAGGACGCTAGTATTCTAGGTAGCGGATGATTATAAGTAGCTCCTTATCGTAGATCTTATAGTTATACTCCGCAGGTAGTAGGTTCTTACTATAGAATATAACTAGATAAAGGACTCCGTTATCGTTAGGTTAGGATAGGATACCGCTATTAATATAATCGGACGAATCTATCTCTAGTACCGCTGGTCGGGATCTATTGTAATACCGAAGTACTAGGGCACTAGTAACCGTACTCTTAAGACGCTCGAAGGCCGCCTAATATACTTTAGACTACTAGAATAGACAATCCTTTTTAGTAAGCGATACTAAGGGTCTAACCATTTTCGAGAAGTCCTTAATAAACCGGCGGTAGAAGTTATAGAAACTAATAAATACTTATACCTCCTTTAGACGAGTTAGGGGTTCCTAGTTAATAATAACCTCAACTTTCGAAGGGTCTATACGTAGACCTTCTATTAATACGATTAGTCCGAGGAAGGTTATCTCTTAGACGTAGAATTCGCATTTCTCGATATTAACCTATAGTCCCGCCTCCCGAAGCTTCAGTAAGACCTTTCGTATATATTACTTATACTCTTTTTCCGTCTTACTATAGATTAGGATATTATCTAGATAGACCTAGTAGAAATCGTTCAGGTATTCGAAGAGGGTATTATTTATATAGTACTAGAAGGACGTAGGTCTATTAGTTAGGCCAAATAGTAGGACGTAGTATTTAAACGCTCCGAATAAGGTAGTAAACGTCGTAAAATCTTCGCTATCCGGATATATACGGAGCTTATTAAACATAGCAATAATATCTAGCTTTATAAGGTATTTATATCCGATAACGCGAGTAAGTATTTCCTTGATAAGCGGTATAGGATAGCGGTTCCGAATCGTAAGGGTATTAAGTTTCCGATAGTCGACGCAGAAACGGAGACTTCTATTATACTTCTAGACGAATAGGACTAGTAACGCGTAGGGAGCTATACTAGGTAAGATAAAGCCCTTCTTAAGATTATCGTCTAAGTATTCCTTAATCTTTTAGAGCTTAAATCTAGATATCGAGTATAAGCGACTCTAAAGGGGCTTCTTTCCAGGTTCCATCTCGATCTTATAATTATATAATCGATATAGTAGAAGTTCCTTGGCTTTGCTCCGATTAAAGATATTAATAAGATTATAGTATTCCCGGGGAAGCTTCTGCTTGACTATCCCCTCCGTTACTTCTAATACCTTATAGATCTAGTCTAGTATAGATCCATTCTAGATAGCCTTCTCTAACTCAGCCATTATTATAGAGAAGTATTAGACGTCGCGCTTCTTTTGGTTCCTTATATATATATAGAATACGGTAGCGCTAATCTCAGCGATATCTAGTACCTCTGGTTTCTTAGGTAGCGGAGGCGGATAATTCGTAGGAATATTTATTATCTTATCTACCTTCTCGGTAGGAGGCTTCACAAGAGCTTAGGGGGCCCTAATATAGTCACAGCGGCCAGGTAGGAAGACGATACGGTCATCTACTATATCTAGTAGGATCTTATACTTATTCATCCATAGCTTACCGAGGATAATATATTAGTTACCCAGGCTAGTAATAAGTATAGGTACGGTTAACTCAAGATGGTTATAGACCTTTATAGAAGGGTAAATAGTATAGGTAACGGGTTTCTTTCGTATCTTGCCGTTATATCCGCAGAGGTAATATAGTTTAGCGAGAGGTATAGAGACGATATCAAGATACTTAGAAAGTAGTTACGCTTCTTTTTCATCGATGAATGAATATATAGTAGTACTAGTATCAGTAAGGGCTTTAGATTAGTATTCTTTTCCTTGAGTAAGTAATATAATAGGGTATATAAATGATCTTCTGCTATATAGGTTATAGATATCTACCGATAATAAGAATAGTAGGTCCTCGAGGGCGACTTCCCTGAGGACTTCTAGTTTTCCGACTCCGAGTAGTCTTCTATCTCGCTAATATCGCTAGGTACCTTTTCTCCTTTATTAGCTTTACCTACTTCGTCCTATATCCTTCGAACGGTCTCCTTCCTCTTCTTAGGATAGTCCGTAGCAAAATACCCTTCCTTATCATAAATATAGTATCGCTTAGAGTCTTAGGACTTGGTTAGAGGGGCGTCTCTACAAGGTGATATAGGACGGCGAGGTGCGACAACGACTGTAGGTTCAATAGATTGTCGTTTCGTAGGGGGGATATATATAGGTAAGGCACGCCTGGCCGTAGCTGGGGTAGTCCGAGTTAATAAGCGTATTAAAGCCGATGCCATTCGCTTATACTTCTCGCTTATATGGTACTATTAATTATCCACCCGCTAATATAAGTCGCTAATCTCCTTCAAGGTGCGGAAGTTATAAGGGGTAGCTATAATCGCGTCTTATAGGCGAAGGTTAACTTTATCCTTTAACTCATCGATTATAGTCTCCTTATCTAGCTTTAGGTAGTTAGTATATATATAGAACTAGGAGAAGAAGGTAGCAAAGGTATCGGTAGCCTTCTATCTTAGCGTCTTAAAACTATAGTATATATCGTCCTTTTTATTCGGATTCCCTATAATATCGCTTAACGTACTAAAGACTTCTTCCGGATTCGTGAAGTACTTAGGATCGTTCGTTCGATAGGCTTAGATATACTTTACTATAGTACCTCCTATACGAGAGATAACGTAGATTACTCGAGTAGCGTTATCCTTAAAGTAATCCTCGTTGATTATAAGCTTATCGCGGATTTACTAGGTCTAGTCCTTAATAGTAAGGTCGCCATCTATCTCGCAATATAGCGGTAGGTTAGGTACCTTTAGTATACGGGTCTTCGAATCGCTAACTATTAAACTTGGAGTCTCCTAGCACTAGGGAGATCTATCCGCTTGCAATTCGGCAATACGTTTCTCCTAACAAGTATTCCAATCTTCTAGATCTATATTCTGCGATTATAGCGTTCGGACCTTCTCTTAAGCCACTTTCTTCTAATATTAGGCCGATATAGTAGCGTCGTTGGCTCGATCGACCTTATTAACTATATTACTCTATTCTTCGATATAGGAGAGGGCGGCGTCACGCTCCTAACGGAGTTCTTCGAGGGATTATAGTAGCTAAGCCGGCTAATACTTGGCCTAGTACTACAATTGCGGTATATTACTGATATCCTATAGAGTCTCAGTATCTTTAGCACCGGTAGACGTATCTTAAGGGATGACTGATACGCGTCGGTATACTTACGCTTGTTATAGGATGTCGTCGCGCTATTACTCCGTATCCTAGGGTAAGGATTCGCCTAGTTAGACTCGTGCTATAGCGTATATAGTCGGTTGTTTTGGTATAGGGGTGTTTTTTTCTTCAACACGGCAACTCGTATTAGCTATAGGTAGACTAGTATACCGTTCTTATACTCCGTAGAGCTCTCTAGTAGTATAGCCTCAGTAACTACTCCTGCAGTATAGACTTAGGGACCTTCCGCGTCGTTTGTTTATACTCGCTAACCGGCTTATAAGCCCTACCGTTTATTTAACCTCGCTAATAAGCGCACGAGGGCGGGATAAGGATAAGATATATTCTAATATTAGGGGCCTGCCTAGAGTAAGTCGATAGGGGTATAGTATAACTAGAAGAATATATCTAAGGAGAGAAGATAGATATATAAAGCCTACGCGTCCTGGAGATACGCCAAGCCGCTAGCTATGAGCGATAATCGAATATTCGATAACTATATTCGATAACCATGCTTTATACTACGCGTATCGGCACTAATAGTAAGTAAAGGCCAAGCCGTGATAGGCTAGAACCTCGAAGATTTTCGCCCTAAATAGTAGTACCCCGTAGGCGGTCTTTAAGTACTTGACGGAGGGTATTAAACAAGCTATTACTATACCGTAAGCCTCTATAGACATTAGGGAGGTTCTATAGGATTCTAGGCCGATTACTAGACTTTAGCCTACTAATAAGTATATAGAAATTGGCCTCGGTTAGCGTAGGCTCTAGCGTTATATCGACCTGAGGGTCGATTAGAGAAGGACCGGCTATATTAGATAATATTATAGATAATTCTAATACGTCTATAATAAGAATAATAATAATAGGACGAATAAAATAGGGAGAAGTTAAGGATTCTTCGCTGAGTTGGAGGGATAAAGTAGGTAATACGACTAGTAGGGTCTATACCGGGTTTTTATTTATAATAGCGATTGGTCGGTAGTTAGTAAATATAATACTAGTAAGGTAAATACGTTACGAAATAGTTTAATACTTAATATAATTAGGTAATATAGACCCTTCTCTATAGAATAGTACGTCGGAGTAGTTATAAGTAGATAAGTTTAGCTATCGAAAGATTAAAAGTAGCGAGCTTTAATATAATAGATAAAGATATAAATTAAAAGCGGAACTTATATATATATAGTATATAGAAAGCGAATAGCTGATTTTAAACGTACTATATCTAGCTTTATACTTAATACCTAATATCTAGTAAAGATAGAGTATTAAAACTTATTATCTACTTATAAAGATTAATTAGATTTCTTCTTCTATTCTTCGAAATATAAGTCTTAATTAAGTACTCTATTATAAAAATAATCCAAGTTCGACTTAGACGTATATTTTAGTAATAGGGGTATATACCGTAAGGTTTATAACTAATTATATTTCCTAATTAGATAAGTAACCGGGGCGTTTATTAAATATATCGTATAGAAAGAAAATCCCCTTAAACTATCTATTAATTAACGCCTTCTATAGGATAATACTCTACTATACGTATATTATAATTTAATTGATAGTAACGGTTAAAAATAGACTATATAAGGCGATATAAAGATAGATTTATCCTAACCTATAGCGGGTTAGCTTAAAGGATTTAGTAGCGAATATATTTACTAATACCTATCTAGACGCGTTGATCTTAATAATAATACCTCTATATTACGCCCGAGCTAGATAGATTAATAGTATAAATATTACTAGAAGTAGTATAGTAGTAGAAGCGGCCTAACTAGGTATCTACTACGCTATAAGGGCCGGGACCCTAATTGGACGCGTAGGAGATAGGTACACCTCGACGAAGATAAAGTCGAGGGCCCTATTTATAAATACTAAAGAGACGAGGTTAATATAATTAGCGATAGTCCCCGTAAGGGCGAAGGTAGATAAGTCCCCTAGGAGGACCTGACTATTTTAATAGATAACGATACTCTAGGGCGATTACTTAAACTTACCGACTCTACTAACGAGATCTAGTACTAGTAAGACAAGCTAGATATAGTACTCGATTAATCGAAGTCGATAACGGCGTTAAGTACTATAAGTACTATCTCTACCTTGACTATTAGCTCTATAGAGTACTACCTATAGAAGCGAGGTACTAGAAGGCCTTTAGAGGAAGAGGATATAAACCTAGCCGAGTTATTGTCTATACCCCTATCCGAGTCGATATCCGAGTTAATACCTAAGTCGAACCCGGACTAGTACTCTTTCTATTTAGAAGCTAATTATACCCTAGCTTTATAGATATATAACGCCCGACTATCTAGCGGTATATTAGAACTATAGGTTCTAACAGGACTATCCTATAGGACAAGGTGCTATAGATAGGACTAGCAGCTGAAGCGATAAGCGCAACGAGCGCTATGCGCTCATGGCGCTCATTACGCTCATGGAATACTTGGTAGGATTTCTTATATCTATATATACGGGGTTCTTCCTACTATTTAGAATAGTATATTCAACTTGGTTAATCTTCCTAGTATTCCTTGTACTATACTTTACTAGTTATTAATATAGAACGTATTAATTACCTATATAACCGAAGACTACTATTCTATCTAAGTAACTCCTCTCCTATAGAAGTATAAGACACACGAACCCCTACGGTTGGTTATCGCACTATTAGGTATATAACTACCGTAGGTCGTAACACTTTGAACACTCTAAGGGATAAGTTCTTTAATAACTTCAGGCAGAAACCCTACCCTAAGTACCTCAACGGTTACTAGCTAGAGATACTATACTATAGACGAAGGATCTAGAAAAAGGATTAAGGTTATAGTACCAGACCTATACTATAGAGATAGGGACAAGCTTGAGCTATAGCTCACGCAAGTATAACTATATCTACTATTCTAGGGAGACTTGCTCCTAGTAACTAGATATACTACCTTCGCTATATCGTACCTACGAGGACGGGCCTAAAAATGGGTCGAACCTTTCCTAAAAAAGTATATAGAAGACGACGACGAGGATAGCGATATTAAATCTTGGATAGAAAGTATACCAAAATTTATAGTCGAAATCCGCCGTATATTCGGACCTTCTAATAAGGTAAACGTAGCTATATATATTATTTAGTATATAAAGTAGAAGAAGTCAGCGTTAGAGTTTTCAACTTAGTTTTAGATATACGCTACCAAAATAGGCTGGGATGATAATACGCTAATAATAATATATTATTATAGCCTTAAAGATAATATTAAAGACGAGCTTATAAGGTTCGGAGGAGTAATTAATACCCTAGATAGACTTATTAAAAATGCGATCGAGATTAATAATAAACTATTCGAATAATCTATAGAGAAATAGTATAACGGAGGAGTTAGCGGAACCCGGTATAAGGGATTCTTCTTAAAAATAAAGAATTACTAATAGGACTACGGGGAACGTAATACTCACCGTAGTATAGTACTAATAGAGATTAACTTTATTTAGATAGAAAAGAAGAAAGGAAACTTTAAAGGGAAAAAGTAGCACGGGGGAAAGAAAGTAATTACTTACTATAGCTATAGTAAACTGGGCTATATAGCTAGAGACTATAGGTCGAAGAATATAGTATACCGACCGCAGATTAACGTAATAGAAGGAGGACCTCTAGATAATAAGGAAGACTCTAAAGAAATATAGTAACCCTACGATAAAGAGGAATTCGATTAGGATTTAGAAGGCGATACCTTCGAATTAGAATTTAATAAAGAAGTATAGAGGTATTACTATAGGGATAGCGATAGATCTCGATAATATAAGACGGATCAGGAATAGCGGAAAGCTAGTCTAGAGAGACTAGTATCGATACCCGAACCTAGATCTACTATATCCTAAGTAGAAGGAAAATTACTAGAAGTTAGAGAACCTTAATTAGATAAAGACGAAAACTAACTCTTCGACGAAATTAAAAGTAAGGTACAAGGTATATTAAATAAGTAATTATCTATAAAACCCGGATAGGGAGAACCTATACGAGACTATCGATACGATAGGGAATATTAGTAATATAGTAAAGTTCTATATACTAAATATATATTACCTAATTACTTACTATATAAGGAAGAGAGGAGCCGAATAGCGAAAGAGTATACGGTACCTCTATTAAAGAGAACCCCTTATAGAGAAACCTAGTAGTATAAGTATAAGGAAGATAGTTACTAGTAGTATCTTGTAAGTAAAAGGAAGTATTACTACTTCCTATACTTTATAGATAAGTAGGAGAAGGAAAGAAATAACTTACTTAAGGTCTTCAAGAAAGGAGCTTATAACTAAGTACTATAGTATAGCTACCTATATAACGGATATACTCTATATAGGGCGATAAAGGAATTATATAGATTCCTACTATTATAGGGAAAAGAGTAATCCCTTATACTACGGGGAAGTATAAGGAGATTAATACGTTATTCCCTAAACAACAATTGTGTTCCGCCTAGTATCACACTTATATTATTATACTAGTAAATATCAATAGATAGTAGACCGTAGCGATAATAGATAGCGGAGCTATAGGAAATTTTATCTCAAAGAACTTGGTAGACTTAAGCGGCCTACCGACCCGAAGGAAGAAATTATCCTACGAACTTCGCCTAGCTAACAGGTTAGTATTTTTAATAGGAAAAGTAGAGGAGGAGATATACTCCCTACTAGTAATAATTTAGTAATACTACGAGGAGATTATATTTAATATAGTTAGGATAGCTACTTATAATATTATTTTAGGAATACCTTAGTTAAATAAATATAACCTAGAAATTAACTGGAAGATAAAAGTACTTAAATTCGGACGATCTAGAAATATTACTAGTATTAGACCTATTAGTCAATAGTAGATAATAATAGATAAGAGAAAGAACCGAAGACCAGTCGAAGTATATATTACTTTATTTTCGAATAATAAGAGTAACTTCTAAGAGAGAAGGCTCGACTCCTTAGTTACTAGTAAGGGTTAGTAGGATACTAAAGAGAGAGCTATCGAAGGAAAAGACGAACCTTCTATAATCCCTCGGGAATATAGATAGTAGGTATACCTATTCGAGGAAGAGATAAGCGTAAAAGCGTTACCTAAGTACTAACTATAGGATTATAAAATCGAACTCGAACCTAGTAAGACGCTAATATTTGGATCTATCTATATATTATTAGAAAAGGAACTTACTATACTTCGCGGGTATATCGATAAGAACCTTAAGAAGGGATTTATTCGGGAATCTAAATCACTAGTAGATTATCTAATCCTCTTCGCGCCGAAGAAAGATAGAAGTCTAAGGCTATATATCAACTATCGGAAGTTAAACGACATTACTATCAAGAATCGTTACCCTTTACCAAATATTAGCGAGCTATAGGACCGGCTCGGTAAGGTAAAGATATTTACGAAACTAGACCTTAGAGGGGTATATAACCTAATCTAGATAAAAGAAGGCGAAGAATGGAAAACTACCTTCCGGACCAGATATAGCCACTACGAGTACCTAGTAATACCGTTTAGACTCACTAACGCACTAGTAACCTGCTAAGTACTTATTAATAATATTATACAAGTATATTTAGATCGAATAGCGATAGCGTACCTTAATAATATCTTAATTTACTCTAAGGATAAGGAAGAATACGTTAAGTATATATAGGACGTTATCGAATACCTATTACAAGCGGGACTTCTCCTTAAACCAGAAAAGTGTAAGTTTTATAGAGACTCTATTAAGTTCCTAGGATTTATAGTTAGTATAAAAGGTATTAGTATAAGCCTAGAAAAAATCAAAGCTATAGCGGAATAGCCTATACTATAGAACGTTAAAGTAATATAAAGTTTCTTAGAATTCGCTAACTTTAATAGGAAGTTTATTAAAGGCTACTTAAAGAAAGTACTTCTACTTATAGATATTACTAAGAAAGATATCGGATTTATATAGGGATATAAATAATAGAAATCGTTTAATACGTTAAAGAAAGTATATACGGATCCTCTAGTACTCTATACCTTTCAAGCTAACGAACCGGCTCGTATCGAAATAGATACCTCGGATATTATAATAGGAGTATACCTTTATTAAATAAAGGACCAAAAGTAGTATCTAGTTACCTACTTTTTACGAAAGATATCGGTAGTAGAATAAAACTATAATATACACGATAAAGAACTACTTGCCGTAGTATATATACTTTAAAATTAGAGAGTATATATAGAAAGCTACTTAGACCTAACTATCTTTATAGATTATAAGAATCTTCTTAATTTTATAATAACGAAGGAGTTAAATAGAAGATAAGTTAGATAGTTAGAACTACTTAGATAGTATAAGTTCAAGATAACCTATACCCTAGGAAAGGATAATAGTCGAGTAGATACGCTTAGTAGGCGATTAGACTATATAGAATAAAAGAACGTTACGGAACGACTAATCCTAAAACGAGAAGCCGATAGATTATTAGTACCGCACTAGGTATTAGTAATAACCCTTCGTATATTAGGACCTGACACGACTAACAAGATCGTAAAGGCCTACAATAACGATATATTCGTAATAAAGCTACGATAGGATTAACCGGATTTAGTATTGCTTAAATATTAGGATAAAACTTACTTACCTAATATATACGTTAAAGAAGTAATTAGGGATTACTACGATAACCCTTTGTAAGGTCACCCTAGAGTATCTAAAACTATAGAACTTCTAGGACGAGGATACGTAGCGCCGAAACTTCGGACACGTATTAAATAATATATTAAAGAATATATCCAATACTAGTAGAATAAATCTGCGCGATATACGAAATACGAGCAAATTCAGTTTACGCCTATACTAGGGTCACTATAGGATGATATTATAATAGACTTTATAGTCAAACTACTACCTTCGAAAGATCTAGCTATATAGGATACCTTCGATTTAATTATAGTTATTATAGATAAACTTACTAAGTATATAATTATAATACCATTTAAGGAGATATATAAAGTAGATTAGTTAGCCTTTATACTACTCGATAAGCTAATAAGGGATTATAGTATACCCAAGTCGATAATATCCGATAGAGATAAGTTATTCACTTCTAACTATTAGAGAATACTAATCGTAGCAATTAGAACTAAACTTCGGATATTAACGGCGTACTATCTATAGACTAATAGATAAATAGAGCGTGCAAACCAAATAATAGAAGTATACCTAAGATATTATATAAACCAGAAATAGGATAACTAGGTTTTACTACTTCTAATAGTATAACTAGTATATAATAATAAAAGGTTAGATATAATAGGCCTGATACTATTCTTTACCAACTACGGAAAGAATATAAATATATTTCTATAATCTAGAGAAGGACCTAATATAGAAAAAGCCTTAGTTAAGGTAGAAGAGCTAAAGAGTTTATATAAAGATATATAAAAAATAATTAAAAGCTTAAATAATAAGTTAAAAGAGCTCGTTAATAGTAAAAGGAAGAATATTCCTCAGCTTAAAGAGGGGGATAGAGTATACCTCCTAACAAAAAATATAAAAATAACGAGACTAAGTAAGAAACTAGATTATATTAAGGTCGGACTATTCTTGATCAAGAAGGTAAAGGGGGCTATTAACTATAAACTCGAGCTTCCGCCTGACGCCAAAGTATATCCGGTATTCTATATCTTACTTCTAGAGCTAGTAGACTCTAATATACTACTCTAAGAAACGTTTTATTATAATGTTAAGGAAGAAACGGAATATAAGGTCGAGAGGATCCTAGATAGAAGAAATTAGTTCTATCTAGTTAAATAGAAAGGGTATAACAAAACGGAAAGTACCTGGGAACCTCTTAGGAACCTTGCGGGGAATTGTAGGGAATACCTATAAGAGTTTTATTAGAGATAAGAGAAGACTAGTCGAAACTCTCGGGGCCCTCTAGGCCGGGGGGAGGTCGAACTACTTAGAGCCGATATTAAATATTAAACCGTTAGGAGTATTAGAAGGAAGGTTTTTATCCTTCTCTAACTCCTTAATATTCTATAACTCGTACTTAACTAATCTTTTCTCTTTATCCTAGATATAATCGAATTATAATTAAAGGCGTATAAGTTTCGCCTGCGTTTCTTTTATTTCTAACTAAGTATTATCGCGTACTTTTTTAATATAACGTATCTTATCGACAGATATAACTAGGTTATACTTCTTACCTATAGATATATAGTTAGAATAACGGTCCGAACGAACACCTACTAAGTATTACTTATTGGCCTTCGTATATAAGGTATAAGGATATATTACGAATCTAGATAATTCGCTAGAGAGTTCTTTACGGCGAACGAGGGGATCTTTAGAATAGATATTTCGACGAGGAGGTATAAAGGATAGATAGTTTCTCGGGACGAGAAATCTAGAGGAGGGGGCTAGTATTAGAACTATAGGTTCTAATAGGACTATCCTATAGGACAAGGTGCTATAGACAGGACTAGTAGCTGAAGCAATGAGCGCAACGAGCGCTGTACGCTTATAGCGCTCAAGAATAATAAGCGCAATAAGCGCCGTGCGCTCATAACGCTTATAGAATACTTGGTAGGATTTCTTATATCTATATATATAGGGGTCTTCCTACTATTTGGAATAGTATATTCAACTTGGTTAATCTTCCTGGTATTCCTTGTACTATACTTTACTAGTTATTAATATAGAACGTATTGATTACCTATATAACCGAAGACTGCTATTCTACCTAAGTGACTCCTCTCCTACAGAAGTATAAGATATACGAACCTCTACGGTTGGTTATCGCACCATTAGGTATATAACTACCGTGGGTCGTAATACGGTATAATAGATAATTTCTTTAAAGATACTCGATTACGACCTTTCCACGGACCCTATAGCTTTAATAGCGCTCTATAACTAAAATCTAAGCTATATACTATAAAGTATTCTGCTACTACTAGTAGATAGTCTCGGTAAGCGTTTAGTATCCTATCGATTTAACCGGACGAGACAACTAGAATATATTATATACTCTACTTCGATATAATAGGTATAATACGAACTCTTATCGGATATAAACCTTTTAATTCGAGTATTAACTATATACCGATACGCTAGCGAAACCTTGACGGGGGTCTAATCGTTAGTAAGATATATATAGCCTACTAGTAGTAGGAGATATAAGATAAGCTCCCTAATAGCTTAATAGTAGTACCGGTTATAATATCGTTAGATAAGACCTATTTATTACGGATACACGGAGATTAATAGGTATAGCCAGTCTATATTACTATCGGTAATCTCGATCGAGGTATTCGGTAGGTATAGGTTCGGCCCGGGATAATATTGCTTGGACTAGTACTATTAGTCTATAATAGTATAAAAGCCGAGGTATATTACTACGCTATAGGGCTTATAGTCGAGGGTAAGCCGGCCGAAATACGGATCTTACTTAATATACTAATAATATTCTTTTAAAGTACTTAAGGAGCTGGCGCCGAAGGGGATCCTTATTATATACGTAGACGGATGAATATAATAATACTACCTAATACTCGCGTCTATACTAGGCGACTATAAGGAACAAGTTTTAATAACCTCGATCAAGAGCAGTAAATACTATCCGGTCTACTTAGTACTACTAAATGAATAGGAATAACTATATCCTGAAAAACTATATCTAAAGCAAATACCTGAATAGACTATAGAGTAGTTATAGATATAAAAAACGTACGATAAGAATATATCTAGGGTATTACTAGATATAATAGTATATAACCGGCCTAACTTTACAGACGGCTACTTCGCAGTTAACGTCTACTAACTATAGACGTTTAATATATTATACTAATTAATAGTTAAAGGGCTATTAAACTACCTCCTAGACTGGCTTAGGGAGTATATCGGAGAGGGATAAATAAAGCTTAAGGTATAAGCCTTAATCGACGCCCGGTTTCGAGCTATACCTAAATTTACTAAGCTAAGGTGATTTCGGGAGTTTAGTAAGCTAAGCTAATAGATAGGAGAGGAGAGTAAAGAGATATTATAGATTATAATACCCGTCTTCGCTCCTCTATTATCCGAAAAAACCCTAGATATACTATATATAGGACGAGCTATTATTAACTTTATTATACTTATAAGATACTAATCCTATAATAAAGTAATACTAGAATATATAAACGTAGCGTTAGAAAGGATTGATCTACTCAAGGAGGTATTTCGAAAATATAGGCCAGTTAATAAGAAAACGGGCGAGCAAACTTTCAACTTTCCCAAATTCTATAGTATTAGTTATTATATTAATATAATTAGATACTACGGTCCGCTAGATAGATATAGTACCTAAGCCTCGGAAAGGGTATATCCGATATTACTAAAGAATTACTATAACCGAATAAATAAGTATAAAGATTACTAGGAGTAATTAATAGAATATAACGAACGCTATATTAAGTTAATAATTATATAGGATAAGTAAGTGCCCGTAATCTTCACAGAAGATTACCGTAAAACGAATATATCTCGCTTATTTTATACTCTATTTAGAAAATTTAAGCGAAATTAGAAAGTAATCTATCTATAGTGTTAAATTATAAGCTTATCTATAACTTTGTATAATAGTAACGGTTTTGGTATATATAAAAGCTAGCTATTTAGATAGCTCTAGGATGCAGAAATAATCTTTGAAGCTTTGTATGGTTCGGATGGTTCCAGGACACTTTTCGCCCCCGGAACGAATAGGCAATATACCGCCAAATCGCCATATGCGAATGAGCAATTCGGTGCCATATCTCTATGTGCGAATAGCCAACCTGCCGTTATATCGAATAGGTAACCTGATCGCTATATCGCCATGTGCGAATAGGCAATCCGGTGCCATATCGCCAACAGTGCGAATAGGCAACATACCGCTATATCGCCATATACGAATAGGCAATCCGGTGCTATATCCCCAACAGTGCGAATAGGCAACATACCGCCATATCACCATATGCGAATAGGCAATCCGGTGCCATATCCCCAACAGTGCGAATAGGCAACATACCGCCATATCACCATATGCGAATAGGCAATCCGGTGCCATATCCCCAATAGTGCGAATAGGCAACATACCGCCATATCACCATATGCGAATAGGCAATCCGGTGCCATATAGCCAACAGTGCGAATGGGCAATCCGATGCCATATCGCCATGTGCGAATAGGCAATCTACCGCCATATCGCCATGTGCGAATAGAGCAATCCGGTGCCATATCTCGATGTGCGAATAGGCAACCTGCCGCCATATCGCCATGTGCGAATAGGCTGTCCGGTGCCATATCGCCAACTGTGCGAATAGGCAATCTACCGCCATATCGCCATGTGCGAATAGGCAATCCGGTGCCATATCGCCATGTGCAGAATAGGTAATCCAGCGCCATATCGCCATGTGCGAATAGGCAATCCGGTGCCATATCCCCAACAGTGCGAATAGGCAACATACCGCCATATCGCCATATGCGAATAGGCAATCCGTCGCCATATCGCCATGTGCGAATGAGCCATCCGGTGCCATATCGCCATATGCCGAACAGGCAATCCGCCGCTATATCGCCATGTGCGAATAGGCTGTCCGACGCCATATCGCCATGTGCGAATAGGCAATCCGGTGCTATATCGCCAACAGTGCGAATAGCCAACCTGCCGCCATATCGCCATGTGCGAATAGGCAATCCGGTGCCATATCGCCATGTGCGAATATTGCTTATAAGTTTTGCGCAAATAGACCGATTTTGAAAATTTCGACGGTATTAGAAAGCGTATGCTTGGTTCCAAAACTGATAAGATTATCTCGATATCATATGATATATGTGGCGCGGGGCATTACTGCGAAGAAGTTGCGGTGCGCATTCAACTTTTGATGTTCTAGGGTCCGGAGGCGCCAAGCTCAATGCTTGGCATTTGCCACCGAGCTCGCGCTGCCCGCAAAACATGGCGAAAACGCATCTTTTGCTCATAACTATTGCGTAAATGGGCCGATTCTAAAAATTCTTGATGCGCAAGCAAGCTAATGATTGACTCCAAAACATATGAAATCATCTCGATATCATATGATGTATGTGGCGCGGGGAAGTAGTACAAAGAAGTTGCGATGCGAATTCAAGTTTTGGTGGTTGAAGGCGCTAGCCGAGAGAGGGAACACTGAATATAGGGCTAATCTCATTGGCTGCAAGTGCGGAATTGCTCCGAATTTCGCCATAATCTATTATTAGAAGAAAGATATTAAAAATTTCTAAGAGACGGAGCCTATATTACTTAGTTAGAGGAGAAAACAAGAAGACAAGAAAAGTATAAAGGCCGGGGTCCTCCTAGATCTATACTAACTAGGATGGCGAGTAGACGCGGAAGAGCGCTATATATTAAGATACCTATATAAATACGATAGTCGTTACTGGCAAACGGCGAGAGATATGGCTGAATAGCTGAATATAGCTAGGTTTCTCTAAAGCCTGGCTGCGTTTCTTAAGGTATACCGAGCGAAAATACTAAATAGAGGTAGTACAACCTCGAACCTAGATATTAATAGAAGGGAGGCAGACTGTAGCTGGGTTGAGAGCTACCCGGTCTATATCTATTCGGGCCTCGTATATTAGAAGACTATCCCTTAACCTGTTGATCGGGCGGCCACCCCGATCTGCAGGAGATTATTAGGGTTAGGGCTTCGGAGTTTAGCCTAAATAAGCAATAAGCTAACCATAAATGGATATTTACTAGTCTATTTACTCCACCGTGAAAATGACGATAATAACGATTTTTAGCTTTATACTCTACTATAGCCACCCTATATCGCTTGCGCAAAGTACTACAATGGCCCTCAACGAGGAAGAGCTACCGGGAGCTAGTAATACGCTTCCTACTACTACGAAGGAAGCCCTTAAAAGCAAGCCCTCGCTGGAGCAAGTTAGAAATCGGATACCTGCAGAAAGCTATTAGGGGTGTAGCAATACTCGTTGCAAGCGAAAACGCTGCTATAAATCATCCGAATATTGGATGGAATTGCATGTTTATAACCACAAATAAATCTGATTGGCTCGCTTAGCTACCGCTAACCGTATATAGCACGATCTCCTATAGATCGGGGTGGCTACTCGATTAATAGGTTAAGGGATAGGAGAGGACTCCTCTAATTTAGGATATCTCTATAAGGATTTAGTAGTCTATAGACTTTATAAACATTTATAGTATTTTATCTAGCGTAGAGATTATATATAGATCCGAGAATAAGACTATAAGAGTCGAAACCCGGAAACTATATAGAAGGGAAAGTTAGTTAGTAAGGTCTTAGTTATTATAGAGGTAAAGGATCTTAGTAATAGGGACTTTAAGTAACGACCTACTTATATATAGGCTACCCTTATAGAAGTCTTTAATTATTAATATCTAGGGTAGGTATAAGACTACTATAGAATAGTCGAAGTTAAAAAGGTATAGGTGTCGTTTATACTTAATCCTCGAATAATAGACGCTCGCCGCTTCTATAGACTACTAAATATCGAGCGAAGTACTTATCTAGTACCGGGAACGGTTAGAGGAAAAGAGATATTCTATATTAATAGTTTCATCGACTAGGACTAATATACTATAATATATTACCCTAAATTCCTAATAAATAATTCTAAGGCAGCGCGACGAATCCACGCTAAATTCCTACTAAATCCTTCTTAGATAATACTATAAATCTAAGTAAAAACCCTTAAAAGGAAGAGAGATAATACTATAAATATATCTAGGTCGATAGAGCGGAAGAGATACTATTACTAACCGCCCTCGCTATATCTAAAGTTAAGGCTTTAGTCTTAAGGAAAACCTCTAATATAAAGAACTAACCTATAGTTTTAATTACTATAGCGGTATTAATCCTCTCTTCGGTATATTTAATTATAGCTATACAAGTTAGTGCCCGTAATCTTCACAGAAGATTACCGTAAAAACTACTATATCTCGCTTATTTAATACTCGATTTTCAAAATTTAAGCCTAATTAGAAAGCCCTCTATTTATAGTATATTTTATATATATAAAGTTAAGCCCTAATCCTAATAGTACAAAAGTTATTAAGGATTTAGTATATTAGTACGTCGAGGGCGGCTGCGGGGGTAGCCTCAGGGAAGTCCGCAGGCAAAAACATGTTTTTTGAGCTTTCCTTAGCCAAACCTTAGCCAAATTTCAAAATTCGAACGGCGTTGGAAAGCGTATACTTGGTTCCAAAACTTATGAAATTATTTCGATATTATATAACGTATATGGCGCGGGGAAGTACTGCAAAGAAGTTACGGTGCGTATTCAGCTCAATGCTTGGTATTTGCCACCGAGCTCGCGGTATATATAGAATATGGCGAAAACGCTTCTTTTGCTCATAACTATTGCGTAAATAGATCGATTCTAAAAATTCTTGATGCGCAAGCAAGCTAATAATTGACTCCAAAACATATGAAATCATCTCGATATCATATAACGTATATGGCGCGGGGAAGTAGTGCAAAGAAGTTGCGATACGAATTCAAGTTTTGGTAGTTGAAGGCGCTAGCCGAGAGAGGGAATACAGAATATAGGGCCAATCTAATTGGCTACAAGTGCGGAATTGCTCCGAATTTCCTCATAATCTATTATTAGAAGAAAGATTATATTAGTAGGCTATATAGTATCTTGCGCGTATAATATTTACTTGCTTTAGTATCGAGTCTATAGCCCTCGTACGTTACTAATATTCGGGTACTTCGGTAAGCTAAGGAGTAGGGGGGTTATTAAGCTCGCGGTATTGTATATAAAGTCTATCGGGGAAGATAGGGAGTAAATTCGTCGGATATTAAGTATCTATAGCGATACTTTACTAAAATAATAGCGACGAGACTATAAACTACGAGAAGAAATATTAAGAAACGTCTAGCTAAATATTTATCCGACTCGGATAGGGTAAACCTAAGTTAGATACTACTCGGATAGTATAAAACCCGAGTCGGATACTAATCGGACAAGGGCAAAAAAGGGCGAAATATATACGCCTCTAATCTACTAGAGTTTTGCTAGGTACCGCTAATAGTTCGGTAACTAGGTATCGTAACTCTCTATCTTAGTTATTTACTCGAATTATAAGGAGTAGAAGATATAGTCGAATTAGCGGATAATAGGTCGTTATAGAATCGAGGAAAGTATAGTTAAATAACCCGTAAAGAAGTTAAAGAAGGATTAGTATAAGCGCGAGTTAAACTTATATTAATATTACTAATAACGAGCTTTTATATACTAAAGGAGCTATTAGTAGTAGCTATATTTTAAACGAATTATATATATAGAAGACTTTATTTAGATTCGACTATCTACTTATATCTTGTATAGAAGATATATAGCTACTAATTAGTAGAAATATATAGACTATATAAGAAGTAATCAATTATAATAAAAGAAAACTAGTAGCTATATATTAGTAGCGTTATATTATTAATTGAGCTAATAGCTAGCTAAACGCATAATAGATATACTAATTGGTTAGATATTATACTAATAGTAATATCTAATTACTAATTGGTTATATATTATACTAATAGTAATATCTAATTGCTAACTAACCTAACATCGTTAAATCAGTAGTATTAAGTTATAGATCGAGCTGATTTGATACTATTAGTAATATTGAGTTGCTAATTCCGCTGAACGTAACTATTAGCCCTACCGGCGCGCTCGGCAACTCGGGATTTCCTAGCAACTTTTGGGAAAGCGCGATGAAGAAAGCTCTAAGGAATATATATAGCTAGACTATCGGATAGATCGAAATTACTAAGGTTATAAGAGTATACTATAGGAAGAATATATATCGCTTTACTACGTATAGTATAGTATACTAAGGAATATCGCTAAGGGACCGGTAAGAATACTATCCTACGGATATAGCTATTATTATAAATACTAGGAAAATAGATATCTATAGTACCTCGCTATAAAAAGAATTTATTAATACTTTCTAGGACGCGATAAAGAATAGTTAAAAAGAGTTATTAGAGAGTTAAACTATAATCTAAGTATAAGAGAGTACTATTTAGTAGAATAGTACGCCTATCTATATAATAACTATAAGAAATATATATAGTCTAAGTTAAAGGTAGGGTTTCTACTCCTATAAGCGGGAAAAGAGTAATCCCTTATAGTAGGG
The DNA here is from genome assembly GCA_033220425.1 of Lepraria neglecta. Lineage (NCBI taxonomy): Eukaryota > Fungi > Ascomycota > Lecanoromycetes > Lecanorales > Stereocaulaceae > Lepraria > Lepraria neglecta. The sequence continues at coordinate 3,799,428 of CM065648.1, read as the reverse complement.
GTAGCTATAAGGAGATTAATATATTAACCCCTAAATAATATCTATATTCCGCGTAATATAATATATATATAAAATACTAGTAATTATTAATAGATAGCGGACCGTTGCGATAATAGATTCTAGAGCTACTAGGAACTTTATTTTACGGGATTTAGTACGGATAACTAGAATACTAACTTAGAAGAATTTATAGTAGTATAACCTTTAGATAGCTAACGGGTTAATACTATTAATAGGAAAGGTAGATAAAGAGATACTTTCGTTACCTATTATAATTTAGTACTACTATAAGGAGATTACCTTTAATATTATTAGGATAGCTATCTATTATATAATTTTAGAAATAGCTTAGTTAAAGAAGTATAACCTAATAATCGATTAGATAAGAGGAGTACTCGAAATTAGACGATTTGGCTATATTACTAAAATCGAGCCTATATATCGATAGTATATAATAATAGATAAGAAGCTGAACCGAAGACCGGTCGAGGTATATATTACCTTAGCTTTATATAAGGACGGTACTAAACGGTAGTCCGACTCTATAGTTACTAGTAAAGGTTAGCGGGATAAGGAAGTAAGAGTTAAGGGAGGAACCGATATACCCTCTATCCCTTAAGAGTATAGTAAATAGATATACTTATTTAAGGAAGAGACGAATATAGAAGTATTATCTAGGTACTAGCTATAGGATTATAAGATCGAACTCGAATCTAGTAAATAGCTAATATTTAGACCTATTTATATATTATTAGAAAAGGAACTTAAGGTACTTCGCGGGTATATTAATAAGAACCTTAAAAAGGGATTTATTCGGGAATCTAAATTACTAGTAGGTTATCCTATCCTCTTTATACTAAAGAAAGATAGAAGCTTAAGACTATATATCGACTATCGAAAGTTAAATAATATTATAATTAAGAATAGATATCTATTACTAAATATAGGAGAGCTATAGAACCGGCTCGGTAAAGTAAGGATATTTACTAAACTAGATCTTAGAGGTATATATAACCTAATTTAGATAAAAGAAGGCGAAGAATAGAAAACTACCTTCCGAATAAGATATAGCTACTATAAGTATCTAGTAATACCGTTTAGACTTACTAACGTACTAGTAATCTACTAAGTACTTATTAATAATATTATATAAGTATACTTAGATCGAATAGCGATAGCGTACCTTAATAATATACTAATTTATTCTAAGAATAAGAAAGAATATATAGAGTATATATAGGATATCCTCGAATACCTATTATAAGCGAAACTTCTTCTTAAACTAGAAAAGTACGAATTTTATCGATAGTTAGTAGAATTTCTAGGATTTATAGTTAGTATAAAAGGTATTAGTATAAGCCCGGAAAAGATTAAGGCTATTACTAAATAGTCTATACTATAGGATATTAAAGTAGTATAAAGCTTCTTAGGATTTGCCAACTTTAATAGGAAGTTTATCGAGGGCTACTTAAAGAAAGTACTATCTCTAATAGATATTACGAAGAAAGATATCGGATTTATATAGGGAAAAGACTAATTAAAATTATTTAATATACTAAAGAAGGTATATATAGATCTACTAGTACTCTATACCTTTTAGGCTAACGAATCGGCCTATATCGAAATAGATACCTCGGATCTTATAATCGAAGTATACCTATATTAAATAAAAGACTAAAAGTAGTATCTAGTTACCTACTACTTAAGGAAGATATTAGTAGTAGAATAGAATTATAATATATACGATAAGGAGTTACTTACCGTAGTATATATATTATAGAACTAGTATATATACGTAGAGAGCTACTCGGACCTAACTATCTTTATAGATTATAAGAATCTTCTTAATTTTATAATAACGAAAGAGTTAAATAGAAGATAAGTTCGATAGTTAGAACTATTAGGTTAATATAAGTTTAAGATAACCTATACTCTAGGAAAAGATAATAGTCGAGTAGATACCCTTAGTAGGCGATTAGACTATATAGAGGAAAAGAATATTATAGAGTAACTAATTCTAAAGAAAGAAGCGGACGGATCGCTAGTACTATACTAGGTATTAGCTACGACCCTTTATATATTAGGACCTAATATAACTAATAAGATTGTAAAGGCCTATAATAATAATATATTTATAATAAACCTACGGAAGGATTAGTAGGATTCGGTATTACTTAAATACTAGGATAAGATCTACTTACCTGATATATATATTAAAGAAGTAATTAGGGATTACTATAATAACCCTTTACAAGGTTACCTAGGAGTATCTAAGACTATAGAACTTCTAGGATAAGGATATATAGCGCCGAAGCTTCGAGCGCGTATTAAATAATATATTAAAGAATATATCGAGTATTAGTAGAATAAGGCGGTATAATACGCCAAGTATAGATAAATATAGTTTACTCCTATACTAGAGTTACTATAGGACGATATTATAATAGACTTTATAGTCAAGCTACTACCTTCGAAAGATCTAGCTACGTAGGATACCTTTAATTTAATTATAGTCATTATAGATAAACTTATAAAGTATACTATTATAATACCTTTTAAGGAAATATATAAAGTAGACTAGTTAGCCTTTATACTACTCGATAGGCTAATAAGGGACTATAGTATACCTAAGTTAATAATATCCGATAGGGATAAATTATTTACTTCTAACTACTAGAGAACGCTTATAGTAGTAATTAGAACTAAACTCTAGATATTAATAGTATATTATCTATAGATAGATAGATAGATAGATAGAATATATAAATTAAACGATAGAAGTATATTTAAGATATTACGTGAACTAAAAGTAAGATAACTAGGTTTTACTACTTCTAATAGTATAACTAGCGTATAATAATAAGAGATTAGATACGATAGGACTAACCCTATTCTTTACTAACTATAGGAAGAATATAAATATATTTCTAGATCTAAGGAACGAACCTAATATAGAAAAGGCCTTAGTTAAGGTAGAGGAGCTTAAGAATTTATATAAAGATATATAAAGGTCTATTAAAAGCTTAAATAGTAGGTTAAAGGAATAAGTTAATAGAAAGAGAAAGAATATTCCTTAGCTAAAAGAGGGGGATAAAGTATACCCCCTAATAAAAAATATAAGAATAATAAGACTAAGTAAGAAACTAGATTATATTAAGGTCGAACTATTTTTAATTAAATAGGTAAAGGGACCTATTAACTATAAACTCTAACTACTATCTAACGCTAAGGTATATCTAGTATTCTATATCTCGCTTCTAGAGCTAGCGGACTCTAGTATACCTCTTTAAGAAATATTCTACTATAATATTAAGGAAGAAATAGAGTATAAGGTTAAGAGGATCCTAGATAGGAGAAATTAGTTCTACCTAGTTAAATAGAAAGGGTATAATAAAACGGAAAATACCTAGGAACCTCTTAAGAACCTTGCGGGAAACTATAGGGAATATCTAAGAGAGTTCTATTAGAGATAAGAGAAGACTAGTTAAAGTTCTCAGGGGCTTCTAGCCCGCCGGGGGGATCGAATTCCCCGGACGAGATATTAAATATTAAGTTACCAGGCGACGTAGGAGTAATACGTTGATCCTCCTCTAATTCCCTAATATTCTAAAGCTTATAATTAACTATCTTCTTCTTCTTATCTTTAATAGAGTTAAGCTATACCTAGATATATATAAGTTTTACTAGCGTATTCTTTTGCTCGGAATATAGCTCGTTTCATCGTTTTTTAATACGATATATTTTAAGGGGTAATACTATAAGGTTATATTTCCTACTACTACCTATATAGCTAGAATACCTATCGGAGCCTTTACCTATTAAGTACTACTTGCTACTAGTAATATATCGGGAATACGGTTGTATTACGAACTCGGATAGTTCGGTAGCTAGTTCCTTTAACCGGATAGAAGGGTTAGTAGATTATCTAGTACTTTAGGGTAGTATAAAGGATAGATAGTTTCTTAGGACGAGAAATCTAGGAGAGGGAGCTAATATTATAATTAGGAAATATAATTAGGGATACGCTTAAGGAGCGTAGCACCCGTTATAGTTTAAGTTAATAAATTAGTATCCAACTTAGATAGACCCTAAAGGCTTAGTATACTAAGCGATAATAGTAATAATAGTAGTGCGATTAATATAATCAAGAATAATAATAGTAATAATAGCAGTACGATTAATACGATTATAGAATACTTAGCGGGATTTCCTATTACTATATATAGGAGTACTTACTTACTACCTAGAGTACCGTACTTAACTTACTTCTATTTTTATCTAGTATCTACTATATATAATAGATCTCTTAGGCTAGGCACTAAATATATATTATCTAATTATATACTAGACCTACTTAGTATTACTTAAAGCCTGCTTTATACTCTTGCTCTATTATACCCCCATCCTAGTAAGAATCAATCTACACTACGACCATCGCACTGTTACGAACCGTGTTGCGTACCGACGGTCGTGTATAGATTGATTCTCAATGGGGATGGCGGTGTTACTACACAAGAGGTGAAGTAGGCTTCAAGTAATACTAAGCGGGTCTGGTATATGATTAGATAATATATATTTAGTGCCTAGCCTAAGAGATCTATCGTATATAGTAAACAATTGAATAGTAAGTAAGTTGAGCACGATGCTCCAAGTGGTAAGTAGTGCTCCGTATATATAGATATACGAAATCCGTGCCAAGCATTCTTGATCGCACTGATCGCACTGATCGCACTGCGCTCATTGCGACCACTGCGCTTATCGCTTAATATGCCAAGCCTTCTTGATCGCACTGATCGTACTAATCGCACTGCGCTCATTGCGACCACTGCGCTCATCGCTTAACATACCAAGCCTTCAGGGTCTGTCCGAGTCGGACGCTAATTCGTCGACTCGAACCATAACGGGTGCTACGCTCCTTGAGCGCATCCCTGATCATATTTCCTGATTATAATATTAGCTCCCTCTCCTAGATTTCTTGTCCTGAGAAACTATCCATCCTTTATACTACCCCGACGTACTAAATATTTAGATAAACCGACCGTCCGCCGAACGGTATTGACTAGTAAGCTAACCGAAGTCATAATGCGGCCGTGTTCCCGATATATTGCCAGCGGCAAGTAGTACTTAATAGGTATAGGGTCCGATAGGTATTCTAACTATATAGGCAGCGGTAGGAAATACGACCTTATAGTATTGCCCCTTAAGATACGTTATATCGAGACAGAACGAAAGGAAGCGTAGTTATAGTTAAAAACTATACGCGAAGAGTTAGCTCGTAATATAGAAGAGTCTATACGTCTTTAGGCTATACTAATACGCCTTTAGATATAGTATAAATAACTTGAAGATAAAAAGCGGAAGATTATAGACTAAGAGATATAGAATATTAAGGAGTTAGAAGAAGACTAGTAGTCTATCCCAAGTATTCCTAATAATTGGATATTTAACGTCTCGTCCGAATAATTTAGCTTCCTAGCTAGAACCAATTAGTCCTCCTTCCCGATTATTCCCGGAACTCCTATAGAAGGTCCTAGTAGTTCCGGAGGTTCTTAAGGGGTTCCTAAGTATTTTCGGTATCGTCGTACCCTTTCTATTTAACTAGTATTTCTAATCAACCTAATTTAGAATCCTCTTAACCTCGAACTCCGTTTCTTCTTCGATATTATAATAAAATATTTCTTATAGCGGCGTGCTTAAGTCCGCTAGTTCTAAGAGTAAGATATAGAATACTAGATATACTTTGGTGTTAGGTAGAAGCTCGAGTTTATAGTTAATAGGTCCCTTTACCCGTTTAATTAAGAATAGTCCGACCTTAATATAATCTAGTTTCCTACTTAGTCTCGTCGTTCTTATATTCTTTATTAGAAGGTATACTTTATCCCCCTCTTTAAGCTAAGGAATATTCTTTCTTTTCTTATCGATCTATTCCTTTAACTTCTTATTAGAGCTCTTAATAGACCTTTATATATCCTTATATAAATTCTTTAGCTCTTCTATCTTAACTAAGGCTCTTTCTATATTAGGTCCCTCCCTTAGTTATAGAAATATATTTATATTCTTTCTATAGTTAGTAAAGAATAGGGTTAGTCTAGTCATATCTAACTACTTATCGTTATACGCTAGTTATACTATTAGAAGTAGTAAAACCTAGTTATCCTACTTCTAGTTTATATAATATCTTAGATATACTTCTATTATTTAATTTGCACGTTCTATTTATCTATTAGTCTATAGGTAATATACTATTAATATCCGAAGTTTAGTTCTAATTACTACTATTAGCGTTCTCTAGTAGTTAGAAGTAAATAGCTTATCTCTATCGGATATTATCGACTTTGGTATACTATAATCCCTTATTAGCTTATCGAGTAGTATAAAGGCTAACTAGTCTACCTTATATATCTCCTTGAAAGGTATTATAATTATATATTTTATAAGTTTATCTATAATAACTATAATCGAGTTAAAGGTATTCTATATAGCTAGATCTTTCGAAGGTAGTAGTTTAACTATAAAGTCTATTATAATATCGTCCTAATATAGCTAGATCTTTCGAAGGTAGTAGTTTAACTATAAAGTCTATTATAATATCGTCCTATAGTAACTCTAGTATAGGAGTAAACTATATTTGTCTATACTTGGCGTATCGTGCCGCCTTATTCTACTAATACTATATATATTCTTTGATATACTATTCAACGTATACCCGAAGCTTCGGCGCCGTATACCCTCATCCTAGGAGTTCTATTATCTTGGATACTCTAGGGTAACCTTATAAAGGGTCGTCGTAGTAATCCCTAATTACTTCTTTAACGTATATATTAGGCAAGTAAGTCTTATCCTAGTATTTAAGTAATACTAAATCCTACTAATTCTTTCGTAGATTTATTACGAATATATTATTATTATAGGCCGTTACGATCCTATTAGTTATATTAGGTCCTAATATATAAAGGGTCGTAGCTAATACCTAGTATAGTACTAGCGATCCGTCCGCTTCTTTCTTTAGAATTAGTTACTCTATAATATTCTTTTCCTCTATATAGTCTAATCGCCTACTAAGGGTATCTACTCGACTATTATCTTTTCCTAGGGTATATATTATCTTGAACTTATATTGACCTAATAGTTCTAACTATCGAACCTATCTTCTATTTAATTCTTTTATTATTATAAAGTTAAGAAGATTCTTATAATCCGTAAAGATAGTTAGATCCGAGTAGCTCTCTATATATACTCGCTAGTTCTATAATATATATACTATAGTAAATAGCTCCTTATTATATATATTATAGTTCTATTCTACTACTAATATCTTCCTTAAATAGTAGGTAACTAGATACTACTTTTAGTCTTTTATTTAATATAGGTATACTCTAATTATAAGATCCGAGGTATCTATTTCGATACGAGCCGGTACGTTAGCCTAAAAGGTATAGAGTACTAGTAGATCTATATATATCTTCTTTAATATATTAAATGATTTCTATTAGTCTTTCCCCTATATAAATCCGATATCCTTCTTTATAATATCTATTAGAGATAGTACTTTCTTAGAGTAACCCTCGATAAACTTCCTATTAAAGTTAGCAAATCCTAAGAAGCTTTATACTACTTTAACGTCCTATAATATAGGCTATTCTACTATAATCTTTTCTAGGCTTATACTAATACCTTCTATACTAACTATAAGTTATAGAAATTCTACCGACTATCGATAAAATTCGTACTTTTCTAGTTTAAGAAGAAGTTTCGCTTGCGATAGATATCCGAGGATATCCTATATATACTTAATATACTCTTTCTTATTCTTAGAATAAATTAGTATATCGTCGAGGTACGCTATCGCTATTCGATCTAAATATACTCGTATAATATTATTAATAAGTACTTAGTAGGTTACTAGTACGTTAGTAAGTCTAAACGGTATTACTAGATACTTATAGTAGCTATATCTTGTTCGGAAGGTAGTTTTCTATTCCTCGCCTTCTTTTATCTAAATTAGGCTATATATACCTCTAAGATCTAGTTTAGTAAATATCTTTACCTTACTAAGCCGATCCTATAGCTCGCCGATATTAGGTAAAGGGTATCTATTCTTGATAGTAATATCGTTTAACTTCCGATAGTCGACGTATAGCCTTAAGCTTCCGTCCTTCTTTAGTATAAAGAGGATTAGGTAACCTGCTAGTAATTTAGATTCCTGAATAAATCCTTTTTTGAGGTTCTCGTTAATATACCCGCGAAGTACCTTAAGTTCCTTTTCTAATAATATATAAATAGGTATAAATATTGGCTATTTACTAGGTTCGAGTTCAATCTTATAATCCTATAGCTAGTACCTAGATAATACTTCTATATTCGTCTCTTCCTCGAATAAATATACCTACTTACTATACTCCTAAGGGATAGAGAGTATATTATTTCCTCCTCTAACTCTTACCTTATTATCCCGCTAACCTTTACTAGTAACTATAGAGTCGGACTATCTTTTAGTACCGTCCTTATATAAAGCTAAGGTAATATATACCTTAACCGGTCTTTAGTTCGACTTCTTATCTATTATCGTATACTATTAATATATAGGCTCGATTTTAGTAATATAGCTAAATTATCTAATTTCAAGTACTCCTCTTATCTAATCGATTATTAGATTATACTTTTTTAACCAAGATATTCCTAAAATTATATAATAAGTAGCTATACTAATAATATTAAAGGTAATCTCCTTATAGTAGTACTAAATTATAATAGGTAACGAAAGTATCTCTTCGTCTACCTTTCCTATTAATAGTATTAACCCGTCGGCTATCTAAAGGTTATACTACTACGACTTCTTTCGAGTTAGTATTCTAGTTATTTATACTAAGTCTCGTAAGATAAAGTTTCTAGTAGCTCTAGAATCTATTATCGCAACAGTCCGCTATCCGTTAACGATTACTAGTATTTATATATATATATCGTATTGCGCGGAATATAGATATTGTTTAGGGGTTAATATATTAATCTCCTCGTAGCTACCCCTACCGCGAGGGATTACTCTTTTCCCTATAGAAATCCCGCTATAGATTCTATCTACTTCGATATTAGGAGTAGGAATCCTACTTCGGATTTTACTTCCTTATATTCCGTATAGTTATCGTATAAATAGGCGTACTATTCTTTTAGATAGTATTTCTTTATATACGGGTAGTATATTATTTCTTTCTTAACGCGTTCTAACTAATCCGTATTATTTCCTAGGAAGAATTAATAAATTCTTTTTATTACGAGGTACTACGGATATCTATTCTCTCTATAGTTATAGTAGAAGTTATATCCGTAACGAGATACCCTTATTAGTCCTTTCTTGATACTCCTTAGCGTACTATACTAAGTATAGTAAAGCGTTATATATTCTTCCTATAGTAGCTCTTTATACCCTTAATAATTTCGATTAAGTCGGTAGTCCGGTTCCTTATCGTCCTATTATAATTCCTTAGAGTTTTCCTTTTCCTTAGATATAGTAGATCTAAGTATTAATTTCCCTAGTAGTTGTATTTCTTCCTACTTAGCTTCTAACGTGCTAAGGGCTTCTTTCTACTCTAGGTCTATCCCTTCTTCTTCCTAATCCTACTTAGATTCTTTCTAAATACTACTACTATCTCTAATATCTAGGTTCTTCCTAGTTTATAAGTTAACGTCCTCTATAATTTCGTCCTCCTCGTTGGATTCTTCGTCGATTTCTTCTTGCGTTATTCTATTATACTAGGAACTAATATCTTCTTCGACTTTATCCTATACTAGTAGAATTTCCCTAGGCGTATCGTCTTTATCGCCCTAGATCTATACTTTCTCTAGTATATTTAGCTATAGTCGATATACTATATTTTTCGACTTGTAGTCTCTAGTAAAGTAGCCCGGTTTACTATAGCTATAATACGTAAGTATTTTCTTTCTGCCCCCTTACTACTTCTTGCCCCTAGCTAGCCCTCTAAAGGCCTATTTGCCTTTCCTTTCCGTGAAATCCAATTCTATCGGTATATATCTATAAGGGTTACGTTCCTTATACCCTAGGTAGTAGCTCTTCGATTTAGCAAAAAAGCTTAAGCGTCCTATTCCGCTAACTCCTCCGTTATACCTTTTTTCTATAGTCCTCTCAAATAGCTTATTATCAATTTTAATCGCTTCTTCGATTAGCTTATCTAGGGTATTAATAATAATCCCTAATCTTATAAGTTCGTCTTTAATATTATCCTTAAGACCTCTCTAGTATATAGTTATTAATACGTTATCGTCCTAGTTAGTCTTTGCTATATATTACTGAAATTAAGTCGAGTACTCCGATATAGATTTCTTCTAGGTTATATACTAGATAGTTCGTATTACTATATTAACTTTATTCGATAGACCGAATATATAACGGATTTCGAGTCTAAATATAGCTATACTCTCTATCTATTATTTAATTTCGCCGTCCTCGTCGTTATCTTCTATATATTTCTTTAGGAACGGATCAACCTACTTTTAGGCTCTTCTATATAAGTAAGTAATAGCGAAGGTTAGATACCGTTATATAGGTATAAGGTCTCCTTAAAACTTTAAATATAGTAATACCTAGGATAGCTATCCCTCGAGCTTATCTCTTTCTCTATAGTATAAGTCGAGTTAGACTATCTTAATATACCTACTAAGTCCTTCGTTAATAGTTAGGCGTCGTTATCCGCTTCCTCCTCCTAAGGAGCTTAGGGTAGATACCCTAGGGTCTCTTAGTAGAGTACTTATCCTTAAGAGTGCTCAAAGTGTTACGAATCGTATTACGTACCGGTATCGTATATAGATTAATTCTTAATAAGGATGGGTATATAATAGAGTAAGAGTATAAAGTAGGCTTCAATATAGTACTAAGCGGGTCTAGTATATAATTAGGTGAGATATATATTTAGTACCTAGCCTAAGAGATCTATCGTATATAGTAAGTACTAGATATAAATAGAAGTTAAGTACGGTGCTCCAAGTGATAAGTAGTACTCCGTATATATAGCAATAGGAAATCCATGCCAAGCATCTATATTCGAACGAGTCGAACATCGATTCGTCTAAACTATATCCGAGTCGAACGAGTCGAATATCGATTCGTCTAAACTAGACCCTGCCAAGCCTATACTCCCTTATACGCCTATAGCGCGTTCGTCCTAGTATATTCTTAGCTCGTAACAAACTACTAGAGAATACTAATAGTAGCGATTAGAACGAAACTTCGGATATTAATAGTATATTATCTATAGACTAATAGATAGACTAAACGTGTAAATTAAATAATAGAAGGTTACTTAAGATATTATATAAACTAGAAGTAAGATAACTAGGTTTTACTACTTCTAATAGTATAACTAGCGTATAATAATAAGAGGTTAGATATAACGGGACTAACTCTATTCTTTACTAACTACGGGAAGGATATAAATATATTTCTAGATCTAAGGAAGGGACCTAATATAGAAAAGGCCTTAGTTAAGGTAGAAGAGCTAAAGAATTTATATAAAGATATATAGAGGTCTATTAAAAGCTTAAATAATAAGTTAAAGGAATAGGTTAATAAAAAAAGAAAGAATATTCCTTAGCTAAAAGAGGGGGATAAAGTATATCTTCTAATAAAGAATATAAGGATAATAAGACTAAGTAAGAAACTAGATTATATTAAGGTCGGACTATTCTTAATTAAATAGGTAAAGGGACCTATTAACTATAAACTCTAACTTCTACCTAACGCGAAGGTATATCCGGTATTCTATATCTTACTCCTAGAGCTAGTAGACTCTAGTATACCTCTCTAAGAAATATTTTATTATAACGTTAAGGAAGAAATAGAGTATAAGGTTAAGAGGATCCTAGATAGAAGAAGTTAGTTCTATCTAGTTAAATAGAAAGGGTATAATAAAACGGAGAATACCTAGGAACCTCTTAGGAACCTTGTAGAGAACTATAGGGAATATCTATAAGAGTTCTATTAGAGATAACATCGCGCTTTCCCAAAAGTTGCTGGGAAATCCCGAGTTACCGAGCGCGCCGGTAGGGCTAATAGTTACGTTCAGCGGAATCAGCAACTCAATATTACTAATAGTATCAAATCAGCTCGATCTGCAACTCAATACTGCTGATTTAACGATATTAGGTTAGTTAGCAATTAGATATTACTATTAGTATAATGTATAACCAATTAGTAATTAGATATTACTGTTAGTGTAATATCTAACCAATTAGTAATTAGATATTACTGTTAGTACAAGTGAGTGCCCGTAATCTTCACAGAAGATTACCGTAAACGACTATATCTCGCTTATTTTATACTCTACTTAGAAAATTTAAGCAAAATTAGAAAGCCCTCTATTTATAGTATAATTTATATATATAAAGTTAAGCCCTAACCCTAATGTATTAAAAGTTATTAAGGATTTAGTATATTAGTGCTTCGGGGGCGGCTGCGGGGGTAGCTTTAGGTTACTCCGGAGGCAAAAATATGTTTTTTGAGCTTTCCTTAGCTAAATCTTAGCCAAATTTTAAAATTCGAACCGCGTTGGAAAGCGCATGTTTGGTTCCAGAACTTATGAAATTATCTCGATATTATATAACGTATGTAGCGCGGGGTATCGCTGCGAAGAAGTTGCGGTACGCATTCAACTTTTGATGGTTCCAGGTCCGGGGCGCCAAGCTCAATGCTTGGCATTTGCCACCGAGCCTGCGCTGCCTGCAAAATATAGCGAAACCGCTTCTTTTGCTCATAAGTTTTCCGCAAATAGACCGATTTTGAAAATTTCGACGTTGTTGGAAAGCGCATGCTTGGTTCCAGAACTGATGAAATCATCTCGATATCATATGACGTATGTAGCGCGGGGACGTAGTGCAAAGAAGTTGCGATGCGAATTCAACTTTCGATGTTCCAGGGTCCGGGGGAGCCAAGCTCAATGCTTGGCATTTGCCACTGAGCTCGCGCTGCCAGCAAAACATGGCGAAAACGCTTCTTTTGCTCATAACTATTGCGTAAATGGACCGATTCTAAAAATTCTTGATGCACAAGCAAGCTAATGATTGACTCCAAAACATATGAAATCATCTCGATATCATATGAAGTATGTGGCGCGGGGAAGTAGTGCGAAGAAGTTGCGATGCGGATTCAACTTTTGGTGGTTGAAGGCGCTAGCCGAGAGAGGGAACACTGAATATAGGGCCAATCTAATTGGCTATAAGTGCGGAATTGCTCCGAATTTCGCCATAATCTGTTATTAGAAGAAAGATAATGTCTAACTAATTAGCATGTCTATTATGCGTTTAGCTAGCTATTAGCTTAATTAATAATATAACGCTACTAATATATAGCTACCAGTTTTCTTTTATTATAATTGATTACTTCTTATATAGTCTATACATTTCTACTAATTAGTAGCTATATATCTTCTATATAAGATATAAGTAGGTAGTTAAATCTAAATAAAGTCTTCTATATATACAATCCGTTTGAAATATAGCTACTACTAATAGCTCCTTTAGTATATAAAAGCTCGTTATTAGTAATATCAATATAAGTTTAACTCGCGCTTATACTAATCCTTCTTTAACTTCTTTATAGATTATTTAACTACGCTTTCCTCGATTCTATAACGACCTATTATCCGCTAATCCGACTATATCTTCTACTCTTTATAATTCGAGTAAATAACCGAGATAGAGAGTTGCGACGCCTAGTTACCGAACTATTAGTAGTACCTAGTAAAACTCTAGTAGATTAGGGGCGTATATATTTCGCCCTTTTTTGCCCTTATCCGATTAGTATCCGACTCGGGTTTTATACTATCCGAGTAGTATCTAACTCAGGTTTACCCTATCCGAGTCGGATGAATATTTAGCTAGACATTTCTTAATATTTCTTCTCGTAGTTTATAGTCTCATCGCTATTATTTCAGTAAAGTATTACTATAGATACTTAATATCTAACGAATTTGCTCCCTATCTTCCCCGATAGACTTTATATACGACACCGCGAGCTTAATAACCTCCCTACTCCTTAGCTTACCGAAGTACCCGAATATTAGTAATATACGAGGGCCGTAGACTCGATACTAAAGTAAGTAAATATTATACGCGCAAGATAATATATAGCCTACTAATATAATATAGCTATAATTAAATATACCGAAGAGAGGATTAATACCGCTGCGGTAATTAAAACTATAGGTTAGTTCTTTATATTAGAGGTTTTCCTTAAGACTAAAGCCTTAACTTTAGACGCAGCAAGGGCAGTTAGTAGTAGTATCTCTTCCGCTCTATCGACCTAGATATATTTATAGTATTATCTCTCTTCCTTTTAAGGGTTTTTACTTGGGTTTATAGCGTTACCTAAGAAGGATTTAGTAGGAATTTAGCGTAGATTCGTCGCGCTGCCTTAGAATTATTTATTAGGAATTTAGGGTAATATATCGTAGTATATTAGTCCTAGTCGATAAAACTATTAATATAGAATATCTCTTTTCCTCTAACCATTCCCGGTACTAGATAAGTACTTCGCTTAATATTTAGTAGTCTATAGAAGCGGCGAGCGCCTATTATTCGAGGATTAAGTATAAGTAACACCCGTGCCTTTTTAACTTCGACTATTCTATAGTAGTCTTATACCTACCCTAGATATCGATAATCAAAGACTTCTATAAGGGTAGCCTATATACGAGTAGGTTATTACTTAAAGTCCCTATTACTAAGATCCTTTACCTCTATAATAACTAAGACCTTACTAACTAACTTTCCCTCCTATATAGTTTCCGGGTTTTAACTCTTATAGTCTTATTCTCGGATCTATATATAATCTCTACGCTAGGTAAAATACTATAAATATTTATAAGGTCTATAGACTACTAAATCCTTATAGAGACGTCCTAAATTAGAGGAGTCCTCTCCTATAGTCTTCTAATATATAAGGCCCGAATAGATATAGACCGGGTAGCTCTTAACCCAGCTGCAGTCTACCTCCCTTCTATTAATATCTAGGTTCGAGGTTATACTACCTCTACTTAGCGTTTTCGCTCGGTACGCCTTAAGAAATACAGCTAGGCTTTAGAGAAACCCAGCTATATTCAGCTATTCAGCTATATCTCTCGCCGTTCGCTAGTAACGACTATTATATTTATATAGGTATCTTAATATATAGCGCTCTTCCGCGTCTACTCGCCATCCTAGTTAGTATAGATCTAGGAGGACCCCGGCCTTTATACTTTTCTCGTCTTCTTATTTTCTCCTCTAACTAAGTAATATAGGCTCCGTCTCTTGGAAATTTTTAATATCCTATATAATTATTTACTTAATATAGCGTTCGTTATATTCTATTAATTACTCCTAGTAATCCTTATACTTATTTATTCGGTTATAGTAATTCTTTAGTAATATCGGATATATCCTTTCCGAGGCTTAGGTACTATATCTATCTAGCGGACTATAGTATCTAATTATATTAATATAATAACTAATACTATAGAATTTGGGAAAGTTGAAAGTTTACTCGCCCGTTTTCTTATTAACTAGCCTATATTTTCGAAATACCTCCTTAAGTAGATTAATCCTTTCTAACGCTACGTTTATATATTCTAGTATCGCTTTATTATAGGATTAGTATCTTATAAGTATAATAAAGTTAATAATAGCTCGTCCTATATATAGTATATCTAGGGTTTTTTCGGATAATAGAGGAGTAAAGATAGGTATTATAATCTATAATATCTCTTTACTCTCCTCTCCTATCTATTATCTTAGCTTACTAAACTCCCGAAATCGCCTCAGCTTAGTAAATTTGGGTATAGCTCGAAACCGGGCGTCGATTAAGGCTTATACCTTAAGCTTTATTTATCCCTCTCCGATATACTCCCTAAGCTAGTCTAGGAGGTAGTTTAATAGCCCTTTAACTATTAATTAGTATAATATATTAAACGTCTATAGTTAGTAGACGTTAACTACGAAGTAGCCGTCTATAAAGTTAGGCCGGTTATATACTATTATATCTAGTAATACCCTAGGCGTATTCTTATTATACGTTTTTTACATCTATAACTACTCTATAGTCTATTTAGGTATTTACTTTAGATATAGTTTTTCAGGATATAGTCGTTCCTATTCATTTAGCGGTACTAAGTAGACCGGATAGTATTTACCGCTCTTAATCGAGGTTATTAAAACTTGTTCCTTGTAGTCGTCTAGTATAGATACGAGTATTAGGTAGTATTATTATATTCGTCCGTCTATATATATAATAAGGATCCCCTTTAGCGCTAACTCCTTAAGTACTTTAAAAGAATATTATTAGTATATTAAGTAAGATCCGTATTTCGGCCGGCTTACCCTCGACTATAAGCCCTATAGCGTAGTAATATACCTCGGCTTTCACACTATTATAGACTAATAGTACTAGTCCAAGCAATATTATCCTAGGCCGAACCTATACCTACCGAATACCTCGATCGAGGTTACTAATAGTAATATAGACTGGCTACGCCTATTAATCTCCGTGTATCCGTAATAAATAGGTCTTATCTAACGATATTATAACCGGTACTACTATTAAGCCATTAGGGAGCTTATTTTATATCTTCTACTACTAGTAGGCTATATATATCTTACTAACGATTAGACCCCCGTCGAGGTTTCGCTAGCGTATTAGTATATAGTTAATACTCGAATTAAAAGGTTTATATCCGATAAGAGTTCGTATTATACCTATTATATCGAAGTAGAGTATATAATATATTCTAGTCGTCTCGTCCGGTTAATCGATAGGATACTAAACGCTTACCGAGACTATCTACTGGCAGTAGCAGAATACTTTATAGTATATAGCTTAGCTTTTAGTTATAGAGCGCTATTAAAGCTATAGGGTCCGTAGAAAGGTCGTAATCGAGTATCTTTAAAGAAATTGTCTATTATACCGCTAGATAGTCGGGTATTATATATCTATAAAGCTAGGGTATAATTAGCTTCTGAATAGAAAGGGTACTAGTCCGGGTTCGACTCGGGTATTAACTCGGATATCGACTTAGATAGGGGTATAGATAATAACTCGGCTAGGATTATATCCTCTTCCTCTAAAGGCCTCCCGGTACCTCGCTCCTATAGGTAGTACTCTATCATCGCGCTTTCCCAAATCTTACTGAAAACTTCTAATTTGCTGGACGCGCGGATAGGGCTGAAATTGGCCTATTAGTAGGATCAGCAAATAGCGCCCGCTAACAGCGCGATTTCAGCGTATTTAGCAACTCCGGCTTGCTAATAGCAGGATTAGCAGGATCAGCAAGCATTTAGTAAATCACGTGATTGATAACTAAGCAAAAGGTCGATTTTCTATGATCGTCGCCATCGACGGCAGCGACTCCCCCGGAGCACCATCAACACCAGCTGAAAACGGACCCCGGAATCGTGCGATTGGGCCTAAATCCCCGCGGGAGTGATGTTCGTAGCGACCTTGGGGGTTTAGTTACAGCGTCGCAGTATCGTAATCATTACGCGCGGTCGTATAACTTCGGGGATGATTTTTAGGTGCTGCTTGGTTAACTTAGAGTTGCTAACAGCAACCCGGAGTTGCTAATCCTGCTGATTTCTCGGCCCGCAATTGATATAGGATGCAGACCCTAATCGCTATACGGCCTGCTGATAGCGCAAAACTAGCTGTGACGCTAATGATATAATCTTTTGGGAAAGCGCGATGATAGAGCTAACGGTTAAGGTAGAGATAGTATCTATAGCACTTGACGCCGTTATCGACTTTGATTAATTAAGTACTATATCTAGCTTATCTTACTAGTACTAGATCTCGTTAGTAGAGTTAGTAAGTTCAAGTAATCGCTCTAGAGTATCGTTATCTATTAAAATAGTCAGGTCCTCCTAGGGGACTTATCTACCTTCGCCCTCACGGGGACTATCGCTAATTATATCGACCTCGTCTCTTTAGCGTTTATAAATAGGGCCCTCGACTTTATCTTCGTCGAGGTATACCTATCTCCTACGCGTCTAATTGGGGTCCCGGCCCTTATAGCGTAGTAGATACCTAGTTAGGCCGCTTCCGCTACTATACTGCTTCTAGTAACGTTTATACTATCGATCTATCTGGCTCGGGCGTAATATAGAGGTATTATTATCGAGATCAACGCGTCTAGGTAGGTATTAGTAAATATATTCGCTACTAGATCCTTCAAGCTAACCCGCTATAGGTTAGGATAAATCTATCCTTATATCGCCTTATATAGCCTATTTTTAACTATTACTATTAATTAAATTATAATATACGTATAGTAGAGTATCGTCCTATAGAAGGCGTTGATTAATAGATAGTTTAAGGGGATTTTCTTTCTATACGATATATTTAATAAACGCCCCGGTTACTTATCTTATTAGGAAATATAATTAGTTATAAACCTTATAGTATATACCCCTATTACTAAAATATATATCTAAGTCGAACTTGGATTATTTTTATAATAGAGTACTTGATTAAGACTTATATTTCGAAGAACGGAAGAAGAAATCTAATTAATCTTTATAAGTAGATAATAAGTTTTAATACTCTATCTTTACTAGATATTAGGTATTAAGTATAAAGCTAGATATAGTACGTTTGAAATTAGCTATTCGCTTTCTATATACTATATATATATAAGTTCCGCTTTTAATTTATATCTTTATCTATTATATTAAAGCTCGCTACTTTTAATCTTTCGATAGCTAAACTTACCTACTTATAACTACTCTAACGTACTATTCTATAGAGAAGGGTCTATATCGCCTAATTATATTAAGTATTAAACTATTTCGTAACGTATTTACCTTACTAGTATTATATTTACTAACTACCGACTAATCGCTATTATAAATAAAAACCCGGTATAGACTCTACTAGTCGTATTACCCGCTTTATCCCTCTAACTTAGCGAAGAATTCTTAACTTCTCCCTATTTTATTCGTCCTATTATTATTATTCTTATTATAGATATATTAGAATCATCTATAATATTATCTAATATAGCCGGTCCTTCTCTAATCGACCCTTAGGTCGATATAACGCTAGAGCCTACGCTAACCGAGGCCAATTTCTATACGCTTATTAGTAGGCTAAAGTCTAGTAATCGGCCTGGAATCCTATAGAACCTCCCTAATATCCGTAGAGGCTTATAGTATAGTAATAGCTTATTTAATACCCTCCGTCAAGTACTTAAAGACCGCCTACGGGGTACCGCTATTTAGGGCGAAAATCTTCGAGGTTCTAGCTAGGACTTTACTAAGGTCCTCAACTCCGTTACTACTAACTTCATTCTACCCGACTATATACTACCTTTTAGAGACGAAGTAATATATATACTCGTAAGACTACTTAATAAAGTACCTAGAGTAGCTAACTAATATACTAGTAAATAACCCTTAGAGGAGTCTTATAACTTATTTAGTTCAAAAAAGCCTAGATATAATAATACCCGTACTAAGTAACCTAATTATACTAGACTATTCTTCGTACTAGCTCTAGCCCTAGATAATACCTACCCGCCTTATATTATCCTTAGAATCGGTTATATACACGATAATAAATTCTATCTTGTCTAACTACGGTATATTATACGTAATACTTCGCTTACTAATACTAACTAGCTCTAGGACTAACTTAGTTATAATACTCTAATCTAGTTCCTAGAAACTAAGAAATTCTAGACCGCCGAAGATAATACCCGGGGGAGTACCCTTATCTATATATCTAATAGGATTATAGAGGTAACTATAAACGAAGATCTATAAAATACTATCCGCGATATATATTCATATAGTTACCGGCGCTACGAGCTTTATATCGTGCGAGGGGTACTCCGTTAGTTATACTACGTTAATTAATAGTTAGGATATTAACTAATAGGTATAATAGTATCTATCGAGGGCAATACAGCCTATCCAAATTAACCTTACTAAGGTAGTTTTACCCTCTTCTACCGCTTAAAATATTCTTCTCTTATAGTAGAACCTAAAGGGAAAACCTCTAATATATAGAATCCTCTAGGTAAAGACCCTACTACCTCTTCTACTAAACCCTCTACCCTAAAGCCTTTCGTCGATCCTTCCCTTCTTACTAATAAGTATACTAGTTCGTCTACCGGGAATCTAAAGGAGCCTATAGATATTAGCTCTAGCTTAGATAGTAGTAGTAGTATAAATAATAAGGAAGAGAATAATAGAAAGGAAGGGGATTTAATAGATAAGGACGAGTAGAAGGCGTTATAGATTAATAAGGCCTATATAGGTAGGACTCTAGGGTTATATAATATCGAGATAGGTAGGGTAGTAGTAGCTAGAGTAGCTGCGAAAGATATAGAGGTATTAGAATAGAAGGATCGCGATAGGATATAAGTACTTTAGCCTCTACCTTATTATTTACTTACTACTAAATACTACTCTAGCGTTAATATAACCAAGGTAGAGGATCATCTATAATAGCCTCAGAAAATATAGTAGTATATAGAGTTATTATTCTAACTGCAGAAGGGAAACTAGTCTATTAAGAATATACGAACCCTCCGTAGATTATTATCTATTATAGCCCCTAACGGCAAGATAAAAAAGATTATACTATATATTTATTAACTCTACTGCGCTGCTTGGATATACCGGCGTACTTACTAGTAGGGGGGGTATTAATAGGGACGATCCCGGCTTTGGCAAGGTTCGTATCTATTCCTAGCTTTTAATAAAACCTACTATCAACTCGGACAATACTAACGTCCAACTCGAACTAGACTCTAACGATTTTTATTATATATATCCTTAAGTATTAACTCTCCTTATAATAGCGTAAGGTTTTCGAAATATATAAGTAGGATTATAAAAATCTCGAATAGTTTAAAGCGTTAATCTATTATACTAAGTATCTCCTACCCTCGAAATTAAAGGTATAGAGTAGTAATAATATATATCCCTCTGCTAATAAATAGGATATCGGTTATCCATATATCGAGAAAAGTGCCGCCTATTTAACTAGCGTACTAAAGTAAGGTATTATTCTTATTATCGTACTAGCGAAAGTAATAGGTAACTAGTTATAAGAGTAGACGAAGATAATTAATACTTAATATCCAATATTAAAGCTACGGTACTTCTATACCTATATAGGCAAAATATATAATAATATTAACGCTACCCTATTTATATTAGAAAATACTAAACTACTTCGATATAAAAAGGATAGAAAACCTAAACCTAGATAGGAGTATATTCTACTCCTTATAACTAAGGGCTTATATAATAGATATATTAAGGAAGTACTATAGGACTCTAAGTCTCTATTCGTCTATAACTTCTATATCGACTAGATCTTTATTAACGAATTCTATAAGATAAGGATAGTAAAGGGTAAATATCCTAAGATAGTCCTTAGTATTAAGGATAAGATTAGTATCTAAGTCCTAGTAAAAATACTAGAGGATAATAAGAATAAGTAGAATATTATAGATAATCGGCGTATAAAAACATACCGATTATCTTTACCCTAGGTGTAGGGTTTCTCTACTATATCGTGGATACGCGACCTAACTAACTACTTAGCTATAATTTATATAATCGAGTAGCCTTAGTAGTACGCCGTTGAAGAGTATTAATATATAACTTATAACGAAGTCGAGGTTATTAGGAAACTAACCGCTAGCTACTAAAAGTGAAAGAATCCGGTTAATAAGAGCGAGAATAATAAGAATATCGCAGATATAAAGGCTATCTTAAACTCTATCGAAATTAAGTAGATATCTATAACTATAGATATTAATAGAACTACCGAGCTTATTAAGCTACCTCCGCACAAGACTCGTTATATTCTATACTTACTTAATCTAGAGTAAAAGGTAGCTCTTCGCGCTAAGGATTAGAGGATCTAAGATATAGTAAAAGCCGAATATACTAGAGAATATATAATTACTTGCAAGGCTAGCAAGGAGATACCTACGCTAGCGATTAATAACTACTTTAAACGCGCCTATAAGCTACGCGCTGCCACTATTATCCTAAGCCTTCTAGAATTCTCTCGGTATAACTACTTTACTCTTACTTAGGATAAGCTTAAAGGGGGGCCTTTATATAACGGCGGAAAGGGTTATATAGATTTTATAGAGTTAGCTAGCCTAATATAGAATTGGGCCAAGATACCGCTAGATAGTATTTATACTAAATATATCAATGAACTTACTAGTAATATACCGAAGTTAGTAAAACTCAAAGAGTTAATCGGCTTACTAGGGGAAGATATCTACGGGTGACTAGAGAAACTGGTTATATTCACTAGTTCTCCTATTATCGTATATATTCTAGTAGTAGTAAGTCTATATCTCTTCCGCTATTCTACCTTGACCTTATACTAACCTTACTCTAGTAGTTTAAAAAGTATTTTCCTAGTAAATAGCTATAGTATAGCTCGACCGTACCTTCCGAGAAGCGAGATAAGTTATATATATAGCTATTCTAAGAAGAGGATGATAAGCGCTTCCTTATCTCTATAAAATATATCTTTAGAACTAGTATTACCCTAACCCGTATATTTAGAAGTATAAATATAGATATAGACTAGATATAATTCTATAATATTTAGTGTAATAGGCGGGTAGTTCGGTTATCTTAGCGAAATCTAAAGATATATAACTACTACTTTATTATAGATAATGAATATAGAGTAGATTAGAAGGTATTATCTAAATAGAGTAGAGATAATATAACAAGGCAATAGGCGTATAAATAAGCTAGATATTTCTAGCTAAGTAATAGCGCGCTTTTACGGGTTTCTTTTCTTCTACTTAGTAGTACTTTAACTTCGTATAAGATAGATATAAGACTCTTATTACCCTTCTATAGTAATATTAAATCTAATCTATACTAGTTCGGGAAGACTTGAAAGTACTTAGATTACTAGCTATTCCCCTTTGTTTTCTCCTATCTTTAGTAGATATTTCGCGCTATAGTCTTCCTTGAATATCCGCCACTAAAATCTAGATATACTATATACTTATATACTAAATACAAGCTATAGGTAAAAGGGAATATAATTAATAGCCCTAGCTTGCTAGATTATAATCGTATTTAATACGAACTATATACGCTACTATACTCCTTTATAACGTATTATCTTAAGTTATAATCTTCCTTATAATACCCTTCTATTAATATAGACTCTTTTAACTAAGACTATTATTAAATAAAGGGAGAAACCTACTCGAAAGTTAAGTAGTTATACCTATACTTAATATAGATACTATATAGGGAATAGCCTACGCGTCGAATAATATTAAGTATTAGATAGTATTCGAGTTAGATAACTCTCGATATCCGAGTCGAATAGCGCTTGATATACTTGGCGTTCGAGTTAGATATCGCTTATTATATACTAATTACTATAGGCTTAGTACGGAATTATTCTTTATATATTATATATCGACCTTTTAATCCTTTCCTATACTCCTTTCTCTTACTACTAATATATCGATTAATACTCTATATCTTATATATATACCCGCTATAGAATACTAGTACGAGCCCGTAGCTATCGCCGCCGATATTTTCCTCTCCTCTCTAGCCTCTTTACCTTCTACCGAATTCTACGAAAATACTAACCTCGGGAATTAGACGGTCTCGGTTATTTTACGTAGCCTTATAGTTAAATAGGCCTACTATAAGGAGATTAGAGTAGTATTAAAGAAAGAGATAGAAAGGAGATATATCGTTAGTACGTCTCTAGGGATACTAGAGAACTAGGCCAAACTCGGCGAGGCTTTATAGCAGTTAGAAATAGTATTTCCCTCCGTTTTTATACCTAGAATCCCCTAACCCTAGCTAGAGAGTTATAAATTAGATATAGCTAGAAAGATTAATAATATCTATAATCACTATCGTAATTATAGAAGGCGTACTATACCGTCTCTCTCTACGGATAGTACTCTATATATAGCGCGTCCGCTTACCTTTAGTAAAATAGGATTCTATATCCGGTCGATAGAGATAATAGCGAATACGCTTTTCTTCGCCTCCGATATTATTAAGGAGAAAAAACCTCTAGCTAGTATTATATTAGACGAGATCGAATTTAGAATATTTAAAGAGGTTTTACACGAGGATAGTATCTATAATAGCTTAACTAACTAAATTCTTTATTATATTAGCAAAAACGATATTAAAGTTAATTACGCCTGTAAATTCAAGGCGGCTACCTTATAGATATATAATATAGGCGAGAATCCTATCTCGTTTTATATTAAGACGCGTCTACGAGGTATATATCTTATACTTTACTTCGATCGTACTCCTACTAACTATACTCTAGTAAAACGGCGGGCCTACGTGAAATATTAAATAATAGATATACCTCACGTCCGTTTCCGCGGTATATTAGTAAACCTAGTTAATTACGGTACGCCGATACTACTAAATTATATACTCTAGTATTCTTCTTCGTTCTAACTTAGCGAAGGGCCTCTACTTCTTCGTATTTTATTCTTCCTATTATTACTATCCCTATTATACCTCTATATAACCTTACCGGGCTAGATATTCTTCTCTTATAGTATAATCTAAGAATATAACCTATAATATATAGAATCCTCTATACGAAGACTCTACTACCTCTCCTACTAAATTCCCCGCCCTAAAGCCTTATAAATTCTCCCTCTTAATTAAGTAAGCCTACTAGTATTTTCTACCCGGCCTCTAAATAATCCTATACTTATCTATTCCGATATAAATAATAGTAGCTATACTAGTAATTAGGAAGAGAAGGAGTAAGAGGAGAAAGGGGATACTATAGAAGAGGACGAGGAGAAGGTATTAAAGGTTAGTAAGGCCTATAATAGTAGGGTTCCGAAGTTATATAATATCGAGATAGGTAGGGTAGTAGTAGCTAGAGTAGCTACGAAAGATCTAGAGGTATTAGAATAGGAGGATCGCGATAGGATATAAGTGCTTCAACCTCTACCTTACTATTTACTTACTACTAAATACTACCCTAGTATTAATATAACTAAGGTAGAGGACTATCCGTAATAGTCTCAGAAAACGTAGTAGTATATAGAGTTATTGTTTTAGCTATAGAAGGGAAACCGGTCTATATAGAATACACGAAACCTCCGTAGGTTATTATCTATTATAGCCCCTAACGGCAAAATAAAGAAGATTGTACCGTTTATTTATTAGCTATACTACGCGGCTTAGATAAGATAGTAGGCTTTCTAATAGGGGGGAGCTATCTATAGGCGAGATTCTAGTTTAGGGATATCTAAACTAAATTATTACTTCTATCAAGGACTCTAGTCGACTCGAACAATATATATAATACCAACTATTATGTTAGAAGGGTCTATCTTGTTAGTGAAGTTGTTCCGATATCTCCTAGTGCGCGGAGCGCCGGAGTAGGTCGGGATAATATTCGACCGACTTGGTAGACGTTAGGAGCTAGGCTCTTAGTAGTGCGTTAGCTGCCTAATAGTAGCTATACGTTACCTGCAGAGAGAAGCTTAAGGAGCGGTCTACCTACTTCTTTCCTAAGGATCCTTAGTAATTAGTTCTAATATAGAATTACCTATACTATACTAGTAATATAACCACTTTATATCTTTAAATACCTTTATATATAGTAGTATAGTAATAGCGAGAAGCTAAGCCGTAGTCTAATATTGTAGCGCTAGCGGGACGCAGTTCCTAGAGCGCAGTAACGGTCCGCTAGCGAGGAGTCTATCTTATAGAACGATAATAGCCCGCTAACGGGGAGTATACCTTATAGTTCTAATCACTCTAACCTTTAAGGCTAAAGGCCCGGAGTAGGATATTATAGTAAGATAACCGCGCCTTTTAGAAGAACTAGAAATAGAAACTATACGCCCCGATAACGCGCCGGCAGCGGAGTCCTCGGACTCGAACCTTTTATCTCCGGTACTCTAGTAGAGGATTACCTAACTTAAGGTAGAAAACTAACGCTTATTAGAAGAAAAACGCGTCTAGGAGTTAGAAGCTCGGAACGCAGAGCTTCGACTAGGAGCTAACGCCGATATAGAAGACTTTAATAGGCTTAGTAATAGCGATACGCTATTAGTCTTACTAGCGGTAAAGATAATACGCCCTAAAAAGATATAACTCTATTACGGGAACAGCGAAGGAGAGTATATATACTAGTTCGCTGACGCCGAAATCAAATTCCTCCTAAGTCCTAAATATTTTACTACCGATAGGGCGAAGATCCTCTACTATATATAGTCCCTAGAAGGGGATATAGCGACGTAGTAGCGCTAATACTTTCGGAAGGAATAGCTAGATAATTATTCTTTTAAGAACTTTTCTTAGTTACTCTTAGATTTAGTAGTAGACCTAGTAAATCGCTAACTACTTACCTATAAGCGCTTAAATAGCGCTAAGTAATAGTAGGGATAGAAGGTTTCCGTCTTTAAAGCTTACCTAGAAGAACTAGAAAGCCGTATTACTCCCCTATCGGAAGAGTTCCGGGTAAATAGCTTTTTAACTAAACTCCGCCCTGAGTTAAAGTCTAAAATCCTAAGTACCGGCAGCGTCCCGACGACGCGTAATAGTCTCTTAGTACTTACGATTATATAGGAAAAGAACCTTAAGCGTTATTTATTAATATCTAGGTCTAGTAGTAAGGGTAGGCCTTTAGAAGAATAGGTGTTTAGTACTCTAACTAAGTCTGCTAGTAGAGAGCTAGCGGGATATCAGCGAGGTAATAAGAAGAGACGAAATTCTAAGTCTTATCCAGTATCTAAGGCTAACCCTGAATACTATAATAATAATAATTATTATTATAGTAAGACGGGGTATTAGAAGCTAGAATGTCCCTATAGGGATAATCTAAGCTTTACTCCTACTAATTCGGTGTAGTTAGAGAAAGATAGTACCCCGCCGCTATTGAGTATATAGGGAAAGACCGACGAATAGAAGCTTTAGAGCCTCTTTACCTTAAGGGATAAGTAATCCTCCTAGGTAGTCGACAGCCCTTTAAGGGGCTGGTTAACCCTAGGGCAATAACTAGCTTGGTCTCTTAGCAGTTCGTGGTGTAATATAATTATAGCTAGAGCGCGCTATCTTGCCGACGCCGGTATAACTAAGCGGGCAAGGCACTTTTTGTTATAGGGCGTTTCAGTTAAGCTATATAGCTACTAATAACTAGGGGTAAGAAAAGGAATATAGTTCCTTGTTCTATACCGTAGACTAGGAGGGTCCCGACTTAATAATCGGGATGCCAGCGCTTTATAAGTTAGGTATTATAGTTGATACGCTAGCGCGCTAATAGCGGTACTAAATAAATCCTAGGCTGATATAGCTAGATAGACCGACCGAATTTAGTAAAGTTTTGCAACAGGAATAGAAAGTATTCGCTATAGTTTACGCTGGCGCCGTAATAGCGGAGCGACCTCGGACTAACGAGTTCGATATAACCCTTCCTCCTGAATTACGGGAGTATAAAGATATCTTCTTAAGTAAGAAAGTAGGGATCTTGCCTAAATAAAAGCAGGGAGACTATACTATTAAGTTAGACGGTAGGGAGCTACCTTATAGTCCTATCTATACTCTATTAAGAATAGAGCTAACGGAGCTTCGGCGGTACCTTGATAATATACTAGGAAAGAAGTAGATTCGCTACTCCGTTTTGCCGGTAGGAGTACCTATACTTTTCGTACCGAAGAAGGATAGGGGGCTATATCTTTGCGTAGATTATTAAGGGTTGAATACGGTAACGATCAAGAATCGGCACCTATTACCCCTAATCACGGAGATACTGGACCGCTTAAGCGGTACCAAAATATTCTCGAAGTTAGACCTTAAGGATATATATTACTATATCCGAATTCAGCGTAGTAATAAATAGAAGATAGCGTTCCGCACGCGTTACGGTCACTTTGAATATCTTATTATACTATTTAGGTTAGCGAATACCCCTACTACTTTCTAAACGTATATTAATCGGGCCTTTATAGGCCTAGTTAATATAATATATATAGTATATTTGGATGACATCTTGGTTTTTGCGGGATACGGTTATAACCCCGAAATTCATTAGGAAGCTAGGGACGGTTCCCTAAGGGGGGAGATACTATTAGTAAGTACGATAAGTATACGGGACACGGAAGGAAGCGTAGGAGAAAGTCATCTTAATTAGATATAATCTAAGAGGACCGAGCCTGGAAAGTTAGTATAAGCGGTAGTGGCGGAGCGATATCGCTTACCCTCTTAGCTGCTTTTATAGCTCTCCGCCTCTCTTTTCTCTTCTCCCTCCTTACTACCCTCCTCTCCTCTATCCTCCTCTCCTCCCGCTCCTCTACTATAGTACCCCGAATAATATCGCTCCGAGGTTAGCTTGCAGGTAGCTATATAACTTAGTATATAGCCGTAGTATACGGTACGCTGGAGCTTACCTCTTCCTCTACCTCTTCTTCTTCCTCTACCTCCTCTTCTTCCTCTACCTCCTCTTTATTATCCTCCCTACTTTCCCTAAACCCCTTCTATTCCTCTTCCTCTTCCTCTTCTTCCTTATTACTCTCCTCCTCCGCTATACTTACCTCTATACTTATAATATATAACCCTTCTACCTTAGCCTAGAAAAAATCAGTCGGTATATATATAGCGTATAAGGTATATAAGCGGAGTTAAGGAAAGTAGTATAATAGAAGGATAGAGAAGGAAAGAATAGAATATAGCTTACCTCCTGCGGCGAGTTAGCGGAGTTAACTTATAGATTCGGATATCTTACTAATACCTGTACCCTCCTCTCTAGGTTAGCTACCTACCGAGCCGACCGATTGCCCGACGTGGCGGGGGTTATACTATAGTCCTTACGCTACTAGGTAACCTGCCGAAGCAGGTCCCTAATACGCTAGACTAACGGGCGTGACACGCCTACCGCCGCTATACTACCAGCTGACTTAGTAGCGAGTGCCCGGACCTCTATCCTAAACTCTAGTAGTATCTTTAATATTAGCGGGACGCAAATAGAATATTAAGTAATACCTATACCATAACACAACGGTTCACTCTATATCGTACCCCCTTACACTGAGTATAAGGAGGTACCAGCCTATAGTAGTACTAGACTTATACCCGAAGGCACGGCCTATACGGAAGGTCTGCTACTGCGAATATTAGTAGCGCCCCGACAACGGAGCTCTTGCGTATTAAATTATACTTACTTCTACTACTACTACTATTATTGACTATTAAACTATTAATATTATTTTATAGCGACTCCGCGATAGCTCTACTTACTCGGGAATCGAGAGTCGTTATAACGAGATAATCTATTATTAATCAGATTCTATACCTACTAAAGGAATATTAGATTATAGGGTGCGTACTATAAGTAGTAGGAGTTATAAAAGAAGAAAGTGAAAGGGGAATCCGCAGGGTTTTAACATGGTGACAGCGGTTAGCCAGTACTACGTGAGATTCACTTCAAAACAAATTCACCTCGCAATTTCGTCATTTCGATAGTAGATATACTCGCGTCATCTCGGAGCTATATAAAGTAGGGACTCTTTTTCCCTCCTTTTTCCCATTGGGTTTTGGAAGGTTTTTAATAAGCTCTACCTACTAACTATCAAGCCTCTCTGCTACGTGCACGCCGCGAAGGCGCGCCGCTGTAGCTTTGCACTAGAGGGCTAGTACTTAAGGGGGGAGATAATTATAATGCTAACTATTATATTAGAAGGGTCTATCTTGTTAGTAAAGTTGTTCCGATATCTCCTAGTACGCGGAGCGCCGGAGTAGGTCGGGATAATATTCGACCGACTTGGTAGACGTCAGGAGCTAGGCTCTTAGTAGTGCGTTAGCTGCCTGATAGCGGCTATATATTACCCGTAGAGAGAAGCTTAAGGAGCGGTCTACCCACTTCTTTCCTAAGGATCCTTAGTAATTAGTTCTAATATAGAATTACCTATACTGTGCCAGTAATATAACCACTTCACGTCTTTGAATACCTTTATATATAGTAGTATAGCAATAGCGAGAAGCTGAGCCGCAGTCCAATATCGTAGCGCTAGCGGGACGCAGTTCCTAGAGCGCAGTAACGGTCCGCTAGCGAGGAGTCTATCTCACGGAACGATAACGGCCCGCTAACGGGGAGTATACCTTACAATATAGATATTCGACTTAGGCAATACTAACGTCCGACTCTATCTAGATCGAAATCTATATATACAAAATTATCTAATAATTCGAAACGTCGCCTTATTATAATAAGTATCTCTTACTAGAGAGATTAAAGCTACGGAGTTATTACGATATATATCTATCGGCTTATAAATGGAATATTAGTTATCTATATATTAAGAATAGCGCTACCCGGAATATTAGCGTAGCGAAGTTAGGTATTATTCTTACTATCGTGCTAGCGAAAGTAGTAGGCAATTAGTTATAATAGTAGACGAAGATAATCAATATAAAGCGGACGCTATATACTCAAGATATCTCTAGGACTACTAATCTGGTATGACTACCTCCCTACGAGATTTGTTATATTATATACCCGCCTTCGCTAGTATAAAATATAGCTCTTCGTACTAAGGATTAAAGGATCTAAGACGAAGCGAAAGTAAAATATACTAGATAATACGTAATTACTCGCAAGGCTAGCAAGGAGATACCTGCGCTAACGACTACTAACCACTTTAAATATATATATAAACTACGCGCCGCTACTATAGTTCTAAGCCTTCTAGGATTCGCTCGGCTTGATAACCTATCTCTATATACGGATAAGCTCGAAGGGGGGGATTTATATAACGGCGGCGAGGGTTACACGAACTTTATAGAGTTAGCTAATCTAAGAGAAGACTAGACTAAATACCCGCTAGCTAGTATCTATATCTATTATATCGAATATTTTATTAATAATAGTCCGAAGTTGATTATATTAAAGGATTTAATTGTTAAACTAAGGGAGGATATCGTCGGAAGACCGCAACAACTATCTATAATTACCAAGCTATCTACTACTATATATATTCTGGCGATAGTAGGTCTATAGCTCTTCCGCTATTTCGCCTTGGCTTTATACTAACCTTGCTCTAGTAGTTTAAAAGATATTATCCTAATAAATGACTATAGCGTAGCTTAGCCTTACCTTCCGGGAAACAAGATGAATTATTCGTGTAGATATACCAAGGAGATAACTATTATCACTTTATTCCCCCTACGAACTACGTTCTTAAAACCGGTATTACCCTTACCTATACCTCTAGAAGTATAAATATAGATACGAACTAGATAAAGTACTATAGAATTTAATACTATAGGCGGGTTATTCGGTAGTGATAGCAAAGATAGAAGGTATACGAGTATAGTATATTTCTGGATAAGGTAAAGGGATCTTGATTTAATTATTATCTAGATAGGTAGATAGAAAGCTCTTAGTAAGAGTAGGTATAATATAATAGAATCAACTTATAGGTATTACTAGTAGTAAATTTAAGGACTAGTTTAAATATTATAAATAGTAGACCCCGTTATTCAAATTAGAGACTAGAGAAACTATACTATTTAACTTAATATTACTAATATAATATTTATATCCTAGAATCCCGCTATAAAGACCTAGCTAATACTACCCGCCGCTTTTCCTAACCTAGATTCGTCTTCTCTAATAAATCTAAACGCTGTTACCGCTATAGAGGATATAGTTCTACTAACTTAATATATATCCGCTAGTAGAGATTCTCTTTATAGGACGTATTATAAATAGAAGGAGGTATCTAATTATTATTAACCAAGTCGAAGAACTAATTCAATCGGTTAAGCTAATAATATAACTCTATATCCTACCTATATAACTTAAGAGCCGGCGGTAAAGTATATATTATTAATACGAATCTAGTAAATCCGACTCCGTATATATTTATCGATAGATACTCGAGTAGGTAGTATCTAAGGTCTTGAGGTCCCGGGCTAATAGGGCGGAGGCGGCGTATACTCGTTGAGGATATAGAAGAAACGGTAATATTCGTTATATATAGGAGAACTATAGCTAGAGATATAGTCCTAGTAGTAACCTGTTCGAAAAGGTAGGAAATTTTTGTTTAACTCGGATAGACTTTTATCTAACTCAGCTAAGTTTCTATCTAACTTAGTTAATAGTCTTTAAGCTAACTCGATTTTATATTAATATTATATTAATTAAAATAATACGATAATAATACGCTAAAGAAGCCTATCCCTTTCTAAAAACCTTCGCCTTCTTCCCCTAAGAACCTCGCCCGTCCAGCTACCTATAACTAGCTATATCGTCGTAGATTATACTCCTTAATACCTTATACTACCTCGTTACTAGTAAAGACCCTTATATATATTAGATAGATAATAGAGATCTTCTAATAATAGCTAAGATAAAGGGAGAACGACTAGTAGCTACTAGAAAAGCCTAGGAGACTAAAGCGAACAAGCGAAAGGTACGATTCGAACTAAGTAACTTATTCTATATATTAACGTATTAGTAGATTAAGGCTATTAAAGAAAAGTAGCTAGAACCTAAGAGAAGTACTAAAGGGGACGACGGAGTAGTAGAGCCTAGGAAATATTAAAGATATAATAGTAACCTTAGTAAGGATATCTCTAAAAAAATATACGAAGAAGAGGTCTCTTTAAAGATAACTAGCGTCGAGGATATCGAAATATCTTCTAATAACCCTATAACCAGCCCTACGGAGAGACTAGTACCTGCTATTATTATAGGGGTATAACTTCCCTATACTCCTATATTCGGTCTATTAGATAACTCTATATTTAGGAGACGGAAAAGATAGGCTTCTCTATTATAAGTATAATTAGTATATAATAATAGATATAACCTATTAACCGTACAGCGTAAATAGACGCGGCTGTCGACGTCTAGAATCGATACTATATTATAAAGCGATACGAGTATTATCTAAAAGAAGACCGTAAGTTACCTATCGATATTACGCGTATATTTAATACGCTAATATAGAAAGAAGGAAATAATATAGAACTATATAATAAAACGAGGTCCTTAAGGGAATATAGATACTAGGAACTATCTACGCAGCTCGGTAAATAATGAATTAGAGACGCGTATTTATCAAATATAGCTGAAATAGCCGATAGTATAGGAACAACGAAACCGAATATCTTTATATATAGAGTAGAATGGCTAGTATACCGGATAACCTACCTAGACGCCCTAATAGATAATAACTAATAAGTTTAAATCTACTAGTAAGAAATATCGAAAATCGAGAGAGAATCTAATTAGTAGACGGAAGGATAAATTAATAGTATATTTACCTTAGTATATAGGTCTTATAATAACTAATTATTATAGTTAGTATAATATAAGTAGCGATAGCCAACCTATACCGTACTACCTATACGGCGTAAGCGGCCGAATTCCAGTACCGCGACTACAGGACGATTATCTAATCCTAATAATCGGGTTCTATTATCTAAAAAGACAAGGCCTAGACTATTATCAACTTCGTTGCCTATACCTATATATATATATTAGATATTAAATCTAAAGACGACTATAAGGAGGTAACTACGGAGTGTCACGGCCTGATCTAGTGGTGGTAGAACGGTGGCTATCAATGAGGTGATATGGATAAAATACTAATGCTAAGGAAAGAAGGCCATATGGGCGCGCGAGGAATCTATATAGGCATGCGGCGGCAAGCCTCTGAGCTAGGCCCAATGAGGTGTGCGTATGCATGGCCAGCCCGTGACATTACCCCCCTTCTACTAGGCATCGTCCCGATGCCTGCAGCCAATTAGGGTTTCGCAGGCCTGGCGCTAGCGGAGGCTCGTGAAAGATTTCAGCCAATTAGGTGTATAGGTGGTGGCTGATCCTAGGAATTGCGAAATGGGCATGTCGAATACTGAACTTGCGACAGCAGAAAACGGTGGCGTTTAGATGCCAAGCCTGGTCATTAGGGGTAACTATAGCATACAGCGACTGAAGGGCGGCCTCAGGTATCAAAAGATATATGCTATTACGGTGGAATAGCGGCCGGTGGTTGAAAGAAGGCAAGGATGCATAGCATTGCATGAAAATGCATAAGCATTCAAAATCGGTGATAGCAATTATTAAATGGTGGCGTTTATAAGTCTTAGCGCCAGTGCTTTAGCTAGAATAGGCTAGCTTGTTAAATCGAATAGATAAGCAAGCTGCTTCGGGGCAGGCATGCCAGATATAGGGCTATATAGAGCTGGTATCTGCTACCACATAGGACGGCGTATATAAGGTGGTCATCAGCGGTGTTTCGGCGCGATGAGGGACGGTTGGCATCAGGGGTCAGATACATAGCGGTGCGGTTGCATATGGCGGAACCTTGGGGCGGAGCTCGCCTGGAACAGTCAACTAGGTACTGGCGTAGGATAGCTCATCAAACGAGATCTCTGTAATAGCGGTATAGATTTGTATGGCGTCAGGCGGAGAGGTGTTCCAGGAAATGAAGAAAATGGATTTTTTGGTTTTAGTGTTTTAGGTGTTTTGGTGCTTCTATCCCCCTTTTTAGCAAGGTAGCGTCCGCGATACCTGCTAGATATATACATCTTTTCTGATCCTGCATATGTATAGCTATCTCTTTTGGCTTGTTGGATAGCGGAGGTAGCGGAGGTAGTCGTCTTTATTGAGGTAGTAGAAGCCGCGGAAGCGGTGGCGGAACTCATAGATTTGGCGGTGGTGGTACAGCCAGATTAAGTGGAACAGTGAAATTCGGTAGGGCGGCCGACTTTAGTAGAATTAGTAGATCTGGTAGTAGAGGATTTGGTAGTGGTGGAACGTTGTCCAAATAGTCGAGATAAATCACTCATCCTAAGATATGGAGGTATATGCTTGTTGGTAGCTCTTAGAGGTGTATATCTTATATAAAGGTCTTTGACGGTAAGGTAATCCTTAATGGCTTTATAAGCTGGCGGTGGAGGCGAAATCATTCGATATCTCGGAGGTGGCGTAGCTGGTGGAGTCGCTAGCGTAGATGGAGTTTGGGTAGATGAGGCGTGCCTATATACCAGGCCTTGGCATTTCTCGCGTAGATGTTGATACAGCTGATTTCTTGATGAAAACACCTTTTCGCATTGCCTGCAAGATGGCTTGTTGCATGTATTTTCCTGCGTATGTCGGATAAGGCGCGCGGTTAAGGAGAACGAGGCATTGCAGAGCTTGCAATAGTGGTATTCGGGTGCTTAGCTTGATTCTATTGGTTGCGGAGTTGGTTGCGGAGCTATTTGCGGAGCTGCTTGCGGGAATTGAGCTTTCATGGCTTGTATACATTTAGATAGATCCTGATGACTTCTTGATTGGTTGAACCAGGTGAGGGCTCCACCGCGGAGGCACTTGGGAAGAAGCGCTAGGATATCAGCTTCTAGGAATTGTGATCGGGATTGCTCGATGCGGTTATAAAAGGCGTTTATGTCATGAAAAAGGCATAGATCAGGAAAGTCATGTTGTAGCGAAAGATCTAGAAATCCGATATCTTTTGGCACTGGCTTTGGCGATAGCTTTAGCGATGGCTTTAGCGGGGATATACGCGAAGACAACTTTAGTAGTCTCTTTTGGAACATTGGGCAGCTTTCTGAGTAGATTAGATGCTCAATCTCAGGATCATCTTCTGGTTCCCAATCGTATAAGCGGGTATTGTATATCCGGCAGACAACGTTATCTGCATGGCTGGCTGTAGGCATATGGCTGAATCCAGCTTCTGCAAGATCTTCTGGGGTAGGAGAGGTATACGGCCATGAGGCGAATGAGGCAAGGCATTCAGTATATATCGACATCTTAATGGATTCGGTAGTCAGGAGTAGCGGAAGGATATCTGAATCGACGGCTCAGTAAAGAGATCGATCTAGCGGTAAGGCGTTGGGTAATAGGGTCGGTAGGTAGTTGGATGGTTGGATGGTTGGATGGTTGGGTGGTTGGATGGTTGGATGGTTGGATGGTTGGTGAAGCTACTAAGGGTATAGTAGCTAAGGGCGGAGGGCGGAGCGGAGTGGAGCTACAGATGTATGATGGTGCTGCTGAGGATGTAGCACCTGAAGGCAGATAGTTGGTGAAGCTGCTAAGGGTATAGTAGCTAAGGGCGGACGGCGGAGCGGAGGCGGAATAGAGGCGGAGCTAGTAGTAAGTCGATGGCTCAGTAAAGAGGTCAACTTCCGGAGGAAGGTAGAAGTAGTAATTGAGCTACTAGGGATGTAGTAGCTGAGGGCGGAGCTGATAAGATATTATAGGTAGGCGTTGGCAAGAGGTAAGCGCTGGTAGTAGGAGGTAAGGATCAAATTCGGAAGGCGGCGGTTGGTGCTATAAAGCTATTGAGCTTCCGGATTACTCGGTGGCAGGTTGAGGTATTGAGGTATTAAGGGGCCTAGGGGTTGGTAGGTGCCCTTGGGGTGGTCCTGGCGGACCTGGTGGTGTTATTAGGTATTAACACCGTGGTTGCTGCCGGCCAAATAGCAGCTAGTGGGATGCATATGAAGATACACCCCGGTGGCTTGTTTGGAGCATTAGTATTATGTCACGGCCTGATCTAGTGGTGGTAGAACGGTGGCTATCAATGAGGTGATATGGATAAAATACTAATGCTAAGGAAAGAAGGCCATATGGGCGCGCGAGGAATCTATATAGGCATGCGGCGGCAAGCCTCTAAGCTAGGCCCAATGAGGTGTGCGTATGCATAGCCAGCCCGTGACACGGAGGAGGCGGCGGGACCTATCGCTTAGGGTAGTTCTAGGCGTCGCTAAGCGCAAAGATACTAATCCTTCCAGGAATATTAATATATTTTCTACGTAACGAAGCCTATATTCCTCTCTAAGATTATAGACGGTAATAATACTAATAGCCTATTACCGTAGCTAGAATATAACCCGGTAGCTCTAAGTAACCTTATAATAAGAATATAGAGAGAATAGAAGGCTAAGCTCTAAAGAATAAAGGGGCCTTAAGTTATTAGTAATCTAGATACTTTAGGTAATATACTAACTCCTAAAGAAGCTCGCAAGGTTATTACTCCTAAACCCCTACCTATTTATATAACGCCACGTAATAGCTAATATCTTCGTAGCTTATAGATAGCCTAAGCGAATTCAGAAGTTTTATAATAAGGAAAATAAGATTAACTATTAAAATAGTAGTAGAATAGCTATATCTAATAGTCGATGACCGGAAGAATAATATATCGAACCTACTATTTAATATATGATTTACTTTCGCGGATCTAGAGAAAGGTATAAATATTCTTCTTTCCTAAACGAGAATGAAATATATAGCTAACAGGTCTAAGATAAGGGTTATTTTCTGGTACTAATAATTATAATAAGTCTATATCGCGTTTTTTTTTCTAATAGAATAAGCGCTATTAGACTTAGGTATAAGAGTACAGATCTATAGAAACCTTTACCTACTAGTACTATTATTTTCGTTATAATAGCGCTTTATTATATATTCGAAAAATATAAATATAGCTCCCGTAGGATTAAGAGATAGGATAGTATATTAGTTAGTAGTAAGTCAACCTAATACTTAAAGAATAACCTATATACTAATAATACCTTAAGCTATATTCAAATATATAATAGAGGTATAGTATAATATAGATAAAATCAAAACGCGGATAGTTATAGGACTACTTTATTATCGAATAATAGACTACTACTATATAAATAGGTATAGTAAGAACTATTAACTACTAGTTACTAATACGTTTAAGGATTCCCTAGAAGATCTAAAAAAATAACCGGACCTTTAGAGTATTCTAGAGGAGATAGGAATAAATAATACTAGTATGATAGGCTAAGAAGAAGAGTACGGAAATAATAAAGAATATATAGTATATATAAGAAGCGATTATAGGTATATATTATCGGCTAATACTGAAATTAAGGCTAAAGAACTATCTCCTGAGGAGGGTCTTAACGAGACTAATTTAGAGTTTAGAAACTAGGATAGTTTTTTCGCTTCCCTTATCTTTAGTAATAATTCAGTAGAGATAATAGATATCTAGGTATTTTTAATATAGGACTTCGAGTATATATAGAAGGAGGCCGGCCTATAAATAGATAAGAGTCTTTAGGAAGAGGATTATATTATAGATATTAAAGAGTAGAGTAGGTTAGTAGAGAGGTAGATTATAGAGGATAAAATAGTATATCTAAATATTATTCTAATAGGAGAAGAACCTGAGGACTAGGCTACTAAGGATACTATAGAGGGGATAGAGGATGGATTAATAGAGTATAAAGCTTAGGCAGGAGGAAGCCTAACGGAATCAAGCTATTAGTAATCGAATATATAGCTATTAAACGTATAATATGAAAATAATTATCGTATTATCTTTTAAAATCGCCTAGCTCGGATAATACTACCTATAGGTTAATTCTGGATAAGATATCTAACTCGAATATACCTACTACAGCGGAGGATATATCCGAACTATCCGACTCGGATGA
Organism: Lepraria neglecta; assembly: GCA_033220425.1. Lineage (NCBI taxonomy): Eukaryota > Fungi > Ascomycota > Lecanoromycetes > Lecanorales > Stereocaulaceae > Lepraria > Lepraria neglecta. Next base: position 3,760,959 of record CM065648.1, on the reverse strand, counting down.
CTTCTTATCTACTAATATTATCGATATACTATCTAAGTATATATATTTCGTATTCCAGAATAAATGCGTAATAGTAGCGTTAGTCTACGAAAGCAACTTTTGATGCTAATATTATAGGCGCCTAGCGTAGTAATTTGAGGTTACAGATACTACTGTCAGCAACCTCGAGTTACTAATTTGGCTAATTTCTCGGTCCGCAATCGATATAGGATATAGACCCTAATCGCTATACGGCCTGCTAATAGCGCAAAACTAGCTGTAACGCTAATGATATAATCTTTTGGGAAAGCGCGATGAAGAGAGGACTAGTCGAAGCCCTCGGGGGCTTCTAAACCGTCGGGGAAATTAAAATATTCGGATAAGACGTTAAAAGGAAGGTTATTAGGGTTAAATAGAGTAGCCTCGTCGCGCTCTACCTCCTTAATATTTAATAGCTTATAATAACATCGCGCTTTCCCAAATCTTGCTGAAAACTTCTGATTTGCTGGACGCGCGGATAGGGCTGAAATTGGCCTATCAGTAGGATCAGCAAATAGCGCCCGCTGATGGGTCGATTTCAGCGCAATCAGCAAATAGCGCCCGCTAACAGCGCGATTTCAGCGCATTCAGCAACTCCGGCTTGCTAACAGCAGGATCAGCAAGCATTCAGTAAATCACGTGATTGATGACTAAGCAAAAGGTCGATTTTCTATGATCGTCGCCATCGACGGCAGCGACTCCCCCGGAGCACCATCAACACCAGCTGAAAACGGACCCCGGAATCGTGCGATTGGGCCTAAATCCCCGCGGGAGTGATGTTCGTAGCGACCTTGGGGGTTTAGTTGCAGCGTCGCAGTATCGTAATCATTGCGCGCGGTCGTATGACTTCGGGGATGATTTTTAGGTGCTGCTTGGTTAACTTGGAGTTGCTAACAGCAACCCGGAGTTGCTGATCCTGCTGATTTCTCGGCCCGCAATTGACATGGGATGCAGACCCTGATCGCCATGCGGCCTGCTGATAGCGCAAAACTAGCTGTGACGCTAATGACATAATCTTTTGGGAAAGCGCGATGAAACCAATAGATCTTCCTCCTCTTCAAGTTTCTTAACTTCGCGGTTCAGCCTTATAGTACGCGTAATAAGCTCGGCTTACTTACGGAGCGCTTTACGCAGTATAACTATCTTTTTATAACGTTTTCTTTGTATATAGCGAAGCTTAGCCTCGGAGAAGGCAAGCTCGCAGGATAGCCTAGACGACGTATACTCTACGCACGACTCCGATTCGGCCCTAATACGGCACTCCTTCTCGCGACGAATATAGTACTTATACTTCCGTATAACAATAACGGCGGTACTCGAGCTAGCGAGAATACGCTGCCTTCTGATTATTAACTTAGATAGGATCTCGGGGTTTAGACGAGGTATAAAGGATAGTAGGTTATCCTCGGGACGAGAATTCTGGGAGAGGGAGCTAATGTTACGAGCCAAGAATATACTAGGAGGAACGCGCTGCAGGCGCATAAGGGGGCATAAGCTTGGCAGGGTCTGGTTCAGACGAATCGATGTTCGACTCGTTCAACTCGGATATAGTTTAGACGAATCGATGTTCGACTCGTTCAACTCGGATATAGTTTAGACGAATCGATGTTCGACTCGTTCGACTCGGATATAGTTCAGACGAATTAATATTCGACTCGTTTAAACATGAAGGCTTGGCATAGATTTCCTATTGCTATATATATACGGAGTACCGCTTACTACTTAGAGTATCGTGCTCAACTTCCTATTCATTGTGTACTATATACGATAGATTTCTTAGGCTAGGTACTGAATATATATCATCTGATTATATACCAGACCCGCTTAGCATCACTTAAAGCCTGCTTTATACTCTTGTTAGTTACACCTCTATCCTAGTGAGAATCAATCCATATACGATACCGGTACGCACGGTTCGTAACAGCAAGCCCTAATTCGTTCAAAAACGCTGTCTTTGAGAAAAGTACATTTCTTCCCAAAGCGGTTTATCTCGAAAACAGAGCCTGATTATATACCTTTATTATCCAGCTCTAGCTCTAGCTCTAGCTCTAGCTCCAGCTCTTGTATCTCTCGTACTAGATTCTCCTGCTCGAGCTCGCCGTCTTCGACGCCCTCGTATACCTTCTGCCTATATATATACGCCTCCTCTTGACCCTGCTTGCTGCCCGCGCTGCCCTCGTCCTCGTTGTTTACCTCCTCTTACCCTTACTTCTTGCTGCTAATCCTCCGGCTATATACGTAGTAGTTAGCCCCGTCGGCGGCGCTGGTTATCGATCCTTTGCCTGATAGTAGTAGAGACGGTAGTTCTAAATCGATCGTGGCAGAAAGGCTCCTTAATGGCTATACCGTAGATACTCCTTACCCTAGATATAGCGACGTAGGTTAGAGCTAGTGTAAAGTCACTGCTTGTAAGGTTAAGCACTACCTTCCCTAGTGTAAGCCCCTGGCTCTTATATACTATAATAGTAAAGGTGAGGTAGAGAGGGAACTGCGTCCTTGAGTAGGTAACGGAGCTAGTATCCTACTAAGTCGTCTTAGGAAGGATAGGGACTATATAAGTGCCCTCGATATCGACACTAGCCGGTCCGCTATAACTGAAGTCTACTATAATAATAGTAGGTATAGTCTTCGGATCAGTGACGCTATTATCCTATAAGATACTATAGACCGTCCCTATAGAGCCGTTAACGAGCCCCTCCTCCGTATAGAGGTTCCAGCTCAGGATCACCTTGGTATCCTTACAAAGTATTAGGGTATTATCGAGATTACCGGCAACGTTACCGGGCGCCTCCTTTGCCTTAGAGCAGCTATTCTTCGCCTTAATCCGGAGGACGGGCTTCTTAAGGCGCTCGAGACGGTCGAGATAAAATTAGACACACGTGCCTTAGTAGCGTAGATCCGGATAGCGTTGTCGAAGGAATACCACTTATTATTAGGAAGTATACCCTTTGTACGGCTGACAAAGAAGTGCCAGCTCCGTAAACTAATAGGCCCTTCTCTAAGCTCGTCGAGTAGCTAACGGAACTGCAGATTATCAGGGGAATCGCCCTGCTGACGTATAATCTGGACGAGAGTCTTTATAGTCTCGATGGAGTCGACTCGAATTTCCAGGTAGCAAGCTTCTTATAGAATAACTTGGTAAGGCGCTAGTAATCTTCCGATACTATAGGCTGCTGAAGATCTCGCTCTTTGATTCTAGTAAGCAGATTAGCTAAGGCCTCGCCCTGGCGTCTACGGTGATCCGGAGAGAAACGGATGATTCGATAGTCGAGATAGCGGCTTACTATTTGCCCCCGATCGACAAAGAAGAGTAACGCCTTCTCTTAAGAGCAGTTGAGGCAAAAACGCTGCTTATCGGTATGGTCTCTAGTATAGCAGGCAATGCAGATACCATCAAAAATCCGAGAGGGGACCTTGGGAATGCCACACTCCAGACAATAGACGTAGCGCGGAGTATCCAGTGCGGCAGGTAAGGAGCCCACAGCATGGCCTCAGTCGATGTTACAGTTTCTGGCCCTGTAGAGCGATCGTACCTCTCCTCCTGCCGTTGTCAATCCAGCTGACTTAGTATCTTATCCTCCTTAATATTACGAGCCTGCTCAAGATATATAGTCTTTCTCAGCCGCTTGCTGGGTCTTATAGTTGTATCTTCATATTCAACGTCTGTAGGCAGATTTTACGTATCACGAGCCGCAACGTTAGCCCTAGACGGCCGCCCTCGCTTCTTAGATAACCGCTGATTAAGTTAATTATAACAGAGCTCGCCGAGAGCTCGGCGAGACGCTAGGGGGTATATTAGGGAAGCAATTAGGCGTTGCGAGGGTTGCTGGAGCTGGAGCTGTAAATCGGCGGGTTGGCCGGCTGGAAGGCGCTCAGGGATGGTAATATAGTGTTCGGAAGCACGTATAGAGGCTTTAGAAGCAGTAGAGAGGCTAAAGACGTAGTATAGCATGCAATTAAGAGTGGAAGGCGTTAGGAATAGAGGAGAGGTTTGAAAAGCTTTGGTTTGCCAAGATAAATTACTTCCTAATCGGGTTTAGCGTAACGCAAATTCAGCTCAAAAACGCCTATAAGAACAAGCTACGCTTGTCAATTAGACGCTGCCGCCGAGCTAGTTACGTAGCCTAATCCCAGCTTCAGGCGAAAGTACTCATCGCATCCCATCTCTCCTGTTCTGTTCTGTCTGAATCTCGTTGAGCAAAGGACCGCCATCGGATTACGAGTCACTCTTCTTTCGCTACTGTTCGCTCGGTTGTCGTCATAGCAGCTATTGAAACTCGATCACCTGCCACGTGTCATTTCCTCCGGATACCAACATATTTTTGCCTCAGTACCTCAGACGTTGGCCCGCCAAGCCTGCTGACTACGCAGTTGGGGGGCAACACGTCTGAGCGCAAAATCAAAAATTACGGGCTAATATTGCTGTTTTCTCATCACAATAGCGAATTTCTTATCACGCACACCAAAAATCAACAATACCGGAGGATCACTAAGCGTATTTTAAAACAACAAAAATCTTGACCACTCGCAATCAGTATCCTACTGCGGCGTATAGAAACTTTCCACCGAACGGCGCTGAGATATATATAAAGTACGCGCCGTTCGGTGGAAAATTTCTATACGCCGTGGTAGGATACTGATTGCGAGTGGTCAAGATTCCCTATTTTTTTAAAATTTAAAAAACCAATAGCTGGCAAAATTACGCAAGTTTGCGCTCAGACGTGCTGCGACAGAGATGCGTAGTCAGCTCGGCTAACCCGAAGGGGCTTAGCCAGCCAATCTTGATTGGCCAGTACGTCTGAGGTAGAGGCAAGGATATTTCTCCCATATATATCGGCTGACTAAGCATGATCTACGGAAATCCGTCTGGCTTGCCTCAGTACCTCAGACGTGTATCTGCCAAGCCCCTGCGGGTTGGCCGGAGACCTCGCTAAGCCCCTATAAACTCCTTAAAAACACGGCGCCAAATACCAAAATTCTGACTACGATACCCTTGCTCCTATACTCAACGCTCGGCGCGAGATCTGACTACAGCGATTACGTATTATATATAAAGATTCTCGAAATTCGTGGTGCTTCGAAAGTTCGCATGGGGGTTTTCTAATAGAATACTTATATAAATTAAAAATTCACTTAAGCAGAAAAATGTTCTGTTTGTAAAATTGGTCGACGCGTTATTTACTTATCCGCACGCCTTAATCCCGCGGTAGAAAGTAAAGATTGTATTTAAATAGTAGAAATCTCGCTCCGAGTATACTTTTTAAGACTAAAATCGATAGTTTTGGTGGTTATTTTGATGGGTTTATACACACTTATTCATACCAAAATCGAAAAGCTGCCGATTTTTCGGAAGTTTGCGCTCAGACGTGCCGCCCCCCAGCTGCGGAGTCAGCAACGGCTAACCCGATAGGGGCTTAGCCGGGGGGGTAGCTTGGCACGGTACTGAGGCAACCGTCTGGCCATCTATGGTTGCCTCTTCTTAGTAACGCCAAACCGCTTCCTCCTCCCACAACACCCCAACAATAACTGCAGAAATCCAGAAATTCTACGGACGAACCGCCCGATCTACTCCGAAGCTGTCTTCATATTGTATTCCGAGCTGACGATATGCTGGAGCCAGGAGATATCTTCTGCTTGCAAAGACAACAATTGAAGGGCATGGGAAAGGCAAGGAAGAAGGTGTGGAGGCATAAATCCTCTTCATGGGATCGGTCACCGTGATGAACATGGCCAACGTATCTACAACACGCCTGAAATGGACGGTTTAATGGACCCGCATGTGTTTGCGAGATTCCAACAGGTTCTCGTTATTGCCGACTTCAGATTTACCGCGGAAGAATCGTACATATACATCGACGATGACCTCAAGGTTGATCCCGATGAAAGAGCCAGGTTCATTACTTTCCTGCGTCGGTCGAGCGTATTGAAGCTCCTCATCCGGCTGTTGATTCGCCGTGCGTACGTTTTCTTTTGATCTCCCTGGACGTGGAGGTCTGGGCGAGCTATGATAGTCATTTGGATGACCCGGACGAAGAGAGCGATATGAAGTTGATGGGAGCAGGCAGCGAGCGAGCGGCAGAGATTTTCGTGGATAGTAGGATATTGAATTCACTGCGAAAGCTATCGAACGTCCAATCTTTCGATTTCCAATTCGATATAATGACCGGCACCTCCGACATCTATCAGCCGCAGCCAAGACACATCGAGATGATACAGGACCTTCGGCATTTCATCGAGTGCAATTGGCTGTTAGCGCAAGAATCCTAACGAGCTGTCCACGCCACGGACGCCGATGAACCTAAGGAGGTCAAGGGTTGAGAACACGGAGGAACTTGACTTACAGCCCGCAGAGGCATCGTCGTTGCTATGTTAGTTTCGTCCTACCTTCAATTCAGCCTCAGATTGTACCTACGTTCCGCGCCCACCTCGAATGCGAACGGAAGCCATGCTCCAGCCATCCCTCGAACACTCGCCGGCCTTTCGATAGGAAGGCGTGTAAGCGCGCGGAGAGTGCGAAGAAGCAGGCAGACGAGGATGGGAGGAACTATGGGGAGAGCCCAAGACGATATTACTACGCTGGTTCGGACGATGGGCCACCACCAAGAAAGCTTGATCATCTGAATGATGAGGAGGGTTATCGTGCTGGTATCACATATGATCTACATCTACACCGGGGCCCATAATGAATGGAGATTTACCCTGTCCCACAGTGCTGAGAATGGAGCGAAATCCGTTCTATCCAAAGTTTTACCAGCCTCCTTCGGCTTTGCTATGCAATACAATATAATATGCTTTAACGCCTATGTATCCCCATCAGAACCTAGCTCTGCCGATGCAGACCTTCCATTCGAAGGATCCCCCACCTCCAACTTGTGCCGGCTTTTACAAATGACGTTCTCCAAGTCTTCGGATAGCAGATTGTAAGGGATATGATGTATTCTAAGATCGAGTCAGCGCAAGGTGGTGTATCTGTCAGGTCCAATATATACAATCTCTGTGATCGTGATCAGTTGATCGATATGTGTAATACCTGCCATTTTTGCGGATAATCAGTGCAAGACACAATCGTACCAGCTAATCTACTTTTTTCATAAGATATGATTTCCTTACTAGTGAATTGTTGAGGCTTGGCTTTTGTTGCGTATGGCATACCGTCTGTTCCTTGGCATAGGAGACGAATCGGGATGATTACAGGCGTATTAACTAGCTTTCTGTTGTCTTTCACGAAGCTATTATCGAAGATACTTACTTTCCAAACCTATCCAGATCAGAGTATAGCCCTCGACGCGCCTTACCGCCTTCGCTTATAAACGCCCGAGTAAGCTGATCGTATAGGGACGCTGCCTCCTGTTCACGAAACCTCTCTATTACCAGGTCTGTCTCTATTGTCGGCCAGGAATAATTGTAAAAAAAAACATTCTTACTGAGGGGTACTAAGACTCGAGCACGATCTTCTCAATCAAATATTTATGAGTCTCAGCGAGCGCTGTGCAAAGGAATTGAGGCGTATCGATCGACTACTGCCAATGGAGCAAGGTTTCCGGTGCTCTGAAATTCTAGAGCATGTGCCACCACCGAGCGTATCAGTCCAAGCCTGCTTTATCACTATCATACAATACGGGCGCAATATCATGCATATGTATCAACAGCAGGATTACCAGAAATGGCCCCCTCCACGCAGATCCCCCAGCCTTGCCAGTGCACACAACCAATAATCGGCGATCGATTCTCGGTTCCTGTTGGGCGAGTCGAGTGCAAATCGATATAGCACTGCCTATCTATGCATGCGCTTACCAGAACCGATAGCTTGGGTTCATCGCTGTGCCTCTACGAAAAGGGGGGCTTGCACTAGAGTTATGTCTGCGAGCCAGTCGATAGGCTTCGCCCCCAGATAGAGTCGCGAGACTACTGCCATTTGTTATCAGTTCGGCACAGGAAGTGATTATAGATCTTGTCTCTTGCTTCCACCGATAGGTCCAGCCTCTCTAGCTCAGACACCGTGAGTCTCACGTGCAGCGGTAGTACTGTTGCACTAGCACACTCGAAAGGAGATGTACTAATTTAGAGGGTGGAGGGACAGATTGTCCTGCGAGTGGTCGGTTGGCCTGGGGCTGACCCTGGGGCTGGCCATTCTTTAGGAGAGTGTTACTTTAATTGACCCCGAATACGCCTAGGACTAGGAATATAGCTTACTTCTCGAAACTCGTCCATTTACAGTGTGGCTAATTGTCACTCCGTCTTCGCTGCCTGGAATCGAACCAAGGCTTTGCACGGTTAGGGGCTTGGGGCATCATCTAAAGGATTTCAGACCCAGCAAGCTCGAACCCTATAGCTTGAGCTACAGCAAGCGTTTCCAGCATGCAATTCGTGATAGAAATCGCAATATGTCGAAAATCTTTATGTCTTACTGCTCGCTGCTGGTTACTTCTCTGTCTGCAGATGTGAGTATGGTCTCTTAATAACATCAACATGGCCCACAGAACCAGTTCGTACAGCGATTCTATTGTCCATACCATCCAAAATGAGCGCGAGAAGCTTGTTCCATCGAGTCTCAAAGACAGAGAACGCTTCCACCACACCCACAGATACCAACGAACCACAAAAGCCGAAAGTTCCCGACTTGGACCAGATCCAAGATGACCCAGATCAGACAAAGGAGAAAGTCAAGGGAGAAGGCGCCGAATACATACCACACCCGATGTACGTGACAGAGCTTCGATATCACTTCAAGGATGTAATACTTCGGGAGGCCAAGCCAAAGCCTAGGATCAACCAAGAGCTCCCGTCCCAACCTCATATTCTCGGAGTTTTGCGTATCATTCAGAGCGATCTACAGATTCACAGTGACGACTGGGAAATGAAGAAAGCCATGGAAGTCGGGGTCACGAGCCTGCCTGTGCTATATATCCTTTCACCAATACTAATGAGCTCCATCCGCGCAGTGTGCACCTATATTCCAGAAGCAAGTCTAGTACATGGGCTAAGATTGCCCTACCCTTTTGCTCTATTGGTGCATCATAGAAATCAATTGGAGGCCTATAAGTTGGTAACCTCTTCCGAGCTGTCACAAGAAGAAATTGAAGAGCGTAGCAAGCATATCGACTGTGCATTGGCTGTCATCGACGCTGAGCACGCGGCAGAGTTGGAGGTTGAGGACGCACGACAATCGTAAGACCCTCCAGTCACGATCTTCAAGAACTACTGGATTCACCTGAAGCCGGGTAGCATGGTGTATAAATCCCAACATGGTGTTCTCAGCGCTTATGTTGTTCAGTCTGTGACAGGTGGCTCCGACGACGACGACAGGGATGAGCAGCAAGCAGCCCCTATTATTTATGATAGCTTCCCGCTGACGACCCATAGATATACTATATAGCTGTGGAATCTCAACTTTAACGGGTGCTCCTTCGGCAGGTGTTCCCAGGTAGAATTCGTTACACCTTTCGACGGAGAACGTGTAATAACATCTTTGCCTGTGTATCCCGTGAAGTTTCACAACGATTAGGAAGGTCAACAGACTATGAGAGAGAGACTGATAGCTCGCGGTCGGAAGTTCATGGCATTTACCAAGCGGTCTTATTGTAGTTACAATCGCCAGGCCTTAAAATCTCCCAGACGTACTGTAGGAAAAAAATCCAGCGGAGCATAGTCATCAGGTTTCGAGATTAACAGAATCCAGTATAATGGACGTACCATCAGCGATACTGCTATGCTCCCATGGCAGGAAATTGACGACCCAGCCTTCACCCCTACACCGCCTGTCTCAGATCGCAGCAAAAGCGAAGAAAGCCGCAAGTACCACTCGGGCAAGGACAGAGATCTTGGCCCTCCAGTCAACAGATTCCCTAACTTCAAAAGCTATGATAACTTGACTATAGACTCCGAACTGAACGATGATCAGTTGTTTCTTTGTTCGTACTATGTCTTTGGATATGTCTTTTCTGTTAGAGAATGGGGTTCGAGTTCAACCATGCCGTGTCAACCTTATCAAGTACTTAATGCAATACAGTCGTTCTTGGCGTTGAGAGGATTTCGGAGCGTACGTAAGACCTAAATCTGATGGACAAGCTGGTTATCAGCATGGACAACAAGAACATGATTAAAGCAAATAAAGAGACGGAAAATTCTGAACCACATTGGGTTTCTCACTGACGAGTCTCATAAAGTCTGTCGCGATTACGCCATTGATCATAAGGATTGGTCTGCAGGCATTATACCTGGCAAGGGTGAAGGACAGATCTTCTTACTACATGGAAGACCCGGAGTCGGAAAAACTCTTACAGCTGGTGCGTAATACGAATTTCGGAAGATATAGCTCACCTCTAGTAGAATGTGTGGCAGAATATACCAAGCGTTCTCTGCTTGCCATCACTCCAGGTGATATTGGGACGAACCCAAGGGAAATTGAGGCAGCTCTTGCTAAGTTTTTTCGACTTGGAGAACGTTGGGGAGCAATTTTGCTCTTGGATGAGGCGGATATGTTTCTAGAGTCTAGGACCGAGAGAGACCTTACTAGAAATAGTCTCGTATCAAACAAGCTCGCTATCGATAACAGAGCTTGTTTCGTTGCTAATAAGGATCACAAAGTTTTCCTTCGGGCGCTCGAGTATTACCAAAGGTGGGGCCCGCCCATAAATTACTTTCCAGAATAATGGCTGACTTGCACTAGAATTCTGTTTCTGACTACTAACAGAGGTACTGTTCTATATTGTGATCTGGGCATCTGAAAACTGACCTTATCATAGTCGGGTCCTTCGACGAAGCCTTTGCCTCGCGGATTCATGTTAGTATACATTATGGGGACCTTGGTGTGGATGGTCGACAAACGATATGGGAGAACCTATTCAAAGACTTGGAGAGCGATCGGAGGTTCGTGTGGAGTATGGTGCAAGACGCTATATTAAGGCAGACAAATTGCTGCAGAGTCTTGATTGGAATGGGCGCCAAATTCGGAATGGTGCGTTACTTTTCGTTAACAATGCCAAGGTCTTTGATAATAACACTATATGTCATAGCTTTTCGAACCGCTGTTTCGCTAGCTGAATTCGAAGCTACGGAGATGAAGGCTAGTACCACGCCCTGTAAGCATTGTAAACGGACAGGGCATACCCCGGGTATTTGCTGGGAAAAGCATCCGGAGATGAGACCTAAGACAATATTCATCAAGCAACAGCATCTTGAGAGTGTCACTGAGATGTCAAGTCGCTTTAAAGAATATTTGAAACGTACCAAGGACGCGGAAGAAGCGAAGCTTGCAAAGATAGGCCATCTCAGGGACGATGGCTTCAGAGATGATCAGCTGAATGGAGTTGCCACCCATTCTACCCCAAAGATGACCACCGTGTAACGTTAGCCGAGGCAGAATCCCGGAGGTATAGACGTTGATCATGGTAGTTGATGAAGTTCTGAAAATTCTGCAGTGCAGGATTGGTAACTTTGCTTCCCAAGATAATCATCATGTCTTGTAGATAGTCGAATAATTTGTGTCTTGCTCCTTGTCCTGCCTAGAAACCATGCAATTGTTTACATAGATAAATATAAGGGCCTTAGACAGCTACAAGCAGCACGAAGTGCTTTCACAAATTAGCTCATCGTAGCAACTTAGCGGAATGGTGCCTTTATTATGCGGCTATAAGCTCATGCACGTTGAAGGCATAAGGGGTGGTGAAGACTTAAGCAAAACATTACTTGGACGATGCTGGCATCAACTTAGTTTCCAAGCGGAATACTTGAGAGCTAGCTAGTAATCTAAACGCAAGGAATCGTCGACCTTGGCTCTAACAGCCTTAACCGAACGTAATGTATAGCACTCTGGACTCCACAACGGACCTCAAAGCTAGCTCTCAAACCCGTGTTGAACACAGGCACAAACGAATGCATGAAAGAATAAAAGCATACGCAACGCTGAACAAGTATCCCCGCATAATCAGGCCTTCTTCCGGATCAGTCAAAGCTTGGAATCAGGCTCCTCCTCGCACTGCGCTGTCGTCCTCGTTCCTCCTCAAAGGAGAGGAGCTGGGGTCTCCGATATGTGTAGCCAACGAATGCCCCCCGCTTGCGAATGTCGAGTGCTTTCCTGCCAACCTCTCTGTCTCTTAGAACCTTATCGCGGGGTCTCTTGTTCTCCTTGGCTTTGCCCGCTCCCTTTCGTCCATTGTTCCCAACGACACGGTCACCAGTGGCCAGTCCGCGGGCATGGCGTCATGGCATGGCGCGCCATCGACTTGTGTCACAGTGGTAGCTTCAGGCATAGCGTCAGGAATTTCTTGACCCGAGGTTTCTTGGATGTTGGAGTGACTGGCTGCATCGTCCACATCGCTAATAGGCTCATCCTCATCGAAGTATTTGGTGTCCTCACGGCCGCTCACATCTGGAACAAAGGGAGGCCTCGTTAAATGAAGACGATCCCATGAAATATGACGGAAGAAGCGATGGGCCTTGATATCGGTTGCATCATCCGGATAGACATATTTGCCTTGATAGTCTTGTGCTAGGGGGTCTGCACGCCTTGCGATAAGTTGACCTGGAGTACGCTTTGAGTGCTGGAAGTCATTGAGTCGGTACTTCTTTGAGCAAAGTCGGTGCTCCTTTTCCTGTACGAGGCTCTTGATGAGCTTCATGGCATCGAACGACACCTTCTCCTTTCTATCAACCTCGAGTTCATCCGGGAATATCAGGGTCTTGGCGTTGTTCTGGATGCGTCAGTAGTTGTATATCACAAGCACTGGCGTGGTCTTACAAGAATCTTCTTCTTGGTTTCCTCCCTCTTGTCGCAGACAAATGGCGTGAAGCCATAGAGACACTGTGGCAGACGTGAGCCAGTGTTCGCTGGGTAGTCGGTTCACCTTTCCACTTACCTCGTAGAGAATGATACCGATGCTCCACCAGTCACAACGCCCATTGTACGGATCGCCACGCAGAACTTCCGGTGCCATGTATTGACTGGTGCCAACCACACTCATGGCTAATCTTCTCTTGCCATGACAATTTCTCCACTGCAAGATTGACTTATTTTCGCTGGAGCCATCGACCTGGGCTTTCTCTTTGTCGTGGCGCCTCTTTCGCCCAGTAAGAATACTAGCCAGTTGACCTTTGTTTCTTTGGAAGCGTCCTCTTCCTGGTCTTGCGAATCGCCCTTGACTTCGATGCCAAGCTTCTCCATAAGAGACTGTCCATGATTCTTGAAATATCGCTGGTCGTGTGCCCAATGACCGTCGAACGCAAGTCCAAAGTCGGAGATTTTGAGATGACCAGAGGCTGATATTAGGAAATTGTCAGGCTTTACATCTCGGTGTATCCATCGTAGTCTGTGAGACTCTTCCACACAAAGAATCATTTCAGCAATGTACCATCTTGCATGCCTCTCCTTCAGTATATCTTTGCGAAAGAGTAGGCCAAGGAAGTCCCCGCCAACCATGTACTCCATCACCAAGTAGAGGTTTGCGCAGTCTTGAAAGCTGGCCATAAGTGGCACCACCCATCGAGAATTCTCTGATGCAACAAGAAAGTCGCGTTCGGCGCGCAAATGACCTTCTTGGCAGTTGCGGAGCATATCAGATTTGCGAATGACCTTCATCGCGTAGACTGCCTTCCTGGTTTTCTGGAGGCCTCGTCTTTGTGTGATCTTCTGGCCTTCCAGTGTAGCCCTCAAAGCTTCTATGGCTGTTGTTCGCAGGTTAATGGACTCCTCACGAGGCGCTGGTTTCCGAATTGGGACCGTTGGTAGCGTAGAGCCCATCAGAGAAGGACTATTTTGGGTGGTGTCCTTTTCACGAACCAGTCTGACAACTCCAAAGCTACCCTTAACGAGGATTCTCACAACTTCATAACCTGCAATCGAAACACCCGAGCCCTTGCTCATCTCATTAGTCTTGCTCTTCAAAACCTGAGTATGTCGCAGATGCTCGTTCTCGAAGGCTGCCCATGCAGAACGCTCTTGCTGACGTTGCTCTTCTGACATAGGCTGTGATGCAAGGCGTAATTCGAGGTCATTACGTCTTAGCGAACGGGGGCTCGCGTGACCAGCCAGCAAAGAGTTGAAGTGTGTCTCGAAAAAGACCTTGGCGTTTGCCGTAGTTTCGACAGTAACTATCGTGGGAGTAATGATCAACGGTGCCTCCTGAATCGGAGTCAGTGGGTTTTCACGAACGATCTCTTTAGCGGCAGTAACAATTTTTGAATCACTAGGCTTGTCGTTGAGATCCAGGGCTATGACAGAGCGCAAAGAAGTGACATTCGACTCAAGGGACGTCTTTCCTGTTGACGGATCACCAGCAGAAACGCTGCCGCTATAATTAAAGCTAGAGGGTGCTGTGCTTCCTGGGCTGAGCTCTTGGTCGCTCTGGATGCCCGCTACTGGTGAAGGGTCTTCATGCATGGAGAGAAGAGCAGGCCTCGTGCGAAGATTTGGGCGGTGAACGATAGTGGGGTTTCCAAAAGTCGAGGAAAGCTTGTGAGAGAGCTGATGAGCAAAGCTAGAGTTGGACTTGCTCTGCCTAAGCCCTCGTACTTCTTTGGGCTTAATGAGTGTTGCAGCAGAGTTCAGTTGAGACTGGCTTAGCCTGTGCGAGATCTTTGGCCTGTCAGCGGTAGCGGTATGCCTCACTCCAGTCTCCGGAAGAGGAGGAAGCCGAGGCGTGGGGTTCTCCTGTACCAGGAACATGGCACCCCTCTTCCTAGAAGATAGATCAATCTGCTTCAGAGCGCTGAAAGCATCCCTAGGTGGGACCGTTGGGGTGGGAGAGGTTGCAGCATCCTTGGCGAGGGCTAAATCAACGTCCCGTTCGCTGGGAGCATTGGAAGAATTCTTGGTGAATCGAGCGCCTACTTATCATCAGCATGGGCATGTCTTTGACAGGGTGGACAAGATGTGCTGACCACTGTTTCTCTGCAATCCTACGATCGAGAGGAGTTTCGAGCCATTTCGCCGCATCTTTGCTGCAACTCCCGCTCTTGGGTGCCCGTCCTCGGTGCTGCACCTATCTAGTGACATGTCCAGGGCGAACTGGTCGCCAGCACCATCGTGATTGTCAAGTGGTACGTGATCAAGGATGATGACCTTGCTAGAAGCTTTGGAGGCCAAGAGACTCTTGGAGCTCCAACGCCATTTTCATTTGGCGTTCCCCATCGTGCCTGGTGCAGTGATCTGCGTGTGATGTTGATGTTAAGGCCGTTTGGAAGGACGGTGGACTGTAATGATACTCAGCTGAGAAAGTGTCGATTCCAATGAATGTAAAAGAATGCTTGCTAATACCCTTGTGAGTGGAAGATAATATGACGAGCAATGGGTGGAAGTCTTTGTAAGAAAGAGAATGAGCGGTCAGAGTAGAGATCGGCTCTTGTCGTTTGGAAAATTGCGAAAAGGGAAACTGTAACCTTAGACGAAGTCGACTTAACCCGTAATCGGGAAAAGATGGAGTTGCTAAAAGGGAAAGAGCGAACGGTTGCAAACCGGGTTTAAGCTACAGCTATAATCTCTTGACGGCGTACAAGAGCATTTTATACAACTCTAGCCTGCGTTGAATATATAACAGGTTTGTATTTCATACAATTGAACAATCCATCGCTCAACGTTAAAGCAAAGGTTTCCCGATTCCAGTGAGCGGAGTGTTAGCTGAAGAGTTCCCATCGGTTTCGGCAGGCAACTCGTCATTAGACGTTGAGTGTGGTGGCATTCTTGCCTCTGGGCTTTCTTTGTCCGTTACGTCTGATGTCTCAGCTTTCGGTTGCTCCTCAGAAACCGGTGTAGCAGGGCTCGCAGCTTCATCTGCGTTTCTACCCTTTTCTTGTTTCTCTGCTAATTGCTCTCGAAGACTTGCGGTGTGCTCATCCCGTATTTTCAACGATTCATCAATTTCCTTGGTCAATTTCGTGATTTGATCGTCAAGTTTCTCATCTTTACTCTTCTGTGGCATCTCTTGGCTTTCAATCTTGTCTTTTGGCTCTGGGTTGGTCTCCTCCCACAGGGCCTCAAGCTCCTTTTCCCATCCCAAGGCTGCTGCAAGTTTGCGCACTCCAGTATCGCAATCACCTAGAACGAGAACGTCATCTGCGCGAGTACCTAGTCCGCCGACTCGCTCTAGATTGATGAGGACCCTTGGCACTTCATTAGAGCAAAAGCTAGGTAAACTTGCAAAGGGCTGCACCGTCAAGCTGGTGCCCATAACAATGCACAGGTCTGCGGTGCTTGGTAAGGATCGATTCCTGTGGAAGTTCTCCGGTAGCTGTTCACCAAAGAATACAATATCGGGCTTGACCAAACCATTACACTGAGGTGTGAGGCAGTGAGGGATATCGCGCTTGCTCACTGCCTGCTTCATCAGGTCTTCAGGATACGGAGTCTTGCATTCTATGCAGCGCTGAAGAGCAAAACTCCCATGAGCCTCTACGATTTTGTCCTCGGGCACACCAGCTTCCCTGTCAAGACAATCGATGTTCTGGGTGAACAGTTTCAGCAGGAGGCTTTTGTCTGACAGCAAACGAATGAAGGAATGTGAAATCGTGGGCCTGTATTTGCCAGGATACAGCTCATGTGCCAAAGTATAGAACGGAAGCGGGTTGTTGCGGAAAAAGGATATGTCGAATACTGCTTCGGGATAGGGTAGATTGAGTCTGGCTAAATTGGAGTACAGCCCGGTGTCTGGTGATCGGAAGTCTGGAATGCCGGCGGAGGTGCTGATGCCTGCCCCGACCTGTCATGACATCGTAAAACATGGTCAGCCAATAGCCCCATAGCCTCGTGTATAGCCGCTCAAACCCACCATGACCACGATCTTCTTCGCATGCCCATCTCTGATGTATTTGGCGACAGACTCCACTGATCTATCCTTGAGAGTTTGTGGTGGTATGCTTTCGTCGACGGGAGACGATTGCTCTTGTCCCATTTTGAATATTCTCTGCCTGCCTTGGACAGACTTTGAGTGCCTCTCTCTTCTTCGACGACCTATGACTGCTGTGTAATCGAAACCTTGGGCTTTGGTAGTGCTTTTAGGGTGCTGATGCACTCAGTCTTCGACGATGTGAACGTTGATAACGGGGTTGCCACTCTCAAAGTCTCGAAAGCTGTCGCAGGATCAGTGTATTATAGAATACATGACCCAAGGCTCGAGAGGCGTAATTTTCGGGGTTAAGCGGACTTAGTGTGGATCTGCGGCCACTCAGAGTTAGCTTTATTGGGTTAGTCGTCGGCATAGCCGCTCCTTGGATCTCTGTCCACAATATCAAAAACATACAGATGTTCAATTTCCTATCTTAAGATGTCAATATCAAATGGCCGATCTAAAAGTGGCTTCACCAATCATGTGCAAGTCGATTACGACAAGGATCCGGTGTCTTCGAGTACTAGCGTGTACGAAGCAAGCTCAATTGCCGAGATCAAGAGAAGCCTGGCTCAGCTGAGCGAGAAGGAGAGCTCGGTTACTTCCCGTCTTGACAACTTGATAGCTTCTCAAAGGGATCTTACACGCGAGCTTGGTCGTTTGGATATTCTTCATGCCCAAATAGGATCCCAGGCAGTCGCAACAAGATCCATAAGTAATGGCATTCTGTCCAATGCGGCTTCTACGGCGACGCGCATTTCTAGTGCCGTGAAGCGGCTTGATCTTGAACAAGCTAGAGTCAGAAGTACTCTGGATGTTGTAGAACAGGTCGCCGAGCTTAAAGCTTGTGTTCTTGGAGTGACTGGGTCTATGGGCGCTCCTCAGGACTGGGAAACCGCCGCTGGGTACTTGAACCGTGCTTTTAAAATCCCAAAGGAAATAGTCAATGGGTCCTTCGCCGAAGAAATCGTTCCCACCGCCGAAGTCCCGGATCCTCCCAATGTGACCTTGGAGCATGCGGCAGAGTCTTTGCGTGGGCTTTTCCTTCGCGAATTCGAAAAGGCTGCGCAAGAAGGCAATGGAGGCAAAGTCACTCGCTTCTTCAAATTGTTCCCACTGATTGGGAAGCCCGAGGTTGGACTTGATGTCTACGGTCGCTACGTCTGTCAGGGGGTTGCATCTCGAGCACGCGCGAACCTGAATGCCGGAACTGGAGGAAGCCAGCACAACGAAGGCTTCTTCTATGCCAACGCATTAACAAAATTATTTGAGCATATTGCGCAGATCGTGGAACATCACGGCGGGCTCGTAGAGCGCCACTACGGCGCTGGACGGATGGTCAAAGTTATAGAAAGACTACAGCTTGAGGCAGACGTACAAGGTGGCATTGTGCTTGACATTTGGGGCGATGAACGTAGCATCGATCGCAAGCTTACCGACATCAGATCTTATGCATTCACTTTCCTTGTGCAGAGTTTCCTTCCCCAGCAGCCAGCTCGAAGTGGGACCCCCCGCGCTGGATCTCCGGCCAAGAAAGGCTCCACAGCAGAAAGGCAGACACGCGAGGATGAAAGCGTGGACATGAAGGAAGTTGACGGCATCTTGAGCGAGACAGCCGTAATGCTGGGTCGTTGGTCGCTATATTCGCGATTCATAGCCGACAAGTGCAAGGTATAATGGAAACTTCGAAATCGAATATAGCATGCTGACATTCGCAGGAGCCTTCAGAAGACGAGACCCAGGAATTGGGGATTCCGCCGGTACTAGAACATTCAAGCCTGAGGAGAAAGGTTGCCGATCGGCTCATCACACCTTTCAATATTATGACTACGTTCTTCTTTCGAAGATCAGTGGAGAAGGCGTTTCAATTGGATGAACAGCCTTCCGACCTCTCTCTGAACCCGAAACAGACCATACCTTCAAATCCGCCTTTCATCACTTCTGCTGTTGATGATGTCATGTACATCGTAAACCAAGTGGTTGAAAGGTCACTTGCAACATCTCAAAAAGCTGTCATCTTAAGCGTTATCCCCACACTAGCCAGAGTGCTTGGCTCCGACTTCATTGGTATGGTTCAAAGGAAGATGAGAGACGAAAGCTATCCTAAGGCAACCATACAAGGAGCCCCACCACCGGAGCAGACGATTATAGCATTTCTAGTGCTTATGAACAATCTAGACGTTGCTACGGACTATGTAAAACGCATTGTTCAATCTCGTGTTGAGGTAAATCCCGGTACAGGATCAGCGGATGGCAGCGGTCACCCTTCATCTGGATCGCTGGCGACACTCTTCCCTCTGGAGCATGATGCTGTCATTGTTGCGAACTTGCTTAAGTCCTTGCAGAACAGCTTCGAAGGCAAGACGTCAGAGCTGATCAGCGACGGCACAGTTGTAATGTTCAAGAACGTCATGAAGCCTCGTCTACGCCCAATACTCGCAGATGCATTCCGCGATGTTGACTACCAGATGACTCAGCAGGAGCTCGAGGATTTGAGGAGGGAAGCGGAGGCGGACGACCGAGAGGTTTCACCGGACAACGCAGTGCAACACCATTTCCAAAGGGGTTGGGATGTTCTGACAAAGCCTGTTATGAGGATACTCACCGATCGGAATTACGAGAGACTTCTTGCAACAATCATCTCGTATCTAAGCGAGGTGTTGGAAAAGCGGATATGGAGCTACTATGAACGGTTGGATGATTTGGGAGCTGTACGACTGGAGCGAGATATTGCAAGTATTGTCAGTATCGTCGTCCAGGGTAGGCGGTATGGATTGCGGGACACTTTTGCGAGGTGTACGCAGATATGCCTTGTCATGAACATGGAAGCAGATGAGTGGGAGGAGCTGGAGGCGCTGGAGGCATCGTCGCAAGATGACGGTATGGACTGGAAGATTGATCATGAAGAGCGTACACGGGCTCGTGCGATGGTAAGAAGCAGGAGTAGGAGGTGAAATGACAGGATCAGGCGTCGCAAAACGACAGCGTTTCTTAAATACCACCTCTAGTGAGCCGACAAGGCACTCGGGAGGTGGGAGGGTAATTGACGTGGTAACTAATGGCCACGCATTTAGTGGCTTGTCTAATGTATCCCATCACCTGGTAGAGTGGGTACTCGTTTCCTTGGCAGAGAACACCAAAAACTCCATAGTATTAATAACTACTGAATCGACTGGATATGCTCGTTCCAGCACCTCTTATGACTACATATATTAATTCTATATAAGGCACAGCCATATCGAGTCCTTGGTGCACGATCTCGTCGATTTTGACCTCTTGTAGAGTCGATTCAGTAGTTATTAATACTATGGAGTTTTTAGTGTTCTCTGCCAAGGAAACGAGTACCCACTCTACCAGGTCCAGCTCTGCTCTTCTCAAACGTTCTAGCATAACAGAATTTGACGATACCGACAAGCAGAATGAATGTCAGAGTAATAGTAAGACTTGTAATTGCAAAAATATGAAACGTAAATCCCCCAGGCCTGAGAGCCGAATAGTAGCTCGAGTACCTGAGATACCTACCCTCCTATCTTAGTGAGCTTAGTCGGCGCCAAGCCTGGGGGCCAGCCTTGTGAGGCGAGAATTTTTCTTCCTCGTCGAGCTTCGGCTACCAGCGTCGAACACGCCCAGTCTATGTCATAATGAGCAGAGCCTAGCGACTCCCGATTCTATCCTTCGCCTCAATGTCAATCCAACGGAGTCACCAATTTTTCCTGTTGCGGTGCTGGTCGTTTAGTCGCCACAAAGCGTCTGACTGAGTCACATTTGAGAGACCAGACACCATGATCCTGCATCGAACCTGACATCATCTCAGATCTAATTCTTCATGTGACAGTCAGATCAATTTAAAGCTCTGGAGGCGTTTTCATCGCTCCGCCTGCAACGCTTGCAAAACTTCCTGCAAAGCAACCAAATTGTCAAGTCCTGGGAGCGTTTTACAGCAACTATGGCGGCAAGACAGGAGACTGCGCCGCACAAGCAGCGCGACACCCGAGTCCTACAGGTCAATGCGTCCAAAATTGGCCAGTTCGTATTCGAGAATTCTCAGCAATCGTTCTTAGGGGACTGGCATATCAAACTTTCAGAAGACAACTCAGATGCAGCAAATCTGCAGGAAGCAGCCTCACGGCTTCGCGACAGTGACATGCCAGTCGCTTTTCCCACAGAAACAGTCTACGGTCTAGGGGCAGATGCGACACGCAGTGCTGCTGTACGGGGGATATACAGTGCTAAGGGCAGACCGTCCGACAATCCACTCATCGTCCATATCAGCTCGTTATCCCAGCTTCGAAGGCTCCTTGTTCCCAAGAATGGTCTTTCTCCCGACCTAAAAAGTGCTCCAGATCCTATCCCACCGATCTACGAGCCGCTGATATCACGATTCTGGCCCGGGCCTCTCACCATACTCCTCCCTTTACCAACGCCATCACTGTTGGCTCCAGAAGTAACAGCATCCCTTCCGACAGTCGCTGTTCGCATGCCATCATCAACACTCGCCCTCGCTCTCATCCACCTCGCCGACGTCCCTATTGCCGCTCCATCTGCAAATGCATCCTCGAAACCTTCGCCCACGACGGCCGCTCATGTACTTCATGACCTCGCTGGACGTATAGACTTGATACTAGATGGGGGACCATGCAACGTCGGCGTCGAAAGCACTGTGGTGGACGGTCTCACGAACCCACCGGTCATACTGAGGCCGGGGGGTGTGTCAATTGATATGCTGAGAAGTTTTCCGGGCTGGGAGGACGTGCAGGTGGCATATGAGGATGGAGCGGAAACAGGGGCACCGAGGGCACCGGGAATGAAATACAAACATTATTCACCGAATGCAAGAGTACTTTTATTCCATGGCCAGATGGATGGTGTATCTGCGAAGAGATATCTTGGGAAAGGAAAGAGTGTTGGTGTCCTGACAACAAGAACATGGCAAGAAGGGTTTCTGCAATCGGGATCCCAGATCCCGGGAAACCCTCCTATCTCAAATATGAACGGTCACGTACCTAATGGTGATGCCAAGGTCCATCAGCTTAGGGAGAACGCAGATCCAGAGCTAGAGATTGTGGAAGTCACACCATCACTCACGCCCATCGCCATCCCTTCAGCACAACATTCCCAGGTGCGTCTGAGCGACCAGGACGACCAAGACACAACTGAAATCTGGACCATTGGGTTGGGCCAGAATACGGCAAATATAGCGCGTGGGTTGTTCTCAGCCTTACGGGAACTTGATCAGAAAGGCGTGGACATAATTTTCGTGGAAGGCATAGATGACGGTGAAGGCGGCGCTGCAGCAGCCGTGATGAACAGGCTCCGCAAAGCAGCAGAAGCAGAAATCATCTTATAACCACAAACAATATAAAATAAGTATATTCTATTCACACCTCTACCTGCTAAACTATCTCTGCTTCTTACTGCCATTCCCACCCCTCTTCCCCTTGCCAGCTCCTCCTCCACCTCTCCCCTTCCCATCGGCCTCACCCGCACCCATAACCACCCTCACTTTCCCAACAGGCACAATACCAATGACCTCCGGTTCCCTGATAGCTCTAATCAACTCCCCTTCCCTCTTCCTCACCTTCTCCTCTTCAATCATAGTTTCAATGCCCTCTGTTGCACCAGGTCGCGTCTTCTTCTCCCGATCTGAAATTACACTGACCCACTTCTGCAAAATCTCTCTCACAGCCTTTCCTTTCTTCACTGTTCCAGGCTGCAATTTCACTCTCCACCTGCACCTCCCTCCTATTGCGTCCCAAGGCCCACATACGACTAACGCGTCTAAAATCTCATCTCCTGGTAATGGAGCTCCTACAAAAGCATCCATGTCGCCCAGCCCTTCCACCTCGTCCTCATCCAGCGTCTCAATGCCCTCCTCGAAGTTCATCCTCCGGATCTCCTCCGCTTCTTTCCCCTTCTCGGCAGCTAATGCATGTTGTTTCCTCCGCCTCTCCTTCGCTGCAGCAAGTTCTTGCTCCTTGGTAGCTTTAGCAGCAGCATCGTCGGTAGCTTTCTCCTGTCCAGCGGCTGAGCCAAGCAGGCGCATAGCGAGAGCGCGATCTTCTTCATCCTGGTTGGCATACTTGGTTTTGAGCTTGTTACGCTTGCCGTGCTTACCCCGCACTCGAGGTGGTTGAGATTTTGTGAGTTGCGATGATTGCGTTGACATTGCTGGGGTGGAGGGCCGGGTACTATCTTCTGAGTCGACACCTGCGTTTGTGGCTTGCGATGGATCGGTGGATGAAAGTGGTTGACCTTTGCGCAGGAGACGACGTTCTCGAGCTGAGAGGTGGCGCTTCTGGTCGTTTTGGGTAGACTGAGCAATATTACCTTGTTCGTCTTTCTCTTCTTCGGGCTCAGAGTCGTCGTCGCTGCTTTGGCTGTCTACTGCTTCTCCATTCTCTAGGGTTTCTCCCACGGCGTGTGCATCATGAGTAGGTGATTCCAAGACATTACGATGAGGCTTCTTTGTTTGAAGCGGGTTATCTTGCTTGGATTCGCCATCACTGTAATCCCCAATCCCATCATCACTTTCGTTTTCAGCTGCATTTGCCTCCCGTGCGTCCAAGTTGTCGTCCTGATCATCATCTTCGAGGTCTGGTTGTGTGTCGCCGGCCTCGTTTTCTGATGGGTCAACATCATCGCCGTCTTCGTCTTGAACCTGCCCCTCTTCACTCGCGACCTCTGGCGTATGAGAACTCTTGGTAGGGATGTCTTCCTGAAATCTATGTTTGAGATGCCGCGCCTTGCTCTCTTCGCTGACTTTGAACATTATTCCAAATCCTAGCAGGAGCTGCGCTGGAGGAAGGAAAGTTTTGTGACCTCGTACGGTGAATCCGCCAGTCGTCAGATATTCGCCTGTGGGAGCTGTTTTGGATACCTGGTCTGCATTGACCCACCAAGCGCACATGACAGCCTTCGAATCCCAGGCGCTCGAAGTAGCTACAGCCAGGGTACCTGCTTGTGAGAGTGTAGATGGTGGTATGGGACTTTCTGACATTCCTGGCTTGTTCTTGACTATGACAGACGCAGCGCCGTGTAAATCTGCGTGGATATATACATCTCCTTTTCTTAGATACTTCTTGTACAGAATTTCGTTCTGCTGAGCGTCCTTCCCGCCCAAAACAAGATAGCCTTCGGAAGAGATGAAGTATACGAATTTCTCAAACCAGTGAGCTTTTCTCTGAGGCCTCATGACTTCTTTTTCCTGCTTCAAGCCTTTCTTTAAGTCAGCATTAACTTTCTTCTCAGTGCTCTTGAGAGCCTTCTCTGATGACTGAAGCGTTTTTTGCTCTTTCACGGCCGCAGACTTCTTTTGATCATAATACTGCCGAGCATTTGACCATGGTGACAGTGCTAGGTCGACGTCCACAGTTAGCCGCTTGTTAATAGGCTTGGGCGCCTTGGTTGATTTTAGAGCTATCGTTTTTTCTTCCTCGCTGTCTGAGACATCACTATCAGTCTCATCCCCTTCAAAATCTTGCTCATCTTCGAAATCTGCGTCTGTAAGAAGTAAGGTGACGGTATTTTCGTATAATTTGAGGGGCAGCTTGATCATTTCTGCTACGACATTGTGCCGTTCCCGTTCCATTTCGATCAGGCGTGCAACGTCCATCCAGTCCATTCCCTGAGCTAGCAAGCCATTGACCGCAGCAATTGCCTCTTGGACCTTCTGTAGGTTCGCCTCTATGGCTTGTGCTTTGCGGACGTTGAGTTCCTGAACCTGCTGTAGACCCCCAAGCCGTTTCTCGTGGTCCAAACGTGCTGTCTCAAGCTTCTTTTTTGCATGTTCTTCCCTTTCAGTGAGCCGTGATTCAAGCTTCTGCGACTCGATGGAGGAAAAGAATTCGTCAACAGTTCCGTTAAAGCCATCAAACTCGAGGATTGTGATCTCCGGATTATTTTCAAATTGCTGGGGTCGAAAGGGATGGAAGTCTTCATACATAAGATTTCCGCGTGCAATTTCGCCGTTCTCTTTGACTTGACCTTCGATCGCCTTAGAAGCACCCTTTGCTGGTTTGGCAATGATATAGCCTTTGCAATGCTGGGACTTTTCGATGCTATCCACCACTTTCTGAGCTTCCCCAAGGGCTACCATAAGTCTCTCCAGCAATGACGGGTCTTTCGAAACTTCTTCCACTGGAGTAGCGGAGTCAAATGCCGCAACCCGGAGAGCATGCTCGATTAGCATAGGTGGGAATTCGTTCAGCGAGGTGGCCAAAGCTTTTCGCAAAGCATCTCCCGCCTTTTTCTTCGACCTCTTTTGCACAGTCGCAGTATCCCCGTCCTCCTTGTCGATAGCCTTTTGCAGCCCTGCTTTGACCCTCTCTGGCGTCAAAGTCGGAACCCCATTGAAGTTTTGCCGGTCGTCTAGCGAGTACTTCAATCCTACCCTTAGCTGTTCATTCTCTTCAGCGACGATTCGAAGCAAGGCAATAACGCTGAGATCTCTGTCGGTAAGGACGATGTTGCCCCCAGCGTAGAACTCGAGGAACAATCGGTATTGGCCATCGCTGAATTGAAGCTCAATGATTCTGTCTGTACCAACTTGGGAGATAGACGTGACCCTTCTTGTTCTTAGAAACTTCCGCAATCTTGAGACAAAAGCTGAAGGAGAAGCAGCGGTAGCTCTGGTGAAGCTGGTAAGGTGGCATCGAAAGCCCGAGTCGATCACGAAGGATTGCCGGTTGTCTGGTTTGGCGAATTTAAGGAGGAAGATGCGCTTGATGAATTGGGTCAGCGAAGGCTGTATGTCAGAAGGGAAGACTCACCTACGGATGAGAGGTCATAGACGTTGGCAAGGCGCAGTGTACAGAGAGCATGAGACAGCTCTTGGGCGATGACCTATAGCTGTTTAGCTTTGTTCTCCTCCAGCTATTGGGATCAGCGGATTCACCTTGACATCTAGGGACGAAAATCTTTGCTTCATTTTGTTAAGGATCGTCACAAGCCGGACTTGATATCTGCAATGTCGGGAATAGAAAAAAGATGTACTTACAGTTGTTTGTTCCACACGTCAGAGCCATTATTACCTTATCGATAACGCCGGGTCTAAAAAACACGAATGTAATTATTAAATCTACCCCAATCTACAACGTCGCTCGGTCATCCCTCCGCAAATTGAAGGCCTGACTGTGGGCCATGGGATCGAGATGGCGACATTGTCACCCCTGATTATACACAATGGCTTGATAATCAGCAATACTAGCCATCATTTAAACCCCACTTTCCGGCACACGGCCAACATGTAGGCTTACAAATAGGTAATTACACAACCGTGAACAGTTCGCACTTCTCTAGAGAAATCTATATATTTTCTCTTCGGATACCCTCTCTTCCTTCCTATGACAACCTGTTTCGCATTAGGGTCTCTTTCTATTAAGATTTTATTGTCAACATGTCTCCTATTCGCGTTGGAATGATTGGGCTGTCAGCTCGAGCCAAAACATCCTGGGCTAGCAACGCACATCTTCCCTATCTTCAGGCCTCTAATGGCAAATATGTCATCACTGCTCTCTGCAATTCTAGCGTATCTGCTGCCAAATCTGCCATTGAAGCTTACAATTTGTCTGCCAGCACCAAAGCTTACGGCACTCCTGAGGAGTTAGCCAATGACCCTGAAGTATGCTCGTACATGAAAAACCAAGCTCTTCAGGGGAGTCCGTTGGACTAAAGCTTCTCTATAGATCGACCTAGTCGTGTGCAACACTAGAGTTGACGTCCACTACTCCGTCATCAAGCCAAGTCTCATGAAAGGGAAGAACGTCTATTGCGAATGGCCACTAGCCTCCAATCTCAAAGATGCCGAAGAGCTAAATGCATTGGCAAAGAAGAACCATGCCAGAACGATTATTGGCCTCCAAGGAGAACTGTCACCCATTATCCTCAAGGTCAAGCGCTTGATTGAGCAGGAAGACAAAATTGGAAAGGTCCTCAGCAGCTCGATCGTTGCCTGCGGAGGCATCAGAACGCGCGAAAGCTTTGCCGAAGGCTTGAAGTACTTTACGCAGAAGGAAGTTGGTGGCAATATGGTCACTATTGCAATTGGACATAGTGAGTATTCCGCGCTTCGCATCGTCCTTGGCCTAATTGAACCTTTCCTTTGGACGCAACTCACTGAGACTGTATTCTCGTAGCGACCGACTTCATCGAGTTCGTTCTCGGAGAACTCTCCTCTTTCAGATCACAGTTGAGCATTCAGCATCCTCTGGTCACCCTGACAGGCAGCAATGGCGAAGTTGTAGAAACGGTCGACACAAACGTTGCGGACCACGTCATGCTCCAAGGGACTTTGACCTCCGGCGCACCTTTATCTCTAGTTTTCCGTCGCGGGTGAGTGTCGCTTGTTGAATTCTTTTTTGATATCTCCTTCAGTATTAGTCTTGCCGGTCATCTTCCAGTCTTGCAAAGAGCTTCCCCAATGCTTGCATTTTTCTTCTCATCTTTGATCTCAGGGGTTAGATCTGTCAAAAGGAGTGCTAAATCAAAACCCTCACAGTCCACCCTTCAAGGGCACTCCAGGCTTCACGTGGATCATCCATGGCGAGAAAGGCGAGATCAAAGTGACGGTAGCTAGTGCTGCATTGCAAGCGAGTGACGATGAGCGGACCATCGCTGTGCATAACTTTGCTACAGACGAGGTCGAAGTGATTGAGTGGGAGAGACAATTCACAGATTTGCCTCCGCCGGCGAGAAATGTGGCGGCTATGTATGAGGCTTTCGCCGATGGGGAAACGGGGAAGTATCCGGATTTCGAGCATGCGGTCTTGAGGCATAGGCAGATCGATGAAGTATTTAAGAGTTCGGAGGAGGATAGGAAAGGTGTATATCTCTAATGAATCTTGAACTCATTGATTTATAGACTATGAGCTTGGAACTAGAAGCCATTAGCAGCCAAAGGACGTCGAAGATAATGGATTGATTCTTTTTGAATTGTGTTTGTCTCTGACGTTGGTCGATAAGCAAGAATCTTCCTGCTTGACCAACTATTCGCCTCGGAAATCCATAGTGTATATTGAGCCCTGTATCCAAAGTGCGCCATCAGATCAACCCTTGAATATCCAACTGTTGAAGAGATGAAGAAATAGAAACAGAGCCCGTAGAACCAGGCATGAAGACGTCCTCTACCGACCTAACAGACTTCCTGAATCGAAAGTAGTACATGACGCGCAGTTAGAGCCCAAAAAGGGGTTCCAAAATAATGTCTATGAGACAGCAGCGACAGCAGGTGCATCAGCTTCTTGTTCGGCAATTTCGCCGCCGGCCTCTTTCTCCGCCCAAGCACCCCAAAGGCCACGTTTAGCACGAATCCGCAATGCACTTCCTATCTCTTTGTCTGCCTGCTCAACTTTTACAGCATCCTTTGTGGCCAGCACTAGGACTTCAAAGAACATTTTCGTAGCGTCAGCCTTGCTGGTAGTAGCCTCTGGTAACATATCCTGGAAGAGTATGTTGGCTTTCTTCTGCTGAGATGGAGTACCGTCGGCGGATGAGCCGAAACGGTCGCGGAGAAGATGTACGGCGTGCTTAGTACCCTGAGAGACGGCGCCTTGTTCCATTGGGTGCAACAGAGGAGCAGTAGTCTCATCGAAATTATCCCTTGTATATCCTTCATCTTCGCCTCCTGCTATGCCAGCACCTCCGTCATCGTATGCAGGCATATAACCATCGTCAGCTGGAAGATCAACAGACTCATGATCTCGTTCTATAGCATCAGCGCCAAGGCCCAAGCCCTCGTCGGCAGGCATGATGGTTTCGTCTTCGGGTATCTCAAGCTGTGGCCCATCTGCCTGAGCTTCGTCTTCTTCAACGTCGGCAACCCCACTGTCTCGCTTTCGCTTCAGCTCGCCCGACTTCCGGACGACTTCGATAGATAGGATGCCTCTAAGCTCCGGAGCCCAACCCTGGGCACGACCGTCACCCATTATACTTGACACAAAGCCGCCGTTCTTTTGCATGTTCATAAGGTTGAGCAGCATTGGATCTCGGGACAGAAAAGAGGCTGGCTTCAAAATGGCTGATCGATCTGCTTGCTGCGCCTTGATCTGGGCCGAAGAAAGCATGGTTTCGGAATCCGCCTGGATGACTTTTCGCTTTTTGGCTCTGTGTTTGGCTTGGTGCAACGAAGCTTCCTCTTCCTCTTCATTGATATGTGTTGCGTCGAAGTCGCGCATCATACTTGAACGGGCCGAAGATAATGGTGATTGAGAGTCTCTTTGTAGTCGAGGATCTGCCGGCGCAGCAGGTGCCATGCCAGTATCGTAATTTGGTACCGCCCAGTCATCCCCGTCATCAAGTAGCATACCGCCATCATCAGGTGGTGGGTCATCCCGGTCTTCGATGAGCGAAGGAACTCGACTGCTTAGCCGTGTTCTTGTGTTCTCGTCATATCCAAGATCTTTTGCGAAATCATCTTCGTCACCCATGATATCATCTGCCAGTTTCGTTGGTGTGGCCGCTTTGCGGCCAATCTCGATGCTTGGACCATCGTCAAGGCCGAGATCGAGGTCTAGTTCAATATTCATATCTTCCTCGTCGAATTCGTCTCTCGCATCTCTGGGAGCCTCATGGCGGCCAATTTCAACACTCAACGGATCCGAAAGTACCTGGCTGTTCCAGTTTAGAGGGTCATCCTTCCTTGAGCCGAAGTCAATGTCCATTGGGCGGAAGTCAAGAAGTGAAGGGTCAAGGTCGGGCATCATTGGGTCACTGATTCTATCTGCTACCGTAAGGGCAGCGGCGCTGGGCATATTCAGATTTGTTGGAAGATCGACGTTTCCTGGGCGGAAGGCCTATGTCTTGTAAGACATGGGTCGACTCTTGCACATAAGCATTTAACATACCATCTTGATCTTGAGTAATGCCTCATTGCAATCATCTAAGAGGTATCTTGCTTTCCGACTGTAGATTCTTACCACACCCAACAAGAGCTGGCCACTCAGACGAAGCGCCATTGGCGCGGTGCCCTGGTCCACGATGGCATTGACACTGCTCTCGATGTTTGACTGTAGAATGTGCGTCTTAGATAGTTTGCGCTCCAAGTTGGCGGAGAGCCAGACGCGAGCCAGCGGCCCCGTCTTCGAGAGAAGAGTCTCCGAGTAGAACATCTTGAGTCTGACCTAGGGAGCGTTGATCAACGCGTTTTCAGGGCTTAACCAAGCCAGAAGCAAATGGTGCGCGCAGCCTGGGGAGGCACGGCGCAGGAGTTGTTCTGTTGACTTCCGGCGCGTCGATAAACAGAATCAGCTTGAGTCCTAATGTCTCGCGTCCTGAAGAGTCCTGCAATCCAAAAGTGCAGTTCGATATGAGTTGCAACTTGGGAAATGACGGCAATGATGTTGCAAGAGCAGCGACAAGCTATGAGTTGGAAGGGGAAGGGATGATGGTGGTCGGAATATGTATTCTGGTGGGTGGCTGGTGGGATTTTAAAATGCGAACCTCAGACGCTTAGAAGGGTTCACCCCCATTTGGGCCACCCTATAGGGCTGTGTCCGAATCTTTTCCTTGCGAATATCGACTTATCTACCAAACATATCCACCAAAAGCACTCCTATCTACTCCCACTATGCCTATAAGGGCTACTACACCCCCAGACCCCTCCGAACCGTTGGATCTGCCCCCAGAAGAGCGTGTCGAGCTTGCTTTTAAGCGTCGGAAGGAGGCAAAAGGAGCCCACCGCGTCCACCAGCTACTGCAAGAAGACGTGCCCCAGCCCCAGCTACTGATCTTTCACCGCCATTAAGCCTCCTCCGCCTTATTTCTCCTCCGCTGAGACATCGCAGAAGAATAATGTTGCCGGTAAGGGTGACTACTCAGGAACTACAGCAGGGTCGGTGGAGACAAGGGCAGGAGAGCTCCGGGGAGCTTCAGAATCAACCAATGGGAAGAGGGCTACGTGTCAGAAAGCCTCGTAAGGCTGCTCAGTAGCTAGAAGGCTTTTTGGAGGCAAATAAGTCAGAATATGCAATAAAATCAGTATGTATGCAGTTCAGCCCTATAGGGTGGCCCAAATGGGGGTTTGGCCCAAATGGGGGTGAACCCTTCTAGTCATCCGCCTGGTTCGAAGTAGACGAAATTGAAAACGTAAGCCGTTTGGGAAAGTCAGGTACCAAACGCTCGGTGACGCTTACTGCTCCTTTAGACAATAGACTGTGAAGATTACCGACAAGCCTACGGCCTACGAGGGACTACTACCATTCCACACCATCTTTCCGCCCGTTTGTCAACCTTGACCTACCTACCCTGCCCTATGCGAAGAGCCCAATGCAGAATTCATAACCCGGAGAATAAAGAGAGCTACTCAAGCTTGCGATCCGGCAGCGTCACTTCAAGCTGAAGTGTCGCCGTCAGCTATATTCTGACCCCATGTCACGGCCATGAAATAATGTCAAGACCAAATACGCCCCTTCCCATCCCCAATGGCGCAAAGTCGAGTAGCCGGCGCCCAAGCCCCAGGCCGGGTACACCACAGCCCATATTCT
The DNA here is from genome assembly GCA_033220425.1 of Lepraria neglecta. Taxonomy (NCBI): domain Eukaryota; kingdom Fungi; phylum Ascomycota; class Lecanoromycetes; order Lecanorales; family Stereocaulaceae; genus Lepraria; species Lepraria neglecta. Next base: position 3,729,647 of record CM065648.1, on the reverse strand, counting down.
CTGGCGCGGTAAGAGAGCAAGCAAGACATGATTGACTGTGAAAGGAATGATCTGACAATTGTATCCAGGCCAGGACCTCGGCGTATTCCCTCCTCACCCCTGAAGAGACCCAACAACGCCTAAATACATCTCTGACTCGTGGCCTCTCCCCTTCCGAAGCTGAAACAAAGTTGCTGCAAGATGGACCCAACGAGCTTCCACACGAAGAGCCGGAGCCCATATGGCTTCGTTTCCTCAAGCAATTTAAAGAACCACTCATCCTACTCTTACTCGGTTCCGCAGTTATATCATTCGTTATGGGCAATCTGGACGATGCGGTCAGTATCGCAATCGCAGTCACGATCGTGGTGACAGTTGGATTCGTACAAGAATATCGGTCAGAAAAGTCGCTGGAGTCTCTGAATAAGCTAGTCCCGCATTATGCTCATCTTATAAGGGGTGCGCCAGACAGTAAACGAGGGCAGAGCCAGGGTACACAAGACGGGACTGAGATGGAGCCAATACTTAGCGGCTCTGCTTCATCACTAGAGACGGCGTCAACGACTGTTCCCGCTCGACAGCTGGTTCCGGGCGATTTGGTTATCTTTTCAACAGGAGATCGGATACCAGCAGATATACGCATAACTAGCGCGGCAGATTTGTCAATCGACGAGTCAAATCTCACTGGAGAGAACGAGCCATCCATGAAGCAAGCCGGTGTACTAGAACGGCCGCACGGAATGGCGAGGCCTTTACCGTTTGGACGTCCTCCATCACCATCATACGCCTCGCCAGCAGCAGGGACAGTGGGGGCAGACATACGACTCAATGAGCAGATTAACATTGCTTTTATGGGTACGCTAGTACGGTCAGGACATGGCCGGGGGTTGGTCATAGGTACAGGAGCAGAGACGGAGTTCGGTGGTATCTCGGCCTCACTGCAGGGCATCGAGAGCCCTCGAACGCCTCTACAGATTTCAATGGATCGCCTTGGGAAGGACTTGAGCTATATGTCTTTCGGCGTAATTGCTCTCATCGTACTCGTTGGAATATGGCAAAGGAAAGAGATGCTTGAGATGTTTCAGATCGGCGTTTCGCTCGCTGTTGCCGCTATTCCGGAAGGTCTCCCAATCATTGTGACAGTCACGCTTGCATTAGGCGTCCTGAGAATGTCAAAGCATGGTGCGATTGTCAGGAGATTGCCAAGCGTGGAGACGCTCGGCTCTGTCAATGTTGTCTGCAGCGACAAGACTGGTGTGTTCTCTGTTCTATGTTGTCGTTTCCTTTGATGCTGACGTTCCGCAGGCACGCTGACACTAAACCACATGACTGTAACGAAGTTATGGCATTTCGATGCTCCGTCCCCTATAGACGTAAACAAGGAATTGGCATCTGCTTCACCCGATCAAGCTACTCGAACCATTTTACGAGTCGGCAATATCGCCAATAATGCTCGATTGTCTCGAGCCCATGCAATTTCACCAGCGACCGCATCTTCTGCCGCCATTATGTCCTCTATGCTTGGCCACGATCCTGATGCAGTCGGTGCTAAAAGCCGTTGGGTCGGTCAGCCTACAGACGTCGCTACTCTGGACCTGATAGATGCGTTTGGCGAGGATGATGTTCGCGACCGAATCGGACCCAGGACCTCGGAGACGCCGTTCAGCTCGGAACGCAAATGGATGGGTGTAGTCATTGGAGCAAATCAAGGCAATGATTCCGGCAATGGAGTTGAAGTTGCGTACATCAAAGGAGCTTTAGAGCAAGTTCTGAAACGCTGCGATACTTATATTTCAAAAGATGGAAGAGAGATCATCTTAGACGAACCGAGGCGACAAGCCGCAATTTCGGCCGCTGAAAAGATGGCAGAAGAAGGGCTCAGGGTTTTGGGTTTCGCAAGCGGGACGAATAGAGATATCCCAAGGTCAGCAAGAACTGCGCAGGCTCCAAGTCGAAGTGGCACACCGCGCCCAGGAATTACTCGCGTCGCGAGCCGCAAGTTTGACGAAGACGCTTACCAAGGCCTTGTCTTCGCTGGGATTGTTGGAATGAATGATCCGCCTCGAAAAGACGTGGATAAGTCAATACGGCGACTGATGACAGGCGGTGTTAAGGTGATCATGATCACTGGGGATGCCGAGACTACCGCCTTGGCTATCGCAAGGAAGCTGGGAATGCCTCTAAGTTCATCAAGAGCAGGCTACCGACCTGTTCTCAGAGGCGACGAGCTTGACCAAATGTCATCCGAAGAGCTTGCTAACGCCATGTCTGGGACGTCAATATTCGCCCGCACAAGTCCAGATCACAAGATGAAAATCATTAACGCTCTGCAATCTCGGGGTGACGTTGTGGCGATGACTGGCGACGGTGTGAACGACGCTCCAGCATTGAAGAAGGCAGACATTGGTATATCCATGGGCTTGCTTGGCACTGATGTTGCAAAAGAAGCAGCAGATATGATTCTTACCGACGACAACTTCTCAACAATCCTGAGCGCCATTGAGGAGGGCAAAGGCATCTTCTACAACATCCAAAACTTCTTGACCTTCCAGCTCAGCACCAGTGTTGCAGCTCTGTCTTTGGTGCTTCTGAGCACCTTCCTCGGCTTCAGCAACCCCCTCAATCCAATGCAGATCTTATGGATAAGTGAGTCTCACTCGATTGCTTTGTTAATCCTTCTATGCTACAGCGCTGACTATTCCATAGATATCCTTATGGATGGTCCTCCAGCCCAGTCCTTAGGCGTCGAGCCTGTTGATCCCGCAATCATGAATAGACCGCCACGCTCTAGAAATGCTCGTGTACTCACCCGTCGCCTAATTCAGCGAGTCCTCACATCCGCTACCATCATCATGCTCGGCACCCTAAGCGTCTATTGGCACGAAATGTCCTCCGACAAAAGCGTCACCGCTCGCGATACCACCATGACCTTCACCTGCTTTGTATTCTTCGACATGTTCAACGCGTTGGCCTGTCGAAGCGAGGGCAAAAGTATTCTTAGAGGAGAGCTGGCCTTGACCGGCAATCGAATGTTTAATCTAGCAGTTGGCGGCAGCCTGCTGGGTCAGCTCGCTGTCATCTACGTCCCATTTTTCCAGCGTATTTTCCAAACGGAGGCTCTAGGGTTGCGAGATTTGGGAATTCTGGCTACGATAGCGAGCTCCGTCTTCTGGGTTGACGAGATCCGGAAGTACATGAGGGCCAGGAATATTGGGCGGAGAGGGTTGGGAGGTTATAGCGGGAGTGTATGAGTAGAAAACCATGGCATATACATGTACATATTCGAGGGTGAGAAAGCATCCAGAGCATACCCTGGCATGTTTGGGAAGCCGTATCTTTGGTCAAGAAATCATTGACAGGATGCGAATGGACATCAACAACCATGAGAATTGGGTATCACCAACTCCAGCGTTTGCCATGGCCCGAAAGGCCTTCTAATACATGCTTTTTGCCTTTCATCTCCCCACGCTTTCAGCTTCTAAAGATTCCTCATCCTCTCCGCCAATTTATTCTTCCCGAACTCCAACAAATTATAAACGCCCTGCTCGCTCAAATCCACGCCCTTAATATTCGCAACATCCTGCGCCGGCGCCCTACTAACCCTGCTCGCCACAATCACAGGATCGACCTCCAGTATAATACCATCGTCGACAATCTCGTCGATAGCGAGGGAAACCAGGTCGTAGTTCTCTATCAGGGTGCGCTTGTCTGTTGAATTCCTGCAGTTCAATCGAAATCAGCTCCTGCCAACAAGTGAATAGGTGGAGAGATGGGTAATAAACGTACTTGAGTAATATACTCAACGCATCCCTCAAACACAACACAACCCCAAACAGCAAAATTTCATTCTCCTCGCTCCCACCAACCACATACATCATAACATCCCCCTCCATCTTAAACACCACTATCCTTCCGTCGTAAAGGATAATGTCCGAATTACTCTTAGTCGTCTTCTCGAGCAGCCCCTTTTCGAAGGCTTTTTGCTCTTTGACTGTCGGGTAGGGGTTGGAGCCTGGCTCTTCTTTGGAGGCGTTTGGAGGGTGGTGGGGCGCGGAGTAGTATTTTGTCAGGATGCGGGAGCGGTCGTCTGTGCTGAGGAGGAGGATCGCGTTGACGGAGAAGAGGGACATGTTGGGGGACATTCTGGCTGTGGTGGGGGGAGTGCTTGAAGCACTCGAGGAATTCGAATTGGGTGCGGTGGGTCGTGTAGATGTGAAAGGACGTGTGGCCTGTTCGAATATCTGTGGTTTGAAGATGTGAGGCTTGGCGAGGCTAGCTAGTTGTGGATATCTACGTAGGGTTTCCAGTAAGCCTTGGTCTTACGTTTTCTACATGGTCGAGCTTGCACTTCATGACTTCCATGTTGATGGATGAGTAAGATTGTTTATTCCAAGTAATGTGTCCATCCTAATGCTATGAAGACATGATATGCCGATGTAGATTGTACAAAAAAGCTGTGCTTCGAATGCCAACGCCGGGCAATTGCTGATGAATGCAAACCACCAACCAAGAAAGGGTATCAACGCTAGCCAAAACCGTTGCATAGAACGAGACGCTCCCAACGATATGCTTCTTATGCTTCCTTTGCAGAACCCTCTTCTGCCTTTGGTTTGGAATCTTTCGCCGTGGGTAACGGACTATCAGGTTCCCCACTGCTTCCACTTCCTTCTCCATCCACTGCTGGGTCGTATTCGCTCATTCCCTTGGGATCCACCTTGAGATCATTTCCAGAGATTTTGGTCTCTGTTCCATCTTTGGTAGTCTCGGTCGTTTCAGGTCCACTCCCACCCTCTGAGCCTAACGAACGCCGCCTGGTTCGTCCATCATGGTCAATGTCGTCCTCCTCCCCATCTTCATCTGGAATAGGTTCGTGATCCAACGGCTTCTGGTCCTTTATGAAGCTATCAATGATGTAGTATTGCAGCGCATTCATCACGACCGGGAAAAAGAGCATGACGAAGAATACCTGCACCATCTCATTGCCTTCTGTCCACCGTAGAGCCCAGTCACCAACTCTTATAATCCATGGACAGATTTGGAAAATGCAAAAGACACAAAACTTCATTCCCAGTAGGCCGATGAAGTAAATGAAGGATTGTTTGAGCCACCATGTTGTTTTAGGAGGACGACCGTAATTCCCAGACTGTATTGACTCGGGAGGATTGGCCATAGGAGTGAGGGAGAATGCATGCGTCAAAAGTTTGAGCAGGACAACGAGTATGGGTATGCCGATAGTTGTCTATTTTGAGAGTATTAGCTTTAGTAGTGGCAGGTCTGTGCTTGCAACTCACATCGATAGCCAAGTTGAGCAGATAGAAAGAGCAAGGGTTGGCTTGATACTCGTCGGCTTTAACTGTGACAGTCAACTGTCCGGACGACAGCATAGACATCAGCAAATTCAATACGTGTAGTAAAGCCGAGCCGATGACCTGCTTTGACGCGTCGAATGCCCAGATCTTCAGCGGCCGCTGAGGTCTTTCTCGCCACCTCTTATACACTAGCGACAGCAGTGCCAGAGCTCCTAACGCGGCTTGTACAATCAGAGCAAACGGTCCAAGCAATTTGCATTCGCCATTCTCGGCGCCTGGTCTTGACTCGCCGCCGGTCGTTGAATTTGCTGAGAAGATTGGAGTCATAGTAGGGAATGCTGCTGACTGTCTTAACGTAGTCGTAGCGATGTATGATAAGGTCGGCGAGAGGATCAAGGCTGCTACCTCTGCAGGCAGTGACTGGGCAGCTGTAGGAATGACCACATCTTCGGGGGACATGGACGCTGAGAATAGTATTTGAGGGGAACAGGGTGTTCAGGCCAGATCCGGAGATATTGCCGAGTATAGCAGAGCCTAGATATTCCAAGGCACAGCGTAGAGGAATGTGTGGAGTTGTTCCAAGACAAAGGGGAGACGGCGAATCTGAAGAGGACTCCTGGGTTTGGCACCAGTGGCGCTTAACGGCCGAAGAGAGGTACTGAAACGGTCACCGGGACCATGTCATATGAAACAAGTATTCCAGATACTCTATTTTGAAGCTTTCATTAAAGTACAGCAAGCATAGAATGTAGACTTGATGGTTTTTCTTGTTGGTTGTGGGGCGGAGGAGAAAAACACTGCGCCACTGTCTCCGAGGCGTCATTCGGGCCCGATGCAAGGATCGGCTTGCGTGGAGGCTTTTTGTTCTGTTTTTGGCAACTCGTCACGCCAAGCAGCTCTTATCAAAACACTGGCAGTGGCATGTGCCAATACTCGCCTACCATGTCTAAGGACAATATACAGGTAAAATTGAATGATTGTATGCCAAAAGAATTGGGGATCAAGCATCGTCGAAGGGTCATTGGTAGAAGTAAGAGCCTGCCTGTTTTGAGTAGGCAAAAGACAAGGCGATGTCTATTTCGAAAAGGAATCGAGATTCTCATTTCGGATGGCTCTAGTGAGGCCCTTATTGAACTGTCATGATAGTTGCTTCAGCTGAAATACAGCCTACTCAAGTAGTGCTCTCACTCTTCATCGTCCAAAGCCCTCCTACGTACAGTATCGTGCTACCCTGCCAGTAAACCCTCCTGCGCCAATACTCCAACCAACGCTGTAGCTTGCTCAGTAATCCAAAATCAATCAATGCCATGCTCCTTTTTCAGCTTTTCTAAATTCTCCTGCCTCTCAGCCAGATCCTCTTTCGTTTTCGCCATCTTCTCTGGTTGGTGGTACAGAACTGTGTTGTCACTCCATCAGCGTCCATCCCACAAAGTACATTGATATGGAATGTTTAACGTACCAACGAGATATCGATTCTGGAAGTTGAACCCATTCAATTTATCACACGCCTGTTTCGCATCCATCACATCCTCATAGACCACGAATGCTGTGCCTTTTGTGTTGTTTGCCATACCCTGCCGTATTTGTCTGTACCACATATCAGACAACGCTTCCATATATTGCTCAGGTGGTTTGAACGTACCGTACAGGTCCGAATTTGCCGAACAGGTCGAAGAGTTCTTCTGGTGTAACATTGTAGCTGCATGGCTCGAGTTAGCTTTTTGATTGTTACCTCCAGGCTCCAATGACAGCGACAGCAGGGGCTCGTAGTGTAGATGGTAGACTGACCTGAGATTCTTGACAAAGAGAGCTCTGGATCAAACACGCGGGTCAGCTGTGTACTCCAAGCCAGCATGGTAGAAGTGACTTACCGGTTCACTTCGGGAGCTAATTTGCCTCCGCGACTCATGTTTGTAGAGGGTGATTAGAGGTGTAAGAGACGGTTCTCTTGAGAGATGTCAGACACAAAATAGAAAGGACTTTGGCCGAGTATCGCTGAGTGAAGACCAGAGAATTTGACGGTTCAAGAAGCTGTAGCCTTTTCACGGCGCACAGGTAACCGATTAGATAAGATCATGGGGTATGACTCCGGAAAGGCTAATATAGCGCCGTTTTTGTTCCCGATTACTTTAGCACACTCCTAACAGTAAACAGAATCGGCTTTGTAGCTATTGTATACATTTAGAAGGCGTCCTAACTGCCTATTCATGATCCATCTTCCTCAGACATCCGTTGCCTATCTGCCTTATCCACGAACTCGACTCTCCAGTGTTTCATCTCTAATTTGCTTCAAGAATTCAACAGGGGCAGTCCCGCCAGTGCCCTTTGCTGCACTGTTGGATACCACAGTTTTATTATTGTTCCCGGAGGCTTTCGATGATGCCCTGGATGGGACCACGATGTAGCGAGAGACCATCTGTACATGTTTATTCCTGAACGCGACCAGACATTCCAGGCACTTATTGAAAGCGGCATACAATCCAATTTCTTGAGGATGAGAAGTGACGTATTCTCGGATATTAGCTATCTTCGCTACATGCGCGAGGAATTGTCGATGAGGCCCAGGCATGTATTGCCTCATTTCCTAGAATTGCAGTCAGCAAGATCGTATCCTGTGACCACATTCACGAATGTTGAGATATACTAGGAGGAATTCGTCGTCATGTGATACGCCAAGTGCGATATCGACGAAATGCCACAACGAGCTCTCAGCAGCAGTCGGACCTTTGTATTGTCGATTTCTGCCCTCGCCATTCTCCTCCTCGTAATACACCCCATCGGACAGTTCAAGGGGAACCTGTGTCCCTAACAAGAAAGGGCGAATGCGGTTGTAAAAGAAGGACGGATTATTCCGCTCGTACATCCTAGGAAGGATGTGAGTACAGCCCTCAAGGTGTTCTGATATCTGGTTTAAGCAGTCGATCACGCGCTCGGCGTTACGTGATGAAGCCGCTTCGAATGCCGCCAGAGCCAGGGAAATCATGGGCGCACCGCGAGCCTCGATCGCTGCGGGCACGGCGAAGAACCATGATTCGTCAGGCGCGCCTGTGAAGCTCACCAATGCGGAGATGTTGGCGGGATCGTGCATTGGCTGTGTCGGGTCGAGAAATTGGATATTCCATAGATTTTGCGCGGCGAAGGTGGGGACAGGTGGGATTCCGAGATGCTCTGACACGGCTAGGAATGGAATTGATAGACTGGCGGGTAATCGCTATCGAGATCTGTCAGTCCTGATGTGAACGCATGGGTAATTGAAGTATATATACATTTGCAGGTTTCTCGGGGCCCCATAGGTAGGCATTTGCGATAAAGCCAAGCAGGACGTAGGCTCTTCTCCATTCTGGCTCCGAATTTAGCCATTCGGTAGAGCAGAGGGGCAGTTCGTCGACGGCGTTGGTTATCTGGCCACTCTGTATCAATGTGGGGAGATCTGAGCAAATTCTTTCCCACCTTTCGTAGCGTTTCGGCAGGCGTTCTAATGGAGGTTCTGCTGGCAGGAATCCGTTCGTGGGGGAGATGTGGTATTCTTCTAGCATTGAAAGAGCGGCCATTGAGCGATGTTTCTTAGCTTATGGACAATGAGCAAAATAGCTGTCCACCAGCAGAGAAGAGATATCTCTGACAGCGCGAGGAACCAGGTCTTGACAGTGACTCAACGCGGGCCAGCGTAGGCATCAGCCCAGCCTCATTAGGTTGGCCCAACTGCCGGGCAGTAGAACTTGTATCTTAGGTACTTACTTAGTACGAACTTTTGCCGGCGGAAGCTGCTTAGTTGCAGTGGCAATTATTAGCGTGCTAGCCTAAAGTACGGTGGTGACCATTTTGAAGACGTCTTCCAGAAATGTACTCATGGTGCTAGAGTATCTAGTTCAAATCTACTAAGAAACAGCAGGTTCAATGCCATGACTGATAAGTACCTCCCAACGCCATCGCTAAATCTAGAAGTCCTTTCCCTTACTCAAATAATTTTGGCAGTCAAGAATGACTATCTCGCCTGTCCTCCTCTTCATCGATAAGGCGAATAGTGCCGTCGCCATTTGGGGGAGGCAATTCCGATTCTTTCTTTCCCTGGAGGTCTCTAGCCATCTCCGCACCTTCTCTCTTGCCCCGATCCACGTCCACCAGTAGCATAAGCGGCAGCGGTATGAAGATCAATACCGCTAGAAATACAAATGCAGGCCTGATCTCACCGTACCGGTCAGTAATAGCCCCCACAATCGCCGGGCCAAACACACTCGATCCTTTGTCGGTAATGGCATATAACGCGTAAAAAGCTGCTTCTGAGCCAGGGGGTATAAGCTCTCCAAACAGACTGCGGCAATAAGACGACAGCCCTCCCAAGACGAACCCATATATAGCACCAAGAGGATACATTTCCCACGGCTGCTGCAGGCCAATCACTCCAAGGCGTTGTATGGCAGGTATGTAGCCTAAAAGTCCGTATATAGGGATGACTTCAAACAAACATATGCAAGCGATGATGGTTTGAGAAGGACGGATGTTCAACCACCGGGATAGTTTACTCCAGGAGAAAGCCCCGACGACACCAGTCAGAGTACCGATAAGGCTGATAAGCGCAAGAGCAGCAGGCGGCATATGCAATTCGGTCTTGGCGAATAATACCGCAGTACCGCTGACCGTGGCGATACTGTCGCTCAGGAGGAACCATGCAGCTAAGAACAACATGACATCCTTGAGGTGGCGGGCCCTCATGATCGTCTTGAACAGTGATCGCCACGCATAGCCTATGTACCCTGCCCAACTCCGCGTTTGCTTGCCATCATTCGAGAAAGGTAGTGGAGGACCTGGCCGCGGACGTAGCCAGAGCGCCGCTGGAATTGTAAAGGTCAACCACCATAGACCAACGAAGAAGAGGACAATCCGAAGCGTCAGAGTGGTTGAGGTCACAAGATTTGTGACTACTAGAACAATCACTATTCCAAGAGTCTGGACGATGACGGCCGCTATATACCCAATGCCTATACCGTATGATGAGATTCTGGTAGACAGTTGTAGGGCAGGAGATGCCGGTGCATTGGATGTAGATACGGGGATCATTCGGTGAGCCTCGGTGGACTGTAGTAAAGCGTCTGTGGAGCTCTCGAGTTCACGTTCATCCTCATCCATGTTCGTGTCATTGGGATGGAATCCTTCAGAGTGTCTCAAGTCTTCATCGGCCTTAGTTGCTATTGCTTGAATAGAAGGATGGCGACGAACGAGCACCGGGAGGAACGAGTTGAGCAGCACGAATGAGGCGCCAAAGCAGGTATTAGAGATGATCGCCAGTAATGCACCGAGTACGTAAACCTGCGGGACCACTGCGAGGAAGAGCATAGTTGCAACAGAACCAGTAAAAGCGAACATCAGAAGGAAGCTCTTTCTATATAGACCATGATCCGCAGCTCCACTCATGGAGATGATCAAGAGAGCCTGGACGAGGACACTGATTGAGAATGTGTACATAGCGAAGCTCGCAGTGTTTATCTCCGCACCCAGGAGATTGATGATACATTGGCCTGTATCGACTCGAGGTGAGAATGTTCGTATGGCATCGTGCGGTAGAGAAGAAGTGGCATTAGGGGTCGAGGTTTCGAAAGTGCCTGAACAGGGCTTGGATCTATCGGACAAGAGGACACCTCGCTCGCGGGCCAGCTGCTCTAGAGTGATCGGTATGAAGGATCCCACCCCGCAAATGACAAAGACCTTGTAGCAATCCGTAAGAAACGTGAAGTAAAACCATTGCAAGGATACGACGTACCTCCGCAGCCCAGCCATAACTGTACCAACCCGACAGCTCCTTTTTGCTTGTCAAGCGTGTATCTTCACCAGGATACTGGGGTTGGTCGAGAGGTGACTCGAAGTCATGGTTGCGCTCCATGCTCAGCTGACTTGGGATGGAGCTTATGGAATGTTCGTCATCGGCGAAGGAGGATGGAGTGGGTGAGAAGACGGAGGATTTGGGGGCTGGGGGATCTCTTTGATGGTCTGACCTTGGCGGCTCATTGCGAGCAACCTGACCATGAGCAGGGAGAATGAAGAAGCACAGGTAAGAATGATGGAGGTACCATGATGGATTGATGATCAGCAGCTACCCCAGAGGGTACACGAGCCCCTTGCACGTTGTCGTAGATTTAGGGCGATATCTCGATCAATCGGATTGGTTCCTGCGAAGCCTAATTCACGTCCTTCCTTCCTCCAGCCTCTCCCTCGTCATTCCACATCTTCTTCCCCACGTTGTTGGCTCCATGTTGAGACACAGTGTCTGCAGCTGCTCAGCTGTGTATGATGATACAATAATACGAGGGGCTCAGAGAGGCCAGCTGGTTATCTAACAGTGCTAGTACTATGTAGACTGTCACATATTGAACTAAGCTAAAGGCCGAGAGTTTCCAGTCGGTGCCGCTGATAACCAACGGAGTGGTGAATAAACCCTGCCCCAATTGTCAGAAAACATACGACTGGACCAAGCAGTGTGGAGTAATGCTATGCGCATATACACACAGGGGAGTGGGGCGAGTGGGGATAGGTAGATGAATTGCTGAGGACCTTTGTTCAACCATTCTTCTACCCAAGTCCTTTCAGTCCTCACACCCTGTTAAGATTTAAGGCGTACTATTGTAGATGGGGCACCGGTCATTAGCAGGACAGTGCAGACTATGTTGGGATTTTAACATAGCAGAGTCCGTAATATGATTCTCAATGCAATAGTGAATCTGGTGATTCGCCCGCGCATCACAAGAACTAGGGCCCGCGCTAGTGTGCTGGTCTAACCTACCGGCATTCCATACTGAAACGGTGTCAACCAACAAGACCTCACCTCTGTTTCTTCATCCTCTCTTACATGGACTGACCACGCAGGTGACAGACCTGTATAGCTGCTGCTGCTGTTGCGCACTGATTCACATCTTCAAAGTAAGGTGACCGACAGCTCATCGGCATCGCGCAGAGCCGCTCTGACCCCACGGCTTCAACAGCGGTCAACACACCCACCTCTTCTGCCTCTTCACCTTCCTTCCCCATCTCACCTCTTCGACCCTGGTCGCATCGACATATAGTAGTACCGTCTCGTCGATAGAATTTGCTCATCCCTTCGACGCCTTCGGAGCCCCCACACCTCCCAAACCCCTACCTTGAATGTTGATTGGCAGGGCAAGATAGAGTCGATAAAGCGCGAGGGGAGGGATACGTCGGAGGGGAAGGGGAGGCCGGTGGATGGAGTGGTCGCGGAGAGGAACGGCAAAGCGGACGACAGTGTCTTGGCTCAGGCGCGCAGTATGCCAGGTATCGTGCCGAGATCGGAGACCCTCTCCTACAAGGGAGCCGACGGAATCAAGATGTCAGGCGATATCAAATCTGAGGGCATAGCGAGCGGAAACATCGAGGAGATCAAGATGGAGGACTACGCAAATGGTAATACGTACACAAATGGGGTGAATGGCCCGGTGAACGGAACATACGTCAACGGCATCTCCTCAACGCCAACAGAGACTCAGCGCAAGACTTCGACTGCAATCGAGAATCTTGTGGGCCAGCTTCCACCTGAAATCGAACACATTACCTTTGGCTACGTTCCGTTTTCCACTCTCATATCCAGGCTCGTTCAGGAGACCTTCAATGGTCTTACAGACGTCATCAACGATATGTCAGAGATGCCTGTTCCGCAGCCTGGTCTCAATGGGTCGCTCAGCCACTTGAACCATCACATCAATGGGAACGGGGCCACCGGGGATGCAAATGTTCAGAAGAAGCTGCGGATGCTCAATTTTGCAAGCGATAGAAGGGCCCAATTCATCAAGATTTTGATCCTGTCGAAATGGGCTCGGCAAGCGGAGGCAGTGAGCAAGGTTATTGACTTGAACGTCTGGACCAGCACGCGAAAACAAGAATACCAAGACTGCATATCATGGATGGGAGAGCTCAAGAGGAGGCTTGGACCGCTCAGAGATCCAAATCCAGATATCAAGACTGCTTTGGAAGTGCTTTCTCTCGGCAAGGCATCATGGCTGCCAGATCTGGGCTATCTACCTCCTGAACCGCTTTCAGCCCAGCAACTGCTCAGCACCCTTCGCAAAATTAACATTCTTCTTTCCATCCGATTGAATTTGCACGAGAATATTCCGCCAGTCTTCAGAGATTTCTCGATAGCGTCTGGCCGGGCCACGTTCAGGGTTCCTGAAGAATTTGAGGTCGACCTCTCTATAGCCGAGGAAGATCCAGCATCACAGCTTTATTTCATAGACTTTCGGTACATCTTCTCCCCAACGCCGAAAGACCTGCCCGCTGGCAGGCTGCGTGAGGAAATCGAAGGGAGAGCCAACCATGTGCTTCAGAGTGAAGGTCTGCAAGGCTTGTTCGACTTTCTGCACAATCTCGTCCTCACCCACAAGCTTGCCGTCTTGAAGAACCAGGCATATGAAATGGCAAGAGGCTACTGGTCTGAGCACCTCAAAGTGGAGGCCGTGCATCGATCTGTTGTTGTGCAGTACTGGTTGAATAAACTGGGGGGCAAGAATTGGATTGAGATTGGCATTAAGCGCGGCAAAGAACCCAGCAATCCTTACTCCTTAAACGCCATGCGAATACCCCAAATTGCTATACGATGGTTTCGCGGTGGTAAGGAGGTCAACGACGTTCAAGTGACAATGAGACTGGGCGAGCTGTCCATTGCAGACATCCTCAAACAAGTAATTGCGTTGCACACCAACTACATCTTCCAGAGCACGGCTGCTAAGCTGGGCGAGGCAACATTGTACTCAGAAGGCTACTTAAGATTGAAGAGCAATTCGGCAACGGCAGAGCCAATAGACGCATCTTTACTGGTACAACTCACCACCTCAAAAGCAGTCAAAGTTGTGCAAGAACCTGTGTCCGGCAGGTTTGCGGTACTGCCGGCCTCGCAACTGAACAGCCGCGCAGAGTTCGAGCTCAATCGTCTAGCTTCACCTGCTACAGATGGAGTTTCTCAATTTGCGCACCTTAGGTCCTTCACATCGCTAGAGGAAGTAGATACGAGTGCCCGATCCGTTGGATGGGAGCCTGTGCGATCCCTGAACCCCAGTCAAGAAACGATACAGCGACTCTTCTCAAAAGGCGTTCAAAAAACGAGGTTCTTCAGACGACCAAATTGGAGTGCCAATTGGCTCTTGGCGTTTACTACAAGCCTAGAAGGCGACTTTTGGTGGGCCGTAGAGCTCTTAGATAAGGAAACAGCGCCAGGACCAGGGACGTCGAATCCTACCACTGGAACATCACTGCGAGCAGCTTACAAGATACTATCAGCTGGGCAAACGTCACTTGTCATGGATCCTTCAGCTACAGCGCTTGCTCAAATTGAGCGAACTGCTGCCGGCATGATTTCCCATAACATCGATGCCCGTCATCTTTCAGCGTCGAAGATTCCACACAGAATCCAACTGTCCCCGCCTAATAGCGCAAGGAGTCAATCACCTTCCGCGACTATCTTCATTCGGTTCCCTACCGAGCGAGCAGCATCTCTCATAAGCTCTCCTGAGAGATTGGATCTTGCATGGGCACATGAGATCGTCAAGCTCGAGTATCGTAGTCTTGATTCTTCCAAAACCTCCACGGCCCATATTGCTTCAGTCCGAATATCAAAATCAATATCTAACGTCAAAGACGTTATCTCCGCCATTCCCTCCGTAGCTTTTCAACCTTCTACACAGTCTCTTGCCTTCCAAATCGTCACTAAAGTAGGCGAGACCACAATCCCAAATCTTACCAGTCGCCTTTCTGCCATAGGACTCTTACTCGACTTCGTCTCCACCATCAAGTTACACAGGATAAAGTTCAACGCCGCCTCCCTCACTCACATCGACTTCACTTACGCCAAATCTCCGAGCATCCTCAAGGCAACCATCCACTTCGCCGCTGATACTCCTATGTACATTTCCCTTACACCACCTAACCCTCACCTCCGCATCATCGACCACCTGACTACGCTACTTCGCTCGAAGGATCTTACAACAGTCTTGGCAACAATGCGAATGACGATGCCCTTCCTTAACGCTCTCTCTGCCATCGAAGCCGCTGGCGGAGTCGAAGTACTCACCCGCTCAGAGCAATGGTTTCAAGTCCGCTATTCAGATCTCTGTTCAAAAGGTGGCTATGACATTAGACTCCGGCAACGGCGAGATGATGCGATGTGGTTCATTCCCGAATCGAGCGTCGGAAAAGTGGAGACTGGGAATGCGGATTTCGAGCAGGGTTTGGAGGCCGTAATGAGGGGTAAGGGAGAGGGCTGGTGGGGAGTGAAAGGGGGGATGATTGCTCATCTCAATGGCGTTGAGAATCTTATTGCCAAGTTAGATGAGGTCTTTCGGGCGAGCAAGCACGTAGCTGGGGAGTCGAACCCAAGAAAGCGGAAGGCGGAGGAGGAGGTAGTAGAGATTGATTGAGAGGTGCAGCGTGCGCTTATAAAGCGGAAGGATGATTACAACTGCATAGCGAGCGGGTGGGGAGGTGTTTCTGTATCACTATGTGCTTTTTTTTCGATTTTTATGCTATGAGCGACTGGCTCGGGGTAGCTACCTCGGAGCATTTCATTCGGAGGAAAGCGAATCCTTTGGTGTTGGTATACCCTACAAGAGGAGACGGCGTTCGCTGCTTAGGTGTTTTTAGGCATGCCTGAGGGCTGCACATGCTGAGGGTCAGTAGGACGCTAGCGAGGATGAAAGAACTTTACGCTGATGATATTGTGTCTTTTTGCTCATGACTTTGTGTGGAATTGTAGGAGAACGAGTGTCTGTTAATAGGAATGATTATCGCTCTATCCTGCTTTGCAGAATGGATCAATTTGCTAATCTAGGAGTCTTCTGTATGCTTCTTCATTGCATGCTCTGCCGCTCAATGACCCCAACGCTTCAATATCAGACCACATCATTTGCTATCGGTGGCATCACCTTTCTTCGCATCCTCTTCCTGAGCATTACCCTTCTGAGCATCATCTTCCCGAGCATCACCTTTTCTGAGCATCTTCCTCAGCATTTTCATCAGAACGTACGCGGACAATAATCCGCCAACTTCATCTCAGCCAGCTCCTAGCCCTTAGGCGTACACACCACCCCCTTCACATACTCCCTAAACGCCACCGCCTCTGGAGATGTATCAATACAATTGTCATCATGATGTTGATGCCCGTGCACATAACGCAGGTCAAAGTCCTCCAGTCCCCGAAGTATCAGCAACGGCTCGAGAGTTTTGCGCTCAGATTCTGCAGTGCCGTATGGCAGTTCGACATGAGTGTGTTGATAGATGTTGAGATGGAGTTCCTTGAGGCCAGTCAACTTGTTGACTACAGTGCTCGAGATCTCTTCGTTGGTGAGGCCGCTGATTAGGTCTCCTTTTATGGAAGAGGGCCAGCAGTTCCCGAAGCAGAGCTGGAGAATTTTGATTTTGGCTAGGCGGTGGGGAACGACGGTGCGTGTGAGAGAGATTAGTGTGTCAAGGTCGTGGATGTGGAAGACCTGTTGATATTTCCGGGTTAGCTTTTTATTCCTCTGTCTGCAGTCTGGTATTGAAATATGTCTTAGGAATACACAGAAAGCCCATGTTTTGCCGTTAAAATATGTGCATTCACTGAGTCCGTGGTAGATGACATTGTACATACCCATGAAGAATAGAAAAGGTCGATGGCTTCCGTGTAAACTTGGCGACATGTCTTGAGCAAAGCAAGCCGCTGCACTAGGCGGTTCTGTATTTGTTTGTCAGCCTTTACTGGTAGTTTTACATATGGGAGGGACAGCAAAAACTTACCTGATTACACTCGCAGCCCAGAACGGAAGTCAGCCGGCCTTTCTCGGTAACGATGCGGCTGCGATGACCATAAGCATCGTCTTTCAGAACCTCGGTGTAAATTTGTTGGCGTATTTCGAGAGGTAGTTTATTCAGTAGCTTGCAATGAGCATTGAGAGAGGTATCGATAGTGACATTTGACAAGTTTTGGTGGTGTGTACGCGGCATCCGATACTTAGGTCTAGCGTTTTGTCGTCGCTTGAGGGCACGTCGAGACTTCAGATTACAGAGGAATCGATGCCAGTATTGTCGAAGGTAAGCCCGCATGTTGTGATGCCAGATAGCCATGATGGTGGAGTAGAGGTGGTGGTGAGAGAAATCCGAGCGGGTTGAAACAGCTCTATAGGGCAGCGTGAGGAGACCGGTTTGCAGAAGTAGAAGAAAAAAAAGTTCACGGAAGAGGCTGGTAATGGTTTGCGTTGTTTGTGTTGCCGATCAAAGCTAGCCGCGAGGAAGTGTTGACATTTGACCCAATGAGGCGAAGCCAATTCTTGCTAGCAGACGGGGATAACACCTGAATTAACACGCGGGCTCTGGCAACTAAGCCAAAGCAATGAGGTGGTCAATGCTTCAGGTTGATGCAGTTGGCCGTCCTGACCGGGAAATTGCCAGAAATATCTTGCAGAACAAAGAGTGGATGGCCGCCGTTTTCTATCACCGAATACGATATGACTTCCCCGAAGTTTCCCCTTAATTTCAAATCGAAGGTATCAGCACTAATTCAGAGGGGACATCGACATCTCAATTCCAGCTTTTGACAAGGACCACAGCGCTGAGGATGAGGTACCAAGCTTCACGAGCATGGCATTGAGAACAGCAAAGCTTCCGTCAATCTGGCTCAGTGAGCTGCTAATATCCGCAGCTTTTTCAATAATGTATAGCTGAGGCTAGTCTTACTTGTATATATATAGACAAGTAAGTGCCCGTAATCTTCACAGAATACCGTAAAAACGGCTATATCTCGCTTATTTTACACTCGATTTAGAAAATTTAAGTGGCGTTGGAAATTCCTCTATATATAGTATACTTTTTATATATAAGGCTAAGCCCCAATCCTAATAGGGCAAAAGTTATTAAGGATTTAGTATATTAGTGCTTCGTGTCAAGGGCCGGCCTAGAGTCAAGTCATAGGGGTAGAATAGACGATGATATGGAATCTAGAGGAGGAAGCTATGTACAGACGCGCTGAAGGTAAACAATAGTAGCTGCCAAGCTGCCTAGCCTAATAGGGCTAGCGGTGGAAGACGATGGAAGGTCACCGCATGTAGGCCAGGGCCGTAACACTTCGGGGGTAGCTTTAGGGATCTCCGCAGGCAAAAACATGTTTTTTAAGCTTTCCTTAGCCAAATCTTAACCAAATTTCAGAATTCGAACGGTGTTGGAAAGCGCATGCTTGGTTCCAAAACTTATGAAATCATCTCAATATCATATGACGTATATGGCGCGTGCTGCCCGCAAAAACATGGCGAAAACGCTTCTTTTGCTTATAACTTTTGCGCAAGTGGACCGATTTTGAAAATTTTGACGGTGTTGGAAAGCGCATGCTGGGTTCCAAAACTTATGAAATCATCTCGATATCATATGACGTATGTGGCGCGGGGAAGTACTGCGAAGAAGTTGCGATGCGTATTTCGATTTTGATGTTCTTGCTTGGCGGGGCTAGGCCGAAGAAGGCAGTTAGACATTTCTAAAGGAGCACTTTAATTGGCTGCAAGTGCGGAATACCTCCGAGAGTCCTTATAATCTGTTATTAGAAGAAGGTGCACATTCAGGAAGTTATGCAAGGCGGAAGGCTGAAAATTCCTGGCGTACTCGAGCAAACAAAAGGCCAAAACACTATTCGCGAATATAGCTCAAGAGCAAGGCCTCTGTGGCTTTCAGGCCTATGCATGTGGTTGAAGGTGTCACTAGATATGCATTATGTCAGGCAACAAACCACGCAAAAGAACTTTCATCAGCAAAAAGCTACCATGGAGACGAATGACAGGGTGTTTGGGACACCTGGTTGACTCTTTCTAGCATAATCTTCTTGGCTATAAGACGTGCTGCAAGGGCGGAAGTTTCTGTTGTTTCGAGAATGTGATTGAGATTGCAGATTGCGAGGAGAGGCCGAGGATCTTCAAGTCGAGTTCTGGGTCACGTGATGTCGAATTTCAGCTCATCCATGGCTCTGAATATCTTTTACTTTGGTCTAGCCACGAGTCTGTTGATCTGTCTTGAGATGGTCCAATCTACGTTGATTGCCACAGTCTGTACAAATTTGGCCTCTCTACGCTGCAATGCTCTCAAAATCGCCCCTGGAAAGAACCAAAACTCTGTACACCCAGACAAATCCAAAGACATTTCCAGCCATGTGTTGCAGATTCAAAGTTCTCTCAAATACCAACAATATCCAACGGTAACTTTTAGTAAATATCATAATCAAACTCATAATTCCACCACACAAAGAAAGCCTTTACAAGTGCCACCACCCCGTCCGGAGTTAAAGTCTCTCTAACCTCTTCTCCCTCCACAGGAACATCAGCATGCCTAATCCCAAAACTCGTACAATCCATCTCGGCCTCACTCTTATCCCAGCTGCAGATTTGGAGTCAGCATTGCATGTTCAGGGAAGTAAATGTGCGCTAAAATGCGAGTCTTGTGAGCAGAAGAAAGGAGGTAAAATGCCGTTTGGGAGCTGGGTTCTTGCCAAAGAGATCATTGAAGGCACACAAAATGCTGTCTAGAAGCAGAACCTGCACCAATCGGCATCTCTCGGGAGCGGTGTACAGACGGACTGGGAGGTAATGAACCCGAAAGGTGGCGGAAATAATCCTACAAACATCACCATTGCATCGATCATCACCCATAATGGCAGATTCAGCTTGCAGAGCCATAGAATTAGCAATGAATTCTTTGTCTCTCCAACCGTTTTCGTAGAGAGCCGAGGCGTGCGCGTAGACGGCCTTCCCTAATTCTTTGGCTAAGAGTTCCCGGTAGTCCATCATGTACGGAAGGGCGTAGGCAATGAGGATATCTTTCATGCCTTGATGGATTGACCATGCCAGCGGCGAGAATCGGAGATGATCGAGACAGTGTGCTATTGCTGCGGCTTCTGGTTGGCGAAGGTAGACCGTTGAAGTCTCATCTTCGATGAGGGACGGGACTGTTAGGACGCGGACGTGGAGAGGCGTCATTGACTCGTTTTCTAGGCGTTTGCGAAAGACAAAGTCGACTTCGTGGGCTGAGCCTCCTAACTTGTTTTCGAGGTCTGCCGCACTGCGTTGGGCGCCGAAGCGTTTGGAAAGGAGGGTCAGCGTGTAGCAGCCGTGCTTCTTACGTCCTGAGAAGGCCACGCTGTTTAGCTTGCCGTCGAGCAGGCCTCTGTCGATAACACCAACAGCCATTTCGACGCACTTTTGAGGTCTTCGGGGGAAGCATAGAGGGAATGGATCCTTTCCGTTCATGAAAATTTCATGGGGCCCAAAATGGATCGTAGGCCGCTCACTAAGTGGCCACTCGAATCGATTTGTGAGTGAATTAGTCGTAGGCCTACAGATCCTACCACAAATCTGCTTCTGTGCTTACAGAAACCATTATGACAAAGCCAGCTCCCCAGCCCTGTCTCTGTAATTGTCCCTGTCCAGGGGCAAACCGCCACTTCTTGTTCTCGACAAGGTCATAAATTTCTACGCCGTGATCGAGCTTTACCTGGAATGCAAGTTGCTCCCTCCAGGCAGGTACTTGGCGAGAGACAACTCCAGCATACCCCCCGGAGTTCTTCGCGCTTGCTCTGGGCTTTTTATCGGACTCAAGAGCCGTTCCTGCGCGGCTTTCGAGATCGTACAATACGAGCCGTCCAAATCGCTCGCCTCCGACGATAAGCTGCTTTCCATCGGGACTCTAATTTAGAGTTCGACGACAACCATGGGGCTAAATCGCGTGAGTGGCAATTTCTGATCCGTCGACAACATTCCAGACCCAGAAGCGGCCTTCGCCCGACGTTCCGGCAAAGAAGCGCGAATCAGGAGAGAAGCCGCCGGTCCAATTCTGATGATTGGATTTGAATGTATGCAGCAGATTGCCGTTCGCATGGCTCCAGATCTGGAAGGTCTTGTCCCAGGACACAGACCCTATGAGCTTGTCATCCGGGCTGAAGCCAGCCCACATGATTGCATCCGTATGCCCTTCAAGGGTTAGATACTTCTTTCTTTGTAGCATCCCAGATGCAAACATCCCACTTGTCCACGGCATTGGGATTTGGACGTGAGCCTGGGCAAAATACCATACTGGTCCCTTTCGTGTTGAAGATCTGGTTGCCAAAATTACTAACTAGTCGTCCATTTGTCTGTAGGTTTTGCTGTACTTGAGATTTGATGTGTAGCGTGGTAATAACCTTTTCGACATCTTGGGCTAAAGTCTCCTTTTCATGTTCGGTCAATGTCCAAGCAGATCTCGCGTCATAGAGACCAGCAACCACTCCATCAACAGCTTTCTTTCCCAGAGCCTCAATCGGGCTTCAAGTTCCAAGGCTCGCTGACGTTGCCCATCCAAATTCCAGAAGATGATTGCCGGTTCATCTCCCTAAGCGCCATCAGAATTATGCATGGCACAAGAGACCAAAGTCTTCGGCTCCTCTGGATGAAAGCTCATGGCGTCGATTCGAGAAACATGGCCTTTCAGGACCTGATGCAAGCTCAAGTCGCTGATGGTGAAGATATGAACATCATTTTCAAGCCAGAAGTGTACTATCGGCATTTAGAGAGGCGGTTTCAGGTTGGCTGGGAAGCGGAAGTTTGGCATTCTCATCTCCCCATTGACATGGTTGGGCCGGGGCCCATGATGCAGGTTGTCCACCTGATGACTTGAAATCTTGGGTTGAACAAGCGTAAACCCAGTCTCTATGAAAGTCGTCAGAAGTATAGCCTGGCATAGTGAGTTGGAGTGACCATTGTGTTGGTGTTGAAAAACCCGATCTCTCTTTAGAATAGACTTCCGTTCAAGAACAGAGGATACTGATAGATGTTTTAGCAGCGCACAGTTGCCTGCTGCACTGATACCCGCACTGATGTGGTTTTTCAGGCGTGAGTGTAACGCGACATAATACCGGCTAAGCGCCCAAATCAGCAGGCAAGGCTTGCTAATGCGAAAAAACCCATTTCGGTAGTTGTGAAAGCCTTTGTCTTGGGCTACACGTCGGCCCATGATCTTGGAAGAATCCCCAGCTCATTTAGGTGTAGATGCCTGCGTCATCAGCTCTCTACCCTTCTTAACCAAGTCAACATTTTCTAAAATCTGCCTCTCACTCCCATCGAGAGCAAGATCAATCATTGCAGCCGCCAATTCGCCCACTTTGATGCTCAAGGTGGTTCCTAAGACCATGCTTACAGGGCTGCTGTTCAAAACGAGTCCTGCCTTCACGACGAACGCCTCAAATCCACTTCGACGGGCTGCTGGTTCCTTAGCAAGTTCAATGAGCTTATTCTCAGTCTCGCCCTGTTTTGATCTGTTAGATCCTCAGGCTAGTAGCCACAGGGGAGAGAACTTGGGTACCCTGATCCGCCTAATTTCCTGCAGAAACCATAGCTTCTTCTCTGGATTGCGTTCTGACATTGCGCCATCAAGATATACGAATCGAAACTTCTTGCCTTTGCCGAGCTGCGGACATAATGATGCGGCAAAGGCATTGGCAGCAGCCATGGTATAATCAAGGTTGATCTTGCGTGATTGGTCAACGGACCTTGTTGTGCTTCCAAGGGACCTGTACGGCTCTCATTAGCCTCATTGCTCGGAGGAAGTAGGACTGATCTGTACCAAATGCAGGCTTCTGCACCCGCAAGATCTTGCAGTATATCTTCGGAATAGGACTCAAAATCTTTCAGGATCACCGTCTTTAGCCTTGAGTTCTCCGTTCCAGCTGAGTCAGGGATGGGTTTGCGTGACAGGGCGATGATGGAAGTAATAGTGCTATTGGCAAGGCATTGACGAAGGACTTCGCTGCCAATAAAGCCAGTAGAGCCGGTGAGGATGACTTTCATTGTGAATGCTGACGGACTGAAAGCTTAAAGGCGTTGAGTGCTTTCTCGTGGTGCGCTATTAGAAGGTAGGGCAATGCTGGTTTCTCTTTGATCGATAGCAAGGATTGATATACCTCTCAAAATGGATGCTGGGAAAGCAATGTATTTGGCCCTGGCGGCGCCGGGTTAATAATCTGCCCGGCTTACAGGCATTAAATTCCCTGGCCAGTAGGGGCTGCGTTGGTTAGGTTATCGACCCGACGGGGAAAGACCTTGCTTGATATGGCAGTAGAAGTATTAGAGGTACTCTTGGACGTGATCTGTAAGATCCCTTCTGTGGAGGGATTCCCCAGTAAACCAGGAATTAAGTTCATCAGAACCTCAAGCAAGGGAAGCGCTGGGCCGGCCCGAATATTTGACGACCGATTGGGCCATCCAAGTGCATGAGAATGATCACTCAGGCTCCAGGCTGATACTGACTCCGAGTCAGCAGGCCTGATCAAGGTAGGTAACATGCGTCAGTTGGGCTGGAGACGGGAGTCAAAGGCATTTCCTTGGCCCTGTGCATTTTCGACATGGATCAAACCCATATGCCTCATAGAGTACAATTATACATATATGTAGGCTGTCATTGCCCGTTGGTTTCATAGGTTTACGTCCTCAATCATGTACACCCCATCTTCCCACCTCTTCCATGGCCTCCTTCCCACCGTCCTTCAACCTTTCATCTCCCAATACCCCACTGACACAAGCCCATCCGCTCCTGCTTCCTCCCCACTTCAAAACCTCTTCTTTATATCTCTCGCCCGCCTCCCTATCTAGTCCACCCCCAGCCTTGCCTCCTCGGAAGACGTCTCTCCAGATCTTGCCCGCTATAGCCCGATCGAACAAGTAACTGTAGTAAGTACCTCCATACTCGACAAGATGTCCAAAGAAGCCCTGCGCTGACGTATTTCGCGGCTCTCGCACGCTGCCATACTTGTCATAGATGTCGAAGAAGATTTTCGAGCTATCGATGCCACCTTCCATTGTCAAGGGTAGCGAAGAGTGATAGGCTTGATCTAGCAGACTGAATAGAATTTGCGTTTCCGTTTGGAAACCCTGACCACGTCTCTGCATCTGTAGAAAATCCTCGACCATCTCATAAGGGAGCGGAGCATCAGTCTCCCAGTGGCGAGCGAATAGTCCAAGAACGGAGGGATCAGAAGCGAAAGACTCCATGAGCACAGAAGGTAGTTCGGCAAAATCGGTAGGGCATCGGGTCCCAGAAACAATTTGGAGAGAGGTGCGGCCAAGAATAGAATGTATCGCATGACCCATCTCGTGGAAAAGGGTACGGACATCCTGGAAGGCGAGAAGCGAGGGAGTAGAATCGTTCCTTGGGTGGGCAAAGTCACAGACCAGGGCTATGATGGGAAGCTGATAGCGGCCCTTATTGCTAGGGGAAATAGACGTCGCCATACCGTCGTTATCCTTTTCGGCCTCGTCTGCGGAAGAGACGAGGCGAGAGCAGCGCAGCGTGAAGTGTGTTGGATTGGGAGTTTTGCCAGCACGGGCAAAGAGATCAGCGTAAAGAACTGCTACGTGGCCTTCGGTTTCATGGAATACATCAAGGCGACGAACGTCGTGATTCCACGTTTCTCCTGGAGTGGTCTCGCGAGGAACGAAGCGGATGCCGTAGAGACGGTTGAAGACACGGGATAGCCCTTGCATCACTGTTCCTAGAGAGAAGTACGCGGCCATGAAGTCGGGTTTGCGGGACTTGGACTGAATACTGGTATTGAGACGGTTCCGATAGTACGTGATGTCCCACGGGTAGATATCAGACGATCCACCGCCTGTTCCCTTCAGCGCTTTCATATTTTCTATTTCTTGCATCACGTGTGGAGCGTTGTCTGCGGAGAGCGCTGTTAGAAATGAGTTGACCGCTTCTGGCGATTTAGCCATCTTATCAATAAGACTCATGTGTGCGTAGCTTTTGTAGTCAGACAGGCTCGCAATCTTAGCGCGGGTCTCCATAAGCTGCTCCAGCTTTTGAATTTGGGCTTTCGAGGTTTGTCTGCCATGTATATAGATTTTTCGTCGTACACTCTCGTCCTCTACGGAATCCAATGCCACATACGGCACTTCACCTGTAGTAGGCAACGAGACTTTCTTGCGCCTGGTGGAGTATCTTCCGAGTATCAACGGATTCATGCCTTTCAATTGATCCACGTCAAATTCGAGATGCGATGTTTTCGGTGCCATGTTCTCCACAAAGTCATGCCCTAGCCTCTTCATCTCGTTAGACAGGTCCACAAAATGCTGCCTCTTTTCTTTCGGTAGATCGATAGCGGATTGGCCAAAGTCTTTGAGTAGTATCTGTGCCACTGTCTTCTCCTCCTCGTTCCATGCTCTTGAGATCTCTGGGTTTGAGACAGCCTTTTGTAGATTTATTTTTAGACCTGGGGTAGTATTCAGGACGTTCATGTATTCGAACAAATAGGCGTATGCTTGGGTAGCAGCCTTTTGGAATTGAACGTCTGGGTGAGTGGCGCGCACAAAGTCTGCAATGTCGAGAATCCGACATAAGGTATCGCTGAGAACATCGAGCCTTCTGGGCAGTGCTATGTATTCCTCCGTAGACGAAGCGGATAAAACCTCCTCCACGATGCTCTGAGCTCTCGCTCTGGTAACCTGCGCATATCTTAGGAAGCCCGAAGGGTCCGTGAGATGGTGGTTCTGAAACAGGCCTCGACTCGATCCTGATATTCGTTCTTGAGAAAAATGATTCCATATCTTCTGAGAATCGAAGATCTGGCGTAAGAAAACGTCATCATGGCTCCTGTCGTGACCGTTGGAGAGATTTGGGTTCAAGTCCGAAACGGCAGTGGTGGGCGCTGCCACTGCAAACGGTCGGGAAGGTATACAAGGCCGTAGGGCATGCCGAGTGGATGTCCTTAATAGGCAGCATGATAACTTGAGCATGTCCTACATCTAAAGAAAGGGGACTGCTCTGCTGTACTCCGTAGGAGCGTAGGTGAAGGGAAAACGCTGTGTATTTTTTGTTTAACGCTATCGCTAGGGCCCGCTGTCTGATGACGAAATTTTACAGGGGGTGCGTGACTTGTATGGCGGGGTGCATCATCTGGGGGAACAAGTTTGCCAGACATCTCCATTCGTGTCACGCCATCATATTGACAAAATCCCTCATCGAGACATTGACAGCATTCACTAACCCTATCTTTAACCCAAACACACCAACCACACCATAACCTACATCAAGTCCTGAAGAGCAAGTTCGTTCAACGGAGAAATATCCTTGAGCCCCCCACTAAACATGGCCTCCAACGACTCCTTCAACATCCTCGGCTCCTCTAAACTCAACACTGCCGACGGCAAGAACCCTACATCTTCCGCTACTACATCCACATCCGATAAAGATGTACCCGCCGTTGGCCAGAAAAACAGCGAAGAGTATAGGAAGCAGTGCCAGTCAGCTCATGATGCCCTGGAAAACAAACTGCGTGATGAGGAGAGGGAGAGGAAGTGGACTGGAAGATGGTAGGCTCCTGAGTGCCCACGATGGGGAAGGGAGATGGACACCATCGGAGTTCGTATCTGGGATGGAGAGATAGCAAGAAAAGGGGTTAGCATACCCTTGATACGGCACACTTGACTGCGATGGAGCGACTGTAATACTATCACGAAGCATGACGGAAATGTAGTCGATGTTAATGGTGGCAATGACGCTCATTTTGATGTTACATTTCCCATATGTTGTATGCTAGATTTACCCAAACCCTCTACCTATTTATTTCCAGATATTCGATCTACTTCCTGTCATGCATGGTACTATCCAAGCAGAATTCGTTTGCATGCTTGATGGCCTGCATGCCAAGGATTCCCCCCAAACCGTGCTTCCCATCAAATCCCTTTGACAGCTTTGGCATAGATCTCATAAGGTGCAAGGACTCCTAACGCCCGCTTCGCATGCAATCCAAGAAGTGAAAGGCCGTGAATATAGCTGGCGTTTGTCCATCCGAATCTAGATTTTTCAATCAGCCTCTGACTTGATCCATATTCAAGACGGATCTCCGACTCACCCTTCCTGATTAGCATACTTGAAATGCCTCCCTTGATTCCCATACTCGGCAGCCACCTTGTGAGATCCATCAAGCGTCGTCACATCGTACTTCTCCACCACCATGCCGTTGTAGTCAACGAATACTCGAGTCAACATGTGCAGCCAGCGGTAACAGAGCCGCTCTGCCTCTTCATGATAGCCGTATTTCTTCAAGCCATCCCAGGCCATGATCTGATGTGGAGCCCATCCATAGGGGTAATCCCACTGCCTCTGGGGGTTCTTCGCACTGATTGGACCACGAGAGTGTTCCGTGCTTGTGGAAAGACCGCCCACGCATTCGAATTTTGGTAGAGATTTCTCCACGATCAGGGCCGCTTGATGGGGGCTGGCCACGCCGCACCAAAGAGGCCAGAAGGTCGTCACATACTCGGAATCTGTTTGCTCTCTGGCCACAGTATTGAAGTCGAAGTACATACCCTTCTCCTCATTCCACATATACTTGTCGATCAGCTGCTTTCGTCTCTTCGCAGCACGGTCCCAAATAGCTGACGACTCAACACGGCTTGGCACCTGGCCCGGAGCACAAAAGATAGCAGGGACCTCGAGGTGATCGTCGAATATAGTCCGAATTGCTTCCGCGATGTCTGTCTCGATTTTATAGAGGAGGCAGTTGAGGTCAACCGTTCCTAAGTCTGCACAAACACCCTCTAGTCTTTTACAAGTATCGTGGCCGTTCTCTCTCACAGCCCTGTCATGCAGAAAGAAGACGTCAAGGTCAGGTTCTTTAATTTCTCCATAGGTATAAGCCTGGCCAAAATCCTCAATGCTCATATTATGCTTCTCTGCATAAGGTGCCAATACGTGGGTAAACTCATGTGCAGGTGTCTCTGGACAAATGCCGACTCCAATAGGCCGATATCTTGTTAGTCCAGATTCTTCATCGTATCTTGGCGGCGTCATCCAGTAATTATAGTATTCCTTCATTGCTGCAAGAATGCCAAGTTTCAGTAAATCTTTGGCTCCAGGCTCCAGCCGAGTCTCTGCGTAATTTCTGAGGGCTAGATCTGTAAGGAAAGGAGGCTGGGCTCTGCCAAGGTAGTAGGAGCGATTCGCATTGAGTATTTTGCCATAGTGTTTGATTTCGAAGATGAAGTTCCGCAGAATCCCATCAGCGAGGTGGGGGTGCGTGTCAGCCAACTCGACAGCGATAAAATAGGCGTCCCAATTATATAATTCGTTGAAGCGATCACCAGGTACAACAAACGGCAGACCTTTGAGTCCCAGTCGTTCACTTGGCTCTTCCTTCATCTCAAGCGCGAGCAGGCCAGACTTGTCGTTTAGACTTCTTATGAACTCGGCGGTGATTTCGCCCTCCGGAAGCCACTGTACATCCATGTTCATCTCTGGCCTCTCTTGTGCAAGTTGTGAATAAAATGCATGCTGTTCCGGTGCTCCGTGTGGGACATAGATCCTGGGCTGATCGTTAGGGTCGGCGGCAGTTTTAGGGTCTTTTGCCGCTTTGGCAATGCCAGAGGCGTCAATGGTTCTGGTCAGATTGTCCCACCAGCTTCCTTTGATCAGACGCTCCAGTCGACGCACTGGGTCTTCAGACAGTCGCCGGGAATCGAGCTCGAGGTATTTTTCTCCATTCTCTTGAGCATGAAATAGCGCTTGCAGGAGATTAGCGAGTTGATACGTGCCTTGGACCTGGATGTCTGGGTTCCCAATCGTGTCGGGCGAAAAGCACTTTGGAAAAGGATGATGGTTAGCCACCCTGTCAAAACACGATGACTAGACGTCCTACCTTCGGCCCATCGTCCTCGACGGTAATCAAACCATCGCCATCCAAGTCCTCGGTACGCAGTAATGACTCTTTTGACGTATCAACCGCGAGGACAAATTTGCCTTTCTCGAGGATACTGTCATCTGTAGAAACGTGACTCAACGTTAGATGATCACAGTGAGATAGGACATTTGAGATGTAGGAAACATACCGTAGATACCACTTCTCCGTGACTTGCCACCCATTTCAAGCGACTCTATACCGTTTGACTGGCAGGACCCCAATGTTAGTAGAGGAGACAATCTGGACTTATTGCCTGAGAAAAAGTTGACAAGAGGGACCGTATCATAGAAGTAGAGTGCTCTTATGGAAGATGGTGAAGGCATATGGTGTGATTAAAAATAATCATCAAGGGGAAATTCCTTTCGGATACCCGCTGACTGAAAATGAGATCTCAAGTGTTTAGTGTAAACGGCGGTGTAGGCACAGGATCGAGCTACCGGAGGTGAAGAAAGTATTGTCTCACATTGCGCTGCTGAGAAGGTCCGGCCATTTTCTTCAGGTTAGCTGTAGGGTCTATATTCTCGCCGCTGCGAAGCTTAGCTGCTTTCTGAGAGTTCTGTAACATAGAGTCTATAGCTGAAGTTTTATCCTTATTCCTTCCAATTAGAGCCAATGATCTGACCCTACGGGAAGCATTCGAGACCGGCCAACAGAGAGGAGTAAGCAAATAGCACCCAGTAAGTCTCTGAGCAGCGGCCCGATTGATCATGCAAGATTTGTAAGAAGTAGCAAGAGATGAAGCTATTGATCAACCATTGGTATGAAGCCTGCAAGCAGCAGGTGCCGCATCTGTTGCGAACATCCTTTGGGGGATTCTTACCACGGGGAGGTTCAAGAAGCAGGTTGACTCGGGACCAAAGTCACCCTCCACCAAATTTTCGCCCTAATGGTACTCGCCGCCGGTGCTTTCCCCCATTAGACGTAGCCGCCGCTGTCGATTCGCTTAATTTAGCTGGGCAGGCCTCCCCACCGTAGAATTCAAAATTCTTCCACTGTTGTAGATACCTCCCTGCCTACCGCCCTGCCTACCATGCCTACATACACTACTGCCCTCGCCGACCGCAAGAGACGTTCCTTTGCCGCCTTTCCTGATGCTTACCGCCGCCCCCCTAACACCGGCGAAGAAGTCTTGGACGCGGAGAATGGACACATTCGATGTTAGGACTATGCATGCACGCAAGGCTTTACGGTGGTAATTACCTCACATGAGGTGAAGAAGAGAACTTAGGTGGTTCTTAAATACAGTCGCCATGGTAAAAAGACACGGGATACTAGAAAAAATGAGGAGAAGCCTGGGGAGAAGAAAAGAGAATGGCCTAATTAGACCCTGCGGAAGCATAGGTGTCCATATAATATGCTTAGTCTCCTAAGAAATCTAGAATTAAGAAGTATAAGCAGATTATGACGCAAGAGGCTGAGAACGGACCTTCTAAATTCTCGCAAATAAATTTTCCAGAAGGTCGGCAGGCCTCAGAGGCTTCCGTATACTCGGGGGTCGACGGCGGCATTCCTAGTGACGACGACATTAAATTTCTAGGTACACAACCTGTCCAAGTGCCTTATACGCAACCCTCCCGCGATAATTGCCAAGTTGTAGGACATTCCCAGAAGGGAAAGGGACGCAGAACATCTTTTTCTTCTGACTCCGATACAGCCCTTCCTGGTGGCGAATTCCAAAATATTGATGATTTCGGCCCGGATCCACCAAGTGCTCCACCGCTGATATCTATAGAGGGCCGCAGCCAGCACTTATCCTTGTCCCAATTACCTTCTCAGTACCGTGCTCCCATCTCTTCAGCAGCCATAGGGACGCGGGGGGCCGGGGGGAGGAGCGGAAGAAGTCGAAGAAGTTGGAATCTCAGCAGAGGTATGCGGTGGCGGCGGCGGCGGAGAAGGCAGAGAAGGTAGCCAAGAGGGCGGCGGCGGCGGAGAAGAAGGAGGTAAGGAAGATGGCGCCTAGGAAAGAAGATGTTAACCAATTGGCAGAGCAATTAATGGGGTCGTCGCTGTAGAAGACTTAATGAGAAGCTTGTATTCCACCCTTGCAACTCCGCCCTATACGCCAGCGGTGGCAGCAGCAGTACTGTAGACACTGTAGAGACCGTCGATAGTGAGGTGTATGCCCTAGTGACGTCGACGGCGTTATTGCGCAATTTTAGTATTATATAGTACGAAAGGTGACTGGAGGGTGACTGTCTCGAGTCAACCTCTTCAAGAAGCACAAAGCTGCGCCTCGATCGCAAGCTCGCATTAGTGGGCCATCTTGCATTGGCTAAATCCCGTAGCTCAACCAACCCACACGGGAATCAATATCAGAGAGTGGTATATTTCTCTCCATTGACCGTCTTATGCAGTGAAGTGGAGAATGTTGGGCAGTGCTCGGTTCTCGATGCAGGAACACCGTCTACTTCTGGTTTGGAGCACTAGCTTTGGACGAAAGTAAAATCTACTACCCAGGCTTCGCTGCATCTACATTTACAGCCCACCAACCACATTTATATATGATTCTCCTACTTCTCGTGCCACCGGAAGTTCGCAGGCTCTGCGAGAGTGCTATTTCGGGAGAACGTCGGGTAGAAAATGACGCTAGCATAGAGCCTAGTACCCGTCGGCTCGTCAAAGTTGACTTTTCGACTTCGTGCCTCCATGCACCTTGGATGTTTGAAACGATTGAAGAATCTTAAGGAACTCCAGGGGCTGTTGGTCCAACTTCAGTCCATTAGCGATGAAAAATCTTCATGCAAGTCATAAGCGGCACCGGGATGATCCCATTGATCCCATTGATCCTATTGTTGGGCAGGCTATTGCCATCCTTTGCAATCTTGTCATTGCTAGGCTGCTCTTGATGGGTGCGAGACCCTTCATTTGTCGCTTCCAAGGTCCTTTTACTGTCTGCAGGTCTTGTTTCAAAGGCTATCTCAAGCTCTCCTAGGTCGGTGTGGCTCATCAAAAGCCATACCCCTAACCGCTTCGTCTCCCCTTGGTTCTGCAGCGGGCTACCTTTGTTCAGCATGCCGAAAACTGAATGTGGCACAGGCCCTAGATCGCCGTCCTGATACTAGGATTGAAGATGTTTCTTCGTTCGATGTTGACCAATTTTTTTCGTCTTGACATTCGCCATTGACGGTATATTTCCATTCGTTTGTACATTAACTGCAGCTTCTGAAAGTATGAGACCTTCATGCTCCGGCCATTCCTCCTTTACGTTTTTACTCACCTTTCTATCCCTCGTTTTAGCAGATTCGACTAAAGGTGGGCAGTGATCTCTCTGTATTAACTCGGGGTTGGCGCCGAGAGTGTGATTGTGTGCGGGTTCATATCATTAAACGATCTGCCACTATTAGACAGATTCCCTCGCACACACTACGATATCACCTAATGTGGACCAGATTTTGCAAGGTTCCTGGACTGTCTCCATCGCAGTTCCCAGCGTCCAAACAATCGAAGCCTATATACAAACAGCTTTCAACAAAATTGACCCGGTCACACTCATTGGCCCTACCACATTCGTTTCAATTATTGGAATTAAAACAGTCTCAAGCAATGCGGCACCAAGCGGGGAAAAGGCAGCTTCCGGAGGCTCCTTCGCCACCACAGGCAACACTGCGACAGCACTACCAATCAGAGGAACGGAAACGTCCAGCACGGAAACATCTAGCGGCCCATCGAGCCAGAACTACGCCTCTGCCACGAGACTCTCCTCGGTGCAAACAAGCACGTCCTCAACGGCTGCCGGAAACAAGATGTCTACAACGGCTCCCCCAGCTGTAATGGGGATGGACCCTGACAGTTATATGGCTGCCCAGTATTCGAAAGCATACGCCAATGTCACCTACACCCCTCCAGCGTATAAACCGGCGTTAATTAGCCCGGATGAATGTGTGCTCTGGGATGATACCTGCGAGGGCAACAGGACCTTGGCAGCAGACAAATTCTTTGGTGTGAGTGGATATAATGGTACCATGTTTGCGCTGATTGGGGACTCTTGTTTCGACAACGTCGACTCTGTTGCGTCGGGCACAAATTGTACGTCAAGTCTTCTGAAACCAGCATCGGCGTCGTTCTCATCTGCGGCAAAAAGCTACATGAGGCAGCCACAGTGCGCCTCAGACTATTCCTCCGTCCAGACTGGCTTTCACAATTTCCCAGATTGTTGCGGTCAATGTTGGATCCACGGCCCGAACGTAGATGTTTACTACTGGCCAGATCCTGATGCAGACACCTCGTGCCTCGATTTTATTGGCTCTGCAGTCATACCTCAGAATCAAGGTGCTGAGACTGATGCGAATGGAGTTGTGTATTGGGCTGCCACGACGAATCCGTACGATATATATGTACCAACAGTCACGACCGCGCGTATAATTACCATCAACGGTGTTGTCGTAAAGGAAGCAGTAGCAGATCCATGGGCCGGGACCGGCAGCATAACCACGACTCGGCCAGTGCCGCACAACAAAAAGCGAAGCCCTTTGTCTGTGCACCCCCGGGCTTTCAAGTCCCTGGTCGAGAAGCAATTCGTTGGAACGAACCCCTCCTTGTCGTCGAATGGTTCTGTGGCCACTGGCAGCATTGCAGTCTCGGATGGCTTTACTTTCACATCTCCGTCGGTCTATGTTG
The DNA here is from genome assembly GCA_033220425.1 of Lepraria neglecta. Taxonomy (NCBI): domain Eukaryota; kingdom Fungi; phylum Ascomycota; class Lecanoromycetes; order Lecanorales; family Stereocaulaceae; genus Lepraria; species Lepraria neglecta. Next base: position 3,696,023 of record CM065648.1, on the reverse strand, counting down.
CATTCTACTCCCTCAGCGCCACAGATATGTGTGGACTCAGAGGGAAAACGGTAAGCTCGACCATGCTTGCTTTTGCACCAAGGGAATTATCCACCGTCCAGGGCCATTTGTGGGGTGGAGGAGCTCAAACAAAGACCACCAGGGTCTTCAACTTTGCGGATCTACCATGTAAGACTTGAATAAATTGCGGGATGAGAGGGTTTTCTGCCTGCTAATTATGAGCAGGTCCACCGCAAAGCGTCATGGAAGCTGACTGGTACAAGCCTGCACCGGGTGAGCCCTACCGGCCTCTAATTGCTTTACCGGATAAAGTCAGATGTCTGGATCCAATGTGGGAAGCTTGCACAGAGGCGTTCTACTTTACTGGCTTGGATCCTCCAAGGGCTCTGCACCCTGGCACCTCCATGGTGGCACCTGCGGTGACCGTATCAGACCCTTCTGTGACTCCGAATCCTGTACAACCAATGCCATCCTTGCCCACAACCACCGAGCTTACGCTTGAAACAGCTACGAATATTGCCGAGGAAGTGGCTATTGCCCTTATAACGGCAAAACTACTCGTCCCCGAACCCTCGGCGGCCATTCCACCTGCGGCCAAATCGCCGGCAGGCAGCGCGCCAGTGGTGAATCCACAACTACACCCTGGTGACCCCTCAGATGATACTACGAGTATCAATCCGCCCTCCAGTCTGCACTTTGGATCAGGTCCCCAAGATGCAACCCCAAACAGCATGTCTCCAGCCCAGCTCTCTCAGCTGAGCCAGGCTCTAGCACCGGCTCCAAGCCCTGCATCAAATCCAGTTTCCAAGCCTACTACGACGGATCCCAATGCTGAGCCAGGCGCAGGACCTCTAAATCCTGTGGTAGAGCCAGGTACAGATGGGGCGACGCCCGTTGGAGCTGGCAAGTCAAGTCCGGCTCCCAGCCCTGCACATATCGTGCTTGGCAGTAGCACCTACCAACTACCGCAAGTCACGGCACAACCTGTACCAGTGCCCACAGTAGCCGGTACGCCGCTTGTCGATGTCGGGGGAGGCAATTATAAAGTAGGAAGTCAGATTGTAAGTCCGGGAGGTGCTACTGCCAACGTTGGTGGCACATCGGTACATATCAACCCGCAAGGTACTCCTGTTGTTGGAAGTCAGATCTATTCTCCAGCGCAGATAGCTGCCACTACGAACATTGGGAGCCATACAATAGTAGCAAATACTGCTGGCGTTATAGTCAACGGCCAACAAATACAACCCAATGCTTCTCCAGTCGACGTCGGCGGGGTCCCGGTGCAAATCCACAGCCCTGCTGTTGGCAACAGTCCTGCAGGCACTGACCCTGCCTCTGCCACCAACCCGGCCTCTATCTTGAACATTCCAGGGGCCCAAGCTCTCACTCAGATCCCAAGCAACCCCAATGCGTACATGATAGCTGGCACAACACTTCTCCCAGGATCGTCAGCCGCCGTAATCAGCGGCGCCAGCTACTCTCTCGCCCCATCTGGCGTGCTGATTATCGGGACTTCTACTGTCCCTCTCGCTACGGCTGCCGCTGGCTCCGGAGGAAATGGTGCTCTTGCGGCAGGAAACAAAGTCTTCACACCACTAGGAAGCACGGCAATAGAAGTCAACGGCGCCACACTTTCTCTAAATGGTCCTGCTACCACCGACGCCGGTGCAATACTTTCCCTCGCTTCTGGAGGCGTCGTGGTAGGCTCATCCACCTACGCATACGCTACACCTGCTCATGCACCAAATGCTTCTACAACGACACAAGTGGTGCCAATTACGATAGCATTGAATGTTGCTGGACAAAATTTTACTGCGAACCCGTCGGAGTTTAGTATAGCCGAAACGGCTATAAGTGCTAGTGGGCCAGGCATGACTATTAGTGGGACACGAGTAGTTTTGGAGAGTGGTGGCAATTTGGTCATTGGCAGCAGTACAGTTCCGCTGGAAAGTACGAGAATCGGGGCTGCTGCGTCGTGGACGGCGGTTACTTTTGAAGGATCTGCTGTGCAGATGAAAGTGCCTTGCTGGGGTTTGATGGCAGGGCTATTGGCTTTGTTAGCTAGTCGGCTTATGTAGTTGCCTGCTTCTAAGATCTCATGATTTACCATGATAGATTCGAAGAATAAAGACAAACAATCTTATTGGGGGATTCACTGATTGGAAGTTGAAGTATATGCCAGAAAAGCCAAGCTGATTCTAGTCAGGGGCTGCTTGAAGTTCTATCATATGAGATGACATCTAGATCTGACCGAAAGCAAACAGTCTCTTAGCATCTGCCAACGCCGTTCAATCCATGCTGACCATTGCACATATGTACATGCGTAAAAGAATCCATCCCTTTCATTCCATGTTTCCAATGCCTGAAATCACGTAACAACCTCCGCACCTATGCTTGACTGACTTCCATGATCGCGTTCCTCAGCCTTGATGTCCTCCACTTTGAGGTCCGGCACAATGAGCTCCTCCTCCGCCATCTCGTCATCAATAAACTTCCTCTCACTGACATGTTCTTTCTCTCCCCCGTCGGCCGTCCAGACCTTGTCCCCGAACTTCCCGCGCTGCTGGCCTTCAGCATGTTTGTAGGGACAATCGGCATTAAGGCACGGGTTGAATTTACATATCGTTCTTACATGCGTGAACATGCATCCTTCCCTCTTGCAGTCGGCACCATTCCTGCACATAGGCATAGTGGGATGGCGGAACGAGCATTTGGGATTAACGCAGCTGGGGAAGAATTTGCAGTCCTGTTCGGATTGGTGGCCGACTTTTTGGGCGGGGGAGGGGTGGCGGCCGACGCATTTCCGGTTCTTGCAGGCGGCGCCGAAGGGACAGACGTCGTTTACGTCAATGGTGGTTCCCGGGAGTGCGACAGGGGATTGATGGGCGTATGCGCAGTCTTGTTTTGTGCATTTTAGGTTGAATTTGCAGATGGTTTCGGGAGAGGGTTCGGGGAGGTTGTTTTGTGAGCTTTCGACTTCCATGGAGGATGAGATGTCGCCGCTTGCGTTGGAAGCAGCATCATCGTGTTTGATAGGTGGTTGGAAGCCGCCACCATTTTGCTGTGGCCGTTTGTTGAAATTTCCATTCTGCCGGTGCGGTGCGCCTTCGACCCTCTCAAAGAGTGACCGACCTGGCTGTTGATTTGGATTTGGGAAGCCTGCATTCGTCCCTGGCGGCGCCATCCCCGGTATGAGGTTTTGCTGCTGCTGTGGCGAGAATATCTGAGAGAACATTCTCGCTTGTTCTTCGTACATAGCCATAAGTTGCATCTGTTGCTGGGGTGTCATCTGCATCAACGGAGCAGCAATTCCATTATTTGGCATCGGCCCGTTACCCATGCCCATCGGTCTGCCGTTCGGCTGTGTCCTTGGAGGCTGATTCTGGTTGTTCCTAGGACCCTTCGGTGTTTGTCGGTTGTGCATGTTGATTCGCTCTGTACCTTGCTGTGGTCGAACCCGATGAAGTACGGCGTCGCTTGATCGATCCATGGCCCTAGAGATCTGGCCCATTATTCTCTTGTTTCCATTTCGCGATGTATTTCGCATCGATTTAGGTCCCGTTGGGCTGTTTGCCTTGGTCAGTACTAGGCCGCTGGTTTTTTTTGGGCCAGAGGATACACACATTGCTCCATTCTGTGCGCCGTCTGTAGCTTCCTCCATTTCAGCGTCTCCATCGTTGAGCTGTCCTCTCGAAGTCCGCCTTTCGTCTTGATATGATGGTATTGCCTGGTTCTGCTGCGCCTGTGGTTGTGGAACCCCATTCAGCTGACTGTTCAGGATGTCGACCTGCTCAAAGAGCCACTTCGCGAAATCTGTTGCGCCTGTATCTTCTGGTGGAAGATTAAGAAGGTCGTTCGAGAGCTCCGTAGCGATTTGTTCCTGTGTCTTGCCGTTCACCAGCATGAGTATTATGTACTCCCCAAGTGCCGAATCGTCATGACCGGTGCTCCATCCTACTTCTGCTAGTTTCGGTTGGACCACATTGCTGAGCGCCTCAGCAAGCGGCGTGTTGAGGCTCACTTCCACCGCCATGGTTGGGTGTAAAGGGTCTGGCTGTAGCAACTTGAGATGGTTGTCGATGAGTAGCACTGTCTTCTTCTGGATGCTGTGGGTAGTGAATTGGTTCGCCGTATCGTGAAGGCTCGATGCCGTCAAATGTCGATCGGTGGGTGTATGGAGAAGAGTTGAAGCATGTGAATGACTGGAACTTCGCATTCAAGATCGGGCTGTAACTTCTCGAGAAAGCATTAGTAATCAGCCTTACAAGACACAGCTTGGCGCGGTCAATACGTAGACCTTGTATTACCTGATTGAAGCTTCATCCTTGATCAACCCATTCCATCTCCCTCTTCTTTCTTCACTTTCTCCACATTCTTTATAACTCTTTCGCTCTCTGGGCCTATCGAATATGGACTCATTAGTAGCTACTTACAGCCGTCCGGCTTTCGAGGATGAAGGCTACTCGTCAGATGAGCAGCAAGAGCTCATACAAGCAAAGCCTTCGCTATCACTGAACTTTGCTTTGCCTCCTATGCGAAACGTGAGTTGTCCCTGAGCTCTACGCTCACCTAAGCTGCCGACTTACACCAGAACAGCCCTCTGCCTTCCTCCGCGCGTTGACAGACGACCATGCAAACCCGAATTGCCCCATCAAGCTTGCACACGGTACAACGACACTGGCATTCCGATTCAAAGGTGGAATCATCGTGGCTACAGATTCAAGAGCTTCGGCAGGTGACTGGATCGCAAGTCAGACGGTGAAGAAGGTCATCGAAATAAACAACTGCCTACTAGGGACGATGGCCGGTGGTGCTGCGGTAGGTCTTTTTGGCAACTCATGGATGGATGGCATAGCTTATGATGAACCGGGATAGGACTGTCAATACTGGCTGGCTTATCTCGGAATGCAATGTCGACTGCACGAGCTCCGTCACAAGCGCCGAATATCAGTCGCGGCAGCCTCAAAGATCCTCTCGAACCTCGTCTACTCATACAAGGGCATGGGATTGAGCATGGGTACTATGTGCGCTGGGGTCACACCGCAAGAGGGTCCTGCACTGTACTATATTGATTCAGAAGGCACTCGACTCGCTGGCAACCTCTTCTGCGTTGGATCTGGACAGACTTTTGCATACGGTGTCTTGGATGCGGAATATCACTACAATCTCACTGAAGAAGAGGCACTAGAGTTGGGATCAAGAAGCATTCTCGCAGCCACACATAGGGATGCTTTCTCAGGTGGTTTCATCAATCTGTACCACGTCAAGGAGGATGGTTGGGTGAAACATGGCTTCAGGGTAGGTTCACTCAAAAGTCATGTGCGGTCATGGTACTAAACATCTTACAGGACACCAACCCAATCTTCTGGAAGACGAAGCTGGAGAAGGGGGAGTTCAGCAATGTTACTGCAAACCTTTAAGTCTGACAATCGCACATGGTTTAGAACATCGGGTAGTCATCAGCTGTCGTTCCTAAGATGGAAAATAGCTATATTCAGCTGCATTTCAAGGCGCTAGGAACTACATATGTAATTTAATAGCTGTGTTACTAGCTCGGTGAAGTTGAACAGATCGAGGCGCGCTCGGCAAGAATCCATTTGATTTCTCATAACCTTATCAAAGCAGATCCTGGAGAAGCTCGTCCCTTACGAATAATACCAAATCAAGTGTACTTTACAGGATCTTGGTCGCGTTCAAGCTTCGACCTCTACCGGATGTTTTCCGTGCTTACGCGCTATACGATACTACGAGTAAGGTAAGGTAGACTAACGGCGCCACCAGCCGCAATGTGGGGCACCAGGTATGCGGAGAAGATCAACGGTCAAATTCCACCAACCAAAGCACCCCTTTGCTGCAAGCTATGCCAAACTCCAGCATGACGACCGTGATCTGCAGTAGCGGAGGTCTTCGTGCTTCACAGTCAGCTTCGGAAGACTTTCGGTTTTTGTCACATGAAATCGCACATGATTTTGCAAGCCCCACTTCAAAAAGCGAAGCTGCCCTCATGATCCCTGATCCTTTACTGCCAATACCCTGAACGCTCATTTCCATCACGATGGGTTTCCCGAGCAAATTCGCACGCGCTCCTCCTCCCACGGCTACTGATTTCGTGGGCGACGAGAAAGCCTCCCCAGGACTCATTCCAGAGAAGAGCGGTGCCCACGATGAGCTCGAAGCTTTCACTCAATCTCACCAGCGCCACGTGGTACCCGAGATCGAAAGACGAGTCATTCGAAAGCTCGATTTCAGAGTCGTTCCACTGGTCACAGCTCTATACGTTCTTGCCTTCCTCGACCGCTCCAACATCGGCAATGCTCGAATCGCAGGCATGACAAAAGATCTGAAACTGGTTGGAAACGACTACCAATGGCTCTTGACGATCTTCTACATCACCTATATCATCTTTGAATGGCAGGCGCTCATGTGGAAGGTTGTACCACCTCACATGTGGCTTGCATTCACGGTCTTTGGTTGGGGCATTATCGCTACATGCCAGGCTGCCACCCAAACTTGGTCTGGAGAAATGGCATTGCGCTTCTTCCTCGGTATTTTCGAGGCTGGCTTTGGGCCCGGTATTCCATATTTACTCTCCTTCTTCTATCTCAGGCATGAAGTGGGTGTGCGTATTGCAATCTTCTTGTCTGCGGCACCCCTTGCAACTTCATTCTCCGGCGCTCTGGCTTATGGGTACTCAGTCCTCAGATAGTCTGTCTCAAAACATGCTAAAGTTATGTTAGTATCACCTCTGGGCACTCACATCTGGCCAATTGGCGACTACTCTTCCTGGTTGAAGGCCTTCCAACCCTTTGCATGGCGCCGATTGCGTACTTCTTCTTACCGGATACGCCAGACCAGGCACGCTTCTTGACCGAGGAAGAGAAAGTGGTCGCGAAAGCAAGGGGCGTCAGGCAGGTCGGTGGAACAAAAAGAGTAGGTGGCATAGTCTGGAAAGAGGTCGGATTAGCTCTGTTGGATCTGAAATGCTGGTTCACGGCTTTCATGTACTGTGAGTTATGCTTTCTGAGCTATTGTGGCCTCATTCACGCCATTGTCTGAGCAGCAGATTTTTTCCCTGCTCATGAGACATGTCTTTTAACTCAAGAATCTCAGTAGAAGAGAAATGCTGACTCCAAAATCATTTAGTCAGCTGCAACGTCGGCTTCAGCTCGCTTCCTGGTAAGCTCTCAAAAGTCCAAACATGGTGACTTTACAAATTCTGACATCACAACCAGTCTTCCTGCCGACGATCTTGAAAGACATGGGCTTTAACGCAATTGACTCCCAGGGTCTAACTGCGCCTCCGTTCTTTCTTTCGTTCCTGGTAACCATCTTCTCAACATGGGTCGCGGACAAAACTCAACAAAGAGGCTATACGATCATGGCTTTGACTACCATCGGCGGCATTGGATACATCCTCCTAGCTACTGTTAAAACGGTAGGAGTGCGATACTTTGGAACCTTCCTGGCAGCTTCTGGCATATTCCCGAGTGAGAATCCTTTCGCCATCCAAAGCTGAAGAAGTTCTAACAACTTTATGCAGGTATTGCAAATATCTTGCCTTGGGTAATAAGTAAGCCATCAATGACAGCTTTGTGTTCGTCCAGCTGCTGACAAAATAAGACAACCAGGGGTCGGATTCGCGCAGAGGAGCCGGAATCATGCTTCTCAACCTCATTGGGCAGTGTGGTGTAAGTAGATGAAACCAGAATTTCAGCTTCTTGCTAATAATTTATAGCCCCTGTTAGGAACGAACGTGTTCCCCACGAACGAAAGTCCACGGTACATTAAGGGCATGGCCATCAGTGCCGCATTCACATTTTTCACTGGTGTGCTAGCCTTCGGATTAAGGTGTCTACTTGTCTATGAGAACAAGAAGCTTGACCAGAAATACGGCTCGAATAAGAATCGAGTCGTCAATCAGCCAGGTGCAGAGGGCCAAGAAAGCGAGGTAGGGGAAGAAAATTACGGCCCTACATTTCGGTACATCTTGTGATGGCCTTTTTCTATGTCACACATATTTTACCATCTATTTATATCTCGTGTTCCCAGTATTGGCGATTTGTCCTCCACTTCTGATACTCTGACTCTTACTTCCGCGCCTACAAGCCATGCTCTTCTTCCTTGGTTCCCTCACGATCGAAAAACTGCATCTTACACATTCAGCTCTTCGCACGCCTGCATCCTCTCTGACGATTTGATCTTCCTTTCATCTTCTCTTGTGTATTAGCCTTTACTAGTCACGCAGAAGCCACACCTTGGGAAGACTCTCAACGCTACAACAACTGCAAACACACTACCATACCAACATCAATACCAGATCGAATCCCCACCATGTGTATCATTCTTCACGATCTGTTTCTCTGCGGACACGAAACCGAGATCAAGATCCCTTGTGACACGGTACTCGAGCAACAAGCAATCTCATCTCGCTGCCATGAGAGCAGACTCGAAGATTTCTCTGAAGGCAAATGTGTCCAATGCAGACAGGACGCCGAAGACAAAGCCGAAAGCTGGCGGGATGCTCTTGCGGGCAGCGAGATCAGTGAAGAGCTGGCTTCTGTTGGGTTAGGTGAGGAGCAGTCTTCGGCACTCACCCATGAAGAGAGCATAGTACATAACGAGGACAGGGAACAGAAGAAGACATGGAAGATGAAAGCGAAGAAAAGGAGGAAGGTGAGATGGATTATGCATGAAAAGAGGAGGAGACAAAGCAGAATGGAGAGGAAGGGAGGAAGGGAAAGAAGGAGGAAATCCAAGAGAATGACACTAGCGACCCACCAGCGGACGCTCGAAGCATCCAATTTACAATTGAACGGACATCGCCTCCTGTACTGGGTAATCAGCACGCTGTTAAGCACATGTTGCTGTGAAGCTGGATGGGAAGTCGATCTTCAAGCTTGAGCCTTCTGTTTAAGGGGACGTTAAGGGTTTATGGGCCTGTAGAGACAATGATGAGGACTAATCAAAGCATAATGTCTGGCGATTTGCAGGCAGCTCTCGAGAATGCCGAGTACTAATCATTTCTGTGAATTTTGTGAGAGCATTTTTTTATGGCATAATTATTCGACGTCCGTATGCTCATTTATTATAATTAATCTTCTAGCTAGCATATATACCCTTTTCTTCTCAGTGACACTCTGACTCTTTTTGTACCACGTTCGTACAACATCGTTTTGAGCACTGCCTTGTACCTCAAGCTAATTTCTTTCGGATTTAATTCTTCGCACTTCTGACTCTCCCGCCTCAAGACCTCACCTCTGGGTTAGGAATCTACTCCACATCACCCTCAGACCAGACCAACAAACCCTCCAAAAGTTCCCCAATCCACAGCTCTTACAAAATTCTGCTACACGCATAGGATCCCAGATCGAACCAAAGACTGAAAGTGTGCTTCAACGTGACTTTCGTCTACGATTGTGGATGCGCAGCCGAGGACCCATTCCTGTGTAACGACGTACAAAATGCCCGCGCATGTCAGCAGCCTGGCCCTCTGCCCGGCCATAATTTGCAATTAAAGCAAGAATATTATGAATTCGAATATGAGGCTCGTGGTCTCCCGGCTGTCAAGCCAGCTTTTATCGAGGAGAATTTTTACTACCAGCTTCCTGGAGTTACACAGGGATCTACACTGGCTGACACGGACGACGACGACCATAGTGATGACACCGATCCACCAGGCTGGGCTCAAGCTGAGAGCTCTACACTTTTAAATCCACCAACAACGCCAGGGTCAAGCATCTCAGATTTTCCCAATGAAGAGGATCTGCAACCTCATCCGGAGAACGAGTATCCGAAGTTGAGATGTGGGTTCGATCTCAATGATGCTTATGGGTATGATGGTTCTTCACCTTCTTCTTCTGAATGGTCGAGGGCGTCATCTCCCGAAATAGATGAGGACACAGATTTCAAGCGCAGGAGCCCCGAAGTGGAGCTCGATGATACATGGTTTTCGAGGTATGGAGATTGTGTTTATGAAAGGATTGAGAGCTTTGGCGAACATGGAGATAAGGAAGACTTGAAAGACCAAATACAGTATATGATGTCGGGCGCTCTGCAGGCTTCGGGCGATGAATTTGCATTCGCATACTATTTTACTCGACCCGCAAGGGGTCCGGGATATATCAGAGCTTGAATGACAAGACTTGCTAGCTAAACTCCCTCAATTATAGATTTCAATGTGTTAAACGAACAAGGCCTTTGGTACAGATACTCTAACACCCATGAGTGTACTTTCTAAACTCTAGCCTCCCAATCAGTCTATTCTCTGCTCCCGAGACACAAGTTTTGGCCTGAGCCCTACTCTCAAACAGGGTTGTGTTCCTTTTCCTCTGTTCTTGAGACATGCATTTCGGTTTAAACTCCGCTCTCAAAGAGGTTTGTATGCCTTTTCTTCTGCTCTTGAGACATGTCTTCAAGCACGAATTCTGCTCCCAGGCAGTCTCATCTGCCCTTTCTTCTGCTCCGAGATTTTCCTCCAAAGGGCAACGCTACCTTCGAAATCTGCAGGTCTCAGATTCCCCATTTCCAGTCATCCAGTCTTTAAAAATAATTTCTGTGCAAAACTTTTCACATCGACCTGCGTTTCACATGCCCTTTCTCTGCAATTTTACAGAGCAATAATACCAAGCTTTGAATTATTCTGATTAATTTGCCCAGTAATTTGCGCATGGCTCTTATCTCGCATGTGAAATATTCCATATATGTTGGACTCCTCCCACACCACTGAACTTTTCCCCTATCCTCCTCACATCCTACTCCTCCCATGCCTAAAGCGCCCGCTTTCTTCTATTACTCCGACAATACAACAATCATCAGTTTAAGCACCATAGGCCTACCCCAAACAGATCCCCAAGTCTACAGCACCTATCATCATCAACATCAAAGCAGAACCCAAGATGTGCCAAACTCTCACCGTCCTCCGCCGAAGCAGAGGCTGTGGACACGACGAAACCCATCACATCCCCTGCAAGGAAGCAAAAAGACAACGACCATGTCTGTGCCCTGTCGAATACTTCCAACACTTCCCAGCTCAAAAATGTCGCAACTGCGTAGAACAAACTTCACGCCAACAAGAAGAGACTCAACGCCAACGATTTGACCAAGAACGTGCAGCCGCTGGCCTGGCACAGGCAGCCCGTGCCGCAGAGGCTTTGAACCGAAGGCTGTACGGAGATTTCAATACGTTCAGGCCGCACGGAGAGCCCGGACAAGGCGCTGCAGCGCTTGGCCGTGATATTGTCAATGATGACGAACAGCAGGACCTTCAACGTGCAAACGCTGGCCTGGCACAGGCAGCTCGCGCTGCAGAAGCGTTGAGGCGAAGGATGCGTGAGGAGTATAATATGGATGGGCTGTACGAAGAGCTTAATCGAGGGGCTACGCCAGTTAGCGCTAATAATGGCCAAGATGACGACGGCGGAACCTCGCTATCTGGGTCTGAGACTCAGCTCTCCAACCCCTACGCAACTCCACCAATGACACTACAGCCAAGCACTTCGGGCCACGACAGCTCTCACGAAATTTATTCGGGACATGATCCCGATTCCGATGATGTTTCTGGATCCACCCATTTTTATGACGATTCGTCTGAAGCCAGCTCGTCTCAAGAACCCGGTTCTTCCGACGAAGGATATTCTGACGATACCTACACAATCTCTGGAGATGATTCTTCCGACGATGATATACCGACGTTGCCACCAGGCGTGGATTTCATGACAAGGGTTGGCGGCGTCCGCCTGGAAGCTGAGTATATCTATAACGGGTCGCCGCCTTCTTCGGTGGGGGAGTTGAGAGCGTCTTCACCGGATTTGGACAACCAGGGCGAGCAGGACGAGGAGAAAGAGGAACGAAAAGATTGAAGATCCTTATCTGGGCGTAAAACTTCCTACTTTCGTACGATAATTCTTGAAATGAGTGAGGAAGAGGGTTTCAACATATTGGAGGATAGAGTTTTGGCGCTAGGACGGAGACGCAAAGATGGAGGGGGATAAGAGTCGCTCAGGCAGACCGCAGGTGTGACCCAGTATTTTGGGGATGAAAACCTGGCTAATTAAATTTCCTAGGCATTTTGCTGACAGACTGAGTCGGATATATGCTATTTATGAACAACAAGGAGCTGGAAAGCTGGATGTCAACATTGAAGGGGAGTTTCGCACGTGCCGAAATTATGGCATAATATCGGTTTCTTTTGTCATTCGCGAGACAGGTAAATAGGTATCTTTATCGTTAGGTCATAGAATCTGTCACTTCTTCTTCTCCTTCAAGTAATCTTCCCACGGGTGACCTCTGCAGATACTGGTAGTCCCGAAAGGTCTCTATTCCAGTGCTTCTTCTTTCCGAGCTTCGTGAGATCTTTTGCCCACTCGTTGACGAGTCCTGCAACCTCGACCTCACTTGAGAGTATGGTCATCTTTACTTGGCAACTTTCTGTTTGGGAACCAAGCGCTTCTGACCCCTTGTCCCATCCGAGCCGCTTAGCTGGTGGGAACATAGCTTCAAGAGCAACTTTCTTGTCCTCGTCTCGTATCACACCAGCTGGGTAAAGATTGGCAATACCTTGGGCGACACGTCCGATGTATTTAGCCCACCAGCTCATAGAAGGTCCACATATTCTAGTAATGTTGAAAAGAAACTCGATATCGGCATTAGGGACGCCCACACCCCATCTCTCGCACAATACAAGCGCTAATAATGCCCGGTCGCGGTGACTTAGCCCATTCGCACTGGCAAGGATGCCCGTAGTCGTGCTTCGCAGAGCAGCAGATACTCGAATGTCTTTGGGCACTGGACCGTGGACGTAGAGCAGATTGACGGTCGAAGTGAGTAGCTCGTGATCTATACAATCAGGTGTAGCATCACGCAGCAGACTGATCAGAGCAGCTGCTGACGGCGGCGCATAAGGGAGTGTAGCTGCTACGAGAGAACTTTGAGCGCGGATCGATGACGATAACCCATCGTAGAGTAGTCCTTCACGCACGCCGCCTTGAGCGAATGTAACACTTGAGACGTCCATTTGAGACTGTGAGAGTGCTCTAATCAGAAGCTGGACTGCTGGAATTTGGGATTCGCGCCGAGAGGAGATGCGGTGGCTTGCTATATCAATAGGAGGTTCTGAAAGGTCGGAGAAGAAAGTGGAGCTGGAGACGCTGTATCCGTTGATGATTGGGATGGGATAGGGCTGGTTTTTCTCATGAGACATGAGGAGGAAGCCCCAACCGCGGAAACCACCACCACTCAGATAGATGTCGAAGCCATCGCTACGTTTAGCTGCTTCCAAGAGGCTCGAGGGGATCTGAAGGTCTTTCTCTAGGGCGGTTTTCAACTTAATAGCTATACTACCCTGCAGATCGTCGTGTTCTTGTGACCCGAGCTTTGACAATTCTGATATCAATGCTGCAGCGCCGTAGGGGAAGCTGACGGAGGGACCCATGTTGACTTCCCCATTTGGCTTCTTAATGACCCATGTCAGCTGGACGCTGCCACCGCCCATATCCATGCATATCCCTTCGATGTGGTCGATGCTGCTAGCTATACCCATGGCTCCTAGTCTTCCTTCCTCTTCTTTGGCCAGTAGCTGGACTTTCCATCCTGTTCTCTGTCCGATTTGGTTCAGCAGATCATCTCTGTTGATTGCGTTCCTCGTAGCCTCGGTAGCCACTACTCTGATATTGCTGTCAGGGACGCCGAAGTCTTGACATGTTCTCTTGAATCGTAGGAGGGCTGCCAAGAGATCTTCGATGATGGCAGTTGGTATTGGTGCCTTCGCCTCACTTGAATTTTGGGCATCGTATAACGAGATACCAGAACGGTCTTGGTAGATTGTTGGCATAGACCTGGAGTTTGGAGGGGACAAGTCTGATATCGAGAAGCGAACGCCATTGCTAGAAGGATCGTCAGCAATGGCGGCGATAGCAGAAAGACGCAAGAGGAGGAAACTCGTATGGCCATGAAGTCTCTAGAAGCCGGTACCTACCTGCCGATATCGACCAGAGCTTGATAATGCGGCGCGGCTGTATTGGAGCCCATATTTGCTGTCATCCAGGTATGTAGTCTCTCAAGTACGTTCTGTCAAAGGTAAGTGTCCCAAGTCACTTCTTGTGATCAGGTGCAGCATGAGGTAGCGCTGTTAATTGAGTGGGTATGGCCCAACTCAAACGCCTGATAGTCTTGAACAGCCCTCTGAAGACGCCCGGATTTCTTGGAGAACATATCGGGTGGATTGAACCTTTCTACGATCCTGTACATCCCTCCGAACTTTTCAACTGATTGTAAAGTCGAGGTTGAGGTAGGAAAAGAGAAAGTTGTAGGTACTTAATCAGCTAGCTGGGTATTCCTTGGCCGTGCCCTAGAAACTCCCCTGGGGAGTAGTCGTCTAAGCTACAAGATTTGCCGCGAGGACCTCCCGGGGCTGTCTAAGTTAGGGGGCTTATCTAGGGATCAGACGATTATTTCGGGCCTCCCTCTAGGGCATTTGTGGATATCACCCTGACAGAAGCAACATTCATTCGCAAACCCTCTCCTCAAGCCCATCAGCAATAAGCTGCGCCAAACTATTAACGCTCGTGTCCTTCGCCAACAAAGTAATAAACGGCACATCCACCTCGAGCGCATGGAAGACGAAAGTCCTAAATTCTGCTGCAAGCATCGAATCCAGCCCGAACTCGCTCAAGTTCTGCTCCACCTTTAGCTTCTCCACTGGCAGCAGGATCAGATTTGATATCTTGTTCGCCACGATACTACGAATGGCATCCAGCACGGACGTATCGCCACCGTGTTGCAATGCTTTGGCTACCTCCTCTGGCAAGCCGTGGCTAGTAGCCATGCCTACACCGTTCGCAGCATTAGTGCTACGTGCAAACGCTGCTGCGAAGAGGGCTGCGCGCGGATCCGCTAGGACGTGATTGTCGCCTTCGAAGCCTTGTTCGCGCTGTGCCTTGAGTCCGATGAATTCGACGCCAGTGAGTAGGTGACTGCTGACCAGGTTGTCATAGTGCAGCTTCCATGTCGTAGGGTGCTGGTTCGTGAGTGCCAGATCCATGATTTGCAGCAGCTCATCTTCATCAATGGCGTGGATGCCTTTGCGCTTCATAAGTGCTTCAATGGCCGGATGCTCGTGTAGATAACCGACTTCTGAGATCATACCCAACCCCACGGATATAGCAGGCAGACCGAGACTGTTGCGGAAACGGGCGAACGAGTCGAGGAAAGCATTGCCTGAGCAATAGTTGCTTTCCGTAGCGGTACCGACTGTACCAGAGATAGACGAGGTCATGACGAAGAAGTCGAGCTGTGCGTCTCTCCCTCTGTCTCGTAAAGCACTGTGCAAATTCCACGTGCCTTGCACTTTGGGACGGATGCTGTTATGCCAGCTTTCGGTTGACATCGCACTCCATAGCGCTTCACTGAGACCCATAGCAGCTTGGATCACGCCGCCGATAGGCAGTTTGGCAGCTTGAACGGCATGCTCGACGTCTTCGTAGTTTCCGACATCACCACGTACAACCTCTGCGACTGCTCCATGCTCCCGCAGATCATCAACGAAGACCTTGGCTTCCGGCACGTCCAAGCCAGATCGGCTAAGGAACACAAAGTTGCGTGCTCCCCGAGCCATCATCCATTTCGCCAGACTACGGCCGAGGCCGCCTAGGCAGCCTACCATGAGATAGCTCTTGTTCGAGCTGAGTGTGGTCCCATACTTATTCGGTATCACCTTGAGCCGACTCTTACCGTCTTCAAGGGACACTGCAACTTTCCCCATGCGTGTGCCGAGCGAGAAATGCCTAAAGGCTTGAATGATGTCGGATGCTTTGAAGACTTCGAGAGGTGAGCAGGCTTTAACAATCCCTGTTCGGTTGAGCTCCATGCTCTCAACAAGCAGCTTGTGCCACAGCTTGTGGTGGCTAGACTTGTTCGAGAGGTATAGGTTACTCAAGTCAAATGCTATGAAGGACACACTACGGCCAAACATGGCCATGTCAAGGCTACCATGGTCGATAATGTCACGCTTACCGATCTCCAAAAAGCGACCAAAGTTGGCACATGCTTCGAAGCTTTTGTGGAGCAAATCCCCTGTCAAAGAATTCAAGACGACATCAACACCTTGACCTGACGTCTTCGAGAGAACTGCTGGTAGGAAAGATGGATCGCGCGAGCTGAAGATGTGGTCCTGGTTCAGACCATACGTGTTGACCAGGAAAGTCCTTTTAGGCTCGTTGCCGACAGTCGCGAAGATCTGTCATAGATTAGCTGATGTTTATACTCGGGATCTTTATAAAGCGGATACCTCTGCGCCTATGTGTTTTGCAAGTTGGATAGCTGCAATACCGACACCGCCAGTCGCAGAGTGAATCAGAACAGACTGTAGGATTATCAGCCTCACAATCGTCGCTGGGTATGGCAAAGCGAACCTCGCCAGGTTGTAAATTAGCCCGGTACTTGAGCGCGTATATTGCTGTTGAAAAGACGATTGGAATGGTCGAAGCAGTCTGCATGGCGTGTAAGTACGTACCAACTTGGAATGAGACCTCGAGTGGAACTAACAGTATACTCCTCATTGTCTTCTAACTTGCAGACAGCCCATTCCGGAAGCCGCTCATATGTTGCGAAATGGCCTGGGGCCATGGCTACCACGCGATCTCCAGGCTTCAAATCTGTAACTTCTGCTCCGACGCTGGTCACTACTCCAGCGCACTCGCAAGAGCAAGACGCATTCTTAGTATCGACCTTAGCTCCCAGGACATACAAGTCCTGACATATGCTAATAAGTAATCGCTTTTGCTTTCGAGACTCGGCTGAGTGTGGCTCACCTTCGCATTCATGCCTACGCTTTTCACCTGAATTTCCACGTGGTCTGCTTGCAGCGTGTCTTCATACTTGTTCTTTATGAAATGGATAGTATCCATCTGGCCTGGCTGCTCTATACCCAGCTCGCAGCGGCCAGCTTCCTCCAGCGCAACGTCGACAGTCTCGCCATTCTGCTTGAGCCTGAATTGCGCATTGAGAGGCTCTTCAGGCTCCCAGCGGAGTGTATGAAGGACACCATTCCTCTGAGCAAACTCAAAGTCTGGGTCTGTATCATCAATCAGCTGCTGCACGATTCTATTGACATTGCGCGCCGTAGTGTCAAGATTCGTTGACACACAGTCAACATCAAAAACGGAGAACTGCACTGATGGTTGCTCTAGCATCAGAGCACGCGAAAGGCCTAGCACGAGTGCAAAGTCTGGACGTGTGCCGGACAGGAGGTCTGCGTTGGTGACCCATATGATTTTAGAAGCGTTATCCGTTATAATCTTTACCATCGTCTTATCTTGTTCACTAATGGTGTTCAGTAGCGGCTGCTCTGCTTCTATGGTCGAGACGACGATGGATTGAGCCGGTAGTGGTGTTGTGCTGATCTGCGACAAGCCAAAGACTGAAACGGTGTGTCCAAAGTAGGATTCTAGCGCTATTTGAATCTTTGTGTCCATGGCAGACAATTTGCCCTCGCGATTTACCTGGACGGAATTGGGGTCAGATTTGGAGGCGGGAATAATAAATGTGGGACTTACGAGGACCACATGACGTTCACGAAACTTCTCCTTTGCTGGAGGGGTCCTGATGGTCACGGCAACTGTCACAGGAGCCAGAGCCAGGCCTGTCTCTTGAACAACTTTTTCGTACTGGACCCCTGGTAATGCAATCTTCTCAGCTTGGGCTCTGACAATGATAGTAACGGAAGGTGCCACCCAGTGCTCGAGATTCGATATTGGCGTCTCAATTGACTACACAAGACTATTAGCATTGATTACGAATTCAACCGTAACCACCCTCTTATGAACAGCACTTACTCCAGAAAAAATCACAAGGTCAAATTTCTTATCCATGGGTAAGCTCTCAGCGGTTCTGCTGTCTTCAGCGAAGCTAATCTCACCCGTAAGTGCTTCCAAGCCCAGCAGTTCCCCTTTTGCAGTCGGAATACCCCTGACATAGGAGCTGAACCTTCTCAAAGGCGATTCTGCGCGCAGAACATCCATGAAAAGACCGGACACCTCAGGCTGACCACCCAGTTCGAGAATGCGCATGTTCGGCCACTTGTGCACGACCAAGTCCAATGCGGCTGCCATTCGCTTCGAAGGCCCGTCCTCTTTCATTCCGCCAGTTCGGCAGCTCTCGGCGAACCAATCGAGATATCTCGAGAAGTCGGCATTGGCTCCAGCAGCAAAGGCGGTAATGTCAGGTTTCCAAGCTATTCTGGCCAAGGGGTTCCGCTGCTCGACAACTTCACTTTGAACATTCCCCTGGTACGCTATGCATCGTACATTGTTCATGCGCATCAAGACCTGGTTGGAGGAGTTGTGCAGTTCAGCATTGATCCTGACTGTGCCAAAACCCACTCTCTCAGATACAGCATCGATGGACCATTGCTCGCCGGTACTCATGTCAAGCATAGCTGGAGCTGAAACGTGAACAGAGTCCATCGTGACGGGGACTGTGGCTTGAAGGTTCTTGACCCAGCCGCTGGTCGTGGCTACGAAAGCTGTCTGGAGCATAGAGTCGATACTGATCGGATGCGCAATGTACTGCGTCCGTCCTCCTGGACCGCTGTTGCCGCAAAGAAGATGAGTGGTCGCAGATGCATGGTGAGCCTGTCTCGCTCTGTCGCAGAAAATTTCTTCCATGACTGCAAACTGCGGGCCCCAATTGAGACCCTCCTTTGTGAACTTGTCGTACCAGACACGGGTAGCCTGCTGCTCCATGTTTGTCCTCCTCAGCTCGATCTGAGGATGAATCGATGCCGGCGACTCCTCTGATAATCTCACAAGACCATTTGCATGGGCGGTAGGATAGGCATCATTGCCACTCACAGATGTGACGCTGAAGTGCCACCAACGCTCCGAAGCTGTCGTGCTTGAAATCCGCTCCTGCCTCATCTCGGTGAAGATCTCCACTCTTGGCCCCTGTTCTGGGTCCAAGTTCAAAGCCTTTAGAAAAGTAAAATTGCGAAGCTCGATGCCAGGGCATTCATACAGCTGAAGTCCACTCACTTGGCACATGGCCTCAACCGCCATTGCGAGATACGCAGCTGCGGGAAAGATGATGGAAGGGCCAAGGCGGTGGTCTTTCAGCCAATCAACCTCTTTGATATCGAGAATGTTGCGCCATGTTGTGGTCAGTTTACTGCCTCCGGGGATCTGAGAGCCAAGAAGCTCGTGTCGCGGGTATCTGCGATTGCGAAATTCGGTGACGGACCGTGGTTCGTGCCAAAGAGTCGGTGTACTGTAGTCCCAAGGATAGGTTGGTAGGTCGACAAGGAAACTTGGTCTCTGGGCTACCGACTCTGGGCCACTTGCTATCGTCTTTTCAAATGAGACCTCGTCGTGGCCGTGCAGGAATAGCGTGCCGATGAGATTGAGCGCTGTAACTACAGCATCCCTGTCTCGGACGAGCACTGAGCTATGAAGATAATTCTCATGAGCCTTGTCCAAATCTGTGGCCGTCTGCTCGATGGGAAGCTTCAGGGAAGGATGGGGGCCGACTTCTATGAAGTGATGTTGCTGGCCTTCCAAAACTATCCTTACCGCATCTTCAAACCTCACAGGTGACTCCAGATTCTCACGCCAGTAAGCTGGTGAGCTGACTGTGGCTGGGGTGACATTCATGCCAGTCACTGTTGAGACCATTTGCACCGAGGAAGTCTTTTCACCATTGGAGGCATCTTTAGCAAGGCCATTCGCGCAGTCATTTGGAGCATGCCAGACAGACTCAAGCATACTCTGATACAACGGACCAACAGCCTTCATATGGTGTGAGTGATATGCTTTCCCGTTAGTCTTTAGTTTTCTCACAAAGATCTTCCGCTTTTGAAGGGCATCGTGCAACTTTTCGATCGCCGCGTCATCTCCACTAACCGTACAGCTTTCTGGCGAATTGATGCAGGCAACGTTAATGTTGTCCTGCAAGGCTAGCTCGTTGATAATCTCCTGCGCCCTGCTTTGACTAAGGCCTACTGCCACCATTGCTCCGATACTCTGGCTTTTCGAAACGGCGAGACCGCGGCAGAATGCCGTCATGATGGCTTGACGCGCTGTGAGGTGATCAGCGGCGTAAGCTGCTCCGATCTCACCTGATGAGTGCCCAATGACAACCTTGGGCAGGACGCCCCAGTCGTGAAGCAGGTCTGTGAGTGCTATTTGTACCGCAGTGCAGACAGGTTGAGACTTTTCGACCAAGTGGATGTCGCTTGCTTCCACAGGAGCAAGAAGCGATGCCTCAAGATTCCATGGTGGTGCTAAATCACTGCCCAGCGTCCGGAGACAGGAGTCAAGACATCTGATCGAATTGCGGAAGACTGGATATTGGTGGATCAATTGGCAGCCCATGCCAGCCCATTGAGCTCCTTGACCAGTGTAGACGAATGCCAATGGATGCTTCGTGGAGACACCAACGTTTTCGATTTTTAGCCTGCTTGGATCTAAGTCACTTTGTAATGATGACTGGGATGCTAGGAGGTAACCACGAGTAGTTAGCCTTGAGCGGTGACGGCTCAGTGTACAGGCTAGATCCTGCAAGTCAATGGGCTCGTTCAGCTGAGAGACGTGCGAAGCAAGGTCGACCACCATCTGTTTGAGTGAAAGCTCTGTTCGAGCAGAGAAAGCAAGTAGATAATCTGTATTGTCAGCGTCGCCCTGAATAGAAACAGAATGGCCGTTCAGGAGCGCAGCATGGCCATTTTGCACAGGAGTATGCGCATCTGGAGCTTCTAGAATGGCATGGCTGTTGGCACCACCAAAGCCAAACGAATTGACGCTAGCTCGAGGTACAAGCGACTGAGGCCACTGACAGTGAGCCATGGCAATTTCGACGTTCCACTCATCAGTCTTGATGCTGGGGTTGATGTTGTTGACGCCCGTGGTGGCCGGAACAGTATGTTGCTCCAGAGCAAGTACAACCTTGATTATGCTTGTAATACCGCTTGCTCCTTCGCTGTGACCTAGACTTGGTTTGATAGCGCCTATGAGGGTAGGCCTTCCGGTCTTGTGGTGAAAGACGCGGGAGATACTTTCGACTTCTATGGGGTCACCCACCTTTGTGCCAGTGCCGTGCGCCTGTGGATCATCAATGAGACGTTGTTGTCAGAAAGAAGGCTTTCGCAAGATGATTGGAATTGTGTTAGAGCTGTTTCATTGAACAGTGCTTACCTCGACATAATCTGTCTCGTTTGTTGGAAGTCCTGCTCGGCGATATGCTTTCCGAATTACTGCCTCCTGGCCCTTAACGCTGGGCTGAACGATGCCAGGTGTCCGTCCATTTCTGAAAAGCGGAAGTTGTAAGCGAACCAAACGTATCGATCAATATTCGGTACGCCTAGACTTAGATGAAAGAAACAGACTAACCCATTAACGGCTGTTCCTCTTATCACAGATCTTACTGGATCTCCATCCCGTATAGCATCGCTCAGCCTTTTCACGTACAAAGATGCCACCCCTTCGGCACGTCCATAGCCGTTGGCTGCATCATCGAACGTGTGACATGTCGAGTCGGGCGATAAAATGCCAGCTTTAACAGCAATAAGCTGCTGCTCTGGAGATTGAATGAGGTTTGCACTAGCGACCACGGCAGCATCGCATTCATGTGCATCTAATGCAAGGCATGCGGAATGCAGAGCGTACAATGATGACGAACAAGCCGTATCAAGGACGACTGACGGACCGTGCAGGTCGAAGCAGTGCGTTATGCGATTAGAAAGAACAGTGTTACCAACGCCCGTGGCACTATAGCGCGAGAAATACTCCGGGTCTTTGTACTGCATGATCATGAAGTCGTTTGTGAAGTTTCCAACATAGACACCAGTATTGGATCCGTTGATCCTGCTCAGGGGAACGCCGGCACTCTCGAACGATTCGTAAACAACCTCCAACAACTTTCTTTGCTGGGCATCCATGTATGTCGCTTCAAGGTTATTAATGTTGAAGAAGGCATTTTCAAAGGCGCGAATGTCTTCTTGGATGAAATAACCTCCCTTTGAATTAATGCTGCCGGGTCGCTCTGTATCAGGGTGATGAAAGCCTTCCGAATTATATCTTGATAGAGGGACTCCACTATGACCCGATTTCTTCTGCATCAAAAGATCCCATAGCTTTGTTGGTGATGAGGCATGACCAGGTAGCCGACAGCCTTGACTGGACTTTAGTCACCTTTTCCAACGACTTGTACTGAAGATCTTACCCATGCCAACAATTGCAATCGGTTCTCGTTGAACGGCTACGCTACTCAGAGAACAATTGGTGTTGCCAGATCCAGTGGCCATTGCAATTTACCACTCTGTCCTGAAGGACTGTTGAAATACAAAACGGTGGACAAGTGTAGGTTCAATGTTCACGAGGCAACACACACCATCTCTGCTTGGTCTTGACTGGTAGCCTAAGACCAAAAGCGGCTACTCAATTTACGAGCTTCTTCTCAGAACCTTAGCCTTCAAGCCTTTTTGCGATTGGTGCCTTGGACATATGCAATCCAAACGCCGAAACAACCGTTGACGTACTAATATTTCGTGCCACTTAAGGAGGCCGAAACTCTTCTGGAGGTGGCAAATAAGGCCCGGATCGGCTTGATGCCAAAAGCCAATGGTCAAGCTAAGTTGCGAAAGTGGATGATCGGAGCTAGGAGATGACGCTGACACGAAGCTGAGAGCTAGAAGGTGTGGTACTAAGCGTCGGGGATTTTTTAGGATATCCATTCGATATCGAGTGTCATGGTCGGGGAAGAAACCAATCGAGTAGCCTTAGAAGTCGTCCTGTAACAACATCTTGTATTGAAGCCTGCAAAAACTCCGGAACGTAACGAGACTTGTATCATGAGACAAGATTTGTTTTGAAACATCCGCTATAAGCAACTCAAAAGCGGAGGGATCAAGAATTAATGTCTGCAGACGCGGCCTAAACTCCTATCATTTTCCATGATGCACGGAATTCCAACTTCCTTTCGAGTTAAGGAGCACATGACACCGAACAAGAGCATGCATGCAGACAACAGTGGATGAGCAATCCAATGTTGGCATGCGACGGTGAGATGGTGGAAGGCTTGACGAGACGAATGGCTCGTGATTCTGTAAGCGAAAGTTTGGCTTGAACGTTGAAAACAATTTGATACTTGAAACAGAAAGAAAACTCTATTGGACAGTAGTTTCGTATGACTACTTTCAGTATGGCAAATCGTACCTCATTTGTTTGAATCCTAACCGCCTTGCGGAGCCGAGACGATCTTCAGCGATCGGCATGGATTCTACCTTGCATGAGCTGAGGAGGGCGCAGGAGCTCGGCGCAAAGCCCCAAAGCAGGAATGAGAGAACTAAGCTCGTATTGCTATGAGGCAATGTTTCAAGCGTTGCGTAGAATTTCCACGTAAGATCAGTTTAGCGAACCAACGGATATTCGCCCCCAAGGCACCATCACGTGTATGACAGACGGGATTTAAAGGGCCGCCCGTTGTACAATGTCGTAATTCTGCGCATGCATGCCTCCACGTTTGAGGTTCTATGGTCTATCAGCCTCTCGATGTTCGAGCTTATCTTTCTTTTTCTAAAGCCAGCGAATCATGAGCTAGTGATCGACACACCCTAAACAATTGAACCCACAATTAATTCCTCCAGCTGCAAGCTGCAGTACATCAAGAGAGTCTTATCTCTCCGTTGTCCACACACACAACTTCGTATTTTGTTACTCTGACCAAAATTCCGATGTCATCAGACATGTACTCCATAGACAGTGCGTGGCATAGAAGCCGACATTTCGCCCACGGTGCGACTCTTTCCCATATCTAGTCAAAGCATCAAATGCTCCGTGTAGACCTACTTCCCGCATGGTTCGTATTGCCCGGCGACAGACCTATCATGTTAAATGCTATGATCGAGCCGCTGCATACCAGCCTATGATGTTCTTGGTGTGATACCTGCTGTGCCGCAGACGAAGACCATGACAATATTTGAAAGCATTCAACACCGCACCCGAGACTTGATTTTTTCTATACCTTTCCACTAGCAATCCTAGATTGTGCTCTGGTGGATTCAATATGGAGACCGGAGACCTGAATGCGGACAAGCAAGCAGACTTGATTGCACTTTGTACAGTCATGTTGACACTGGCAACTGTGGCCGTATTCCTCCGTTGCTGGTCTGTGTTCGTCACACAGATACATAAATTCGGGTTCGACGATTTCTTTGTGATGTTGACGCTGGTGAGTTATTCAACGAAGAAGAGCCAAATCGCCGCCTCTGTACTAGAGAACTAAAAGTGTTGGTTGAAGCCTTTCATTATCGCCGAATCCGCCCTCATATACTGGTGGATCTCCCTAGGCCTCGGCCGTCACGCCTCGACCCTCCCCCCAGCGGACCTCCTTCAAGGCCCTAAAGTTATTTTCGCGGCCGCCTTCCTCTATGATGCAGGAATATCGCTACCCAAATTCTCAGCGCTTTTCTTCTACTACCGAATCTTCTTGCGAACCAATCATTGGTTCTATATCGCACTTTGGGTCGTTGGGAGTATGAATGCAGCGTGGCTTGTGGCGGCATGGTTCTCGACGATATTCCAATGCGTGCCAGTTGAGAAGGCATGGTCGACAGGTGTGGATGGAGGACACTGCTTTTCGCAGTGGAGCTGGTTCCTTGGGACTGCGTTGCCGAGCATGATTATCGACTTTTGTATACTGGTAATGCCTTTACCTATGCTGTGGCGCTTACAGGCGAGCAAAAGCAGGAAGCTCTTAATAACGTGCGTGTTTGTCTGCGGATACTGGTACGTCGGATTGTCTCTCTCATCATCGTTGGCAAATAAACCGGCCTTGTGACTAACCCGGCAAATGGCACAGCGTTATAGTGGTCTCCATCGGGCGTCTCGTCACCCTCGCCAAAGCCGGGTCCGCTCTCGAAGAGGACCTCACCTGGTCCACGATCCCTTATATCGAGTGGGTGCAGTGCGAGGGGCCTGTGTCAGTTATTTCCGTCTGTCTGCCGACTATCTTCACTTTGAGCAAGCGCATACATACGCATGGCCTGCGGAGCGTGCTTAGAGGGGGGAAAATACCGTCGGAGAAGCCATACTCCCCTGACAGCGTGAATGGGAACAATAAATTCGTTCGCATGGATACATATCGCCGGCACGGGAGCCCGCTTTACGGTGGTAAGCCAGAGGAGTGGGAGTCGGAGCGCGCGCCTGGCGAAAGTCTTTCGAGTGTCGGGTAGAACGAGGAGGAGGCTGTTGGTATTAGATGACGAAGACGTAAGCGTGTATGTGAATCTGATGAGCATGAGGACGGACATAGATATCAAGAGTCTTCGGAACTGCCTGTTTGATGGTGTTTAAAGAAAATGAACAAACCTCGTGATCTATTCTTCCTTCCTCCACTCCATGATTGTGTAGGTATAACTCTCTCTAGTCCCTCAGGGGCAGATACATGCCCTTTGGTTCTGCAAATCGCGTCCTGCTTATCGTAGATGATGTTAAAGTCGTAATGATTCGAATATTTTCTAGGTCTATCTAGTCGCTGGGCAGTCTACAAAACAGCGCCAAAACTTTTAGCTGTGCACAGCAAGTTCACGCAGCATAACCTCCTTCACTGTTCCTAGAAACAAGGCCGTGTCCTTCTCATCATGGAAACTCTGGTTGTAAACAAGGTTGAAGTTGAGCTGGTCTCTGAAAGTCCAGACGAAGCAAACGCACTGCCTAGTTAGGATTTCAACTCCCACCGAAATGCTTTGGACTTCCACTCCTCTGTCCGGGGTTCCCTTGAAGGGCATGATGAGGTTTTCGGCGATACCGATGCTACTGATGTCGACATCGCTAGGAGGATCTCCGCCTTGTGGCATAGTGCGGATCAGGTCACCCAGGCCAAGTGCATATTGCCTATGCGAGTTAATGTACTCTTTGCTCAAACCATTGCGGTACTCGTTGTTGTAAGCTTTGGCATTATCGATCCAGGATGCTGACGCAGGGACTGCTTTCATCCAACCAGTCGTATAGAGGCCGCTTGCATACGCAGGGGTTGAGTAAGGCTCAGGCAGGTATGGGCGGAGGCTGAAGCGAATAGTGCTGGTGTAATTTTTGTCCTTGTTCTCTGCAGAGGCGAGAGCGAAGTTTGCTGCTGCAACGGAGGCGTGGACAGCGGAAGTTACGGAGAAGCCCCTCGCTTTGCACTGGCCCACGATGGAGGTTGATTCAGAGGCGCTGAAGGCTAAGTGGCAGGACCTCGTACCACTAGGCAGAGTAGTAGCCTCGCCTGCGTAGGGGATGCCTACTGCACCAGCTGCTTGGTAGAATGTCTCTACGCACCTTTGGCTGAGGGTTTTAACGGCATCAGTAGGGACGCTCAGCATGTTTGCTGCATCTTCGACTGCTGGTGCAAGACGAGTGACTTCTTGACCCCAAACCAGCGTATCGGGATCCGTGAGGGTCGGCCTTATAACGAGATCAAAAAACGCGTCGATGAGGAGTAGTACACCTATACCATCTGTCCGCCAGTGTGCGGTGTGGGCTAAGATCTCATTTGATTTTGGCAGGTAAGTGAGGGTTACATAGGAGCAAGGCCTGATTTCTTGGATGAGGTCCTCAGCGGTCTTGTCCTTAACGACGTGGAAGGTCTCAGAGGCCCAGTTGTTTAAAGTTGCACTGTCGGGAATTACATATTCGAGGGTTTTCTCATCGACAGCATGTACAGCAATGCTTGGGTGGTCGAAACGGAGAGTCTTCCATGCCTTGAGAAAGGCAGAAGGCAGGGCTTCAGCCCCGAGAGAGCCTGTGGGTGTGAATGTGGCGATGGAGTTGATAGCCCAATGTTCGCGGCCCAGAGCGTGACCTGGGTCACCGACCAACTTAATGAAGGTTTCATTCTCGCCGATTGCTCGCTGGAATTTCCCAGGAGTGACCTCTGACCAAGGCATTTTAGATAATGTCTAATGCAAGAGCGAAAAGGTGGCCTTGGGCATGGGGGATTAGCTGTGGACTTGAGCGACCAATCCTTTCTCTTTTGTTTGCTTGAGACCCCTTGGACAGGATGTTGTCAGGTTTCGGTGCTTCGATGAATCCTGTATACTGTAGATCACGGACCTAACACAAAGTGGGAAACAATGGAGTTATCATGGGGAAGTCCGATTGGGGGCATGAAATTCACTTCGTAGCGGGGTAACGGTGTGCCCGGGGCAAGCTAATGCAGGCTCACGTAAAACGCTCCTTCCGTTTCCTTCTGTTGTACCGACTGCGGGCGACGTGACGTACTCGTAGTTCAATGACGCCCAGCTGATGCAGGATTCGCTAGAAAGCGGGGCTGCTAGACTCATCCCGTAGATGCAGCGTAGCTTCCCTTGTCCTGTTGGCACATTAGATGAAGCCCTGGGAAGCAGCCTTTCATATACCTCGACAAATCTCATAGCAAAACAATGGTTCGCCAGTTCTGAAACATCATTTTTGAATGTATTCTGGGGATTCTATTGACATTTCTGCCTCGAGAGCCGATCAAGCAAGCGCGAGACATCACAAAAATGGACATTGATGGGGTTGCGCTTGTCGTAGGAGCAGGTGAGGCGAATTGTACCAGCGTGAACACAGCAGATATCTGTGTCTTGCCAATGCCTCCACATGGGCCTTTCGCAGATCCAATCAGCATGCATTTTCTCCATGTATCAAAAGTGAACTGATTCATCTTATGTCTGATAGGCAGCGGCATCGGCCGTGAGGTTGCGTTGACTCTGGCTTCTCGTGGAGCCAATCCACTAGTCTGCGCAGACATCAACTTGGAAGCTGCAAAACAGACTGCCAACATGAGCCAGTCCCGGAAGGCTCCGCATGTCACCGACTACAAAGTACACGCCTTGCAAGTCGACGTGAGAGATGAGAAGGGTGTTCAGCAGATGGTTGATGAGACCAAATCGCTGTTTGGCCGAATAGATTACTTCGTGAACACTGCTGGCGTAAGTCCAAACACAGCCTGGATTGTTAGGTCTGGAGTTGAGTCAGCTTTGGTTGAAAACGCAGTCCCTATTTAAAACTTTTCGCTCCATCAATTGGGCTGCAACTGGCATAAAGGGCTGACAACACTTCCTGACATTAAGTTTGGCGCGTCCGACCAGAAACCAATAAGCTCGATGACGCTTGAGGAGTACCGTAGCTTGGATGAGATCCACAACATAGGTTCTTTCTTGTGTGTGCGAACAGTCCTCCAGACTATGCTACAGCAAGAACCGCAGCCTATGCCAGTCGTTGGTCGACCAACCGTATCCTCTCCGAGGTACATGAGCAGAGGCTCCATTGTCATCCTCACCTCGCTTGCATCAGAGGGCACCTTTCTAGGCGTGGGAAATTACATCGCGGCAAAGCACGCCGTCAAGGGGCTGGTGCAGACAGCAGGTGAGAGTGCAATTCCTTGCAAACGAAGGACAAGAATAGCAGACTGACAGGCAGTTGCAAAGCCGTAGAAAATGCGCGCAAGAGCATCCGCGTTAATGCAGTTGCACCAGCTTTCGTGTCTGGCCCAATGATGAACAAATTTTTGGATGGGGCTCCTGCACTCAAAGCTACGATGCTTGGAGATCTAGCTATGGGTCGATTGGTTGATCCGGAAGAAGTCGCGGATGCGGTAGCATTCCTTGTCTCTGCTTCAGCAAGCTATATCAACGGTCATACACTCACGGTTGATGGGGGCGCGTCACTTCAATTGGCAAACACGCCGTTCAGTGGTTGACGAGTTTGGATTAGGACACATGATGCACGCTCAGGAATCCGAGAACACTGGCGGCTGCATTGCGAATTCATGGTCGGCTGCTTTTCTCGCTGAACGAGACATTGCGTGTGGGGAATGCTCATTCGACGCCCCACCTCGTCGTGAATCACTCTTGCATGAGTACTGGCGAACGTTCTGCCCATTAATTAGCTATCCTGGTCTTACGATATGACCAGTCAAGTAGAGGGTGAATGACTTGTCGAAACCCGTAGCTTCTCCGGTATGATTCGTATGACCGCTCAAAGCCGATGTATCTTAGTGATCTGTAATCTCTGACGTTTATGTGTCTCAGGCTAGAGATGTCGAGGAATCACAGGTAGAGGCTAGTCATGAATTGTGTGAGGGCGTAAAGGATCGGACGAGGGACTTGGGTGAAGGGAGGAGTTGTCCTGTGCATGTTGCATACAGTGTTAGCCATTTCCGATTGAGAAGAGCTAGGACGGAAGGAGGCCATTGTGGATTTCAGGATGTTTGTGACCAGTTATCTGGCTTTCTCAACGCTGGGAGAGGAAGAATGATTGTTGGAGAGATGTTGTAGGGAGTATGGAGTACGTGATCGGCCACCAGTGGACGCTAAACCGGAAGCCTTCGAGTGAACCGGGAGCGGATTTCGGGCCTAACATGATCCCCGAAACTCCTTTGCTTTGACCTAAAGGGACTTTCTCAGTATTCAATGTCTACTTCGTAGCATTTAACCCTTTAGCTGATTTCTATGAGGCGACTACTGAGGCGTCCAGCACTCCTTCTCTTGCTCACGCTCACAAGGAAAGACACCCAGCACAGAGATAGCTCAAGCGACTGAATGTTGCTATATTTTCTGCCTGCTGCAATCACGGTCCGGCATTAAACCTCATCCTCACACCCATAGCGCTCAGCTCCACATCCAGATACTTTAATACTCCAGGTATAGCCACGATAGTCGTATCCTCCCCACCAACCCACTTCTCTCCCGACCCATCTTCCCACTCTTCTCCGATCCCTACTTCCTTGCCTTCCTCAATGATATCTGCTAGCTTCTTTGCACATCGTCTACATCTGACAACTCCTGTCCCTTTTCCTCTCCTTCCACCCAATGCGCCACCCCAAACAGTTGGCTGTGTCGACAGAAAGCTACCACATCCCTTACATACCCACTCCTTTCTATAATCGCTACATCCCATCAATCTATCCTGTAACAGGAATGCACAACCATGTGCAAGTAGAGCATCTCTCTCCATCTCACCGACCCTGATGCCACCACCTTTGGCTCTCCCCTTGATTGGCTGACCCGTCAGCTGCGTCACTGGCCCTGTTGTCCGGACCTGGAACTTGTCGTTCACCATGTGCCTCAGCCGCTGGTAGAAGACCACACCTTGGTAGATGTCCGCAGCGAACTCGCGGCCTGTAATACCACTGTACATCGGCTCGTTGCCATGGTAGTTGTACCCTGCAAGGCGCAATTGCTCGCCAAAATAGTCGCCCGCGGTATCTTGCTCCGTGAACCGCCATGGTGAGGAGTCTTGTGCCAATCCATGCAGAGCACCAGCTTTTCCGGCGAGCGACTCGATGAACATGCCTATGGTCATTCGAGACGGGAAAGCGTGCGGATTGATAATGATGTCGGGTATGATCCCTGATTCGCTAAAAGGCATGTCGATAGCTGGCCATTTTTGAGAGCAGACACCTTTTTGGCCGTGGCGGGAGGAGAATTTGTCACCGATAACGGGAGAACGAGGGATGCGGAATTTGATACTGAGGGACTGGCAGGGTTCAGCACCTGACTCTGCGCCGAGGAGACGGACCTCTTCAACGTAGGCGACTTCAGAGTCCTTGTATTTGTGAAGATGAGTCATGCCATCACGGTTTAAGTAGGGTCCTGATGTGGACTTGGTGGGGTCATAAGTGACGCTGTGGGAAGCGCAGAGCGGGTCACCTTCGGTGATCTTGGCTCCGATGTGAGGCAGGCCATCTGAGTCTAGCTTGCTGCGTGTAGAGGCTGAGACGAAGCTGTCTGGAGCAAAGCCAAAGAGCTTGTTGATGGCGCGAGCAGATTTACTTCGTGCCCTATTGGTCCTTTCATTCTCGTCAAGGCGGATGACTTTGGTCTTGTAAATTGTCCCATGGGCAAAGCCGCGCTCGTGGGCAGACTTATTAAGTATCATGGCGTCGTCCATGTCATATCCCGTATATGAGATGACGGCTACGACGGCGTTCATACCGTTGGGAAAATTGTCGAGCCCGTACTCATTATATAACGGCGGACGGACGATGGGTGTTTGGCCTGTCTGGAGTCGGTAGGTTTTGTTGTCAGTGCGGTATCGGATTGATGTTCCGGGGGTGCCCATAGCTTGCTTGCTCATTTGACACTGGTACATGTTGCGTGGAGACTGATTGAAGTCTGAGAAGGGTGTCTGGTTTGCGACAATGGACAGGATATTAGTTGGATCATACTCCACGTGACTAGACTCTCCTGGCTCGATTTCTTTTTCGGTGCAAGCGACTGACATGAATGGCTGTTCGAAAGGTCCAATGAAGTCCTCTTTGTCCAGTGGCAGGTATTTTACAGGCCGTACCATGCGTGCTGCTTGGGAAAAGATGTAGATGCCTGGATATTGACCGCCCTCCGCATTTGGGACGTATCCTACTTCCAGCTCTGCAGGGACATCGTGGGTTCCCTCGACTTTCCAGTATCGTAAGGTGTCTCCAATAGCACGGGCTTGCTCTGGCGTGCAGAAACCAAGGATCCTACCATCAAGTTGAACAACGACATTCTCGTCCAAGGAGGCAGAGGAGGAATCGGAAACGCCCAACTGCGCCAGTAGTCTGGGTATGGCAGAAGCATTGAGATTACTTGTGGTAATCTTGCATTTGTGCGCCAAATGGTTGAGTAATCCACAAGGAGCACCATCAGGGGTGTGCACAGGACATAGGAAACCCCAACTCTCGGGTAGCAACTTGCGCACAGTCGTGGTCTTTAGCTGAGCGAAGAAGCTTCCTCTGTGTACCATGCGAAAATGACTGATAAATCTGTAGAAGTTGATCTTCTCTGCTACAACAGTAAAACCTGATGTTTGCTGCAAATCAAGTCCAGTTGGACTGACCAGATTGCCTGTAGAAAGGAAATACTCAAGAAGACCTCCCATATTTTCATTGGTCCTCTTGAGAATTTTGGTAGGAAAGTCTTTCAGGAAGTTTCGGTGTGTGAACGGAGCCTTATCGTTTCTCGAGCACCATTCCTGGCAAGCGCCTTGTATGGACCTCAGCCAATCATCAAGCTTCTCTTTGATGATCATACCGTAGAGGAAGCCGGGAAGAAGAATCTCTTGGCTCGACACTGCATCCGGGTTGTCGACTGCGCACTCGCCATTAACCAAGCAGTACAATTTTCGAATCATAAAAAGAAGCATCTTGAACTTGTCATTATTCTGAGACTCTGTAACGTCAACATTACCCAAATGCACAAGTACAACCCTTCGTAGAAATTCGGCCCCAGCGTCTTCATCTGATATGTCATCAGGTACACCAAGTACAGGCTTGAACTTTTCTCCCAGATATGCTCGTGTCTTGGCCTTCCCATTCAAGTTGTAGGCCTTGTATGTTCGTAGAAGCAGTTCAACTCGTTCCGTCATAAATGTATCATCGGCTCCCTTTGAGCCTCTGACGCCCACAAGTCCTTCGAAGATCTCTCGATCATTCGTCTCTACTAAAGCTTTCAAGATCATCATGACAGGAACCAAGTATTCGTTCTTTCGCCAGGAGAAACGAAAAGTGACATTCCCGTCGTTGAGATAGTGGAGTATGTTGGTCTGAGAGGTTTGGTCTGGCCGCACAGATCGTATTTGCATGCCGAACTTGGTATAAGCTGATCCTCTGTTGACGAAAGACCCGCGAATGATAGCCATTGGGTAGTTACGCTTGGACACGATCAGCATTCGTATGAGCTTCTCGATACCGTTGACGATGAAGTAGCCTCCAAGCTCCTCCGACTCTTCTTTGTGCTGGACTAATTGTGCAGGTGTATTTTTCTCAAGGTGGCACCGGTTCGACTTCAGCATTATGGGTATCTGACCCATCTCTCTGACTGAGTCTTGCCATTCCCCCCCATTCAGCTTGTATTCGACCCTTGCTCTTAGCTTGCCTCTGTAACTTGCATGCCTCTCCCTGCATTCCGAAGGGTAGATCTCTCGATTCTTTGTACTGAATTTGTTTGTGGGAGGAAGCACAGCTTTCTCGAGAAAGAGCTCGCGGATTCTGACGCAAAGTCGGTTTCTCTTTTCCCGGGGGTGTCCCTCTCCGACCCTCTGCGCCCTTTGCTGTTGGGTCTCTTGTTCGCCATCGAGGAAAGTCTTGGTCCCAATATCTTTTAGGGCTGCTTCTAGAAGCTTGCTGTTATCTAGGAGAGCGTTGAAGGAGTTGATATGAGGTTTTATGGTTTCAGCGAGCGCAGGATATGGTGTATGATCATTGGGTGGATTTTTGAAGAGCTTTTCTCGGCGTGAGGTATCGAATTCGGAAGACCATTGAGTGCTTGTAGGGGACGTAACCGTCGCGGTAGCGGTAGGCATTATGTGGACAGGCTATCAACTGTACGAGCCATGGGCTAAATGCCACGCCCATCATCCTCTGCCTCCTGTGCAAACAGTGGTTGGCAGTTTGAATTTGAGCAAAAAAAATCTACGGCCAGGATGCGCGGTTAGCTTCCTTTCAATGCAACCATCAAGTCGCGCCGCCATTTAGGTCACCTGGCCAAAAAACAAATGCACAAAGCTCAGAGATGAATTGCATTCGATCGCATATGAATCCATGAGAAGCACCAAATATTACGATCTATTGCTTGAATGAATACATAACTACGACATTTTACGATCTATTACATATTACAACGACTACGACGATAAGGGCAAGGTCCCCGCTTCCCGCTTGCTTTTTTCCAACCCGTCCTCAAACTCAACCAAGATCCTAGCAACCTGGCTCAGACTGCAACGACTGGATAGCACGGGACGCAGCCCAAGAAGCCATAGCCATAGTCTCCGAAAGTCCTGACAGTCCGGAAACCCCTCACCATGGCAGGTCTCTTCAAGATTATCTATGACTGGCTGCTGCGCACGTTCTGGTGGGTTTTTTTCATCCCTTACATTGCCACCCAGAGCGACGGCCAGGTGCCTTATCCACCCATCAAATGCCACGGTGTAGCATGATCCCTAGGATATGTTGCGACTGTATTGACATTCTTTCCTCAAAAGGGCGACCGAGATGGACGTGACCATGATTGGCTTGCAGAATGCAGGCAAGACGTCCCTGCTGCGAGTCCTTGCGGTAAGTCATCAAAGCCTGTATCGTAGCATAAAGCTGATGCAAAGGCTTTAGGGCGGAGAGTTCACGATAGAGTAAGTTGCTCACTTGACTTGTGTGTTAGCGCTTGGTCATCCTGGCATGATACTCAACTCTGTGTAGCTCCATCCCCACGGTAGGATTCAACATGAAGCGGGTTCAAAAGGGTCATGTGACCCTGAAATGGTATGTTGCTTGCGCTGTGTAGCTGTGTTGCACTCAAGCCTGACGCTCTCCCAGTTGGGACCTTGGCGGTCAACCGAGGTTCCGGTCGATGTGGGAGCGATATTGTCGCGGTGTCAACGCCATCGTGTAAGTAAATACCGTCATGTGACATCTGAATAGCGCTGACAAGGGTCCATAGATACATTGTGGATGCTGCGGATAAGGCTGCCATTCCGGTAGCGATGGAGGAGCTCCACGCACTGCTCGAAAAGCCGGTCCTTGATGGAATCCCTCTGCTTGTCCTTGGAAACAAGTCCGACCTGCCTAACAAGCTTTCCGTGGACGAGCTCATCGAAGCATTGAACATGAAGGCGATCTCCCACCGTGAGGTCAGCTGTTATGGAATCAGCGCTAAAGAGGAGACCAATCTCGACGCTGTCCTGGAGTGGTTGATCAACAAGACTGCCCACTGATGGAAGCATTTACTAAAGCAACGACTTGCGACGACGCCGTGCATGACTGCCAATGATGTTCTGATACGACCTGTGCATTCACGACGTTGACGAAGCGATGAAAAGACGCATGCTAGCAATGGCAAGATAAAGTTTCAGCGCTCGGAGCAATCTAGTATAACTTTCATTTATTGATAACGCGATGTATCTCTTTTCTTTCGGAGTCACTGATGTGTACATTTTTCTTGCCAGGTGATATGTGGTAGATTTCAAGGGCAATCCAGAAGTAGTTAGCTTAAGGAGTAGCTTAATGAGTAGCTTAATGAGCAGAGCATAACATCCCAGGAATGTGGTTTCCATGGCATGAGATTATGAGGTGTCGAGAGTGATTTCACGTGTATCGACGCGAAATTGTGAAAAGGAAGACAGGAATTGAGAGATTGAAGAAGAAATCGTCTCCAGCGCATCAAAAACCACATGCAACCGGCGACAACGGGTACTGCGCTGGCTAGTGCAACGTAGTGCAGATCACTTGGCACGGAACCCAATCAAGTTAGGCCGATCTGGTGACGACAAATAATGGCAGCACTGCCTCAAGCTTGCGTAGTAACGCCACGAGGGTCCACTGTTCAAAAACCTGAAGACTTCATCCACTACCAGAGCATTCCTTATTTCTATTTCAAATACCTCATCACAGTCACGGATCCATTGGGGCGGAGCCGCAAAACCGAGACATATCAGGCCGCTCTCTGTCCTTCTACGCCGCATCGTCCCGTTCACGTCCTCAAACTTCTACAACCTCTCTTCAACAAATCCTCACCTACTTTCTCTAGCAGCACAGTCGAAGACACTCAGTAATCCTTTATCTCTGCGCCCAAGATGCCTCTCCTCGCAAGACAGTAAGTTGTTCTTTAAAACGATTCCCACGCGTCCGGATTCTATTCAGTGCTGAACAACATCACTAACCACGCTCTTCTCTAGAAACTGTAATAACAGCATCGACGGCAACTACTACAATTGCAACTACAACGACGGATGGTCAAACTGGGGTCGATGGTAAATCCTCTTCCTTCTCGCCAAAAATCCTCACGCTAATAGTTCCTCCAGGGTCGTCCTCGCAGCCATCATCGTCGGCGCCTTCCTCCTCTTCCTAATCTTCAGCTGCATTACCGCTCGTCGGCGCCGTCGCCTAGGCCAGAACCCATACCGCGGAACCGGATGGGCAGCCGGTAGAACGCCGGCTGGCCATGCACCAGCCCAGTACACGGGTCAACCGGCACCATACTACGGGAATAACAACGCCGCACCACCATACTCTCCTCCTACAAACCAGACATACTATAACGAAGGTTACAACAACCAAGGCTACGGCGGTGGCGCGAACCAGAGTTACTTCGGAGGACAGCAACAGGGTGTGGAATTGCAACAACCTGAGAATGCATACGCTCGTGGGGGCGAGAATGTGTATGCACCGCCTGCAGGCGAACCGCCAAGCAAGAAGGGTGGTGATGGTATCATTCGATGATAGGGAACGGAGGGAATGGGAAGTTGGATGCAAAAATGGCTTCTTACATGATTAGAATTATGGCGCGTTCGTGTATTGGAGGCCTGATTTGGACACGCTTGAATACGGTCTACGGTTTGTTGGACATCGTGAATGCTTGAACGTGAATGCTACGTATGTACTTTTAATCCGCTAATCAAGTATCGAAATTGAAGCATGAAAGTCTTTTACAGTTTGATGTTTACTACTGCTAGCATGTAGCCTGCTCTGAGGCAATATGACCTCGATCTCTCGGTAGCGATAATGTGCATGCAACCTCTTCGATATCAGCAACCATTGAAGCGTACTGGTCTGAGTCACTTGAGGCGAGTTGCATAATCAGAAAAACTCCAGCCTAGGGCAAGCCGGCAAGTACGGGTTCCAGATCCGCTGCAGCGCTTCCAATACCCCTAAAAGCCTGTAAGACTTTCAAGATGCTGTCCAATTGATCTCGGACATTGACAGTTTTGCCGCGTGCAATGATCTTCCAGAGCCTGGATGTTGATTTGGAGCAAACGCCACATTGGATTACATAAGCGCCAAGATGTGGCTCGACCTCGCTTCAGCCTAAATTTTAGGCTTTGTCCAGTATTTTCTCCAAGATAAACACCAGGCTCGTCATCAACAGTCGCGCATCCTCCTCTCTGCTTGCTTTTCTTCGCATAGCCTTGGGAGTCTCGCCTATCGCTAATTCTGAACCAACGACGATAATACTATACTCCTCCCCTCACCCAGCTCTCACTCAACTCTCACCCATTGACCCCATACAACAAACCACGAGCCGATAACGACCGCCGGTTGAAAATTACAAGATGGCTTCACCAGAAGATGACCTTGAATACCTCTCACCATCTTTCGACCCTGCATCTCTCACCATGCCACGACTACGTAACATTCTGATGTCACACGATATCACGTACCCAGCTTCTGCCAAGAAGCCACTCCTCGTGGATATCTTCACCCAAGAGCTCAAGCCTAAAGCGCGCAAAATACTGGCTGCGAGAGACAGTGTGAGGCGAACGAGTAGAGGTATCACGGACATGCCCAGCAGTCAGGAAGGAACAGTCAACGGCGACCATGATGACGATGCTGCCTCAATGCCACCGCCACCAGTACCCGATACGCCACGGCAACGGAGGTCGAGGAAAACTGAACGACTGTCTGCAGAGCCTATACAAGAATCACCAGCTTCCTCCAGAACACCAGGCGGTCGAAGGAACGCAAGCAAGCACGCCCGTCAATCAGACACGGACACAGACAGAGATCTAGAAGACAAGCGTCCTTCAGTACGCAAGAGCCGCAAGAGTGAAGCGAGACCTACGGTGAAGATGGAGGAGCCAGAAGATGCACCTGTACGGCCTCCGATGAGAGGCGGTGTCTTCAGCGATGAAAATCCGTTCCAGAGCGGCAGCTCGCCTTCAGCGCCTGGCGAGCATAGGCGACGAAGCGCCGGCACAAGCAATGAAAAGAGGAAGAACTCTTCTAACAGGCGCAGGACCGAAGGCATACTGAGTTCTGCAGTAAAACAGGAAGATGGCATCGTCGTGCCCACATCGAAGATATTCGAGGTTTCTCTTTCAAGGTTGAACCAACCAGCTATCAAGAAAGAGTCAGAAGATGAGATGGAAGCCGGAAAAGACTTCACACCTGAGGAACAGCTGGACCTGGTCAGGGAACGTGCGGCAAAGGGTGAAGCAGACATTCTCCCACCTCGAAGGAAGAAGCGGTCAAAGAAGTCTGCCATCCCAAAATCTGCTCCATGGGTTGTCCTCATGGCATTGATGGGTGGCTATGGAACGTGGTGGCGTCAGGAGAAGCTCGCTGTTGGCTACTGCGGTATTGGCAGACCCTCCAATGCTATTTCAAACGTTCAGATCCCCGAATGGGCGAATGCGCTACAGCCGACATGCGAGCCTTGCCCTCAGCATGCAATCTGCTACCAGAACATGGAGACAAGGTGTGAGAATGACTTTGTTCTACAGCCACATCCCTTGTCACTGGGCGGCTTAGTACCACTACCGCCAACATGTGAGCCGGATGGCGAGAAAGTGCGAAGAGTCAAGACCGTAGCTGATAGAGCTGTTGAGGAGCTGAGGGAGAGGAAAGCACAGGCCGAGTGTGGAACTTTGAAGGACAACAAGGGGAAAGATATCCCCGCCGAGATCGACGAGCAAGACCTGAAGAAAGAAGTCAGCAAGAAGCGAAGGCGAGGAATGAGTGAAGCCGAATTCGAAGACCTATGGAAGGGTGCTATAGGCGAGATTATGGGCCGCGAAGAGGTGATCTCCTCCTCTGACGGGTAAGCGTTCATTCCGATTTCCCTTGACTCCGCCTACATATCTTGCCAAACCCCATCGAAAACGAAAACCACCAACATCTGACCACAAAACTAACCAGATACCTCATCGACTCCACAGAACGCACCTCCACCTCAGCAGCACCTCCCTCGCCAGACTCCCCCTCACCTGCGCCATCAAGCGATCCGCGCGCCTCACGCTGGCAAGACATCGACTCTCTCTTTCCGTCATAACCCTTTCCATCGCCACGCTTTTGTGTATCCGCTCTATGATTCTTACCGCCCGCTCCGATACAGCCCGTGTACCATCTTTAGTAGCTACAACACTAGACCGCTTAGCCACCCAAGCGGCCCTACATACCCGAGGCGACGCAGCAGAAAGCTGGATAAGCGTCGGTCAACTACGTGATGACGTTCTCCGTGACGAGTTCAGCGATAAGAGACGGGAGAGTATGTGGAAACGCGTTAGAGCCGTTGTCGAGAAGAACGCGAACGTGAGAGCTAGCGTTAGGGAAGGAAGAGGAGGTGATGTTTCCAGAGTTTGGGAATGGATTGGAAGCGTTGGCTTGCTTGATGAGCCATGGTCTGGAGGACGTGGTAGTGGAGCTGGCATGAGAGTTAGCTTTGGGGGATTAATCGATGATGGGACGCCTGATGGGAGGGCAAGTTCTCCTGTGGCTGGTGGTGGGAAGGAGATGGTCGAGCAGAGGAAGTGGGACGAGGGAAGGCCTATCTACTAGACAAATTGTCTAACGCCATTTCTAGTGTGCTGGGAGAGAAGAGTATCACCACCATCTTATTGCTGCGCTGCCGGGTCAGAACCGACGCTTTTCGGCATTATCTATAGCTTTCGTGCATGCCGTTGATTTTGGAGTGTCTTAGCCCGTTGCTTTACAAAGGTAGATAACATGAATGCTTAATGAACAAGAACTAGATCCCCACAGCATAAGATTTTCCCTTTTGCGCGCAGATGCCTTGTACTAATTTTCAGTATACCCGTTCTATCTCCGGGATTGAATTTCGCACCTCGCAACACAACGTCATAAGTAAAACCACACACCGTGGTTTTCAGATATTCTCATGCCTATATCGAGCTCAAATCCAAGACTTGCAGTCAATACATTAGATGTTCTACTTAAGCAATGCTACTCCAGTCCAGCATGTCGAAGACACGCTCCACGCCGTCATTATGCCACCGGAACGTCAACATCACACATTAACCATGAAGCCACAGACATTGCTGTATTGGGAGGTGGCATTACCGGATTAGCTAGCGCCTATTTCCTGTCTAGAAGTCTTCCCCATGCTAA
This sequence comes from Lepraria neglecta, assembly GCA_033220425.1. Lineage (NCBI taxonomy): Eukaryota > Fungi > Ascomycota > Lecanoromycetes > Lecanorales > Stereocaulaceae > Lepraria > Lepraria neglecta. The sequence goes on along the minus strand of CM065648.1, from coordinate 3,656,201 downwards.
GATTACGCTCTTCGAGGCCAGCTCACGGCTTGGGGGCTGGCTTCACTCAAGGACTGTGGATGTAGGCACGGGGAACGTTGTATTCGAGCAAGGACCACGAAACTTGCGTCCTACGAATCCCAATGGGTTCGTCACTCTAGACCTAGTAAGGACTTCCATCCCCAGTGTTTTCCCCAGGCTAAAAATCGCCACGTAGGTCCGTGACATTGGCCTCGAGGATCGAGTTCTCATGACTTCTAAGAATTCACTCGCTGCCCAAAACCGGTTTGTCTACTATCCAGATCATCTCGTTCGTATGCCTGGTCCTGGAATGCCACTTCTTTCCAACGTTACAAATTTACTGTCTGAACCCATTTTCAAAGGCGCCGTCTCCGGGGCTTTCTTTGAATTCATGGAATGGAGGCCTAAACGCCCAGACGATCTTAAAGACGAATCGATTGGATCATTCATCTCCCGTCGTTTTGGCTCTGCTCTTGCAGATAATGTCGTTTCTGCTGTAATCCACGGCATCTACGCTGGCGACATATACAAGCTCAGTGCTCGTACAATCCTCCCTTGGGCGTGGCAGTCAGAAAGCGAACGTGGCTCGGTCCTTGAAGGCCAATTGTATGCTGCGGCTACTGGCCGTCGACCAGTCGCTACTGATGATGTGGAAATTATCAAAGACTTCAATAGCCGGCTGGCCATGTCGGATACGCTGGAAGCGGTCAAGAAATCTAGCGTCTTTACTTTCAAGGGAGGAGTGGGAGAACTGGCTCATAGGCTCGAGAGGAAACTTCTGGGAAGTCGTAATGTCCAAATACATGAAAAGACGCAAGTCAACCGGGTTAGATTGCAACCGGATGCGAAGGGTTCAAGGGTACGATTATTCCTCTGGGCAGAACTCTGTCTTTTGCCACCTCTGTAATCGGATGGTCATCGAGGCTGATGGCGCGAATAGGTCCGTATAACCACCGAAGACGTTTCGACAAAGGAGACTCGAGACTCGGACTTCACTCACACTATCTCTACCATCTCCGGAAGTGCCTTCGCTCGTATGGTTAGATCTGATGAGAAGGGCGTAGAGAAAGGCGTATTTCCCATGCACCCGGTCTCTCTGGCCAAAGCATTTTCCGTCACTGTAATGGTAGTGAATCTTTTCTACTCAAACCCCGCCATCCTACCAGTCCATGGGTTCGGCTACTTACTCCCACGCACCGTACCGTTTGAGCAAAACCCCGAGCGAGCTCTCGGTGTAGTATTTGACTCCGACGCAAGCATTGGCCAAGACGAGGTCCCCGGTACCAAAGTCACAGTCATGTTCGGCGGTCATTGGTGGGATGGCTGGAATACCTATCCAGACGAGGACGAAGGTGCTGCTATGGCGAAGTCCATCCTGAATCGACATTTGGGGATCAGTGAGGAGCCCCGCGCTATCAGAGTAAGCCTTCAGCGAAACTGTATACCGCAATATCCCGTTGGCCATGAAAGGAATATGGAGAAGGGCCATGATCAGTTGGAGAGATTCCAAGGCAGGCTGAGAGTTGCTGGGAATAGCTATACGGGGGTCGGACTGAATGATTGTGTGAGGGCTGCGAAAGATGTGGTCAAAGGCTTGGTCGATGGGACTGGAAAGACGGGCCTGGAGTCTTTTGTTGGCGGGAAGAAGTATTCTTGGGTCACTGCTGAGGACTTGAATGAGAAGCGTTGAGATAACCACCCTTCTGGCAAATTCGGAGCCCAGGATCTTTGGTCTGACAGTTGCCAGTGAGGACAACCGACCTACAATGGTTTTGACTGACTGTATGCTGGTTGGGAGGAGAGTCGAGCAACGAAAAGCATCGCCTGCATCCCCCTACAGCTAACTTGGTATCAAGACGCCATGCGGCCCGAGACCCTAGCTACCGTCAACGAGAAGAGGAAGAACCGTGAAAGAAGAAACAGCTTGGGGGCCGCAAGCAATGTCGAAGGAACATAAGGCTAGTTAATCATTATACAATAGCATGTTTTTTAAATGCTGCTTCGCTGTTGAAGGTACAGCTTGTATATCACATCTCTTAGAGGAATTGCATCTTTATCGCAGCGTAGCCTCTATTCCTTTTTCCTTTATCGTGACCTGATCGCCCCGACCAAGCATGAAATCCCACGCTTGCAATGGTATAATCGCTGCTCGTAACTCCAAGTCCACATAACCTCCCTCTTCCTCCAAGCGCCCCTTTATCCAGGTATCCCGCAACCTCTTCACCTTTACCGAACATCCTTAGCCTTCGGTGCCCCATCACTATCAAACCCCAGACTATCCAACTGCCGTATCAGTTCCTGAATCTTAATAACCTTCTCGAACTGCTCCGGCAGTAAGTTCTCCCCCTTATCTTTCTTCTCCCTCAGCTCTCTGGCCTGCCGTAATTTCTTCTTCAAATTTCTCGCCAGCTTCTCTTTCTCTGCTTTTGGATCTAGTTCAGGCTCGGGCTCCTTTGCTGGAAGGGCATTTGCTCGCCAATAGTCCTTTTCAGCTGCTTTCGACTTTGCTATAGATTGACTTTTACTTCCTACACCGGAATCCCCATTCATCTGCTCCTCCTCTTCCTCTCCTCCATCACCTTCTGCAGCCTTCGCCCTCTTCCTCGCCTCCCTCCTCTTAGCATTCTTGCCCGCACTCGATTTCTCCTCACCTGAACCTCCACTTTTCAGCCCCTCAGCTCCAGGCACGCCGCCACTTCCCCTCGTCTTCCATGCCTCAGCGGTCCTGTTTTTATATACTTCGACGTCCTCTGGTGGTCGGTAGCCGGGACGGATTTTGATTTCTTTGCGGAGGGAGCCGTCGGCGCGGGTGGATGGTGGGATGTGACGGTCGCCGGTTGGGGTGGATACGATTCCGGAGCCGGGAGTTGGTGAGGGGGAGGGGGAGGGCACCGAGAGAGGCATATTTGCTGAGTAGAAAGGTGGGGCCCTTCTGATGTACGCAGATGAGGCACAAGCTCTGCTGATTTGGCCGATCAGAGGGAGGATCTATGGGATAGAATTAATCATATTAGATCCTTTATTGCTGATTGTCTCTGACTATATTTGTATTGAGAGAGACTAAGGTTTGTTGCGGGAGTAAAGTAGTGTTTATGAAAGCGATTGAACATTCCGAGGAAGTCGCGCTAACCAATCAGAGGACGTCCATTTTCCGCCGCCAAGTCCGACTTGTAACACCAGATTTGAGCTCTCCCACGCAACGTTCCTCACCTCCAACGAACACAACTTCCCGAGCTGGTCGCGACCTTCAAGATGCCTGGTGTGGGTAATCTCCATTCAATTGACCTGACTGAAGCTAACATTACGTGCTACTAGATCGCTAGCGGTCTCTACAAGCATGTGCCCTCAATCCGGCTTCACAGCAGAAGCTTTGGCTAACCTCTATGAAGCTCCATATTCCGAAGAAACGTTGTCTTCTTATCAGCGGTGTTTGCCGGCGCCTTCGCCTTCGAGATGTGAGCATTCTCCCAGGATGGTGGTCCAAGTGGAGACTGACGGGTATGGACTATAGCGGCTTCGACCAAACTCTCAACAGGTTCTGGGACTGGAACAACCAAGGAGTGAGTGGAGCAAAGGTCTTTTGAAAATGAGAGCTCCGCTAAAAGATGGTTCAGCGGCAATGGAAGGACATACGGCATAAATACGTGGAGAGCGAGGAGGAGTGAAAATGGTATTGCAGACTTAAGCTGGGGCTATGAGTTGGGCGATGGAAGGGGCAGAGATACTACGGACTGCCTGGGGCACTTGCTATTGCCATGCCTGTCTGTATCGCTAGGTGAAAAAGCTCGGGTCGGGTGCGCCCCAGTGCGCTACTCTAGACCCGATGGAAAGTGTGTACATAGGTCAAAGAGTTGCATGACTGAACCTAAAGCACATCTCACTTGTCTCATCCTCATCATGTTATTAAATGAAATTTTTCCAAGGGCTATGCAAATCATACGTACGTAAAACGTAAGAGGCGCTTCCGCCCTCGTAACCTCGATCACAAATCAACACCTTATAAAAGCACAGATCCAACACCAGCTTGAAGCGTCCTGCACCTGTCTGAGCTTTCAGCTTTCGTTACAGTTTTCCATCCGTTGAACGTCTTCTCCCATCGGAAAGCTTCCCAGATATTCGACCTCCGCCGTTTCCTAACCCCTCGTACCCCGCTACCGGCGACATCTCGAGCACAGACAGGTCTGCTCATCGCAAATACCGCATTACATAACAGTCTCGAGGACGCCTTAAACTCTTCAGCTCTCCAACTCACCGTGACTGCCGCTAGACTCGGCCGCATTCCCCCTGCACCCTAGCGATGCAAAACTATCATTCATAATGCTTCTAACAGATCGAGACCGACGCCTGTGTCACCTTCTTAGAGATTTACCTAAGCAGTATGGACTCCGGTATACCAAATCCGCAAGCCAGGCGCTTCAAAAAGCACTCTACACTTCTATTGTCGCCGAAAATGACCAGTACTTACAAATTCTGTTTAATGGAAAGGTGCCTAGAACTGGGGAGGACTGGAGTCTACGAATAGCTCAGGGCATGGAAGAAGGATCAGAATACAGCGAAGCAGCTAGGGGCAAGGCCTGTGGACACATATTCAAGGCTGGGGATGCTACATATCACTGTAAGACGTGTACAGACGACAACACTTGTGTGCTTTGCACACGTTGCTTCGAAGCCTCGGACCATACAGATCACAATGTCACACACAGCATATCACTTGGCAACACTGGGTGCTGTGATTGTGGAGATGATGAGGCATGGAAAATACCCGTCAAGTGTGCGATACATACCGCCGATGCTTCTACCACAGCTGGCAAGCAAAGACAGGCACCGAGTCTGCCAGATGAGCTCGTTGATAGTATCAAGATGACTATTGGTCGGACGATTGACTACCTGTGCGATGTCATATCGTGTTCGCCAGAGAATTTGCGGCTTGATAAGCATGCAGGGAACATCGAACTCGACGAGAAAGGATCGTACTTGATTGCAAAGTGGTATGAAGAGCCTGTAGATGAGGACCCGGAATTTGCTTTGGTACTATGGAACGATGAAAAGCATACCGTGGACGAGGTAAAGGAACAAGTGGTCAGAGCTTGCAAGAGAGAGATGGCGTTTGGTCTTAAAAAAGCTAACGAGGCCAACGACGTTGGCCGGAGCGTTGTCAAATATTCCAAGGATCTCAGCCAACTGTTGAAGGTAGCTGGGATCATCGAGCAAATCAAGATGACAGTGACAATTCGGTCTTCGCGCGATCTCTTCCGAGAACAAATGTGTGACACCATGATCGAGTGGTTGGGAGATATCGCAGGTTGCAGCGTTGGTGAAGAGCACAGTATTCTACAGGACACGATTTGCGAGGAGCTACTCAGAACGTGGCGTAAGGGAAGCTCAGGGAGTAATGATTGGGTTGGTATGGGTGGACTAGACGAGCATGAGATTGATGAGTCTGCTGAGATCTGTAAAGCTGTTCGAGTCGCCGCCATACAACGTGGTGCTCTTACTCGGGGCCCTCATAGGGCCATCATCCTGGATGAAAGCGACTCTGATACGTTCACTAATGACAATGACGATGGAGACGACGAGGCCGATGACGATGGGGAACCGGAGCGGATGGAGCTGGATGTGTCGGCAGAGTTGGCTGGTGTAAACCACCAAACAGATCACGATATGAGGGTTCCCAGCGAGCTCGAGGATGAGACAGAAGTGTCTGAGGCTACGTTCGCAGGGTATCCTCCGCCACCTCCACCTCCACCTCCACCTCCACCGCCTCCCCCTCCACTTCAGCGTGTACGAGTACACGAACCAGTGCGCACATTCTCAACAGATTCAGAGACAGGCGAGCCTCTTTCAACACCATCAATCGTTCCCAAGCCGAACTATGAGGTCCCTCCGACACCTTGGTTGAAAAGGAAGAAGGCACCGGGTCGTCCACCACCTTACTGGCTCGAACAGCCGGAGACTTGTGCGTCCAAGGAGCCTCTTCCCTTGCACGAGGACCTGCGCCAGTATGTACGTCTGGATCGGCTTATGCTGTTCGATCTGAGACTTTGGAAGAAAGCTCGGGTCGGCCTTCGAGATCTATTCATCAGTACTGTGGTTTCCGTGCCCCAGTTCAAACGTATTCTCGGCTTGCGATTTGCTGGGCTGTACACTTTGCTTGCCCAGCTCTATCTTATCGCTGACCGGGAGCCAGATCATTCCATCATTAACCTATCTATTCAGATGTTTACGACAACATCGATCGTGGAGGAGAATGTTGAGCGTGCCAATTTCCTCACGAGTCTTATGGCTATCCTTTACACATTCCTCACTCATCGCCAAGTGGGTCATCCATGGGACGTGTCTGTACAAGCGACTTTGGCATTTGATGCTGGGTCGGTCGCAAACCGCCGGATGTACTTCTTCTTTGGAGACTTAAGACGACTGTTCGACAATGCATATATTCAGGAGAAACTGCGCAATGTGGAACGATACCAGCTGCAATTCCTTGATCTCATCAGACTGCCCCAAGGGACATGTCCAAATGTGAGAGCCGTCGGAGACCACGTCGAATACGAGAACGACGTATGGATCGGTGCATCACTGATGACAAAGGACATTAACAAGCTCTGCCGTCAATTTGCAGCATCGTTCCAATGGGTCGACGACGAAGAGAATTTGAGCCTCAAGCAGGTGATCAAAAGAGTTGCAAAAGCTACGATCATCAACTCTGTAGGAGGAGAGCGCTTTCGATTCGATCAGGCAGAGATCAAACGCGAAGTCCGATTCATCACCAAGGACCCATTCCTCTTCGAGAACACGCCTTTTAGCGAACCAGGGCATTCAGTTGTTGAATTTGTGGTCGAGTCAGAACCGATCAGCTTCCATCATGCACTGCATTACACCCTTTCATGGTTGATCGATGTTGCAAAGAACATGTCTGTGGACGAGTTGAGAAGCTTGCTGCGCTTTTCGATTCAAGAGCTGAAGGAGCCACCTCCGTACAAAGCTATCATACCTGACCTTGATCCAGAAAGCTATCTGATGGCTCTATTCGACTTCCCTCTGCGAGTTTGTGCTTGGCTGGCACAGATGAAAGCTGGTATGTGGGTACGGAATGGTCTGAGTCTTCGACATCAAATGGGCACGTACAGGGGTGTATCAAACCGCGACTTTGGCCATCATCGCGACATCTTCTTGCTCCAGACTGCTATGAACGTATGCGATCCTAGCCGAGTGCTCGCTTCAGCAATCGACCGTTTTGGAATGGATGATTGGATGAGAGGGAGCTATAACATTCGAGCTGGCTACGAACCATCCCAACAAATCGACATCGCAGAAGACTTCATCCACCTACTCATTGTGATACTGAGTGATCGTACCTCGCTGCATCCTGTGGGAAAGGACAGCAAGGCCCATGAACTGGCTCTGCGCCGCGATATTACGCACATCTTGTGTTTCAGGCCACTCTCGTTCTCCGATCTGAACAGCCGTCTTGGGCTTATAGACAAGTCCACAGACCTTGAGGATTTCCAGGACATCCTGGACGAGATGACTAACTATAAAGCTCCGGAAGGTTTATCTGATTCGGGGTCCTTCGAATTGAAACCCGAATTTCTCGGAGACGTAGACCCTTTTACAGCACACTACTCCAAGAACCAGCGCGATGAAGCCGAACAAGCTTATCGAACATGGATGGCTAAGCGATCTGGTAAACCTGCGGAGGACATTGTCCTTGAACCCAAGCTTCGGCCTATAGAATCAGGGTTGTTCAAGGATCTCTCCTCCTTTACCAAGACACCACTGTTTGCTCAAATAGTCTTCTACTCATTAGCACATCACCTGAATCCTCACCTATCCCCAGATACCCCAGCAACACGGATCGAGGCTTTCCTTCAAGTTGTTTTACATCTGGTACTTGCTGCTGTGCTTGAAGATAAGACTAGGGATGATGATGGTGACACAGACATGGCTGATCAGTCACCATCTTTCGTCCTCAATGTTATTCAGAAACAGTCAGAGCTTGGCAACACCATCTTTGATGTATTAGTCAGAATGCTTGAGGACGCGGAGATCAAAGCCTGCCACCCGAGAATTCGCCTCATATTTCACCGGATCCAGCAACGTCGGCCTCGCAGTTATAGCACGGTCGTCTCGTCGCTTTTCTCTCAAGGGACTCGGCTTCCAGCACTAGCCTTGGACAGGCTAGGATTTGAGTCTCCTAGGACTCCAATTGACGGAGATCGGGAAGCGAAAGAGCGGCAGGCTCGAGAACTTAGGAAGCAGCAAGCTCTTGATAGGCAAGCCAGAGTAATGGCACAGTTTCAGCAACAGCAACAGAATTTTATGAGCAACCAAGACATTGCTGAGTGGGAAGAAGATGGTTCGGACGAAGTTGCTTCGGTCGTCACTGGCGCCACCGAAGAACACAAGAAGACATGGAAGTATCCATCAGGCAATTGCATCCTCTGCCAAGAGGAGACCAATGACACTCGCCTGTTCGGAACATTCGCACTCATGAGCAACAGCAGGATGTTTCGCCAGACGGACATACAAGATCCCGATTTCTTTGGTGAAGTTTTGATGACTCCGAGCAGTCTGGATCGTGCAGCTGATGATATACGGCCGTTCGGCGTTGCGGGGCAGAATCGAAAGCGAGTGGACAGGCGAAAGTCCGATGGCAGCAAGGCTCTTTCCGAGCAGCAAGTACTTAGCAAGGGCTTTCCGCCATCACATTCCTCAAGAGGTCCAGCATCCGTTGGTTGTGGTCACATAATGCATTACTCCTGCTTTGACTTGTACTGCGCTGCCACTCAGCGTCGACAAATTCATCAAATTGCTCGGAATCACCCAGAACGACTCGATCTCAAAGAATTCGTCTGTCCGTTGTGCAAGGCTCTTGGCAATACTTTCCTACCGATCATCTGGAGAGGCAAGGAGGAGACTTACCCCGGAATACTCCACACAGACATTGCCTTCGACGACTGGCTGTCTTCCGGCGTTGGCTTGACTGTATCACGATTCTTTAAGCGCGAAGAGGGCAGATCTGGCGCCAACCCTCATCAGGAGCAATTCGTCGGCTATACATCAAAAGCTGTCATTCCTCCACTGGCCAGCAAACTCACTTCTTTATTCCAAACACCTCTCACGAGTCCTACGTCTCCTCAAGGATCCAGTAGAAACTCAATGCCGGGCCGCTTTTCTATGGACGACAGCTTCAATCCCACTCCCACGATGATTTCACCCAATCACCCGCTGTCCACGGATGTTCTTCTGATCGACGAACTCGTTTCTATCTATGCCCGCATCCGTGAAACGATCAGGACGAACAAGCTGTCATCTCGTTTCTCCAACAATACGGAGCTACCAAGTAGACAAGTGGAAGACTTGGGTAATACCGATACGCTTGCTAAGACGTTAGGCAATTCTATTGCGGCTACTGAGATCTCCCAGCGAGGGGTCCAGTCACAACCAGGCCTTATTCTCTTGGACAAGATACCTGCTTCCGTCATGACCCACCTACGCATTTTGTCAGAGACCGCATCGTCATACATTGCAATTGGAGGCATGCGTAATTCTGGTTCCAATGCTCCAGCATCTGAGTTCAAAGACACTGTCCAAAATCAACTGTTGCAAATCTTCGCTATCCATCCACAAATCGCTACGGACGAAGCAGACCATAAGATCAGACTCCACCTACCTTCTGCACTGTCTCAGGACCCTTTCGTATTCCTTACTGAATGCTCAGTTGCCTGTGTTCCTGCGTTCAATTTGGATATCCACCACATCCTCCGATTATGCTACCTACTGCAGATCGTGAAGGTCGCCTTGTATATGACCGCGCTTCCTGATGCATTCGCATTTGAAATGCGGCGAGTTACTAGTCCGTCTCCCGAGGGTAAGGCTTCCCGCGAAGCCCTTCAAGTATTCTCAAGGTTCTTGATGCAAAGTCGCCGCTTCTGCAACCCCGTATTGCCCTGGCCCACATGTGAAGATGCAGCCGGATCGGCCGAAGTACCGGTAAACCAATCGCCCGAATTCCTGATACCATTGTACTTAGTCTTCTCTGCATACGCTCTAACCTTCCTCCGCAAAGCCGCGATTCTCCTCAACGTGAGATATGGGGTCGACTTCCCCGATACCGGCTTCGGGGACATAGATGAGCCTGAGCTTGAGCGTCTTACAAAAGCTCTGAATCTTCCATCATTACCTGCCATGTTTGCTTCTGTCGGAGATACGCCCGACAATGAGCTCAATACCCAAGCGCAAATGGTTGCCGGCTGGATCCAGCATTGGCAGTGGCATGAAGGCCATCCCATGACGATGCGAAGTCTGCCATCAGGGTTAGATCGTCAGGAAGTACTCAGACAGTCAGCCTATCGATCTCTGAAACCTGAGCATCCGGCCATATTCGAATTGATAGGATTGCCCAAGCAATTTGACACCTTGATATACGAAGTCACCCGACACCGGTGTCCGACCACCAGCAACAGACTTGAAGATGCTGCACTCTGTCTATTCTGTGGTGATGTCTTCTGCAGCCAGGCTAGTTGCTGCCACAAAGGTGGCAAGGGCGGCTGCAACCAGCATATGCAGAAGTAAGTCAATCTCCGCAGTCTCCCAATTCATGCTGGAACAAACATTAACGAATACACAGATGCGGCATCGACACAGGTCTCTTCCTCAACATCCGCAAATGCTGCGTGCTCTACCTGCACAACCAAAACGGCAGCTTCAACCCTGCGCCCTATCTGGACAAATACGGCGAGCCTGACGCGGGACTTCGACGAGGGCGACAGCTTTTCCTTAATCAGAAGAGGTACGATGCATTGTACAGGAATATTTGGTTGCAACAGGGAATTCCGACTACGATTGCGAGGAAATTGGAGGCGGATATCAACAATGGTGGATGGGAGACTATGTGAGCAGCGATTCGGGATCATAGAGTCTGTTTGTTTTTAGGCTTCTTTTGATGCGCTAACTTTCAATGAACGAAACGAGGTCATGAAGAATGTGGTCCATTCTTTCTAGGTATATGTACAATACAGATTATATTGGAATAGTCGTCTGTGCTCAGGCGAGACGTACAGCTTGATATACAATCTCAACGCCGCCGTGCTACGATTCACAATTCTGAAACTAACATAAAGGGTGGCCTTCCCTACTAACGAAGCACTATGGGTCTTGATCGTACTCCGCCAAGCCGACATCGCTCTTGTCTGGATAGTGAAAAGGCACTTTTGTGTATCATCGGATACTCGCTCAAGACACTGCGTTTTGTAAGGGTAGTCATGCACCCTAGAGGCGAGAATGAGGAACAAGTACCGGTTGCCAGCCCTAATCTACCACTAGTAGCTGGAAGACGAAACGTCGTGTTTGCTAGAAATACCACAGCCATTCGCAGCTTCCGGTCGATGTCTCGATCTTCAAACACCTGGCTCTATGCTCCGGAGGACCAGACGAACGAATTGTCCTATGGGTTTTCGCCATTAGCGATTAGGCTATCATATCTCAGGTTTCGTCCACCACCAAGACGGTCGATACAGTCGCTCGACACCCTTTTCGTCAACTATTCATCTCGTAGGACCCGGAAAGTCAGATGACGACTCGCGTTGTTCTTCCGTGCGGCCAACACGTCTCTCTGAAGCAGAACAACACGATTGTCGCCTTCGCTACATCCTGTATAAGAAGCTCTTCCTCTTACTTTCATTCTATCCATCTTCATCAAATCGCCATCCTATCAACACATATATACAACATGAGTCCATCAAGAAGAAAGGTCGTGGGGGTTGTGGCGCCCGTTGCCGCAGTAGCCCTGTACAAAGGGAGGAAAGACGCCAGCAGTGGAGATGAAGCAATGGAAAAGAATGCTAAAGAGCACGGGGAGCGACATGATCAAGATCGCTCGAAGGTGCCCTTAGATTCCGGCATGGTCAGAATAGCAGGTCAGCGCTATGATGGAGCTATAGGTAATGGGACATCACCGACATAGAAGCTTAGGGAGCGACGGCACATACCAACCTGGAGCTGCGAAGCCGGCTCCCACCACGAACAGGACAAGAAAGAGATACGTGGAAATGAGAATGTCTCGCATGCAAAGGCTAGCTCACATAATAAGGAAGAAGAGTCGAAAGTGGATCCCAGTGAGTACCTTGCTCTTCTGAGAGAGATGCATTGAGCAGAGCAAGACAGTGCTAAACGGAGACACCAAAGGAAGCAAAGACATTGAGCACTTGGGGGATATCATGCAACGGTCGTTGAGTCACGGCTGAGTGGATCAGCAAACGCTGAGCCGCTGTGATATGGGTCCTTGAATAGCAAATTCACGTGATTGGAGAGTGTTCAATGGCTAGTTTAGCTACCAAAACATCAGAAAGATGAATGTTGAACTGAGATTTCCAGAATCAATGCCCAATCAGTCCACACACATATTCTGATCGCTCTACAGCCTCTCACAGCGGTGCGTTTGACCCACAGATAACATGTACAAAATGTTCACTGAGTTGAACAAGCAACAGATGTCGAACGCACTGGCTCCGATAGAGACTTGCTTTCCCGTTGCAAGGTGCCTGGTTATTCAGGATTAGCCCCGAATAAACTCCTCCTGCAAGCGACAAATACTTCAACGTCCACTCTTATCATCGGCCTCTTCGTATTTTCAACTCATTCGTGTCTGCGCTTTCTTTGACATTCGGCAACAATTAGAGCTACAATCCACCCACTTTCCTTCAAAGGATAGGCAAAATTTGTTTCGCACTTGTTTAGTATTATTGAGCTTTTAATCTGTACTGTGTCGTGACTCATCTATATACTTGCCGCCTATCCCGAGACGCGGCGCAAGTAGAAATCAACACGCTCTTATTTTCTACCACTGCTCTAGGCAATGTAAGCGTTTAAATGTCCACAAGCTTGTTACATTTACTGATCGGAAGTGAAAAGACAAAGACAATAAGCCTACTGTGGAGCTCGATGCTTAAATACATGGCGTCTCAACTCTGACATTTCCACCATGAAGCTCTTCAGCTACTGGCCCTTGTCTCTATACCAATCCATCCTCCTTCCTTTTTCTGCATACGCAACCTACTACATTTACTGGCAGCTTACCAGGGGCAGCTCTCGCCGCCGGTACATCGCGGAGCATGGCTGCAAGCCTGCCAGGAAATGTCGCCGTACGTATTCCAACCAGGTTCCTTGATCTGGGTTGTAAGAGATATTTCGGGAGTGATAGCAACTCCCTGAACATGTCCTAACTCTCAAAAAAAAACTTATGTAATAATGCTGACTCGACAATCATCCAGACTACGACCCCATCTTTGGCCTAGATTTCGTCTATGCCATGTATAAAGGGCTCAAGTCACACACAGAGTTGGAGAGGATGCAAGCCCGATTTGATAGCTCGGGCGCCAATACTAGCGAGATAGTCTTCTCGCTCGGAGGAACTCTGTTCGCGACCATTGAGCCGGAGAAACTGAAGTCGATTTTGAGTTTGAGGTTTAAGGACCGGGGGTTGGGAAATGAGAGGAAACAAGTTATGATCCCTTTTCTGGGGGAGGGGATTCTGGAGACAGATGGCGGTATGTCTGTTTTCTGTTTGGTTGTACTCCTGCTCGCTACAGTGGGACTGTGGGTTAGTGTGTCTCATGATCGGATGCGGTTTCAGCCATGCGCCATGACCATGGGCCATAGCGAGAGATCCGTGCTTCCTGAGAGCACTATTTGTATGAGCATCCCACCAGCAGTTGGCTCTTCAGTCGAGTTCATCTCTTTCAGAGCCATAGCAGTTCTTTCCCACCCACCCGCACCTTATACATAGCCTATATATAGCCTATCTACACTCCAGGTCTATGCCGCCTAGGCATGGGAGTTTTCTAGCGCTGGGGCACCTGTCATGGCCTTTCTAGGCTTGCTAGCCCTGGCGTTGGACCGCCCAAGCATCTATTTACATATCCACTTGTGCCGGTGTGTATAGCTTCAGGAGTGAGAACACTAAGCGTGGGTTACGTGGTTCTGTCCACAAGTTATATTTTGGGGGGGCGAAGACTCCCCATACTCCTCTTTTGGCTGGTGGTCTTGGCCGTGAAGACTAATATTGATATGAAGTCTTAACAGATAAATGGCAGCATTCGAGGGATATGCTGCGGCCCAACTTCGCAAAGACGCAGACTAGCGATCTCGAGATGTTTGAAAGCCATTTCTAGCACTTGCTCCAAGCCATTCCCCACGATGGTCAGATGGTAGACTTGCAGGAGCTATTCTTCAAGTTCACTCTCGATACTGCAACTGAATTCCTCTTTAGCGAGAGCGTATTCACCCTTCAGCCCGGCTCGAGCAACCAATAAGCCAACGAGCTCGTCCGCGCATTTACATACTGTCAAAACTCCGAAGGCCAAAGCGATGACTGGAGTTTCTTGGCCCTATTCATTACGAACCCTCGCCTCAAAAAGCAGTACAAAATCGTGCACGACTTCGTTGACACTCTCATTGAGAAAGCCATGGCCAATCGAGAGAGATACGAGAAAGAAAAGGAGCACAGCAACCGGCGCATCTTCATCTATGAGCTTTTTAACCAGACTACCAACGCGGCCAAAATCCGCGCTGAATCTCTCAACATCCTCCTCGTTGGCCGCGACACCACAGCCTCGCTCCTCTCAAACGTCTGGTTCGAACTCTCCCGCAGCCCCGCCGTCTATGCCCGCCTACGCGCCGGAATTGATACCCTCAATAACGAAATCCCCACCTTCGAACAAATCAAATCCATGAAGTACCTACGCGCGCTCCTCAACGAGTCCCTCCGCCTGTACCCCGTCGTACCGGAAAATGCTCGCCTGGCAGTATGCGACACCGTTCTACCTGTGGGTGGTGGACCCGATGGAGAGAGCACTGTGTTTGTGGCGAAAGGGCAGCTAGCTTATTGGAGCAAGTGGACTATGCATCGGCGAAAGGATCTGTATGGGGAAGATGCGGAGGAGTTCAGGCCGGAAAGGTGGTTGGATGGTGAGGTGAGTGGGGAGAAAGGATTGAGGGTTGGGTAAGTGCACTTTGCTGAGCCCCTTCTTCCATACTAGCACTATGTTTTGAGGCACGAAATATGTTCCGAGAGTAATGCATTTGTGTCTACTGCCTGAACGAGCTTCACCACTCTACCGTTTACTGCTAAAGGAATATACAATTCCTCAATGTGCAGGTGGGAGTATCTGCTATTCAATGGGGGCCCGAGGATTTGTCTTGGTCGTGAGTAAAGTCTCCCTGTTTACATATGGACGTATCTTGGACTGACAACTGACGACCAATAGAGTAATTTGCACTCACGGAGGCGAGCTATGTCACTATGAGATTGATGCAAGAGTTTCCGGGGATCGAGAGCAAAGACTCGGAGCCCTGGCGCGAGAAGCTTATCTTAACTTGTATTGGGTTGGGTGGGTGCAAGGTTGTCTTGACGCCAAGAGAATAACCTGTTGCAGGAGCTAGGAAATATTCCACTCTGTGTATAATATCGAAGGTTGGTTGTAAAGTATGGAGACTACACTCCTCTTTTTCAATTGGAATGCTAGATTCTCGACTCTAGGCAAAAAGGATTCTCTTAGAAAGTCTAAAGAAAACCAGCGAAAGTCATGAACATTGTGATTTGTGAGGAAGGTGGAGTCAGTAACAGCCTTGCGAAGGTAAGAAAGTATGACAAGATTCACACATAGGTATGTATCTTTCCAATCTGGCTGTCATTACCTTGATCTATTGGCTCGCTCATCAAACCCATTACATCTTGCTACAGGCTATTTTACGTGAGGTTCTGGATTTTTATATTCGCTTAGCGTTCAGCGTACTGCGTACATATAAGCCGGAAGGACTGAAGATCAGATACAAGATTATCCCAACTCATCTCGCTCGTCTGACATTCGACTTGGCATAAGCGCGGCTCGACATGAAACTATTCCAAAACACTGTGAAATTCGATCACAGCCTCCAATTTATACGAACGGTCCTATGACTTTCGAGTAGCAGATATTGATGTCGCTGCTAGGAAGATGAGATAGGTATTCTTCGAATAGTTTCACTTGTTTTCCTTTGACAGTGTCGTTAGCAATCACTTCGCTTGGCACAAAGGCGAGAATTCTTCTTGTTGGGCTTATAGTATTGATGTATTTCTGATTGAAGATGTTAATCTTTCTGTGTAAGGAGGAAGGTGGACTGACAGATTGTTTCTTTTTGACCAACTGAGATTGTTGGTATAGAACTTCCACGAGCCCCAGGAAAAATCTACAGAAACTTGCCAGATTCGCTGTCTGGCTACCTCAATTCGAATAATATCCAGCACTGCAATAAAAAACACTCAAAGTTATTACATTCATATCTTAAGTGATCAACCACCCGCAGCTACCAATTCCAAAACCAGCACCGACACCGCACACACACAAAATCCAAATCCCAAACACGTCATCATGCACGCCACTTCAGCACTCGGCGTCGTCGCCTTGATGGCTATCCGCGTAGCAGCGCAATGTGATATCCAGGATCTGTACGATATGTCATGGTATCAAGCGCGACTCCTTTCCCCTGCCTTTCCCTTCCCACTTCCTTGGGACCGTCTGTCGCCAGATTGAGGGATGATTTTACTCCACTGTTGGCTGTTATGTGCTAAGCTTCTTGCCGCGTTGTTGAATGTACAATTATGTTTATACTCCTCCTTTTCCGGGGTTTTCCTATATAACAAAAAGGGTGCCTTTGGAGCAAGGCTGCTTTCAATCCTCCGTGGAGCTCTAGCAGCATCAGCCGTAGTTCGCTCAGCCAATCCAGGTTTGGTTTACCAATTTTCCATCATATGCCGCTGCTTGGAAAACAGGGGCTCACTCCGTTTCCTTCGCACGAGTAAAGTCTCAATCTCCAGCTCGAGCTGCTGATGTTTCTTTACTCGCTATTTCCTAGTCATGTAATTCTTTCGCCCTTGCTACAGCCAAGTCCTTCGCGTTTCGGATCTCCCACTCAAATTCTTTTAGAGCTCTAAGTTCCGATCCGATGAACAGACCCCCAATCAGTCCATCTACAACGCCCGCTCCAAAACCAAGCGTGCTAAGGAGGATTAGGAGGAAGGCAACAAAAGGGCGCGGCGACCACCAGATTGCAGTGAAGGAGCCAATCGAGATGATTATGGATATACAGAAGTTTGAGAGGCGAAAGTGGCGTTGGCGCCGTTCGCGGCGCGTGTATTTCTCGGTCATGGAGAGAATGGTGTCGTATGTAGTAAGGGGGAGTGCTACAGCCTGATCTTGATTTTGGATGGGACCAGCCCCCCAAAGGTCGGCTCGTTCTTCATTTCTGGTTATGTGTGAAGGGTCCTGAATCCTAGACAGAGTGGTCTCAATGGAGAAATGATCGCTGAGCGAGCAGCCGATGGTAGGATGACGCTCTGTCATGCCGAGCTTGACATCGTGTACGTGCCACTTAGGACCACTCGAAGTTCCTTTATGGACGCCATTGCCCACAAATATGTAATCGAGTCTCTTTGCGTTCGGGTCCGGAGTTGTGCCTTCAATTATGATCTTTTCACCTTTAAACAGCCTCTTCTGCTGCTCTTTAGGCCATCTCCAGGTGTTAGAGACGCTATCAGAAGCTGCTCCATTCTCAGTCAAATTGTACATGACATTAGGGATCTCGCGGCCCCTCCGTCTTTCAACTTCGCTTTTGGCTGGTCCGAGAGAAGAGTCAGGATGCAGTACCCTCCAAGCATCTTGAACAGGCGCATGAGCGGTTATCAGCTGGTGGGCAAGTGAGAAAGGCAGCATGTTGAAGTCTCCCAATCCGAGCACTAGATGGCCCCGCTCGGCAGCACCACGCATCAGCTTGGCGATCTCCCATGCCTGAGCGGTGCGATGACATATATAAGAGTCGTTCGGTTCACTTTCGTAGGGTGCATGGAGGTGGGTGCAGAAAACTTCTGCAACATCTTCTGGACGTGGACCGAGCCGGATCCTGGCACATGCTACTCCTTTTCCCACGAACCAATCTCCCCGAAAAAACGCTGTGGGACGCCCGTTGAGTGGATACCTGAACATATGGGATTCCTCGATTGGCCATTTGGACAGAATAGCAAGGCCGCCTCCGAAGATGCCGCTGAAATAGAATTTTCCATAGGGAAGTATGTGCTTGGTCTGCTCTCTAATGCTATTGTAGTCCTCCTGCGTCCAGCATTCTTGCAGACCAACAATCTCTGGGACGGGACTTGTTATGGCAAGCCGTCTGCCAATCTCGGCCAACCTTTCCTTGCGAAAATGGGAAATGTACTTGAGGCCCAAGCAATTGTAGGTTATGACATTCAAGGTAGTCGGAGTTTCACTGGAAGCGCTCATTTTGCTTTGCTGCTCGTAAAAGAAAGTTCACCCTCGACGCGAGATACCTCAACTCTCGAGATGGAAGGAATTTGGCAAATAGAGTTACACTCATGCAGAATGGAGACTCCTATGATTCTCGAGTACACCAATGAATACACGCGTTTATTGGGTACGTAGTTCCTCAGCTGGAGCCTTTATGAGGTCCACATACGATGCAGAAGACTGCATAGAGACACCGTAACTACAATGCATAGAAAACCCTGCACACAATGCCAAATGATGGACGAAAGTGCATGACGAGCAAACTATTCTGGATATGACACAATTTTATTCACAGCGCTTTAGCGTGCGTCAGGCGCGACACGCGCAGAACTGCTGGCGATCACTCTTAAGGAAAGTGCAGCCCCTACCATTGTCCAAGCTTCCCTGCACTTTCCACCAGAGTAAACATGTCTGCCAATCGATATCCCAAAAGACGACGGGTCAGTGAACGGAACAAAGAAGCGACCCCACCTCCAGAACCAGAGCCCCTCCCTCAACCCGCCGTCCAACGCTACACCAGTTCTCCAGACGAGCTTGCAGGCAAGTTGGACCATCAGAAATTTCATGGCCATCGAAGACCTTCGCAGCCCAGCCGCAAAAACTCGCGACTTGGTCGAGCATCTTCGCAGCCTAAGCGTGGCCGCAAGGGTAGGCGGAAAAGCAATTCTGAGAAAAACGCCGCTCCTGAAACAGACCCCAATGAGCTGATTCTCAATGCTGCTCTCCCAGAAGCAAGCTCCGACGAGTTAAACGCTACTCTTCCCACTGTGTCCAAATCTGCGACCGAAGTAGATCCCAACGAACTCATCCTCGAAGCTGCTACACCTAAAGCAAGCTCCCAAGAACTACAAGCTACAGCTGCTGCTGATGCCGAATATCGACGCAGTCCTGAAAGCCCTGCTATCTCACCCCTATCTGTCTTGATTAACCCTGAGGAGCTGCCTGACGCAGCTGCCCCCTTTGATCAAGATAGCCCCGACAAACTGCCTGAAGATGGTGCTACAACCTTTCAAGACCCTTTCAATGATATGTCTGACGCACCTGCTGCTGCTGTCTCTGCTCAAAATAGATCCGATGAGTTAGCCATAGGCCATACAACCAAACGCCCAATACCCACCTTGATCCGCACGACCACAAATACCACAAGCACATTTCGAGGCAGTTTTAGCAGGGACGTGGAAAGGCCAATCGATAACAGGTATATTAGCACAAGTCCGCCGCCCTACTCCAGAATCAGCACTCCAATCGCTACACCTCGTGAGTTCCCAACACGGCCGCCCCAGTATGTGCCATACAGGCAAAAGATGGTGCTCAAGGGACATAAGGGAGGCGTGGCTGCCGTCCGGTTCTCGCCCAACGGACGGCTGATAGCCAGTTGCTGTGAGTCTACACCCTAGAAACATCTACAGTCCACCGCAGCTGACTCCTTCAGCGGCTGACGCAACAATCAGAATCTGGGATACTGCGACTGGCAAACATCTACACACACTAGAAGGACATCTGGCCGGCATATCTACAATAGCCTGGTCCCCTGATTCGAAAACCTTAGCCTCAGGTAGCGACGACAAGTCGATCCGCCTCTGGGATGTCTCAACAGGGAAAGCCCATCCTCATCCTCTCCAATCCCACTCCAATTACGTCTACGCCCTCTCCTTCTCCCCTCGCGGCAACATACTCGCTTCCGGCTCCTACGATGAAGCGCTTTTCCTCTGGGACGTGAGAACTACGCGCCTCATGCGCTCGCTCCCGGCGCATTCCGACCCCATTGGCGGTGTTGATTTCATACACGACGGCACACTTATTGTGTCATGTGCCAGCGACGGACTGATTCGAATATGGGATACAGCAACAGGCCAATGTCTCCGAACACTAGTACACGAAGATAACGCCGCCGTAACAAGCGTACGGTTCTCGCCGAACGGAACGTTCGTCCTCGCATGGACGCTCGATTCCAGTGTACGGCTATGGAATTACAAAGAAGGCCGGTGCGTAAAGACCTACCAGGGGCATAAAAACGAAAAATACAGCATTGGTGGCGCGTTTGGTGTCTACCATAATGAAGATAAGACAGAGGAGAGAGCTTTTGTTGTTACAGGATGTGAGAGTGGGGACATCTACTCTTGGGATGTCCAAAGTAAGGAGATCTTGCAGAAGGTGGAAGGGCATGAAGGGGTGGTGCTGGGCGTGGATACGTGGAGAGGGGGGGCTTGATGGTCAGTGGTGGACTGGACAAGACGATCAGGATTTGGGAGAGCGATGATGGGATGGGCGAGGAGAAGGTTAAAGAGGAAGAGGGCCACGCTGCGAATGGGATAGAGGAGACAAAGGATGAGATCATGGTTAATGGCGAGGGTGAACATCATGCGGCCAACGGCGAGGCAACAGCTATGGATGTGGATGTGAAAGAGATCGAGGATCATGTCGCAAATAATATTTAAAATAAACCGAGATACCCAAGAGTCTACATCTTTCTCAGGACTCGTACACATTCACGAAAAACAAGGACCAAAGCCCTCTTGATTCCATGCTGTGGGTCGTGTTGAAGTCTGCTTCTCTCACATCCCCGCCCTGTTACTCTTTTCACCTGTAGATACTGTAAAACATACTTGTCTCGCAAATGCGACTCAAAACCCAATCCTACGGTCGTAATAGCCGAGATCTTGTTGAAGATACAATAGAACCTTTTTGCATCCACGGAAATTCTTCCAATGACATTGCATCAGCGCGTTGAGGCTCTCACAGTTCCGGCTTCGTTGAGAAGTCACTGTGAACCCTCCTTTATCCACGGTAGGGGGAAAGTACCAATCCACTCTTCCACTTCTCGCTTCAGCTCGACAATATCTTTGACTTCCTCGCCGTCACCAAGGAACTCCAAGAAGGCTTTGATGCTTCCCGGGTTCTTACGACCCTTCGCTTCAGAATCCTCCTTAGCCTTCTTGTCCAGATGTTGAGTCATGGTAACAGCGCGGTTAACTATCTCTGCTACCCGCGTGAAATCCTCTGGCAGTAGCTTTCGAGTCGTCATGGCAGGCGAACCCATACGTAATCCACCGGGCTTCATGGCTGATTTGTCACCTGGAACGGTATTCTTATTGCTGGCAACTCCCACAAGCTCCAGCACACGCTCCACACGCGCGCCGTCCACACCTTTGTTCTTAAGATCGACAAGCACCAAATGATTATCAGTTCCTCCTGAAACAATGTTGTAACCGAGACCTCCCTTCTCTTTCGAGTTGCCCAGACGCTCCGCCAAAGCTTTTGCATTCAATAGCACCGTCTCTTGATACTCCTTGAACTCGCGAGTCTGTGCCTGGTGAAGAGCCACTGCAAGAGCGGTGATGGTGTGGTTATGTGGCCCACCCTGATGACCAGGGAATACGGAAGCATTGATTGGACCCTCGAGATCGTACATTTCTTTGTTTCCTTTTTTGTCAGTCCTCCGCACGCCCTTCCTGAAGAAGATCATGGCGCCTCTTGGACCACGCAGCGATTTGTGAGTGGTTGTAGTAACGACGTCTGAGTGGGGGAAAGGCGATGGGATGACGCCTCCCGCAACAAGCCCGGAGATGTGCGCCATGTCGCTGAGCAGGTACGCTCCCACTTTTTCAGCTATCTCTCTCATGCGTGCGTATTCGATGAGCCTGCTGTACGCGGAGGTGCCGGCGATGATGATTTTTGGGCGATAGAGCATTGCCAATTCCTCGAGCTTTTGGTAATCAATTAGGCCTGTTGATTCATCAAGACGATATGGCAGAGTCTCGAAATATTTAGAGATAGCAGAGATCTTCTTGGTGGGCGTTTGATATCCATGTGATAAGTGTCCACCGTGGGGAAGATCGAGACCCATGATCCGATCATGGGTATTCAAAAGGGCAGAGTAGGCATATAGATTAGCAGGGGATCCAGAGAGTGCTATCATTCGGTAGTTAGCACAAGGCCAGTGCAGCGTTGTAGAGCTTCGTACGTTGCACATTGACTCCCCATTCCTCTTCACTCAATCCGAATGTTTCCAAAGCCCTTTTTTGGCAAAGCCGTTCCGACTCGTCTATGAATTCATTGCCGCCGTAGTATCGAGCACCAGGGTATCCTTCTGAATATTTGTCTATCGTGGACATCTTTAGCTTTGAACTATCCCAACCATGACTTCTCTCTGCGTACTTTGCATGACACTGCCCAATGCATCGAGAACAGCCTGAGATGTGAAGTTTTCGGACGGTATAAGATTGATGAAATGCTTCTGCCGTCTTTTCTCCTGTTTCCCCCCACATCCGTGAGCTTCATGAAGATGCTAGTTGGGAGTTGGGCTAGATGGCATACTTTTTGTAGAATTTTGTATACAGCCGGGTCTGCTTCTTCCAGGTTCGCAGCAAGCAGCTGATATATGTCAGCTTATTCTTTCAACCGTTTCCAATGAAGAAATTACTTTATGTTGGCTCTCCGGACTCATTGAAGCCATGCCCCGCCGTGACCGCCACTGCCATTGCCATTGCTGAGATGCCTGGCCTTGTAGACCGAGTGGAAGCAGTTGGGTACGAGAGTGAGATAAGCGTAACCAGCATCTGGTACACATGGAAGTAGCCATATCCAAGAAAGCCCTGGAGCAACGAGAGCTGAGTTTGAACCAAGTGAAGTTGGTCCTCGAAGTGGAGAAATGCCTAGAGCCAAGCATTGACCTCACCACGGCGGAAGGAAACACCGGCGCTAGGATAGGATGGTTTTGTATTGGGGCGCCCGGCCAATACATTTGGCGCGTTTTCGTAGAAATTTGAACGGCAACAACTACAATTCAAGATGATGGAGATGACTTTTACGGCTGCTACAACACTCACTCGGATAGTGCAAGCTACTCAAAGTGGGTGATGTTGACATGTCCCGGGTCCACCTCACCACCTTTCAAAGGGACAATTTGAGACTTTCTGATTGGATGAGTTGTTCATGTGTGGTTGAGACTATTATCACGTCAAACCTACTCAGTACTTATCTTTGACTGCTTCCTCATAGCTCTTCTCTGCAGTTGTTTCTGCAGTCTAGTATCTTTTCAGGATATCGCAAGAACTCTTGAGGAGGCTGTGCTGTGAAAGCAAGTCTTGTTCATCTCTGTCTTCGCTTTAGGAGCATGAGAGAAAGAGTATGACCCTCGATTCCCTGTCCCTGGCATACTACCTGATCATCGCTGTAGCTGTAGTCGTTGGTAGTTGATGAATGATACCTTCGACCGTGAACTATGACTTACCTGCCCGGAATGGAGTGCTGACAAGGCCGATCAATTTTCCCCCATCCCTGGCTGTAGCTTGCTACGGAAGAGCCTAATGCTTCCTGGTCCTCCCATGAGCCTTCACCGAGAAGGCCTGTTCATAGGAGAAGGCCTAACAAACTGTCAGTATCTCTAGGACCCACAACCTGATGGCTTACTGCACTTGGGGCAGTACGCTCTCGCAAGGATCCAGTGCGGGAAGACTCTTCTGCCATATTGCCCTTTAGTGGAAGGAATGTCAATTCTAACTTCGATACTTTCAGTCACGAACAGCCTTTACAAGCCGCAAGCTTCATAGCTTGTTCATCCGGACCTTGAAGTTGCTATGGGACGAAAGGCGGATCCCATTCCATATGTCGTTCACTTATTCATCATCTCCCATCACGATTGGGGCCAATTTTCTGTTTTGCATTCAGAACTATTTGGATTTGTGTTGCAAAAAGCTTGCTTCTCATCATTCCTGCTTATTATGCAAAGATCGCCGCTAGGGAGGGGTTGTGGCTTTCGCCTTCTCGGCGTTCCTCGACTTCCATTTTCTGTCAAAAACATCGTCACACCACCACACCACGGCAACAATGGATGAACTTCCTTCCTTGAGCGTTCCACAGCAAATTCACCTGGAATCTTCATTTACCATCTTCACTAGCTCTCGGTGATTGCCAGAAGTGTTGCAAGCCGTGACGATAGATTCAGCAACTACTACTACCATATCAACACCTCGGTGATTTTGTAAAAGGACACTACCTTCTACTTCTCCATACCACAATTGTCCATCAAACTTCATACGATAGAACAGGCGTCATCCCTTCTTGTAAAGTAAGCGTACACGATTAAGCGGGTTAAACCCAGTGGCGAAAAGCGTCAACTTCGGAGTTCGAATCACGCTTATACGCGAGGCAGATATCATCAAACGCGTTCCCAGCTACTCTCATCCTAACACTAGTAGTCACCTCTTCACACCTCTCAGGACCCTCAGACTCGTCTAAGCGTCTGACTACTTATTCCACGATGGTAGGTGCCTGCACAGCTCGTGCATATGGACAAGCTCACATGTACAACACAGCTCTCAAGTCGTCCCACTGGGCGTTCTAAGGCGGGCCGTCGACCCGTACGCGCCATCCGCGACAAGAAACCGCAGCTGGCACCTGGATACATCGATTCAAGTACACTGGTTATCGACGGCGACGACGAGGGCTACGACGAGGATCGTCCACTCCTCAAGAAGCCGCGTCTCGACACAGAATTGATCATCAAGATGGAAGACGACCTTCAACACAATCAGCCACTAAGTGCGATCAACCTCATTAGCCGCTCACCGACACCAGCACCAGACCCATCCTCATTAGCTTACTATCCAGCCACGTGGTCAGCTGTGCAAAATTTCAACAAGATGCTCGGACTTGCTCCTGACGGCACACCCAGGCCAACCAAATCGAGCGTTCAAAAGCGTAAAGCCGGGCCACCTACTACGAAATCGCTCATTGTGAAGGTCCTGTTGCCTCGCGGAATCATTGACAAAAACGCCAACTTCGACCCTACCAAAGTAGGGTTCATGGATCTTCCCGGGGAGCTTCGCAACGAAGTGTATGCTATTGTCTTCAAGAAGAACAAGAACATTGAGTTCAAGGGCCGTAGCGGCTTTTCCCATTCATCGGCTTTTCTCCGCGTTAACAAGCAAGTTCATGTTGAAGCTCGCAAGATCCTGTACGGCGAGAACCGGTTCGTGTTCTCACATAGCGTTGCGCGCCTCGGCAAGTACTATCAGCAGGAGTGGAGGGAGACGGGGTACGGCCACGTTCGCGAGTTTCTCGGTGCTATCGGCCCTGAGAACACCAGCCTCATCACCAACATCGGCATTGGCTTTGAAGACGGAACTCCCTCCGGTAACCCAGGCAAGACTACGAACCAGCGTCGCTTCGAGTACAATGAAGACATTATCTGGATCCTCAAGCATTTGAGCAACTACGGGAAGATCGAGAAATTGAAACTTGGGTTCTCCGGCCGTCGCATGTTCTATGGGACGACCTCCGTTGCCGATTTCCTCCTTGCTCTTAAGGGCGTGAAGACAGACGTTCTTGACTATGGCAATCCATCGTCGATTGGCGAAGAGACTGATTGGTAGGTTCCTTCTCATTATGACTTGAAGATGTAAGGCCCAGATTCTAACAATGTAACAGGTTCTATCGGATGCACTACACCAAGTTGACCAACCACCTCAAAGAACTGCTCAAAGCGGTCATGACTCGCCCCTTGCCGTTGAAGGACCTTAATCCACTCTTGCAATTCTAGATCTACGGAGCCAGCAGATTGACGGACTCCGGCCTTTTGCGATTAAACTCACACGGGGGCTGGCCCGTAAGTCCTAGAGCCCCTCTTGCCGAAAACATTGTCTAATGCATATAGTGACACTGCAAAATTTACTACATGCTCCCGGGCTCCACAAACAACCACGACTGTCGACCAAGTCCACCTACATCATTACTGAAAGAGCTCCACTTTCGTGTTCAGTTCCTTTCTAAGAACATCATCCTACGACCAGCATTTTACCTTTATAATCACGTGTTTACGATCATGCGGAAAATTGCGGGCTTATGTACATATTCATTTCATGAGCATTAACACTATGATAGCTCATATTCTAGCAAGAGAGGAGGATTTTCTAGCTAGATAGAATATCCCCAAGCCGTCACAATCAAAAGGACATTTCTCGTGCAATCTCCGACTTGCCACACATAGTATTTGCAAAATTGATAAAGGGCATTCCAAATAGTTGATACGACCTTCACGAGATGAGCGAACCTCCCTCCCAACGACATAATGCACAATTTCAATTCATCTCCGAGTATCACTGTAATCACACTAACCACCCCAGTGTCTTCACCATGAGCATCATCATTCGTCTCATGTCTCAAGTGAATACGATTCGATTTCGAACAACTTCAAATGGCAATTGAATTGAATTGAATTGAATTGAAAGTAGGATCTAATCTAATTCTATCTCTATGTGCGGTGTAATCAAGGAGTGTAGTAGTGTGTCCGCAACGATAGAAGGCTTTTAGAAGAGAATAGAATAGAATAGAATGAAAAGCATGAGGCCGTCTAGGCATTATTTTGAACCGAAACTGCCTCCGCCCATCCACACAAAAATCCACACTTCACCATTCACCACCCGCCCCTTCACATCATCACCAACCCCGTCATCCACTCGATGCTTCAAGGATGAGAGAAATGACGAGAGGTCTACTCATAAGCATACTCGGCCCCATCCACCGCATCAAGCTCATACCCATCGCCTTCATAGTTCGGTGCGCCCTGCCACATCATTCATTAGCCCTTGTTCTCCTTCCCTTGCCCCCATTCTCATCTACCTATCAAACAAACAATGGGTAATCAGTGAGAACTCACATGTTCATATCCCTCCCATCCTCCCCATCCCCATCCACATCCCCATATCAATCACCATAACCATGAACATACCCATCCATATCCCCCTCCCTATGCCTATGATGCTTAGGCCTCCGATGATGATGGTAGTAGTCAGACGGCATCGTCTTAGTCGTAGGCGTGAATGTAAACCCTGTGCTTGAGCTTGGGCTCGTAGCGAGAGTCGTAGGAGCTTCGGTGAGGGAACAGGGGTCACTGCTCGTTATGGGCGTGAGTGGGGAGGTGGCGGGGGGCCGGAGAGGGAAATGCCGGTGGCGGTGGCGGTGGGGCCGGGGGTGGATGTTATGTTGCCTCTTGTTGCACTCTCGGAGAGGGAGGGGATGGTTGTGGCTGTTGAGTTGAGGGAGTTGGTTGTTTTTGCGGAAGCGGAGGGGTCACTGGTTTTTGAGGTCAAGTTCGCTGTTATGGCGCTTTCGGATAGGGAAGGCTTCGTGGTTCTTGTTGCCGAAGGATCTCCGGTGGTAGCGCTCTGAGAAAGAGAGACAGCTGTGTCAGTGCCAATGGTGCCCGTACCCGTGCCGCTCACTCCGCTTGCTGAGATGCCTGAACCAGTGGGGAATGGGAAGGGTGGGAGTGAATATGGATATGGTGGGTAGGAGAAGCCTGGAGGAAATACGCCGCTTGCGGTGGGGAAGGGGCGTGAGGTAGCACTCTGGAAAATACCTGTTCCTGTGCCCGTGCCAATGATACCGCTTCGTAACGGGACTCGGGAGAAATTGCCTCTGATGGTAGCACTCTGGAAGATCCCTGTACCTGTGCCGATAATCCCACTTCCTGTCAGAGAGAACATAGAAGAATGGAAGGGGTATGGTCCATGAGTGATGCTGGCAGTAGGGTCGGAAGAGTTGGCTGTGAGGGGGTTGGCGCCGATGGTGCCAAAGGAGGTTGCGTTACTTGATATTGATGGGAAGCCACTGATCGAGCCGAGGCTTGTTGCATTGCTGGAAATCGACGGGCTCCCTGAAGGAGTAAAGATGGGGGGAAAGCTGAAGGAGTACACGATACTGCCGGTGGAGTAAGCAGTGCCGCTCTGGCTCAGTGAGACGTTTCCATAAGGAGCGGTGCTGCCACCTTGGCTGAGCGAAAGAGGAGCAGTACCACTGGGAACACCAGTTGAGAGAGTAGATTGGCTCAATGTAACGTTGCGCTTAGAAGTGGCTGTAGGGTCAACGGGACTTATGGTACCAGGAACGGTGCGCCTAGGAAAACCTGTCGAGGGTGCTGACTGGCCCAACGAGAACGAGTAGTTGCCATATGGAGCTGACGTTGGGACAATGGTGCCGGGAGAAGTCCCGCTGCTCACACCGGTGGAAAGAGCGGATTCACTTAATGAAGACGGATCGAAAGGTGCTGAGGTCGGTCCGATGGGGCTGATAGTGCCTGG
This sequence comes from Lepraria neglecta, assembly GCA_033220425.1. Lineage (NCBI taxonomy): Eukaryota > Fungi > Ascomycota > Lecanoromycetes > Lecanorales > Stereocaulaceae > Lepraria > Lepraria neglecta. The sequence goes on along the minus strand of CM065648.1, from coordinate 3,627,781 downwards.
AAGAGTCCCGCTCGGGATCCCAGTTGAAAGAACAGACTGGCTCAACGAAGAGTTGCCAAAAGGTGCTGAGGTGGTCCCGACTTGACTGAGTGAAAGGGGAGCAGTGTCGCTGGGAACACCAGTTGAAAGAGCGGACTGGCTGAGCAAACTAACATCTGCACTAGTACTTGTTGGCTCAGGCAAAGGAGGAAGCCCGGGGAATGAGTAGCCGTAGTATTGGCGTGCATGGACTCGCGGCGGAATAGCTGTGGATAGATGGTTAGCGATTGGAGCAAGGCATCCGTAATTGTGAATATCAGAATGGGCTTAGAGTACAGCCGCAGACAAGAGGGTTCGGTCATTGCTATGCTAACACCTTTGTAATTTGATGTAGACTGATTCAACGTATTCTTCTTGTAATGAGAAGCACAAAGATAGCAAGCAAACCACTATATCACTTACCAGGCCTAGGGTCTGCAAGAGCAAAAGCAAACAAGCCACCCATGCATGCTAGCTCTGATAAATACATCTTGAACGCTATCGTTCCTGCTAGTTAGTACGATGAGTTGAACTTAAGATTGCAACGGACAAGCAATAAAGGAATGAAAGTCAAAAGCGCAATGCTCTCGAGAGTAGCTGCTGGGGGGATGTCTTATAAGACCTCCGGTCAATGATGTGAAGACTTGACCGAATATTGCCTTGGAAAGTTTATATTGCAGGTATCCGTTCTTCTCTTTGGCAAGTATGAATCCGTCGATGCAAGGTCAGACCAGGAAAAAGGACTTTCTTGCCCGATCCCAAAGAGCATCCCACCTTGAGCCCTGAAACCCAAGTCAGGGTATTTGATATCTGCATGGGTAAAAGACGGTAAGTGGCATAAGCCACTGATAGCAAACAATGGTGAAACCCATTTAAATGCATGCCGAGCCGCGACCTAGAGGGAGTCTTTGCAAAGATCTCAGATTTTGAATTGAATTGTGGGTCCGGGGAATAGAATTGTGCAGATGCATATCGAGAATCCCTGAAGTTGCAGCGGAAGATTGCGATAAACGTACATAACCGTTGCACGGAAGTCGGGCCCATCGGCCTATCTTTTAACGAAAGATTCTAATTGGAATCGATCGTCATAAAGCTGAAGGGAGTCTGCAGGGACGACCTGTCATAAACGGTCAGGTACGCAAAGGTGGAATTGACTAGGAAAAGCGACGTAAACGAATTTGGTGAAGGAAAACGGACCGAGTGCTCGTTTAGCTCTCTTTGAGCAGGTGGCTGCAAGGACCACTGACTGAACATAGCTGCGGAAACTAGGCTATAGACTGTAGAATTGTCCCAGCGAGGAGCAAGCCGACAGCTGTCGTCGGGCCAGGTACGCGCAAAGACCCTGCGAGGTGTAAGTAATTGTCAGCTCGAGGTCGGTTCGACTAGGAACCAGGTCTGTCAAGGCCAGGCAAATCCGCCGGCCAATAGAAGGTGTAGTCTGGACCTCGCGGCTGAATCCTGGCATTTCATTTGCACTTAGAGATTTTGAGTATGACGGGGAAACCGATGATAATGGAGTTGCGACTCATACAGTAAATGCGTGGAGATCGTCGGCGGACGCGGGCCAATGTCCCCCTTTCACCAACTTAGTATGATCGTATGACCACAGTGGTGCCTTGCATGCCAATGCACCGACGCCGATCTCCATTGATAAGGGTTAGATGAACTACGAAAACGTGAAGGTAGTACATCTGACAATGCTTCATATCTCATTCAGGCAACATGTTCCCTCGGATCTCGCCGGCAACGGCTAACGAATGCGAAGTGGCGATACTCTGATTCCCTGGAATCACTTGCTTGCTCAAGGCTACTGAGGCCCATGACACATGGTAGTAGATAAGACTGGGATCTGACGAGCCATAGTTCACCGGCTTGAAGAACTAATGGCTTGGCCACGGCGAGCAGCTACAAACCCCTAGATCTCATATCAAGAGCGCTTGTTGCCGTATATCTCGCTGGCTAGGATTATTCTCGTTGATCGCTATTGGAATAGTGAGGAATGGTCAAGGGTGATCGAAGTGCATGCGCTCAAACAATCTGGCTGATTTAGTGGTCTTTAGCATGTTGCAAGCCTTTCGGTTTCGCCACCACCACTGGGTTGGTCGTCATGGACATGTTTCCCGCCGAACCTAGCCAGAATGGTATTACCTAGTATCACTTAGCTGAGAAGTAATACGTTCGGGATTTGGCGTCTCGTCTCGTTCCACGGCGAAGTTTCCTCGAGGCTCTACCGAGTCATGTCGATCGAGTTCTGGATACCGCAGTAGCCTCAACATCCCATCAGTAAGCTCGGACCGTGAGCTAGCAACAACAGTCTTGGCCTCATCCAAGCCAGAACGGTCAAAGAATTTGGCTGTTAAAGGACAATGCGAAGGCTGTGATTCTCTGTGAAACAGTCCCAATTCCAAATCATAGACCCAATTGGGCGGTCACACCTCCTTTTAGCAAGCCGGCACAGCACAGCTGGACAGTCGTAACACCATCGACGGCAATAGGTCAGTTTCCCAAAACAAACAGTCAGCGTTCTCGGTCCTTCCGCTGCCCCATCTCTTTGTCGAAGTCTCTCAAGACGATCCTCTCAATGACCTATGACTTACCGGCTAGACACCTCAGCTTCTCTAGCAACGTTCCAATGATTTCGTCGACGGCACAACTGATCAGCAACGTTACGGCTCGGAAGAACAGAGCGTTTTCAGCGGCCCGAGCCAGGTCACTAGACGCGTTAAAGCGATCATTAGCGAACCCTAGTTCCCCACTGTAGGCGAAGCCAAGGCACGACAGAGGCGGGACAAGACATCTTGAGGGTACAGAAACAGGTGTGCGGCGAATAGGACGAGGCTCTGCGAGACAAGACGGAAAGGCTTTAACGGAAAGTGGCGGTTTATTTACCTCGTCCATATCAGCTATACATATGCACAACCTGTCGAGAATGCGGGCAATTATTTGTTATGTGAAAGCCGTTCTCATACAACCCTGCTTCGTCTTCCGCTTTCTTCAATTGTTTGAGGGTTGTAGGATTTGCATTGATGAGGATTTCAGGAGGAAGAGCCCAGCACGATGCAGAATCTGATGCACAGAAATAGAAGTACTCTGGCGAAGAATAGAGCATAGTGGGTTCACGAGAGGCAAATATTAAGGATGCAAATCCTTCTGCTCCTCTGCACGATCAAGCGAGACCTGGGGCAAAGAGTGTTGCCGCTTTGATAATCCATGGTTAGGATGGTAGCTGGGAGGACTAGCATGTCCCCTATCATAAGTCCCCACCGAACCCTGAGTAGCTGATACGCTTTACCTCCAACGAAGATGATAGGGGCGCGCGAGCAAGAACCTGTCTTGGATGGGCTGCTGGCGGCTTTTGCCATTCACCGTGAAAAGCCGCGAAAAGGTGAGGATGACGCGAGGGAGGGGCGGATTGCGAGCATTGAGGAGGCTCGCCGCTCGGAAGGAGGTCGCCGGGACAGCCAATGGTAAATTCTTCTCCAATCAGCTTCTAGCGTTTTTAGCGGTCTTAGCGCTTCGGATCGTACCCTAAAATGGAAGTTCCTTACGGGATAGTCTCCTGATGCTTGGTGAAGCTTACCTTGACAACGAGAATCAGAATCAGCGATCAGCATCAAAGACTCGATCTAAAAAACAGCTCTAACATTGCGATAGTAGTCTCTGGCAGCTACTGAGGTAGCCGGACCCTGATTCACCTACGCCGCTGGTGATTGCACCTCGCGGTGTAAGCTCTCCACCAATAAAGAAGCTAAGCCAAAGCGCACTAGCTGAGTATGGCGCCACAGGCCGTCAAGCTTCTTGGTAGAACGCCATTGCGGAGACCATGACAGAGTAGATCTCTCTCACAGTGAGCAAATTCGAGTCGGAGGCTCAACAGAGTACTCCGTACGGAGTAAGTAGTGGTAAGTGGCTAACTTTGCGAAAGCATGCGCGTCACCCCGATCGAAGCACTCGCAACGGCCTTGGATTGGAGGAAGAGGATGCAAGAAGTATGGATGAACTTCTAGAAGGAGGTGCGATCCAACTGCTCCAAATTTTAGCCAATTGGTGTCTCACTTTCCTTGGACGCTAACCGAGTAACCTCGGAACTATGAAGATAACGATGCAACCCCTGCCCCTCATCCTTCACATGCCTTTAATGGCCGGACCAAGGCCAGCCTGTATATGGCAGGCAAGCCCACCTCCAGGTGGTTCGCCTCCTGGAAGAGAGCAATTATCGATACTTTCACTTCATCATCTATCAAGTACACAGCCATCGAAATGAACGAACGCAGTGTCGGCCCGGCAGAGTTCCATGCCTTGGAGGTCCAGCCTCGCAAAATGTCCATGATGGACGCTGCTGGTGGCACTGACATTGGCGGCGCCGAAGTCGATACCACCAATGCCAAACCTATAGCTCTCATGGATAAGGAAGCTCTAGGAGCAGAGTCCTCTAGTCTCGCATCATTCGAAGGCGACGAACCGACCGAAGAGGAGAGACACACCTTGAGAAAGGTCTCGGACAAGCTCCCATGGTCGGCTTTCCTCGTTGCCATGGTTGAATTATGCGAGCGATTCACCTACTACGGTCTTTCAGGCCCCTTCCAAAACTACATTCAGAACTCATACCACGACCCCAACGGCCTTCCAGGCGCAATTGGTATGGTTTCCCCGTATGCGGTCATATTAGCGACACTAGATGCTGACAGTGGATAGGTCTGGGAGAGACTGGAGCGACTGGCCTGACCGACTTCTTTCAATTTTGGTGCTATGTCACGCCAATCCTGGGCGCTATTGTCTCTGATCAGTATCTCGGCAAATACAACACCATCTTATACTTTTCCATCGTCTACTCATGCGGCGTCCTAATCCTGGTTTGCACTGCATTGCCGACGGCCATCGAGCATGGCGCGGCTTTGGGAGGTATCATAGTGGCAATGGTAATAGCTTCCAGCTGTATTTGGAAAACGATGACTGATGGTTTTGACAGATTGTGATCGGACTGGGCACCGGAGGGATCAAGTCCAATGTCAGCCCGCTGATCGCAGAACAATACCGTGGCACCAAGCAGACGATCAAGGTGTTGAAGAGTGGGGAGAGGGTCATTGTTGACCCCGGAGTCACAATTCAGAGAATCTATATGGTCAGTCCTTCTCGAGTCGAAGATCCAAGCCTTCGCTAAGTCTTAATACAGATATTCTACATGTGCATCAATGTCGGTTCTCTCTCGTCTATTGCTACCACGGAAATGGAACAACATACCGGCTTCTGGACTGCCTATCTTCTCTGCTTCTGCCTATTCCTTGTCGGTATCGCAGTCTTACTTGCAGGAAAGAAACACTACATTGTGCGACCCCCTAGAGGCTCAGTAATACCAAACGCATTCAAGGCTATGTGGATTGGGCTCAGGAACAAAGGCAATATGGGTAAGCTGGCCTTTTCCCCTTTAGCCAACGTAGGCTTCGTACAATACTGATAATGTTGCTAGAGGCCGCAAAGCCTTCTTACCAAGAGGAATACGGACGCAAGTATAAGACGCCTTGGAATGATCTTTTCGTTGAGGAAATCGAACGCGCACTTGTTGCTTGCCGAGTCTTCGTCTTCTACCCTATTTACTGGGTTGTCTATTCGCAAATGCTGAACAACTTCATTTCTCAAGGTACGCAATCCAGATGGCTCCCAATACTCCCATGAGCGATTTTACTGACTCGTTCTAGCTGGTGTTATGGAACTGCATGGCATTCCTAACGACATCATGCAAAACATCGACCCTCTTACCATCATCATATTTATTCCGATCATGGACCGCCTAGTTTATCCTCTATTCCGCAAGTTTGGTATTCCGTTCCGCCCGATAACCAGGATCACCATGGGATTTGTCTTCGCTGCCCTCTCAATGGCATATGCTGCCATAGTCCAGCACCTCATTTATATCTCTCCACCGTGCTACAACGCACCGCTCGCCTGCCCGGCTGCCAACGAGACCTCGCCAAATCAGGTGCATGTGGCTGTACAGACGCCTGCGTATCTCTTGATTGGTCTATCCGAAATCTTCGCCAGTATCACTGGGCTCGAGTACGCATTCACCAAAGCACCACCCTCAATGAAGTCTTTTGTCATGTCCATATTCCTGCTTCAGTCAGCTTTCGGGTCCGCTCTTGGAATTGCCCTTGCGCCGACGGCTAAGGATCCGAAGCTAGTATGGATGTACACTGGCCTTGGCATTGCGACTATCATTACAGCAGGTCTCTTCTGGATATGCTTTAGGAAGTATAATGCCACAGAAGAGTCGATGAATGCACTAGAGGACAAGGGCGAGAAAGCTGTTATGGCTGACCAGATTGGGGGTTTAGGGCACAGGGGTATGAGTGTGGGCGGAAATACCGACGCGAGGGACATGGAAGAAGCCAGAGGGAATGCTCATTCAACAGGACTCATGAAGAATCCTGTATGAATTGGAAAAGGGTTGTGGGAGATAAGTGAGATTTGAAACATTACTATTTGTAGGTCTTTGGACGAGGTTGATATTGGATCAGCTACTTGCTTCTTCATGTCATCATCTCAACTATTTGATACCAACAAATTGAACAATATGAAAACAAAACATCAAGACACTATTACCAAGAATTCTAGAGTATGCTCTTCTTTAAAGTGCCCAGCAAGATCAAGGCTATCCGGATATTTCCGGGGAATTGTATGTAGATGCCAAGCTGTCCCCCATTCCTCCATTTTCTTTCATACAAAAACCTGCCTGTACATCATCCTCACAAAAGGATAGTTGCCAACGGAAATCAAGTCCATCAAACTTTCGACGGCAGGATGGCGACCAGGGTCCTGTCGGATATGTTGTTTTTGCCAAGTGTGCCACGGTCTAGGGTGAGCGCCGCTTTATTCTCGCGCGACGCGGGTGACCGTCGCGCGAGCCTTGGTCCTGGGTGGTCCAGGGTAACTATAACCCCCTTGGAGGTGGGTGAGCTGCTGCCTGATTACTATTCTTATCAGAAACCATTACGTATCTCTTTCACCGTCCAGGGTAAGCGGTTTATTACTACATAAGCTAATAGCCAAGTTAAGATTCAGGCCGTTCTAGATCTAACTTTCGAGCGCGTATCTCGATAGAAAAGCGGCGATAATAGGAAAGATATTTACTATTAACTTCGCTCCCTATCTTCTTTAATACTCTTAACTCGCTCCTTATTTACTTTTACCCTTACATTTATCCTTTCTCTAACTACTCTCCTTTAGCCCTAGTAAGCCTTATTCGCTTGCTTAGTTATCCGCTCCTCTTCTATTATTATAAATTTATCTTTATTTACTTAATTTTACTAATTAATTAATTAATTTTTTATGATTCTTGAAAGTGTTAGAAAATTCTGTGACCTAGAAAAAAGTTAAATCCACTATGAAAAGTACGGAAACGTACGAATTCTACCCTGAAACTTGAAGCGAGTGCTGACTTTTGACAGGGAACTATACGTAGCGATGTCTCCAGCCCAGGTAATACCGAAGCGGAAGCGAGATTCTACCGTGGTAGTTACGATCCTTTAGGATATGCCGGGGTCGCTGTCGGCAGGAGGTCCACACCAGTTGATCGATCGGACAGTCGGATTTTCCATCCTTGATACGAGTTAAAGCCTGGCATAAGAGCTTTCATATTATACATTATCCTATAACTATCCGAACAATCAGAACGGATGAGAAGGTCTCAAGGTGCGCATCAACGATGAAAATTCACAGTAGAGTCACAGAAACAGAGAGCAATCAACCATAACCGATAAGAAACGCCCTCCAGGATTACACAGACGCTGTGAATGAGCATCAACCCCCATACAAACAAATAAAACGCTCTCTCGTAGTTCCCGTTGAGCTCAGCAGCACCTTACGCCCTGTCACCACGTCTCCCGCCTCAATCCCAACCTCAACCGCCCCACTCTCGCCATCTGCTCCAAGACCAACGTTTCCATTCTCAGCACCGATTCTCTATACAATGTCTGAGTCGACCAATCATATGAGCAAAGCAGCGCTCGTTGCATGCCACCTTCTTCGCCGCACAACACCACCGCGACAGGTGGTTTGACAGCCGAGAACAAAGTTACAGTCAAGGTATAAGTATCGACGAGGGTAAAGATTCTTTCCGTTCCCATTTGAGCATTGATAGCTTGCTTGACTTTTTCGGCCGTCTCCGGATTAGTGATTGGATCCTGACCGATGCATTCGCCATATTCGTTGGGTGCGTGTACCGAGAGCGGACTTCCATTAGTGCTCCACTTGAGATGTCCCATGTCAGCGCCGAAGATATGCTGCTCGATCGTTGCAATGTCCATGTAGCCTTCGAAGCCGAAGAACCAGGCCTGGGTGCCCCAAATCTTGCCTGTGTAGAGGACCCGAATAATGTACGGAGATAGGAGGATGAAGAATAGGGCGATACTGAGAAACATTGCACCAATAGCAATATATATTTGACTGCCGGAAGTGCTTTCGCCGTTGGCATTTTCTGCGTTTTGTAGTAAGACGCCATTGCTAAGCAGTGATATGCCGACGATGAACAAGTACGAGGTGGACCGGAAAGCGTAACGGAAGAAGAATCGCCGCCAGCTGTCTCGTATGAGGTTGGCCACGTGAGCGAACGCCTTCCATCGGATTGCGGCGGCATAGCCGCCATCTATGATCACGGTATCATCGTCTGCGATCCCGCATACCTGCGTCGATGGGATCACATCCCAGAGTGAAACGCCCCATTGGTCTTCCATTTCGTACCAGGGCCGACTCGGCGTACTCGGAAGGATACAGATGAGGCGCTCAAGCAGGAGATCGTTATCATTGGCAAGAGACAGGCGCGCGAATGCTTGGAAAGCAGTGTCGGTCTTCACGATGGTAGGTCTCCGCCTTAGAAGCCCCATCAAAGCATAGGCCATATCGCCTTGAAGGTAAAACCCTTTTTGTCGGTTGTGTAAGCAACGCAAAGCAATTGTGACAAGCTCCAAGGAGCTAAGGATGAGGTTGCCTTCATAATGATCGATCAACTCCCGAGAGATAGGCGCATCTCCCCAGAGCGTGGCAAAATTTCGCTTGTGGAATGTCATCGGCTCGTCAATGTTCGCGTTACGAGCGTATACATGGATGTCGCTATTGCTCGGGATCAACAAGACTTCGGGCAGAGTCCAGACCCTTGTGCCCCATTGACGAAGCGCCGTCGTATCGACACCGGGATGCTCTTTGCCAATTGGGTTGGAGACCGCGATTATCAGACTACGGGCGCCGCGGACAACGTCGCTGATACGCCACACATTGTTTTCTTGTTCTTCTTTAGTTTTCCCCAAACAGGAGCATCCGACCCAGTATGCTTGGACGCCGGCAGCTCGGGCAGCGTGTTCGCCGACATCGTGAAGAAACAACTGCTCCTCTTCCGTTCTAAATTGTTCCGAGGTATACGAGACGAGTATGTATGTCGCTTCAATACCGCGTTCCTCTTTCCATTGCGAGACTTCGCGTGTCTCCATACCCTCCGTGTTTTTGAGAAAGCAAAGGTACTTCGGCTCGACCGGCCGTTCCGAAATGGGATTGAGTGCGCTTTTCGTCGCCTGACCACGTTGGGGTTGTAAAGCAGCCGAAGGCTGGAAGAGGCCGTGTGATTGATTCGACATTTCAATCTTACCTTCTTGTGGGTTCCTTGCATAATATGGGTATCCCCAGAACTTGTATGGCAGTGAATCGTATTTACCTCCGTTACGAACTTCTCCAGAAGCTTGCACAGGATAGATCATCTGATACAAAGCGGATCAGCAGGCAGTAGTACCCTATGCGAAGTTGAGCTTACGAGCAACAGAATGGCAACACACGAAGGGATCCATTTTAAGCCCATCATAACGAGATCTTCACCCTTGACTTCTCGATCATCGGTAGGCAAGGAGTGAAGGACCCAATTCGCTACTTGAAGTATCAAGGGACTTTGATTACGAATGAAAGTCCGTCTCCAAGTGCTGTTTGGATTGGCATCATAAATCGCCTGTGTGCTCTGTACGAACAATTTTGCAAGATGGCCGTCGTATGGACTCAGATAGTAGTCGTCGGAGGGGAAGTTTTTCGCTCGTTGCATCATATCACAGTGGCGGCGGTCATTACCTGGACGAGTAATGCCAGGAAATTGGTAAGTATTAGGCCACTTTATTCTCCACTGCGTCCTTGGGTGAAGTGCGTTCATGTATCCTTGCTCAGCGGGTCCTCGATACTAGATGAATAAATCAGCCCAGGGTACTTTGCATCATCCGAAGTTACGACGAACATAGGCGTGCGCTTCTTTCGCTTCTTTCGCTTCCGAATCGGGACTGGCTTCATTGTTCACCTGCGCGTTTCATTACTTCCTTGCTTCATCAAAAAGTCGTGCATGCGGCGAATCGTAGATTTCTTGTTTGGGGGTGGGAGGTTCCCTACCGGCCATACTTGAGATGGTCCGTATGAAGGTGCACGAGCATATGGAGCTCCCGGAGGGTTCTGGGGTGGGATGCTCGCCATGGGATAGTTTACGTTGCCCTTTGGATGTCAGCTCAGTTCTCGTATTGGGGCTGGCAATAGCCTACCTGAGTTGGTAAGCCGGAGTGAGGATTTTGAGGTGATTGCTGAGCTTGGTTAGGGTATGAAGGCTGGTGTCCATTTTGAGTCGGGAAGTATTGTCCAGAATGCGGGCTCTGCGGTGATTGAGAAGACTGGTAGGTGTTATACCCAGATGGGGGAGAACGTGGCATAGGAATCAAATGCGAGCTAGATCCATACTGCGCTGGCTGTATTTGTGCCTGCCCCATCCGGACCCCGCCATGCGAAGCAACAGTGTTATTTGGCTCCGGACTATTTGCGGCAGGAGAAGACGAGCCTAATGTTTGTTGCATATGCGCTTGGCGAAGGCGAACCTCATTCGGATCCATGTCGCCACCATGTGAAGGTTTCATGGTGGCAATCCCACTTGGGCTATTCGCAGAATGGGCAGAAGACGCGGAGGTATACTGTGCCTGTGCTTGACGAAGCCGGACTTCGTTGGGATCCATATCTCCACCGTGTGAAGGTTTCATGGTGGCAATCCCACTTGGGCTATTCGCAGAATGGGCAGAAGACGCGGAGGTATACTGTGCCTGTGCTTGACGAAGCCGGACTTCGTTGGGATCCATATCTCCACCGTGTGAAGGTTTCATGGTGGCAATCCCACTTGGGCTATTCGCAGAATGGGCAGAAGACGCGGAGGTATACTGTGCCTGTGCTTGACGAAGCCGGACTTCGTTGGGATCCATATCTCCACCGTGTGAAGGTTTCATGGTGGCAATCCCACTTGGGCTATTCGCAGAATGGGCAGAAGACGCGGAGGTATACTGTGCCTGTGCTTGACGTAGCCGGACTTCGTTGGGATCCATATCTCCACCGTGAGAAGCCGGCGGTGAAGCAGGGGAGGTATAAGGCGCTTGTGGTGACATGTTCAGCGTCTGAGAGGGCTTTTGAGGCGACTAGAGAACCATGATAAATCCGTTAGTCGGTGTGCAGAAGATGTCAGGAGCCTGGATCGCACCGCTGTTGGTGAGAGCAACACTTCGGAACAACTCAAATTACACTCAAGGTTGATAGCTCTTGGGGCGACTCTTCGACACACAGTAGAAAGAACCACGTCCACTATCTGTGAGAAAGCGTTGTCTATACGATAAGTAGGCCGAACACTTCACATTCAGGTCGTGGACCACTAATGATAAACAAACGAGGAGTCGCGTGTATCACCTGGAGAAAAGACGAGGAGGAAGAGGGCAGAAGGGGAATTCTACGGCTATTAGTGAGTCATAAGCTGACGAGCCAAAGCTGTGCGCCGTGCCTAGATCAGTGAATAACAAGACGGGGTTGCCCCCCTTTACAATGCAGCTGAGGGGTGGCCAAAGGGTGGCTGGCCGTTTCGGGTTTGAATCGGGACACAGTGCTGCTCCGACAGTCGATTTCCATACTGCGGCTTTTTTGTAATAATAATTTCGAAAAGATGCTTGAACTGTATATACGAATTCAAAGCTTTCCACCAATCACATTGTTCTGTTGTTCTCTTTGTGTCACATCGGTGATCGATCACTTGGGGGCGCTTTGGGAGCCTCGTTTAGGGCTCTAAGAATAGGGGCCCGATACACCTGCATCATCCCCACACGTACGCCCCGTTTATGTGATGAACCAGAACACAAGGCTGTCTGCCTCCGGGAAACTCCGCCTGATCCATTCTAGTTGCCTGAGCTGAAAGCCAATCGTGAATTAATTGCACACGTTATTCGTGATTGGTGCATATTCCCTGCAAGCGCCAAAGGCCATGTCCCAATTCGTGTTCTGATATGCGCCCTGCATGACGCCCAAACTGCCTCACGCTCGCTCGATGCTACCATCCCCTAATCAATGTCTCGCTCCTTAGCATTATTAGTGACGAAAAGGGGCGTTACGATACGAACGACGTCGATTCTAAAGTACGCTTAGCTACTTATGGACTGCCCCTAGGACGAAGCAGCATGCAATGCGGAAGAAATTTTATTTCTATGATAGAAATAAAATTTCTTCAGAAGCCTGCCAAGACGTCCAAAAAGCGTTTGGTGGACGACACTTGCCCAAAAAGTTAAGATTTGCAAGCGTAGAAAACGACTGCTAAACCTCTGAATTGGGTTCCTCATGCTTCTAACAATCTTTACAATCTGTCGAGTCTTCTGCACTTCTTCATGATGGCGGCCTTCTACCACGATAGTAGTCGAAAGAACGTATTTGCTGACAGTGTCAGACAACGCGGCCCCGTCAGCGGGCCCGAGATGTGCCAGATTGATCTGCTTGAGTGGTCTCCAGGTATTAGCGTGTCTCCTTGTCACGAAGTCGACGTCGGTAAAATACGCTCCATTCCCTGTGCTCACGTACGTCTCAGGGAATACTATTACAACACAGCGGTTAATCGAGACCAACGCCCAAGCTCTACGTTCCAGAGCTCAGCCACGCGTGCAGATTGTGTATGACCAGCCCTTCCGGTCCGCTACGCTGCTGATGATTTTCCCTTTTAAGCTTTGCGCCTTTAGATATTGCCCACCACAAGTCAGGAGCTGGCATTCAAGCGTTATTTGACAAGTATTCCATCCCTACAGACTTTATATCCCAGCGGTTAGAGTCAGTGACGCATTCGTTCAATGCCACTTACGACGGGTCAAGCTACTGTACGCCTAATCACTGCCTATGTTCTTGGTCTCCGCTGATCGCGAGTACCAGCTTCCTGGTTTCATTTCCTTTGTAAAAATGTGACAGTCTACAGCGTCCCTGGTCAACCATCGAGGATTGCTGATCCGCGTGGAAATGTACTCAGTCAAGGGGACTGGACATGGATTCGCACGAGTGTATTCATGAGATGGAGTAACTGTCACGACAAGGACAAGGCTTCCGTGGTTCTCGTTATCTTTAGCGCTTCACCAGAATTGAGAGGTCGATGCCAACGGTTGTGGGATACTGAGCTATCTGGAGTACTAGTGGATCCTTTCAGCCTCTTTGTGATCTGTTTGGACGAATTATGGCTGCAAGCCCAGAGCATTGTCAAGGTTGTTCAGGATGAGTTCAGCAAGATGGAGCGCGTAAGTCAACTTGAAGGATAACGTAAGCCATCTAGAGAAATGCGAACCATAACACGGGTTTCTAGACCGCCCTCGACCTCGCACTCGCGACAGCGACAGAAATCGGCGATGGTCATCATGATTTTGTCGGACTCCACAACATGGCAAAGCACATAATCTACCTCAAAGAGGGTTCTGACGCAGCCTTGTTAACAACCTCGCACTTGCAGGAGTTTCATCAAGAGCTTCTGAAGCAACCGCCCCAAGGCCAAGATGCCGAGCCTACCATGCGCCTAACCTGCCAAATGCTCAAACAAAAAGCTGTGCAATTCGAAGTATGGAAACTGCGAATGACCAGCCTGGAACAGCGGGTGCAGAACGTCATCAACCTTGTAAGAAAAGGGTGAGATCGCAAATCTCTGACTTGATGCTGACTGCCTTTCAGTCTTTCAACGTGGTTGCTCAGCATGACAGTCACGTCATGAAGAATGACAGCAAATCCATGAAAGCCATCGCAATTGTGACCGTGGCATTCCTCCCTCTAGCCACTATTGCGGTACGAGACCACTCGTTCCTCAAGGGTTTATACGACACTAACAAAGGAAGAGCAGGCAGTTTTCGGCTCCCAGTTTTTCAATTTCGATACTCAAAGGAGGAAGATTCTAGTCGCACATAACTTTTGGATCTTTTGGGCCCTAATCGTGCCTTTTAGCCTCGCAGTCTTCTTTCCGTATTACTATCTACACCATTCTCGAGGTCCAAAACAGGAACCTTTGCCCAAAGTCATAAAGCAGAAGCATCTTGTGTCTCCGTGAGCTGCCTCTTATGCTATAGGGGTATGGGGTTAAAGTGCTGCTGTTTCGTACTTTATCATAGGAAATAATACTTGAATCGCTGTAGTGTTGAGATATCCTCCTTATAAGCATCTCGAACACAACAAATATGTTTTAAGAACTTCTTCGTCGTTGCGCACGAAAACACCTCGCTCTTTATCTATGGTATTGGTCGAAGTATGCGCCGCTGACGAAGGCAAACAATGATCTTCGATGATTCAGGGGGAAGCCCTTTTACGCTCTCAGGATAGTGTGATTACCAATTAAGGCCACGGTGCATGCTCCCTCTCTGGAAGGCGTCTACTCCCAAACATTCCAAGTCTTGAAACCCGGTGGTATATTCGGAGTATACGAATGGCTTACGATTGACAATTATAACAACGAAAACGCGCATCATAGAGAGATACAATTAGGCATTGAGTAGGGCGATGGCGTTTCCAATATGGTTACGGTATCCGAGGGTCTTGAAGCAATCAAGGCTGCTGGCTTCACACTCGAAATGCATGAGGATCCTGTAGACAGAGCTAATGCCAGCCGTGGTACTATCCTTTGGACGAAGACTTGAGAATGGCTGGGAGTATTGGGGATGTACTCACGATCGCTCGCATGACCGAGCTTAGCAGGTACCTTGCTCACGGAGTAGCTGGAGGATTGGAGAAGATCAGTATTGCGCCAAAAGGAACAGAGAAAACAGCCGACAGCCTTGGATATACCGGGGATTGTCTCGTCGCTTGTGGAAAGGAGAGGGTTGTTACGCCTATGTTCGAAATGATCGCAATGAAGCCTGCGGCTTGAAATATCGTGTGAGAAACCGTAAGTGGAAGGCAAAGTAATAGAGAGTAAGATAGAAGATTCTTATTACAAGAGTCGCTTTATAAAGGAAATAAGCCAGATTTATTAATTGATATTAGAAAAAGACTACATAATAGATTAGTAATAGGAAAAAAGTATTTAAGAATTTCCAAAAACAGCCAAGCCAGCAACTTCCAAGTTTCTAGCGGCCCTTCAATCTGGTTGTATGTCCTGTCTCACCAACCACTGAGCTGGGGACTTGGAGTCTTTTTTTTACTTCTTCATGAGCATGACTAAAACAGCTGCTGGTTGAACGGGCTTCTTCTCATCGTACATACTTATACACGGTCATTATTACTATTGCCAAGGCGGGTGTTTACCCCAGACCACCGCTCATTGCCCAGTAACAGGTCGCACATACAGACGTGCTCAACCTCCACGGTCTTTATTATGCGTCTCACCACCCTCCATACCGTGCTGCTCGCAGCCCTCCCTCTCGCAACCGCATCAGTCGTCCACCGAAGTCTTCCAAAACCTGCTGAAATAGTCGAGAGACAGCCATTGGTTACACCGTCACCCTCGAAATGGTGGCCTACCAAGACTGAAAAGAAACGAGGTATCATTAGTGATGTTGCGGGGGACGTGAAATCAGTGCTAGGAAGCTTGGGTTCAAATATACCCTCTTACGTCGCGTCGGGCGTCCCCAATTTCTTCCAAGACTTCCCTACTGGAGCCAATGTGCAGAGCAGCCTCGGACTTGACGATGCGCAAGTCAGCGCGTTGCCAACACAGGTGTTGAACATACCGTGAGTCTCCTTCTCTATGAATCAAACACTTTCATTGCGCTCACAATGGCAGAGGCTATGGGAACTGGACCGACCAAGGCTGGAATCTGCGGTTTCACGGCAATGTTTACAAGCAACCCAATATCTCCGAATCCAAGCTCGACGATCTGGCAAACGGGTTCCTTGTTGGTACATCCATACAGGCTCTCCCTCCGTCACAGGCTTCGCAGGCTCGAAACCTGACTGCCGAAATCTACATCCTCCAGCAGTCCAATCAAAACGTCACGTTCAGCATCGCACCTGCGCCAACAGCAGGGGCATCAGGCGAGCAAGGTGGAGGTGGAGCAGTCACGCCATCCGGTGGGAGTCAACAGATCAAATTTCCCACACCTACAACAGAAGAAGGAGACTTCGACGGCTTCGTTCAGATCAATGACAACGGCCTCGCAGTTGGGAACTCTACAAGTGAGATTCAGCGCATGAACGTGTATACTGAAGGCGACATCAATGGCAATGCAACAGCCTACCTCGTCCCTCCCACAGGCTTGACCGTGATCTCTGATATCGACGACATCCTTCGAGTAACCAAGATCTACCAGCCAAAAGAGGGTCTGCTGAACTCGTTTGCGCGCCCTTTCACCCAATGGATGGACATGCCCGATATCTATGCAAATTGGTCACGGAGTGTTCCCAATCTCCACTTCCACTATCTCACAACCACCCCAGAGCAAATTACCCGCAACTACATGGATTTCATATACAAAACCTATCCGGGTGGTAGCTTCGACGACCGGCCATTGAACTTCAGTGATGTTAGCGCAACGCTGAGTACCCGCAAGTTCTTGCTCGATAAGATCTTCCAGACCTATCCGCATAGGAAATTCGTGCTGGTAGCGGACACGAGCAATAGCGATGTTATGAGAGATTACCCAGCAAGTGTGTACACTTTTCGGAGCCGGCCCTTCCTGAAAGAGATGTGCTGACTCTGTATGTTTCAGTGGTGACAGACTACCCCGGCCAGGTCCAATGCATCTTCCTGCGCAACACATCCAGCACAGACCCAGGCGACAAGTTCCCGTACGATACGTCAGGCTTCAAAGGCGTTGATAGCAACTTGTATATGTTCTTCAACATACCTGTATGTCAATCCTTCTCCTTTCAACTACTTCCAGGCACTGACTGACTCACTCTACCAGGACGACCTCATGAACCTCGATATAGCGAACGGCCACTGCGTCAATGCTACGATTAAGCAGAATCTCACATACGGCGAGCAAGGTCTACCTTTCGGCGTCAACCTCGGTAACGGCAAGAAGAGCGCTGGAAGCCAGCTTGCGGGCTCGAGCATGTGGGCATTTGCTGCTACATTGGGCGCGATGATGTGGGGTTTGGGTTTGGGGCTGTAGGCATTGGATACCCCAGAGAGATGGGGGTGACCTTGGAACTACGAGGATGGTGTTACAAAGCTGGGTTTACTTTTTAGCCTTGCCTTAGTTTGCGATGTGTACGATTACAGCGGTATTTGGACATTGCGTAGAGACTTGTCTATATAGCCAGTCTAATTGATGAGATTGTACATACGTGCATCGATCATTCTAGGTAGTCACAGCTACGAGTAAAGTCTGAACTGTATTCCACACACTCAATCCAACATTCACATTCAAAGTATGTAGCCTATAAAAACTATCATACTTGACAAAATACCGCCCATGCCCCATCTCCAATCCAGTCCAATCCTGGAGAACCCCAAAACGTCGCAGCCGCCAAAAATATGCAACTGTGGCAGCCCATGTCTCCCAGCGGAGAGCAAGTCCCATGCTCAACCTGCCGCCCCCCCAAAATGCGATAGATAGATCAATATATAAATATTTAGATGGCCGCCGATGATATAGAAAAGCAAACAGAGCCCCAAACTCGCGTCGCTCACGAGTTGCCGCCCCAAGTAAGTTTAACGCCGTGTATAAAGAAGGATTGGAATGTTAGTAATGCAGTGAGGTGGTAATGTATATGGTCGAAAAAGGAAGGTTAACGTATACGCTGTGCTGCCGACTGGAGTGTCGGTATGCCGTAAATGTGCAATGAATGTATGTACGTGCTGGTTGTGATACCAAGAAATGCGTATGATGGATGGGTATTGAGGGACCGTGAGGCCGTAGTCGATTCGATCTAGAACTGGTAAAGCGACAGTGGTGGTATATGATGCGAGTAAATGATTCGAGATGCAAAGGCGCCGCCCATGGGAATAATGTGTATGAGTGAGCCTCCCAAACGTAATAGCAGAATGCGATAGATGCTGAGAAGTGGCGGTGAGGGGGTATATAGATTTTCGGTGATAAGGACGGTGTTGGTAGAGTCGTGGTATGTGGTAATAGGACTAGGTTATGGCAGATGACGAGCATTACTCGGAGGAGAATGAGTTTGTAAACCCAATATCGCCACCTTCGAAGACAACTTTCCTGAGACATTTCAGGATGTAGCAGTCCTTGGCGAGGGTGTGCGATATAGGAGCGCAGCTTCCGAGCAACTTGATCGTGCGGTCGAAAAGGTGAGTCAACTTCTCTCTAGGTACGAAGGCGCCCAAGGTCCTGGATTTAAAAGCAGCCGATAGGACTAAGATGTTGCCAAATTGTCTATAATACTTAAGTCAGACGTATTCGAAGGGAAAGCGGAAGGATCGAGGGACTTTGGATGGTAGTTGACTTACGCATGAGCAGTACCCATGATATTGGTAACGACCATCCGCCTATGATCAAGAACCCCATCAAAAGCCACAGTGCTTCGTATAGCAGCTTGAACACATCTCACTGCTAATTCAATAGTCTCAATACGACGTCTGTCGGGGTCGGTTATTGGCGCTGGTGGACCCATTTCGGGACCTGGTGCTGGATGAAGAGGTATATGGTTTTGGACGCCGCTCGGATTATCGCTTGGAGGCGAGTGAATGTCTGGACCCTCGAATTCGTAGTCGAGGGCAGCATGCAGGAAAGGCCTATGTATGATATACTGTGCACCGTAAAATTTTCCGCGCAGACGAGCGTCGTTGATGTTGTCGGCGACGTGTGACGAGTCTTCCCATTGGAGGCTCTCGGGAAGCCTGTCCCTCCAATCATTGATCATACTATTGAAGGCGTTCGAAAGGCTTGTGGCCCGAGTCGCACGCTTGAAATTGGCGTCCTCTGTAAGGCGGTAAGCTTCTCTCCAGACCCCAGATTGTATCAGAAAATTCACGACTTACTCTCTTGATAAAGTTCTTTTTGAATGTCGTTGAGCAGCTTCCGCATATGAAGTTGGAAAGAGTAATAAATCATGACCGCAGGTCTGTCAGTCTCACCATGGACAAAGTCGCCTTGATCCATGGTTCCCTTAGGATAGGGGACGTCTTCGACTTCTTGTATCCCACTTGGAGGGATATCAAGTTCAGCCAGTATATCACTGCAGACAGTCAATTCCGAAATAAGCAACATTTTCTGAGGGACAATTACCTTTCTAATTGCAGGCTCGACCAAAACGCGAGCTTGATCAACTCTCTCTTTCGTTCTCTCACATTCTTAAAACCGGGCCTATGGCAGACACGTCAGAGTTACTCGCATTGGAGGGTCATCACCAACTTACTCTTTTACGAGGAAGCGGCATATCCTGCTTGCTGACTGAATCCAGGTCAAGCTCTCAAGTGTATTGGCTAATTGGCCAGCATACAGACCAGCGAGCAGACAGCATTGCGCATTGACCAACTCGTGATAGCCAGTAAGGTTACCCAGGATGTCTGAAGCCTGTGCGTAGTAGGCTAATCCAGGTATCACATCGACGTTTCTCGCCCCAGCCGGCAGCTCGCCAACTGATGACCTTGGGCTGGAATTCGAGAAACGACTGAAACCTATAGGAGATGGCGCGGAGGTGTTGCCGGTAGTGTGCGACGAAGACGAAGGAGATTGGCGCATTGCGTACGTAGCGGGTGGCGAGCCTGTCTGGCCTCTCACAGGCGAATACTGCCGTACGGTGAAAGTTGGGGTATCTTTGTCTGGTACTGGCCCAGGTAGAGGCTCCCTGCATTCACAAATCCTTCCCAGAGCCATTACAAGGAGTATTATTGCTGTCTCTGGTGACCTCTCTAATAAAATCTTCGAGCTCATAGGACTTGGTGCAAGACTTGGCTCACTCTGAGACCCGTAATAGCCATCAGAATGCTTTCGTTTCGGTCCCCGCAGTTTGTCAGTGGCGACGGGAACTGCAAAGGAAGCCTTGGACGAGCTAGGATCGTGTGGATTGTAGCGCTGCTTGAAATGTTCCGCGTGTCGCGTCAATTCACCCTCTTTGAGGAAAGGGTGTAAAATATGAATATTATCGAAGTAGCTTTTGAGAAGTCGGTTGATGGTTTTATGGTCAAGCTTCAGAGTGTTGTCAGCGTTGAGGCCGCCGACATCACTAACAGCTCGTGGTTCCGCAACAGTAGGTACAAATCCAGTCCCCCAGAGATTTTCAGGTGAAGAGGCTGGGCTACCGGTCGATGAAGCCTCGTCGCTGCCAGGTCCGCTGCCTGAACTTGGTGCGGGACTGGCTGCGCTTGCACTTGCTTGAGACGCATATCCAGAGTCCCGCATTTGACGACCTTTTCCATAAAACCGTAAGACGCCCTTGTTCATTTCGTAATTCATGACGTAGTCTTCGGTGCGATCTGAGAAGTCCAATTCTTTGGCTTGTCTCAGCAATAGCTTAATTGAGCGCCAGCGAAACAGCTTTTGAGCCGCTGTATCATGTTCGACGTATATGGCATTGTTTTGCGTTGCAACAGCATCGTTCGAGGCTGAGTCTGTAGGACTTGCATCGACCGCCGGCTGATCTCTTATCATGGGCCTTAACAGCGCGTTTGAAGGGCCCGCTTT
Organism: Lepraria neglecta; assembly: GCA_033220425.1. NCBI lineage: Eukaryota > Fungi > Ascomycota > Lecanoromycetes > Lecanorales > Stereocaulaceae > Lepraria > Lepraria neglecta. The sequence continues at coordinate 3,606,911 of CM065648.1, read as the reverse complement.
CGTATCTCCAGTCGACTGTCTTGGGGGGCTTTCCAACTTGAGAGGTGGCTTCTCATCTTGATTTTCCGCTGACAATGCTCTTCCGGCGCCAATTGTTTCGAGCATCTGTTCTATACGATCGAATCTGCCTCCCCAGTCTTCCTTGAGGGCTCTTATATCATCTTTGTGCGCTGACAACTGGTCGATGATTTGTTGATTTGCGCGGTCAGCCCTGTTCAAATGTTAGCATATCTGGGCACGAACGGTGATAGACATACTTTCACGTACTTTGCTGGGGCTACACTTTGATAATTGCAAGGCATGTTGTTCTCTTGGCAGAAGCCGCATGTTGGCCTTCCTTCGTCGCATTTGGCCTTTCTCGTACGGCAGACGTCGCAAGCCTACTGGATTAGTCAAGCCTCTTTCAACAGCCGATCATAGAGAATTCACCTGAGTTGCCCTATTTCCTTTTTTTAATGGCCTCGAGCCCCCTTGGCCGCCGTATGGGACACTGTAAGGATTTGGACCATATGGATTGGGGCCAGCAGTGACTGGTGAGTGAGTATATTCAAGAGGATGGGGTTGCGGAAAGGCGTGTGCTTGGTCGTAGGGGTGCATGGGAAGACCGTGGTGCATGCTACCATTTGATGGTGCATCATGCGAAGGATATCCAGGCACGTGTCCGCCGGGGTCCGCAGGATATTGATGCTGTGGTGGCGGATAGTGCTGACCGTCAGCAGCCGTAGTGGTACTCATGGAGCGAGGAGGCGCATATTGATGATGGCCATCCGGTGACCTTGCGACAGCAGAGGCGCTGTTTCGTCGGGAGTAGTTGGACTCGGGATGAAACCTTTGCTCGCGAATTGGAGTGCTGTGACCAGAATGTTCTTGAACATATGCATGAGGTGAAGGGTCTGGTAGGCTTCTCTGATCGTGGGGACCAACGTCGTAGGGTGATGGAGGCGGAAGCGGCTGTTGTGGAGGTGGGTACGCGTGTGGAGATGTTAGTGTACCAGGATGGCTATGTGACTGCGGTGGAGGTGGCGGGCCCGCTGGCAGTCGTTGCGATCCGTTATAATCCAGACGCTGCCGCTTGGGCTCTGGCCCTGTTCCGTCCATCTCTTCGACCCACCAAGGCGACCTGATCCATCAGCTCTACCACAACCTCAAGCATGCGCGCGCCTCGAGCTTTCCCCGCCTCGGCTGTGGACCGGCTTCAGACCTTTGGTAGTTGAGCGCTGGGCTTGCGGGAGCAGGAATGGCGAGAGAGTGTGAGGTCTGTTGTCGAGCAAACAACGGACCTGAATGGCGGTGAGCATATGCTTTGGGGTACGTACAAGAACAGAACGGTTCTCTGGGGGGGACGTCGGGAAAGAAGTGAGGCCCGATGGGGGGGGGAGGGGCCCACACGTACCGATAATTCCGGGAGCCGTTTGACAGGTCGCTACCGAGTTGAAGAGGAGGGCGGGTGGGAATGGTGGAGTTGGGTGTAGCGACGGTGAAGGTAGTGTAGCTGAGACAGAGTGAATGGCGGGGGATAGTGCTTCCTGATCCTTCTGCTCTCAGTCATGCGAAGCCAGGCTAAGCAGGCCTCATGAGTCTGTGTGTTTTTGCACGTACTCCGTAGATTGGGTCTGATCTCCCTGAGGCTACTTCGGCCCATCAACAGTTTGTCGACATAGGTGGTACTAATGGAGTGCTGGGTCCTTTGGACATTCACGGAAAAGTACCCTGACAAGCTCAACCCGCAGATCTGGGCTCTCCCAGGTCTGAAATAAGGTATAGTCTTGACAGGGGGGTCCGCATGCTAGCACGTAGTCGATCTACAACTTAGAGGCCCTCCCCAAGCCATGCCCTCTCGGTAGAACAATTAAAATCTACTTCGCTTCTGCAAATCGTTGAATCTATTGGCTACCCCTTAAGCCGACCTCAAGCCTCACTCGTCGATCAAACCCTTCAATCGACTCGCTTGCTTTTACTTACTTACTCCCTTACCGACTCTCAACCAATCGCACGTCTATCTATAATCGCCCCGCGTCTTTTGTGAGAGCACTGATTGGGGCGACTACATCCTTGCTTGCCTTATTATAGTAGCCTGATAACGGCTGAACCTTGGATATAGGTATACTTTAGTTTCATGAGATAGGAATAATGATATATAAAAGGTAGTATGCCTGTCTTGAAACCATTTCCCAGCCGTGTGCGAAATGTGGAAATGCTAGTTCAGAAGGGGTTGTCCCCATCTGCCAAGCGATCTGCTTGGTCGACTCCACCGCCACGACCCTCCATGCTTCGGGTCAGCACTACGTAACGATAACCTTGTGGTCGAAAGTAGAATCGCCAATCAATCTCAATGTCTTCTTCCAACATCAAATGAGCCACAGATGCCCTTGATGCACCAAGGCTTTTGCCACGGAGACTAAAAGTCCCGAGGGTGCTACATTCCTTGTCTAGTCTTTTGATTAACACATGGTTTTTTAGGCTAGTGCCCTGTCGGCCGTCTGCATCTTCGTCACCAAATTTGTCGAAAGTGGAGGTGGAATGTCGCAGTAGAAGGTCTAGACCTTTTTCAACAGTGAGATCTCTGGTTAGATCTCCGGCTACTGCCAGGGGCCCTGCCCAGCTTTGACAAGTGCAACGTTTTGCAACAAGGGGGTTTTTGGAATGCTAACAAGTGGAGTGTTTGCCTAATCAAATTTTCTCCATAGTGCGCAAGTGTCATGAGAGCTCGGCCTGTCAGTGTCAGACTTTCAGTTGTCAGTAGTCAGAAACAAACAAACTCCATTCGGTTGTGGGGGCAAAGTCGTGGGGGCAGCATCTTAGGACAGGAAGTCCAGCAGCAAATCATGGCTACTTCGGTCAAGATTCGCTTTAACCACCGGATCTCAAAAGCTCCGCTGCCATGATTGCCGGCTTCCGAACCGACGAGCTGCCAACGAGTGGAAAAACATCCTTGCTTTTGAAAAATGAATTAATATATGAGCACGGAACAATTCTCCTAAAAGGCTGGAAATAATAATAAAGAGTTTCCTCTTCCAGTACGAAGGAAGCATGACGATCATGAAGTCGCGGCTGGGAGCTCTTCGTAATGCAGATCGTAGCCTGGTTAGTAGAGCCGGCAATTGTGAGTATTTGGAAGAAACTAAGTCAAGTTAGTTAGCTCATAAGCTACTCACCGCCTCACCTTTTAAAAGCATATGCAATTAGCATACCAAAATTGAAGAGCCCGGACACAAGGACCGAGGCTCTTATATGTGCAGATGCACAGAGTACATCTTGTTACACTCTATGCGACCGTCTGCCATGTCATGCTGCCTATGCATGGTGGCGTGCAGTAGCCCCCATAGAGCTGCTGCACCTAAAGAAACCTTAACACAATGCAGGACAACCTGTGCGGCTCTACGTAAAACAGACCCTTGTAACCTGCTTTGGCTGTCATCCAACAGCTTGCCCAAGGCTTGCCCAAGTGCCGAGTCTACTTCCGCAAGCAGATGTATACCCGTTGGGCCTAACTCAATCTCAAAGAAAAGGTCCGGCCAAGACGATTACACATTATTCATGATTTACGATGTCCTCTGCTCATGTAATGGCAACTGGCCATGGCGACCTCACGATCTCTTAAGTCCGCTTTTCCAAACACCCTTGCGCGTAGGTGGCGTCTCCACAAAACCATCTCGCAGGACACGTATGCGAGTATGCGCCTGTTTTGCAACGGTCGCTCGGGCCTCGCTCACTCGAAATCTCATCTCATCCGACGACTTCAGCCTTTATGGACACCAATAGGCGGATACATTTACAGCACGTTTCGTAAGAGATCGGGTTTGCAAAATCTCGGTGTACCTGGAACACGGCAAATACAATTATACAAACAAACTGCGAGATCTCCAAATCATTGCTTTTAGAGTTCTATCGGTATTGTTTTCTTTACTCATATTCTCCTGATTACTACTATTGCTGCCCCCTGCGATGCTATGTCCAATGGATTGCGTCCTGAGTAGGTAATACTTTGCGAAGAGTGGATGACCTCTCAGACGTGCTCGACTCTCGAGTTCATCCCCTTTTGAACTTCTCTATCGAGTTAATGGTCATTAAAGGCAAATATCTAAATAAGTGGACAATACCCAGAGCTGTTTGGAAGTGGGCTAAGGTGGTGGCGATCTGCGAGCCTCCCCATAGGCCTGCTGTTATCACTATCACCTGCAGCTACATTCACCGCACTCGCACTTTTCCTACTTGTTTGGGTCCGTTGTTTCCTGATCCCAATGCAGATTCCTTTCGTTTCACACTTCCTTGATTAAAGCCGAAGTATCATATCGTCCTTGGCATTCATCTTGCCTTTGCTTCGATGCAGGTTGCTACCTCGAAAATGAGTAACGTTCACTCCCATCAAGGGTGAAGTGCCTCAACACTATTGCTGAATTGACGGAAGTTCCTCGCCGCCGGCCACGCCAGAATGAGCTAGGAGTACGCAGGTTTAGGAAGTTAATACAGCACACAGGGATAGTAATGCTGACTAAGGATTCCAACTGCTTCGCACGAGAATCGGCCTGCATTAAACCTCGAAGTCGCAATAAGCTTCAGGACAGCAGAAGAGTTTCATGTCACTATCTTCAACTACAGAAGAATACCAAAATTTACAATCGTGATCTTGCAATGTGGTACCTCCTTGCACCAGTTGCATTGCGGATTGCAATCGTACTTTTAGAAATCTAATCTCTTGCCAAGCCCAACTTTTTTTTCCCGCGAAATAGCCACGGTAGCTTTAACAGTTACACATGCAACCAATGTTCTTGTTCCACAATTAGAAATCGTGACGCTTTCTAAACTCCTTACCATAACTGGATAATATCCAATTTAGATAGCAGTCTCTTCAGCGACATCCCACTCTCCCACCGCAGCCCATGAGGCTTGCGCCCCATCTCCGCCCTCAAGATGCTCCTCCTCCCAACCTTCCTTCTATGCTGCCTCCTCCCCCTCGCCCTCTGCACCGAAGATTTCTACAAACTCCTCAACATCGATAAATCAGCCTCAGAACGAGATATCAAAAAAGCATACAGACTCCTCAGCAAGAAATACCATCCTGATAAGAATCCGTGAGCTTGCTCTTCACACCCCCTCCCCCGATTAACAACCACTCCCAATCCCCCGCCCTGCGTCCCAAGGTTTTCCAGTGGAAAAAAGCTGATCCGTGATTTGTGTGACAGAGGCAACGAATCCGCCTCCGAAAAATTCGTCCAAATAGCCGAAGCCTACGACGCCCTCTCCACCCCCGAAACCCGCCGCATCTACGACCAATACGGGCACGAAGGCCTAAAGCAGCACCAACAAGGCCGCGGCGGCGGCGGGGGCCACGACCCCTTCGACCTCTTCTCCCGCTTCTTCGGCGGCAGCGGGCATTTCGGACATCAATCTGGGCAACGAAGGGGTCCAGATATGGAAGTCAGAGTTTCGGTACCGCTGCGCGACTTCTATACGGGGCATGAGCATGAGTTTAGTATCGAGAAGCAGCAGATTTGCGAGGAGTGTGAGGGGAGCGGGAGTGCGGATGGGGTAGTGGAGCAGTGTGGACAGTGTGGGGGGAGGGGAATGGTGGTGCAGAAACACATGCTCGCGCCGGGGATTTTTCAGCAGGTGCAGATGCAGTGTGATAAATGCTCTGGCAAAGGCAAAACGATAAAACATGCGTGTAAAGTCTGCGGTGGGAGCAGGGTGGTGAAGAAATTGAGCACGCATGTGCTGCATGTGGAGAAAGGGATGCCGAAGGGGGCGAGGGTCGTTTATGAGAATGAGGCAGATGAGAGTCCGGATTGGGAGGCTGGGGATTTGGTGGTGCATGTTGGGGAGAAGGAGGCGGGGTTTGAGGAGGGGGTGACGGATGATGGGGGATTTTTTCGACGGAAGGGGAGGGATGTTTTTTGGAAGGAGGTTTTGAGTTTGAGAGAGGCGTGGATGGGTGATTGGGAGAGGAATTTGACGCATTTGGATGGGCATGTTGTGAGGTTGGGACGGAAGAGGGGGGAGGTTGTGCAGCCTGGACAGGTGGAGGTGTTGCATCAGGAAGGCATGCCCGTTTGGTTACAGGAACAGGAGCAGGAGAGGGCGGGGGAGGAGGAGTATGGGAAGTTGTTTGTCGAGTATACTGTTGTCTTGCCGGATCAGGTGGAGAAGAGTATGGAGAAGGATTTCTGGGCATTATGGGAGAAGTGGCGGAAGAAGATTGGGGTTAATCTTGAGAAGGATAAGGGGAGGCCGCCGCCCCAGGGGAAGAGTGAGCTGTAGGATTTTGAAAGTGTTGTATTATTAATGTATGGGTTCGCGGCGTCGAATCTTGGGAGGGGAATTAGATGAATAGATATAGGTTGTTTAGGAGTTGTTGTGCTATATACAATGGGTGGTCGACTATGTGCAATGAGACATCAAAATTACAATTGATGTTCTCCCAGGAACCAGAGACGCCGTCCGTAAAGCTCCCCAACGCGATATCGTGGTTCGCCTCGCCTTTTCACAGTTTCGCCCTCTCCTCAGTGGCTTTGTGCAAATCAGCACCCTTAGTCTTGAAGTACTCTGTAATCTTCCCCCTTGCTACCTCCACAACACTCGCATCCTCCACCGTAGCCGGGACTTGCACCTCCTTCTCAACTTCACCATGCACCGCATTCTCGACCAGTTCCCTCAACACCCTCCTCAGCGTCTTGCCCGACCTTGTCTTCGGTATCATTCCTTTGCCTTGGATCATCCCCCCGAGAGCAGCTATAGCGCCAATCTGTTCGCGTATCAAGCTCTGAACTTCCTTAAACAGCTTCTCATCCGGCACAGCAGAATCCGGATGCTCCACCGTAGACAGCGTAACGAAAGCGAATGGTAGATGGCCTTTGAGAGCATCAGGAATACCAACGACGCAGCATTCAGCAATATTAGGATGAGAAGAAACAGCCTGCTCAATTGAACCAGTGCTGAAGCGATGAGCAGCCACATTGATGATATCGTCCGAGCGAGACATGACGTGCACGTAGCCATCGTTATCAATCATGCCCGCATCACCGGTATCGATCCATTTCCCATCGAAGCGTTTCAGATAGCCTTTGTAGAATCGTTCCTCGTCGTTGAAGAGAGTGGTGAAGCCTGTGGGGCCAAGTGGTATTGCGAGGACGATATTGCCCATTTTGCCTTGTCCAACCTTCTTGCCTTCGTCGTCTACGATCCTGACGTCGAAGCCGGGCATTGGTTTGCCTGCTGAGCCGGGCTTGAGAGGAAGGGCTTTGTGGAAGTCCTTGGTGGTGAAGTCCTTGCCTGTTGTGGCTCTGAGGGCGAGACCGGAGATTGGAGAGCCAGATTCGGATGACCACCAGTTGTCGATTACCTGAGCGCCTGGCACACAGTATTTCTCGAGAAGTCTCTGATACATGCGCACTATACTCGGTTCACTCCTTTCGCCTGCGAGGAACAATGCTCTGAACTGTTTCAAGCCGCCTCTCTTGCCAACAGCTTCGAAGAACTTGTTTTCCGGGTCGTCTCGCCTGATAGCTCTTAAAGCAGTGGGCGCGGTGGAAAGGATGTTGACCTTATATTCTTCGAGTATGCGCCAGAATGTGCCTGCATTGGGGGTACCAATGGGCTTCCCTTCGAACAGAACTGTAGCAGCACCTGCGAGCAAAGGAGCGTACAAAATGTACGAATGTCCGACAACCCATCCAATGTCTGAAGCGCAGAACATCACGTCTCCAGGGCCATGTATGCTGAACAGGTATTTCATCGAGAAGTGTAGGCCGACGGCATGTCCTCCTGCTTCTCGCAGAACTCCTTTTGGTAGACCAGTCGTGCCGCTTGTGTAGATGATGTAGATTCCATCGTTGCTCTTGACTGGGACAGGATCTGCTTTCAGGCCTCTGTTTTTGGCACTTTGCACTAATCTCTGCCAGTTTCTCTCCCCATTCTCTTTCATTATAGGGTCCCACCTGAGCTGGTCTCTTTGCCATATGATGACCCGCTCAGGCTTGTGAGGGCTCTTTTCTATTGCCTCTTCAATGAAGGGCTTGTAGTCCATTGGGCCTTTAGCACCCTCAATACCACATGATGCCGTCATTATGGCTACCGGTTTCGAGGAATCGATGCGCTGTGCGAGGGAAGCCGGCGCGAAGCCCCCAAATACAACAGCGTGGATCGCTCCGATACGGGTTATGGCGAGGATGGCAAACAAAGCGGCGGGTATCATAGGCACTTGAGGAGGTTAGCAATGGTTCATGATCGGACCTAAGCTATGACTTACTATAAACAAGAACAACATCGCCCTTCTTTACACCTTCCTCTCGCAGTACTCCAGCAAGTGTTTCCGCCTCGCTGAGCAACTGGTTGTAGGTGTACTTCTCCTTACTCCCCGTGACAGGTGAGTCCCATATGATAGCCGTCGAATTGCCATTGCCGTTCTTTACATGCCGGTCCACGCAGTTGTATGAGGTCGATATCTCTCCATCTGGAAACCAGCTAAAGGAAGGATGGGAGACGCCGCTAGGGAGCTTCTTCGTCGACAGCGCCAACGCCCGGGAAGGCTTCTTATGCCAATGAAGTTGTTCAGCCTGGTGGGTCCAGAACGACTCTGGGTCATTAAGGCTGTGAGACTGGACTTCGTCTTGTGGATGGGGGGCCATTGTTTGGGAAGGAGCTCGTCATCAACTGAGAGTCGAGCGTCATTGGCGGTGCACAGTGTGTAGAAAGATCTGAACGTAAGTAGAAGGGTAGACATTGCAACAAGATGCACTTCTTACATTAGCCCATGATCCGGACCAAAGGCCCTGCCGCGCAAGCTTGACAGGTTCAGCTTGAATCGACCATTGATGCGCCAAGTCTGAAGTACCCCGCAATATCGATCCGCTGTACTGCCAACAACATGGGCATTTGCTTTCTCCATCATCAGCGGAGCTTGAGTATAGATATGTTGAAACGCTGGAAAAAATGTTCTTGACTTGTTTATGAATGTAGAGGAAAGGGCCAGCAATGGGATCCACCTGTACGCCGTGCTGGCTACCAACCTTCTAGGGGCCTCCGGGCGCTCAGGAGAGCCAAGTGATCCCCACCCGAGCAATGACGACGCCCTCAGACGACGCCCTGGCGCCCGGACCGGGCTACTAATTTCGAACGAATTGCTACCGATCCTCGCATTTTCGGTTTCTACGGAACAGCATTTGAACGCCGGTACCTCTTTTTCGGGCCTACACAGGAAACGGATCGAGGATATTTGTAGATATTGACGGGTATAAGCGCAGGCTAGCCGCATTTGTCAACCTAACTATACTATTCAAAAGACTTTATAAAGAGCCTCTTTCCTTATTAATAGCAGAGGAAGCTCTTAGTAAATAAAGAGGCGACTATACTAGAGTGGTAAGATATAGTACTCGGCCTATTCGGATTAGCGTATAAGAAGATATATTTAACTCTAAAAACTACGGTAACCGTATATTTGGGAGCTTTGCGTGTCGAGATCGGTTGTCAGGGGCCTGCCCAGAGCGAATCAATAGAGGTGTATTATGACTAGGAGAACATATCTAAGGAGAGAAGACAGATACAGGAAGGGCAGCAAGTACTTGATGACGCGCCAAGCCTAGCCGCCAGTCGGGAGCTTCAATTTCGCACTTATATTGTTAAACTATTTGACTTTAAAATGCACTGTGAACTGTCAATAAACAGTTCGTAGTGCAGTTTGCCTTTTAAACTTCACGGTTTGCACCATTAACAGCGTTGTGTAGCTTGAGGGTGCTCCCCGTGTCCCTTGTGGTCTATGATCATGCTCTGCTCCTTCAACCCGCAAATGGGATATCTATGTGAGGCTATAGGTCGGTCCTCTTCGTCTGCTTAACGATAGAGGATAAAGCAAAGATCGGGCGTTCGACTACGTTGTGGTAGAAATTGCACTGCTATCAAGAGCGCATCCATTTGGCTTCCCATCAAGGACCCAACTGACGGAACGTAGTCCGGATTGATCTGTTCCATTCCTTATCACCTGCGGTGGCTTTCTCGATGCTTTCGCCCTCTACTGTGTGCCGTAGGTGTACGTGTCTTCCCGAGCTGTTCTCATCCCAAAGGAGCAATTCAAAGTAGGGAATTGTTAGCGAGATGGAATGTCACAGAATGAGCTCTCGTGCTGGGCGGCCCTCGCTCTCCTCGGTGAGTTTTCATCCGAGCCACGTAAGGCATAGAAAGAATCCCTGAGGCTCAAATGCCATTCTTGAGGCGTTGTAAAAACCCTACAACATCAGAAGCTGCCCTCACGACGTCTATTCTGATAGCCGAGGCTGACACACTGTAACATGAAGCTGAGGATGCGGCGCTGCACCTTTTCGACCACCACAATCGATGATCTGCAGGAAGTCCACCACGGGAGAGGCCCGACGGCTACGATAATCACCGCAGTCAGACACGTGTAAGCTTGATAAGCTTGCCCGCACGCATGCTCGACAAGGCTCTCTGCAGGGTTGGTTCACATAAAAAACAACTTTAGTTTCAGGAGATCGTGAATATTGAAACAGAGTGCGTGGCGAGTTATAAGGCAATTGTGGCACACAAGCAGAATGAACGACAACTGTAGATGGTCTTGTGACACCTTTCTGTAATGCACTCGACTTGATGTTGGCATGATTAGGAAGCCAACAGCTATCATGTTTTTGGGCTTGAATTGTTGTGACTGCTGCAACCGCGACTTACCGTGAAAGTGATCTCACTTGCCCAATGACAGACTTCTGAGATCTGAGATCCGGCCCTTCGGAGGCTTGCCGTAGCGACGTTTCTGGCGACCCCGGCGGCAGCGGTTTAGCCAGAAAGGGCTCGCTTCCACGAGCCTTGCCGTGAGCCTGCCATGCCAATCTTGTCGAAAGAAGGAAGCTAGCAGGATGTAAATTCCTGACATGCTCTCCACACGCCAGAAACAGACCACTTGAAGACCATTTCAATTTGGAACCCCACTAGCGGTGTCTAGAGTTGCCGCAACCCTATGTATGTACAGCTGCGTCAGGGTGATTGTGACTGCCGTTGCAGGCAGATAGGCGACTGATATGATAGCACGTAGTCAGGGGAAACGCTATGCGTGGGGCTGTCATTCAAATCGCGTCAGGCTTGTGAAGATACGTACCCTTCGAATCTGATAACGTCGATTGTAATCTTCGTAGTAAGCCACATTATTGTCTCAGTTGCAGCAAATAGTGCTAGCGAGAGATAATCAATGTAACTGCGGGCTTTTCGACTATTTCCCTTGTGTGCGAAGCTCGGGTAGATGTTTTTTCCGAAAGTGGTGACGACGACGCTGCTCTCCACTTTGAACTGTCAATTTACCTTTACAGCCATGCCATGAGGTGCTAGTAGTAGAGAAAGGGATGTTGTGGCGAATTGGCGCTCCGAATGAGTCCCTAGGAGCATGCCACATCCTCTTTAGTGCTTGAGTCGTTTATTGGCGTCGTAGTTTGGGAAGTTAGAAGTTGACACCAAAGCCAACACCACCCACAGGGAGGGGCCTAGTCCATGAACAACCATGAAGGTGGAACTGTGAACCCGATAGCCTAGGGCAAGGCGTAAAATAGCTTCTTCTGTAATTCCGCTGTTCTGTAATTCGAGCTCTTCGAGCCCCGCAACACCACCCAACTTACCTCATCCGTATTATTCAATACATTTGTGGGTTATGCAGGAAGCGGAACGTTGAAGTGGTGTCAAATTCCTCCACGTCTGCCTTGCTGACCCGCTTTTACCCCTGTAAGACGATTATATGAGATGAACACTGAGTGGCTGCCCAGTTGGTGATCCAGGAAATCAGCCTGTGGTTCAAAATCCACTTGCTGATCGCGTGGTCTAAGTCTTTGTCAAGACCCGGGAAGGGCTTCACAACAAAGCTTTTTTTGTTTCGTGACCGCTCTAATCAGCACAGACCACTGACCCAAACTTTTGTTCTCCACAATTTGATAATATCCAAACCTTCAATACTACTACTGCTACTACTGCTACTACTGCTACTACTGCTACTACTGCTACTACTGCTACTACTGCTACTACTGCTACTACTACTACTACTACTGCTACTACTGCTACTACTGCTACTACTACTACTACTTGTATATCACACCCACACCACCGCTATTATTGCCCTTGTCCCACCCCATTGCTCATTACTCTTCTACGCCTTACCGCCGGACTGGTCTCGTGCACGATCCTCCAACCCAACTCTGCACCAGCTGGAAGCACACAGGTTGTGGCACCAAGCAGACCAATTGAATATACACGCATCTGCCGCTCTGCAGCTCGACTGTCCGTTCAGTGCAGCAAAATCCTACCGAGGCCCTCATCTGTGGCTCACCTTACATACACACGGAGACACTCGCTCCTTATTACTGCTTTGGACCGATCCATTGATTTGGAATTGGCCCTTGAAATCACATACGGCCGTAGCTGTTATCCAACGGTCGAGACTTTGCTCTACATAAGGCCACAAGCCCTCTGGAGGCTGCTCAACCCACGAAGGATCGCATTCACCGCCTTTAGCCCTTCACAAAATTTCTATTCGAAATCTACGTTTGGATACTAGCTCTTGCGCTGAGCATTTACACCACGGAACCTCGCTGAGGTGACATTCCGACATTCCATTGGCTCCCAGTAACTAGGTCTCGCTACTGCAGCCCAAGATGGCGGGGAAAATGACGTTGTATAAATTGGTGGTGCTTGGGGATGGAGGGGTAGGCAAGACTGCCTTGACGATACAAGTGCGAATCTTTCCTCCCGACCTCATGAATTACATCTGACGGCGTTCTAGCTTTGCCTGAACCACTTCGTCGAAACCTACGATCCCACCATCGAAGATTCATACCGAAAACAAGTCGTCATCGACGCACAATCCTGCATGCTGGAAGTGCTGGACACGGCAGGCCAGGAGGAATACACAGCCTTGAGAGACCAATGGATCAGAGACGGCGAAGGATTCGTCCTGGTATACAGCATCACCTCTCGATCATCCTTCACGCGCATACGAAGATTTCACAACCAAATTCAAAGAGTCAAGGAGTCTTCGAGCGCAGGCTCTCCTACAGCCGGTGGCTACCTCTCGTCACCAACTTCACAACTCATGATGATGGGTGGGTCTCAAGCACCTGTCATGCTGGTGGGCAACAAGAGCGATAGGGTGACAGAACGCGAAGTTTCTACACAAGAAGGCAGCGCATTAGCAAAAGAGATGGGCTGTGACTTTGTGGAAGCATCAGCGAAGAACTGCATCAACGTAGAGAAGGCATTCTACGAGGTTGTCCGGTCACTGCGGAAGCAGCGCCTGGACACGCAGCTTACGAGGACCGGTACCAATCATGCCAGAAGTGGGCCTACCGGCATGTCAGATCTCGGAGATCGCAAGAAACACCGCGCTCCACGAGATTCAACCCGGGAAAAGAAAATCAAGTGTGTCATCTTATAAGTGGAATAGTCCGGTATGCCCTTGCATAAACACAGACCCATACTACACAATGCCTACCCGGGCCCTACCTGTTAAGCAAAGTGCTGTATCCCCAAGCCTTCATCCGCTCGACTGGTTGATCCGAATCCCGCATTCAATTTCGGGCCTTGCTCTTTCGACATTAACATCATCACTCGACCGGGCCATCTTTTTCATTATTTTTAGTGTACAAAGATTCAAATCCACGTGTATACAGCCGCCCTCCCCCTCTTATGCCCGGACTGGAGGACAAGATAGAAAGGCAACGGCTCATCACGACCAACTGCAATGACATACTTTAATATTGATCCACACGGTCTCGCATGATCATCGGCGGCAATGTCTCAGGGAGCTACATCGAGAGGTCCTATATATACATGCAAGGTGCATCTGGAGTAATGTAGGGGCGGCGCAAAGGCGATCAGGACAGAATTCTCGGCTACATGATTCTTCGACGCGTTCAAGAGGCGGCATATCTCGTTCATCATGCGTTCAAGATCCTTCGATTACGGGGTTGGTTGCTGAGAAGATACCCAAGACTGCCTTACTGAAAAGGCGAAATTCTAGATTTCGTACCGTCATTGACTTTCGAAGCTTGAAGCTTTCCTTCCCCCTAAATCCATGACCAGTGCAACTTTTGAGATGAAAGGGTCTTTTCTGGCTGCTGACCACGTTCAGACTGCCACACTCGTGCTGGAATTTCATTCAAGCGCATAAAGATCTACCCAGCATATACTAATGGCAGGCATTTTCATAAACTCTTGCCCATGGGGGTGCTATCACGTCCACGATGCCTCTGCCGTTCCCACATAGCATGCCTTCATGTTCAAGCACTGCGTATTGTATCTTCAGCACTGCTGCCCCACCGTTCGCAAATTCATGCACTACACATGGGGGTCAATGGTGAGGATATCCTTCCATAGCCGAGATACTCCTAGGTCCAAGCTTCTTCCACCATTCCCACTCACACCACTCGCAAACTCATGCAATATACCCCGTAGCTAAGACAATTTTGCTTAACTATGTGCACTGTGCCCCATCACCCTTACACGCCGTGTTCTCAAATCCGTTTCCTACACCTCCCGTGTCTTTGCCCCTGTCGAAAGATTACTTGAGGGTCGCGAACCAGGTTTGCCTGTGTCTGCATAATTCGATTGTAAAGCATCTGGACACTTAAGATGCTTTTCGGGTATGTTTAAAAAGCGTTTCCAGACTGGATTGTTGCTAAGGACTCAGGATTGAATAAGGATGCTCTTCATTGAATACTGGACGAAGATGGGTCTTTGGCCTCCATCATTAATCTATACGCATAGCTTCAAGTACGAAGCTCCAACACCATAGGTACCGTCTGCTTCCCGCGAAAACTAAACCATGAACCTTCTCTAATCCGCTCTACAAAGGAGTCCCAACCTCAAATTTCCTGTTGACCTCCAGAATCCCACCCCCAACAAAGTCCTCCTCTGAATCCACCCACATATCAACCCAACCCTTCCTCTTCGCCTCCCGCACCTTTTCAACATCCCACGACTCCTCCTCAGGCCGCTCAATATAAATAGTCTGCAACCCACAGTTTTTCGCCGCCCCCAAATCTCCAAGATGCGCGGCCACCATCGCACATTGCCCCGGCTGCAACCCTAGCTCCTTGCAAGCGCCCAAGTATACGGAGGGATGGGGTTTGTAGGCACCGAAGCGCTCGGCGGAGAAGACGTAAGACCAGTTGAGCTTCGCGTGGATCTTCATGTCGGTGAGGAGGGAGAGGTTGCCGTTGGAGAGGGTGGTGACTATGAAACCTCTATTCCTTAGAGCTTGCAATCCGCCAGTGGAGTCCGACCAGCCATCGAGTTTGTGCCATATACGACTTATCTCCAGCACCTCTTCATCAGTCCAGAGGTGGTCGATTTCATGCTTGACTAAGAGCTCCTTGAGCGAGTCGTGATGGTGGTCGTCGACCGTTTTGAAAGCTATGGGATCTTTGCCGTGACGGTTTGCTTGAGCGCGGGTGAATTCGTAGTAGCTGGTACGCCATTCTTGGGCGAAGTCCGGCCAGGAGATCCCTGCGCAGGCTAGGCGGGTGGGCATACCGATTGAGGAGGAGGCGGCGTTGAGTTTTTCGAAGGATTTGGTAGAGAGGTGGTTGGTTACTGTTGTGCGCCAGTCGACGACTGTGCCGAAGACCTGTGGAAATGTTAGGCTTGGGGTTTGGGCGATGGACGGTTGGGCTTGCATCGAAGAAGAGCGCTTTGGGCTGAGGCTTTTGGCTGCCTGTGCTCATTGTGCCAACTTACGTGCTTGTGGTCGAGAGATGGATGATGTTAGCAATGTGCCGGAAGTAGTCTGCTGCGCTTGTGATTGAGAGGTGGATGATGTTAGCAATGTGCTGAAAGTAGTTTGTTGTATAGACAGAAGCATTAGCAATTGATGAAATATCTGGCTTGTTCTCCAGTCACGGAGGCAGGCGCAAAGTACCCCGCAGAAAGTATGAATCGTTGTTCCTGCATCTGGCGATGTCATTCTCGGTTGAATGGGTAGTCGCCACCCATGCTGCTGCCATTTTGATGCTGTTGTACATATTGCCGAATTGGGACGGCTGGCTATAGACATGCCACTGGAGCGCTTGGATTTAACGAACGATAAAGTAGCCTCTTGCCCCAATACTTAAAGAGTCCTATTCTTGAACCTTTGAAGTCTTAGATGCTTCACTAGAGGTTTCAGGGTACGAAAAGGATTGGTATCAAGAGCTTCTTACAAGGGGCACGGTGTGCTCCAAGATGCTGTTGCTTTCCAGTTGATGTTGGAACAGCTAGGCCTTGGTCTTTGGCCCCAGGGATTTGCCGGTCTAGGGGTCAGAAAGCTCAGAGAACATGGGATCCTTGCGGAAGGATACGATGCAAGAATAGTTCACCAGGCAGACCGAATGTTCGCTTTTCGTTGCTTTTGAGCTCTGAATTTCGGGGTCTGCACTGCAAGGACTGCCACTCATCCTTGGAGCTTGCCCTGGGATTGAGCCAAATTTTGTAAGCAAGATATTATTGAATCTTGGGCAATTACATGGTCGCTGACCACATGTCTCGGGCAACAATGCAGCAAGCCATGCACATGCACATGGTGCGCCCTGTACATTCATCGTTAAAAAGTCCGAGGGCTTTGATGGCTGAAACGAGCAAAATTGACCAACGAAGGAATTTTAATCAGGAACCAGTTCCCCGGAACGATAGCGTTCAATCACAAATATCCTTGGCGACAATTCGCGTTGAACGGCTCGAGGGGTTCTGGGCCAGCCGATGATCACTTTCCGGAAGCACTTGCGGCTTCGAAGAAAGTTCCTGCCCACGATTTCGCACTTGTACCAACGGAGATTAACTCTCCTCATTATTTCACATTAATTCCCATCCCCTGTATGTGACAAGTGCTGCCATACGCCAGAAAATGGCCCTTGCTCTTGCTTCGTCTCCGGCAGCTATTCCCCTAGCACGCTCCCCCTGGCCCCGGCTTAATGATCGACTCGTGAGGGGAGGAGGTTCATGCTTCCTTCCGTGGGACCCCATGTCATTATTGCCAATATCGCTCTTGCCCAGGAAGATAGGGAGAGGCTGCTGGGACTCAGCTTCATCATCTACGTCGACGTGAGTGGCGGAGCATTCGATATGCGCGCAAGGAGTTGGTAGAATATTATTGACTGCTAGGAGTTTGGTTGTCTTGCTGTATCTATCTTAGGTACGCTTTTTTCCCAATCACGTCCAATGCCTACAATTCGGTCTTTAATATACGCGAAACGCGTGCCGGCTTAATGAGGCTGTGCTCAAGACGGCTTTGCGATCCATTGTACAGGATAGACTGACGTTGGACACAGTATTTACTGTACATACAAAGAGCACGAGCGCTTCGCGCACCTTACATTCATTTCAGTTGGCCTCGCAGGATTTACAACATCGTATCTGATTTCAGGACGGCAGGCCCTCACCAACACCACTTATTACGCAGTCAACGAAGCGCTTTATGAACCTCCTACGGCTCCGGATCCTCGTTGTGTCTGGACGAGAGATTCGACTGCATAAGGGCTCTCCATTGGCGGAGGCAGGGCGCTGTTAGCCAGCACCGGTGGCAAAAGGCATAAGGACCAGCTTTGAGGTTGTACCTTAAAACATGGCCCTCGACAATGGCTACCCCTTCGCGGGGCAATCTTTGCCGACTCCTTCGGACACACCATATCAAACTCCATCCAGAGCACTTTCAGGAGGGTCATCACGGCAAGCTTCATCTTCTCCATACTCCAACTACTCTGCACAATTCCCGCCTGGAGAGGATTCCTATTTCCCAGCGAATGATGCTGGAGATGAAAGATACTCGGTCCGCGATCCTCGAAGACTCACTCAAAACTTGGATATGTCCCTCGTCTCCCAGATACACTCATTGAAGAAAGAGCTCGAGAGTAAAGACGCCCTTGTTCAGACCCTGGAGGAATCGCTACACCAAACACGGTCTGAGAACGAGCGATTGACAGAGGACGCGACCACTCAAAAAGCAGAAGTAAAGTCCGTCAAATTTCAGATGCAGTCACTCGAACGTGATATGCTACAAGAGTTTGAAAATACCGTGAGAGAAAGAAACAATGCGATCGACAGTGTTGCAGATACTCGGAAACGCTTGGAGGACTCGAAGAAAAAGGTTCGCGCACAGAAAGAAGATGCCGATAGAAGTCATACTCTCTGGGAGAAAGACAGACGGGATTTGGAGGACAAGAATCGCAAGCTGGAAGGCAAGAACCATGTGCTGGAAGAGCATCTCAAGACCATGGCTGCTGCGATGGATGCGCAGAACATAGCCCAGAACCAGCCAGGTGCGGATGTGGGCAACGACAACTTTGGCGCTCGGACTGGCTCGCGTCAAAGTAATAGAAGTTTGGATGATATATACGAGGACAAGGAAGCCACCAATTTCCGAGATTCGATACGAGATTCGAGAGTGAATGGTCTACGTAGACCGGGAGGGTCACAGGTGGGTGGCCTGAGTTTGGCTGAAGAACTCGAGCTTGGTGATGATGATGAAGATGACGAGGACGACGACGAGTATCACCGTGCTATGAGGTGGCCGAACGCATTTCCAGAAGAAGATCAGCCCTCAAGGCGCTACTCTGAAGATGAAAAGGCCAGAAAGGTGATGGGTTTTCACGACCGAAGCTCCAGCCGGGCCTCTGTGACTATTAAAGACGCCCCTACCAGCTTGCCTCGAAAGCAGCTAGCCGTTTCATATACAGACACTGCGACGCAATGTTCCCCACCGCCTTCCCCCATGCCACAAATGCGCCAAATGGAGATCGGTTCCGAAAAGACAGTCGAGCAAACAGAGCATGCAGCCAATCAAAGCCGCAAACGGGTGGCCATTCCCAATATTTTTGTCGAGCAAACTTCCACTGCCAAGTCTGAAGCACTAAAGGCGGAAGCAACAAAGGCATCGCGCATGGTCTCTGCAGGCTGCCAGACCGTGGCTGAAACTACGGCAAATGTATATGAGACACTCGTTTTTGCCCCAGCCTCAGTAAAGGAAACAAAGTCCTCCTCAACCCAAACCAGCGATGATGGCTTACCATGGTCCAAATCTGCGAGTAACCGCCTCTTTCCTCCACCCATGGACGTCCCAGTCATAGCAATCCACCCCCCAGCTTCGAGACCAGCTTCTTCTCATAATGGTGTTGTCCTTCCGCCTCGTACTAAGAATGCCGGTTGCCAAGTGGTCATCGAGATGCCGAGAAGTCAAAGATCGACATCCATGCAAACAGAGGTTCAAACTGAGAAAAGACCTGTTCGAATACTGCCCAGGTTGCAATTCTCACATCATTCAGCCCAGTCACCCTCTCAGTACAATGGAAGACGGACACAGGCACCCGAAATGCCACAGGCATCAGCGGCCGAGTCTTCAAAGCGCATTGTGCCGGTTGTACCTCCGAAGTCTTCGAGACGTGCTGTTCCAAGTCCACCTATTGAAACCGATGGAATACGGCAATGGCCAGCCAGTCCCAAATTTGAGGACGCTTATCCAGGGAATAATGACAACGGGCCTTTGAACGGCAAGGATCGCTCTGGTCCAAGGCGGCCTATCAGGTCTGAGAGTATCTTTGCAGGTTTCGATGCGACCGACGATGGCAACGAAAAGCTACCGAGCGATTTTAGTGATGACAGCTTCGGGAATGCTGCGCCAATACGTAAGACGCTTTCTAAAGTGCAGAACTCATGGAAACTCGTACCTCAGTCCAATGACGCGGTCCTCGACATACTGGGATCGGCTACCACCAAAGAGAAGGGCGAACAGCAAAGCAAGGACTCGAACAAGAAGCCAATCGCAATCGCAAAGGGTCCTTCGCAAACGACCTCAAAGACTTTCCAGACGAAAGCTGCCGAAATCCACCGAAAACCGCCGAGCACCACTAAGGAAGCTGATGTTCGACGCCAGGCTCTTGTATCGAAGGGCATTGCAGAGCACGCACAACGCGCGAGAAGTCCAAGCGCTCCTAACGCTCCAGGCAAAGAAGTTGCCACCCTCCCACCACCTTTCCCCGTACCCACAAGATCAAGCTCCCGCAAAATACCCGTCAGTGCCAGTGATGGTGCGGTCAGTCCCAGTCCGTACGCCACAAGCTTCTTTACTGCCCGTCGAGGCCAGGATCCTGGCAGGCCACCAATCAAACGTAAAATATTGCGGAAAACACAGTCTGCCGCAGCTGTCACTAAGCCAAGTGCGCCTGCTTATCCTTCACCACCACTGCCAAAGTCCTCTTCTTCATCGATGCCTGGGCGCCCTAAATCGCCCCGAGTGCCTCCCAATCAATTCGTATTACCGTATGATGATGTCGCCGAGCTTCCTAACCAACTCCCCAAAGCCACCGGCCCGAAATCACACGCTGGAGGAGCCTCGATCGAAGCCCCTAGCCAGCAGACCAGTGTTGTTGACGCGATCGCCCAGACGATGGTGGGAGAATGGATGTGGAAATATGTGCGAAAGAGGACATCCTTTGGGGTTACGGAGACGCCGGCAGCGGAATTCGAAATGGTTCGGAGCGGAGAGGCTGGCAACAGCAGCGGCGTGAGACACAAGCGCTGGGTATGGCTTGCGCCTTATGAGAATGCTGTGATATGGAGTAGCAAGCAGCCTACTTCGGGACCTGCGTTGCTGGGCAAGGGCGGTCGAAAGCGTACGTAATATCGGTGCTTCTTTTGATTCCATGCTAACATTGGCCCCTAGTTACCATTCAGTCAGTCCTTGACGTCAAAGATGATACGCCTTTGCCTAAGAACGCAGGTTCCCAATCAGCGTTTGATCGATCCATCTTGATTCTCACGCCAGAAAGAGCGCTTAAGTTTACAGCAACATCAAGGGACCGACATTATATATGGCTGACGGCTCTATCATTCCTGAGCCACTCTACCCAAGGAATGATCGAGCTTACTAGTCCTCCACCCATGCCGGAGCAAGAATATCAGGCCCCTCATTCGCAGA
Organism: Lepraria neglecta; assembly: GCA_033220425.1. Taxonomy (NCBI): domain Eukaryota; kingdom Fungi; phylum Ascomycota; class Lecanoromycetes; order Lecanorales; family Stereocaulaceae; genus Lepraria; species Lepraria neglecta. Next base: position 3,585,988 of record CM065648.1, on the reverse strand, counting down.
GACCTTCATCCGGGTTTCGCCGGACACCGATTCGTGACTCGATCAGAGTCGCCAAAGACAAACCGCGTCCGAGCGTGGGGTCACATTCGTGTTCCTCACCGACGGGAGAAATTGGACAAGAGTCGATCCAAGGACCAACGATCGGTTCCCAAGGAACAAGGATTGGCTGGGGCGACAGCGAACGCTTATCAGAGGACGCTGCCGAGCCACCCCAGGTGCCTCGAATTGCTGCTCATGCTCGAAAACGGAGCAGTACTGGACCTCGTCCTGTGCCATTGAGTGCATTCCACAGCTATCCTAGCAACAGCATATCATTGGGATCAAGCTTCAGTAGCCGCCAGGCTCCGACTTCACGAGACAAGTACGACAGATGTATCCCACGCTCTCGCGGAGGACTAGCTGTTGAAACGTTGTACGATATGACTCCGTATATTGAAAGCTATACTCCTCCGCTACCTGTTGTGCCTGACAACTTCTATGATCCTGTTGGCACAATGCGGATGGAGGCATTTGTGGAAAAGAACGAGAATCGGTATGCAGAGCCAAGCAAAGGGAAGAGGGAAGCGAGAAGCTATCGGACGAGACAGGGAAGAAAGAAAGATATTTCGAGTTACTGGGGTGTAGCTGAGTCAAAGGGAAGCAGTGGAGCACCGAGCTTACGTCTGAGAAGTGATGATCCATTCACGGGGTTCTAAGCAAGATAAGAGGTTTCAAAAGCATTGGATAAGCATTTGGATAAGCATTGGATTGATGGCCTCAGGCAAGCCTGGCGTTTCGGAGGGTTGGAAATGGGAGGCAAGACTCTTTGGCGCAAGCCTTTTACTTTTTCACATAATATCTCGCTACTGTGCAGAACACAGTATGTACAGCAAGGGTGTACAGTGCCTGGTGTAGATAGGGATTGGACAAACATCACATATCACTCTCATATCATCATTTTGAAACCGTTTGACGGACAGATTACTGAATCGTCATCAGGCGAATAAACATCTCACAAGTAACAAATTTTATCAAGCAACGCCCCCCGTGTCACGAAACCAATAAAGCCACCGAATGCCGCTTGGCGCTCCCTCCCGGGGACACGGTCGCTAAAATTCACAGCTCCCCCTCATCTCCTATTCAGCTGACTCCACTAACACAAAAACCTCCTCGGCTCGTGGTGCATACGTGAGCTCGCATTGGGAAGTCCCGGGCGGCGGCACCCACATGAAGGTTGACAGGCTTCGTCATATACGGAAGTAGCTTTTTCGAAACTGGCCCCCGAAGCGCTGGATGATCTCCCTTGTCGCATTCCGTAAGGAGACCTATCACGGCCCCGCGCCTGAATCTGCAGGTGCGGAGGCCACCCACGCACGCACGCACGCATGGGCTGCATAGTACCTACCCATCGCATACGGTATTGCATGCGAGAAAAAGTGGAGAGAGGTCAGATTGCTGAGCAATAAGCTTTGAGCAATAAGTCCACACCCATGGATTTGGTCTTTGGGGGGACCTCGGAGGCGTTTTGCTTTGCTAAGTTTTTGTGGGTCGAGTTCTGGCAAACGCCGTGGGGCTGTATGGGATGTCCCGATGTGGATGCTGGCTGAATTTCTGAAGGGGGTTAGATCTTCTCCTGATTTGTTTGTTTCTTCGTAGTTTGTACTGGAACCTGCTATTTAAGGAGTGCTGACCTGTCCGGTTTCCATTTTCCACGTATCTATTTTTCGATAGTATTGTTATTTCTAGAAACGTCGTATCCGGTCTTTTTGTTGAGGAATCTCGTATTTCTCTCTTATTCTTGAACAACATCCATTCTTTGAGACGCTGGTACTCTCACGCTCTTTCTCTTTCTCTACGATATAGTCTATACAGCTCCTATTCCATCCATCCATCCATCCATCCATTTCCAAACTTCTTAACGACTTCAATCAACTATCAGTTGCCCACTACCATCAACTACAATGGCACCACTCAAATCAATCCTCCTCGCATCCATCCTCGCCCTCTCCTCAACCGTCACTGCCACACACGGTCCTTATATACCCATCTCTGCTAGTCCCTTCCCCTCAGGCACCGGAGCACCTTTTCCCAGCGGTACCGGAACCGGCTTCAGTCACGGCACAAGCACTGGTGTCATTCCATACCCTACAGGCGGCTCTCCAGGCAGTGGAGGCCCTGGCTCAGGAGGACCAGGCTCAGGAGGCCCCGGCTCCATCCAACCGGGAAGCCTCATCGAATCAGCAGCCAGCTGCCCCCTTCCCGTGACCGTCACGTCAACAACCCAAGTCTATGTCACAGTGACAGTCCCCGCACCCGGGGAGGCTGGCTCCACAGCTCCTCCATCCCCACCGCACAGCGTTCCTGGTGGCGGTGTTGGGCCAATTGTTGGCTCTGGTACAGGTATTGCGAGCACGGGAGCTCCGCACCCAACTGGGTTTGGGTCTTTCAATAAGAGGATGGAGATGAGGGGGTTGGAGAAGAAGGAGGAGAAGAAGCGGGGGTTCTTCTGGGCTTGAGCATGAGCATTGCGATGGGATGGCATTTGCGTGCGTGGCTTGGGGATATAAGAGATGGGGACACCTGCTCAGCATATACGCTGCATGAGCTGCCTTGATACGACCTCGGAATACGGTACTGTGAACTCTGTGAACTTGTGTGCATGGGCTTGCGCTGGGATGTTATGACATTGTTGGGTTGCGGAATACCAAAAAGATTTCATTTCAAGTGTTGGAGATTTTGAAGATGGTGCTCGCTCCCATTAAAAATTGGTGGGCTTGAGCTATGAATATGTAAACACTAACTGGATACACTCTTTTATACCTTCGCTACGATCGTATACAGCTAATGAGAAATGTACCTAACGTTAACCAAATAAAACGCTCGTGATGTTTTCGGCGATTCAATGTGTAGAACAGTAAGCAGTGTGGCAAGCAAGCCATGAGGTAACCTCGTTCCCGCCTTAGGCGTGCAATGCAGCTTTGTGTTTGCTTGAGGCAAAACTGCTTGAGACATGCCAAGGTACGATATATGAATACCGGGTATTGTTAATTCATCTGTCATGATGCACCCTTGCTTCATGCCTTAATGACCACGTTTTCTTTCTCGTCAAAGCCGGAGCAGTTTAGCCAAACCTATTTATATCCATACACCAATGTGTTAGGAAGATACAAGACCCCAAGATCTGCGCGCTTTTAGATCGAGCTGAGCTAGGGCTGCTGCAATTGGAACTCGAGATCCGCTGAGGGTTTGACATGATTGAAATTTGAGGAGCTGGAAATCCTGTGTTTGGAGCTTGACGGTCTCGAAAAGACTGACATATTGATGCGAGTCAAGCAGGAATGCTTGTGCCTAGACCTCAGAAGATGAATGAAAACTTGATATTGATAGATAGGTTCAGCATCGTTTACCGCAGCTGAAGCTCTCATCCCATCTGGAAGGCTAACATTTTCCAATACGATATAAGCAGGGACATGGAAACGCGGAACTCAGAACAATGTTTGAAAGCCTGACATCCTCAAGAGACTTGAGCGGGGCTTTGTCCATTGGAGCTCAAAAATTCCAAGAATAGTGGCATTTCCAAAGAAAACTGAGCAATCGAGTGTTCATCTGATGGGAACTCGTCCGGCAGAATTAAGGTGACGTTCAGCAGCAAAACCCTGTCCCGATTGAGACTAGCGCATTGTTCGATTCCAAGATTTCGCCACTTCTCCGTCCTTGCCCAACAACGCATCGATGCCATGGATTGGCAACGCAAACTCCGATCGAAGTGACACATCAGACGACAAGAATAGAAAGAATCGCGCTTCGATAGCGCCGGTATTGGATGCTGTCGATGTCCTCATGGGGAGTACCGGAAGACCCATTGCGGGAGGTGAGAGGAAGTGTGCTCGTCGGCATTCAGCGACATCCAGTGATATCTCCCAGTGGAGTTCACCCTCCATACACGCCGAGTCCCAGGCCTATCAGTGACGGCCGAGATTGCAGGCACTTTTCCCCGCATCCATCGCGCCGTTGGCGATGAAGCCCGAAGCAGTTCTGTATTCGGGTTCCTGGGCATCACGATCGACTATCGGCGCCGTGTAAGCTCGAGTGTACATTGACTACCAGACGCGATTGGAAAATGGTTGGACCACATAGAGAGCCTCGAGCACTACATATCAATAGCTGTGGGTCTGAAGCGGAAGGTCAATGAGCAGAAATTGGTCCGCAAAGAGGAGCTTGATCTTATCAACGCAAACACGATTAATAGCAACTCCGACATCCAAGTCGCAGGGCGGCAAAAGACGACTTATGAGGGTGGTATCCTTATCATATCTTTCCTCGCTACGGCCATAAGGATCCGGGTGGAAATTTCCCCACAAGAGGGCTGGAGTTACTTGGCAAGATAACAGCTGTGAAGGGCAATATGGTACATCCACGGCAATGCAGAGCAGCGACTGCTGGAGCTCTCTCGAGATTTCAACGCAAATTGCTGTCCCGGCTCAACAGTGGCACCCGACGCTGCATCTTCGGGTCTCCAACGTCTTCTTGTACGTGTGTAGCTCGCGTGCGATCACCTTCCCGATTCGCAGGGACCATAATCTCTGATAACCACAGAAACGTCAAATTTCAATTTCCGTTGTGGGGCCGGACAACAATGGCTTTATCTAGCACAAAGTCTCGAATATCGATAAAGCTTCGAAACTCAAGCTCGCCTATGAATGGCGGTCGGATCCGCGTCGAGTCAAGATTTAAGAGACTACGATCGGCAAGTCATCCCGCTGTGCAATTTCCAAAGCACGCAACCAAGGCCAACAACTGGTATCTGAGGATCAGCTCCTCCCATTGTGCGCGTATTCACAGCTTGGCCATAGCAGAAGAGCATGTTCACATAGCTGATAGGCCATCGATTGCCTGATGTGATCAAAGTGCCCTAGCCAATCAAACTTCGATACTTACTGAAGTTTTTCAACCTCAAAGGAGCAGCTGGTCTTGCGCTGCCGACGTCTCCTTTCTGTATGAAGAAGAAAGAACCCTTCGAATCATTGCGCAGAGTGGACCATGTAATTTCCACCTAGTATTGACTTGCTGCTTTTGATGACCATAGCTTGTCCGTGATTAAAGCGCAACGCTACTGCAGGAACGCGAGGGCCGAGGCATGAGTAACAAAGCCTGATTCGCTAAAAGAAATAAGAAGTGAAAGAAACGTTCTGGCGATCAAAAGCAGCGCAATAAAGAACCCGAAATTGGGTCCCGCCAATTGTTGACCCGCGTAGCTAATTAATAGCCTAATGGCCGGTAGCACCCCGAATTTCGCCTCGCGACAAGCTCTCATAAGAAGGTCAACACCCGCTCACTCTCTTTGTCTTCTCTCATCCAACTTCTGTTCGAACATCACATACCGGTTATCACCGATTACACTCTTTTACCGTATAATAAACTAATACGCTCTTTAATAACAATCTCTCGCGTCTCTGACTTTCCATCCTTTACCATCCACCAAAAACAACAACATCCAAATCTTCAGTAATACCAAACCACAGCAAAAATGCGTTACTCATACATCGCTGCTCCTCTCGCCCTCGCGGCCGGTGCGAATGCCTGGGGCAATGGGACCGTGGTCTACACCACTGAGGTCGTGACCGCTTTCACCACCTACTGCCCTTATGCCACCTCTTTCACCCACGGAACGTCAACCTACGTCGTGACTGAGGTAAAACAATCCACCTGATGAACTCGGGTCGCACAAATTTGCTCCCGGAGGTGAACTTTGAACTAACTCACTCTCCTCCAGGCCACCACCCTGACAATCACCAACTGCCCCTGCACCGTGACCAAGCCCGTCACCACCTCCCTGGCCATCGCTCCCACCGCCGCCCCAGTTGTCAGCATCACCCCCGTCGTCGGCTCCCCAGTCGCCACAAGCCCCGCTGAGGTCGCCACGACCGCTGCCCCAGTCATCCCGGCCCCAGCCAGCCCAATCTTCTCCAACAGCACCAGCCCCGCTGCACCCCCAGCGCAGTCCCCCACCACCGCCCCAGCAGGCACTGCTGCCCCCTCTGGCTCCGCTGCCCCAGTCGCATCCGTCAAACCATTCAAGGGTGCCGCCAACAGGATGGCTGCGTCGGGCGCTGGCCTCGCTGCTGTGTTTGGACTTGCTGCTTACCTCCTGTAAATTTCTTACAATTGGTAATGCTTGCAAGTTTCCGAGTGCTTTTCAGCGGGTTGCGTTAGACGGTCTGTCTCTGGTCTGGTCTGGAAATTCGGGTGATACCCAATTTTTACATTACGGTTCGATTATTCATACGGAGCGGTTTACTATGAAGATACTTGGACGTTGTAATACTTTAATACTCATGATGGATCTGAAGGGGGGGATGTGATCAGCAGGTCGAGAATGGGGATGACTCTTGTGTGTGATGGTGGATGTGTGGAAGACTTTTCACTGTCGACTGGTAGTCGACGATTTGTACGCTACATGTTCAAATAGAATCAATGGACGTGATCACCATCTCTAAACGCTCTTCATTACTGTAATGTCTTTTGTAGCATACAAGCAAAATCTGCATCGAGTGAGTGACTTCCTTCCCTCGAATCCTGAGCGATTTCCCCCGGGCATGCTCCAGACCCCGGAAAATGAAATTGCGCCGATAACAGTCTTTTTCGTACCTGCGTTAGCGTTTGGTGCTAGACAAGGCCGTGCAACCTTCGCCGGCGGTTATCAAAGTGGTCGAATGATAAGAACGTCGGACCATGGTTCCAGTGAAATTTGCAATCTGCAAGGTGCCAAGGGTTGTGACATGATCGATGCTGTTGTGATGTGTGTGATAAGCAAGATTGGCAAGGCCGACTGTGAGATGCAGAGCTGAGGGACAGCATGTTTCGGTCTGAATCATGCCTTGCTTGGGGTGCTAGGAGCCAGGTGTTGCAAGACGGAGCCCTATACATGGCAGGGAAAGCCGGGAAGCGGTGCTGTGATGATAGATGTAACCTAGAAACCTGCGGGCCTCAGATCGACTGCTTCTCTAATGCGTGGGAGCGTGAGCACAGAGTTTGGCAGATCATGGGAGATGTTAGCTCTCCTTAACGCTGTTCAGGGATGTCAATAGCCAACAGAATTGAGATATGGTGGGGTTCGGCATTCAACTGATGCTTGTATCGGAATGAAGGTGCGAGCGAGCTCACATGGCGAGGGCTACGAGATGACGAGGCGTCACAACCCCAAGGTGAATGGTAAAGTCCCCCAAGAGGCCAGGTATTGATACGAGTGAGCTCTTGACGATGACAAAGTATCCAACAGAAGCTCGGTGTATGTCGAGTTCGAGGATGTTACCCCGCGAATGTGAATGAGGGATGGAGGTTGCTAGTGGTGGAAATTCCAAAACCATCTTATAGACTCCTTGAGAATTAGTCTTGGTATAAATCTACTACTATACTATATTTTATATTGCTACAAATCCCTATTATATACTAGTAGTACTAATAGTTTAAACTACTAACTATATAAGTCGAATCGTTTTAAACCACTAACCAGATACGTTAATCTACACTAAATATAAGCAAAAAACGCTGCACCACCTGCCAAACCTTCAAACTACCGGTGCACTATCAACAGCGTTGGGTGTAGGCGTTGATTGACGCAGGCACGAAATATATCGACTCTAGTCCCCAGCTAGTGAGAATAGGGAATGTAAGCGGGAAGTGAAAGAGATAGACGCGGAGGCATACGGATTAAATGGATTACTTTTGGAAAAAAGGGTGAGTTGAGAGAAGTGAAGCAGTAGGTGTTAGCGCTCCTCGCTACAGCTCAGCCAGATGTGAGGAATAGCAGCTAGTATACCAAAAGGGTTTTGCGAGATATGTACTATTTGGTGGAAAGATATTTAAGATCCCATCTCTCTTCAACTTCCCGTCGAATCCTCAGCATATTGAGACGAAGCCTTCGTTCTAAAATAGAACTTGTTAAAACCTCTAGGAGGTGGCCAAATATCTTCTCCATCAGACAAGCCAAGCTTTTCTTGAACTTTGGCCCCTACGCACTCCAAGGGGTCCAATGATCCAAATCGACCTCCGGTGAGGATGGTCAGCGTTAGCCCTCGCCGAGTCATCCACCAAAAGAGACCAAACCTGAGACCAATAACACCGTAGAGAATATAGGTTCTGAACAGGTAGTCGGGTTGTCTGTAATGCCTTTTAATCCAATTCGTAACGCGCTTCACAAAGCTCGACAACACCAAAGTGATAACACTGATACAGACTGATATGAATAGAAAGATCCAGAGCTTTGGTCCAATTCCGTTTATCTCCTTGATGTTCATTCCAAATAACGACGAAGCGTACGTGAGCGGAACAAATATAAAAGCAAGTCGAGTCAGGCGCTTGACTGATACCGCTTCTTCGATGGATTTTCGCGATTCGCGGATCGAAGCTAAACCAGTCTCAATATGTATCCGCTCCTGGACAAGGCTACACAGACGCAGACCGTCGTCCAAAACATACTCGCAATACTCTTTCACGTCCAGAAGATTTGCAGAACGTCTCCCAGCGACTGGTTGGCAATGGATTGCAAGGGTCCGTGTCAGGTAACGTAGGCTCTCTACGCATTTGATGGTATCGGCATGACTTTCAACCACGAACCTCATCTTTTCATCCTTCTTGAGTGGCAAGAACTTGAAATTTTCTCTTAGCTTGGATATAGTGCTGGAAACGCCCTCTACCGCGAGCCGAACCAGGGGGCAAAGGTACTCAAGAGGCTTGTCATTGGCGCTGTCAAAATGTCCGTTATTCAAACTTTGTAGCATTTTTTCGAATATCTGGACACGTTGATCAAGAGGATACACAAGCGTTTCGTATCTACCATTAGATTCAGCTCGTGGGAAAGTCGAAACGGGTTTGTGGATGCTCGGACGCCCATAGCTCAAAATCCCATGATTCGGTCGGTGCCACAACTTATCCGTGGCAAAGATTAGGACTGAACTTTGAATTAGTCAAATGTAACAGTAGAATTGCAATCAATTTCGAACCTACCAACTTGTATCCTCGTCGCGGTATCTTTCTGAACCTGTAGTAATTGAGTATACAGGAAGGGTTCCAGTATCACAAATTGACCAAATGTTTCGAACATAGGTGGCCCAAAATCATGTATCCCGTAGGAAAAACTAATACCACGTATACGATCAATTGCAAGTTGGAAGAAAGCGGGGTCAACGTCAAGTGCCATCCCGAGAGCGTCTATCATTTCGGATGGTACCCAGTGACAAGGAGTCACCATAATAATTCGGGTTCTGATGCCTTCTCCATAAGAACTCAAGGCTGCTTTGAGCATACTAGGCTCAACACTCCTATCACCTTGACGGAAAACCTTTATTTCGGTAGATGCATCAGTACAATCAGCCATCACTAGCTGTGTCTCTGAATACTCGAGATTTTGAGACCATTCCGCCGAGGCTGTTCCTAGGAAGTATGAAGGCTCCGGTACTCCGGCCACGTTTCAAGGATCGCAGTAATGTATTCCTTGTATGATTGATACTTGACTTGACCAAAAGCCATACAGCCTGTTGAAGTTTCTGGGTTTGCATCCTCCGCGGGCCCAGAACGGACAGTATTGCGTCTAAAATGGTCTGTTTGCTCTTTTGATGAACCCAGTCTTTCTCCGTGATCACATTGTTGGGCAAGAGTCGTAGTATCATGGGCATGATCCATTTGGAACGAAGATGAAATTGGAAAGACGCGTGTCCGGCTCTGCTAGAGATTAGGCGGAGGGTTCGAAGGAATTCACGAAATTGAGAAAGAAGAAGGAGACGAAGATTGAGGCGCCTAGATGCACATAAAAATAGTGCTATCGTATCAACTGGAAGGCATTGGCGGCAGATAAGGCAGCACTATTGGCTAAAAGGTATTAGATTAGGTAATCAGGAGAGTATCGTTATTTGGTCAGTTGTAGCCGAAATACAGGAAGCCAAACCGGTCTGCGCGCTTCCTCGTACTCTTATTGGTCCCTCATACTCCCTGGCTGCTCTCTTTCATACAGTCATGTTTCTCTCCTGAGAACAAAAGTAGTGATTGCCAACTTTAAACGCAGGGGACCTAAATGTAAATTTACCCACCATATATACCCCGTACTGAGGCTTACCGATCACCATTTCCATTTCCGTTCATGGAAGTAAGCATAGCCGTTTTAACCACGAGCATGAGAGAGCAGAGAGGGAGCAGCGAAGGGGCAGGGGAGAGCAAAGAGAGAGCAAAAAGACAAAATATCCTTTGGCGCGCGAGCAAAGCCACGGCACCTTAAGTTAGCTAAAGGTCACGTGGGAGTTTCGGTTCGAGGAATATATTTATATCATTCTACGAAGTGCACTGGGAAGAAGGGAAGAAGATCGAGCTTGAAAAGCTTGCAAAAATGCAAGCCGGCCAGAAGAGACAACAGGCAGAGCTGGCCCAGAAGGAAGATCGCCGTAGCAACTGGGAGAAGGCATATGCGGCAGTCACAGACCCAAAGGTCTACAAGGATGACTTCGATCACGGGTATTGAGTGTTCGAATTGAATGAGGTGTGAAGAGCAGAACCTACGACGCGAGACTTTACGCGATTCCTTTTCGACTTTTCCCTGGCACTTTTGCCCATTCAAATGACAGCATAGAAACCCACTTTCTTTAATCGGTGGGTTTATGAGCAACGTTGCGGGGTGTGGTTCTATCTTTCCACAACGTGGAAAGACATGTGCCTGGATCTAAAAGGATCAATCAGGACTACTTCTTAGGCAGCTGCCCCATTCTACAGCATTGATACCCCACTTTGTGTACATAGTTTACAGCAAATCAAGGCATAAGCATCAGGGACAAATAGACAGGAATTTCTACAGATAAGTTCATGAGCAAGCACTAAAACTTATCATGTGAATGCACACACCTTCGGCAAGAGTCGACAAATTCCAGGTTAAACACTAGACGATTTGGTCAACTGCAGACGGTCTTGGGTTTCGTAGCCCCGAAACTGAGAACGTTTTATGTCAATGATGTTATGTTTTTCTGCTTGAAGTCTTAACACTATTCTCGTGTTTCGAAACCTTTCAGCGAAGTACTCGCTGAAGCTGCACTCTGCAAAAGCAGGAAAGGGAACACCGCCAGTTTTGGTCTGGGGCTGGAAGGAGCTGTGGCCGGGATTCGTAAGTGGGAAAGCGAGTCGAAGTCTTGAATCATGAGCGCAGAACGGTGCAAACTATGGTAGTTCTTGGTCACAAAGCGGCCGTTTCAAGGGGGCTGCCCTGGGTAAATCCGGACATTAAGCTTGGTGTCTTCCCTTCAAAGAAACATAATCATGGCTCAAAGAACGCCGCACTTTGAGATCGTCAATCGATTTAAAGCTATGTAGCTCTACCACCGGCCCTAGTAAAATGCCATCACATATGCTCGTTGCTCCTAGAATATGCCCCTGATAATGCAAGAATGCCCGTTTCCCATAAACGCCTGGTACATGTCTGGGAAATTTCTCATTCTTTGTCATCACCATCACCATCACCATCACCATCACCATCACCATCACCATCACCATCACCATCACCATCACCATCACCATCACCATCACCATCCCTACTAGTTGCACAAATCCCCGATTTCATCCACAGCACTCTTCCCCTATCCCTTGCCACCCCCCTTCCCATTGGTCTTCCCACCCTTCCCATTGCCATGCCCCTTCGCCTTCTCATCAATAAGCCCAAACAGCCCTTCCCTTCTTCTCGCCAACCCCTCCAACTCTCTCCTCAATCTCTCCACTTCCAAAAGAGCCAATTCTCGATCCGGCGGGAGACCTTCGAACCCTCGAACCCTGCCCTCCAACCCTCTCACACGCTTCTCCAGGTCCCGCACTTCGTGCTCATCAACATGTGTAGGCAGTGCAGGTAGGTTTGCAGCACCGAGCGAGCCAAGCCTCGCTTTCCGATACTCTTCGGCCATCTTCTTTTCTTTTTCCGTGAGGGGCTTCGATTGGTGGTGTTGGCAGCAGCACTTCCCTTCTTTTGTGGAGCTCTTCCCATTCCTTGAGTCCTTCTCGGCATGCTTTCCGTTTCTTACGTCTTTCTCTGGCCCCGGCTGCGGGGCATCCTCTTCTGTAGGCGATGACAGCTTCCCTTGTGTCTGTGTCTGTGTCTGGGACTGAATCTCCTCCCCGCGTTTCAGCTTCGCGAGAAAGTCCTGGGCCCGCGCTGCTTCATTCTTGAGCTGTTGGTGGAGTGAGTCAACGCGTTGGAGCTGGGCGGAGAAATCCGGGGTTGTGGGCGGTGTGAGGGGGAAGGCCATGGGAGCCATGGGGTTCGTTGTCTGAGAAGATGGAGGCGGCGATGATTGAGAGTGTTAACAGAGGCAAATCTGAGGACGAGAGCAGAGAAGAGCTGACGTGAGGGAGCCCCGTTGGTTGCGTAAGCTTTGTAGGTAGACGCCGGTAGACGCCGCCGACGATATGGCAGAGATCCTGTGGGATTGACGAGCCAATTGAGAAGGATTGACGAGCCAATTGAAAAGGATTGACTGCTCGGTATGTAACTCAGTGAAGCCAATGGTTTGGGAGGTTGGAATCAATCAGGTTGGGAAAGTTGCGGTATTAGGATGAGTAACCTTAGCGTGCTACAAGTAAATTGATGGAAAGGTGTAGGAAATAAGTGGAGAATTGAATTAGTAGTCAGGGGCTGTTTGTTTCAGTTGTCAGCGAGGTTCTTTCCTGTGCCGGTGGTTTTGTGTTCATGGAATCTCAAGCTGGGAAGAGGAGGGAATATTGTGGAGGTTCCCTAGGGCTGGCTTGGCAATGGAAGGCGACTGCCCCCAGCTCAGTCGAAGCTCGCCCGGCAGCTGCCGCTTTAGCGAGGGAGCTGGGTGAGCAGGGGTGATGTGGCACCCCACCACCCTGGTGTTGCAACACCCTGACCAGGTGATGAACTCTTTACGCTCACCCTTTCCTTAAATTAAGTATCCAGAAAAGCGCGCGCTCTCGTATAGCCTTATAGATAGCTACTAAGTGTTACGATCAGGAAACATGATCAGGGGTGCGCCCAAGGAGCGTAGCGCCCGTCATGGTCCGAGTCGGCGAATCGGTGTCCGACTCGAACAGGACCCTGAAAGCTTGGCATGTTAAGCGATGAGCGCAATGAGCGCAGTGCGATCAGTGCGATCAATGCGATCAGGAGCGCTTGGCATGGATTTCGTATGTCTATATATGCGGAGCACTGCTCACCACTTGGAGCATCGTGCTTAACTTGCTATTCAATTGTTTACTACATGCGATAGATCTCTTAGGCTAGGCACTGAACATATATCATCTGATCATATACCAGACCCGCTTAGCATCACTTGAAGCCTGCTTCACCTCTTGCGCTGCACACCCCCATCCCCAGCGAGAACAATCCTTAGTACGACCGTCAGTACGCAACACGGTTCGTAACACTTTTCTTCAGTTCTGGGAGATGTTGTCACGAAGCGTTTCGCGGGCAAGCTTCTTGCCAAGCGAACTAGTACTATAGCGGCTTAGCTTAGCAGTAGAAAACCGAGCTTCGCTGAATATCCATGACAACAAACCGGTGTACGCCTAGTAAATTCTGGGGTGTACGCCTAGTGGGATAGGGTGTACGCCTACTGAAACAGGGTGTACGCTGAGGGGAAGCCCGGCATAAAATCTCCCCTGGTGTCAGACCCTGGCCGACGGGCGCGCAAAAAGTTACTGTCATGTGTGAAACAAGGGGCTAAGCAGGATTTCACGCCGCAGTGCTCCCTCGACGAGTACTCCCAGTGACCCTCAACTTTTGGATAACCGTGGGGAGTACTACCCCGACGAGTACTCCCTGAAGCATCGGGGTTGGGGGAATATTGTTCTGTTTTGCAATTCTGAAGGCACGAAGTAATTTTGTTTTTTATAGACCAGAGCTCGGAGCGGTAAGGTAATATAAACCAGACGTAAGCATTTTCGGCCCCCGGTGTGCCAACCATTCGGATAAGAGGTATTTAGTAGTTGCTCGTCTTGTAAACACCTTCTTTCTTGTTTGCCGCGACGTGCACGTCGGAATCTAGTACTTTCGAGTACCTTACATAACAGTACACTCGGTGCCGGACTTTGACTTCTCGGCAAGTATTCTTTCCTGCGCTTCTTGCGTGTGTTTGCGATATGCGCCCCGCTGTTCCCCTTCCTCTATGATGACGACAATAGTCTCGCTCCCATATAGCCCGATCCGGTCCTCGTCTTTGACGAGATATGAGCAGCCAGTTTCTATTATCCGTCCTTGATCTTCGATAAGGAACGCGCCGCGGAGTAGGAATATCTGGCAATCGCGGAAACATGGCAAGCTGACCCAGACCCCACAGGCCGTGAGAGGAAAACCGCTCGATCCACCCGAATTGTAGTGAACCTGACCTGGCACTGGCCTGTCATACTGTTGAGACACTTATTAGGTCTTTGCACGGCGAACGTAAGTTCTTTTCGACTTTACCTCAATCATTACCGCCTCCAAAACCTGCTTCCTGTTATTGGGGTCAAGCGAATCCCAGAATTCTCTTCCCCGTCTCGGAATAATCTTTGGAACGGCAGGCATTACGTTTTGAACCCGAATGAGTCTCGATTTGCCCAGCGCCGGGTATAACAACAGGGAATTTGCACCTTTTGGATATGTCTATCCATCGTCCTCAGCTGCTGCGGCTTGGATCTTTGAGCTGAGCCAGCTGAGTTGTCGCGAATCCCTGTTTTACTGCACGCCTCGCAGAACCTTTGGCAGCACCCTCCTAGTAATGGATATTTATACATCCTATGCTGGTTGCTGCTGATCCAGCAATTGTACGTGGTCTAGCCTCGGTACAGCAGACCATCAGAGTTATAACCTCGAGACCCGTTACTGCAACTGGCGCAGGTAGTAAATATTGAGCAAAATAGTACAACAATCTTCACACAGGAGGCTTGTCCCCGATCTAGGCATCACTGGGCAGTATAGACACATTATTCTCTCGATTGAGCTGACACGTCAGCAACGGCTGATGCCTGAAACCCAGCTGCACTGGACAAGGATACCCACTCGCCAGACCCCTGCAGGAAACTTCACCAGATTACTAGCGACCTTGGCTCATCATTCTTTCGCCGGCGGCGCAGCAAGGAAGACCCCATGGTGTTTGCGAGGCATTTATTCGATTGGTCCTGCTGCGCCTGCGTAGAAAACTTTTGGCTGAATCCACTTTGCTGGCGCCCCTGTTGTGGCTATGGCCATGACAGAGAGCCTGTACACACAAGCTGGGGCAGGCTGCAACGCTGCTGCAATGATTATGAGAAGGCCAACTGCAAGGGACCGGGGAAAGTTGAGAAATAGGACGAAACTGTGGAAAGCCAGGCGGTCTAAAGGTAAGGAGGGACTAGGTTAATGGGAAAGAAAGGTTTGAGTAGGGGAGGCAGCCTTTGACGTGTTCTAAGTTCAGGTCTTGATTTAAATCTTGGTGATAGGGCAGTAGTAGAGGGGCTGATAACTAAGCGAGCGAGCCAGGCCTATCAGGGCTAACGAAAAATAGGTAGAGGAAAGATAAATCTAAGGGGTATTAATAAACGAGGGGGAAACGAAAAAGAAAGAAAGAGGAAGTTAAGAGTGTTGAGCAAGATAAGAAGAAAAGAGCTTGAGGGAGCGACGTTGATGATAGATGGAGGTTTCTGTTGCCGCTTTTCCTTGAAGCTCTGCATATTGATGATCGAACTTGATCAGTTCCTATGTCTATATATACAGAGTCATTCCATAGCATAGATCTCCTTGTATTCAACTTATCTCACTTAAGTCTACTAGATAGATCACTCAACATAAGTTATCTCCTTATACAAGACCGGTCTATCACAACAAGCGTGTTTATCTTGCTCTGTATTGAACTCCTCCGCGAAAACCAACGACGAGACGCAGTGGTCTTAACAATCTTCACGCTCACCCTTCTCTTCTACTCACCAAGACCCCCGTTATTTAAGCATCCAGATGTTAAGACCACTGCGTATCGATAATAGATAGATAAAAATTACTATCGATTTAATAAATATTTTTGCGGAGTAGTTCTTCACTAGATTTATTTAAGTAATCAGCTATAGCTTGATTCGAGGCAGCCAATTTAAGCTCCGCATGCTACGCCCCGCTTGATACGGGAAGCCGTTCTAGACTCCTCCCTCAATGCTCCTCCGTGCTCCCTCGGCGCTCCCTTGCCGAGCCCGCCTGCTCCCTTTCCCGATCGAAAAAAGCAACTCCCCATCCTAGGTTCGGGGTATATATGCGTGGCTCGCTGAAATCTCGTAGGACATGGCAGAACAGTCCATTCTCGAATTTGCGAAAGCGGTCCGCCGCATTCTACTGGGTAAAGTCATCTGATTTAGAGTGGAGCTCGGCGTCCCTGTGGACGGGATCTGCTCATTTGAAGCCAAGGTTCGAGTCTGCCTCCTCACCATCCTTGAACAGGTCGATATAATCCGTTAAGCCGTCTACGAGCTTCCGAAAATTCACGCGTATACTCCACCTCACATTTCTTGTGAAGGCTTGTTCGTTATAATCGACTCCGTGATCTGAGATGTCGCTGAAGCTCGACTTGTAACCGACAGGTCGATGATGTTGGAATAGTTGCGGTTGAACGGTCAAACATGTTTGGACTGGCCTTCCCTCCGATCCATGGCACACAGATCGAAACATCATGTCGGTCGGTCCCGTCATTTTGTTCACGCTGAGCTCATACAGTAAGCGCCGAGCACCTGGCAGAGAAATCCCGTAACCCATAGTGCACGTGTTCATCCATGCTCTAGAGACTACGCGCGTGTGAGCAGGGTAAGTTTGAACAAGTTCGGAGTCTCCGAACTGCATCATGACATGCTGCGGTTCTGGAACCGTTTCGTCGTCATAAATGACAGCTCGCCCCAGCGGCACATTTCGGTCACTTGCGCGAGGAAACCGGCTACCGCAGTGGCCTAACCAGAAAAGATCCCAACGGTCAATGTCTCCGTATGGAGATGTGGAAGGTTCGCCGGTGACATCTTTTCTGATGTCGAAGTCCTGCGGTCTTTGGTCTTCCTTGGGCTGAGGGTGGGTCGGATCTAGAAACCGGTCTGACGTGCCTGACAATGGCTGAACCAGTAGCCTGGAAGCTTTTGCAAAGTCTCTCATTTGATGTTTGATACGAATGTCCCAATCGGCGTCGTCTTCTAGAATAAGCGCAGATGTGACATTTTGCTCGATCATCCTGATTCAATTTAGTTACTACTCTTGATAGTTTAGTCGGTTATCTGAGGCTATAGGCCTATGGAAACAGACCACAGGCGCGAAGACTCAGCCATATAGCCTTACGTATCAGAAGGCAGTCTGACACCATCAGGACTTTGGTGTTGGTGATGTGACCGGCATATACCTGAGAGTCCAAGGCCGGTAGGGTCTCGGTACAGAGGCTGCGCGAAGACACACTGTATGCATGGCCACTCATAATATGGCCAACTACATGGCCTGAGACGGCGCGCTTGCAGTCTGGATGGAATGAAGGGAGAGCAGAGGGCGAACACTCACATTCTAGCGATGTTCATATGAGCTCGCCAATTTCCTAAACCCCCTGAGTCGAGGTTCACTTCTTTGCCACCTGGCGGAAGATATTTCTTATCCACCTCAGTTACGCCATCTACATAGTCGATTCGCAAGTCTGTGAGGGCAGCGGCTAGCGACATCGAGTCTCGATGGTCGGTTCGAGATAGAAGATTAATGACGAAGATCTTCTGAAACTGTATAGACGTCAGAGATTTACGGGATGGCGCGAGCCAGCAACTGCATCGGTCGTACTGACCCCAAGAGTCTGATTGAATACATGTTGAAGTGAATCCCCACCAGACGAGAAAGGACCATTTGCCGATTGGCGGAAGGGCGACGGAGAGGTTCGGTTGAATCCTAAGAAGAGGAGGATGGCCCCAAGTAAAGCGACAGAGAAGGCCAGGAAGAGCCGTTTGTTAAGGCAGTGTACAGACATTTGAGGTATAATTGACAATGTGAATGCTGGAAATTGCAGTCCACCTTTTGACGGGCGCAGCGAGGTATAGTAAAGGAGAGAGATTGTTTCAAGCTGTGGCCCCATTAATTGTGGGGGGAGGCGCGGGCATGGGCGCAGCGTACGACTGGTGAACCCTATCCCTCATAGGCGTCCTTACTTCACCCTTTCTACATATACCCGGCTTCTTCGTGCTCACCAACTTCTTATATTCGTCCTTACCTTGTGCAAATCGCAGCGCTGTCTCGCTAGCATTTGCGGATCGCTCTTTGTACCTGGATGACCGCCATGTGGGTGGCATCTCTGTGTGCCATTGTGCTCAGCTTTGCACGCGTCAATGTCGCCGACAATCTGTTCATTTTCCCCACAGTACCCGGGCCGAATAACAATTTTGTTGCAGACATATCGTGGACACTTGGATCTACTCAGGATATCCAATGATCCACAACCGTCGATTCATATTATATTGCCTTGTTCCAGCAAAGCATTGGCCAGGCTTCTGCGAATCAGCTTCAGATAATTTACAGTACGTGGGTTGGAGAGCATCCCAACGCTCGAATTTGCTAATATTGCGTCCAGACGTCGACAGCGGTAGGACTGGGCACCAATCTTTCAACTGGCAGGTCCAGACTTACAATTCGGATCTAAGCTCCTCGCCTGTTTACTTCCTATGGCTCAACCCGGGGGATCCACAAGGGTTCACCTCTCACTATTTTAACATCACCAACCAAGCTCAAAGCTCGTCAAGCTCAAGTTCGTCGACCGCCTTTACATCATTGACTTCCTTGACAACCAGCATGATCACAAGTTCGTCGACCGCCTTTACATCATTGACTTCCTTGACAACCAGCATGATCGCAAGTTCAACTTTGAGTACGCCTCCCCAAAGGAGCTCAGATACTGCCCCCGCATCTCCTTCCAGTGCCAGCTCTATCACAGAGACCGTCAAAATTAGCCTTGGCGTGGGACTGGGAATTGGTATCCCTTTGGTTCTCATCGCAGGAGTGTGGATCGGCCTAAAGTCGGTCAAGCAAAGACAATCTTCTTCACGCGGTATGAGTTCTGGGGTGCCACTGTCCCAGTTTCCCAACATGGGAAATCCTCCCGATTCATACGCTCCTCCGAATGAACCGATTTACTACGCAAATCAAATCCACCAAGCTCCTGGAAGAGACTATGACTGTCACGAAGCGCCTGGGGAAAGACCACTAAACGAGCTCGGCTCAAGAGAATCTTGACCCTCGAGTGTGGCTTTTGCAAACCCAGACAGATTGAGGCGCTGTGTGACGACGTCTATCAGTGTGGTGTGTCGTGCAAGTGAAGAGGAGGGCTCGCCAAAAGAACAGGCTAAGTGTTTGGTGCTCATGCCAAATTCGAGGCTCGTGATACATACAAACGAATGAAGTGAATGGAAATCAGGCAAGACACCAACCAAAGATAAATTCAGTATTCACACCCCTGTGCACAGAGGTCAATCTATAGTATTTCCAGAGATTCCATCGCTGCGACTCACAACGGCAAGCCGGGTATGCGTTGTGCTTATTGTGTTATACTTTTAACAGCGCTTTTAGTGTTAGACTTGTTATAGTGCACAGTAAAATCTTGATATAGCGACATTCACTATGTAATCATATTTTTGCTTCACTGAATACTGAATCCACTCTGTCCACTTAAATCACGTATACAGCCTGTCATAATGGCAGCTCCACCACTCTGGGTAATACTAATAGCAAGCTCAATTCGGCATTTTTTTGGGTACTCTAAATCATCTTTTAGCTTCTTGTTAGGATCTAACGGTGTCTACAGCTCTAGGTGATGGTTCCAGGTTGATACTTAATGGTATTAGGTTCGATTCCTAATGGCGCTGGTACAATGGTGTTGCTGTTTAGCGTTCTTCTTTGGCAGCGTCATTAGCCGCAGGTCTTTAAAGTTCTTAACCGGGAACAGCCGTGGTTCGAAAACCGTGCAGTGATCCTGCGAATTGTTCATTTGGTTGGCTTACCGTCCGGGGCGGACGCCTGTTGGCTGTGGTCGTGGTCGTGGTTCCAGGTTGATATTTAATGGTATTAGGTTCGATTCCTAATGGCGCTGGTACAATGGTGCTGCTGTTTTGCGTTCTTCTTTGGTGAGCTCCTAGTGAGCTTTTGACAAAGCAGTAGCTGGCAATGAGGTGGGTGTAGTTTTAGTAGTTATGTTGCGCCCCACGCGAAGACCTTCCTTCATGAACTCAATAATCCCGTTAGTAAAGCAACTCCTCTTCATCAACGGGTCATCCAGTACATAAAGAATGACAGCTTTACGGATGGGACGATTAGTTTTTGCTACTATAGCCGTGCTGCACGTCGTCGCCGTCGCATATGCGCCCGACCTTTCCTGGAGAAATAACGTCGAAAAAATGAGATATATCAACGTTGCATTCCCTACTCTCCGAGTCAGTGCCCCCCTTCCTACTGCATCTACCCTGCTGACGTGGACAAAGGTCGGAGAGATGAGGTCAACTCGATGCCCACTGCATTTCCTCTCTCCGTCCCTCCACCAATTTTTTTATCGAATCCTTCCTCAATCGCTCCTTCCTCGTCACCAACCACTCCTCCCTCGATACCATGGCTACCGGTGGTCCTCCTTCTACCTCCGTAGCGTGCCCATACCGATGAGTTGGAGGACCCGATTGAGCGCGAATTTGAGAACTGGGTAAGGAGGAACAGTAATAAAACAAGGCTTACACATACGCAACGACGGGAATACAAGTCCTTCCTCGATGACCCTGATCGAAAGCCTATTGGTCAGAAGGAGCAAAATATGCGTCATCGAGCTCGTTCTAAATATACGCTTAACTCGCTTTCGAGCAGCCATGTTTTCTGCTAGCATACCTTGTGTTTATAGCCCCCTTCCTGTACATCTCTTGTCAACGATCCTTATTATCCCCACCCCTTTACATCCAATGCTAAAGCTCCATGGTCCTCAGGCTGCTCGGGAAGAGGTGGGGTGACAGTGATAGCGTGAGGGGGATGGACGGTCGCTGCTATTTCGCGATCACCTCCACAGATAGTCTGCTCAATTCAATCACAGGATAGTATGACACTAGGAGAGATGGAACTATCAAGGGACAAGGTGGTAGGATCGGTGGTAGGATCGGTGGTAGGAGGATTCAAGTAACTGTATATCTTGGGCTGTTCCCTCAGGTGTGAGCTTGGAAGGTGTACAGTGCCAATGTCAGACGCCATGCTTATAGTCCTAGTGAAAACGCCAGTCCTTTCTTTTTTATCCTCCACCACGAGAGGGTTATCTAAAGTATATTAGAAGAAATCCTGGGTGCTGATCAGAAATGTACTAGGGGGAATACCTTGACTGTTACCAATTTCCACTGGATCGACTTGAATTTGTTGTTTTCTTATATTGCTGGAAGCTCTGTAGAGGAGGCCGTCTGAAGACGGGTATGCAACTGATATTTGACAATGTTGAAACGCCGTCCCTCTCGGCCGAGCCGCTGGCACATCAGCATTGGCTGATGCCTAAAACCTAGATACCCAAGCGCTAAACCCATGCAGGAAACATCACCAGCTCACTAGTGACATTGATTTATCATTCTTTTCGTCGGCGGCGCAGTAAAGGCCCCCTGGCACCTGCAAGATATTTATTCGATTGGTTCAGCTGCGCCCGCGTAGAAAGCTGTTGGCCTGAATCCACTTCGCTAGTACCCCTATTATGGTTACGGCCTCTGACAGAGAGCCTCTATACATAAGCTGGGGCAGGCCGCAACGCTGCTGCAATGATTTTGCGAAGGCCAACTGCCAAAGGGACCGGTAAAAGTTGAAGAATAGGACGAAACTGTGGAAATTCAGGCGGTCTGAAGGTAAGGAGGGACCAGATCAATGGGAGAGAAAGGGTTAAGTAGAGGAAGCAGCCTTTAACATGTCTAAAGTTCAGGCTCTTGAAATATTAGTAATAGGATAGCAGCGGAGGAGCTGAAAACTAAGTAAGCGAGCCAGGCCTATCAGGGCTAGCGAAAAACAGTTAGAGAAAAGATAAATCTAAGGGTATTAATAAATGAGGAGGAGGAAAAAAAGAAAAAAAAGAGGAAGTTAAGAGTGTTGAGCAAGAAGAAAAGAGCTTGAGGGAGCGACGTTGATAGATAGAGTTTTCTGTTGTTGCCGCTTTTCCTTGGAGCTCTGCGCCTGAATCTTAACCATTACAACCAAGCCGTCGGCTCACATAGCAGCAAATCGCTCAATCACCCAGGCTCGCGTGACGGACACCCGGGTCGCGCGAGAGTAAAGCGGCGCTCACCCTATGCTCAGAGGGGGTTTGTTCGGGGCAGATTTGTGTCACCTTGGCGGCTCAAGGCTACTTGAGGCAAGTGTGTATCACTGCAAAGGGAAGCTGAATACTGACGAAAGGCGATCACTTTCTCGATGATCAATTGTATATTACTTTACAATACCGGACTAACGAGCACACTCCCAGCCAGCCAAGCTGGCCACCAGACACACCACACAATCACTTGCATCCACAATCCA
This sequence comes from Lepraria neglecta, assembly GCA_033220425.1. NCBI lineage: Eukaryota > Fungi > Ascomycota > Lecanoromycetes > Lecanorales > Stereocaulaceae > Lepraria > Lepraria neglecta. Next base: position 3,563,511 of record CM065648.1, on the reverse strand, counting down.
TTCACCTTCCAGCCAAACGCAGCCTCTGCCAGCATCTCACCAACATTGGTGCCCCAGAAATAGCACACTGCCGAGACCACTACCGGGGGTGACACTAGCTGCAAAGCAATCGATGATGTAGTCTTCCTTAGCTGGGAGGGGAAGACATCCTTGGGCTCTACCGAACCTGAAAATGGGTTGCCAATGAAGGATAAAGGCGCCGATAGAAGTCCAACGAATAATGAAAGGGAGAAGTTCAACGTGGCGAGCGTGGCGAGGAACATCCCCAGTAGTAGCAGCGAGAACGAGTGGAGTAAGAGGTATTGCTGTGGCGTTAGGGAGGCTTGATGGTGAATGAAGGTTGCTAAGGCGGTAGGTAAAACGAGATTGACCATCGTAAATAAGAGGAAGTAGTATGGAAGTGTCTGTGGACAAGTTTAGCTACATCATCTACTTCAGGAGGGATCAATAGAGGATTACCTCGAAAGCAGAATTGTTGAAAATATAGAGCGGTATCACGCCTAGAAAGTGTAGGGAAACGACGAGGGAGACTGGAATAAACATTTGCCGTTCGTGTATTGTGATAGTCTCTTTGGGGACAATTGCTGTCATTCCATCCTTTTGGATTACGTCAACCTCTGGCTTGGAACTTTTCTCGGGCATGGTGGTTGCGAGTTTTGGCGCAGGTGGTCTTCCACTACGGATCCATAACGCAATGGCCATGATGGTAAAGTTGACAGCAACAAGCATAGCGCTGGGCAGATAAGTCCCGATACTTACGAACCGGTCTGCTTGCATGAGCAAGTAGAAGAAGAAGCTCTGATGGAAATGCTCGAGTAGATTGTTGAGACTCCGGAAGATACTTTCGATGCATCTGCCCATTGCCATATCGTCTTGCCCACCTTCGCCAACTGCCTGCAAGGTAATCGCATCAACATGATACGGGATGAAGCTGCTGTGAGGACCTGATGAATGACCTAAGCCTTGACGGACCATGCCCCGTAACATGGTCTGTAGGCGCTCCCTATAGCTGTCATCATGCTTCCACATGCGCTGAAGGGCTACACGCATGCCCAACTGTCCACTAGCGATGGAGACTGCGGTGTTGAAAAGATCGAGATTGGGCAATTGGCCGTTGATGCCATCGTAGACGATGTGTATGGATTCGAAATGGTGGTCCAGAGCGTTGTCGACCACGACCACACCTTGCAGAGCTCCACTCTTGATTGGCAAAGGCGCGACAGAAGGAGAGATGTGTTCATCATGGTATGCATCCACCCAAGCCTGAGGTCCAGCTCTGCTGTCTGCGGTGATTAAGATAATAATGTCTTTCGACCATAGTGACCACCTCTTGAAATATCTTGCCAATTCCATTGTTAGAGCGACCCCATTCTGGTTTAGTTCGCCGTCCATATTAGTCCATGCAGCGACGAGCACAATGGCTTCTGTTGCATCACCTCGCGGCGCGTGAAGGATGGCGTAGACATTCTCCCCGGTGTATGTAATGCCTGCCGCTTGGTACTCGTACTTCTGCCTGGCAGATCTCAACCCAGCGGACTTGAATATCTCGCCGAGCTTGTTCGAGATCTCGTCCTGCGGCTTGCCTGCCAGCTCTTTCACCTCGTATTTGTAGGCATTGAAAACATTTTGCTCGCTTCCTCCAAAGTATGTATGCACTTGTCCTGGCAGAAGAGCGTTCTCAGATATGTAGGTGTGCCTCGAGTATTCGTTAAGAGGCAGTAGACAGAGCCAGACTACCCCTACTAAGATCAATAAAGCCGAGAGGTATGGAGGAAGCTTGAGGAGTCGTGGATCTCGTCGTAGAGCCAAAACGGTGGGAGCTTCTATGGTTATTAGTACATTGGAGACACTCAGAGGCTCCAGGTGCTTATTCCATAGAATACTCACAGATCAATGCCATGTGGAAGCATGGTAGAAAAGACAAAAGCTGCAAAGACTCTCTGGTCCCATGTTGAGCCTTAACCCTATTCTAAAAATAAGGCGCTAGTGAGGTTAGCCTTGCTCACTAGAGTCCTTCCTTCTCAATTCACTGCAGCTCTACTTACCAAAATTTCCCCTTGAACATTGATTCTCGGAGGCTAGTCTTCCACGGTGTCCCAAAGTCCCGTCTTTTCTTTTCGTACTGCAATCAATGCTTGGCAGCAAAGCATTCAATCGCAGTTCGTGACTCACTTCTCTAGCCATTTGCCATCATCTCCTTCTCTATACTGCAGTGCTCTTCAACCTGGGGTTTTTTAAGGTCAAGTCTCTCATGATGAATTGATCAGAAAATTGCCACTTTGACCTTCTCATTCACTCTCACAGTCCCCTTTCGACCCAAGACCTGCTTTGTCTTTGGCAACCGCTCCTCATTGGGGATACCATTCTGAGCTTATGACCCCAGCTTCTTGGAAGTCTCGTACTTAATGTCTCAGCTGCGGCTCCATGTGAGCCTCTAGTCAAGTTAGCAGTTCGACCTTTCAGGCTCGTGCAGAGTACACTCTGGACTAAACTCTGGTTCAATACCCTTCGAAGCACGCCATCATCATTAATACCAAAGTATAGAAGTGTTGAAAATACCGGCCCACACCCCTCGCAGTATCCCAATATCAACATTAGACCCTTTTACAATTGATTAAGCCGCACGGATTTCTACCTGCAGACGAGCACTGCAAGAAAGGGACTGCCCCGAGCCAAGGTGCCTTCTCACTTGGACTTTCCAACTGCACATTGAGAAGATGACGGCTAATGGACTCACAACATGTCACCTTGGACGGCTCCCTAATGAGTTACTTCTACACATCATCGAGCATATGCCCAATCCAGGAGCTCTTTACAATTTTATGAAAGCCTATCGTCGAAGCAAAGTAGTGGTTCAAAGCCATCCTAAGCCTCAAGAAGTTCTAATGGGGGTCATTCAACGCCCTGGCATGCCTCTTCAGCTACAGAAGATAATTTGCACTACTATGGCCATCCGCCACAGAAAAGCTGCGTTGGTTGAACTGGAGAAGTATCTGGAGACAAATCTCGAGGGCCTCTCCCGCCCCCTGTTGTTGCCTGTGGTAAGGATCTGGTGGGTGTGCTTCAGGATCTCGTTACTCTACTCAATGATACGGACACACTTGAGGAAACATTCCTGACGACTCGGCTGGAGAATGCGGTCCAACTCCAGCGTACGGGTGCTGATAATTCTGAGACATTTTCCAAGCCATCTGCATCGCCTACGGAACTTCATCGCATTCGCCGGGCCTTCTGGCGTCTCCAGCTCTATTCCGATCTCTTTCACCATCCTGGGCATGAATTTATGGCCTACGAACCGGACGATATTTACAGACATGGAAGATTCTTCGAGGCAATCACTGTGTGGGAGCTTGAGGAGCTTGAGTGTGCCTACTACCATGTGAAAGAGCAATTCAAAGTGTGGAGAGATCCCCACAGCGCCTGCTATGCTCCGGCGCTGGCTAACAGGCTCTTGGAGAGGTTCCAGTGCAACAAAGATGGTTGGGATGGTTATGATCGCTCTAAGAGGACATCAGAAACTCATGTCTCTAACGCCGTAGGCTTCTATCGAGAAATGCTAGCGAGCTTCTTCAGCAGCCAATCTCGGACTGCTTGGTCCGACACTCCTGAAGCCAGTAAGCCGAGTGCGGGTTATCAATACTTCATGGACAATTCGGAGCAACTAGGAGTGGGAGAATTTTCCTACTTCCGAATGTCACCTGTGAGCTGTTTCCTGGACTGGGGCTTTTGCATGTGGGATAGGTCCCGACTTGAAGCGTTGCATTTGCTGGGCAGCCCTTCCCGGCATCCTTGGGCAGACCCTAGCAAGAGCCACCGTTACGACTGCGCGCATTGCCCTGACAGATCTCCCAGCTTTACAAGCTCGTAAGGATTTTCGGATGACGAGGATGAGAATCTTGATGAGCTATGTCAGGAGCTTATGGGCTGTTGATTTTGAAAGTTGCGGAGAAGCCACTCCTGAGGCTCCTTCAACCAGAAGGAAGTTGATGGCGAAGCTCCTAAATGCAAGGCTAGAGTGAAGGCTACTAAGCATGAAAGTATTTATTCAGATCTAAAGAGCATCGATTAGACACATTGATATAGCACAGCTCATCATGCAGCGTTAGAAAATAAGGGAACCTGACGGATAACCTTGATCCCGAGATCCTCTTGAAAGGCTGTGATACCCCCATCTTGTCTATCTTCACCTAACGCTTGATGGGCTTTGCTCGCCTCTCCAGCTATTGAAGTGATGGAACGTGACCTCAATCGTAGCATCTAGCCCTCGCCCTTCGTAAAGCCCATATGCAATCGCCACCAGTCTAGGATCTCACACTCTGTCAATTCGGACGCCAACTCCTTCATCGAATCAAACTCCTTCACATCACCGGGCTCCACCAGTAGCTGTCCCTGCTCTACAGCTTCTGACCGTAACAGTTGGTAGTCTTTGTATCTCAGCCTCTAGTTCCCTACCCACGTCAGTCATGTGTAGTCAAGTCCTAAAGTAATCCCCAAATGAAGATAAGTAGACCACTCAAATAACACTTTAGAACCCATGAACGAACAGCGTAAGATATCAAATATGGAGAAATTGAGCAGCCCGTTATCTATGCCCCCCCACTCCGCCATCTTCAAGATAATCATGAGAAAATTTCCATCAGAAGACTCAATGCAAATAAAACATCACTGGCTCAGCACATAGTAAAGTCTATCCTCACCTTGACGCTCGCCACCCACTCCCTCACGCCCTCTTCCTCCTCAGACTCCGCAATCATGATCCCCGGCGGGATACCAGTCTTCAAATACACTGCACACTCACACCTTTTGGCTGCTTTAGTGATAGCGGTGATTTTCTGGCGGGAGGTCATGTGGTGCGTTTTTATTAGGGCGCGATAGATCATTGGTGGCAAACAGGTGAGAAATCAATGGACATTAGGCACAGTTTCAGACCTTTTTTGTTGAAAGGATGAGGAGCAGGAAACAGACTGAATTGTCAAATTGATATGAAAGATCGACAAAGAAAGCGGGATAGGGCCTAGTCCAGGATTCTTGGAATCCTGTACGTTTATGTTCCTATTGCAATCAAAATGAAGGGGTCCAACGTGGTGTTGGATTTCATTGGGGTCAGAGAGTTTAGGGTACTTTGGTCAGGTAAATTTGATATCGGTAAGACTTGTTCATTATAATTATCTAAAGTGGTGTTTACGGTAATAGGGGTATCTAGGAACAGACATGAATCGCTCAAAGCTCGCTAATAGCGTCAAGGTGGTATCATGAACCCAAGAGTCCAATGATAGAATGCCTCGTGTCCAAAAGAGAGTGATGCATAAAGTCGTTACGTTGAACATCCCATCGAACGGATGAAAGGTCGTGAGGGTTTGCTTGTTGAATGTTATAAGGCGGTTTCAGCTACGCGCTGCTCCTAGCAGGGCTAGAGATTTGCCTCCTCACGGCCCATCCTTTCACAGCGAGTACGATGATAGTCCAGGCCATTAGGAAAGATGTGAAGCCCATCGTGACGGTGAATGGGAACATGGCATGTAAGTTGTGGTACTCCATTGCGCCGACTGTATCCTTGTTGCTGGCCATAAAGATCAAACCGCCGGAGATCAGGCAGAAAGAGCTTATGAGCTCCGAAGGTGGACGGGATGGTAGATACGATGACGGCGGAGCCAGATACGTTAAGATATAAGTAACCGCACGTGCTAGTGCAAAACCAACGAAGAGGGTACCCCATTGCTTGTGCACCATCGTCGAAACCATGGAAGCCTGGTGATGCGAGCTCATCATCAGACCCAGGAGCAGAATAATGAGGCCTGGGAATGGATTCATCGAGAAGGGGTAAGTTTTCGGAGGATTTAGGTGCTCCCCGGTCGACTGCGAACCGTGAGCGGCGGAGGTCAAGATTGAAGTGTTGAGAAATTCGCGGATTCTCTTCGACTCAACGAGCATACCACAAAGCCCACCTCCGAAGAACATGATCGAGATCGACACATGCTCGAAATCCTGGGCGCTCCAAGCGTTGCCCCAAGCGGCAAGGTGCTCAAGCCACATATTGGATGCGCCGTAGAGAAAGATGACAAAAGACTCAACGAATTCAGCCGAAGGAATTCGGGCTTTATGAGAGCTGATGACCCCAATTGGAGGCTTCACGTTCCATGCCCAGCCCATCTCGGCGAAGCATCCCATCCATCGTCCAAGCGTAAGGAGACCGTACCAGAAGAAGATCCCGCCTTTGACGGTATGTGCAAGACCATTGAAAATGCTATTGCCACGGAATACGCCGCCGTAGACAACAGCACCACTCACGATAGCAGCAAAACCAAGCAGCAAGCTGATGCACTCGGTAGCGTCGTACATGAGGTGCAATACTCTCATGGCTCGCTTAGACAGCACAGCCGTGATACGGGTTGCAGCGCGTTGAACTTTGGCATTGCCTAGCAGTCCCTGCTTCTCTGTATGATCTGCCTCCGCATCTGCGTGAGCGTCGTCGTATTCGTGAAGCTTGCGCTCTTCCTCCTCATTCTGCTCCTGCATCGAGGAAATTGACTGGCTTCGAGACGGCTCGGATGCTGTGAAGTGACCACTATCTTGGGAGTACCTGTATGCATCTTGATAGCGTGTTGCTCGGTGTTGCGCCAAGGCCTCCGTCGATATGGGCAAGAAAGATGTTTGCTCCTCTGCGGAAGCTTCTTGTGGTTTTCCAATGCTTGCGGCCAATTTAACGAGTCCAATAACGCACTGTGCCACAATGATCCAGGTCACAATCCAGCCAGTTTTACTGTGCACGTTGTTCTCGTAGAGATCCGGAGTCTTGCCACTGTAAATTGTTCCCAACAACAGGCCGAAGCTATGAAATCCGAGGAAGGCGAGCTGAGTGACGAGTGAGATTCGGGAGCGGGCGACGCTGAGCATTACACCTGTGGTGTATTAGTACGCTTTCGTCCCAATGATGTGACTTGGACGCACTCACTTATGGGGAGGATAAAGAACCACGCAATGGTCATGAGCACGATGTGTGCTAGCATAAGGCCACCATAGTTTGGGTATGTGAAGTAGCTTTGCGGCGCCGCGCTTGATGAGTTCATGGCCGCAGCTGACATTGAGTCTGAAGAAACGAGGTGTGCTGTCTTGGGCGCCCCCATGCCTTCCATTTCGCCGTCATGGCTTTCATGGCCATGGGCGAGTGCAAGAGGTAGAGCCCCCAGCAAGAAGAGCACCGTAAGCTTTGTAAGGCCCTGTGTATGTATCATGAGGTTCCAGACTTTAGATAATGCTGTGCTAGTGTTTTTGAAGTTCTGCTAGAATTTGGAGGAGAAGTCTGGGCGTTTGAAACAGTGGAAGTGCTTCACTAGAAGAAGGGCGATGACGATAATTAGAGGGTTTGGTAGCGGTTGCCTAGGTATTAAGGCCGAAGGAAGAGAAAGGATTATATGTGCTGAGCGCCGGCGCGCAGCGGAGGGCCTGAGATTCTCCTGCGGTGACATTTGCAGATGACAGCGATATGTCAGCGAGCTTCCGACGGTGATAGTCGGAAGCTTCATGTTTAGTGAGTGACGCACGGGATGCATGTCCGCCGCGGTTGCAGGAAATCGGTGTCGAAATGGATGGAATAGTTCTCTGGATCTCCAATCACGATTTGGACATGAGGTCAACTCTTGTCTGAAAATCAGCTGCCACTAAGCCCTTCCCGTTGGCACTAGCATAGGTCGCAAGTCCGGAAGAAATTCCGGCCTCATTGTACTGCATTTCTACACCACCTTTCCGATAAGTTATTTGACGGTCCGGTGATAGACTTACTAGCCTTCTTGCATGATGGTGAACTGGTAGCCGAGGTAGGATTTTCATAAGCACAAAGTTATTCGCCGCACAACTCGGAATTTCGGCTTTACAATATCCTAATCACCTTTTTCTGCGACTCCATCACAACGCCGCATTGATCCTGTGTTCCCTTGGCCAAACTTTATTGGCAAGACAATGAGATAAACGGTAAATGCTTTTCAGTGCTCATGACCTCCGGCCGGTTATGCCCGGATGTACTTGACTCACTTCTTATCACATCCGTCTAACTCCGCCTGCATCGATGACACCGCTCCTCTTGCTGCTGAGCCAATACCAAGCTGTCTTTGCGACGCTGCCTCTGCTGTCTTTGCATCGTGATCCTTCGCTGATTCCTTAAGCTCCTAGCCGCTTCCCATTTCTCTCCAGAGGAGAATTGCGTTCTCCGCTCCGCTCCACTTCTGGCAAGCTCTCAGCCGTAAGCATGGCTGATTAAGCTATTCCACGTGTATCAAATAGCATGTTAGAGTCGGGTAACAGGAATGCCGTCCTCACTAGTCCCGAATCATTGCAACAAATCGGCTAATCTGACTCTCGCCATGACCAGTTGGCACACTCGAAATTTGCGTAGCATCTAAAGTCGTTGCTGAGCCTATTCTGGGCATGCTGAAGATCGAAAGTAGTGGTGCGAATGCCTGGGTACAACTTGTGGACAAGCGTCTCCATCCGCTCGCCGGTGCATACAATGACGCGAGGATTAGGTCGATCTGGGTCTGTGGACTTGGCTTTTGACAGCCATCGAGCCGTCAAAGCAGCTATCACCAAGCTATCAGCTAACATAAACACCACTATCATGCAGAATACCGACCTTTTGTCTGACAATCAGGGCTTAGAAATGGAGGATCACAGAGTATGCGATCATATCTGCCTTTCACTTCACCTGGTGACATGGTCAACTGCCGAGTATGTGCGGAATGATTTGTCATTATAACGACGTACCAGGCAGCTTCAACGGATGTTCAAAATCATAGTAGATAAATTCCTCAAACACATCGAATCTTTTGTCATACTCAAGCAGGCGGATGTCGGACACTTTACGCTCCTCGGAAGCCTAAGATGTTTAGCCAAAGACTGATAATGACGGTTTGCATGGAAGACTGACAAGCAAGTTTTTGAGCTGCACAAATACGCTTGGCGCTGAAACGATGCAGATGTTCGTAGACGTGGAAGCGCCTTCGAGTAGTTGCTTTGCCAGCGTAGTAGCTGTCTCATCGCTGTACTGGGCACATTAGCATACAACTTTAAGTATGCTTGGCTGAGGACGTACCCAGAATTGACTGGCATTCCAATCTTCCGAGAACATATCTATTGATAACTGGGCTTGGGATCCTTTTCGCTCAACCTCTGCTTTTAGGTCGGCAAAGCATTTCTCCCTAGAGTCCCTTTCTGAGTAGAAATCTTGCAGTGCTGCAAGAGTATCACTGGGAAGTTCACTGGCTCACAATTAGGTCATTTAGGTCATAGCATTGGAAGCCCAAGGGATACTCTTACAGAGCCTCATCGTCATCTTCTCCGTGATCATTCATGGTGAAGATCTTCCAGTGGGATAAAACTTAGAGGAGCATCAAATAATCAAGGATATTTTGTCGAATTTGTGAGCTTGCAGAGCCCTAGAGTCGCGGCTATTAGGATTGCGGGTAGCAGCCTAAGCGTACCTTTGGCTCCCTAAAGTACAGGCTGGCCGTGGAGACGTGACCAGAAGGCCAGAGATGCCACTTATCATCAGCGGCTCATCAGAATAATGGGAGCTCTCAGGACAAGGCAACAAAGCACAAATTCACTCACGGAGCCTTGCTCCATGCAAGGATAGCATACGGACAGAGACAGTGCTCGCTATGGCGCCCACGCTTCCCAGTTTTAATCCTGGTCGGCTTCGCTCCTACATCTTCCGCCTACCTCTTTTCACGCGGATCGTGTTACTTTTCATAATTCTTTTCTGGATATTGGAGCTTCAGAGCGCGTGGAATGTGGCCCAATGGGGTGCTCTGGTGCCGGAGGAGGTCAACTTGGGAACGAGTACGTCTTGCACTTCCTGAGTGCTCGAATCACTCTGCAGAGCATTCAATATTCTTCGAGGAATTTGCTGATAGCAGCCATTCTGCAGTGTATCGATTAAACACATATCCGTTAATTCACCTCGGCTTCTTCCATATGCTGTTGAATACCATTGCTCTCGCCCCGCTGTTGGAAAGATTTGAGGCAGACCATGGCACACTGCTGACAGCAGCAATGTTCGTTGGGCGTACGTCCTCCTTGACATACCGGAACCGATCCTTTAGCTAATATAACACTCCTCCTAGCTTTGTCTACTCTGCCTGCGGCTGCATACCTGATAATTGAGCGTGGCATATTGAGAGGGAATACCGCGGTCATGGGTGCAAGGTACGAATGAACGACTCCTAAGGGGATGGGACATGGCACTGACAACGCACATAGTGTGTGGGTATTCGTGCTCTTGGGTGCGGAAGCCATCAAAGCTGTCAGAGCGAATCCCTATTTTGCGTGAGCTTTCCCGCATCGACTCTTTCCAACATTAGCTAAGAATATCTCTTCCAGGATTGGCACAAACAAGATACCAACGTGGACCACCCCAATCGTCGCCCTCGTCTTCGTCACTGCACTTATTCCCAATACGTCATTCCTGGGTCACCTATGCGCTCTGTCAATTGGCTATGTTTGTCAGTCTTACAATCTTTTTACGTCCCGGCACTCTTTTCAATCCCAACTCGTTCAGAGCAACCCCTTGGCAGATTTCTAGCATTCACTGACAATTTGAACTCGCATCAGATGGCCTCGGCTACCTCAAAATCCTCGCACCCCCAGAGAAGGTCCTTCGCTGGATCGAGGGCAAACTCAATCTCCTAGGTCGGCTACCACATTACGTCTCGATAGACCAGAAGACGTATGGTAGATACGGTGTTCTTCCCACGTCGAACGCGCCATCAACCGGGGCAGTCGAGGGTTCCGTTCCTATGACATATATGGGATCTACTGAGCGGTTGGGGACTTAGAGTACTATATATTAGTCGTGGCAACATAGAATGTGTTCAAGTATGTATAAGAATTGCTATACACATGCATAGCTCTTGCGCTCAAGAGAGCAAGGCTCCAATGCTAGTGACAATTTGGGTGAAGTAGATGATCGAATCTCAATTAGTCTACTTGCTTATTAGTTCGCCTTTACCACGGAGTGGTGACGACCGCCTCTCTCAGCCGAACTCGCCAGCCACCTCAAGCACCAGGCATTCAAAATGACAACGAAAAAGCGCGCTTATCCTGTTCGAGGTTTCCGTGGCTTTCAACTTTGAACGTCGCAGTTTCTGTATAGCTTCAAAAAATTGCCACCTCAAGGGTGCGAATCCAGGACTCATGACTTTTCAACACGGAATTTCGGAAACTAGTGCCTCATCATCGCTGCAACGATGAGCATAGCAAAGCACTGGCCTTGCATGCATTCTTTGGCGCAAATGTAGGTAATTTGGTTATGTCATTTCCTTTCATTCGTCATGCATGCAATAGGTTTGGCCCGCATAACACGGTCATCAGGTTACCTGATGTTACATCTCGTGTTCCCTTTCTACCAAGGGAACGTACCATCCTTGTCCGTGTAGGTCCCACTCCCCCCATCCTCTCCCGCCGTAGCCAACCTACAGACAATAATAGCCCCAACACTAGGATGGTTCCCCTTGCCTCCACTCAAACCTGTAGCTCTCAGCCCTGGACAGCAAGCATTGAACTTGATTGGTTCATCCTTATATTTGACAGCGTAGATCGCCATGACCATGTTCATAGCTGGCTTGGACGCTTTATACTCTGGACCATCATAGCCGTAGTAGGGAAATTTAGGATCCAAAGTATTTCCTATACTGCTGAGTCCCAAGCTCACCAAGATGATGCGTGGTTCTGGAGACTTTCGCATAAGCGGGATGAAGGCGTCGGTCACGCAGGCTGCGCTGATGGTGTTGGTGTCTATGATTTGGGTGTATCGCTGGCGAAAGGTTAGGTCTTCTGGCAGGGTATTTTCTGAGATGCCGGCATTGTTGATGAGGACGTCGAGACGGCCGTATTCCTCTTGCACTGCGGTTACGGCCTTGGAGATGGAAGAGTCTGAAGTGACGTCGAGCTCGATTGGCTCAAGGGAGAGACCCGAAGGAAGGGAGGCAATTGCAGCTTCGCATTTTGCTAGAGAACGGCTGCTCATGAGGACGTGGTATGTAGGATTTTCGGTGGCGAACTTTTTGGCAATCTCAAGGCCGATGCCTTGATTGGCTCCGGTGATGAGCACTATGGTTTTGGAAGAGGCCGTTGTGGAGGTTTTATTCAACGAGATGACTAGCGACGATAATATGTGGAGATGGCAGAATAAAATGAAATGAGCTTGTTCGAATGAGTTTGGAGGATAAGCGCTTGCTTGACGTTGTGAGACAAGTAGAACAGGAGCTGTGAAAGAGACAGTTGGCGCCTTTATACATTTTTTCAACCTCTTGCCCATGCCGATGTGTTCTTCGCCGAGAGGTGTTACAAGAATGATTCACTTCGACGCAGGTACATTGAGAGATTGGTTCAGCTTCTCGGACATGCTTACCAAACCTGTGGGATAATCACGAAATGGTGACTTCATTGTAGCTCAAACTGTGAGTTGCACCCGATACCAGCAGTCCAGGATGCATCTGGTAAATAACACAGGCTCGGTCAGATATGCAATGAATAAGAGTCTCGCGGTGGTACGAACAAAGTGTAAATCGCCATCAGTCAGCAGATTCGGCCTATGCTAGCCCACCTACAAAGCTACAATTATACTATGAAATAAAAGCACAGCGGCGGACTCTTGTACAAAGTCTTTGCCATGAGAACTATGGAAGTCCGGCAGAAGAAGGAGCTTGCTTCTGTAAGATATGCCGTAAGTGCAACAATTAGGGCTCTATCCCTGGGTAAAGTGCCATTCCAGTTTATTTTTAATGCCGCAAGTGTTGAGGTCGTTTGTACATGTACATAGTGAATACGAAGGTGGCTGACAGGTGGCAAGCTTGTCAGAGAGGCAACGATGTCGATGTTGGAGCTGTGTCAAAGAAGTGAACAGTCGAGACAGTGAAGAAGACGTTTAAGGAAGCGGATTTATTTCCACGCTCTGCAAAACAGGCTAACCGTATTGGTCAGAATATAAACATCAGTAGCAGATGGAGCCCTAATTCCCAATCTGTTGGCTACTTCTGTTATGGCTGTCTATGGAAATCCCTGCATACTAAACCAGCATTCCAGCACGGAATTGATTGAACCTTAGCCCATGATTTTGTAGTGGCTACTTTGGAAGCCATACGCGACAGACACATCCCAAACCACCTTGACAACATGGATGCCCACCACCGTAAAATCGATCTCCAGTCGCCCTCAGATCTCACATACCTCCTCAAAAACATCAATACCGCTGCTCAGCAAAAGATTGACCTTGCAATTCCTCGCTCAGCGGCGCCAGAAGGTGAAGACGCTTATAGATCGAGGGTAGAAGAACTGGTGCAAGAGGTAATGCGCCGTTCATATTCTCCATTCCTCTGCAACCACGGCTAAGATTTGGTTGTGTTATAGTACATCCTCCAAACATTCACCCTCGCCCTCCCCTCCCTAACCCTCAACGGCCTTGACCCCTCCCCCAAACTCCTCCGCCCAGAACCCACGCCCGAAACCACTGATACAGATGACAATGGCAACTACGAACCCTACGATCCGAGACTTGCTGAGACATTACGAACGCTCTATGCGGAATTTGAGTCGCAATCTACGCGTGTGGCGGAGTTGAGGAGGGAAGTACCAGGGGCGGCTGCGAAAAGGTATATGGAGAGATTAGAAGGAGAGCTACAGAAGGAGAGGGAGGCGGAGGCTGAGAGGGAAGAGATTAAAGCGGATCTAGATGCAATGGACTTCGATTTAGGCACGTTAGAGCGGAGAGACGATGTGGAGAGGATGTGGGGGAGGGGAACAGAGGGGCTGGTGGAGCTGGGGAAGGTTCCTGGGGTGTTGGCGAAATTGGAGAGGGCAGGGAAGGCGGTGGATGTTGTGGAGAGTATGTGAATGACGCGTCTAAATGTTACGGAAAGCTGGCGTCGGTGTTGGGAGCATATGGGAGGCAGGCACTTCACGCGGAGCTGGATATGCATGGGGGCTTTCTACCAATGTTGAGACGATGTTTCTGAGACTTTTAGCGTGAATGAGCATGAATGCTTTGTATGTCTATAGGGTATTAATGACTCCTTGACAATGATGCCGCATCTCTAGGGTCATCCCTACGCTCTTCCTTCTGAAGAGATCCCGGTCCGCTATCTCGAGTTCTGAAGTCCGCAGGTCCTGTCACAAGTGCACTAGGATCCCATTGGTGCCTGCTGAGCGCCCTTGATTTCGGCCTGCGTTCCTGCGTTTGGTGCAGCTTGAGGCGCCGGAGCTGTGGTAGTGGTCGTTGGCTGGCTCGTCTTGGATGTCTGTTCCCATTTGGGTGGCTTTGTCCATTGCGGATCTTGCCTTTTGTATGGAGTGTGGTTAGCGCTAATTGCACTCCAGATACTTTGAGCATGTGCTTACCAAGGACCCTCGTCGCTCAATGCACACCCTCCCTTACAGTCACAGGTCCCTCCAAAGATTTTGGGTAGATTCTCCTTCGGGATTTGCTTATCCAGCTCGGTCTGATAACTGCTTCCGAGGACGTGGATCTTTTGAACAGTGACCGGGTCTAAGAAACCCTTGACCACACCAAAGACAGAGGAGAAGCCCCAGGGCGCGTTGATCAAGTACAGCTTTCCCAATCGTTCGGGGTAGTAATTCTGCGAGATTGCTGATGCTTGTTTGACGTAGCCGTAGACCGAGCTGACTCTGGTGATTCCGACTCCTTTCAGGTCCATTATCGTGCAGCATGTTTCGAGCAGTTGTCCAGACTTCCGTGAACAGGCAGGCAGGCGGGGATCAGAGATTTTCTCATATTCGACGACGAGATTCTGCAACATTCTCTCGCCTGTGGTGATCTTGTACATTGCAGCAAGGTCGATCTTGCCTAATTGCTCGATATAAACAGGCCGTCCATCCTAGACGAGGGTCAGTTTGGCTCTGACTGTAACATATGAACAAGTTTCATTCACCTTGTCTGTTTTGTGGTAGTATTGTGGGTAGTACTCGAAGACCTGGGGCTTCTCCTTGTAGTCAAAGTTCCGTACGAGGTCATCCACTCCAAATTCCTTTCGCCAGTTTTCGCAATCTATGAACCTGCCAGCTCTTTAGCCTCTGAGGTAAACGATTTTAAAGGTATTGAGCCTCACATCTGCTTTGCAAGATCGACATTGAATTTTCTTGCGCGGAGAAATCTGAGCTATTGAGAGTCAGAGCCGAGGCTTTGCGATTGCAACCCCAATACATGCGTGACTAACCATGCATAGCGTGTCCAACCGTTCCTTGTAACCTGCTTGTTCCAATTGTGTTCGCAACTGAAAGACCTGAGCATCTTGCTCTGGCGTTGTGTGCCCTGGATGCCCGCTCTGAACCTCAGGACTTGTGGTGGGGTAGTCGTAGTCGTCGTACTTAGGATCGGTCTTCAGCTCCGGCCTGGTCATGTTGGCTGACAATCTCCAGCGAATTTATGGATAGGAGAGTATGACGTGTCAACGTCGCACATAAAAGAGTGTATGAATAGGGTCGGGATGTTCAAATCAGGTTGAAAGAAATGTTGCTAAAGTGGCATAGCGGGGTCCAACCATCCAATTTAGGCGAATATCAAGGTCCTTCATGGCAGAGCCTAACAATTAGTGGAACTACGAGCACACAGCTTCACAATTCTGGCAGCACAGAGTTTCACTTGAATACATTGTATCATACTTGGGTATTCGCCCCTATACAAACGTCCTATCGCCGTAACGCCAGACTTTCAGAATTATGACCCACGTCCGCGAAAGCCACCACCGGTGCCTCCAGGTCTTGTAAAGTTAGGATTATTGCCACCTCTACTTCCACCTCTGCCAGCACCGAAACCGCCTCCTCCCCTTGCACCTCCTCGCCCCCTATCACCGAAGCCGCCTCGCCCTCTCGGAGTGCCCCTACTGCTGCCTCGACCTCCGCCTCTACCGCCGCGCATTGGTCCACCTCTCGATCCACCACCTGCGCGTTTTGGTTTTGGAGCGCCGGGTGGTGGTTTGGGTTTGGGTAGGAATCTGTGCTGCATTAGCGGTGCGCTGTGAAAGACCGTCCGACGTTCGTACTTCTCCAGAGGTAGAAGCTTGTCACCTCCAATGTAGAATTTGTCTCCCGCCTTAAACGACGTAGCAACTATGCCCTCCTGAGGTTTAATAGTGAAGAAGACCTGATTTATGGGACCAAGAACTTCGTCGACTTTGCCAATTGTAGTCTATAGCTTCGTTAGATTCCATTAACTAGGTTAGCTACCGTTGTGTGTACCTTATTCTCCAAGTAGATCGGTGCATTGAAATATGGTAGCTTTGGATTGACCGATTCGCAAAGCATCTCGCCTTCGCAGGCATGGACAAAGGATCCCATTTCTGCGAAAAGTTAGGGACTACGAAGGTGCATCTGGATTGAGTATTTGCGAACCTAGGACAGCTGCTGGTGGTCCATATGACTGCGGAGCACCACCCCGGCCTGTTCGCATGCCAGATCAACAAATCGCAAGGCATTGCAGGCCGTTCAGCAGGAGAATAACTTACCTCCTCGTCCGCCAAACCCTCCCCGGCCACCGCTGAAGCTGCCACCTCGCCCTCTGGGTGCGCCGCGAAATGACATCGTGGTGTTGGAGCTGTGCTAGATTTGGAACTTTTTCGCACTTCGAACGTTCCTGGTAATTGCCAAGCCAAGCCACTCTAGCGTAAAATACGCGAATATTTAAACTTGGCGCGCTTCGATACCGAGTGAATCATGTCTGTCTGACTTCCAGCGCGAGTCAGGAAATTACTGCAAGATGGATACAAAAGCCAATGGGCAAGCTGCTGGCTCTTATGAAGATCGTAACGACCTAGCAATACGCTCAGCAGCAGGTGATCCAATGGCAGAACCACGATCAAATCCATCTCCTCAAAGCCCCAAATCGCCGGTATCCTCACACTCGAAGAAACTTTCGGTCAGCGGACCAAAAGCTGAACAACCCCAGAAGAAGGAAACCTCACAGAAAGCCCTAGCTAACCAAGCCATGTCGGGTCCCTTGCCAGACTTCATCCTACGCCGGAACGAGTTGTTCGACAAGCTCAAGCGCCAACGTCAAGCCGAGATACTAGAAAAAGAGAAACCGGAGATTGATGTTGTTCTGGATCTTGGACTGGACAAGGAAGGCAAGCCTAGGCCAGCAATGCCTGTGGCCGCGAAAGCGTGGGAGTCTACACCGGGCTCTTTCCTCAGGCATGTGGACAACGACGTCAAAAATGATGTTGTAATTGCAAAAGTAGATGGAAATGAGCTATGGGATCTTGATAGGCCATTGGAATACGGATGTCGGGTCAGCTATGTGCCTTTCTCCTCCGCTGAAGGGCGGAACGTCTTTTGGCATTCAAGCGCCCACGTTTTAGGAGAAGCTGCCGAGTGCCAGTTCAGTTGCCTTCTGTCACATGGTCCACCGGTCGAGCAAGGCTTCTTCTACGATATGGCAATAGCTGAGGGGTAGACTGCCTCTGTACTAAACGTTGCCGACATACTGACATTTCATAGGCAGGTGGTCAAGGAGACCGACTGGCCACCCTTGGAGAGCAAAGCTTCAAAATTCTTCAAAGAGAAACAGCCCTTCGAGAGATTACATGTTTCCATTTCAGATCTAAAGGAGATGTTCGGCTACAGCAAATACAAGATGTATTACATCGAAAATCTCCTGCCCCCAGAAGGTAGCACTGTCTACAAGTGCGGGACGCTTGTGGATCTATGTCTCGGGCCTCATATCCAGAATACAGGCAAAATAAAAGCATTCCAAATCATGAAGGTCGGTCAAATACTCCTGAATACCACGCAATGCTGATCGATATGTGTTATCAGAACTCTTCATGTTACTTTCGAGGTGACAAGAATGACGATTCGCTACAGCGAATATACGGAGTCGCTTTCCCTCAGAAGGATCAATTAAAAGATCACAAGAAGTTACTCGAGGAAGCTGCAAAGCGAGATCACCGCAAGATCGGTACTGAGCAGGAGCTTTTCTTCTTCGACGAGTTATCTCCTGGCAATGTCTTCCTACTCCCAAATGGCGCTCTAATTTTCAACGCTCTTCAGAAAATGATACGGTCGGAGTATCAAAAACGAGGATACCAAGAAGTACAAACTCCTAACATGTACAACGTTGACCTTTGGAAGACGTCAGGTCATTGGCAACATTATCAAGACGATATGTTCTCGCTTGAGATCGAGAAGCAGAAATGGGCTTTGAAGCCAATGAACTGTCCAGGGCACTGCGTCATGTTCGCTCACAGAGAGCGGAGTTACCGCGAATTACCGTTGAGAATTGCAGACTTTGGCGTCTTACACAGGAATGAAGCCTCTGGTGCACTGCATGGGATGACCAGAGTACGAAAATTCCAGCAAGATGACGCTCACCACTTTTGCACGCAAGATCAGGTGAGCAGGGCTCTTGGCGAGGACTGCAACCACTCTTTAACACTTGGTAGATTACCCAAGAAGTCGAGGGGATCTTCGACTTACTCAAAACAGTCTATGGACTGTTCGGATTTCCCTTCAAGCTCATGCTCTCTACGCGCCCGGAGAAGTACCTGGGAGAAATCGAGACGTGGGACATTGCAGAGTCGAAGCTCAAAGAAGCTCTAGATAAGTTTACCGCGTCCGGCGGAGGCCAATGGGAGCTTAATGAAGGCGATGGTGCTTTCTACGGGCCAAAAATCGATGTCGTCCTATCCGATGCTTTGAAACGAGAACACCAGTGCGCCACCATCCAGCTTGACTTCCAGCTTCCCCAGAGATTTGAGCTCGAATACATGACTGCCGAAACCGGCTCTAAAGCCAAAGCCAGCAGCGCTGATGACGCGAAGCCTGCCGATACTGACGGAGCTGCTAACAAGCCGAAAGTGCCTGGACCCGGTCGTGCTCGTCCGGTCATGGTCCATCGCGCTATCGTGGGGAGCTTCGAGCGTTTCATGGCCGTTCTGATAGAGCACTTCGGTGGAAAGTGGCCATTCTGGCTCAGTCCTCGACAAGTCCTCGTTATCCCCGTCATGCCGACTGTCAATGATTACGTTGAGGAGGTCCAAAGTCTACTAAAAGCCCAGAAGATGAATGTGGACATCGATGTCAGTGGAAACACTTTGCAAAAGAAGATCCGCACAGGCCAACTGCAGCAATATAATTTCATATTCGGTAAGTGTGATCATTTTAAACCTTTCCTGCGACTCGACTAATACTTCCCAGTGGTGGGCGCCCAAGAAAAGGAATCACGGTCTGTCAACATTCGCAATAGAGACGATCAGGAAACGCAATCGAAGGGGGAGTTGATACCATTAGACGAAGCGATTAGGAAATTGAAGGCTCTGAAGAAGGAAAGGCGGCTGATCAATTCCATATGATATGGAATGTTGCTTTCTGAAACCTATGTTTAAGCATAATGACAAGGCTTAGAATAAGATTAGCCAGCGCAGCCGCATGAGCTTTTTCCCACCTCAATATGCTTTGCCATACGATATTATTTATATGTCAGATTAAGTGGCAGCTTGCCTGGT
The DNA here is from genome assembly GCA_033220425.1 of Lepraria neglecta. Lineage (NCBI taxonomy): Eukaryota > Fungi > Ascomycota > Lecanoromycetes > Lecanorales > Stereocaulaceae > Lepraria > Lepraria neglecta. The sequence continues at coordinate 3,544,003 of CM065648.1, read as the reverse complement.
AGCAAACCCAAGGATTTGTGAACGAACAGCACGGAAGAACAAGCATCTAGTCTTTCTGTGCTTGACTGGAGCAGCTTTTACACATTAACAGTGGGTATGAGTCTAATATTTGACATCGAGTAAACCGATTATCTAGTGCTGGGTTCTGCATTGGGAATGGATCCCGTGATTGCTGATCCGAATTTGAATACGCCAAAGATGACCCGATCAATGAGATAAACCTGCCTATCATTTTCCACATCCTCACCACCCCTCACTTAAAGTAGAAGCCGTGTCTTGGTCTTTATGATAACGAGAAGAGCTCACAATCTTAAATGCCCGAGGCTTCCGAGCTCCTCATTTCCCTGAGGCGCCGTACCCGCAAGGCTCCCTCTCTTCAGAGCAACTGAGCCACCTCTTCCACGTCACCTCAATAAGCCCGCTTGGATGTATTGTGCCTCATATCTCTACCATCGTTCGAGCTCCTCAACCGCAACACGAGCCAAAAGCTGGGGGTCCCTCCCTCACACATATCAATAACGCAACGCGAGCAGTGAACGGGTGAAACCTTGGGCCTGAGACCCCAAATAAACTCCAATCTCCACTCACTTGCCATATCTACGCCGTCAATCCTTGCAGTTAGAGCTGCCACAACGCAAGATCGAGGGGCTACTATCTGGATGGCTCAGTCACGCTCTGGGGCAACGGACTTTGCACAAGGCGCGCAGGATGGAGTTCAACCAATGCACCACAATGAAAAAATGGTTGTCGGCCAGCCAGGACCCTCTAAAGCAGGCGGAAATGACCTCAGTCGGGCCAATTCTACCATGTCTCAGACCCATACATTGACGCCATCGAGAGGGGGAACCTTGAAGAAGAGGCAATCTCTGAGTAGGAAGAACAGCCTCAAACGAAGCGGTAGTAAGAAAGGCAGCCGGCCAGGCAGCGTGAGGAGCCTGAGCTTTGCCGACGATGTGAACGGCCATGGGTCAGAAATGAACAGCGCATTCTACACTCCGGTGCCTACGACTGGTACCCCAACGGAGATACTTGCGAACAGATTCCAGGGTATGTTACTCTTCCTTGGGAACTAGGCCATGGATTGTGTTCTCTTTGATTGGAATTGATGAAATGGAGGCTTCCCTGGGGAAGTAGGCCCTTTATTGTTGTCCAATACTGATTTTTGTCCCCTATAGTCTGGCGGAAGGTACTCAAAGACCTGATCACGTACTTCACGGACATGAAGAAAACCTATGAAGCACGCTCCAAGTCGCTCTATACCCTTTCCAATGTCATTGTGAATATTCCATCACCGTCTCAACTGGTCACTGAAGGTACGTCTTTTCGGAGCTATCACTACCTCTTCATCATCGCCGCTGGGATTGGCAACGGGTGTTTTATAAGCAAGGGGGAATTTTACCTTTGATTTGCTCCCATATCATATCTCACAATGCATCAATTGGTCGTATCTGACACCAAAATGCTGAACAGGTGGAATCGGCGATTCTCTACATATTCTACGAGACTACCACAAGAAATCTATATCCGAGAGCAACAAGGCCAAGTCTATCGAAGACGATATAATTCAGCAGCTCACGGGCCTCCGAAGTGATCTAGGCCAGAAGATCAAGGAGATCAAAAGTCTATCTGGGGACTTCAAAACCAATGTAGACAAGGAGACCGAGGGCACCAGGAGAGTGGTCCATGAGTTGCAAGAGGCTCTGGGCGGTGTTAGCACAGACCCGAAAAGCGACCCTTACTTGGTGAGGCTTGCGGTTGACCGGCAACTAGGCCGACAGATTGAAGAGGAGAATTATCTGCATAGGGTATGTCAGTACGGGATATCTATCAGGGGTTTCGCTGACTGTTCAGGCTTTCTTAAACTTGGAAAGCTCAGGTCGGGAGCTTGAGTCCATTGTTATGGGAGAAATTCAGAAAGCATACAGCGCATACGCTGGAATTATCAAGAGAGAGGCGGACGAGGCCTACGAAACTGTGGAGAGACTACGAAGCGGTCCGCTGGGCATCCCGAAAGATTACGAATGGAATGCGTTTGTTGATAACAATCAGCACTTCGTGGACCCTCGACTTCCCGTTCGAAGAGTAGAAAACGTCCACTATCCTGGTCAGGACGCCGCTGCTGCTTCGGAAGTTAAGGCGGGCATGCTAGAGCGAAAGAGCAAGTACTTGAAAAGCTATACGCCGGGATGGTAAGTACCCAAAGCATGAATGTACGACTTATATTCCAATATTGACTATGTCTAGGTATGTCTTGTCCACAACGCATCTCCACGAGTTCAAATCACCAGACCGGCTTGCCAGCCAATCGCCAGTCATGTCGCTGGCTCTCGCAGATCAGAAGCTTGGCTCACATTCGGGTGCTGATTCGACTTCGCACAAATTCATGCTGAAAGGACGCCAAAGTGGTGGCATGCACAGGGGTCATGCTTGGGTATTCAGAGCGGAGTCATACGATACTATGCTTGCCTGGTTCGAAGACATCAAGAATCTGACCGAAAAGACTGGTGCCGAACGTAATGAGTTCATACGCCGGTCTCATGCACGAAGCGTAAGTGCAGGCAGTCACAAGGCTGGCTCCATTAGCAGTGATGGTATGGATGAGGATGAAGCCGACCAAGTGCCATATTCAGCAACACCATCTCAATCAGACATTCCAGCACAAAAGGAAAATTTCCCGGAGCGCCCTAATCCAGGTGGGCGTTTTCCGAGTCAAATCAATGTAAATCGAGACTCACAAGTGCCACTTGCACCTTCTAGTCCGTCAAGCTCCGATGACCGAGAAATTGTAGCTGCGGCCGGACTTCCGGGATCCGGTGTCCCTTTCGGTGACCCAGGGCATCAGGTACAAGCTGGTGATGATGAGACGAACGCTGCTCGAGGGGGCCTAGCTGGAGCGTCTGCGGCTCCGCTTTATGAGGCTGCCTACTCTCCGGGTGAACGAAAGCAGGAGTACAACGGTCTGCCAGTACACCGGGGACCAAATCTAGGCACAACACTCGAGAGGCATGATAGCCACTACGGCGACTGGATGGGCCCAGCCGCAGCTAGTGTAGGAGACGGGGCAATTGGAGCTGCTGGCATAGAAGCATATCGGAATCAACAAGACCAGAAAAAGGCAGCTGTCCAGGAAGAACAGCAACAACCAGGGTTGCAGGCCGTGAAACCTGCACCTCAAGCCCCGGCTCCCGCAGGGGCGCCAAAGCAGTCAGTTGACCAGCGTGTCCATGGCGCTATCCTCGCCGCCATTCCTTCCAGTACAGCAAATCCCGCTGCGTCCACTGCTAACCAGGGTGCTCCGACTAATGCAGGGGGCTCAACTTCAATCCCAGCTGATCCAGTGGCACCTATCAAAGATTTGGCAGACAGACCGCCACTTGAGAGCCACACCAGTGCGGCTACCATTAGCGGATTGCATGTCCCTGGGGAATTCCCCAAGGGAAGCGGGGCGTCTAGGTCGTGAGGGAGCTGGAATGGTACAGTTTGGAGCTTCGACGCTTGACTTTTGTTCGCCTGTGAAGGGCAATACCCCATGCACTTGTTCTTTCCTATAGCTTGAGCGCCCTTAGCTTTGACTTATTGATATCCATGATGAAACTCTACTACGAATAATTTCATGGCTGAGGTCCGCTTTCTTGCCAGCATGACCTCCCAACCAGTTCCTCTATTTTCAGCTACTCTTCGGGCCCTTTTCCTACTCTCAGCACACTTACTGCGCCCTATCACGTTTCAATCAAGCACTCTGTCTGCTCTTGTCCTCACAAAACTCTCATTTTCTGGTCTCTAGCCTTCCTCAAGGACCTAACAATTGACATTGTTCCCGTTTACGGCAGCGTTTACCACAGCATTGCCCACTCTAGGGATCCCTCAAGGGGATATCAGTGGACGATTCCTTCGGGCCACTCGGCTCTTTCTCGACCGTTGTCGGTGATACAGCTCCGCTTCGATGGAGAGCCATATAAACTGTTTTCGAAATCCAATGCAATGCAGTGTTTTCAACCGCCAAACCCCATCAACAGATCTTCCATATTTTGCTGCTTTGACGCTCGCATTATTGGCTTCTTGCGAGGCACCTTGGGCTGGTCTTCGCTAATAAGCCTTTTATTAGAGACTCGCACCAGTTTCTCTCCTTGATCCTTCGTGGTGCGATAGAAACATCTTAAAATTGGACCTCCTATGACATCCACAAGAGCGTCTCGTGCAGCATCTCCAATGGAGAGGTGAAGGACAGGAAGATCATCAATCGCCCGGACGCCTTCATTTGTCAAGTTTTCCGTACTAAATTCTCCACCCAGTCGAAAGCAAACGTGGACAACCGAATCCCAACTCGGGCCCTTCGCGCCGCCTTTTAACAGCCAATCGCGGAGCTCTACCGCGGTCTTGTATTTCCATCCGTGCTGCTGCGCTGTTGGTTTCTCCTGTGGACCAAGGTTGCATTCTTCGACGTTGAAGAGCGCTAAGGCTGGGAATTGATTGAGATGGGTGAAAACTCTTGATGTAATTTCTCTCTGCCAGCGAAAGTTGAGGACGCGGAGTATGCTGAATGCGTCGGACTCTGCGGCCAGTCGGGCCCAGTTTCTGATGATGCTGTCGTCGAGACCGATGTCTGGGGCTTGGATGGCTGGCCCTAAGGTTAGGTTTCCTAGGTTGACGAGTTGAGAGATTTGAATGAGGTCGGCGCGGGAGCAGGTTATGTTGGAGAGCGTTAGGAAGGTTACCCAATTGAAGGAATGAGAGGTCGTGGGCTTCATGTAGTCGATAAATCTCATGTTAGGGTTGTGAATTATGTGGTGCTTGGTCTTCAGGGTTTTGTCGACTTCGTGGGGATAGGCAGAGGCAAATGCCTTCCAGACTTTGACACTGTCTAATTGCCTGCAAGTTTCTCATTAGCGAGGCTGTTTTCCGATTGTACGGTCCAAATTCTGGCTGGCCCACGCTGCAATGATGCTTTGCCATAGCAAGCTGGCAACCTCCCACGGCATTTCCCCAAGACTCTCAGCCGTTATGTTGAATGCATTGTGGAGTGCGCTTCGAATGGCCATGTTGAGAAGCGAAGAGCATCCTGGTCCCGCTGATCCGCGACGTCCTGCCTGCCTCGAGCTGCCCCTTGTCTTCCATACCCAGTCTGCTGTCATCGGTCCTGCAGGACATGTTGTCTCCGTAAAGACCTGGCCAGAATCGTCGTAGTTGGTAGTTCCTTTATTCTGGACATTGCTGTAAGCCTGGGGCCGAGATAGGAGGCGAGACGTCATGTAACCGCTTCCCGTGGCCTTCTCAATCGTTGCGACGCGTAGATTATCGTAATTGACCACGCGATCTCAACAAACATTCAGCCTTGTCTCAAGCCACAGCGGGAGGGCGATGGTGGGGGCATTGACCCGAAGCCTCGGATCGCACGCTAGTAATCTCTCACTCTTCGTCATTGATTGTTCTCTAACAACCACTTCACCACCGTACTTATTCTTTCGGTGCTAATGATGGGAAGCAATTTTTCTCACAGAGCATAGCCGGTACTATGTTAAAGAAGCCGAGCTTCTTGCTTTCGTCCTACAGCAATTTTCACTGTCTTTACTGGCCCAATTCGAGTCCTACCACCACCTCAGCAACCTACTCCCAACCCTCCCAACATCGATCCTCCCAGCAAAGGAAATCACAATGGCGATGTTACGCAACTGTCCGCCCGGACAGACCGCCTCCGGACCACGCCGACGATGCCCCATGGCCGGACCTCCCGAACCCTAGAGCAGTGCCCACACCATACCAGATCTTTAGATTGAAAAAGAACGCTCCATACTCAAAACGTCGATTCTATGAGCTTGCCAAAATATACCATCCCGACAAAAATGGCCACCAAAATGGCCCTTCGGAAATCCATCATCTACCTGGCGCTATCAAGATGGAGCGCTATCGTCTGATAGTCGCAGCACACGAGATCCTCTCTGACCCCGACAAGCGAAGTGCATACGATGCATCTGGAGCTGGCTGGAATGGCAGGCCGGAACACGGAGCACCCAAGTATCATTGGGGCCAGAGCCATGGAGCCAAATGGTCGGGTTTTGATACGAACGATTCACCTTTCCGGAATGCTACATGGGAGGACTGGGAGAGATGGTACACGAGAGACAAGACCAAACAAGAGCCGGTGTACTTCTCCAACGGAGGTTTCTTGATACTTGTGATTGCCGCTGTGTCTCTCGGTGGATTCGGACAGTCATTACGGGTTGGGGACTACTCAAACATATTCGAGCGGCAAGTCGAAAGGGTACATGATGATGCCAGCAAAGTTCTTCGGAAACGGAAAACCGAATCTACGGGTTTTGGGAATAGGGATGAGAGGTTACAAAATTTCTTGATGACTAGGGATCCGCGTGGATATGGAATCACCGACCCGAAGGAAGAGAGCTATCGCAAATTATTACCGGAGCCTGAGCATTGTATGAGCGAGGAGATTCATCGGCGAGGCCACGACCATGATCAGGACTCGAGTCGATAATATAGCGAGACTTGAGATGATATCTGTATTTCGGTGGCAATCCGGCTATTCCAAGCCCACGTATGCTTATCATTCACCATGGAAGAGATAATGATATTGGCACCTTCCTGCGATCTACTACCAAGTCTTGGTGTACAACCGAAGGCGTCATCCCATCAAGATTGATATACTCTCCAATGTGAGAAAAATGCCAAGACTTTTTTTTACCTCGGCATGAGATACAAGGATTTGTCAATTGAAACGGGAAGATTGTAAGCAGTATTATGCTCTTCCACATATGGAAGCTTCCTCTTCTCCGCCGACATTTGCGGAGGCTTGCTACAATGGCAACTCAGTTGCCCGAATTACCAGAAATTCAACAACTGAGTCCATTGGTAATCAGGATACTTGGCGGTAACCCTGGCAAGTTCACGCTCCAAGGTAATGATTTTCAGGTATCATCTCTACTTCGTTAATCTGACCTTTCTAAGGCACCAATACCTACCTCATCGGCACCGGCCCCTCTCGGCTTCTGGTCGATACTGGGCAAGGCGAACGATCATGGCCGCCACTTCTTTCCTCTGTTCTATCCTCCGAGTCAACCACGGTGTCCCACGCTCTTATCACCCATTGGCATCATGACCACGTTGGAGGGATCAATGATCTCCTGAAGCTCTGCCCTGATGCAATTATATACAAGCACAGCCCAACATCAGGCCAAACCACAATCCATGATGGGCAAATCTTTAAGACAGAAGACGCTTCGTTGCGAGCCTTCCATTGTCCCGGCCATACAACAGATCACATGGCATTTATACTAGAGGAAGAGAACGCAATGTTCACTGGCGATAATGTACTTGGCCACGGTACAGCTGTATTCGAAGAACTGGCTACCTACCTTGATAGCTTAGCCCAGATGCGGAAGCAATTCTCGGGAAGAGCGTACCCAGGACATGGAGCTGTGATTGAAGATGGGCATGGTAAGGTCACCGAATACATAAACCATAGGAAGCAAAGGGAAGAGGAGATACTGCAGGCCTTGAGGAAAGTTGATGGTGAAGCTACGCTTTTGGAACTGGTGAAAGTGGTGTATGAGGACGTGCCCGAGAATCTACGCGAAGCCGCTGCACATGGTGCATTACAGGTACTTCAGAAGCTGGAGGACGAAGCCAAAGTTCTCCAGAGTGGGCAGGAAAAGTGGCAGATAAGCGGGAAAGCGACGCTCTGAGATGATGATTGATGGGCAACATTCTGCCCAAAAGCTTCGGTGCCATGCTTTTACAGTTACCTTTGCCGGCCGTTGAGCGCTCCTTTCTAGACAAAAGCTGCGAAATTCAATCCGGGTTGAGCAACAACTTGCCAGCTCCAGCGGCCGAAGCCCAACTCATGTCACACCGACATGGTCTTACATTTCAGCTGGTAAGCTTATATTTGGACCCCTGTCCAAACGTGAGCTTCGATACGGCCACTTCACACTCTGAGAAAGCATCTCCCGTTCAACAAGATCTTCTATTTGAGCGCGGTGTAGCCTGAGAAGTTTTGGTGCTATACGAAAAGCCCAGTTGCTTGATCCTGAGATAGGCAGTAATCCCAGACCGAGTCAAACATTTTCGTAAATTAGACCAATCATAAAGAAGTGGTGATGCTCGGATAATGCACCTTTCAGCCTTGCAGTGATAGGATGCGGGGCGAGCGGAAGTGTCAATTTTCTGCTTTACTCCCAAGTCCCCCACTATCAAAACCCCCACTTTCCTCACCCACCAAACACATTAATGACCAGTAAAATGGTGGATTGTATCTTTTGCAAGATCATTAAGGGTGGGTCACTCCTTCAGCATACCAATCGACCCCATGAACTCTAGTAATGACCCGAATGTAGGCGCTATCCCGTCCTTCAAGCTCTACGAGTCAGAACGGGTCTTTGCCTTCTTGGACATAGAACCATTGAGCCAGGGCCATGCAGTGGGTCTTTTCCCTGTCTTAATCTGAGTTGAGCTGAGACTGATACCTGCTCTACATGCAGCTCGTGATTCCCAAACACCATGGAGCCAAGCTCACTGATATTCCCGACGATCAGTTGGAGGAATTGATGGTATAGATCGCTAAATTTTCTCCTCTCCTGATCCTTCAATAGACTTGAACAACAGCAAGCTGATATGCAGTGCTGTATAGCCCGTAGCCAAGAAGCTAGCGAAGGCGATGGGTGGAGAGAATTACAATATCCTACAGAATAATGGGAGGCTTGCTCATCAGGTGGTTGATCATGTAGGGTCCCCTTCGCCTCCCCAATTTACTGATGTGCAATTGATTGCATGTACTGACGTTCATGATTTCAGGTTCACTTTCACGTGGTATGTATCTTTTCCGTACAGGGATTGTAATCATTTGGGTCATGTCTAATGGATCTCAGATCCCGAAGCCAGACCAGGAGCAGGGTCTTGGGATTTCGTGGCCGGCGAAGAAAGCGGATATGGAGAAGTTGAAGGAGTATTTCAATGATGTCAAGGCGAAGATTTAGGTAGGAAGTTGTGCCGGAAATGCAAATGCCATTAGAGAACGAAGCCGGAAATAGAGAAATATGTACAATGTCAATCCAGGCATAACGAGAAGATTCATGATTTCATGCCAGCATTACAGTATATTTCAATCCATTGCCATCAATTCCGTTAATTTTAACACATTTCGGAACGCAAGGAGCTTGCTTAACCACTCAACCAAGGCTCAGGTCCATCTAATCTAGATCATCATCCCGGTGTCCGGCAGGGATCGGCCCATTCTGAGCTGGTGCAGCGCCATTTGCAGCAGGGATCGGCTCATTCTGGGCTGGTGCAGTGCCGTTTAAAGCCGCAGGGCTGGTTGGTGGCGTGTAGAATTGTATCCTTCCACCCTCGTTGATCATGCCAGTACGATCGTAGAAGGACCTGGCTCTCAAGTAGGGGTCGAGCTCCCAATAGCCAGATTTCAGACGCTCAGCCAGCTTGGTGCGCTTCTGCTCCAGGGTTTCTCGTGACTCGGAAAATTTTATCCATTGCTGTGTTGTGGTCTCGTAGTCTTTAACGACTGCTGCTCGCTCATCGAGAAGTTTCTGTTTAGTGGCGTCGTCTGGAAGTACTTTGTTCTCATCAGGTGTGGCCTCGATGTAGTGGTAGTCCCATGGGTCGTCTCCCCCTAGTTCTTTGGTGATGTGTTTCCGCTCGATGAATTCTTCGAGCTCTTGGGTGTTTTTTGTGAAATGGATTTTGCTTGCAACCACTGGGTCCAGCCAGCCTCTGATGATTTTCCATATACCTAATGCTATTAGCATGCTTTGCCAAATGGTGAAATACCTCTACAGCGGCTTACTTTGGAATATCCAGGGTGATTTATGCACAAGGACAACGCCCAGGCTTTCTGGGTAGTTGGCCTCGAAGACCTTGATCATGAATTTCACAGGACCATAGTCCTAATTGCAGGATCAGTAAAAGCACTTTGTAATCAAGAGAAGCCCAGCCATACCATGTTTGCCATAGAGAAGTCTGTCATGTCGAATACAATAGCCTAGCATAGATACTTAGCAATCGGCAGTCCAGAGAAACTCGAGATACTCACAGCAGTGTCTATGTTAGAATGAAGAAGCAGTCGAGCAGTCTCAATCGTATATACAGTATACCTCTCAAGACTCGGCTCAGTCTGTTCTCCTTGCTTGTGGAGTCGCACCCTCACAAAGCACATTGGTCTTCCCTCTCTGTCTGTACCGTGCAAGAAACTCTTTCCGAGCCTCATTTGGGCCAAGAAGTCATGTCCTTCTCTCTTGACACTTCCGTTAGAGCTTTTGCTGTCCTCGGCGGCACCGGCTTCACCCCGTATCATAATGTCATCGTCTACGTGCATCTCTTGTCCTCGCCAATGCATTGTGGCAATTAACATTATGAGAGCATTCTGGACATTCCATTTTCGCGCTCGGAGAAAGCGCAGTAAGAGGGCGTCCGGATTATCGTGCTTGACCATACCCCAGAAGGCGGTCCGTAAATCCTCTGGTGACTGGCTGTCAAGCACTTTGTAGAATTCTTTTGTCTGGCCGTATTTATCTTCCCCATCCATTGCCGAGACTCCATCTGCGCCTTCGCCACTAGGATCATCGTGATTCTTCCTGCTGAACAGGCTCAAGCGGCTTTTCTTCTTCTTCTCCGAACCATGTGTTCCAGCACGCGACCGCTTTTCCGCCCGCTCTAGACTCTCCGACCCTGTGGTCGATGCGCCATCGCCATTGGTCTGCTCAGCCAGGGCCGGAACTCCAAAGACTTTCAGGGTCGCAGTCCACATTTCCTGTAACTTGACCTCCTGCTCTGGAGTGAGGTTCCCCGGCCGTCCTGGAAGGGGTGTGCCTGCCATTATGGCGTATTCTTCTGTATTTGTGTCGTCCTCAGAGCTTTCAATGGATTCGCCTGGCTGCGGTTTAATCGAATGTTGATAAAAATATATGGATCCGGCCAAGAGGCTTGTCGCAATGACGACAACTGCTGCTGTGAAGTTGATACTGCTTTGGATTCGTACCGCGCCCCGAGAGCGCTGATAGGGAATATAGGAGGAACTTTTCCACGCTGTCCAGGGTAAAATAGTGTGGGATTTTAGGTGCATAGAACGAAGGATGCCGCGAGAGTACATATATTGGATCCTGACAATGAACGAAGTGCCATTGGCGACTCAGGCCTTGTCAGATATAATAGCATGCGGATAGCAATGGAGATGAGCAGTACGTTTGTCAGCCCAATTCGTTCATAACATCTCAGCTCCTCTAGAAGCGTCATCTCGCGCGGCCTTACCGGGGTTCGGCACCTTGTTTGCCCGATAACATCCGGCATTTCCTGGGGAAACATCGCTTTGTGTGCATAAAGTTTACCCTACCGTAGACCAGAGCACACTTAGCACACATTGACTGTTTACTTTTAGCATTGACAGGATTGATCACTTGTCCCTTCCAGCTTCTGCACGCGACTATGGGTCTTTTCTCAAGGCCGAATTCGTTTTAGGTCTAGTTCCAAGATCTGGCCCGAGATCGGGCCCGAGACGCTCGAGTGGTTGCTTTCTCAGCACAACAACATTGAACTCAATCTCCAGTGAGAAGACACAGATATTATCGGCGCATATGCTACTTTGTTAACAACACTCGATTGCAGTTGTGCTTTACCATCATGGATCTCCCCAACCCAACACGCTCCAACTCTCAAACTCGCACCAAACCCCCATCGCGCCCCTTAACCCCTCTTCGACCGAGCTCGCGTACCTCTCTCCGCGACAGTCAGACCTTCACTCCCAAATCTGGTTCCTCAGCATTCCCGCTAGAGTTCCTTGAGCCTGCTTTCGCAGAACTATCAGATTCAATGGCTGATCTGGAAGCCAATTTCATGCATTTGCAGTTGATGCACGAGAGCTTGAGCAGATTTAATGAAAGCTTTGCAAGTTTTCTATATGGCATGAATATGAATGCTTTCTGCGTTGATTTTCCTGAGGTACGTCGCTCAGTCTCCTTGATGATAACATGGCACTAAAAGGTCTCAACAGGCCCCCATACCAGAATCCTTCAAACGTGCCAAACAGAACGAAGAGCACAGCCAGCCTATAGATCACAGCTCCCGGCCCGACTTTGGTGAAGAGACGTTCATGACGACGGATACCTCCTTCGTAGACAATCCGCCATCTTCTCGGGCTCCTACCAAATTCGCAACACCTGCGCCTGCGGCGCGTCCGAGCTCTGGGCTCAACAAGCGTGGAGGCGGAGAGGTTCCGTCAAGAGGTGGTATAGGCGGAAGAGGTGGAGCCGCGCGTGGTAGTGTGAGAGGAAATAAGGGGAGCGGTATTGCAAGAGGGAGGCCGAGGGGTGTGAGATGAGGCGAAGGGGATGTGATAAGACGCAATTGAGCAGCACCGGTCTGTGCTGGTCGCTGTTACCAAGAACAAAATATGGTGACGAGAGAAGACTTTATGGCACTTTCCCGCGCTTTGGGTACTACCGTGTGGCCTTACGAGCTCCATGCCTTCAACCCAAGTTGTAGGAGAGGATACAGAGGCAGGCCCGGTACAGAGGAAGAAGAGCCAGCGGAAGACTTTGCTGAGTTCTGTGAGGCAGTTTGAGCAGAAGCATTGTGGGCTGCACGCCAGTCGATTCGCAGACACCGGGTACGCAGCAGCTGTCCATTGACAACAGTGGGAAATCAATCATTCGTTCTCTCACCCTCATCTCTTCTCTTTCTCTCTATGCATATTCCCCCCTCGTACACCTGCTCTGCCGTACTGGCTCTGTCTCGATGAATTAAGCATGTTTCTTTACCTCCTCCAGCTCAGCCGAATGCTTCGCGCCAGCCTGTTCAAAAAATTCCGCTACTTCATCCAGACTTTGCACGTTCAACTGTTTCCATTGAACTGGAATAGAAAAAATGGGTGTTTCAATTTTCACGAATCATCTGCTCTGTTGCGCTTTTACAATCATCTAGCCTAACAAGGGGAATCATCGGGGAAGTCTGGGATAGCCAAGTCTCCTTGGAGGGCCATTGTCTGGCAAAAACCGGAAGACACTTACCAAATTATCATTTTCTCTCAGCTGCTGTCAAACTCTGTCTAGCAAAGCCTATTAGTGTCACAATCTGCCGCTAGAGTAGCTCAACAGAACTGACCGAGATACAAAAGCTTCGGAATGATATTGGAATAACGAGAAGATATCTGGAAAATAATATTGGAAGTATCCAGCTTCCAGTCGCCAACGTGTGTGTAACTCATGAGAGTATTCCAGCCTACCAGCCAATGCCAGCATTTTCTTCTATTTATATGAATGGGGACGACTAGTGGAGATGTTTTCTCGACATCATGGAAACATTGCAGAGACTACCTCGAGCGTCCCGGCGGAGAATTTTCTTTTTGAGCCGATCGATGTCTAGCCTTTGTAAGGATTTTGACTCGGGCGGGCGGGTTTTTTGATGCAAGATTCAGATCAGTGGTGGATGACATAGAGGCGGTATGTTCATGCAACCAGCGCTTTTTTCCAAAACGACCCTCCCGTTAGACCAAACAATGCAAATTGGCAGATTGATACGACTCATGGGAGCTCTCGGGCCATTTGCGAAGATTTTGTCTGAGGCAGTTACAATATGGGAACCCTGATGCTAGGCATCGACTGTGCCGGCAGTGGACTGGGAAGGGGATGCATACAAGGCAGGATGGCATGGGGGATGTGCCGGAAGCCCTAAGGTTTTGCACTTTGTAGCTCCTGTGTGTGCCATTGTTCTCAGTATATAGCTCTCTACTATGCCTTTATCATCAGAAACCAGTTCCTCGCAAAAGATTATTGTCAGGATCCCAGCTCCTCCTCGTGTTAAAGATATACCATTTCCAAGCTTCGAGCTCTGAGATTTTCTACTAGAGAGCCAGCTCTTCGTTCTAGCAATACGACCCATTTACAGCTCCTCTTTCTCAGTCTATTGCCATTTGCTATCTTCGCTCGCTCGAGTTCTCTTCACGAAGTAGCACTCATCAATCTCAATTTGGATTAGCTTGATTGCACGCGTGCTTTTCGCGTTTTAGCGCGTCGGTCGAACAATTGATGAAATACCGTATGTCATTAGAGCTTCAAGCTCCTAAAATGCTAAAGTGTAAAAAAGCCTTCGAGACATGAATCTGTGCATCATAAACATGGACAAGAGAATTTGACATAAAGGAAGGATCGCTGTCGCCCAGTGCATAACTTTGTCATAAGCCGCCGACACGTACGTTATCAGTGCACGCATAATCCTCTTCGGCCCACACATGTCTCTCAACCTGGAGAGACCAGCTCTCCGCCAAGCTCCATACCGAGTCCGGAGTCCTTACTCATAGGTCCACGTCCGATGTTACTTAAATTTGGGCTTCCGCCCGGCGGAACCAGATTATCGAAATTCAACCTCCTCCTAGCCTCTTTCGCAGCTAGAGGTGTCTTAGCCAGGCCGGGGGTGCGGCTGCCAAACGCACCTTGAGCGGGACTGGGTGTAATGTTGACGAAGTCTGCGAAGTTGAATTGCTGACCAGGAGTATTGAAACCTGCCATACCTGGTGTAGACATCATGGATGAAGGGAGCGCTTGAGTTTTGGAAGGTGGGGTCGAAGGAACGAATATTCGTGATGATCTGGGGCCTGGATTTGCCGGTGATGGTGATGTGGCAAGGTAAAGGAGCAAGTCTGCGCCTTCTTCACCGCCTGCATTCCCTGCCTTTCGTTGGCGTGCTGCCCGACTTCGTGTAGGTGGCGGTGTGCGAGGTGGTGAGGAACGGAAGGCTGAGTTCATTGAGAAGGAATGCGTCGGCATTTCATTGTCTTCTTCATCAGACACATGGCCAAAGGTCGGCGAAGCAGGAATGGTAGCAACCTCAGATGCGAACGACAGGCTGGCTCCGTGGGAGCTTGAGAAGTGAGATTCATGAGGACGGTAGACTGGAGATGATTCGGGCAGATTATGTGTGCTCTTCCAGGACGTCCGAGAAGTTTCATACAATGGGGGTGCCATTGACTTTGATCGTATTCGTTTGCTTGATTTTGGTCCAAGATCAATAGATGTAGACTGGTAGACGTGTCTCTTGTGAGATACTTTCGAATCTGTGGAAAACGGGGCGGAGAGCGGCGAGGAGGCGAGGCCACCTGAGAAGAATGGATGTTCTGATGAGCTTGAAGAAGAAGTGGTGGACGATGTAACGCTAGAGGTTGGTCTCTTCCGCTGAATAGTTTTCTCAAGACGGGCTTCGACGTCTTTGAAGCTGAGGCTCTCCTGGCCATGTTGGGTCTTGTAGCTGGCTAAGGCGAGGCGGTCTTGCAGCTTTCTGGCCATCTAGAGTATATTTAGTGTTGATAGACAAAGGACCTGGGTATGGGTGAGGCTTACCTTGGCTACTTCAGCTCGCCGTAGAACTTTGCCCACAACATCCTCGGGTGTATTATGACGGAACTCTAAAGACATGATATCTGGTCTGAGTGCGGATGTATGCCTCAAGACGCAATACCTTGCAAATCGTGGATAGAGGGTTGAGATCACTGTCAAATTGGGTTGGTGGTGCGCGGTAAGCGGCAAGGAGTTCAGCCGGCTGAAAACAGAACCGAGGGTCGTGATGGGAAGGTACGCTCGCTGGCGCTTTCCGA
Organism: Lepraria neglecta; assembly: GCA_033220425.1. Taxonomy (NCBI): domain Eukaryota; kingdom Fungi; phylum Ascomycota; class Lecanoromycetes; order Lecanorales; family Stereocaulaceae; genus Lepraria; species Lepraria neglecta. The sequence continues at coordinate 3,528,399 of CM065648.1, read as the reverse complement.
TTAGAAGACAGAAGTTCTATTGACCTTTGTCTACTTTATGAACGCTTGCATGCTGACAGCTGTACAGGAGGGTATCATAATGGAAAGTAAGGAAGGTTGGTAATAATTGAGGGGAAGGATTGATTGGGCATTAGGTGCATTTCACAGGCTGTTGAGTAGCTTTGCCAAGACCTGCGTATTCCTGCAGCCCAGCCTCTCAGAGCGAAAGCGGTCGTAGCTCCGTTGGTGCGGTCACCGTTTTTTTTATGGCCTGAATCCAACGTAGCATGATCCGTAAATTGCACTTCTTAAAGACACTGTTCACAGACTTCTCGGCTCAAGTAGTTATATAAATGCATAGTAGATTGGAAGTAGACGTAGAAGATTCAAAGTTTCTGCTCGTCACCAAAACCCGAGAGCACAGATATTTTCGGAGATCCGATAGCACTAGTGGCTCATCATTAAGGAGGGAGGGTAGGTTAGCTCTTTCTCTTTTCGTTTTCTGTCAACCGTTTCCAGTGTCACTGTCACATACCATCTCTTCGCTCGTTCATTGTCTCTTTGGATTAATCATTCTATGTCATTGCTCTCTTCACCCTTGAGCCATTCCTGTCGTTAAGCATACAGCGCTTTTATTGGTGGACACGCAATCATTTCTTTCAACGAACCACTAGCACTCATTGGCCGAGAGCTCTGCTAATGCTCCATCGTCGAGACACATCGATTCCACAACATCCTGGGCCTTAGTGAAGGCGTCCGTTCGTTGTTCTGGGAAAAATTAAGGAAGAGATACGTATTGGATGATACAAGAGACACCAGGGGGTCATAATGCCTTTCTTCAAAGAGCTCCGGCGCAGAAAAACCGGCTTGAAACTGGAGAAATCTCAGGACAGTTCCACGGACTCAAACTCGAACGGTTCCAATGGCACCGTTCCTCCCAGCAAATCCTCTTCCACCTTGAACTCCGTCTACGGTTCCTCTACAACTACACCCCCATCTTCAATACAACCACACCAATCCACGCCCAACCTCGCCAAGAGCAAGTCGGTGACTACGATGACTTCGTTGCCTCAAAGGCCAATGCCGTTAAGCGGAGTGAGCAATAGAAGTAGCTACATTGTGCGTTTAGCCGCCCCTCAGCTTGGACTTCTCATAGATACAACCGCAGAAGTTGAAAGTTGGTGCTGACTTGTCTGTGCAGCAGGGACTGAGCGCCCCGTCCATCAACGGGACCATCACGCCCAAGGTGCCCACATCAGCCTTTGCGCCACGGATAGTATCAGTGTCTGACAATTCTTGGGTAGGGTCGCCTTGAAATCCTACACAGGCGAACTCGACAAGCCCGGCTAACCCTTGGATAGGTACACCAAAAAGTGCTCCTTGTATACGGTCAAATCGGCGAGCCTTCGGAGAAAATGCTTGACGGCACCCTAACTGTCTCTCATCACCAGGACAATTTCCCAGCGACAGTATGGCCTGTCAGCGATTCCCACTTCAAAGCTTTAGTCCATTTGACCCCCGGCCCAAATCGCCTACGCTTCGACTTCTCGTCTCCAAAAGTAGCGTCCAACAACTCATCCCTACCAGCGCATTCCACCTGTATGAGTATCAACTTTCTACCTCTGATCAATTCGCCGCCTCTACAACTCGTCATTCTTTTAGGGAAGGACTCGCCAGGGGTTTTTGATGCTGTGCCAGAAAGGAAGCAAAGGGAAGGCAATGACCTCGATACTGCGATTCGGAAATTCCGCATGGCTGCATATTTGTGGCAGGCTTTCACTGGTGAACAGATGTTTCGTCACTCCTTCGGTAGAAGATGTTTCCGATTCGAAGAGGAATGGCAAACCGGGTCCCTCACCTTTCGAGACAAAGAGATGGGCCAGATGAGAAATGAAGCAAAAGTCCATGTAATTAGGTCGGACAAGACTGTTAAAGAACTCAGGGATCTTGATATCGCGCAACAAGGCGACAACGCGACTCGTAAAGGCGAACTATACACCATTGCGATGGAAGCAGTCAAAGCACACTTTAAGCCTGTGCAGGGGCAAAAGCAGTATATATCATTACTGCTTCTTGATTCGCATTGGGACACCAAGGCGAAGACGATCACAGGTCATGCGGCGTTGGGCGGTGGCTCTGGAGAAGTCCAACTCGCTATATTCGGCTCGCAAGCTCTACAAAGCTACCCTACAAGCATCGAGGAAGTCGTCCCTGCTTTCTCGGATTGCACTAGAACAAACACGGGCTTCGTTGCCAATGATTGCAACGAGTCAGGAAGTAATTGGGAGGCAGCGAACGTTGGCATTGGCGCTCATCTCCATGAAACTGGCCATCTGTTTGGCTGCCCTCACCAAGAATCTGGTATCATGCTTCGAGACTATGTACGCTTCAATCGAACTTTCCTCTGCAGGGAGCCATACTCGACGAGAACTAAATCACACGGACTCCGGCTTTGCCTCCCAAAAGACGAGTGCGGCTGGCATCGACTTGACGCATTACGATTCAAGAACCATCCATGTTTCCGGTTGCCAACAGACGCACCCCTGAACCCCGACGAAAGTCTTCAGATCTGGCCTGCCGATAACGGAAAGGTTATCATTACTGCTCCAACAGGAATCGCCTTCGTGGAGATCTTTACGAACGGAGATGATATATGCCATGCTTGGATCGAGTACTGTAATGGCGATGCTCAGTCTGGAGGGCCTCCTCGCCAAATCGTGCTCACCGAATCTGATCTGAAAGCTCGCCTGCCAGAGGATACAAAGGCCAAGAAGCTAAGGATCAAGGTTCACTCAGTCGGGCAAGGATCTCAAGAGGTCGAGGACTTTGCTTTACTTGTCAAATCAAAGAACAGCACCGTGAAGCTTCCCAATGGGCAATCTGGGTTCAAAGGCTGCAAGCTAGGCGAATCGCGGCAGGAAGGGAGTCAACCTGAACAAGTCATATTGGAGACTGCACACATACAGACTAAGCTGCTCACTTCGATCAAGTTATACCATGGCTTTGCATTGGATGGCATGGAATTCTGTTACGAGGATTCGACTAGTCAACTTTTTGGGAATAGAGGGGGCTCGCCAGGCGGAAGCGAGTTCAATTTTGGTATGCCTCGCTGAATGATGCCTTGTTGCATCGAATTGTGCTGACGTTGCTTCAGACACGAGGCGCGGTGAAATATTACTGGGTTTCTATCTACGAGCTGGACTCTGGATCGACGGCATAGAGATCCTGACGAGCTTAGGGAGAAGGTCAGGCGTTTACGGGAATCCTACCGGCGGATCAGGGTGCGTCTTGCTTGCCATCTTACTGGCCACTCCCCTGAACACTTTGGCTGACTTAACTCAATCACAGACACACCTTGATACCACCTCGAGGATACAGCATTGCAGGCGTTTCGGGCTCATGTGGGCAGTGGGTAGACGGCTTTTCGCTCATAATCACTCGATGATCATCTACATACAAGTATTGATGGTATTCACCTTGTTCGGACATGCATTGCATCTGGTCCCTGCCATGATTTCCTGCAACAATTCGACTTTTCAACGTCACAAACGCATGCATTTGGTGGATCATTGCCCTGCTCATAGAAAATTTGGCAGGAAACATATAATAATATTAGCATCGCCCGGCCGGGCCTGAGCTCGCCTGAGGTTGAAGTATAGTGGTATGTATACCACCGCATATGCATAGCTTAGGGGATCTTTGCTTTGAAAGACAGCGCTTAGAGCGGGACATTACAATAATACAGCTAGTGGCGAATTGATCTTAGATAGCTAAGCATCGAAGCTTAGGATACTTAAGGAACAAATCTTGATACCAAAACGGTATATCTATAATATGCTTGATACTGGTGGTATTTGGCCTTGGTACATCTGGCATTGCTAAATTCAGAGGCTCTATCATTTCTGTTCTCACTGAAATGACTCGGAGCAGTCCCTATCTGGAGGTACTACACCATTTGATGTAGACGATTTCTCCCATACGAAAGGACTTGGTGTACATTCCAAAGGGTACTAGGCCAAATCTTTGGTCAAGTACACGCTCTTGCGAAGCCTAGAGTGTGCGATTCTTAGGTTCGCTAGAAGTTTGATGAGAACTGCGAAAAAATAATTGAGCCAAAGACCTGGCTATACAATTGGCTCTCAAGTCTGGATTGACTTTGATGAAAACTTCGTTTCGCATGATATATAAACCAAATTGGGGAGAAAGGTAGTGATTGCTGTCAACTCTCAATCATCATTTTCCTCCTTTCACAAAACCAAAGTGTTGCAATGTGGCAATAGGCTGGGAAGGATCTCTAGCTAATGGGGGCCCGCAGGGCCCCATATATGCCCAAAACAGGCAAAGAACGGCTAGCAACAGGCTTCTGGAATCGCATAGAAAGCAATCAAGTAACGAATTGCAACACAAAGCTCTCAATCAACGACCGTTGAAACTCTCTTGAACGGAGTCACGAAAAATAATAATGCCTGAATGCACGGACTTTGCCTGAGCTCTGATGCGCTCCTGCATGATGTCGTCATATAGTCCACCCATTTTTCGCTCTCCCATGAAATAAATAATAACAACATCGTCAGCGACAACCACCTAAAAATAATACCGCTGATCATCAGTACATCATTCACCAACAAAAGTACCCGCGCTCGGATTATCCGCCTCGTCCGAGCCTGTATACATCGCCACCAAGATCAGCGCTCCCAAGATCAACTGCTGATCCAACGGTCGCGCCAAAAAAAAGAGGCCCAGAAAACCAAATCATAGGAAGCGCCCGAGCACAGCCACACTTTTCGCAAATCCTGTGGCAATCGTTCGAATTCCCATCCCTTGATTCCCATCCCTTGATTCCCATCCCTTTGATGAACCCCGCTGCCCTCGGATCCAATGCGCAGGGTTTTTTCAGCCACAAGGGCTAGATGTGGCTATTTGCTCTATTCCCCGGAGATGCTCCTTTCTGACACAGCGATGCGCAGTGGCGCAACCTCTTTTTTTCCCCTGCTTCTGAAATTTTTTATTTTTTTTGAGACGTGGCATGTAGGGCAAAATTCTGAGTTGAGAAATTGCTGCCTATTTTATGCAAGGCATCGGACGGATCTATCGCCGGTGATGACCGGATGACCCTCCCTGAGAAGGCGAGGAGTCAAGTGATTACCTTTGGTGCCATATTGCGTGCGGGGTTTTCGTGGATTCGAAATTCGTGGAACCAACTACGGTGTCTCTCTTCCGCACGTACGAGGCTCCGGAGTTTGTGATGCAAACACGGAGGTAGAGCCTTTTTAGGCGATGGCCCTGCACAGGTCATGAGGTAACGTAAGTTGCCTGTAGACCAGCGAATGAAGAGTAATGGCAAATACACGGGTAATGTGACGTAAATTATTTGGAGCATGATTTGATTGGTTTGACTTTCAAGGGCCACGTCGATAACCGAACGCTGGCCTCAGGGGTATCTTTGAACGAAATAAAAAAAATAAAGGCATCGCAAGAGTAGTAAATCTAGTGTGTAGATACATTGTGTACTTGATAATATTATCCACTGAGAGTGGTATGACGAAGAGAACATCGAAGGTGTGCCTGCCGTGTATATCGTAATTCAAGGACTCGTATATCATCCTGCGCCAACTGCTGGGGTATCCGGTAAATGCAAAATGTACTGAAGGTTTTCGTTCTGAGGCGAATGGTAGCGGCTAGTTGCACACCGCTCGATAAAATGTTGTGTTCTGGCAATACCAGAGGAGTATTTCGTTGAGCTTTTCGTGTATCTTCCCTGATTGAAAAGGTCGATAAGGGTAAAAGAGTGTGAGGCGTGAGCGAATGTATCTTGTCGTAAAGGCTGTAAAAACGAACTGGGGGTATCATAACAAAGTCGACGCAAGAAAATGCCGCACATCCTAGAATACAAGTCTCATCTCCAGCGCCTTCGTGGTAACGTCCTTCGTCGGTGTTTCGCTGGCTCGAGGCGTGCTGGCCCCGGAGCCTGCTTCCTGCTTCAAACTTGGATTCGAGTCCACTTCCGCAAATTCGACAATCATATCCTGACCTTCAGGGAGTTCTCGGACAACCTCGTCATCTACCACAATCTTGAGACCTTTGGGATTGATCCGTAGAGTGTGAGTGACCTGTGTGGGTTCTACTCCGCATTTCGTAGCAATGCTGGTGATGAGATCTCTAACAGTCCGTTCCATAAGATAGACAGCTCTGTAATAGTCGTTCTGAGGCACGTTGCCCGGTATTTTGATGAGAACGTAAAAGCAAGCGATAGGCTTGGTAGGCCGTTCGGGGGGAGCTTTGTAGGCAGGATCGACTCCAAAAGCCTCGATCCAGCCTGGTAAAGAGTTGTCGGCGGCGTGCCCTGTTGGCACCTTAACAGCGGAATTGGAGAAATTTGAGAAGCTCGTGCTTGAAAAGTGAGTAAGATGTTCCCAGTCGTTCTGCAAATGCTCGTTGGGGTGGTAAGGCGCAGGTTTCTGGAAAGTTGACTGTTCACTGGACCGCGGATCTGAAGGCATTGAATGCGAACTCGGCGAAGGCGAGACATGGCAAGAGTTGGTAGGTGTCGATTCGCTGTTTGTTTTCCGATCCCACGACGTTCTTCGATCCAGTTGGTTAATCTTCGTCAAGTCTGTGGGTTCTCCAGGCAGGGAGACTGGGAAAGCGTCTGGGTCGTCTTGCTCATACCCTTTTAAGTAGAGCACGCTGACTGGGCGGGTGGAAGTAAACATGTCTTGCATCGTTGCAAGCTTCATATGAAGGTCTTCTTCGACAGCGGGCCGACCACTAGAGCCTTGGGATGAGACGGACCATGTTCTCTTGTGCTTTTGGACTTTGCCAGGTCGGTGACTGCCACCTTTATCGGCGCCGCTTCTCTTCCGCTTGCCAACCTCCTTTACGCCATTTTCGACCTGCGTAATTTGCTGCTTCAACTTGTCGATTGTCTTTTTGATGTGGGCCACATCATTAGAAAGTTTCCGTTCAGCGCCATGGTCTCGGAAGAGTTTGACTTTGCAAAAGCACACTTCTGAAACCGGCCCTGGTGGTGAGTCGGGGGTGCCAGATGAAATGATCTCGGTTTTGGCGCAGAGTCGGACAGGAATCCCTTTCACCCCTTTGGAATGGCTGAAGTCTGTTGACAAGAAATTGAAACGAACAGCCACTGAACACTCGGCTGTAGTCGATCCCGGAGACGGTGTCCAAGTCACTGAAAAGCAGTCGAAAGAGGCAGTTTCTAACTCGACACGCGGCCGCTTGGTTTCCTCATCACCTCCCTGATTAGGATCAACGTACTCAACCGCTTGAAGCTTTCCACCTCTTTGGTGAGCTTCAGCCAGGCCACGGCCTTCTTTCCAAAGCTGCCAACAAGCGGACGGTCGTTGCCTTTGCTGTTCGTCTTCGAAAGAAATACGAATGACTGTTCGGTACTTGACAGGACCTGGTGCAGGGCCGAGGCCCATACTGTCGCAGACGGACACGGCGTAAGCCTGACCTTTGTTGAGATAGGTGACTGGGATTTCATCGGAGTGTTTGATCATTGCTGTTGGCGCATTAAGTGTGACTTGATAGCGAAATCTAAAGAAAACCGTATTAGCATACGCATATGGTTAAGGTGGCTATTTAAAATACTCACTTCTCCACAGGTTGCAACGATAGTGCAGGCATGTTCTCAAATGTCCTTGCAGAGTACCCGGCATAACTTGAATCCTTGTGCAACTCCGAGGCCATAGCAAGCTTTTCGTCCGGTAAACCATTCTGTTGAGGGTTCATCGTTTCGTAACCCGAGTCTTGATGCACAAAGGAGCTAGGCGCGTAGGATTCTTGCTGTGCAAAGGGGTTGGAGTTCTGGAATGTCTGCGTCTGTAGTAGATGAGGATGGAAACCGTGTATGTCGACCGTGGATGCTGGGTTGGTGTGGCTTTCAGAAGCGGACATGGAAAGAGGCGTTCCTAAATGAAACCCCATGCCTGGAGTGTGAAGGTCTCCTGCTTGATTATGAAACACTGCGCTCATTCCGCCGGTTTGAGTAGGCGTGAAGTCTCCAGAGTGTTGGTTTGCGAATGCGGTGAAAGCATATGAGTTGGTGTCGAGCATTGACGGGGTAAATCTCCAATGATCTGGCTCTCCCAGGCCCGATTCATGGTCCTTGCCTCCTTCGTGATCGCCAAAGTGTCTGCACCCGAACGGAAGGTTGTTAGTTCGTTTGTCCATCACAATCTAGCAAGAGCAACCCAACATGTAAAGAAATCAACAGAAAGACTCATGCGCAAAGAGCAAGTCGAAAAGGCTGGCTTTTCGAATATTAAAATATAGCGAATGAAATTAATCGCCGCACCTCTGATCCATGACCGTCTCGATTGCAGTGCTGGTGAGGGAAGTGGTAGATTCTGTCGTTGCTGCCGAAGATGGGACGCTCGTTGTGCCAGGCCCTACGTTGGGGAAGCTTTGCTTGAAGGCAACATACAGCTCGGCGGTGGGTTTCTGCGAATTCTTGCTGTCGATGGGCTCAGTCTTGTGAAAGTAGGTGTGGCTGATGTATGAAAGGGTAGCTACCGATTACGAAACATTGCCACAAGTGACTTGGGTTGAAGCAGAGGAACTTATATGAAGTGTGTCGCAGACATGTAGTTGGATGTTAGAGAGAAGAAGTGGCTGTGTCAGACGTTTTTAGATATTGCAGGTCGTAACCCGAAAGGGAGCTTGACGATACGAGGAACGGTGATGTGCATTAGAAAGTGGGTAGGTACTGGGGTATTAATGAGAAGGGAGCGAGCCAGCGCGAACCCGAGAGAGTTTGATAGGCCCAGGTAAAGTGAACAGCATCGACGTGTATTGAAAGCAATTGGGTATTGGGTCGTGGCGCCAATTGGACGTGACAGGGGTACGCATGGGCGGACCCATGTCCTTTGCAACGGTGCCCTGAGGCTTGAAAAATCACGAACTCAATGGTAGGCAAGATGCCTAGAACGCATAAGATGCTTCTCGGGACGTGTGGCGTCCTTCGAAAGCTGGCTAAGCCACGGGGCCACCAGGGATACGCTATTCTATTTAGCGCTAGCTTATAGCTCATCACTCTACCCTGCACCGATCATCTCCTCTTCGGTCTCATCTGTGCGCGTCCGGTGAAAACAGGAATACGTAAACCCTTGATGAGATCGCCTTCTGTGTGACTCATCTCCACGAGCGATCAGCAATGAGCCACAATGTCCCCTCCTTCACACCATGTTCGAGATTCATCGAGCCGGCTTGGCTTTGATTTTCGAGTGGTGATGATGTGGCAGCTAAGCGGAGCCATCTCCTTCTCGAGCCGAGCTAGTAATTATTGCCCTTTGCCCGCTCTTCTCGCGCACGATCCCCCCAGATACCACTTAGCAGGTTGTAAGTAGAACCGGACGACGTATAACGGCTCGTAGCATCCATAATAGTAAAACCTATGAAAGTCATTAACCCTCATGTCCCCAGGCCGGGCGCCACAGGGGGCTTTCGCCCAGAAATACCAAGCTACCCAAGGCAAACCACCGATTTGACATCTAACCGAGATGAGACGCTCCACATGCTTGTGTAACATCCGACCTGCCCGTTTCAATGCGCTAATTTCAATAGCTCTTCACGATTTGGGCATGGTAATGATGGCATTCCGTAAATTGGACATCATTGTAAAATTAGGTTTGCTGGGCGCAAAAGGCCCGACACATGGCCCCTTATCGTCATTCTGAATCCTTCTGAAGAAGTCAGAAATGAGGGCTGACAGCGACCACCCCTGACCGCTGGCGCATCTAGGAAGTGCCTCCTTTCGCACGAACAAAACGCTTACACTACTCTTGTTGCGACTTGGCGATCGAAAAGGCGCACAGCCACGCGTCCTTGAATCTTGTTGGAGGACACTTCAACGGGCGTGTTCTTCTCCAAGTCACCAGCCACAGCGCCACAGCGCGCTAAACCTCCAAACTTATTAGCGCTGTCCATCCCTCGCTTCCCTTCCTTGGATGTGGCGGTGCATTTTATGCAGCTTTGAATGTAGTGGAGAGCTGAGTATTACGCGGCGAAGGCGGCTTCGAGGTGAGGTAGATGTTCAGCTGCCCAGCGTGTACTTTCCGTAAGGGGTGACCCGAGTCACATGCCGGAATACTTTGGAAGTCAAATACCCATCGAGTATCTCCCATAGCCCCGTAGTTTCTGGAAAACAAGGCAAGGTTTCGGAACAAGTGGCAGTCTTGGTAGTCGCTGGATATCGGTAGTTGAATTCATGCACCGACTCAGGCTTCATACCGAAGAATTGACCGTTACTGCACAAAAAATATTCTAGGAGACCATATACAGACCAGAAGCTTGGCCGTTCTTGACGGTTCACTACCATCACTACTGCCACTTATTTGACAGCTTGCCCACAGTGCCCAGTAGACTTTCAAGAAACACGCACCTAGATTACCAAGTCTTCCAGATCGCTGGAATCTGTTCCTACCTAACGTAGACATCGAGAACAGTATGAGACGAGAAGTCCTTGAAGTTAGAGCGGAGGTTCATGGAAGTAGTGGAAAGCGTGTCATGAATAGAACCATAATCAACTAGAAAAGAATATAATGGTAGAGCAAGCAAAGAGATTACAAGCGATGATGAATTTGAAAAAGAGTACGTTTGGCACTCTGATTTCTGACGATGATGAGTGTTTCCCCTTTCTTTTCCAGGGAAATTAGCGTTTCGAAGCTGTGTATTTGAGTACTCAGAGAAGCTGTAGAGGGGCGAAACACGACTCTCAGAAAGGTTGCAAATGGTGCGTTTGAGTGGGCAGAAGAGTTGTGCTTTCTGAAAACAGTGGGCATCTGTCCCTTCATTCGTTGATATAGTGGCTCTTCAAAGCTTCCAATTAGTGTAATTGAGCATGTAGAGAAGCTGCAGATTGCGAAGACGATGGCTACATCACCCTTCTTTTCTTGGAAAAAGGAACCCTTCATAGCTCGCAACGGATGTATTTAGATATTTAGAGGAGCTGCAGATTTGCTAAATGAAACGGTCGTTCTCTTTCTTCCCTGGTCAAGCAAATACTCTTGAGAGCCTGCCATCCACGAAGATAAGAATATAGATGAGCTGGAATTTTGGCAAACATTGGGGGTTTTGCCCTTGTGTTCATGCAGCAGGTATACAGATAAAGTGGACAGAGGACATCCGCCAACCTATAGACTGTTCCCCATCGTTTCCGGTAGGTTCAATCTTCGAAACTCGCAAATGGGTGGTAAGGGGACTACAATTTGTGATCTCCGATCTGGACCTCCAAGATCTAGTATCCGGGATAGGACCCTGAGATAATAAAATTAAATTGACTGCCAACAAAGATAGCAGATATTAAAAGATGAATGTAGAATGCTATCCAATCCGGTTCTAGAAAAGCCCCACATGGGTTCCGTCCGGGACTGTACAACAAAGCAGACCATGGCCTACGGTATTGGCAGCCACAGAGATGGTAAAGGTAATGAATCAATTCTCATTCCCCCCCCAGCAAATATCAATTGTTGTTAGGATGGAATGCAAGTGCTCAAGATGAAACCTGAGATAAAAAGGGTGAGAAACGGCCTTACCTTAGTAATGCGCGTGATCTTCGATAGAAGGGTTCACCCCTCAACCGGCAGAACCCCCCAACCGGCAGGCCTGTCACCTGCCCCGGAGTACAGCTCTAGGGGCCTCTCAGGGCCCAAACAGCGAAAATATACAGTACTCTATAGCTCGCCAACTAGACAAGTTTCGATAAAAGTTTTAGTACCAATGTTATAGAGATATGTAAGACCTATAATAATATACGCGAAAATATTTTCTCAAACGCTATATCTGTAGAGTTAGAGAGGGGCTGCCGGTTGGGGGGTTGTGCCGGTTGAGGGGTGAACCCTGGGTTTTCTGGTTCGCAACGTCATACCCATATCTGCTAGATGCAACTGACGACCTCTTCTATGAGTAGCTGTGCTCTCTACAACCACGCCCACCTTCACCTTCACCTTTGACTTGGACGCTGTCAGCTCGCTATCATGACTACGCCATCTTCTCGAGAATCTTCCACAAATAGAGCCAAAGCATCGCCAGCACCGTCAACTGCAACTGCAACTTCCACGGGCTCCACAGCGGAAACAACCACAGTATCGAGACCGGATGCTTACGTGTCGGAAAAGTCCGATGATAGCTCGAAGCTGAAGACGTTCCTCAGCATATTGCGAAAGTGAGTGTCAGGAATCAACAACCCCGGCATGGATCAGGGCGTTCGGCCGCATCCATTGCTGAAGGGGCTGTTCTTTACAAAGCTTACAATTGCTTACGTGCTCCCATAGGTTCATTGGTGTTTCGGACATTGCTTCTGTCAGGTTTTCTCTACCAACTCAGCTTCTGGAACCCACACCGAACCTTGGTACGATACTTGCTACCTATTTCTAGCCTGGGGCTTGGGCGACAACGGGCATAACAGCTGATGCGGCTGATAGAATACTGGAACTACCTAGATCGCCCCGAGACATTCATAAGGCATGTGTCATCCCTGAACCGCTGAAGCCGTGCTCTGACAACATCCTGCAGCATTGGCGACTCGGACGATGGCCTCGGACGCATGCTCGAGGTGCTTCGGTTCTGGTTCACGAAGGACCTGGTAGGTCCCAATGTTCGAGTTTTGATGGGATGAGAAGAAGCTCATGAAAAGTATAGAAATACGTGAAGGGGAAACCATGCAAGCCTTACAATTCTACACTGGGAGAGTTCTTTCGGGTATTTGAAGCCCTTCTTGCCCAAGATGTTCCTTCATTGACCAGCGCATCAGTGCAATTGGGAAGTGAAGGATGAAATTCCACCAATACTGGGAGAAACGCACAAAGAGTCCGCCACAGAGCATATCGGCACCAGCAACAAGCCAGTCCGGGTTTCCTACCTTACCGAGCAGACCTCCCACCACCCTCCAGTCTCCGCCTTCTTCGTCGATTGCCCCGTCAAAGGCATCAGCATGCGCGGTTTTGACCAGCTCAGTGCCAAATTCACCGGGACGAGCATACGAGTAACACCAGGCGCGCATAACCTTGGACTCTTTATCAACGTCAAGAGCAGAGGCAATGAGGAATACCAGCTCACACATCCAACCGCACATCTTGGCGGAATGCTCCGAGGATCTCTCTCCGTCACAGTCACAGATCAGTGCTACGTCATCTGTCCCAAAACGAAGATAAAGGTCATAATGCATTATCAGGAGGAGAGCTGGCTCGGGAAGACTCAGAACAAAGTCAATGGAGTGGTCTATTCGTACGACCCGGAAAATGACAACAAGTCCCGGATAAGAGACGTTCCCGAGAAAGACGTGTTGGCAAGACTAGAGGGCTGCTGGCATGACCAAGTGTACTACACTTTGGCAGGCTCAAAGGTGACCTTGCTCCTCTATCTCCAACGAAGTAGTACTAAGTACCGAACAGGACCCCAGCCTCCTAATCGACCTCAAGCCGCTCTTCCCCCTGCCGAAAATAATCCCTCCACTCGAAAAACAACTCCCCAATGAATCACAACGCTTCTGGGCCTCCGTCACCGCCGCAATCAAAGGCAAACAATTCAACGAAGCTACAAAATTGAAACAGGAGCTCGAAGAGCGGCAGCGCGAGAAAGCCAACCAGCGAAAAGAAAAGAATGAAGAGTGGAAACCCAGGTTCTTTACGAATGCTGTCACGCCTCATGGTAAGCCTGATCTGACCGAGGATGGCAAGAAGGCATTGGCGGGGTTGCAGGCGGAGGATTATACTTTGACGGAGAGTGAAGTCACTGGCGCATAGCATTTGATGATTGCATTATACAGTCGTTTGATGAATATAGGCTTGTATAAAGGTTCTTATGGATGTTAAGCGTGCTGGGAGGGTTAATGGTAGGCGTTGAGGTATTCTGTTACGGAGCCTTAGCGCCTTAAGCGCTTGGCATTCATGTACTCTAGCAATTCTAGCTTAGCGAAAAACAATAACTCTTTTACCACCTATAATGCGCACCCTAGCCATAACATTGTACCTACCACCTCCAACAATCACATGTGCTTCGTCTGAAACGACCGATCTAAAACATAAAGGCTGAATACAATTTGTCCGAGCCCTTAGACAGAATTCTACGACTTCTCCGCGAACCTCAGGCTGAAGCCAAGCTGCTGGCTGGTATTGGCCAACTCCTCACTGGGGCCAAACTCTTCCCTTGGAGCTCAACTACCTGGCACACGTACCCACCCAGCACTTGAATTCAGAACAAGACCTCTCATACCTTGCCGAGTCCTGTGATAGTGCAGAGAAAAGAAGATTGAGCTATTCTAGGATCAAGAACGAAAAGACCTTTTTTCCATCACGATCATGGCATCCACTTTAGAGCAGCAATCTGGAACTCCAGCCACACGTCGACCTGTCAGCCAACCTGTCAGCAGCCAGAGACTACACAACGAGAACCTTATCCACTATCACCAAGCTCTAAGCGACACAGATCTTTTCAACAACTGCTTGCACGGACTTTCGAATACCAGCTTTCACCACGCAGAGGGTACAGACACCACACGTTACCGCCTGGTAGATGATGTTGTGCAAAAGCATGTAAACCTGCTTGATGGACTTGCTCTTTTTCTAATCTTCAGAGGACGTGATAAGAAGGACCAGAGCGTGGTGGCAACGGGCATGATTCACGAAGCGGGGACAGTGAACATAGTCTACGCCAACAACAGTAGCAGACCGGCCAGTCTTGAGCAGAGAGTCTACATCTACGACCTCGTCGAGAAGTTCAAGGACCAAGATCCTGTTGACGATATATTGAAGCATGTCATTCCGTTCTGTAAGGAAAAAATGGTCCAGCGCTGCAAGAAAGTGGCCGCCAAATTTGGTATGAACTCTACCACTCTCCGTGAGGATGTTTCGAATTTCTTCGGTCTGAGGAGTGACGTCGCAGAATATGCCGAGATGGAAACCACTCTCAGAGACCAAAAATGGATCCAGAAAACAACAAGCCTTTCTAAAGCGCTGGACACCTTTCTGAGATGTGCGGCCAAACTTACACGGCTCTCTACTACCAAAGACATCTTCGACCTTCTTTGCTTTGCGTACGGATTTACGGAAATCATACCGGGTATGGAAAACCTCGTGAAACCACCAGTTTGGCGCCGAATGAGAAAAATAGGCGACTATCGCAAGATGTGCATTCGTGTTCGTGGCATTGTTTGGACACTTGGTTCGAGGGCGACCATCACAGTCGAACAGCTCTTTCCCCCCGATGAGGTCGAGTATGAAGTCCACAACAGCACCCTCGAGGCGCTCAATACCTGGTCTAAAGTTTTCCCCTCGGACTCCCCGCTCCACGACTTCGAGTTACAAATCAAGGAACATTATCCCAATGCGAAGGAGGGACAGAGTGGAAAAAAAAAATCCTGTTCTCCCAGCACTGCGAACTCACTGTCGCGAAGTATCTTCTACATGTCAAGACTGCGAGAAGATCCTTACTGGACCCGATTGAAATTGGGTGCTCAAAGGCCAGCTGTTTCTGGTGTCACCTATATCTGACAGAACTAAACCACATTCTTCCCAAATACGGTGGAGCGATAACAAGTGCGACCCATGGAAATCTGTGCGACGGATGGATGATGCCGCAAGCCTTGCCCGGCTACGAAACTGTCAACACAGAAGTACTTGACTACATTGGTCGTCAAGTCGAAATTGTGTTTACTCGCGGAAATGATCGACGTCGTAAATCGGACTCTCAGCCCCTTGATCGAAGGGCCTTGCCACAGGACGATACGATTCGGAAGGAAACATTGGAAGAAGCAATATTCTAGGCTGATCACGGCGGCAGCGGCCGTTGCCGTCACAGTACTCTCATGGTCTCTCATCGAACAAATCGATTCCTATCGGATGTTAGGAAGCCTTAGCGCCTTAAGCGCTTGGCATTCATGTACTTTAGCATTTTCTAGCTTAGCGAGAGGAACCAACTCTTTTACCACCCACATTTGCGCATGAATGCCCGTAACATATTCTGCAGGCATCTGTAGAGGGACGGTATACAGGATGCATTACTATAGAATCTGGACTAGATTCGAATGCCCTAGATTTTCTACATGTCCTTCTTATTCTGCTTTAGCTTCCGTACTCAGATACAGGGCTAGGCTCGATGACAAGAAAAGCAGGAATTGCAGCTTAGGACGAAACCAAAAGTCCATCTTGTCAGCTCCTTTCTGCCAAAAATCACAGTACATCCAGCCCAAATCGCCAATGAAACGGTCGTAGAACTTTCAATGACGACTTTTGTCCTTGACAATAATATCAGCTTTGGAGTGGACTGTTGTAAAGAAATATCGTGGAGAGAGCCTCATTCCGGCCGTTTCTAGTCGATTCAAATTGGGAATTCCATATACAAGCCTAGTGAACATCTCGCATAACAATACGTACAGTTGCTAAAAAATAAAGCTCCCTCGTTCCCAATCAGCCATCCACCATTCTTCCCCCCCTTCTTTCGGGCGCCCCCGCACCACTTATAATAGTTCAACCTGTAAAACTACTCTCAATCTTTGCCTCTCCTAACGCCCCTTAGCGACCGCCCCGGAAGAACTGTTCATCACTTTTCAAGTGTGTGCCCCACTCTCAGATGCATGCCTAGCCATAGTATTCAACGCACTTCCATCTTTGAACCACGAGATCTGGCTCTCATTGAATGTATGGTTTAGCTTCGCTTCCCACGCCTTTCCGTCTTTGGGATGCACTCTCAGAGTCATTGGCTTGCCAACCGCTAGCTCTGTGCACATGAGGTCGACCTTGTCATCTGGATTGATTTTCTCGTAATCCTCGGGATCGGCGAAGGTAAGGGGCAATAAGCCTTGTTTCTTCAGGTTGGTTTCGTGCTATGCGTGAGCGCAGATTAGCCCTTTGTCGAATAGGAGATGAATGGTGCTCAGAGGGATTGGAAGAAACTTACGATACGGGCAAAGCTACGAGTGATAATTGCGAGAGCACCAAGATGTCTTGGCTCAAGGGCGGCATGTTCTCTCGAACTGCCCTCGCCGTAGTTCCAGTCGCCAATGACAACCCATTGGATGCCTTTCTTCTTGTAGTCTCGTGCAGTTGCGGGGACGGCGTCAATTTGGCCAGTCATGAAGTTCTTGACTTTGTTGGCTTCGCCGTTTGCAGCATTGATAGCCCCAATCAACATGTTATTGGAGATGTTATCGAGATGTCCACGATACTTGAGCCAGGGACCGGCCATGGAGATGTGATCTGTTGTAGTCTTGCCTTTGGTTTTGATGAGGATCGGAATGTCCATGGCATCTTTACCATCCCAAGCTTTGAAGCCGCTTAAGATCTGAAGCCGATCACTGTCTGGCGACACTGCGACCGAAATGGCGACTCGGTCCTCAGGGGGCGCTTGATAGGTATCCTGGCCTGGGTCGTAGCCATTTGCAGGTAGACCATCCCCAGTAGGCGGGGAGAGCTTGAAGTCGTTGCCGTCTTTGTCCTTGAGGGTGTCTGTAAGAGGGTTGAAGTTGAGCGTGCCAGCCAAAGTCAAGGCGACTACAAGGTCTGGAGAAGTGACAAAGGAGTGGGTTGCCGGATTTGCATCATTTCTTCCAGTAAAGTTGCGGTTGTAGGACGAAAGAATAGAGTTCGCCTCGCCTTTCTTAACGTCCTTTCGATCCCACTGGCCAATACATGGTCCACATGCGTTCGCTAAAACCATGCCACCGAACTCTTCCAGAGTCTCCAGCTGACCGTCGCGCGCGATAGTAGCGCGGATTTGCTCGGAGCCGGGCGTAACGGTGAACATAGACCTGGCCTTGATTCCGTGATTGAGGGCGTCACGGGCAATAGATGCGGCGCGAGACATGTCTTCGTAAGAGGAGTTGGTGCAAGACCCGATCAGACCGACTTTGAGTTCCTCAGGCCACTTATTGGCAGCGACGGCATCTTTGAATTGCGAGATAGGAGTAGCCAAGTCGGGTGTGAATGGTCCGTTGATGTGGGGCTCCAATTCGGAGAGGTTCAACTCGATAAGATCATCGTATTCTGCTCCTTTATCCTCCTTTAATTCCGCAGCATATTTTCTGGAAAAGTCTCCAATCGCCTTTCGCTTTGTCGCTGCCAAGTAATCGTACATCCGGTCGTTGAATGGGAATAGTGAGGTGGTAGCACCAATTTCGGCACCCATATTGCATATAGTGCCCATGCCTGTAGCAGAGAGCGAGTTGACACCAGGGCCATGATATTCAATGATGGCACCAGTTCCACCTTTCACAGTCAAGATACCCGCAACCTTCAAGATGATGTCTTTGGGCGCAGTCCAGCCGTGCATTTCTCCAGTGAGTCTTACACCAATGATTTTTGGTGCCTTGACTTCCCAAGGAAGATTGGCCATGACATCCACTGCATCTGCACCACCAACGCCAATAGCACACATACCGAGACCGCCAGCGTTTGGCGTATGTGAATCAGTACCAATCATGAGGCCTCCAGGGAATGCATAATTCTCGAGCACGATTTGATGGATGATGCCAGAGCCTGGCCTCCAGAACCCAATGTTGTACTTGGCGCATGAGGTTGACAGGAAGTCGTAAACTTCTTTGTTGATATCCTTAGCTCTTGCAAGATCCTTCTCACCACCAATCTGGGCCTCGATCAGATGATCACAGTGGACGGTTGTTGGCGTAGCTACGGAAGGCATGTTTGCGGACATGAATTGAAGAATTGCCATCTGTGCGGTGGCATCTTGACATGCAACTCGATCAGGTCTGAGCTTCAGATATGACTTGCCTCGTTCAATATCCTGTCCATGGGGGTCATCGAGATGGGAATAGAGGATCTTTTCCGCGAAGGTCAAGGGACGGTTAAGGCGGGATCGAACGATCGAAAGGTTTTCTGACATTTTCCTGTGAGAGGCTAAGGTCAGTAAATATACTCTGACGCGTCCTCATGAAACCTCCAATGGTATCCTTCACATCGATCCTCCACGTTACGTTTCCAAAAGCTCAATCATGCCACGCTTCGGAGGAATCACATACTTGTAGTTGATGTAATGACCCTGTAAATTTGGGTCAGCATCTGAGCTCAAGTGCATGGCAGTGAACCCCCAAGGATGCCAGCTTAGAATTAGGTCAAAGACAAACCTTCTCCCAATTGGTCATCTCGACCTTCTGATCTAGCGGATCATCTGTGACTGTAGCCAGTGTCCGGGACCTCGAGAGCTGTCAATCACGAAAGTCAGCAAAGCAAACGGTAGATGGGCTGTCGAA
Source organism: Lepraria neglecta (assembly GCA_033220425.1). Lineage (NCBI taxonomy): Eukaryota > Fungi > Ascomycota > Lecanoromycetes > Lecanorales > Stereocaulaceae > Lepraria > Lepraria neglecta. The sequence continues at coordinate 3,509,198 of CM065648.1, read as the reverse complement.
ACGGTGGAGGTATTGGAGCTGGGAGGTCATGGGCAGGGGGCGATAGGAAGGGAAGCATACGACTCTGACACTTGGCACCTAGGGAGTAATGGTCAGCATGTTGTTCTTTATGATAGCTTGTCTGCTGCTGCTATCCTGCCAAAGGCAGTGTGACGTGCAGCGGAATCTGTAATGCGGAGTAACGGATGAGCTTACCAGCTTGCCCAAGCGGGCAATGTGCCTTGTCGAGATCATTGTTGGTGGAGCTTGAACCAAGGAAAGTGTTTTACCAGCCTCAGAGCACCGCTTTCCTGGTCAAAGGGTAAGTGAAGAGGTTGCTGGCAACGTGGGGGAGAAGGAAGAGGGAGCGTTATCTAGGGGACGGAATATTGCGCAACTTACTTGATGCTGCGCGCAAGTTGCGCAACATCCCCACAACTGCGCGCAATATATTAATAAGCAGAACACCTGAACCTGTCTGGGGGCGAATCCTAGTAGTAGTAGAGTCTGCTGTTATTACTACCGTCGATTGCAAAAAGGGAAGTCTGTTCGATGCGATATGACTATTTCATATATTTCATGGTGAAAGGTCTGTTCGATACGATATAACTATTTCACATGAAAAGTCTGTTTGATGCGATATAACTATTTCACATGAAAAGTCTATTCACATAAAAAGTCTATTCATATAAAAAGTCTATTCACATGAAAAGTCTATTTGATACAATATAACTGTTTCACATAAAGTCTGCTCGATACGATATGACTGTTTCACATAAAGTCTACTCGATGCGATATGACTATTTCATGGTGAAAAGTCTGTTCGATACGATATGACTATTTCATAGTGAAAAGTTTGACATGACTGTTTTATATGAAAAGTCTATTGTATACGAAAAGTCTACTTTATGCGCCAGAACTGTTATAGTATGGGCCAAAGGCTTGGCCCAAGGGTATATATAGAAGGCTCTGCCCCCAGAGCTTATTAAGTCAAATATTCATCTTCAAGGTATTTGTTAGAACCATAGGTTCTGACAGGACTGTCGCGAAGGACATCGGACTTCGGATAGAATAGTTCATGATTATTATAATTATAGAGTGATCGTTCTAATTATAAACAGGATCACGACTAATCATTATGATTATGGAACGCTTGGCGGGACTTCCTATTGCTATATATAGGAGCACTTGCTTATCACTTGGAGTATCGTGCTTAATTTACTTCTTACCTTCTATTTATATCTAGTATCTACTATATACGATAGATCTCTTAGGCTAGATACTGAATATATATCACCTAATTATATACTAGACCCGCTTAGCAATCACTTGAAGCCTACTTTACCTCTTATATAGTAATACCTCCATCTCTATTAAGAATCAATCTATATAGTATTACGAACCGTGCGTACCGGTCTTCGTATATAGATTGATTCTCAATAGAGATGGCGGTGTTACTACACAAGAGGTAAAGTAGGCTTCAAGTGATGCTAAGCGGGTCTAGTATATAATTAGATAATATATATTTAGTGCCTAGCCTAAGAGATCTATCGTATATAGTAAATAATTGAATAGTAAGTTAAGCACGATACTCCAAGTGGTAAGCAGTGCTCCGTATATATAGATATACGAAATCCATACCAAGTATTCTTAATCGCACTGATCGCACTAATCGTATCTACGCTTATTACGACTACTGCGCTTATCGCTTAATATACTAAGCCTTCCTAATTATACTAATCGTACTAATCGTATCTACGCTTATTGCGACTACTACGCTTATCGCTTAATATACCAAGCCTTCAGGGTCTATCCGAGTCGGATACTAACTCGTCGACTCGAACTATAACGGGTACTACGCTCTATAAGCGTATCCCTGATTATATTTCCTAATTATAATATTAGCTCCCTCTCCTAGATTTCTCGTCCTAAGAAACTATCTATCCTTTATACTACCCCGATATACTAAATATTTAGATAAACTAATCGTCCGCTGAACGATATTGGCTAGTAAGCTAAACGAAATTGTTATACGGCTATACTCCCGATGTATTACCAGCGGCAAATAGTACCTAATAGGTACAGGGTCCGATAGGTATTCTAACTATATAGGTAGCGGTAGGAAATACGACCTTATAGTATTACCCCTTAAAATATATCGTATTAAGACGGAATAAAAGGAAGTATAGTTATAGTTAAAAAATATACGCGAAGAGCTTAAGGATTATATATAAAAATTAATAGAGGAATCTATACGTCTTTAGACTATACTAATACGCCTTTAGATATAGTATAAATATCTTGAAAATAAAAAGCGGAAGATTATAGACTAAGAGATATAGAATATTAAGGAGTTAGAAGAAGACTAGCGGTCTATCCTAAGTATTCCTAATAATTAGATATTTAACGTCTCGTCCGAATAATTTGGCTTTCTAGCCGGAACTAATTAGTCCTCCTTCCTAATTATTCCTGGAACTCCTATAGAAGGTCCTAGTAGTTCCGGAGGTTCTTAAAGGGTTCCTAAGTATTTTCGGTATTATTATACCCTTTCTATTTAACTAGATATTTCTAATTAACCTAATTTAGAATCCTCTTAACCTCGAACTCTATTTCTTCCTTAATATTATAGTAAAATATTTCTTAGAGAGGTATATTAGAGTCCGCTAGCTCTAAGAGTAAGATATAGAATACCGGATATACCTTAGTATTAGGTAGTAGTTAGAGTTTATAGTTAACTAGTCCTTTTAACTATTTAATTAAGAATAGTCTAATCTTAATATAATCTAGTTTCTTACTTAGTCTTATTATCCTTATATTTTTTATTAGAAGGTATACTTTATCCCCCTCTTTTAGCTAAGGAATATTCTTTCTTTTCTTATTAATCTATTCCTTTAACTTCTTATTAGAGCTCTTAATAGACCTTTATATATCCTTATATAAATTCTTTAGCTCTTCTATCTTAACTAAGGCTCTTTCTATATTAGATCCCTCCCTTAGTTATAGAAATATATTTATATTCTTTCTATAGTTAGTAAAGAATAGGGTTAGTCCGGTTATATCTAACCGCTTATTATTATATACTAGTTATACTATTAGAAGTAGTAAAACCTAGTTATCCTACTTCTAGTTTATATAATATCTTAGGTATACTTCTATTATTTAATTTATATATTCTATCTATCTATTAGTCTATAGGTAATATACTATTAATATCTAAAGTTTAGTTCTAATTACTACTATTAGCGTTCTCTAGTAGTTAGAAGTAAATAGCTTATCTCTATTAGATATTATTGACTTTAGTATACTATAATCCCTTATTAGCTTATTAAATAGTATAAAGGCTAACTAGTCTACCTTATATATCTCCTTGAAAGGTATTATAATTATATATTTTATAAGTTTATCTATAATAACTATAATCGAGTTAAAGGTATCCTATATAGCTAGATCTTTTAAAGGTAGTAGTTTAACTACGAAGTCTATTATAATATTATCCTATAGTAACTCTAGTATAGGAGTAAACTATATTTATCCGTACTTAGCGTATCGTATAGCCTTATTCTACTAGTACTTAATATATTCTTTAATATATTATTTAACACGCGCTCGAAGCTTTAGCGCCGCGTATTCTCGCTCTAGGAGTTCTACTATTTTAGATACTCCTAGGTAACCTTATAAAGGGTCGTTATAGTAATTCCTAATTACTTCTTTAGTATATTATTTAGGTAGATAAGTACTCTCCTAGTATTTAAGTAATATAGTATCTAGCTAATCCTTCCTTAGGGTTATTACGAATATATCGTCTTTATAGGCCTTTATAATTCTATTAGTTATATTAGGTCCTATTATATAAAGGGTTATAGCTAATACCTAGTATAGTACTAATAATCCGTCCGCTTCTTTCTTTAGGATTAGTTACTCTATAATATTCTTCTCTTCTATATAGTCTAATTACCTACTAAGGATATCTACTCGACTATTATCCTTTCCTAGGGTATAGGTTATCTTGAATTTATATTGACCTAATAGTTCTAACTATCGAACTTATCTTCTATTTAGCTCCTTTATTATTATAAAGTTAAGAAGATTCTTATAATCCGTAAAGATAGTTAGATCCGAGTAGCTCTCTATATATACTCGCTAGTTCTAAAGTATATAAACTACGGCAAGTAGTTCCTTATCGTATATATTATAGTTCTATTCTACTACTAATATCTTCCTTAAATAGTAGGTAACTAGATACTACTTTTAGTCTTTTATTTAATATAGGTATACTCTAATTATAAGATCCGAGGTATCTATTTCGATATAGGCCGATTCGTTAGCCTAAAAGGTATAGAGTACTAGTAGATCTATATATACTTTCTTTAACGTATCGAATAATTTCTATTAGTCTTTTCCCTATATAAATCTAATATTATAATACTAACTATTATATTGGAAGGGGTCTACCTTGTTAGTAAAGCTGTTCCGATATCTCTTAGTACGCGGAGCGCTAGCGTGGATCGGAATGATATTCAACCGACTTGGTAGCTATTAGGAGCTAGGTTCTTAGTAGTGCGCTAGCTACCTAATAGCGGCTATATATTACCCGTAGGAAGAAGCTTAAGGAGCGGTCTACCTACTTCTTTCCTAAGAATCCTTAGTAATTAGTTCTAATATAGAACTATCTATACTATACTAGTAATATAACTACTTCACGTCTTTGAATACCTTTATATATAGTAGTATAACGCTAGCGAAGAGCTAAGCTATAGTCTAATATCGTAGCGCCCGCAGGATACAGATCCTAGGGCGTAGTAATAGTCTACTAGCGAGGAGCCTAGTTTATAGAGCGATAACGGCCCGCTAATAGGGAGTATACTTTATAGTTCTAATTACTCTAACCTTTAAGGCTAAAGGCCCGGAGTAGGATATTATAGTAAGATAACCGCGCTCTTTAGAAGAACTAGAACCGGAGACTATACGCCCCGATAACCTATCGATAGTAGAGTCCTCGGACTCGACCCTTTTATCTCCGGTACTCTAGTAGAGGATTACCTAACTTAAGATAGAAAACTAATACTTATTAGAAGAAAAACGTGTCCGGGAGTTAGAAGCTCGGAATATAGAGCTTCGACTAGGAGCTAAAGCTGATATAGAAGACTTTAAGGGGCTTAGTAATAGTAAGGTACTATTAGTCTTACTAGCGGCAAAGATAATACGCCCTGAAAAGATATAGCTCTATTATAGTAATAGCGAAGGAGAGTATATCCGCTAGTTCGCCGACGTCGAAATTAAATTCCTCTTAAATCCTAAATATTTTACTACTAATAGGGCGAAAATCCTCTACTATATATAGTCCCTAGAAGGGAATATAGCGATATAGTAGCGCTAATACTTTCGGAAGGAATAGCTAGACGATTACTCTTTTAAGAACTTTTCTTAGTTTCTCTTAGATTTAGTAGTAGACCTAGTAAATCGCTGACTACTTATCTATAAGCGCTTAAATAGCGCTAAGTAATAGTAGAGATAGAAGATTTCCGTCTTTAAAGCTTACCTAGAAGAACTAGAAAGCTATATTACTCCCCTATCGGAAGAGTTCCGGGTAAATAGCTTTTTAACCAAACTCCGCCCTAAGTTAAAGTCTAAAATCCTAAGTACTAGTAGTATCCCGACGACGCGTAATAGTCTCTTAGTACTTGCGATTATATAGGAAAAGAACCTTAAGCGTTACCTATTAACGCCTAGGTCTAGTAGTAAGGGTAGGCCTTTAGAAGAACGGGTATCTAGTACTCCGACTAAGTCTGCTAGCGGAGAGCTAGCGGGACATTAGCGAGGTAGTAAGAGGAGACGAAATTCTAAGTCTTATCTAGTACCTAAGGCTAACCCTAACTATCGTAATAATAGTTATTATTATTACAGTAAGACGGGGTATTAGAAACCAGAATATCTCTATAGGGATAATCTAAGCTTTACCCCTATTAATACGGTGTAGTTAAAAAAAGATAGTACCCTGCTACTACTAAGTAAGCGGGGGAAGATAGACGAATAGAAGCCTTAGAACCTCTTTACCTTATAGGATAAGTAATCCTCCTAGGTAGTCGATAGCCCGTTAAGAGGCTAATTAACTCTAGGGCGACGATTAGCTTAGTCTCTTAGCGATTCGTAGTATAATATAATTTATAGCTAGAACGCGCTGTCTTGCCGACGCCGGTATAGCTAAGTAGATAAGGCGCCTTTTATTATAGGGCGTTTTAGTTAAGCTATATAGCTACTAATAACTAGGGGTAAGAAAAGGAATATAGTTCCTTATTCTACGCCGTAGACTAGGAGGGTCCCGACTTGATTATTAGGATACTAGCGCTTTATAAGTTAGGTATTATAGTTAATACACTAGCGTACTAATAGCGGTACCAAATAAATCCTAGGCTGATATAGCTAGATAGACCGACTGAATTTAGTAAAGTTTTGTAATAGGAATAGAAAGTATTCGCTATAATTTATACTAGCGCCGCGATAGCGAAGTAACCTTAGACTAACGAGTTCGATATAACCCTTCCTCCTAAATTACGGGAGTTTAAAGATATCTTCTTAAGTAAGAAAGTAGGGATCTTACCTAAATAAAAGTAGGGAGACTACGCTATTAAGTTAGATAGTAGGGAGCTATCTTATAGTCCTATCTATAATCTATCGAGGATAGAGCTAACGGAGCTTCGGTAGTACCTTAATAATATACTAGGAAAGAAGTAGATTCGCTACTCTATTTCGCCGGTAGGAGTACCTATACTTTTTATACCGAAAAAGGATAGAGAGCTACGTCTTTATATAGATTATCGAGGGTTGAATATAGTAACGATTAAGAATCGGCACCTATTACCCCTAATTACCGAGACGCTGGACCGCTTAAGCGGTACTAAAGTATTCTCAAAGTTGGACCTTAAGGATATATATTACTATATCCAAATTAAGCGTAGCGATAAATAGAAGATAGTATTCCGTACGCGTTACGGTTACTTTAAATATCTTATTATACTATTTAGGTTAGTAAATACCCCTACTACTTTTTAAGCGTATATTAATTAGGCCCTTATAGGCCTAGTCGATATAATATATATAGTATATTTAGATAATATCTTGGTTTTTTCGGAAACCCTAGCGGATTACTAGAGGCACGTTAAAGGAGTACTCTAAAGACTTTAGTAATTCTAACTCTATATAAACCGGAAGAAGTATAAGTTTTTTATAACCTAGGTTAAGTACTTAGGCTTTATCGTCTCTACCGCTAGTATAGAGATAGATATACGTAGAGTTAAGATAATTAGGGATTAGCCAACACCGAAGACTTATCGAGAAGTCTAGGTATTCCTAGGCTTTACGAATTTCTATTATCGTTTTATCTATTATTATTCGGCTATTATAGTACTACTTACTAGCCTACTAAAAGGTAGTAAGGATAGAAGGAAAACGGGACTACTCGAGTAGTCCGATAACGCGTAGACGGCGTTCTAATAACTATATAGGAAGTTTACCGAAGCCTCTCTACTATAATATTTCAATCTATCTTAGAAAATCAGGGTTAAGACTAATATATCGAATTTTACTATTATAGGTATCCTATTATAACCGGATAACTAGGGGAGCTAGCGGCCAGTTATATTCTAGTCTTATAAAATAATTCCTACTAAGCAAAATTATAAAGTATATAACCAAGAATTACTTGCAGTTATCGCGGTATTCAAGTAGTAGTAATACTACCTAGAAGGAAGCCTTTTCCTAGTAGAGGTTCTAACGGATTATAATAATCTATAGGGATTTATAAAGCTAAAAGAGCTAACGCTATAGTAAGTATACTAGGTACTAAAGCTCGTAGCTTATAACTTCGAGATAATCTATAGAGCGGGTAAAACCAATCCCGCTAATCCTCCTTCTAGACGCCTAGATTATAAAGGGGCCTCGCTATTAAATACTAAGCTATTACTAACGTTGTAGAATAAGCTGGCACTTTGGTCTATAGAGGATATAAGTATACGTAAGCGCGCCGATAAGACGATACTATAGCTAGGATTATAAGTTATAGGTATTTAGGTAGTTATACCAAGGAAAACCGTTAGAGATCTTAAGGAAGGGCCTTATATAGATACCTAAAGACTACTCAAGTTACTAATTTCTAATTTATAACGCTATAATAAGTAGGTTAGGAAATACAGAAGTAATAGCGTAGAGTTAGAGGGGCGCCCGTGCCTTCTAGATCAAGATTAGTCTTTTAATAATAAGAACCTCCTTCGGTATAAGGGATAACTATATATCCCTAAAGATAGTACTTTAAGATAAGAATTAATTAGTAAATACTACGATAACCCTCTAGCAGGATACTTTAGAGCCGAAAAGACGCTAGAGCTCCTATAGCGCAAGTACTATTAGCGTAATATCGCGGAGTAGGCGCAGAGCTATATACGTATATACGATATCTATCAAAGGGTTAAAGTAGCTAGATATCGTCCTTATAGCGAATTACAATTATTACTATTACTAAAAGGTCTATAGCAGGAATTAACTATAGAGTTTATAACGGGATTACCTCTAAGTAAACGGGGCGGCGTTATATATAACTCGATTTTAGTAGTAGTAGATAGATTTACTAAGATAGCTCGTTATCTACCTACTACTAAAACTATCGCCGCCGCCGAGCTAGCGGAACTCTTCTTTAATAAAGTTATCTACTAATATAGTATACTAACTAGTATTATAAGTAATAGAGGCTCTATATTTATAAGTGCGTTCTAGTTAGTAATTTACTATTATATAAAGATTAAGCGGCGTATAAATACCGCTTTTTACCTATAGACGAATAGTTAGATAGAACGCTAAAACTAGATATTAGAGTACTTCTTATAGACGTTTACGAATTTAGAACAAATAAACTAGGCAAAGCTCTCGCCTATAGCCGAATTTACTTATATAAATAGCCTCTATAGCTCCGTTAGCTACTCGCCGTTTTTTATAGGATATAGTTATAACCCCGAAATTCATTAGGAAGCCGGGGATAGTTCCCTAAGGGGGGAGATACTATTAGTAAAGGAACGAGTAGAGCGGTTATAGTACTATTATAAAACGATTAAAGAGTATTAGTAGAAAGCTATTAAGGCGTAGGCGAAGTATTATAACTAAGAATATAAGCCTAAAGAGTACTAAGTAGGCTAATTAGTAATACTATCGGCTAAAAACCTTAAGTAAAGGCGGCTAAGTAAGAAGCTATCCTATCGGTTTGTTAGCCCTTTTAGAATTAAAGATAAGGTCGGAGCGTAGGCGTATCGACTTATACTACCCCCGGATTATTATATCTATAATACCTTTTATATATCCTTACTTAAACTCTATTATTTACACGATAGCGCGGAGTTAGCGGATTTTATATAGCCTCTAGAACTTATTAATAATAAAGAATAGTAGGAGGTAGAAGAAATTATTAATAAGGTAAAGAATAAGGAAGGTATATAGTATAAGGTCAAGTAGACTAGATAGGGTAATATCTATAACTAATAGTTACTAGAGGATAAACTTATTAATATACTAGTCCTTAAGTATATTACGACCCACGTCTAGTCGTTTACCTAACGGTGCGATAACCGATATAGGGTGTCGTTTATCTTATGCTTCTATAGGAGAGGAGTCACTTAGGTAGAATGGCAGTCTTCTTTATATAGGTAACCAATGCGTTCTATATTAATAACTAGTAAAGTATAGTACAAGGAGTACCAGGAAGATTAACCAAGTTGAACACACTGTTCCAAATAGTAGGCAGAGCCCCGTATATATAGATATAAGAAATCCTGCCAAGCAATCCATAAGCGTTATGAGCGCACGGCGCTCATTGCGCTCATCATTCTTGAGCGCTATAAGCGCACGTCGCTCGTTGCGCTCATCGCTTCAGCTACTAGTCCTGTCTATAGTACCTTGTCCTACAGGATAGTCCTGTTAGAACCAATAGTTCTAATACTAGCCCCCTCTTCCAGATTTCTCGTCCTAAGAAACCATCCGTCCTTTATACCTCCTCGTTGAAATATCCGTTCTAAGGATCCCCTCATCCGTCGCAAAGAGCTCTCCGGTGAATTATCCAGATTCGTAATACGTCCTTATACTCTATATACAAAGGGTAATAAGTAGTGCTTAGTAGGCGTCCGTTTAGACCGTTGTTCCAACTATATTACTATAGGTAAGAAGTATAACCTAGTTATATCCGTTAACGAGATACGTTATATTAAGAAAGTATATAATAATACTTGGTCGGAAATAAAAGAAATATAGGCGAAACTTATATATCTCTAATTATAATTTAATCGAGTCTAGGATAAAGAGAAAAAGTTGGTTAAGCGCGAATTATAGAATATAGAGGAATTAGAGAAGGATAAAGACCTTCCTTCCGACACTCCTAATAGTTTAATATTCAATATCGGCTCCGAGCAGTTCGACCTCCCCCCGGCCTAGAGGGCCCCGAGAGTTTCGACTAGTCTTCTCTTATCTCCGATAAAACTCTTATAGGTATTCCCTACAGTTCCCTGCAAGGTTCCTAAGAGGTTCCTAGGTACTTTCCGTTTCGTTATACCCTTTCTATTTAACTAGATAGAACTAATTTCTTCTATCTAGGATCCTCTCGACCTCGTACTCTATTTCTTCCTTAATATTATAATAAAACGTTTCTTAGAGTAGTATATTAGAGTCGGCTAGCTCTAGAAGTAAGACGTAGAATACCGGATATACTTTAGCGTCAGGTAGAAGCTCGAGTTTATAGTTAACGGCCCCTTTTACCTTCTTAACCAAGAATAGTCCGACCTTAATATAATCTAGTTTCTTACTTAGTCTTGTTATCTTTATATTTTTTATTAGGAGGTATACTTTATCCCCCTCTTTAAGCTGAGGAATATTCTTTTATTTACTATTAACCTATCCCTTTAACTTATCGTTTAAGCTTTTAATCGTCCTTTATATATCCTTATATAAATTCTTTAGCTCTTCTATCTTAACTAAGGCTTTCTCTGCGTTAGGTCCTTCTCTAGATTATAGAAATATATTTATATTCTTTCCGTAGTTAGTAAAGAATAGTATTAGACCTGTCGTATCTAACTTCTTATTATTATACGCTAGTTATACTATTAGAAGTAGTAAAACCTAGTTATCTTGTTTTAGGTTCATATAGTATCTTAGGTATACTTCTATTATTTAGTTCGCACGTTCCGTTTATCTATTAGTCTATAGATAGTATACTATTAATATCCGAAGTTTAGTTCTAATTACTCCAATTAGCGTTTTCTAGTAGTTAGAAGTAAATAACTTATCTCTATCAGATATTATCGACCTAGGTATACTATAATCCCTTATCAGCTTGTCGAGTAGTATAAAGGCTAATTAGTCTACTTTGTATATCTCCTTGAATAGTATTATAATCGTATACTTCGTGAGTTTATCTATAATAACCATAACTGAATCGAAAATATCCTACGTAGCTGGATCCTTCGAAGGTAGTAGTTTAACTATAAAGTCCATTATAATATCATCCTATAGTGATTCTAGTACAGGTATAAATTAAATTTGCCCGTACTTAGCGTATCGTGCAGACTTGTTCTGCTAATATTGGATATATTCCTTAATATATTGTTTAATACGCGTCCGAAGCTTCGGCGCTGCGTATCCTCGTCCTAGGAGTTCTATAGTCTTGGATACTCTAGGGTGACCTTGTAAAGGGTCATCGTGGTAATCCCTGATTACTTCTTTAACGTATATATTAGGTAAATAAGTTTTTTCCTAATATCTAAGCAATACTAAATCTAGTTAATCCTGCCGTAGCTTTGTTGCGAATATATCGTTATTATAGGCCTTTACGATCCTATTAGTCGTATTAGGCCCTAATATACGAAGGGTCATTGCCAATACCTGGTATGGCACTAATAATCCATCGGCTTCTCGTTTTAGGATTGGTCGTTCCGTAACATTCTTTTCTTCTATATAGTCCAATCGCCTACTAAGCGTATCTACTCGACTATTATCTTTCCCTAGGGTATAGGTTATCTTGAACTTATATTATCCGAGTAGTTCTAACTATCTAACTTATCTTCTATTTAATTCTTTCGTTATTATAAAATTAAGAAGATTCTTATAATCCGTAAAGATAGTTAGGTCCGAGCAGCTTTCTACGTATACCCTCCAATTTTGAAGTATATATACTACGGTAAGTAGTTCTTTATCGTATATATCGTAGTTTTATTCTACTACTAACATTTTTTATAAAAAGTAGGTAACTAGATACTACTTTTAGTCCTTCGTTTAACAAAGGTATACTCCTATTATAAGATCCGAGGTATCTATTTCGATATAAGCCGGTTCGTTAGCTTGAAAGGTATAGAGTACTAGAGGATCTATATATACTTTCTTCAATATATTAAACGACTTCTATTATTCTTATCCCTATATAAATCCGATATCTTTCTTAGTAATATCCGTAAGTAGAAGTACTTTCTTTAAGTAGCCCTCGATAAACTTCCTATTAAAGTTAGCAAATCCTAAGAAACTTTGCACTACTTTGACGTCCTATAGTATAGGCTATTCCGCTATAGCTTTAATCTTTTCTAGGCTTATACTAATACCTTTTATACTAACTATAAATCCTAGGAACTCGATAGAGTCCCTATAGAATTTACACTTTTCTGGTTTAAGGAGAAGTCCCGCTTACGATAGGTATTCGATAACGTCCTATATATACTTAATATATTCTTCCTTTTTCTTAGAGTAAATCAAGATATCGTCGAGGTATACTATCGCTATTCGATCTAAGTGTACTTGTATAATATTATTAACAAGTACTTGGCAGGTTACTAGTACGTTAGTAAGTCCAAACGGTATTACTAAATACTTATAGTAGCTATATCTAGTTCGGAAGGCAGTTTTCTATTCTTCGCCTTCTTTTATCCGAATTAGATTATATACGCCCCTAAGGTCTAGTTTTATAAATATCTTTGCCTTACTAAGCCGATCCTATAGCTCGCTAATATTTAGTAAAGGGTAACAATTCTTAATAGTAATATCGTTCAACTTTCGATAGTCGACGTATAGCCTTAGACTTCTGTCCTTCTTCGGCGCGAAGAGAATTAAATAACCTACTAGTAATTTGGATTCCCGAATAAATCCTTTCTTAAGGTTCTTATCGATATACCCGCGAAGTATAGTAAGTTCCTTTTCCGATAATATATAGATAGGTCTAAATATTAGCGCCTTACTAGGTTCGAGTTCGATCTTATAATCCTATAGTTAGTACTTAGACAACGCTTTTACGCTCGTCTCTTCCTTGAATAGGTATACCTACTATTTATATTCCTAAGGGATTATAGAAGGTTCGTCTTTTCCTTCAATAGCTCTCTCTTTAGTATCCCGCTAACCTTTACTAGTAACTAAGGAGTCGAGTCTTCTCTCTTAGAAGTCACTCTTATTATTTAAGAATAAAGTAATATATACTTCGACCGGTCTTCGGTTCTTTCTCTTATCTATTATTATCTACTATCGACTAATAGGTCTAATACTAGTAACGTCTCCAGATCATCCGAATTTAAGTACTTTTATCTTCTAGTTAATTTCTAGGTTATATTTATTCAACTAAGGTATTCCTAAAATAATATTATAAGTAGCTATCCTAACTATATCGAATATAATCTCCTTATAGTATTACTAAATTATTACTAGTAGGGAGTATATCTCCTCCTCTACTTTTCCTATTAAGAATACTAACCTATTAGCTAGGCGTAGCTCGTAAGATAATTTCTTCTTTCGGGTTAGTAGGCCGCTTGAGTCCACTAAGTTCCTTAAGATAAAATTTCCTGTAGCCCCGCTATCTATCATCGCTACGGTCCGCTATCTATTAATATTTACTGGTATAATAATATAAGTATGGTATTAGGCGGAATATAATTGTTGTTTGGGGAATAATATATTAATCTCCTTATACTTCCCCGTAGTATAAGGGATTACTCTTTTCCTTGCGATAGTAGGAAGCCGTATACTTCCTTTATAACCTTATACGGAATATATTCATTATATAGATAGCTATACTATAGTACTTAGTTATAAGCTCCTCTCTTAAAGACTTTGAGTAAGTTATTTCTTTCCTTTTCCTACTTTTCTATAAAGTATAGGAAGTAATAATACTTCCTTTTACTTGCAAGATACTACTAGTACCTATCTTCCTTATACTTATACTACTATATCTCTCTATAGTAAGCTTTCTTAAGTAGGGGTACCGTGCGCTCTTTTACTAGACAGCCCCTTTCTTCTCTATATAGTAAACAATCGGGTAATATATATTCAGTATATGGAATCTCGCTATATTACTAATATTCCCTATCGTATCGATAGTCTCGTATAGGTTCTTCCCATCCGGGTTTTATAGATAATTACTCGTTTAGTATACCTCGTACTTTACTTTCAATTTCGTCGAAGAGTTTATATTTATCTTCGTCCGATTAAGGTTCTTTAATCTCTAGTAATTTTCCTTCTATTTAGGATATAGTAGATCTAGGTTCGGGTGTCGATACTAGTTTCTCTAGACTAGCTTTCCGCTGTTCCTAATCCGTCTTATATTATTGAGATCTATTACTATCCCTATAGTAATACCTCTATACTTCTTTATTGAATTCTAACTCGAAGATATCGTCTTCCGAATCCTAACTAGATTCTTCTTTATCGTAGGGTTACTATATTTCTTTAGAGTCTTCCTCGTTATCTAGAGGTCCTCCTTCTATTATATTAATCTATAGTCGGTATACTATATTCTTCGACCTGCAGTCTCTAGCTATATAGCCTAGTTTACTATAGCTATAGTAAGTAATTACTTTCTTTCCCCTATACTGCTTTTTCCCTTTAAAGTTTCCCTTCTTCTTTCCTATCTAAACAAAGTCGATCTCTATTAGTACTATACTATAGTAAGTATTATATTCCCCGTAGTCCTGTTAGTAATTCCTTGTTTTCGAAAAGAATCCCTTATATCGGGTTCCGCTGACTCCTCCGTTATACTATTTCTCTATAGATTATTCGAATAACTTATTATCAATCTCGATCGCATTTTCTATAAGTCTATCTAGGGTATTAATTACTCCTCCGAATCTTATAAGCTCGTCTTTAATATTATCTTTAAGGCCCTAATAATATATTATTATTAGTATATTATCATCCTAGCCTATTTTAGTAGCGTATATTTGAAACTAAGTTGAAAACTCTAACGCTAACTTCTTCTACTTTATATACTAAATGATACGTATTACTACGTTTACCTTGTTAGAAGGTCCGAATATATAGCGGATTTCGACTATAAACTTTAGTATACTCTCTATCTAAGATTTGATATCGCTATCCTCGTCGTCGTCTTCCATATATTTCTTTAGGAAAGGTTCGACCCACTTTTAGGCCCGTCCTCGTAGGTATAATATAGCGAAGGTAGTATATCTAGTTACTAGGAGCAAGTCTCCCTGGAATAGAAGGTATAGTTATACTTGTATAAGCTATAGCTCAAGCTTGTCCCTATCTCCGTAGTATAGGTCTAGTACTATAACCTTGATCCTTTTTCCAGATCCTTCGTCTATAGTATAGCGTCTCTAGCTAGTAACCGTTAAGGTACTTAGGGTAGGGTTTCTGCCTGAAGCTGTTAAAGAACTCATCCCTTAGGGTGTTCAAAGTATTATAACCTACGTCTAGTCGTTTACCTAACGGTGCGATAACTGACGTAGGGTGTTATTTATCTTATACTTCTATAGGAGAGGAGTCACTCAGGTAGAATAGTAGTCTTCTTTATATAGGTAACCAATACGTTCTATATTAATAACTAGTAAAGTATAGTGCAAGGAGTACCAGGAAGATTAACCAAGTTGAATATACTATTCTAAATAGTGGGTAGAGCCCCGTATATATAGATATAAGAAATCCTACCAAGCAATCTATAAGCGTTATGAGCGCACGGCGCTTATTGCGCTCATTATTCTTGAGCGCCATAAGCGCACGTCGCTCGTTGCGCTCATCGCTTCAGCTGCTAGTCCTATCTATAGTACCTTGTCCTATAGGATAGTCCTATTAGAACCAATAGTTCTAATAAAGTATAAGTATAAGGAGTATATAGGACGCGGAAGGAAGTATAGGAGAAAGTTATCTTAATTAAATATAACTATAAAACCCTATAGTTCTATTACTAAGCTACTAAATACTAGAATACTAAAAGGAAAAAGTAAGAATATAATCTAAGAGGACTGAGCCTAGAAAGTTAGTATAAGCGGCGGTAGTAGAGTAATATTACTTACTCTCTTCGCTACTTTTATAGCTCTCCTCCTCTCTTTTCTCTTCTCTCTCCTCCTTACCCTCCTCTCCTCTATCCTCCTCTCCTCTAGATCCTCTAATATAGTACCTTAAACGACGTCGCTCCGAGGTTAGCTTATAGGTAGCTATATAACTTAGTATATAGCGGTAATAGGCGGTGTACTAGAGCTTACCTCCTCTTCCTCTACCTCCTCTTCTTCCTCTACCTCCTCTTTATTATCCTCCCTACTTTCCCTAAACCCCTTCTACTCCTCTTCCTCTTCCTTTTTCTCTTCCTCTTCCTCTTCCTCTTCCTCTTCCTCTTCCTCTTCCTCTTCCTCTTCCTCTTCCTCTTCCTCTTCCTCTTCCTCTTCCTCTTCCTCTTCCTCTTCCTCTTCCTCTTCCTCTTCCTCTTCCTCTTCCTCTTCCTCTTCCTCTTCCTCTTCCTCTTCCTCTTCCTCTTCCTCTTCCTCTTCCTCTTCCTCTTCCTCTTCCTCTTCCTCTTCCTCTTCCTCTTCCTCTTCCTCTTCCTCTTCCTCTTCCTCTTCCTCTTCCTCTTCCTCTTCCTCTTCCTCTTCCTCTTCCTCTTCCTCTTCCTCTTCCTCTTCCTCTTCCTCTTCCTCTTCCTCTTCCTCTTCCTCTTCCTCTTCCTCTTCCTCTTCCTCTTCCTCTTCCTCTTCCTCTTCCTCTTCCTCTTCCTCTTCCTCTTCCTCTTCCTCTTCCTCTTCCTCTTTCTCTTCCTCTTCCTCTTCCTCTTCCTCTTCCTCTTCCTCTTCCTCTTCCTCTTCCTCTTCCTCTTCCTCTTCCTCTTCCTCTTCCTCTTCCTCTTCCTCTTCCTCTTCCTCTTCCTCTTCCTCTTTCTCTTCCTCTTCCTCTTCCTCTTCCTCTTCCTCTTCCTCTTTCTCTTCCTCTTTACTCTTCTCTTCCTCCTCTTTACTCTCCTCTATTATACTTACCTCTATACTTATAATATATAGCCCTTCTACCTTATCCTAGAAGAAATTAGTTAGTATATATATAGTATATAAGGCGTATAAGCGGAGTTAAGAAAAGCGGTATAATAGAAGGATAGAGAAGGAAAGAATAGGATATAACTTACCTCCTACGGCGAGTTAGCGGAGTTAACTTATAGATTCGGAATTCTTACTAATACCTATACCCTCCCCTCCAGGTTAGCTATCTACTGAGCCGACTAATAGCTAACGTGGTAGGGGTTATACTATAGTCCTTACGCTACTAGGTAACCTACTAAAGTAGGTCCCTAATACGTTGGACTAACGGGTATAATACGCCCGCTACTACTATACTACCGGCTGACTCGGCGGAGAGTACCTAGGCCTCTACCCTAAACTCTAGTAGTATCTTTAATATTAGCGGAACGTAGGTAGAATATTAAGTAATACCTATACTATAATATAATAATTTACTCTATATTATACCCCCTTATACTAAGTATAAGGAGGTACTAGCCTATAGTAGTACTAGACTTATACCCGAAGGTACGGCCTATACGGGAGGTCCGCTACTGCGAATATTAGTAGTACCCCGATAGCGGGGCTCTTATATATTAAATTATACTTACTTCTACTACTACTACTATTATTAACTATTAAGATATTAATATTATTCTATAACGACTCTGTAATAGCTCTACTTACTTAGGAATTAAAAATTATTATAACGAGATAATCTATTATTAATTAGAGTCTATACCTACTAAAGGAGTATTAGATTATAGGGTATATACTATAAGTAGTAGGAGTTATAAAGGAAGAAAGTGAAAGGGGAATCTATAGGGTTTTTAATATTACGACGGTAGTTAGCTAGTATTATATAAGATTTACTTTAAAATAAATTTACCTTATAATCTTATTACTACGATAGTAAATATACTTATATTATTTCGGAGCTTATATAAAGTAGAGACTCTTTTCCCTCCTTTTTCCTATCGGGTTTTAGAAGGTTTTTAATAAGCTCTATATATAACTATCTAGCCCTACTATCGGTATACGCTACGAATACGCGCCGCTACAGGTTTATACTAGAGGGCTAGTACTTAAGGGGGGAGATAATTATAATACTAACTATTATATTAGAAGGGGTCTACCTTATTAGTAAAGCTATTCTAATATCTCTTAGTACGCGGAGCGCTAGTATAGATCGGAATAATATTCGACCGACTTGGTAGCTATTAGGAGCTAGGTTCTTAGTAGTACGCTAGCTGCCTAATAGCGGCTATATATTACCCGTAGGAAGAAGCTTAAGGAGCGGTCTACCTACTTCTTTCCTAAGGATCCTTAGTAATTAGTTCTAATATAGAACTATCTATACTATACTAGTAATATAACTACTTCACGTCTTTGAATACCTTTATATATAGTAGTATAACGCTAGCGAAGAGCTGAGCCGTAGTCCGATATCGTAGCGCCCGCGGGACGCAGATCCTAGGGCGTAGTAACGGTTCGCTAGCGAGGAGCCTAGTTCACGGAGCGATAACGGCCCGCTAACGGGGAGTATACCTTACAAATATCCTTCTTCGTAATATCTATTAGAGGTAGTACTTTCTTTAAGTAGCCCTCTATAAACTTCCTATTAAAGTTAGCGAATCCTAAAAAACTTTATACTACTTTAATATCCTATAGTATAGGCTATTTAGCGATAGCCTTGATCTTTTCTAGGCTTATACTAATACCTTTTATACTAACTATAAATCCTAGAAATTCTACTAATTCTCGATAAAATTCGTACTTTTCTAGTTTAAGAAGAAGTTTCGCTTATAATAGGTATCTAAGGATATCCTATATATACTCGATATACTCTTTCTTATTCTTAGAATAAATTAGTATATTATTAAGGTACGCTATCGCTATTCGATCTAAATATACTTATATAATATTATTAATAAGTACTTAGTAGGTTACTAGTACGTTAGTAAGTCTAAATAGTATTACTAAATACTTATAATAGCTATATCTTGTTCGGAAGGTAGTTTTCTATTCTTCGCCTTCTTTTATCCGAATTAAGTTATATATACCTCTAAGATCCAGTTTAGTAAATATCTTTACTTTACCGAGCCAATCCTATAGCTCTCCTATATTTAGTAATAGATATCTATTTTTGATAGTAATATCGTTTAACTTTCAATAGTTAATATATAGTCTTAAGCTTCTATCCTTCTTTAGTACAAAGAGGATAGGATAATCTACTAGTAATTTAGATTCCTAAATAAATCCCTTTTTAAGGTTCTTATTAATATACCCGCGAAGTACTTTAAGTTCCTTTTCTAATAATACGTAAATAGGTCCAAATATCGGCTATTTACTAGGTTCGAGTTCGATCTTATAATCCTATAGCTAGTACCTAGGTAATACTTCTATATTCGTCTCTTCCTCGAATAAGTATATCTACTTACTATACTCCTAAGGGATAGAGAGTATATTAGTTCCTCCCCTAACTCTTACTTTATTATCCCGCTAACCTTTACTAGTAACTATAGAGTTAGACTACCTCTTAGTACCGTCCTTATACGAAGCTAAGGTAATATATACCTCGACTAGTCTTCGGTTCGACTTCTTATCTACTATTAAACGCTACTAATATATAGATATAATCCTAGTAATATTACCGGATTAATCTATCTTGAGTACTCCTCGAGCCTAATTAATTATTAGGTTATACTTCTTTAACTAAGGTATTCCTAAAATTATATAATAAGTAGCTATCCTAATAATATTAAAGGTAATCTCCTTATAGTAGCGCTAAATTATAATAGGTAACGAAAGTATCTCTTCGTCTACCTTTCCTATTAATAGTATTAACCTATTAGCTATCTAAAGGTTATACTACTATAACTTCTTCTAAGTTAGTATTCTAGTTATTTATACTAAGTCTCGTAAGATAAAGTTTCTAGTAGCTCTAGAATCTATTATCGCAACGGTCCGCTATCCGTTAATAATTACTAGTATCTTTATATATATATCGTATTGCGCGGAATATAGATATTATTTAGGGGTTAATATATTGATCTCCTTATAGCTACCCCTACTATAAAGGATTACTCTTTTCCCTATATAGGGAGGAATTCTATAAGTTATTTCTTAAACTTGTATTTCTTATAGTCGTCGTGCAAATATACGTACTATTACTATAGATAGTATTAGTTTACTTCTAGACTCTAATATCTTATTTAGTTTTAATAGTAAGCCTCTTCTTTGTCCTTCTTACGTAGAAAGTAACTTAGTTATTATTTTCTTACTAAGTACTAAGGATACCTATTATCCTTATACTTATAGTACTAGTAATTACTATAGGATGATTTTATTAGAACTCCTAGTTCCTTTCTACGGTCAATTCTATAATAGTTATAACTATTCTCTATATACTATCTCTAGTAGACTTCCTTATATTTAGGGTAATAGTAGTTACTCCTAAAGTCTAAGATACTAAAATTATTCTAGAATTCTTTTAGCCTTTCTTCCTCTAAGTATTCCTATCTCTCCTTAGATATAGTAGATCTAGGTTCGAGTACTACCGGTAGTTCTTTCCTTTTAATTATAACCTCCTATTCCGATTCTTCCTTATTCTAATCCTTCTTAGATTACTTTCCCTAAGTATTACTACTATCCCTAATATATAGCTTTCCTATCCGAGTATTAGCTCTATTCGTAAAGCTATCGTCGGAGAACTCCTCGTCTCCTAAGTTAGATTCCCTATCTAGTTAATAACCGTAGACTTCGTTCTATATTAGTAAGATTCTACTAGAATTACTATCCTAGTCTCGTACCTTTTCTAGTACGTTTAGCTACTATCGATATACTATATTTTTTAACTTATAGTCTCTAGCGAAGTAGCTCGGTTTACTATAGCTATAACACGTGAGTATTTTCTTTCTGCCCCCTTACTACTTCTTGCCCCTAGCTAGCCCTCTAAAGGCCTATTTACCTTTCTTCTCCGTAAAATCTAGTTCTATTAGTACTAGTCTATAAGGGTCGTATTCTTTATATCCTAGGTAATAGCTCTTCGATTTAGTAAAAAAGCTCGAGTATTCTATTCTATCGACTCCTCTATTATATCTTTTCTCTATAGTCCTTTTAAATAGCTTATTATTAATTTCGATTACTTCTTTAATTAGTTTATTAAGGGTATCTAAAATAATCCCTAACCTTATAAGTTCGTCCTTAACGTTATCCTTTAGACCTCTTCGGTATATAGTTATTAATATATTATTATCCTAGTTAGTCTTCGCTATATACTATTAAAACTAAGTCGAATACTCTAATATAGACTTCTTCTAAGTTAAGTACTAGATAGTTTATATTACTATATTAACTTTATTAGACGGTTCGAATATACGGTAGATTTCGAGTCTAAATATAGCTATACTCTCTATCTACTACTTGATTTCTATATTATCGTTGTCTTCTAGTTCTTCTATATACTTCTTTAGAAATAGATCGACCTACTTCTAGACTCTTCTACGTAAATAAGTAATAGCGAAGGTTAGATATCGCTAAGTAGGTATATAGTCCCTCTAAAAAGCTAGGTATAAACTAATCTAAGATAGCTATCCCTTAAGCTTATCTCTTTCTCTATAGTATAAATCGAGCTAGGCTATCTTAATATATCTACTAGTTCCTTTATTAATAGTCGGGCGTCTCTATTATTATTATCCGCTCCCTTCTAAGGAGCTTAGAATATTAGCCCTAGGGTCTCTTAGTATATTACTTATCCTAAGGGTACTTAAAGTATTATAAACTATACGTATCGATCTTTATATATAGATTAATTCTTAATAGGGATAGCGGTATTACTATATAAGAGATAAAGTAGGCTTTAAGTAATACTAAGCGGGTCTAGTATATAATTAGATAATATATATTTAGTGCCTAGCCTAAGAGATCTATTATATATAGTAAATAATTGAATAGTAAATTAAGTACGATACTCTAAATAGTAAGTAGTACTCCGTATATATAGATATACGAAATCCATACCAAGTATTCTTGATCGCACTGATCGTACTAATCGTATCTGCGCTTATTGCGACTACTACGCTTATCGCTTAATATACTAAGCCTTCCTAATCGCGCTGATCGTACTAATCGCATCTGCGCTTATTACGACTACTACGCTTATCGCTTAATATATTAAGCCTTCAGGGTCTATTCGAGTCGGATACCGACTCGTCGACTCGAACTATAACGGGCGCTACGCTCTATAAGCGTATCCCTAATTATATTTCCTAATCGTAACAATACGATACTAGCACGCAACGTATTCGTAATACTTTAAGTACCCTCAAGGATGAGTGCTATACTAAGAGACCCTAGGGCTATTACCCTAAGCTCCTTAGGAGGAGGAAGCGGATAGCGACGTCCAATAGTTAATAAAGGACTTAGTAGGTATATTAAGATAGCCTAACCCGACTTATATTACGAAGAAAGAAGTAAGCTCGAGGAATAGCTATCCTAGATATTATTATATCTAGCGTTCTAAAGAGAATTTATACCTATATAATAATACCCTACCTTCGCTATTACTTACCTATATAGAAGAGTCTAGAAATAGATAGATTCGTTCCTAAAGAAATATATAGAAGAACTAGACAACGAGAATAATATAGAAGTAAAATAGTATTAGAATCGAGGGTTCTAACAGGACTATCGCTATAAGGTATACTCCCCGTTAGCGGGCCGTTATCGTTCCGTGAGATAGACTCCTCGCTAGCGAACCGTTACTGCGCTCTAGGAACTGCGTCCCGCTAGCGCTACGATATTGGACTACGGCTTAGCTTCTCGCTATTACTACGCTACTATATATAAAGGTATTCAAAGACGTGAAGTGGTTATATTACTAGTATAGTATAGGTGATTCTATATTAGAACTAATTACTAAGGATCCTTAGGAAAGAAGTAGATAGACCGCTCCTTAAGCTTCTCTCTACGGGTAACGTATAGCCGCTATCAGGTAGCTAACGTACTACTAAGAGCCTAGCTCCTAACGTCTACCAAGTCGGTCGAATATTATCCCGACCTACTCCGGCGCCCTGTATACTAGGAGATATTAGAATAACTTTACTAATAAGATAGACCCTTCTAATATAATAGTTAGTATTATAATTATCTCCCTTCTTAAGTACTAGCCCTCTAGTATAAAGCTATAGCGGCGCGCCTTCACGGCGTATATATAGTAGAGAGGCTTAATAGTTAGTAGGTAGAGCTTATTAAAAACCTTCTAAAACCTAATAGGAAAAAGGAGGGAAAAGAGTCCCTACTTTATATAGCTCCGAGATAATATAAGTATATCTACTATTAAAATAACGAAATTGCAAGGTAAATTTATTTCGAAGTGAATATTGTGTAATATTAGCTAACCGCTATCGCTATAATAAAATTATAAGGTAAATTTATTTTAAAGTAAATCTTATATAGTACTAGCTAACCGCTATCGCCATATTAAAACCCTGCGGATTCCCCTTTTACTTTCTTCTTTTATAACTCCTACTACTTATAGTATATACCCTATAATCTAATATTCCTTTAGTAGGTATAGAATCTAATTAATAATAGATTATCTTGTTATAACGACTCTCGATTCCTAAGTAAGTAGAGCTATCGCGGAGTCGCCGTAAAATAATATTAATAGTTTAATAGTTAATAATAGTAGTAGTAGTAGAAGTAAGTATAATTTAATATATAAGAGCTCCGTTATCGGGGCGCTACTAATATTCGTAGTAGTAGACCTTCCGTATAGGCCGTGCCTTCGGGTATAAGTCTAGTACTACTATAGGCTAGTACCTCCTTATACTCGGTATAAGGGGGTATAATATAGAGTAAACCGTTATATTATAGTATAGGTATTACTTAATATTCTACTTGCGTCCCGCTAATATTAAAGATACTACTAGAGTTTAGGATAGAGGTCCGGGCACTTACTACTAAGTCGGCTGGTAGTATAGCGGCGGCGGGCGTGTCACGCCCGTTAGTCTAGCGTATTAGAGACCTACTTCGGCAGGTTACCTAGTAGTATAAGGACTATAGTATAACCCCCGCTACGTCGGGTAATCGGTCGGCTTAGTAGGTAGCTGACCTGGAGGGGAGGGTACGGGTATTAGTAAAATATCCGAATCTATAAGTTAATTCCGCTAACTCGCCGTAGGAGGTAAGCTATATTCTATTCTTTCCTTCTCTATCCTTCTATTATACTACTTTCCTTAACTCCGCTTATATACCTTATACGCTATATATATACCGACTGATTTTTTCTAGGATAAGGTAGAAGGGTTATATATTATAAGTATAGAGGTAAGTATAGTAGAGGAGGAGAGTAATAAGGAAGAAGAGGAAGAGGAAGAGGAATAGAAGGGGTTTAGGGAAAGTAGAGAGGATAATAAAGAGGAGGTAGAGGAAGAAGAGGAGATAGAGGAAGAAGAAGAGGTAGAGGAAGAGGTAAGCTCCAGCGTATCGTATACTACGGCTATATACTAAGTTATATAGCTACCTGCAAGCTAACCTCGGAGTAATATTATTCGGGGTACTATAGTAGAGGAGTAGGAGGAGAGAAGGATAGAGGAGAGGAGGGTAGTAAGGAGGGAGAAGAGAAAAGAGAGGCGGAGAGCTATAAAAGTAGCTAAGAGGGTAAGCGATATCGCTCCGCTACTACCGCTTACACTAATTTTCTAGGCTCGGTCCTCTTAGATTATATCTAATCAAGATGACTTTCTCCTACGCTTCCTTCCGTGTCCCGTATACTTATTATACTTACTAATAGTATCTCCCCCCTTAGGGAACCGTCCTCGGCTTTCTAATAAATTTCGGGGTTATAACCGTATCCCGCAAAAACCAAGATATTATCCAAATATACTATATACGTTATATCGACCAGGCCTATAAAGGCCCGATTAATATACGCTTAGAAAGTAGTAGGGGTATTTACTAACCTAAATAGTATAATAAGATATTTAAAGTGACCGTAACGCGTACGGAACGCTATCTTCTATTTATCGCTACGCTGAATTTGGATATAGTAATATATATCCTTAAGGTCTAACTTCGAGAATATTTTGGTACCGCTTAAGTAGTCTAGCGTCTCCGTAATTAGGGGTAATAGGTACTAATTCTTGATTATTACCGTATTTAACCCTCGATAATCTACGTAAAGACGTAGCCCTCTATCCTTCTTCGATATAAAAAGTATAGGTACTCCTACCGGCGAAACGGAGTAGCGAATCTACTTCTTTTCTAGTATATTATTAAGGTACCGCTAAAGCTCCGTTAGCTCCGTTCTTAATAGAGTATAGATAGGACTATAAGGTAGCTCCCTACCGTCTAACTTAATAGCGTAGTCTCTCTACTTTTATTTAGGTAAGATCCCTACTTTCTTACTTAAGAAGATATCTTTATACTCCCGTAATTCAGGAGGAAGGGTTATATCGAACTTATTAGTCCGAGGTTACTCTACTATTATAGCGCCAGCGTAAACTATAGCGAATACTTTCTATTCCTATTACAAAACTTTGCCAAATTCGGTTAGTCTATCTAGCTATATTAGCCTAGGATTTATTTGGTACCGCTATTGGCGCGCTAGCGTATTAACTATAATACCTAACTTATAAAGTACTAGTATCTCGATTATCAAGTCGGGACCCTCCTAGTCTATAGTATAGAATAAGGAACTATATTCCTTTTCTTGCCCCTAGTTATTAGTAGCTATATAGCTTAACTAAAACGCCCTATAACAAAAAGTGCCTTACCCGCTCGGTTATACCGGCGTCGGCAAGATAGCGCGCTCTAGCTATAATTATATTGCACTACGAACCGCTAAGAGACCAAGCTAGTTATTACCCTAGGGTTAACCAGTCCCTTAAAGGGCTGTCGACTACCTAGGAGGATTACTTATCCCTTAAGGTAAAGAGGTTCTAAAGCTTCTATTCGTCGGTCTTTCCCTGTATACTCGATAGTAACGGGGTACTATCTTTCTCTAACTACACCGAATTAGTAGGAGTAAAGCTTAGATTATCCCTATAGGGATATTCTAGCTTCTAATACCCCGTCTTACCGTAATAATAATAATTATTATTACGGTATTTAGGGTTAGCCTTAGATACTAGATAAGACTTAGAATTTCGTCTCTTCTTACTACCTTACTAATATCCTACTGGCTCTCCGCTAGCGGACTTAGTCGGAGTACTAAATACCTATTCTTCTAAAGGCCTACCCTTACTACTAGACCTAGGCGTTAATAAATAACGCTTAAGGTTCTTTTCCTATATAATCGTAAGTACTAAGAGACTATTATACGTCGTCGGGATACTACCGGTACTTAGGATTTTAGACTTTAACTCAGGGCGGAGTTTAGTTAAAAAGCTATTTACCCGGAACTCTTCTAATAGGGGAGTAATACGGCTTTCTAGTTCTTCTAGGTAAGCTTTAAAGACGGAAACCTTCTGTCCCTACTATTACTTAGCGCTATTTAAGTACTTATAGGCAAGTAGTCGGTAATTTACTAGGTCTACTACTAAATCTAAGAGGAACTAAGAAAAGTTCTTAAAAGAATAATCATCCAGCTATTCCTTCCGAAAGTATTAGTACTACTATATCGCTATATCCCCTTCTAGGGACTATATATAGTAGAGGATCTTCGCCCTATTAGTAGTAAAATATTTAGGACTTAGGAGGAATTTGATTTCGGCGTTAGCGAACTAGCGTATATACTCTCCTTCGCTATTCCCGTAATAGAGTTATATCTTTTTAGGGCGTATTATCTTTACCGCCAGTAAGACCGATAGTATATTACTATTACTAAGCCTATTAAAGTCTTCTATATTAGTGTTAGCTCCTAGTCGAAGCTCCGCGTTCCGAGCTTCTAACTCCCGGACACGTTTTTCTTCTAATAAGCGTTAGTTTTCTACCTCAAGTTAGGTAATCCTCTACTAGAGTGCCGGAGATAAAAGGGTCGAGTCCGAGGACTCCGCTGCCGGCGTATTATCGGGGCGTATAGTTTCTATTTCTAGTTCTTCTAAAAGGCGCGGTTGTCTTACTATAATATCCTACTCCGGGCCTTTAGCCTTAAAGGTTAGAGTAATTAGAACTATAAGGTATACTCCCCGTTAGCGGGCTGTTATTATTCTATAAGATAGACTCCTTGCTAGTAGACCGTTACTGCGCTCTAGGAACTGCGTCCCGCTAGCGCTACGATATTAGACTACGGCTTAGCTTCTCGCTATTACTACGCTACTATATATAAAGGTATTTAAAGACGTAAAGTAGTTATATTACTAGTATAGTATAGGTGATTCTATATTAGAACTAATTACTAAGGATCCTTAGGAAAGAAGTAGGTAGACCGCTCCTTAAGCTTCTCTCTGCGGGTAATATATAGCCGCTATTAGGCAGCTAACGTACTACTAAGAGCCTAGCTCCTAACGTCTACCAAGTCGGTTGAATATTATCCCGACCTACTCCGGCGCCCCGCGCACTAGGAGATATCGGAACAACTTTACTAACAAGATAGACCCTTCTAATATAATAGTTGGTATTACAATCGCGTAGGATATAGGTCTTGGGATAGGATAGGCAGCTAAGGCGATACTCGCAATGCTCGTAGTACTATCATTGCGATCAGGGATGATGCTCGCAATGCTCGCAATACTATTATTGCGATCAAGAAGGTGTTACGAACACGTTACGTGCTATATATCGTATTATAGATTGATTCTCAATAGGGATAGAGGTGTAACCTGGTAAGAGGTAAAGCAGGCTTCAAGCGATGCTAAGCGGGTCTAGTATATAATTAGGTAATATATATTTAGTACCTAGCCTAAGAGATCTATCGTATATAGTAAATAATTGAATAGGAAGTATAAAGTAAGTTAAGCACGATACTCTAAGTAGTAAGTAGTACTCCGTATATATAGATATACGAAAGTCCGCCAAGCCTTCCTTAAGCGCTCTAATCGCACTACGCTTATTATACTTATTATTCTTGAGCGTATTAAGCGCACTACGCTTATAGTACTCATCGCTTAGTATACCAAGCCTTAGGGTCTTATCCGAGTCGTGCACTAATTTATCCGACTCGGTACCAAGCCTATTCGATAACGTTCGACAACTATACGTTCAAGATAGTATAGTTATAGCTTATAATATTAGCTCCCTCTTCTAGATTTCTCGTCCCGAGAAACTATCTATCCTTTATATTACCTCGTCGTACTAAATATTTAAAGAAGTAAGCCGTCCGCCGAAAGGAACTGGCTAGTAAGTTATCTAAGTTTATAATACGACCGTATTCTTAATACGTTGCCAGCGGCAAGTAGTATCTAGTAGGTACTAAATCCGATTAATATTCTAACTGCGTAGACGGTAGTAGGAAATATAATCTTATAGTATCGGTCCTTAAGATATATTATATTAAAAAGCAGCGAAACGAACTTTATTTAGAGCTAGATAACGCGCTCGCGAAAGTTATACGCGTCTAATTATAACTAAATACTATAGAAAATAAAAAGAAGAAGATAGTAGACCGAGAGTTATAGAATATTAAGGAGCTAGAGGAAGACTAACGGTCTACTCTAAGTATCCCTAACGATTAGATATTCAATATCTCGTTCGAATAGTTTGGCTTCCTAGATAGAACCGAGTTACCCTTCTTTCTAATCTTTCCCGGAACTCCTATAGAAGGTCCTAGTAGTTCCGGAGATTCCTAAAAGGTTCCTAGGTATTTTCGATATTATCGTACCCTTTTTATTTAACTAGATATTTCTAATTAATCTAATTTAGAATCCTCTCGACCTCGAACTCCGTTTCTTCTTTAATATTATAATAAAATATTTTCTATAAGGGTATATTAGAGTCTGCTAGCTCTAGAAGTAAGATATAGAATACCGGATATACTTTAGTATTAGGTAGAAGCTCGAGTTTATAGTTAATAGGTCCTTTAACTTATTTAATTAAGAATAGTCTAACCTTAATATAATCTAGTTTCTTAATTAGTCTTGTTATTCTTATATTTTTTATTAGGAGGTATACTTTATCCCTCTCTTTTAGCTAAGGAATATTCTTTCTTTTCTTATTAACTCGTTCCTTTAGTTTACTATTTAAGCTTTTAATAGACCTTTATATATCCTTATATAAATTCTTTAGCTCCTCTACTTTTACTAAGGCTTTCTCTATATTAGGTCCCTCTCTTAGTTATAGAAAAGTATTTATATTCTTCCTATAGTTAGTAAAGAATAGTATTAGTTTTGTCGTATCTAATATTTTATTATTATATACTAGTTATACTATTAGAAGTAGTAATACCTAGTTATCCTATTTTTAGTTAATATAGTACCTAAGGTAAGCTTCTATTATTTAGTTTATACGTTCCGTTTATCTATCTATTTATAGATTATATACTATTAATATTCTTAGCTTTATTCTAATTACTCTAATAAGTATCTTCTAGTAATTAGATATAAAGAGCTTATCTCTATCTAAGGTAATTAACTTTAGTATACCGTAGTCCCTTATTAGCCTATCCAATAGTATAAATACTAGCTAATCTACTTTATAGGTTTCCTTGAACGGTACTATAATAGTATATTTTATTAACTTATCTATAATAACTATAATTGAATCGAAGGTATCTTACGTAGCTAGATCCTTTAATAGTAGTAGTTTAACTATAAAGTCCATTGTAACGTCGTCCTATAGTAATTATAGGACTAGTATAAATTATATTTATCTATATTTGGTATATCGTATAGACTTATTCTATTAGTATTGGATATATTCTTTAATATATTATTTAACGTATATCCGAAGTTTCGGCGCCGCGTATACCCTTCCTAGAAGTTCTATTATTTTAGTAACTCCGGGGTAATCTTATAGTAGGTTATTATAGTAATCTCTAATTACTTCTTTAACGTATATATTAGGTAAGTAAGTCTTATCCTAGTATTTAAGTAATACTAAATCTCGCTAATCCTTTCGTAGGTTTATTACGAATATATCGTTATTATAGGCCTTTACGATTTTGTTAGTTATATCTAGTTCTAATATATAAAGGGTCACGGCCAATATCTAATATAGTACTAATAATCTATCGGCCTCTTTCTTTAGGATTGGTCGCTCCGTAATATTCTTTTCTTCTATATAGTTCGATCGCCTACTTAGGGCGTCTACTTAACTATTATCCTTTCCTAGGGTATAGGTTATTTTAAACTTATATTGTCCTAGAAGTTCTAACTATCGAACCTATCGTCTATTTAACTCTTTTATTATTATAAAGTTAAGAAGGTTCTTATAATCTATAAAGATAGTTAGGTCCGAGTAGCTCTCTACGTATACTCGCCAGTTCTAAAGTATATAGACTACGGTAAGTAGTTCCTTATCGTGTATATTATAGTTCTATTCTACTACTAATATCTTTCTTAAATAGTAGATAACTAGATACTACTTCCTATCTTTTTCCTGATATAAATATACTCTAATTACTAGATCCGAGGCATCTATTTTGATATAGGCCGGTACGTTGGCCTAAAAGGTATAGAGTACTAGTAGATCCGTATATACCTTCTTTAGCGTATTAAATAATCTCTATTAGTCTTTACCCTATATAAACCCGATATTCTTCTTCGTAATATCTATTAGTAATAGTATCTTCTTAGAGTAGCCCTCGATAAACTTCCTATTAAAGTTGGCAAATCCTAAGAAGCTTTGTACTACCTTGACGTCCTATAGTATAGGCTATTTAGCTATAGCCTTGATCTTTTCTAGACTTATACTAATACCTTTTATACTAACTATAAATCCTAGAAATTCTACTTCCGTTTTATAAAATTCGCACTTTTCTAGTTTAAGGAGAAGTCCCGCCTATAATAGGTATCCTAGGATATCCTATCTATATATAGAATATATTCTTCCTTGTTTTTAGAATAAATTAGTATATCGTCAAGGTACGCTATCGCTATTCGATCTAATTATATTCTTATAATACTATTAATAAGTACTTAGCAGGTTACCGGTGCGTTAGTAAGTCCAAACGGTATTACTAGATACTCGTAGTAGCTATATCTAGTCCGAAAGGTAGTTTTCTATTCCTCGCCTTCTTTTATCCGGATAAGATTATATACGCCTCTAAGATCTAATTTGGTAAATATATTTACTTTACCGAGCCGATCCTATAGCTCTCCTATATTTGGTAATAGATATCTATTCTTAATAGTAATATCGTTTAACTTTTAATAGTCGATATATAGTCGTAAGCTTCCGTCCTTCTTTAGTGCAAAGAGGATTAGATAACCTACTAGTAATTTAGATTCTCGAATAAATCCCTTTTTAAGGTTCTTGTTAATATACCCGCGAAGTACTTTAAGTTCCTTTTCTAATAATACGTAAATAGATCCAAACGTTAGTTATTTACTAGATTCGAGTTCGATCTTATAATTCTATAGCTTATACTTAGGTAATACTTCTATATTTATCTCTTCCTCGAATAAATATATCTATATATTATATTCCCGAGGGATAGAGGGTATATCAATACCTCTTTTCTTAGCTCTTACTTAGTTATCCCGCTAACCTATACTAGTAACTATAGAGTCGGACCCTCTCTATTAGAGGCCGTCCTTAATATTCGAAGCTAAGGTAATATATACCTCGACCGGTCTTCGGTTCAACTTCTTATCTACTATTAAACGCCGTTAATACGTAGGTATAATCCTAGTAATATTGCCGGATTAGTCTATCTTGAGTACTCCTCGAGCCTAATTAATTATTAGGTTATACTTCTTTAACTAAGGTATTCCTAAAATTATATAATAGGTAGCTATCCTAATAACGTTAAAGGTAATCTCCTTATAATAGTACTAAATTATAATAGGTAACGAAAGTATCTCTTCGTCTACCTTTTCTATTAATAGTATTAACTCGTTAGCTATCTAAAGGTCGTACTACTATAATTTTCTCCGAGTTAGTATTCTAGTTATCCGTACTAGATCTCGTGAGATAAAGTTTCTAGTAGCTCTAGAGTCTATTATCGCAACGGTCCGCTATCTATTAATAATTACCGGTATCTTTACATATATATCATATTGCGCGGAACACAGATATTATTTAGGGGTTAATATATTGATCTCCTTATAGCTACCTCTACTACGAGGGATTACTCTTTTCCCTGCAGAAATCCTACTATAGATTCTATCTACTTCTGCGGTAGGAGTAGGAATCCTACTTTAGATTTTACTTGTATATATTCCGTATAGTTATTATATAAATAGACGTACTATTCCTTAAGATAGCACTTTTCTGCGTGCGGGTAGTATATTATTTCTTTCTTAACGTGTTCTAACTAATCCGTATTATTCTCTAGGAAGAACTAGTAGATTCTTTTTGTTGCGAGGTACTATAGATATTCGTTTCTTCTATAGTTATAGTAGAAGCTATATCTATAGCGAGGTACCCTTATTGGTCCCTTCTTGATATTCCTCGGCGTTCTATACTATACGTAATAAAGCGTAGTATATTCTTCCTACGGTACCTCTTTGTATCCTCGATAGTTTCGATTAAGTTAGTAATCCGGTTTTTCTTTATTCTATTGTAGTTCCTTAGAGTCTTCTTTTTTCTTTTCCTTAGATATAGTAGATATAGGTATTAGTTTCCCCGATAGTTATATTTCTTCCTACTTAGCTTCTAAAGTACTAAGGGCTTCTTCCTACTCTAGGTCTAGTTTATTATCCTAATCCGACTTAGAATCTCCCTAAGTCTTACTACTATCTCTAATATTTAGGTCCTCCCTAGTTTATAAGTTAACGTCCTCTATAAGTTCGTCCTCGTTACTAGATTCTTCGTCGAGTTTATCCTACGTTATCCTATTATACTAGGAACTAACGTCTTCTTTAACTTCTTCCTATACTAGTAGAATCTCCTTAGGCGTACCGTCTATATCGTCCTAGGTTTATACTTTCTCTAGTACGTTTAGTTACGGTTGATATACTATATTTTTCGACTTGTAATCTCTAGCGAAGTAGCCCGGTTTGCTATAGCTATAATACGTAAGTATTTTCTTGCCCTCTTACTGCTTCTTGCCCCTAGGCGGCCCTTTGTAAAGCCTCTTTCCCTTCTTCTCTATAAAGTCTAGTTCTATTAGCCTTGGTCCGTAGGGGTCGTTTTCTCTATAATCTAGGTAGTAGCTCTTCGATTTAGCGAAAAAGCTTAAGTATCCTATCCTACTAACTCCTCTATCGTGCCTTTTTTCTATAGTCCTTTTAAATAGCTTATTATTAATTTTAATTACTTCTTTAATTAACTTATTAAGGGTATTAAGAATAATCCCCGACCTTATAAATTCGTCCTTAACGTTATCCTTTAGACCTCTTCGGTATATAGTTATTAATACGTTATCGTCCTAGTTAGTCTTTGCTATATACTTATAAGGTATACTCCTCGTCAGCGGGCCGTTATCGCTCCGTGAACTAGGCTCCTCGCTAGCGGACCGTTGCTGCGCCCTAGGATCTGCGTCCCGCGGGCGCTACGATGTCGGACTACGGCTCAGCTCTTCGCTAGCGTTACGCTACTATATACAAAGGTATTTAAAGACGTGAAGTAGTTATATTACTAGTATAGTATAGATAGTTCTATATTAGAACTAATTACTAAGGATCCTTAGGAAAGAAGTGGGTAGACCGCTCCTTAAGCTTCTTCCTACGGGTAATATATAGCCGCTATTAGGTAGCTAGCGTACCACTGAGAACCTAGCTCCTAATAGCTACCAAGTCGATCGAATATTATTCCGATCCACGCTAGCGCTCCGCGCACTAAGAGATATCGGAATAGCTTTACTAATAAGGTAGACCCCTTCCAATATAATAGTTGGTATTATAATACTACTAAAACTAAGTTGAATACTCTAACGCTAACTTCTTCTAAGTCAAGTATTAGATAGTTCGTATTACTATATTAACCTTATTAGATAGTTCGAATATATAGCGGATTTCGAGTCTAAATATTACTATACTTTCTATCTACTATTTAATCTTACCGTCTATAATACTAACTATTATATTGGAAGGGGTCTACCTTGTTAGTAAAGCTATTCCGATGTCTCTTAGTGCGCGGAGCGCTGGCGTAGATCGGAATGATATTCGACCGACTTGGTAGCTGTCAGGAGCTAGGTTCTCAGTGGTACGCTAGCTGCCTGATAGCGGCTATATATTACCCGCAGGAAGAAGCTTAAGGAGTAGTCTACCTACTTCTTTCCTGAGGATCCTTAGTAATTAGTTCTAATATAGAACCATCTATACTATACCAGTAATATAACTACTTCACGTCTTTAAATACCTTTATATATAGTAGTATAACGCTAGCAAAGAGCTAAGCCGTAGTCCGACATCGTAGCGCCCGTAGGATATAGATCCTAGGGCGCAGTAACGGTCCGCTAGCGAGGAGCCTAGTTTATAGAGCGATAATAGCCCGCTAACGGGGAGTATACCTTATAGTTCTAATTACTCTAACCTTTAAGGCTAAAGGCCCGGAGTAGGATATTATAGTAAGACAACCGCGCTCTTTAGAAGAACTAGAACCGGAGACTACGTACCCCGATAACCCACCGATAGTAGAGTCCTTAGACTCGACCCTTTTATCTCCGGCACTCTAGTAGAGGATTACCTAACTTAAGGTAGAAAACTAATACTTATTAGAAGAAAAACGTATCTAGGAGTTAGAAGCTCGGAATATAGAGCTTCGACTAGGAGCTGAAGCTAATATAGAAGACTTTAAGGGGCTTAGTAATAGCGAGGTACTATCGGTCTTACTAGTAGTAAAGATAATACGCCCTGAAAAGATATAGCTCTATTACAGTAATAGTAAAGGAGAGTATATCTACTAGTTCGCCGATATCGAAATCAAATTCCTCCTAAGTCCTAAATATTTTACTACCGATAGGGCGAAAATCCTCTACTATATATAGTCCCTAGAAGGGGATATAGTAATATAATAGCGCTAATACTTTCGGAAGGAATAGCTAGATAATTACTCTTTTAAGAACTTTTCTTAGTTTCTCTTAGATTTAGTAGTAGACCTAGTAAATCGCCGACTACTTACCTATAAGCGCTTAAATAGCGCTAAGTAATAGTAGGGATAGAAGGTTTCTATCTTTAAAGCTTACCTAGAAGAACTAGAAAGCTATATTACTCCCCTATCAGAAGAGTTCCGGGTAAATAGCTTTTTAACCAAACTCCGCCCTGAGTTAAAGTCTAAAATCCTAAGTACTAGTAGTATCCTAATAATATATAATAGTCTCTTAGTACTTGCGATTATATAGGAAAAGAACCTTAAGCGTTACCTATTAACGCCTAGATCTAGTAGTAAGGGTAGGCCTTTAGAAGAACGGGTGTCTAGTACTCTAACTAAGTCCGCTGGCGGAGAGCTAGCGGGATATTAGCGAGGTAGTAAGAGGAGACGAAATTCTAAGTCTTATCTAGTACCTAAGGCTGACCCTAACTACTATAATAATAGTTATTATTATTACAGTAAGACGGGGTATTAGAAACTAGAATATCCCTATAGGGATAATCCAAGCTTTACCCCTATTAATACGGTATAGTCAAAAAAAGATAGTACCCCGCTACCGCTAAGTAAGCGGGGGAAGATAGACGAATAGAAGCCTTAGAACCTCTTTACCTTACGGGATAAGTAATCCTCCTAGGTAGTCGATAGCCCGTCAAGGGGCTAATTAACCCTAGGGCAATAATTAGCTTGGTCTCTTAGCGGTTCGTAGTACAATATAATTTATAGCTAGAACGCGCTGTCTTACCGACGCCGGTATAGCTAAGTAGATAAGGCGCCTTTTATTATAGGGCGTTTCAGTTAAGCTATATAGCTACTAATAACTAGGGGTAAGAAAAGGAATGTAGTTCCTTATTCTATACCGTAGACTAGGAGGGTCCCGACTTGATTATCGGGATACTAGCACTTTATAAGTCAGGTATTATAGTTAATATACTAGCGCGC
Source organism: Lepraria neglecta (assembly GCA_033220425.1). NCBI lineage: Eukaryota > Fungi > Ascomycota > Lecanoromycetes > Lecanorales > Stereocaulaceae > Lepraria > Lepraria neglecta. Next base: position 3,472,926 of record CM065648.1, on the reverse strand, counting down.
TAATAGCGGTACTAAATAAATCCTAGGCTAATATAGCTAGATAGACCGACTAAATTTAGTAAAGTTTTACAATAGGAATAGAAAGTATTCGCTATAATTTATACTAGCGCCGCGATAGCGGAGCGACCTTAGACTAATAAGTTCGATATAACCCTTCCTCCTAAATTACGGGAGTTTAAAGATATCTTCTTAAATAAGAAAGTAGGGATCTTACCTGAATAAAAGTAGGGAGACTATACTATTAAGTTAGATAGTAGGGAGCTACCTTATAGTCCTATCTATAATCTATTAAGGACGGAGTTAACGGAGCTTCGGCGGTACCTTAATAATATACTAGGAAAGAAGTAGATTCGCTACTCTATTTCGCCGGTAGGAGTACCTATACTTTTTATACCGAAAAAGGATAGGGGGCTACATCTTTACGTAGATTATCGAGGGTTGAATACGGTAATAATCAAGAATCGGCACCTATTACCCCTAATTACCGAGACGCTAGACCGCTTAAGCGGTACTAAAGTATTCTTAAAGTTGGACCTTAAGGATATATATTACTATATCCGAATTAAGCGTAGTGATAAATAGAAGATAGCGTTCCGCACGCGTTACGGTCACTTTAAATATCTTATTATACTATTTAGGTTAGTAAATACCCCTACTACTTTTCAAGTATATATTAATTAGGCCCTTATAGGCCTAGTCGATATAATATATATAGTATATTTGGATAATATCTTGGTTTTTTCGGAAACCCTAGCGGACTACTAGAGGTATATTAAAGGAGTGCTCTAAAGACTTCGGTAATTCTAACTCTATGCGAACCGGAAGAAGTGTAAGTTTTTTATAACCCGGGTTAAGTACTTAGGCTTTATTGTCTCTACCGCTAGTATAGAGATAGATACGCGCAGAGTTAAGATAATTAGGGATTAGCTAATACTAAAGACTTATCGAGAAGTCTAGGTATTCCTAGGCTTTACGAATTTCTATTATCGTTTTATCCATTATTATTCGGCTATTATAGTACTACTTACTAGCCTACTAAAAGGTAGTAAGGATAGAAGGAAAACGGGACTACTCGAGTAGTCTAATAACGCGTAGACAGCGTTCTAATAACTATATAGGAAGTTTACCGAAGCCCCCCTACTATAATATTTCAATCCGTCTTAGAAAATTAGGGTTAAGACTAATATATCGAATTTTACTATTACGGGTATCCTATTATAACCGGATGACTAGGGGAGCTAGCGGCTAGTTATATTCTAGTCTTGTAAAATAATTCCTACTAAGCAAAATTATAAAGTATATAACTAAGAATTACTCGTAGTTATCGCGGCGTTTAAGTAGTAGTAATACTACCTAGAAGGAAGCCTTTTCCCGGTAGAGGTTCTAATAGATTATAATAATCTACGGGGATTTATAAAGCTAAAAGAGTTAACGCCGCAGTAAGTACGCTAGGTACTAAAGCTTATAGCTTATAACTTCGAGATAATCTATAGAGCGGGTAAAACTAATCCCGCTGATCCTCCTTCTAGACGCCTAGATTATAAAGGGGCCTCGCTATTAAATACTAAGCTATTACTAACGTTATAGAACAAGCTGGTACTTTAGTCTATAGAGGATACAAGTATATATAAGCGCGCCGATAAGGCGATACTATAGCTAGGGTCGTAAATTATAGGTATTTAGGTAGTTATACCAAGGAAAACCGTTAGAGATCTTAAGGAAGGGCCTTATATAGATACCTAAAGACTACTTAAGTCGCTAATTTCTGATTTATAACACTATAATAAATAGGTTAGGAAATATAGAAGTAATAGCGTAGAGTTAGAGGGGCACCTACGCCTTCTAGATTAAGATTAGTCTTTTAATAATAAGAACCTCCTTCGGTATAAGGGATGACTATATATCCCTAAAGATAGTACTTTAAGATAAGAATTAATTAGTAAATACTATAACGACCCCCTAGTAGGATACTTTAGAGCCGAAAAGATACTAGAGCTCCTATAGTATAAGTACTATTAGCGTAATATCGCGGAGTAGGCGCAGAGCTACGTACGTATATACAATATCTATTAAAGGGTTAAAGTAGCTAGATATCGTCCTTATAGCGAATTATAATCATTACTATTACTAAAAGGTCTATAGTAGGAATTAACCATAGATTTTATAACGGGATTACCTCCGAGTAAACGGGGCGGCGTTGTATATAACTCGATTTTAGTAGTAGTAGATAGATTTACTAAGATAGCTCGTTATCTGCCTACTACTAAAACTATTACTGCCGCTAAGCTAGCGGAACTCTTCTTTAATAAAGTTATCTACCGATATAGTATACTAACTAGTATTATAAGCGATAGAGGCTCTATATTTATAAGTATATTCTAGTTAGCGGTTTACTATTATATAAAGATCAAGCGGCGTATAAGTACCGCTTTTTACCTATAGATAGATAGTTAGATAGAATACTAAAACTAGATATTAGAGTAATTCTTACGGACGTTTACGAATTCAGAATAAACAAACTAGGTAAAGCTCTTGCCTATAGTCGAATTTGCTTATATAAATAGCCTCTATAGCTCCGTTGGCTACTCGCCGTTTTTTATAGGATATAGTTATAACCCCGAAATTCATTAGGAAGCCGGGGACGGTTCCCTAAGGGGGGAGATACTATCAGTAAAGGAACGGGTAGAGTAGTTATAGTACTATTATAAAACGATTAAGGAGTATTAGTAGAGAGCTATTAAGGCGTAGGCGAAGTATTATAACTAAGAATATAAGCCTAAAGAGTACTAAATAGGCTAATTAGTAATACTATTAGCTAAAAACCTTAAGTAAAGGTAGCTAAGTAAGAAGCTATCCTATCGGTTTATCGGCCCTTTTAGAATTAAAGATAAGGTTAGAGTATAGGCGTACCGACTTATACTACCCCCGGATTATTATATCTATAATACCTTTTATATATCCTTACTTAAACCCTATTATTTATATAATAGCGCGGAGTCAGCGAATTTTATATAGCCCCTAGAACTTATTAATAATAAAGAATAGTAGGAGGTAGAAGAAATTATTAATAAGGTAAAGAATAAGGAAGGTATATAGTATAAGGTTAAGTAGACTAGATAGGGTAATATCTATAACTAATAGTTACTAGAGGATGAACTTATTAATATACTAGTCCTTAAGTATAAGTATAAGGAGTATATAGGACGCGGAAGGAAGCGTAGGAGAAAGTTATCTTGATTGAATATAACTATAAAACCCTATAGTTCTATTACTAAGCCGCTAAATACTAGAATACTAAAAGGAAAAAGTAAGAATATAATCTAAGAGGACTAAGCCTAGAAAGTTAGTATAAGCGGTGGTAGCGGAGCGATATCGCTTACCCTCTTTGCTACTTTTATAGCTCTCCTCCTCTCTTTTCTCTTCTCCCTCCTCCTTACCCTCCTCTCCTCTATCCTCCTCTCCTCTAGATCCTCTAATATAGTACCTCGAATAATGTCGCTCCGAGGTTAGCTTATAGATAGCTATATAACTTAGTATATAGCGGTAACAGGTAGTATACTAGAGCTTACCTCCTCTTCCTCTACCTCCTCTTCTTCCTCTACCTCCTCTTTATTATCCTCCCTACTTTCCCTAAACCCTTCCTACTCCTCTTCCTCTTCCTCTTTCTCTTCCTCTTCCTCCTTACTCTCCTCTTCCTCCTCTTTACTCTCCTCTACTATACTTACCTCCGCGCTTATAACGTGTAGCCTTTCTACCTTATCCTAGAAGAAATTAGTTAGTATATATATAGTATATAAGGCGTATAAGCGGAGTTAAGAAAAGCGGTATAATAGAAGGATAGAGAAGGAAAGAATAGGATATAACTTACCTCCTACGGCGAGTTAGCGGAGTTAACTTATAGATTCGGAATTCTTACTAATACCTATACCCTCCCCTCTAGGTTAGCTACCTACTAAGCCGACTAATAGCCCGATATAGCGGGGGTTATACTATAGTCCTTGCGCTACTAGGTGACCTGCCGAAGTAGGTCCCTAATACGTTAGACTAACAGGCGTGATACGCCCGCTACTACTATACTACCGGCCGACTTAGCAGAGAGCGCCTAGGCCTCTACCCTAAACTCTAGTAGTATCTTTAATATTAGCGGAACGTAGGTAGAATATTAAGTAATACCTATACTATAATATAACGGTTCACTCTATATTATACCCCCTTATACTAAGTATAAGGAGGTACTAGCCTATAGTAGTACTAGACTTATACCTGAAGGCACGGCCTATATAGGAGGTCCGCTACTACGAATATTAGTAGTACCCTAATAGCGGGGCTCTTGCGTATTAAATTATACTTACTTCTAGTACTACTACTATTATTAACTATTAAGATATTAATAGTATTCTATAACGACTCCGCGATAGCTCTATTTACTTAGGAATCGAAAATTATTATAACAAGATAATCTATTATTAATTAGGGTCTATACCTATTAAAGGAGTATTAGATTATAGGTTATATACTATAAGTAGTAGGAGTTATAAAGGAAGAAAGTAAAAGGGGAATCTATAGGGTTTTTAATATTACGACGGCGGTTAGCCAGCATTATACAAGATTTACTTCGAAATAAATTTACCTTATAATCTCGTTACTACGGTAGTAAATATACTTATATTATTTCGGAGCTTATATAAAGTAGAGACTCTTTTCCCTCCTTTTTCCTATCGGGTTTTAGAAGGTTTTTAACGAGCTCTATATATAACTATCTAGCCCTACTATCGGTATATACTACGAATATATACCGCTGTAGGTTTATACTAGAGGGCTAGTACTTAAGGGGGAGATAATTATAATACTAACTATTATATTAGAAGGGGTCTGCCTTATTAGTAAAGCTATTCCGATATCTCTTAGTACGCGGAGCGCTAGTATAGATCGGAATAATATTTAACCGACTTGGTAGCTATTAGGAGCTAGGTTCTTAGTAGTACGCTAGCTGCCTAATAGCGGCTATATATTACCCGCAGGAAGAAGCTTAAGGAGCGGTCTACCTACTTCTTTCCTAAGGATCCTTAGTAATTAGTTCTAATATAGAACCATCTATACTATGCTAGTGATATAACCACTTTACATCTTTGAATACCTTTGTATATAGTAGCGTAACGCTAGCGAAGAGCTGAGCCGTAGTCCGACATCGTAGCGCCCGCGGGATATAGATCCTAGGGCGCAGCAACGGTCCGCTAGCGAGGAGCCTAGTTCACGGAGCGATAACGGCCCGCTAACGGGGAGTATACCTCACACCGTCCTCGTTATTATCTTCTATATACTTCTTTAGGAATAGATTAATCTATTTTTAGACTCTCCTACGTAAATAAGTAATAGCGAAGGTAGGATATCGTTGAATAGGTATTAGGTCCCCTTAGAACTTTAGATATAGTAATATCTAGGATAGCTATCCCTCGAGCTTATCCCTTTCTCTATAGTATAAGTCGGGCTAGGCTATCTTAATATACCTACTAAGTCCTTCGTTAATAGTAAGGCGTCTTTATTCGCTTCCTCCTTCTAAGGAGCTTAGGGTAGGTACCCTAGAGTCTCTTAGTATAGTATTTATCCTTAAGGGTACTCAAAGTATTACGAATACGTTACGTGCTATATATCGTATTATAGATTAATTCTTAATAGGGATAGAGATATAACCTAGCAAGAGGTAAAGTAGGCTTCAAGCGATACTAAGCGGGTCTAGTATATAATTAGGTAATATATATTTAGTACCTAGCCTAAGAGATCTATCTTTCTTCTAATAATAGATTATCGCGATATTCGGAGCAATTCCGCACTTGTAGCCAATTAGAACATCCCTTTAGAGCTACATTTCCTCTCTCGGCTAGCGCCTTCAACCACCAAAAGTTGAATCCGCTGCGCACTTCTTCGCAGTAATGCCCCGCGCTATATACGCCATATAATATCGAGATGATTTCATATGTTTTGGAGTTAATCATTAGCTTGCTTGCGCATCAAGAATTTTTAGAATCGGCCCATTTACGCAATAGTTATAAGCAAAAGAAGCGTTTTCGCCATGTTTTGCTTGCGCACCGTAACTTCTTCGCAGGACTTCCCCGCGCCACATATATCATATGATATCGAGATGATTTCATAAGTCTTGGAACCAAGTATACGCTTTCCAATACCGTCAGAATTTTCAAAATCAGTCTACTTGCGCAATAGTTATGAGCAAAAGAAGCGTTTTCACTATATTTTACAGGCAGTGCGAGCTCAGTAGCAAATGCCAAGCATTGAGCTTGGCGCCTCCGGACCCTGGAACATCAAAAGTTGAATACGCACCGCAACTTCTTCGCAGTAATGCCCCGCGCCACATATGTCATATGATATCAAGATAATCTTATCAGTTTTGGAACCAAGCATACGCTTTCCAATACCGTCGAAATTTTCAAAATCGGTCTATTTGCGCAAAACTTATAAGCAATATTCGCACATGGCGATATAGCGATCATGGCACCGGATGGCTCATTCGCACATGGCGATATGGCGACGGATTGCCTATTCGCACATGGCGATATGGCATAGGATTGCCCATTCGGCACATGGCGATATGGCACTGGATTGCCTATTCGCACTGTTGGCTATATGGCACCGGATTGCCTATTCGCATATGGCAATATGGCGATGTATTGCCTATTCGCACATGGCGATATGGCACCGGGTGGCTCATTCGCACATGGCGATATGGCGCTGGATTACCTATTCTGCACATGGCGATATGGCGCTGGGTTGCCTGTTCGCACATGGAAATATGGCACCGGATTGCCTATTCGCACATGGCGATATGGCGGTAGATTGCCTATTCGCACAGTTGGCGATATGGCACCGGATTGCCTATTCGCACATGGCGATATGGCGGCAGGTTGGCTATTCGCACATGGAGATATGGCACCGGATTGCTCTATTCGCACATGGCGATATGGCGGTAGATTGCCTATTCGCACATGGAGATATGGCATCGGATTGCCTATTCGCACTGTTGGCGATATGGCACCGGATTGCCTATTCGCACATGGCGATATGGCGGCAGGTTGGCTATTCGCACATGGAGATATGGTACCGGATTGCTCATTCGCATATGGCGATATGGCGGTATGTTGCCTATTCGTTCCGGGGGCATTCCAATGGCTTCCGGGGGCGAAAAGTATCCTGGAACCATCCAAACCATGCAAAGCTTCAAAGATTATTTCTGCATCCTAGAGCTATCTAAATAGCCAGCTCTTATATATACCAAAACCGTTACTATTATATAAAGTTATAGATAAGCTTATAATTCAATACTACAGATAGATTACTTTCTAATTTCGCTTAAATTTTCTAAATAGAATATAAAATAAGCGAGATATATCCGTTTTACGGTAATCTTCTGTGAAGATTACGGGCACTCACTTGTTATATATAGTAAATAATTGAATAGGAAGTATAAAGCAAGTTGAGTACGATACTCTAAATAGTAAGTAGTACTCCGTATATATAGATATACGAAAGTCCGCCAAGCCTTCCTTGAGCGCTCTAATCGCACTACGCTTATTACGCTTATTATTCTTGAGCGTATTAAGCGTACTACGCTCATAGTACTTATTATTCTTGAGCGTATTAAGCGTACTACGCTTATAGTACTCATCGCTTAGTATACCAAGCCTCAGGGTCTTGTCCGAGTCGTGCACTAATTCGTCTAACTTAGTACCAAGCCCGTTCGACAACGTTCGACAACTATACGTTCAAGATAGTACGGTTGTGGCTTGTAATAGAAGGGCTTGGCGGGATTTCCTATTGCTATATATACGGAGTACTATTTACTACTTGGAGCATCGTGCTCAATTTACCTTTCGTATCTAAACTATATACGATAGATCTCTTAGGCTAGGCACTAAATATATATCATCTAATTATATACCAGACCCGCTTAGTATCACTTGAAGCCTGCTTTATACTCTTGTCTAGTTGTACCTCCATCCCTATTAAGAATCAATCTATATACGATATATAGTACGTAACGTGTTTATAACACTTTGAGTACCCTTAAGGATAAGTACTATACTAAGAGACTCTAGAGTATCTACTCTAAGCTCCTTAGGAGGAGGAAGCGGATAATAACGCCTAACTATTAACGAAGGACTTAGTAGATATATCAAGATAGCCTAGCCTAACTTATACTATAGAGAGAGAGATAAGCTCGAGGGATAGCTATCCTAGGTATTACTTTACTTAAAGTTCTAAGGAGATCTTATACCTATATAATAATATTCTACCTTTACTATTACTTACTTATATAGAAGAGCCTAAAAGTAGGTTAATCCGTTCCTAAAGAAGTATATAGAAGATAATAACGAAGACGGCGAAATCAAATAATAGATAGAGAGTATAGCTATATTTAGACTCGAAATCTGCCGTATATTTAGTCTATTGAACGAAGTTAATATAGCGATATAAACTATCTAGTATATAACCTAGAAGAAATCTATATTAGAGTACTCGACTTAATTTTAGTAATATATAGTAAAGACTAACTAGGACGATAACGTATTAATAACTATATACCGGAGAGGTCTTAAGGATAATATTAAAGACGAGCTTATAAGGTTAGGGATTATTATTAATACCCTTAATAAACTAATTAAAGAAGTAATCGAAATTAATAATAAGCTATTTAAAAGGACTATAGAGAAAAGGTATAATAGAAGAGTCGGCGGAATAGGACGCTTAAGCTTTTTCGCTAAATTAAGAAGCTATTACCTAGGATATAAAGAACGTAACCCCTATAGGTATACGCCTATAGAACTAGACTTTACGGAGAAGAAAGGTAAATAGGTCTTTAGGGGGCTAGCTAGGGGTAAGAAGTAGTAAGGGGGTAATAAGAAAATACTAAAGTATTATAGCTATAGTAAACCGGGCTACTTCGCTAGAGACTATAAGTTGAAAAATATAGTGTATTAACCGTAGCTAAATGTACTAGAGAAAGTATATACCTAGGACGATATAGACGATACGCCTAAGGAGATTCTACTAGTATAGGATAAAGTTGAAGAAGATATTAGTTCCTAGTATAATAGGATAATATAAGAAGAACTTAATAAAGAATCTAAAAATAGCGATAACGACTTTATAAGGAAGTTTAATACGTGTATTAGGGAATAATATAGAAATAACCTAAATACTAAAGACGGTAGTAAGGCTTAAGAAGAAAAATCTAAATAGGATTAGGAAGAAAGCGAAATAGATCTAGAGTAGGAAGAAGCCCTTAGTATATTAGAAGCTAAGTAGGAAGAAATACGACTACTAAGAAGAATAATATCTGAAACTACTATATCTAAGGAAGAAGAAGAAAGCTCTAAGGAATATATATAGCTAGACTATCGGATAGATCGGAATCACCGAGGTTACAAGAGTATACTATAGAAAGAATATATATCGCTTTACTATATATAGTATAGTACGTCGAGGAATATAGCCAAGGGGCTAGTAAGAATACCACCCTGCGGATATAGCTATTACTACGAATATAAGGAAAACGGATATCTATAGTACCTCGCGACGAAAAGAATATACTAATACTTCCTAGGACGTAATAAGGAATAGTTAAAGAGAGTTATTTACGAATTAAATAATAACCTAAGCGCTAGAGAATACTATTTGATAGAATAGTACGCCTATCTGTATAATAACTACGAGAAGTATATATAGTCGAAGTTAAAGGTAGGGTTCCTACTCCTATAAGCGGGAAAAGAGTAATCCTTTATAGTAGGGGTAGCTATAAGAAGATCAATATATTAACCCCTAAATAATATCTATATTCTATACAATACGATATATATATAAAGATACCGGTAATTATTAATAGATAGCGGACCGTTGCGATAATAGACTCTAGAGCTACTAGAAACTTTATCTTATAAGATCTGGTATAGATAACTAGAATACTAACTTAGAAGAAGTTATAGTAGTATAACCTTTAGATAGCTAATAGATTAATACTATTAACAGGAAAGGTAGACGAAGAGATACTTTTGTTACCTATTATAATTCAGCGCTACTATAAGGAGATTATCTTGAACGTTATTAGGATAGCTACCTATTATATAATTTTAGGAATACCTTAGTTAAAGAAGTATAACCTAATAATTAATTAGGCTCGAGAAGTACTCAAGATAGATTAATCCGGCAATATTACCAGGATTATATCTATATATTAGCAGCGTTTAATAGTAGATAAGAAGTCGAACCGAAGACCGGTCGAGGTATATATTACCTTAGCTTCGTATAAGGACGGTACTAAAAGGTAGTCCGACTCTATAGTTACTAGTAAAGGTTAGCGGGATAATAAAGTAAGAGTTAGAGGAGGAACTAATATACTCTCTATCCCTCGGGAATATAGTAAGTAGGTATATTTATTCGAGGAAGAGACGAATATAGAAGTATTATCTAGGTACTAGCTATAGGATTATAAGATCGAACTCGAACCTAGTAAATAGCCGATATTTAGACCTATTTATATATTATTAGAAAAGGAACTTAAGGTACTTCGTAGGTATATTAATAAGAACCTTAAAAAGGAATTTATTCGGGAATCTAAATTACTAGTAGGTTACTCGATCCTCTTTGTACTAAAGAAGGATAGAAGCCTAAGACTATATATTAACTATCGAAAGTTAAACGATATTACTATTAAGAATAGATACCCTTTATCTAATATCGGCGAGCTATAGAATCGGCTTAGGAAAGCAAGGATATTTACTAAACTAGATCTTAGAGGCGTATATAATCTAATTTAGATAAAAGAAGGCGAAGAATAGAAAACTACCTTCCGAACAAGATATAGCTACTATAAGTATCTAGTAATACTATTTAGACTTACTAACGCACTAGTAACCTACTAAATACTTATTAATAACGTTATACAAGTATATTTAGATCGAATAGTAATAGTATATCTTAATAATATACTAATTTATTCTAAGAATAAGAAAGAATATATAGAGTACAAGTAAGTGCCCGTAATCTTCACAGAAGATTACCGTAAAGACGGCTATATCTCGCTTATTTTATACTCGATTTAGAAAATCTAAGCGGTATTAGAAAGCCCTATATTTGTAGTATATTTAATATATATAAAGCTAAGCCCTAGCCCTAATATATCGAAAGTTATTAAAGGTTAAATATTTGAGTGCTCCGGAGGCACATCGGGGGTGACTGCGGGGGCAGCTTCAGGGAACTCCGCAGGTAAAAACATGGTTTTTGAGCTTTCCTTAGCTAAATCCTAACCAAATTTCAAAATTCGAACGGGGTTGGAAAGCGCATGCTTGGTTCCAAAACTAATGAAATTATTTCGATATCATATGATCTATGTGGCGCGGGGCATTGCTGCGAAGAAGTTGCGGTGCGCATTCAACTTTTGATGTTCCAGGGTCCGGGGGCGCCAAGCTCAATGCTTGGCATCTGCCACCGAGCTCGCGCTGCCTGCAAAACATGGCGAAAACGCATCTTTTGCTCATAAGTATTGCGCAAATGGGCCGATTCTAAATATTCTTGATGCGCAAGCAAGCTAATGGTTGACTCCAAAACTTATGAAATCATCTCGATATCATATGATGTATGTGGCGCGGGGCATTACTGCGAAGAAGTGCGCAGCGGATTCAACTACAGTTTGATGGTTGATGCCAAGCATCCCATAACTACCCGATTTGGTATCAGTTGCCTGAATAGGCATTAAAACCTATTCTATTATTAGAAGAAAGATATATAGAATATCCTCGGATACCTATCGTAAGCGAAACTTCTTCTTAAACTAGAAAAGTACGAATTTTATCGACAGTCGGTAGAATTTCTAGGATTTATAGTTAGTATATAAGGTATTAGTATAAGCCTAGAGAAGATCAAAGCTATAGCGGAATAGCCTATACTATAGGATATCAAAATAGTATAAAGCTTCTTAGGATTTACTAACTTTAATAGGAAGTTTATCGAGGGCTACTTAAAGAAAGTACTATCTCTAATAGATATTATAAAAAAGGATATTAGATTTATATAGGGAAAAGACTAATAGAAATTATTCGATATATTAAAGAAAGTATATATAGATCTACTAGTACTCTATACCTTTTAGGCTAATAAACCGGCCTATATCAAAATAGATACCTTAGACCTTATAATTAGAGTATACCTATATTAAATAAAAGACTAAAAGTAGTATCTAGTTACCTACTATTTAAGAAAGATATTAGTAGTAGAATAGAACTATAATATATACGATAAGGAACTACTTACCGTAGTTTATATATTATAAAACTAGCGAGTATATATAGAAAGCTACTTGGATCTAACTATCTCTATAGATTATAAGAACCTTCTTAACTTTATAATAACGAAGGAGCTAAATAGAAGATAAGTTCGATAGTTAGAACTATTAGGTTAATATAAGTTCAAGATAACCTATACCCTAGGAAAGGATAATAGTCGAGTAGATACCCTTAGCCGACGATTAGACTATATAATAGAAAAGAATATTATAGAATAACTAATCCTAAAGAAGGAGACGGATAGATTATTAGTACTATACTAGGTATTAGCTATAACCCTTTATATATTAGGACCTAATATAACTAATAAGATCGTAAAGGCCTATAATAATAATATATTTATAATAAACCTAAGGAAGAATCAATAGGATTTAGTATTACTCAAATACTAGGATAAGACCTACTTACCTAATATATACGTTGAAGAAGTAATTAGAGATTACTACGATAACCCTTTATAAGGTTACCTAGGGGTATCTAAGACTATAGAACTCCTAGGATAAGGATACGTAGCGCCGAAGCTTCGAGCGCGTGTTAAATAATATATTAAGGAATATATCGAGTACTAGTAGAATAAAGCTATATAATACGCCAAGTATAGACAAATATAGTTTACTTCTATACTAGAGTTACTATAGGATGATATTATAATAGACTTTATAGTCAAGCTACTACTATTAAAGGATCTAGCTATATAAAATATCTTTAACTCGATTATAGTTATTATAGATAAGTTAACAAAGTATATAATTATAATACTATTTAAAGAAACCTATAAAGTAGATTAGTTAGCCTTCGTACTACTCGATAGACTAATAAGAGATTATAGTATACTATATTCGATAATATCCGATAGAGATAAGCTATTTACTTCTAACTACTAGAGAACGCTAATAGTAGTAATTAGAACTAAACTTCGGATATTAATAGTATATTACCTATAGACTAATAGATAGATAGATAGATAGAATATATAAATTAAATAATAGAAGTATATCTAAGATATTATATAAACTAGAAGTAGGATAACTAGATTTTACTACTTCTAATAGTATAACTAGTATATAATAATAAGCGATTAGATATAACCGGACTAACCCTATTCTTTACTAACTATAGAAAGAATATAAATATATTTCTATAACTAAGGGAGGGACCTAATATAGAAAGAGCCTTAGTTAAGATAGAAGAGCTAAAGAATTTATATAAGGATATATAAAGGTCTATTAAGAGCTCTAATAAGAAGTTAAAGAAATAGATTAATAAGAAAAGAAAGAATATTCCTTAGCTAAAAGAGGGGGATAAAGTATACCTCCTAATAAAAAATATAAGGATAACGAGACTAAGTAAAAAACTAGATTATATTAAGGTTAGACTATTCTTAATTAAATAGTTAAAAGGACTAGTTAACTATAAACTCTAACTACTACCTAACGCTAAGGTATATCCGGTATTCTATATCTTACTCTTAGAGCTAGCGGACTCTAATATACCTCTCTAAGAAATATTTTACTATAATATTAAGGAAGAAATAGAGTTCGAGGTTAAGAGGATTCTAAATTAGGTTAATTAGAAATATCTAGTTAAATAGAAAGGGTACGATAATACCGAAAATACCTAGGAACCTCTTAAGAACCTCCGGAACTGCTAGGACCTTCTATAGGAGTTTCAGGAATAATCGGGAAGGAGGACTAATCGGTTCTAGCTAGGAAGCTAAATTATTTGGACGAGACGTTAAATATCTAATTATTAGGAATATTTAGGATAGACCGCTAGTCTTCTTCTAACTCCTTAATATTCTATATCTCTTAGTCTATAATCTTCTACTTTTTATTTTCAAGATATTTATACTATATCTAAAGGCGTATTAGTATAGTCTAAAGATATATAGATTCCTCTATTAATTTTTATATATAATCCTTAAGCTCTTCGCGCGTATTTTTTAATTATAACTATACTTCCTTTCGTTCTATCTTAATATAATATATTTTAAGGGGTAATACTATAAGGTTATATTTCCTACCGCTGCCTATATAGTTAGAATACCTATCGGACCCTATACCTATTAGGTACTATTTACCACTAGTAATATATCGGGAGTACAGCTATATAATAACTTCGTTTAGCTTACTAGCCAATACTATTCGGCGGATAGTTAGTTTATCTAAATATTTAGTATATTAGGGTAGTATAAAGGATAGATAGTTTCTTAGGACGAGAAATCTAGGAGAGGGAGCTAATATTACGATTAGGAAATATAATCAGGGATATACTTATAGAGCGTAGTACCCGTTATAGTTCGAGTTAACGAGTTAGTATCTAACTCGGATAGACCCTAAAGGCTTGGTATATTAAGCGATGAGCGTAGTAGTTGTAATAAGCGTAGATGCGATTAGTACGATTAGTACGATTAGAAAGGTTTAGTATATTAAGCGATAAGCGTAGTAGTCGTAATAAGCGCAGATGCGATTAGTACGATTAGTGCGATCAGGAATATTTAGTATAGATTTCGTATATCTATATATACGGAGTACTACTTACTACTTGGAGCATCGTGCTTAACTTACTATTCAATTATTTACTATATACGATAGATCTCTTAGGCTAGGTACTAAATATATATTATCTGATTATATACTAGACCCGCTTAGTATTACTTGAAGTCTACTTTACCTCTTGTATAGTAACACCGCCATCCCTATTGAGAATTAATCTATATACGAAGATCGATACGCACGGTTCGTAATAGATCTATCGTATATAGTAGATACTAGATATAAATAGAAGGTAAATTGAGCACGATGCTCCAAGTAGTAAGTAGTACTCTATATATATAGATATACGAAATCCATGCTAAGACCTTTATGAGCGTATAATCGCTTAGTATCCCTAGCGCTCACGGCGCTTATTAGTTATAAGCGCTTGATCGCTCCTTAATCCTAGCGCTTATAGCGCTCATTAACTATGCTAAGTATTTAGGGTCTTGTCCGAGTCGTTATGATGGGCGCTACGCTTATACAAGCGTATCTCTAATTATAGTCCCCTTGATTATAATACTATTCTTAATTAAACGAGTAAAAGGACTAGTTAACTATAAACTTTAACTTCTACCTGACGCTAAGGTATATCTAGTATTCTATATCTTACTTCTAGAGCTAGTAGACTCTAGTATACCTCTCTAAGAAATATTTTATTATAATATTAAGGAATAAATAGAGTACGAGGTTAAGAGGATCCTAGATAGGAGAAATTAGTTCTACCTAGTTAAATAGAAAGGGTATAATAAGACGGAGAATACCTAGGAACCTCTTAGGAACCTTGCGGGGAACTATAGAGAACGTCTATAGGAGTTCTATTAGAGATAAGAGAAGACTAGTCGAAGCTCTCGGGGACTTCTAACCTATCGGGGAAATCGAACTACTTAGATGAAATATTAAATATTAAGTCGTTAGAAGACGTAGAAGCGATAAGATTATCCTCCTCTAGTTCCTTAATATTCTTTAATTTATATTTAACTAACTTCTTCTCTTCCTCTACACGTTCGTATTACTTTTAAAGATACGCTAGTATAGTCGACTAACGTAGTAGCTCGGACTAAGCCGCCTTTATTTTATCCTACGTTCGTTTACGGGTCGCCTCGATACGATATATTTCGGTAGGCGATACTATAAGGTCGCATTTCGTGCCTCCTCTAACGTACTTAGAGCTGTTAAGGCTTGGCCATTACTTGCTTACTATTGTTACCGATACGCGTAGTATAGAGTATAGTTATCGAACGTTCGATTATCGCTCAGCGCTCATGGCTAGCGGCTTGGCGCGCCTCTAAGACGCGTAGGCTTCATATATCTATCTTCTCTCCTTATATATATTCTTCTAGTTATATTATACCCCTATCGACTCGCTCTAGGTAGGCCCCTAATATTAGAATATATCTCTCCTTACCCCTACCCTTATAAGTTCGTTAGCGAGGTAAAATAAATAGTAAAGCTTATAGCTAGTTAGCGAGTTAAAACAAGTATCGAGGAACCCCTTTTAGTATCCGATCTAGATTAGTACTATAGTATACCGTTAATATGTTAACGAAGGCTCTATTATATAAGTAAGCTTCTAGCGAGCGACCCTAAACCCTAGAAGTATCAAGTTAACGTGTTCTGAAGAGGCTAAAGCCTACCCCCTAATACTATCCTAGGACAATACCTTTTTAACCCGTCAGCCATTACCTCTACCTTATAGGTACCTCGGTCTTCGTCCCTCTATCTACCCTATTACCCTCTATATCCCCTACTACTATAGTGTAAGGCTATAAGCTAGACCTCTACTAGCGAGAAGATATCCTCCGGCGAGTAGAAACCCGTTAACGTATCTCCTTCCTCCTATCTAATAACGATACTAGTATAGATACTCAAGGCGCAGCTACTATATAGGATATTAGAACTATACCCTAACTATAATACTAGGTATTAAGGGAGCTAATAGCTATAATAGTAGCCCTAATAGAACTCCGCTAGGAAAGAGACGCAGCTATATCCTATATTAAAGATTAGGAATTAATAACTACTAAACTGGACTAGGCGACGGAAGTAGCGCAGGAAGCGTAGGCTTAGAGGTAAACTACCTAAGATAAATACCGAACTCTTAGATAAAGGAACTCCCAACTAGAAACTAAAGTCGGATATCTAGAGGAGCAGGTTACTATATTGGAAGAAGATATACCTCTACGCTAAATAACCCCTAGCTCTACCATCGGTAGTAGTAAGCAGTATACCGCCAAAATATTAGACCCTCTACTATTCTACTAGCTAGATAGAGATATTACCTTAGAGGACTAGATATAATATATCCGGGATAAGTTAATAGTAAATAAAGACTACTTTAAGGATAATACTACTAGAACTATCTATATTATCTCCTATACTAGAGGTATTACCGCTAAGTAGATATACTCCTACTATACTAAAGACCCTAATTACTTCGCTACCCCTAACGAGATACTAAGTATACTCTAAGATATAATAGATAACTCTAATAAATAGTCGGATATATATTAAGAGTTTAAGGCACTTAAAATAAAGGTAACCGAAACCTTCGCTGTATTCCTACTAAAATTCTATAAGTATACTACTTACTTAAAACTCGACGAAGTAATTATAGTTAAGGAGTTAACTAAGAAGGTAATACCTCGCCTTTAACGAGCTATTACTACTAATACTATAGAGTTTAATATAATCAAGGGACTTAGAGACTACTACTAATAGATAGATAATTAGTTATATAATATAGACTCTACCTATAAGTATAAAAAGGAGTTAGTTAAATGTATAATAGCCCCGCCTACTAGTTCTTTAAAAGTACCCTAAGTTACTACGTATACGCCCCCGATGAAGCGTCTATCGGTTAAACCAGCCGTTATTATCGCCTCTAGACGTACTATCTCCCCGAAACCATCCTCCGGTAACTATTATAACTATAGTAAAGAAGGCTACTAGGCCAAGGACTACCCTATTCCAAAGAAAGAGGGAATCTAGAAAATCGCTACTAATAGCGAAGACTCGACGAGCTCTAAGGATAAGCTTAGAGCTAGCAGAAATAAGATAAATCGGTTAGAGGTTTCGGAAAACTAGAAGTCCTTAGGGAAGTCGCCCTTAAAGACCTACTATTCCTATTATTAGTAGATATTAACGATCTATATAGAAGAAGATTATTTATATACCCTATTATATTACTTACTCAAGGAAAAGAATACTAATCTAAAGCCTTTACTAATACGGGTACTATAATATATTTATTTATTAATAAAAAGGAAGCGTAACTCCTATCCGATTACCTTAATATTATTCCTATACCTCTCGCTAAACTATATTACCTCTATAGCTATAACGGCAAGATACGAAAGAAACCCGTTACCTATACTATTTACCCTTCTATAAAAGTCTATAATTATCTCGAGTCGACCGTGCCTATACTTATTGCCAACCTAGGTAACTAATATATTATCCTTAGTAAGCTATAGATGAATAAGTATAAGGTCCTACTAGATATAGCGGATAACTATATCGTCTTCTTACCTGGCCGTTATAATTATACCGGAGCTCCTTAGGCTCGCCTAAAGGCTTCGAAGGAACCTCTACTACCGCTCCTATCGCCTAAAGAAAATAAGGTACTTAATATCGCTAAGATTAGCGCTATCGTATTCTATATATATATAAGGAATCAAAAGAAGCGCGACGTCTAATACTTCTCTATAATAATAGCTAAGTTAGAGAAGGCTATCTAGAAGGGATCTATACTAGACTAGATCTATAAGGTATCGGAAGTAACGGAGGGGATAGTCGAGCAGAAGCTTCCCTAGGAATACTATCTTATTAACGTCTTTAACCGGAGTAAAGTAAAGGAACTACCGCCGTATTAGTTATACGATTATAAGATTAAACTAGAATCTAGAAAGAAGCCCCCTCAGAGTCACCTATACTCGATATCTAGATTCAAGCTCTAGAAGGTAAAGGAATACTTAGACGATAATCTTAAGAAGGGCTTCATTTTACCTAGTATAGCTCCCTATATATTACTAGTCCTTTTCGTCTAAAAGTATAATAGAAGTCTCCGTTTCTACGTCGACTATCGGAAACTTAACGCCCTTATAATTCGGAACCGCTATCCTATATCGCTTATTAAGGAAATACTTACTCGCGTTATCGGATGTAAATATCTTATAAAGCTAGATATTATTACTATATTTAATAAGCTTCGCGTATATCTAGATAGCGAAGATCTTATAATGTTTACTACCTCCTTCGGAGCGTTTAAATACTATATCCTACTATTTAGCCTAACTAATAGACCTATATCCTTCTAGTACTATATAAATGATACCCTCTTCGAATACCTAAATAATTTCTACTAAGTCTATCTAGATAATATCCTAATCTATAGTAAGACGGAAAAAGAGTATAAGTAATATATACGAAAGGTCTTACTAAAGCTTCGGGAGGTAGGACTATAAGTTAATATTAAGAAATATAAATTCTATATCTAAGAGATAACCTTCCTCGGACTAATCGTATTAATAGAAGGTCTATATATAGACCCTTCTAAGGTTAAGGTTATTAGTAACTAGGAACCCCTAACTCGTCTAAAGGAGGTATAAGTATTTATTAGTTTCTATAACTTCTACCGCCGGTTTATAAAGGACTTCTCGAAAATAGTTAGACCCTTAGTATTATTGTAATACCAACTATCATGTTGGAAGGGGTCTGCCTTGTTAGTAAAGCTGTTCTAATATCTCTTAGTGCGCGGAGCGCTGGCGTAGATCGGAATAATATTCGACCGACTTGGTAGCTGTCAGGAGCTAGGTTCTTAGTAGTACGCTAGCTGCCTAATAGCGGCTATATATTACCCGTAGGAAGAAGCTTAAGGAGCGGTCTACCTACTTCTTTCCTGAGGATCCTTAGTAATTAGTTCTAATACAGAACCATCTATACTATACTAGTAATATAACTACTTCACGTCTTTAAATACCTTTATATATAGTAGTATAATACTAGTAAAGAGCTAAGCCGTAGTCCGACATCGTAGCGCCCGCGGGATATAGATCCTAGGGCGCAGTAACGGTCCGCTAGCGAGGAGCCTAGTTTATAGAGCGATAACGGCCCGCTAATAGGGAGTATATCTTATAGTTCTAATCACTCTAACCTTTAAGGCTAAAGGCCCGGAGTAGGATATTATAGTAAGACAACCGCGCTCTTTAGAAGAACTAGAACCGGAGACTATATACCCCGATAACCTACCGATAGTAGAGTCCTCAGACTCGACCCTTTTATCTCCGGCACTCTAGTAGAGGATTACCTAACTTAAGGTAGAAAACTAATACTTATTAGAAGAAAAACGTGTCCGGGAGTTAGAAGCTCGGAACGCAGAGCTTCGACTAGGAGCTAAAGCTAATATAGAAGACTTTAAGGGGCTTAGTAATAGCGAGGTACTATTAGTCTTACTAGTAGCAAAGATAATACGCCCTAAAAAGATATAGCTCTATTATAGTAACAGCGAAGGAGAGTATATCCGCTAGTTCGCTAACGTCGAAATTAAATTCCTCCTAAGTCCTAAATATTTTACTACCGATAGGGCGAAAATCCTCTACTATATATAGTCCCTAGAAGGGGATATAGCGATATAATAGCGCTAATACTTTCGGAAGGAATAGCTAGACGATTACTCTTTTAAGAACTTTTCTTAGTTTCTCTTAGATTTAGTAGTAGACCTAGTAAATCGCCGACTACTTACCTATAAGCGCTTAAATAGCGCTAAGTAATAGTAGGGACAGAAGGTTTCTATCTTTAAAGCTTACCTAGAAGAACTAGAAAGCTATATTACTCCCCTATCGGAAGAGTTCCGGGTAAATAGCTTTTTAACTAAACTCCGCCCTGAGTTAAAGTCTAAAATCCTAAGTACCGATAGTATCCTAACGACGCGTAATAGTCTCTTAGCACTTACGATTATATAGGAAAAGAACCTTAAGCGTTACCTATTAACGCCTAGGTCTAGTAGTAAGGGTAGGCCTTTAGAAGAACGGGTATCTAGTACTCTAACTAAGTCCGCTAGCGGAGAGCTAGCGGGACGTTAGCGAGGTAGTAAGAGGAGACGAAATTCTAAGTCTTATCTAGTACCTAAGGCTGACCCTGACTATTATAATAATAGTTATTATTATTACGGTAAGACGGGGTATTAGAAACCAGAATATCCCTATAGGGATAATCTAAGCTTTACCCCTATTAATACGGTATAGTTAAAAAAAGATAGTACCCTGCTACTGCTAAGTAAGCGAGGGAAGACAGATAAATAGAAGCCTTGGAACCTCTTTACCTTACGGGATAAGTAATCCTCCTAGGCGGTTAATAGCCTATTAAGGGGCTGATTGACCCTGGGGCGACGATTAGCTTGGTCTCTTAGCGGTTCGTAGTGCAATATAATTTGTAGCCAGAACGCGCTATCTTGCCAACACCGGTATAGCCGAGCGGATAAGGCGCCTTTTATTATAGGGCGTTTTAGTTAAGCTATATAGCTACTAATAACTAGGGGTAAGAAAAGGAATATAGTTCCTTGTTCTACGCCGTAGACTAGAAGGGTCCCGACTTGATTATCAGGATACTAGCGCTTTATAAGTCAGGTATTATAGTTAATACGCTAGCGTACTAATAGCGGTACCAAATAAATCCTAGGCTAATATAGCTAGATAGACTAACCGAATTTAGCAAAGTTTTATAACAGGAATAGAAAGTATTCGCTATAATTTATACTAGTACCGCGATAGCGGAGTAACCTTAGACTAACGAGTTCGATATAACCCTTCCTCCTAAATTACAGGAGTTTAAAGATATCTTCTTAAGTAAGAAAGTAGGGATCTTACCTAAATAAAAGTAGGGAGACTATACTATTAAGTTAGACGGTAGGGAGCTACCTTATAGTTCTATCTATAATCTATTGAGGACGGAGTTAATAGAGCTTTAGCGGTACCTTAATAATATACTAGGAAAGAAGTAGATTCGCTACTCTATTTCGCCGGTAGGAGTACCTATACTTTTTGTACCGAAAAAGGATAGGGGGCTACGTCTTTATATAGATTATTAAGGGTTAAATACAGTAATAATCAAGAATCGGCACCTATTACCCCTAATTACCGAGACGCTAGACCGCTTAAGCGGTACTAAAGTATTCTTAAAGTTAGACCTTAAGGATATATATTACTATATCCGAGTTAAGCGTAGCGATAAATAGAAGATAGTATTCCGTACGCGTTACGGTCACTTTAAATATCTTATTATACTATTTAGGTTAGTAAATACCCCTACTACTTTTCAAGCGTATATTAATCGGGCCCTTATAGGCCTAGTCGATATGACGTGTATAGTATATTTAGATAATATCTTGGTTTTTTTCGGAAACCCTAGCGGACTACTAGAGGTACGTTAAAGGAGTACTCTAAAGACTTCAGTAATTCTAACTCTATATAAACCGGAAGAAGTGTAAGTTTTTTACGACCCGGGTTAAGTACTTAGACTTTATCGTCTCTACCGCTAGTATAGAGATAGATACGTATAGAGTTAAGATAATTAGGGATTAGCTAATACCGAAGACTTATTGAGAAGTCCAGGTATTCCTAGGCTTTGCGAATTTCTATCGTCGTTTTATCCATTATTATTCGGCTATTATAGCGCTACTTACTAGCCTACTAAAAGGTAGTAAGGATAGAAGGAAAACGGGACTACTCAAGTAGTCCGATAACGCGTAGACGGCGTTCTAATAACTATATAGGAAGTTTACCGAAGCCCCCCTACTATAATATTTTAATCCGTCTTAGAAAATTAGGGTTAAGACTAATATATCGAATTTTACTATTGCGGGTATCCTATTATAACCGGATGACTAGGGGAGCTAGCGGCCAGTTATATTCTAGTCTCGCAAAATGATTCCTACTAAGTAAAATTATAAAGTATATAACTAAGAATTACTCGCAGTTATCGCGGCGTTCAAGTAGTAGTAATACTACCTAGAAGGAAGCCTTTTCCCGGTAGAGGTTCTAACGGATTATAATAATCTATAGGGATTTATAAAGCTGAAAGAGTTAACGCCGTAGTAAGTACGCTAGGTACTAAAGCTTATAGCTTATAACTTCAAGATAATCTATAGAGCAGGCAAAACCAATCCCGCTAATCCTCCTTCTAGACGCCTAGATTATAAAGGGGCCTCGCTATTAAATACTAAGCTATTACTAACGTTATAGAATAAGCTAGTACTTTGGTCTATAGAGGATATAAATATACGTAAGCGCGCTAATAAGGCGGTACTATAGCTAGGGTTACAAGTTATAGGTATTCAGGTAGTTATACCAAGGAAAACCGTTAGAGATCTTAAGGAAGGGCCTTATATAGATACCTAAAGACTACTTAAGTCACTAATTTCTAATTTATAACGCTATAATAAGTAGGTTAGGAAATATAGAAGTAACAGCGTAGAGTTAGAGAGGTACCCGCGCCTTCTAGATCAAGATTAGTCTTTTAATAATAAGAATCTCCTTTAGTATAAGGGACGACTATATATCCCTAAAGATAGTACTTTAAGATAAGAATTAATTAGTAAATACTATAATAACCCCCTAGTAGGATACTTTAGAGCCGAAAAGACGCTGGAGCTCCTATAGCGCAAGTACTATTAGTATAATATCGCGGAGTAGGCGCAGAGCTATATACGTATATACGATATCTATCAAAGGGTTAAAGTAGCTAGATATCGTCCTTATAGCGAATTATAATTATTACTATTACTAAAAGGTCTATAGTAGGAATTAACTATAGATTTTATAACGGGATTACCTCCGAGTAAACGGGGCGGCGTCGTGTATAACTCGATTTTGGTAGTAGTAGATAGATTTACCAAGATAGCTCGTTATCTACCTACTACTAAAACTATCGCCGCCGCCGAGCTAGCGGAACTCTTCTTTAATAAAGTTATCTACTAATATAGTATACTAACTAGTATTATAAGCGATAGAGGCTCTATATTTATAAGTATATTCTAGTTAGCGGTTTACTATTATATAAAGATCAAGCGGTATATAAGCACTACTTTTTACCCGTAGATAGATGGTTAGATAGAACGCTAAAACTAGATATTAGAGTACTTCTTATAGACGTTTGCGAATTTAGAATAAACAAACTAGGCAAAGCTCTTGCCCGTAGCCGAATTTACTTATATAAATAGCCTCTATAGCTCTATTAGCTACTTGCCGTTTTTTATAGGATATAGTTATAACCCCGAAATTCATTAGGAAGCCGGGGATAGTTCCCTAAGGGGGGAGATACTATTAGTAAAGGAACGGGTAGAGCGGTTATAGTACTATTATAAAACGATTAAGGAGTATTAGTAGGGAGCTATTAAGGCGCAGGCGAAGTATTATAACTAAGAATATAAGCCTAAAGAGTACTAAGTAGGCTAATTAGTAATACTATTAGCTAAAAACCTTAAGTAAAGGCAGCTAAGTAAGAAGCTATCCTATTAGTTCGTTAGCCCTTTTAGAATTAAAGATAAGATTAGAGCGTAGGTATACCGACTTATACTACCCCCGGATTATTATATCTATAATACCTTTTATATATCCTTACTTAAACCCTATTATTTATATAATAGTATAGAGTTAGCGGATTTTATATAGCCCCTAGAACTTATTAATAATAAAGAATAGTAGGAGGTAGAAGAAATTATTAATAAGGTAAAGAATAAGGAAGGTATATAGTATAAGGTTAAGTAGACTAGATAGGGTAATATCTATAACTAATAGTTACTAGAGGATGAACTTATTAATACGCTAGTCCTTAAGTATAAGTATAAGGAGTATATAGGATACGGAAGGAAGCGTAGGAGAAAGTTATCTTAATTAAATATAACTATAAAACCCTGTAGTTCTATTACCGAGCTACTAAATACTAGAATACTAAAAGGAAAAAGTAAGAATATAATCTAAGAGGACTGAGCCTAGAAAGTTAGTATAAGCGGCGGTAGTAGAGCGATATCGCTTACCCTCTTCGCTGCTTTTATAGCTCTCCTCCTCTCTTTTCTCTTCTCCCTCCTCCTTACCCTCCTCTCCTCTATCCTCCTCTCCTCTAGATCCTCTAATATAGTACCTCGAATAACGTCGCTCCGAGGTTAGCTTATAGGTAGCTATATAACTTAGTATATAGCGGTAATAGGCGGTATACTAGAGCTTACCTCCTCTTCCTCTACCTCCTCTTCTTCCTCTACCTCCTCTTTATTATCCTCCCTACTTTCCTTAAACCCCTTCTACTCCTCTTCCTCTTCCTCTTCCTCTTCCTCTTCCTCTTCCTCTTCCTCTTCCTCTTCCTCTTCCTCTTCCTCTTCCTCTTCCTCTTCCTCTTCCTCCTTACTCTCCTCTTCCTCCTCTTTACTCTCCTCCGCTATACTTACCTCTATACTTATAATATATAGCCCTTCTACCTTATCCTAGAAGAAATCAGTCGGTATATATATAGTATATAAGGTATATAAGCGGAGTTAAGAAAAGTAGTATAATAGAAGGATAGAGAAGGAAAGAATAGGATATAACTTACCTCCTGCGGCGAGTTAGCGGAGTTAACTTATAGATTCGGAATTCTTACTAATACCTATACCCTCCCCTCTAGGTCGGCTACCTACCGAGCCGACTAATAGCTCGACGTAGCGGGGGTTATACTATAGTCCTTATACTACTAGGTGACCTGCTAAAGTAGGTCCCTAATACGTTATACCAACGGGTATAATATACCTACTACTACTATACTACCGGCTGACTCGGCGGAGAGCGCCCGGGCCTCTACCCTAAACTCTAGTAGTATCTTTAATATTAGCGGAACGCAGGTAGAATATTAAGTAATACCTATACTATAATATAACGGTTTACTCTATATTATACCCCTTTATACCGAGTATAAGGAGGTACTAGCCTATAGTAGTACTAGACTTATACCCGAAGGTACGGCCTATATAGGAGGTCCGCTACTACGAATATTAGTAGTACCCTAATAGCGGGGCTCTTGCGTATTAAATTATACTTACTTCTAGTACTACTACTATTATTGACTATTAAGATATTAATAGTATTCTATAATAACTCCGCGATAGCTCTGCTTACTTAGGAATCGAAAATTATTATAACGAGATAATCTATTATTAATTAGAGTCTATACCTATTAAAGGAGTATTAGATTATAAGTTATATACTATAAGTAGTAGGAGTTATAAAGGAAGAAAGTAAAAGGGGAATCTATAGGGTTTTTAATATTGCGACAGCGGTTAGCTAGTATTATACGAGATTTACTTCGAAATAAATTCACCTTATAATCTCGTTACTATAGTAGTAAATATACTTATATTATTTCGGAGCTTGTATAAAGTAGAGACTCTTTTCCCTCCTTTTTCCTATTAGGTTTTAGAAGGTTTTTAACGAGCTCTATATATAACTATCTAGCCCTACTATCGGTATACGCTGCGAATACGCGCCGCTGCAGGTTTATACTAGAGGGCTAGTACTTAAGAGGGGAGATAATTATAATACTAACTATTATATTAGAAGGGGTCTACCTTATTAGTAAAGCTATTCTAATATCTCTTAGTACACGGAGTACTAGCGTGGATCGGAATGATATTCGACCGACTTGGTAGCTATCAGGAGCTAGGTTCTTAGTGGTACGCTAGCTGCCTAATAGCGGCTATATATTACCTATAGGAAGAAGCTTAAGGAGCGGTCTACCCACTTCTTTCCTAAGGATCCTTAGTAATTAGTTCTAATATAGAACCATCTATACTATACCAGTGATATAACTACTTCATGTCTTTAAATACCTTTATATATAGTAGCGTAACGCTAGCGAAGAGCTAAGCCGTAGTCCGACATCGTAGCGCCCGCGGGATGCAGATCCTAGGGCGCAGTAACGGTCCGCTAGCGAGGAGCCTAGTTCACGGAGCGATAACGGCCCGCTGACGGGGAGTATACCTCATAATTATTTACTAGAAAGGATTATCTATTCTAGTAGTCTAAAGTATATTAGGCGGCCTTCGAGCGTCTTAAGAGTACGGTTACTAGTACCCTAGTACTTTAGTATTACGATAGATCCCGACTAGCGGTACTAGAGATAGATTCGTCCGATTACGTTAATAGCGGTATCCTATCCCAAGCTAATAATAACGGAGTCCTTTATCCAGTTATATTCTATAGTAAGAACCTACTACCTATAGAGTATAACTATAAGATCTACGATAAGGAGCTACTTATAATCATCTGCTATCTAGAATACTAGCGCCCTAAATTAGAATTAACTAATATCCCTATCAAAATATTTACTAATTATAAGAGCCTTAAATATTTTATATAGATAAAGGAGCTAACGCGCTATTAAGCTTAATAGGTAGAGAAATTAGCTAATTTCAACTTTAAAATTATATATCGGAGTAGTAAATCTAACGGCAAAGTAGACGCCTTGATATATATATCGAACTTAGTACCTACTAATAACTAAGATAAGTATTAAAAGTATTAATACCGTGCTCTACTATCTCTAGAGTATTTTTAGAAATTCTCTAATAATAGAGACCTTAAAGAGGGGGTAGTAGTAATAATACTATATTAGACGAACGGATTAACGCGATAGCTAATAAAGATTTACCTCTATATATAAGGGTAGTACTAGTAAACAAGGAAGACGACGACTATCGGTATATCTATAATACCCTCGCAAAGGATCCGTCTTAGATATTCAAGATAATTAACCTATATTATTACTCTAGTTATAATAATATACTCTTCTATAAGGATCGTCTTTAGGTTCTAGTAATAGCTAAGCTCTATACGGACCTAATTAAGGAAAGCTATAACTAACCTATATACGGCTATCCTGGTAGAGATAGGACGCTTAAGTTAGTAAAGAGATAGTTCTACTAGCGTAGTATAAAAGATAAGATTGCCCGCTATATCTATAATTGCCATATCTACTAATAAAGTAAGGCCCCTCGAGACCAATATAATAGGCTACTATAGGCTTTACCGGTGCCGGAGTAACGCTAGTAAGATATCTCGATAGACTTTATTACTGGACTTCCCGTCTCGGAAGGGTATAATACTATATATACTATAGTGGACCGGCTTTCCAAAGAGCGCTACTATACTCTATATATTATAACCGATTAAGGCACGTCTATAGAAGCCACGGCCGATATCCTAATAAGATATATCTTCCGCTCGTATAGTCTCCTAGAGTCGATCATCTCTAATCGAGGGCTATAGTTTATATTATTAGTATAGAAGGTACTATATCAGCGACTAAAGATTAATATCAAGCTATCTACGGCGTTCTATCCGGAAACTAATAGTTAGATAGAACGGGCTAATTAAGACGTCGAGCGTTACCTGAGAACGTATTACTCGTATATATAAGATGATTAGTTCCGACTTCTCCCTATAGCCGAATTTATAGATAATAACTCTATTACTAGTACTATAGGAATAACTCCCTTCTTTACTAATAAAGGTTTCTACCCTTAGATATCTTTCTCTCTACCTATAGATACTAGATCTACGGCTTATAAATATATCTAGTATACTAAAGTAAATAATATTATAGATTATATAACGAGAGTCTTAGACTTTATAACTAAGTAATCTATTATAAGCCGTAGGAGAATAATGGATTAAGCTAATAAGAAGCGGTCTAACGTTATATACGATAAAGGAGATATAGTATTCTTATCTAGTCGGAATATAAGTATAGAATATCTAAGTAGGAAACTAGATAATAAGATACTAGGACCGTTTAAGGTATTAGATAAAGTTAGATTATCTTACCGCCTAGAACTCCTATCCAGTATATAAATATATAATATCTTCTACCCTAGTCTACTACGAAAAGTATCTACGGACCCTTTACCTAGTCAGCGAACGGAGCCGCCAAGACCTATTATAGTAGATAACTAGGAAGAGTAGGAGATCGATGACATCTTGGATACTAGACTATTCGGTCGTAGCCGCTATCTGCAGTTCCGGGTCCGATAGAAGAACGAGCAATAACCGGACTGCTAATGGTACTATACGGATGGCGGCGAATTTGGTAACGCTCAGGACATAGTCGACGACTTCTATACGCGCTACCCGAACAAACCAGGTAGTCCGAGTCGGCTATAGTCGCCTTGCCTTCCGCATCAGGGACAATGCTTACTTGAAGGGGGGGTAGTGTCACGGCTTGGCCATTGCTTGCTTACTGTTGTTACCGATACGCGTAGTATAGAGCATGGTTATCGAACGTTCGATCATCGCTCAGCGCTCATGGCTAGCGGCTTGGCGCGCCTCTAAGACGCGCAGGCTTCATGTATCTATCTTCTCTCCTTAGATATGTTCTTCTAGTCATATTACACCCCTATCGACTCGCTCTAGGCAGGCCCCTGACAAGAGCAGCGGGTAGATCCGGAGCCTACCAGACATTGCTTATTGCCAGCGACGCAACGACTATAGGGATATATAATGAATTCTACAAGCTTACTAGAGAGTTCCTTACGGCGTATGGCCGGGTTTGATAATCAAGTAGTTCGGCGAGGTGGCATAAAGGATAGATGGTTTCTCGAGACGAGAAATCTGGAGGGGGGAGCTAGTATTAGAACTATGGATTCTAATAGGACTGTCGCGAAGGACATCGGACTTCGGATAGGACAGTTCATGATTATTATGATCATGGAGTGATCGTTCTAATCATGAACAGGATCATAATTGATCATCATGATTATAGAACGCTTGGCGGGACTTCCTATTACTATATATAGGAGTATTTACTTATCACTTGGAGCATCATACTCAATTTACTTCTTACCTTCTGTTTACATCTAGTATCTACTATATGCGATAGATCTCTTAGGCTAGGCACTGAATATATATTATCTGATCATATACCAGACCCGCTTAGCAATCACTTGAAGCCTACTTCACCTCTTGTGTGGTAATACCTCTATCCCCATTGAGAATCAATCCATATACGATACTAGCACGCAACGTGTTCGTAACAGTATTTCAATCGATTGATATTGCCGATTGGCTGATTTTCTCTTTAATACCCTCCTTTAAAGCGATAATTGTCATTTGAAGCTTGCTCGACCAGGACACCGCGCTATTCCCGAATAGGAAAAAGTAGCCGGTAGTTGGTTTGCGAGTAGTATAATCGCCGCCCCAATCAGCGTTCATGAAGCTCTATAGAGTCAATTCCTGAGGGAAAACCTCAAGATGAAATTTTCGAATAATTCAGATAATACCAGATCCGATATAGCGCCCTGAAATACTCAGGAGTTGGATTGCTCATAAAATGAGTACACTAATATATAGCAAATGATAGATTGGTATTCTCATCGTATTTTTCAAGGCGAATTCCTTGCTTAGCAGGTGTTTTGGTCGGTTTAGCATTTTTGCTGAGTATTTCCTTGCTGAATTTCTGCTGGCTCATGCAAAGTAATTTGCTTGCTCTATCTCGTGACTTCAATACCCAAATAGTATTGTTAGCGCAGGCCACCTTAGGGTATACTGACTAAGCAGAGCTAGAAAGGTGATTGGAAGGGTAAAGGCACTATGATCGATGTGTCAGAGCGAAGCAAATAGTAGAAGACCCAATGTCAATTGATTGAAAGATGAGTGTTTGACTTGGTGAGTTCTCCTTGGTGCAGAACTCTCTATATATGCCCCATAGCCAAGCTCTCGCATAGAATAGGCTTTTCGCATGAAAAGCATGAAACAAGCGTATCGCATGAAACATGATACAAGGCGTATCGCATGAAGCATAATACAAGGCGTATCGCATGAAAAGCATGAAACAGGCGTATGGCATGAAAAGCATGAGAACAGCATTGCAAAAATGCCTTGGAACCATCCGAAACATGCAAACTTTTCCAACTCATCATTCTCGCCTCTCAGGACTGTCTGAACAGCCAGCTCTCGTATGTGCCAGCACTTTGTCACCATATAAGGCTATGTAAGCTTATGATTCAACAAGTATGACACGTCACCGAGATTCGAAATTCCAACCTTCCATCAATATGCGATATGACTATAATACCATCGAAGTTATTGATAAAGATCGACTGATCTGAGGTTATTAGGATATACCGTAGCTCCGACAGCAGTTTTGCAAGGTAAATATACCATTGTCGGGCTGTGTCACGGCTTGGCCATTGCTTACTGTTGATGCCGATACACGTAGTATGGAGCATGGTTATCGAACGTTCGATAACCGCTCATGGCTAGCGGCTTGGCGCGTCTCCAAGACGCGCAGGCTTCATGTATCTATCTTCTCTCCTTAGATATATTCTACTAGTCATACTTCACCCCTATCGACTCGCTCTAGGCAGGCCCCTGACAGTATCCAATCTGTATAGCTGTCTCTTCTTCGGGGGAGAGCCTTTGCTGGTTCTGCTGACGTATAGTTATCAATATAGCGCCATTAATTCGACCTTGTAGAGTGCTTTTTGGGATACCATATTTGCCAGTAAGCTTCGTAACCGAGACAGTCGTATCTTCTTTATAGCGCTTATAGGCGAGCTCAAGACGCTCATCCGGCGACAGTTCAGGTGGTTCGGGGGGTTCTGTAGGCGGGGAGGGTCTGTAGGCATGTTGGAAGCTTTATGGCTGTTGATGTCGATTCAATCGAAAAGGGGTCGAATATGCAATAAAATCGACGGCAGCAATAAAAAATTTGAAATTCAGCCCTATATGGCTGGCCGGCAGGGCAGTTCAGCCGATTGGGGGGGTGAATTCTTCTAGCGAATCACGTCAAAGGTAGACTTTGCCATCGTAATTTGCACGGTCAAAGCTTCATGATACCTACAGCTTGTTCATCAAGAAGTTTTCTAACCGTTGCTCTGAGGCTCTGAATATTGTTTTGCGTGTCAAGCACCGAATTGCCTTGGTAAAGGTCTGGCCAGTTAGAGAATATTCTTACTCATTCCCAGAACAGCTTCAGTCTTCTCGCAACGGTTCTCACCCCCAAATTTTTTACCATATCCCGGGTTTCTGCCTCGAATTCAAGAGTGTTTTTACACTCAAAGCGCACCAAGTGAGGTCTGTGGACTGTCTTGAGGACAATGGGGTCAACACGAAGCAGCAAGACTAAGCGGAGAATGAGGTATTTCAAGCCACTTCTGTATATGTGAACGATGGCTTTACGTTGACTAGGGACCTCGACCAAGTTCATGCTGATCTTCGCTCATCAAAGCATTTAGCCCAGCACAAGACCGCCAAGCCAGCAGAAGACCTCCCAGGGTTGGGTCGATTCTACTGTGTGGAATGTTCAAAGTGGTTTGAAGGCGAGAACAGTCTCGTGCAACATAGAAAAGGGAAGAATCATAAGAGAAGGTTGTTCTCTCTGGACTCATTAATTTTCTTAGAGCAATACGTTCAAGACGTTTTCTTACTGATTTTTCTAAAGGCTTCGTGCTCTTCGTGCAGAACCATATTCACAGAAGGAAGCTGAGGCTGCAGTGGGCCTCAGAACGGACAATGGGACGCGCAGCAAAGCGTCGACGACAGCTGAGGATGAGCCGGCAGCAATGGACATTGAGGGTGCGGGCAGCCGGTGAAAGGGGAGAAAGGCGCTTACAGCGTTCTCATGACAATTGGCTCGAAGAATCTACTTTGCACAACGGAGGATGTCAATGCTGAATGGATCACGACTGTAAGGGCTCTATACTACTTGATTGCTTGAGACATGAGCTCACAGATTGCTCAGATTGAGAACGAATGGGGCAACAGCACCTTGATGCACGTTGACTCGTGCCAGCTCGCCTTCGGCAGTCCTCTTACGACCAGATAGCTTTGTCTTAACCAAGCCATAGATTCTGAATAAAACAGACGGCTTCTCACTCATAGATTAAGCTTCTTTCCAGATATTTTCGGCTCAAGAACCTCAATTACAGCTCCATATGTATTTCCGCTCAGGCCAGCGATTGGGCTTTTTGCGCTTTTGAATTGTGTAAATGTCGAGCATATTTCCTTTTGAAGTACACAGACATCGCTATCAAGAGCGCAGAAGTGACTAAAGTCCTGGCCGCGTACCCTACGAACCTGCATTCATTGACATAACAAATCTCCCTAGCTGACCAGTTGTGCGTTCCTCGGGCCAGCTTGCCTGGCATATGCAAGGAAAAGATCGGCTATGCAGCTGTTGTAAATGCCTTTTGTCCAAACCCTCCTCAGATAGTACCCAATGTAGTAACGGGTTAGGGCAAGCAGCGGCCCTTGGCAAAAGTATCGCCCCTGCCAGCCTCACGCGATTTGTTTTCCGAGCTCTCCGACCATCAGCTTGCTTCAGGAGAGCTTACTCGTACCATACTCTACATTTCCCACACACACTCCTTTCATTGCCATTGCTTTCTACAAGCTTCTGTCATTCCTTCAATGGTACCTTGAAAGCCTCCCTAAATACACTTCCTCGGCGCAGAATGCCACCCAAGCTCAAGGATGGGGACGCGGTGGTAGCTTTCTCTGGAAAATGGATCGCATGGGTTCATACGGTTGTGGCATATGCAGCCTTCCTAGGTGCATTGATCACTGGGCTATACCTCCACTACCGCAAGATCGTTGAGAACGAGTACTATGTATGTACCAACTGCGCGTGGGTGTTTTCCCTGAAAGCTGACACGTAATTCAAGGGCTACCCTGACGAATGGTTCCCTTCAGTCTCTTCGACCATTGGCGACCGATACCCCGAACGTTCAGTCTTCCAAGTCTTCATTGCTATGACTTCTGGTACCATGAGCACCCTGAACCCGTTCTAGCCCCCAGCACTAACATGACATGCTTAGGCCCTCGCTTTGCCCTCGTCTTCCTCTGGTATATTCTTACGGCCCGACCAGACTCGAAGTTGCCAAAGTTTGTGGCAGGTATAGGGATTTTCCGTACGCTCACTTGTGGTGGATGGACATACGTTACTTCGACAGACGACCATGGCTGGCATGACATTTTCATGATATCATATCTGGTGGCTACATTACCCTGGACATTGGGATGCATAGCACTCAGTCCAAAAGCAAACCCGAGGGCCCTCAAATATAGGAAAATAATAGCCGGCTCGTTTTTCGGAACACTAGTGCCCATGATCTACTTTTTCATCCAACACAAAGTCCACAAAGTTGCTGGAGGTCAGAACTCTCTATACTTCTTACCTTGTGTCGTGCGCTGACAACTCGAAGCCTATACAACCTATGCTTTTTTCGAATGGTCCCTGATCCTCCTAGACGTTGGTTTCGACGCTGTCACGGCCCTAGATTTTGAGGGGTTCGAGCTTGTGGTT
Source organism: Lepraria neglecta (assembly GCA_033220425.1). Taxonomy (NCBI): domain Eukaryota; kingdom Fungi; phylum Ascomycota; class Lecanoromycetes; order Lecanorales; family Stereocaulaceae; genus Lepraria; species Lepraria neglecta. Next base: position 3,438,719 of record CM065648.1, on the reverse strand, counting down.
AGAGACATTCAGGGGACTAGCAGAGGGTATGTCTACTGGCTTCCCAAATATGCAAATGTAGGGATGACATTGCTTTCCCACTGGCATATGGCTGACCAAACTGTCAAACAGTAAGGATCATCGCGTTGCCGATGCTATACTCGAGAAAGAGTATGTATCCTGTCACCCAATATGCATAGTTTGTTAGCTAATGGTATAACAGGAAAGACAAGCCTGCGGGCCAAGTGTTTGGCTCGGGTTTCTCATGGTCTGAAGCCATTGACGCTGCTGCTGACGTATACAACGGTGTAAGTCTAAGTTCTTGGTAATGTATAACTGTGAATGCTCACAATCGCCCCAGTATGTCTTCTGGTCGATGCTTACGTCGCTTGGGCTCACCGTTTGGTGTAAGTACATCCCCTACTATGCGGCAGTGAATCTAACGAAACATTAGATTTTCCACTTTGGCATATGGGGATCTCAGGCTACGAGGTCATGGTCATGTGCACTGTCTCGCCGTTCATGCTATGCTCAGCTTCCTTTCGCTCGTTGATCATCAAGAATGTTCGCTACGTGCACCTCCTATCGCTCGCCGGCTTGTTAGCTTATCTTGTGAAAACACCGGAACTCCGACTATTCTCAGTAGGATTTGGCGTTTCGATGAGTTGTCTCGCCTGGTCAGCTACGTGGTACGCCGAAAGATCTCAAAGCAAACACCTTGAAGCACGAACATTGGCCTGGACTATTGGCTTGATCGCGTCGAGTCTGTCGAAATTTGCTTTCTATAGCAACAATCCCATCTGGCCCATCATGCATGCCGAGAACGGAGGGTGGAACAAGACTGGCTTTGTCCTAGCAGTATTAGCTATCCTGATCTCAACTAGGAGGACTACGGATAACAGAGGCGGCCTTGAAGGCGTCGGTGGCCCACAAGGATCTGCCGTTTTAGCAGGGTTTGGACTAGGCGGCTTGTTCTTTGGCCTGCATTCCTTACTATCGGATTCCAGTACCATGATCCTTTGGGTGTGGGAGGGCTACCCCGTCAGAGGACCTATCGCAGCTAATGGCGTGCTTACGCTCCTGGCTATGGCTGGCGGTGTTGTACACGCTATTTGGCTTCAAGAGAAGGCCGCAAATTGGATCAGCATCTTTTGGCTCGCGGTCGGAGCTTACTTGCTCACAAGCTACAGCTATTGGACCGGATACCTAGGTGCTGTACTTACAGCCGTGGAGCTGATGTCTCTCGCTTTCCCCCTCATCGCTTCAGGGACACGGCATGGGCCTGTGGCCTTCGGCTTGGGCTTCCTGATTTACAATATCTTGGTACTTGCCCACGTCTGGGTTGTCGCTTACGCTTTTGTTCCTGGGGGACCTCTTTTACGAGAACATACTGACTGGGTCATGACGGCTACTGTGTTCTTCGTTACTATTGGTATCTACAATGTGGCAAAACCTAAGAACAGTGGCAAATCACGCCAAAGGTCGAGCAAGTTCGGACCAAGCAGGTTCAAGTCTTATTATCTCTATGCCCTTATGGGGCTTGAGCTTCTCGCCATATCAATCTCTTACCTACGATTCCCCACCAATGACTATGCACCTTACCACAAGGACGAAAAGGTCCTGACTGCCGGTATCTGGACAATTCATTTCTCGCTCGACAACGATATGTGGTCTGCAGAGCGGCGGATCCGCGATCTGATCAAGGAGGTCGAGATAGATGTCATCGGTCTTCTAGAGACAGATCTCCAACGCATCATCATGGGCAACCGAGATACGACCCAATTTCTAGCCGAGGACTTGGGAATGTACGTTGACTTCGGCCCCGGCCCGAACAAGCATACATGGGGTGCGGCGCTCCTATCCAAATTCCCGATCTTGAACTCGACGCATCATTTGCTTCCGTCACCGGTGGGTGAATTAGCTCCCGCGATACACGCAACACTTGATGCGTATGGGGAGCACGTTGACGTTGTTGTCTTCCATTCCGGCCAGGAGGAAGACCCAGAGGACAGGAGACTCCAGTCCGAGTATCTGGCCAAGTTGATGAAGGAGTCGCCACGGCCGTTGATTTTGATGAGCTACTTGGTCATCAAGCCTCAAGAGGGTAATTACAACACCTATGTTGGCGAAAAGAGTGGAATGAAGGACATCGACCCAAACGATTGGGATCGATGGTGCGAATATATACTGTATAAGGGCATCAAGCGGTCGGGATATGCCCGAGTGAGTCGTTCGACAATTACAGATACAGAGCTTCAGGTAAGACGCAATGCTCTCTTTGTTCAACTTCATGCTAACGAAATGATCACAGGTTGGCAAATTCATCGTCGGTCAACCAGAAGGTAACGACGAGCGCATTAGTGAGGACCAAGTTCCTAAAGGTCTTCGCTTCCCAGCGATGCTCAAGGGAGAGGGCGTCAGAGGACATCGATACCATGTATTTGATGAGCCGCGATATTACTCTTAGAGACTTGAACCTGGGACTTGTCGATGTACATGTACTACCATATAATTTGAAATCAGAGAATGACGTATTCCATGTGGTGTCGCATATTTCCCGGGAAAAATACGAGGCCCAAATATGGGCGCTTACGGCCGTGTAAAAGTAGTAGTACAGCAATGTCAGGTGGTGTGGTTTCATTGATAACAATAGAAAGTCTTTCAGTAGCAACACTGTCATCTAATGTTGAAAGTAGTGAGGACCGTGAGGACCGTGAGGACCGTGAAAGGTCGCAATAACATTGAGAAAAGTCAAAGTGAAAAAGTCGCGTTCTCCCCTTGGTGGCCGCACCATCGCCGAATGCGGACTCGCCGAGCTTCGACGTGCCTGATTGCTCCTTGCTAGCGCCGAACTAAGATAGACCAAGAAAAGTAATTTCCCATTTTCCTCCTCCTCTTGTTCCATCTTCACACCATCAAAGGAGCGGAGGATACATCGGTCAATCTCAATGATGTTGCCTCTCAGCATCCTCTGCTGATTTCACTCATTGGAAAACACTTGCTACGTCGAGCAAGGCACACTCTCGTTACGCTGTCGGGGTCGTTTAGGGGATCACAAAGCGATAATTTGAAACACATCAACTACATTCCAATCAACCAAAGGGACATCGACCGCGACATCCCAGCCCCATCACTACTGTTCTTTTACAATCACAGGCACTCGGCGATATACACACAACGGGCTGCTGGCAGTTCTAGAGTTATCGACGTTCTGAACAACGCGTTCTTGATTCTCTGAAGATTAGGGACCCGACCGGCAAATCATCCTACAATACCAGCCTTCTTTTTCACTCTACGACTTTAGCACCGGCTTTGCGGAAAACGACGTCTTCGTTGACTTTCGGAGCACAATTTCATGGTGGTACAAAGACGTTGGGACCTTCATTGTCAACGCAAACAAGGGAGTCAATAATTCGCTCATTAGACCTTTGAACATCAATCGTCATTGACCAGTCATCGACACTTAATGAAAAACAAAGGTATAGCCATCATCGATCTTGGACAAACTCGAAATCAATTCTGCAATCTCCTACGAGACACTTGGACTAACCCATTTTTCTCACCCTAGATTAATAACTATTACCGCCAAACAACCATCAACCTTTCATCATCTTACCTCCCATACCTATAACATCATGAGATCAACAGCATCAAAGGTCGTTTCGACGGCCTTCCCCATATTCTGCGCTTTTGCCTCAGTATATGGACAAGACTCCGGCCTGAAACCTCTGGTCTACAAAGGCTGCTTTACCTCATCGGGTGGCATGAAAAACCTGGGTTCATATACTTACCAATCACCCGGATACTGCCAACAACAATGTGTTAACCAGAACAAGCCGGTGATGGCCACTTCACAAGGTTCGAATTGCTACTGTGGTGATTTACTTCCGTCTTCAGGTAGCAAAGTGTCGGACTCTCAGTGCAGCTCGCCTTGCAATGGGTATAATCAGGATATGTGTAAGTCTTCATCAGCACCTTCAGAGATTGCATGCTGACCATATTACAGGTGGAGGACCCAATGCGTTCTCTGTCCAGTTTACTGGACTAGACAATAGCGTTGGGAGTGTACAGAGCTCAAGTTCGAACTCAAACTCGGATACCAACTCAGACTCAAGTGCATCGAGTTCTACTTCAGTAGCGGCCGCTGCACCAACGCCGTCGCCAACTCAAAAAGAACCACCATCTGTGGTCACAAAAGCCAGCACAATTGTTGTGACCGCACCAGGTCAGACCACCGCAAAAGAGACAGTCATCACCACAACCCATACCAATGCTCCATCCAGTGGCTCAAACAAAGCTGGTATCGCCGCTGGCGTTGTCGTTGGCATAGTTGCCCTTAGTGCCATCGCAGGTGGCATATTTTTCTTCCTCCGGAGCCGCAAGAGGAGAGCGGTTGAGGATGAGTACCATCGCAACCTGGCGGGTGGCTACGGACCGAAGCCACCCAGTACTGCTGGGTCAATTTCGGATTCACGACTGGAGCCATCAGTCATGTTCCAGAGGCGGCAAAGTGATGGAAGCATAGCAGACAACCAGGATTATTCGAGGAGAATTTTAAAGGTATTAACACTTGTGTGTCCATTTTAGTGACACGGCTGACATGAATCTAGGTCACGAACCCCGACGGTGCTTAACGTCGAGGATGCGAAGCCCTAATCATGACAATGACTCCCTTCCTGTTTTTAGCGTTCTATCACCAGTCTCGTGTCGATGGTTTCCCTCGGAGGACCTCCCGTTATCTATTGTATTGGTTTCATCAGGGCTACGGCGTCTAGGGTCACGTGTGACGAAGGTAACAAGTCCGTCTTTAACCTTGACCACAAGTCAAGGGGAGAAGAGGTGGACTTTGAAATCTGGCTACGCACGACTTGAGAAATACAACACTCCTTCCATCACCTCCATTCTCGTACTCTCGAGTACATCGATCACAATATTTCCTCATGTCCGGCTCAGAGTGTGAGGGGGCTGTCAGAGCTTCATATACCCTGGTCCTCAGAATCAGCTCTATCATATCTGTCAACTTGGTCCTTCGGCGGGGTTTCTTCATGCGGTGGGATTGGATACGAAGGCCAGGGATGGTATTGCATGCATTGGCATGGTCGATTATAGTGTTCAGTAATACTAGATAGAAGTACGAAGCTGAAAGGTTATCATCAAAAGCTGGTCCACACATTTGTACTAGGTGTATATTGATCTCTAACGTTACCTGAAACTCGTCTTTTGAGCCTTTTGCCGCCAAGCTGTATCACGCCATGCATGCACCTGGTTGGTGAAGCCTGAAAAACGTCCTGGTGACCAATGACGCGTTTTGTTGTGAAACTTGGCCTGCCCTATCAACTTCAGCCTTGGCCGTCAACAGTGCACCACCCATCCTACACTATCCACTCCAGTAAAGACCACTTCGCAACGCTTCTACCCAAAGGATTGTAGATACAACATACACACAATAGTAGAATGTCTCTCCGCTCGAGCGCCGCCAATGGCGGCGTGAACCAGAAACCCACAAAAACACCGCAACCAAGTCTGTACTCCCTGACCGCACATGCTTGGGGCTGCTGGCTAAACGAGCACAGGTCAAGAGAAACAAGCAAAACTCCTAGCAGAGGACACAGGCCACTTCTCCATGATCAGGTCCGCCCTCCCCCGTCCCCTTCCCCCAAATCAACAGCCTCACTAACACTCCCGCAGAGCTCTCCACCTCGCTGACCTGATTACTGAACTCAATGGTCTGCTCCCCCTTACTATCCTCGAAGCCGCTCGTCTGTACATGTCTTACAATCCTCTAGGCTTCTGCGGTTTCATGTCCATCCTCTCCTCCATGCGCTACTGTCTCGGTCCCCCAGACTCCTACGGCAACATATGGGCAGCGCTGGGTTTCATGCCTTTTGGGCTCTTCTTCGACTTTATGGATGGGAAGGTCGCGAGGTGGAGGGGTAAGAGCAGTTTGATGGGGCAGGAGCTGGATTCGCTGGCGGATTTGGTATGTGTATATTTGGCTTTTTTTCAAATTCATGTTGAGCCTCCGCTGTTGAGAAGAGCCGCGTCTATAGAATTTGCTTGCTGTATGCGTACAGGGGCTAATATCCGTCTTACAGATCTCCTTCGGCGTCGCCCCCGCCTCCTGCGCCTTTGCCCTCGGCCTCCGCACCCCCCTCGATACCCTCCTCCTCTCCTTCTTCGTCCTCTGCGGCTTGACTCGCCTCGCCCGCTTCAATGTCACCGTGTCCTCGTTGCCAAAAGACAGCACCGGAAAAAGCAAATATTTTGAGGGCACACCTATACCTACTTCTCTAGGCATCGTATCCGGGATGGCGTGGTGTGTATGGAGTGGTATGGTAGAGGGGGGGGATCAAGGTGTTATTGGAGGGTTGTGGGAACTGGGAGGGCTGGGAGGTGGTGTGCACCCTATTGTTGGTATTTTTGTGGGATGGGGGTGTGCGATGGTTAGCAAGAGTATACATATTCCTAAGCCGTAAGGTGTGGGAGGAGGCTGGAGGGAGAGGGTGCTTCCGTGAGAAAGATGAAAAGCGCTACTTACTCTCCATTCTTGGTAGCATTGATAAGCGGAAGTGAACGAAAGCGATGATACCACTCTAAGAGAACTCTTCCATGCCATGAACATGAATGACCTCTCGAGCGAACTTTGGTACGCCGCGGGTGCCTTTGTTATACTTCCAAGGCATTGTTATATCTGACCGGGGGTGGGTTTCAACACACGGTGGGAACCTACTTTGAAACTAGGTATTGTATGCTAAAAGGGAGAATGTTTAGGAGAAGGCGGTATGCAGGTGTTATGTTCAAAGCTAAAGGGTTTTCAGCAGGGAGAAGTAGTAGCAATACGAAGATCCATGGGGATGTGTAGTATTGGCCCCACAACCAGGACATAGAGGAGAAGAGACAAGTGTATATGGGAAAGAAGAGATAGTTTTGACTTCAAGTCGAGGAACCAACACTGTGGCGGGCTATCACAATCCTTCAGCGGGTACTGTAGAGTTATATTGATGACTATTGCTGACTTTTCGCCTCCCAGCTATGCCCTAAGTATAGTATATATTACATGAACAACCAGCTCTGTCCTATTTGCCAATCCGCTGCGTTGATACCCACCGCCTATTAAGAGATCACCTCATAAAGTGCCACCCACCATAACCCAAAATGAAGATTCCGAGCCAGTCGGAATAGCGCCACCAAATACCCCTGATACTCCTCCATCGCTGTGCAGCTAGTCAAGTTACGTACCTAGATACATCTTGACGTTTCTCGACCCTAAATCGACGTCCTTCCCCCGTAATCCCTCCCTAGACATGCCCAATTCGAGCTGGTGGTATCCAAGAATGCGAATGTGTTGCCTCCCCAATCGAACACCGCTGAGTATCGCCTTCCCAATGAAACCCATCCTTAAAACTCGTACCCCGGACACCAAAAGCTGCCTTGTTTTGACCGGCACTACCAGCCTTTCTTCCTCGCGAAGCGCTTGTTCAGCAATGCTAACACCTTCGGGACATTGAATTGCACATATTCAAGATCGAGCGCCTCTTGGTTGTCCTTTTGCATCTCGAGAAGATCGTCTAGCTTGAGATCTAATTCGAGTAGCCCACGATTACGCCCTATCAAGCGCACTCATTAGTATTGGGTCGCTCTCGGACATGCCTTGTAGAGGGCCATTCTCTTACCTTTGTAATGCAGACTGATGACGAAAGTCCCGGGCAACGGACTCGTGAAGTTGAAGAATATGTTCGCTCTCCGATTCTCCGGCACATTGCTCTTCTGAATAACGCCTTCCTTCTCCAGTTGTTGATGCGTAAACTTGTACGGCCCGAGCACCTGCACCTTCTGCTTGCCTCTGCTCTTGCCCTCGCTCTGACTCCGCACGTTGTGTAGATAAGACTTGTACGTCTCCAATTGTCCCACAAGATAGCTATTATGGTCGCGGATAGTGCGGAAAACTTCCTCGAGCTTCTTCGTTTCTTCAAGCACCTTTTCTTTCAGAGAGCCGAGGTGTATGAGCTCGGACTCGACCTCGTCACGCAAAAGAGAGAACCCGTCAGACTTGTCGATGACACCGAGTTCCTGCAATTGGCTAAGTAACTCCATACTCCTGATGCCCTTTCGCACCATAACAGCATCGTTTTTCAGCGTTGCAGCTGCTTCCGCAACGCGATCGAGGCGTAGAGGACGTCGAGAGACGGAGGAGTTGGGAGGCAGAGAGCGCAAAATTTGTACGAAGGTAGCTTTGGCTTCCATGAAGTAGACTTCCTCTTGGGTGATGTCTAGAGCAGCGGTAAGATCATCAATAGCGTGCTCCCATTTGCTGAAGAGGGGAAGGTTGATGGTGCGGTTATCTTTTCTGGGAAGCTGGGCTGGGGCGGGACCGAGCTCCTGAAGAATGACATTTAGGTGCGAATTGTCGTCCTTTCCGAGGGCAGCACTGTGCTTTTCCAGCAGCGCATGCGTAGAATATACCTCATTGAGCGTAATTGAAAGCTCAAGGTCCTTTTTGGAGAGGGCAACGTAGTTATCCATTTCGAGGCTTTCGTAAAAGTCTTGCACCTCGCACAGGTCCAACATGAATTTGTTGACACGCTCTTTATTCTGTTGGATGAACGGCTGGAGCTTCATCATGTAGGGCTCCTTGGCATATGACGGTTTGTTCGCTAGGTTTTGCAGCATCTTGGCAATGTATGTGAGGGTCCTCCTTGGATGTTCTTCGGGCTGGCCGTCGATAAGCATGTATGATCTCGGGGTGACAATAGCTGGGTTGATGAACCTCAAGAAAAAGAAGCCTCCAATCAAAGTGCACACGGTCTGGTCATTTGCGTCGGGGTACTTCCTCTTGGACAGACTTCTGATCTGCTTGCATATCCATCGAATGCCGTACGGAGTCTCGTCAAGTCCTTGGAAGATTGTCTCCAGAAATGAGTTCGCAAGCTCCATCAACATGGTGAGTCTCGGGGCAATTATGGCCTGGACCTCCCTGTTCTCCGCGGCTTGTTCGGCGGTCACGCCTCTTGGAAGGTAATCTGGCACGCTCCCCGTGTCTCGCTCGATCTGCTCAATCATGGTTCCGTACACCTTCAAGGGGTTTATTTCTAGATCCACATCCTTCAGTTCGATCAACGAATTAATTTTTGCTTGCAACACAACCTTCAGATAGCTCTGGCCCGGTCCACGTCTGGTGTAAGTAGTCATCATGCGCGAAACAGGGGTATTAGCTCGTAGTAAAGATGAATATTCAGGGGTATTATCAAATTGGTATGTCAGTACTGATTGAAACATTGTTAGTAGAAGATGCTCTTCTCGGCTCTCGTATTGATTTCCGTATATCGTGAACATGACTGTTTGTAGTAGGGAATCGATTTCTTGCATGTTCACCAGCCGGCACAGGTGTGCAATGTGCCGGGGTTCCGACTGGAGGAGGAAGAGGAGGTTGCCGTATCTCTGCGTCTTCTCGTCATTGGGAAAGAAGCCTTCTTGTAGGTCCGCGGCGTCTTCTAGATGGGTTGCGACCTCGTTTTGCTATTCAATCCGTGTTAGTGTGACATGATGTAAGATGCACGCACAAAACTCACCTCTTCTAGCGCCATACGATTCTGGATCAGGAGCGCTATCCTAGAATCAAGATACCGGACGTCCTTCTCGAGCACGAAATTCTTCTTCGATTGACTTGATATCTTGGACTTGTAGTCTCTTTGCACCTTTTGGGCTTTTCAAACGTCAGCTAAGACACGGTGCATACTGTTATCTGCTTCCATACCTCTTGCTAGATCATCCTCAATCTCCAAGTCCTTCTCCTTCGCTGACATGGACAGGTACAGAGCGGTCGAGTACCTTTTCGATTGCCGCGCAGAGCGTCCATCATTGGAAGAGACAGTATTCTGGCGTGATACTGGGACGTGAGAGGAGGAGGAGGATGTTGACGCCCTCGAAAGGTGGGGCATAACTGCGACAGACATGCTGGGTCTGAGGGTTGCAGGTGATGGTGACAGAGGCCAGTCGGGAAAGCTGTGAGTGCACGCAGCGCTGCTGGGAGGACGGCTTCTTAAGCTTCGGGTAGTCTGTAGAGGGATACCGTTGCTGTTACTAGCTCCCAGTTGACTCTGACGTTGTCGTTAGCAGCTTTGGAATGTGCGCAATCTCCAGTCGCCCGGGTCCGGAGTAATTGTAGATTGGTCGCAGATCCCTGGCGCAACAGCTGTAACGGTCAAGATGAGTGTGCGCAGGCGCTCCTGATTGGAGGTCTTTGCAGTATCATTGAAGATTAGAAGGTTTGTCGGGAAGGTGGGGGTTCCGAATTGAAGGGAATTGTTTTTGTGACGTCCTCGGCCTTGGCAGCCTGCAACAATGGATGCTGCGATGATAGAATAAGGGCGTAATAGGCAGACGGAGCGATCGTCGTCCACTTTTTCTACCTTTTGGAAGGAGATGGAGTGAATAATAACGGGGCGAATAGTAAAGCTTCAGTGGGCGATCACACGGCTATGGCGGTAGCCAACTAGCGTCGCTAAAGATGCTCGTCATGCAAGGAACTTACAACTTTGTGGGGCCCCCTTCGCTGCAGGCACCCACCCACACGCACAGTGCGCTTTGACTTCATATATACCTCCAAAGCTTCTTACACAGTCCTTCCAAATGCTGTTGGACTGATTAGTATGTATCTTTGTTCATCGGCGATTGGTCCAAAAAATCTGCGATAGGCTGAAATATGAGACATCATCACCCGGTCCCGTTGCATTGGCTCGCTCAAAATACTTTGGTAGTCACCGCGGGGAGCTTTACACTTCTGTACCGAGATTGCTACTTCTAGACTGAGTAAGACAATAACTTCCTGTTGGATTCAATTACAAATGGGGCAGAAGATGGAAATTAGGGCAGTGCGAGGATCTCTGTTCCTGACCATGCTGCTGAAGCTTGTATAGCCAACCTTTGGTTGTTGGGAAAAGATAACATGCTGCGAGGTAATCTACTAGTAGGTCATGAGGCCATGTCTTATCATCGTTCGAGCATGATAAGAGCGAAGAATGCTATGTCTTCAACTTCAAATATCATGTCTAGAGCAATCCATCTCTTTCATTTTTGCAGATCTTTGCTGCTTCGAGTAGGATATCTATTAACGTTTCAGCTCTTCAGGTACAGAACCTTAGAGCAATGATCATCCCTGCCTAGTCTGGGCTGACGTGCAGGGCCAAGGATTGCATGCGGAGTCATTATTAACACGACACATGTGGCAATTGATCGACTCTAGTCCCTAGGGATGCACGAGAGGGACGGATTTGCTTCACGTGCAGGAACTACTAATGCTTGACATCTTAGGGCCGAAGAGCCGCTATCTCTGTTGCAAGCCCACAAGTCTCGCCCTGTTAGCAAATGCAAGCATCAATGAATCCGATCGCCTTAAGATACACGTGCTGTCTTGATCGAGTGTCTTCAGAACATTGCCTCAGCCCTTGAACGTCAAGCTTTTCCCCCCAACCTCTCTCTTTGTCTTCCGCATGCCCTTCGGGATATCCCGTGATTTGTTGTAGGGATTGACGCCTCCTTCCATACTATTGGCGTTCTCCCTAGGAGCATGCAACAGTGATGGCGCATTCGCATAGTCGAAGGCCTCTACCTCCCCAGGCTCTTGATTAGCAGCAACGCCTTCCGCTTGGAGCAATAATTTCTCCTTCTTCAGCCGCTTCTTCTCCAATCTCCTTTGGTGCTTCTCTTCTGCTGTCCTTTGTAGCTCCCGGTCCGCTTCAATCTGTTGATTAGCGTTGCCGGCAGTGGGAGAGATGTCCATTTCGTCAATTTCCTTATCAGCGACATCTGCCATTTCATCATCTGCGTTTGGCGAGGACGATTCTGGGGTATTGGACTGGTCAGCAGCCTTACGTTTGTGTGAGCCGCCGGCTCGCTTGACAACAAAAATGTCATCTTCTTTTGATTTCCTATCCTTTGTGTATTGATGCTCGGCACGTGAGCTAGGATCGGTCGTAGGCACTTCAAGAGCAGCTGTTTGTTTAGCCTTATGGTCCTCAAAAATCTCTGCAGTAAGCTGCGGCAGTGGTAAAAATAGGCGAAGGCTTTCGTCATGCAAATGTAGTCGAGAAAAGTCGCCTAGACTACGAATGGTTGAGCCCCAGAAATTGGAATTGTCAGCTCTAGCCAGCAGGTCACTTCGACTCGATGCCTGCGGTGCTTGTTGCTCCTCTTTCACAATCGCTGACTTTGCAACCGCTTGACGAGCTCCATTCGATTTTATACGATCAACATAGACAGGGTAAACAGTTTGCATCAAGTCTTTCATTTCAGGTCCAGTAGCACCCACCATCTTAGCGTTTTTGATTACGCCGAGTAAGTCTTTCTTTCTTTTCTGAAAGATATTCGACATTGGGTGGGAGCAGCCAAGCAGTGAAGGCATGTCCAAAGGCATTTCTCTGGCGATGCTATACAGGACATGTTTTGGCATGATGTGATGGAGGCTCTCATCTTCCTGCCTAGCAATTTCATCTCGCCACTGGTGTACTGCTCTGAATACAGCGAATTGTTCTCGACTGAACAGAGCTGGCGTACGGCAGAGCATATTGTACCACCCCATGGTTCCCAAGCCGCGCTGAGGGTCGTAAAGTGGGCGTTCGTATCGCTGGAGGGTTTCCTCTTTCGAATTGTTCAAAACAACTTCTATTAGGTTGCCGTCCGGTTGGGAGCTGTCCGACTTCTCGATGAGTTCGTTACGCAGATTGTCGTATATGTAGAGCAGGAAGTGGGTGTCAGAGCGAGCATAGTTGAACATCTCTTCTGGTAGTGGCCTATGTTGTCAAATTAGTATGGATTTTGGTGCTATGAAAGTTTCTTGGGGCTTTCCAACCGTACTCGCCAGTCGGCCATTTGATACTGTTTCGCAGCGTCAAAGCCGGCAAAATGTTTGAGAAGATAAGCTAAGCTGTTTTTGGGATACCCGAGAGATCGAGATGCATGGAAGGTGTCGAACAAACCAACCACATAGAGCCCAAAATCTCTTTGCAGCCAGATCATGTCCATGAAAGCGCCATGGAAAATCTGTACGAACATTAACGAGTGACAGCCAGCTCAATTGTCCATCCTTACCTTGAGGATCTTAGGATCGGCGAAGACTTCGTTGAGTATCTGAAGCTCTTGTCGCCAGGGCTTGAGAGTGTCAACAATCCAATCCTTGTCTCTTGTGCTGATCTGCATCAACGACACAAGACCGATATAGGAATGTTCATCATGATGTTCCAGGTCGACCGCGATCTCCTTTGCCAATCTGAGCTCTTGAACCATAGACACCACCGCCTCGAGCGTATCGACAAGAGTAGCTTTAGTGCTTTCGTACGGCAGATAGGGTATCGGGTCGGATTTCACGTAGGTTGCAGCGAGATACTGGGATCGTTTGATTTCCGTCTCGTAGGGATGCTTGTGCCTGAATTAGTTGTTAACAAATTTCCGAGAGAGTTTAGCGGCCTTTATCAGGGAGAGACAAAAATTTAGGGCATACTGCGTAGAGCCATCTTCAGAGGGGACCGGGGTAAGGCTCTCCTCAAGCGGCGTAACGGCATGAGGTTTTGAGCGCAACAACGGCTTGAAAGGGGTAGAGTCATCATTGGTGGGGACTTTGGCGAAGAGCAATTGAGGTTTGGCAATGTTCTGCGTGCGATAAGCTTGGCTGGGTCTCTGCTTTCCAGCCAAGGGTGCAGCCTTCTTAATCTTCTCTTCCAGGGTTGGACTTAGCCTCCTGATAACGCCGGTGTATTCATCAAGGCAAGCATCGGCCTTCTCAAGCAGATTGTCGAAGACATCCACGATTCCCTTCCAATTGTCTTCGACTGAGTCTATATTAAAAAGTTGAGGTGCGCTAACGTCGGTCCCCGAGGTGGCAGTCCGTGTCAGTCTTCGCGCAAGCTGTAGTAGTCTTGTGTTCTGTTGCTCAAGTAGAGATATGACGGAGGGATTTGACGACCGATGGAACGCGAGGTCTTCATTGGAAATTTGCCCAGCAGTCCGAGTAGTGTCAATCAATACCGATGAGATACCATCTTTCATATCTTTGAAGGCATTTTCGGTGGCCATGATTAAATTTCCGGCACTATAGGCCGCATCATGACCCGTCTAGGAATGCCGCAAAGGGAGTTATTTGAGACGAGAGTTTTGAGTGGAAGTATCGGTCATAAAAGATCTGTGCAGGGATCTCTAGCCTAACGGCCGCGGAGCCTCAATTCTCACTTTGCTTTGCAGGTGTTGATGCCCACCCGGACGGCTCACTTTTCCTGTGCAAACCCCAGAAGGGTAATCACAAGTCTTTGGGATGTCTTCGTCACTTGCACAGGAATGTAATGAAGTGAAGGGGTGAGTATTACTTTACTACGTGGCTAGTATTGTTTCTAAATCGGCTTTAGACGCTACGACTCATGTTTCCTAAAGTGGTACAGCGACAGTACGAAGCCCAAACACCCAGCCTTGATAGACACTGATGAGTAGACAGAGTTCCTTCGGGGCGAGTCAACCACAGATGAGTGCGAGTCCCTTTTCAAGGATTACAAGAAATGTCTTACGGTTAGCAAATCGGCCCACACTACTCCACCCTCAAACTGATCATTGCCAGAAAGCACTGAAAGAGAAGGGCATTGATTCAATGTTGGAGGAAGCCAGGAATGACAATAAAGACACTGACACTGAATATTTAAAACGTAAATGTGAGCTTTACGGCCGGTCGCTTTAACTGTACCACCAAGGATCTGACCTTTTGCAGAAGCTCATCCTATACTACGATGATGTACAGTAAATATCTAGAGCCATTTCTCTATACAGATGAACCATTACGCCAGAATCTCAATCTTTCTCCCTATCGTCTGTGCAGATGATATTTGCCTTTGACCGTTGCCAAGACTTGGTACCTGGAACTTAACGCGAAACGCGTCCGACGCGCCTCCAACCTCGACCTTCCACCCTTTACAATTGCTCCAAAGTCGTGTGTAAACACCTAGGATCTCGACGGCTTAGCATCATGCCACACTCTACAGTCACAGACCCAGTCGCCCCCTCTAGCCCTACAGAAGAAGACAGTGTGCTGCCAGACGCGCCTCCTCACGCTGTAGATGAGGTAAAAGAGGAAAGGGAAGAAGCCGATGAGAATGAACAAGAGGACGGGGACACGATAAGAGAAGCGCCAAAGGCCGACGTCAAGCTGGAGGATATTTTCAACGACGATGATGAAGACGATGACGAGTTCTCGAGCTCCGGAGCTGCGACAGCAAAGGTCGAAAGCAGCCCGCCAGCTGCACCCTTGTAAGAGATTTGTGCAATCATTTCGTGACTGATCTCTAATACGATGCCTCTAGACAGCTCGCTCCTGCAGCAAAGTACACAGACCCAGAAGTCATGCTAGCCTTCTATCAACGCCTGTTCCCATTTCGCTACCTCTTTCAATGGTTGAACCACTCAATGAAGCCATCGAATGACTTCGGCCATCGCGAATTTGCCTTCACGCTGCAGAATGACGCCTATCTAAGATACCAAAGTTTTCCAACGGGAGACCTGTGAGTATAGATTTCCGTCCCTCCAATGTTTCAAACCAATAATGGGACTTAGGCTTCGAAAAGACATCCTCCGCCTCAATCCCTCCCGTTTCGAAATAGGTCCTGTGTATACGGCAAATCCACGAGACCGGAAGACTCTTCGCAAGTCCACCGCATTTCGTCCCATAGCAAAAGAACTAGTCTTCGACATAGATCTGACGGATTACGATGAGATACGAACATGCTGCGACAAGGCGAACATCTGTCACAAGTGCTGGTCGTTCGTGACTATGGCTATCAAAGTCGTGGATGCGGCTTTAAGAGAAGATTTTGGATTCGAGCATATCATGTGGGTTTACTCAGGACGAAGAGGAGCGCATGCTTGGATCAGCGACAAAAGAGCGAGGAACATGGATGACCAGAAGAGGAAGGCTCTCGCAGGATATTTGGAGTTGATCAAAGGTGGAGCACAGAGTGGGAAAAGGGTCAACGTGAAACGGCCTTTGCACCCACATTTGGCGTAAGTTCTCTTGTCTTAAAAGCGACGTATCTGTTACACGTGACCTAACCACCTTGCAGCCGAAGCCTGGACATTCTAAAAGACCACTTCCAGCGTGACATTCTGGAAGACCAAGACCCTTGGGCAGAACCCCAAAAAGCCGAACGCCTACTTCAATTACTTCCAGACAAAGCTTTGAACGACGCTCTACGCAAGAAATGGGATACAGCTCCTGGTCGATCCAGTACCAGTAAATGGGCTGACATAGACGCTCTTGCCAAAAGTGGTGCCAGCAAAACCTTGGATGGTAAAGCTCTCTTGGATGCAAAGCAAGACATCGTACTCGAGTATACTTACCCCCGTCTCGACGTTGAGGTCAGCAAAAAGCAGATACATTTACTGAAGTCTCCTTTTGTCATCCATCCTAAAACGGGCAGAGTCTGCGTGCCTATCGATACTCGGAGATTGGCGAAATTCGATCCTCTTGGTGTGCCCACTGTGACGGAACTGTTGGGGGAGATTGACGAGTATGATGGTCGAGATCTGAGGGAGGAAGGTGAAGGAAAGAAGGCCCAGGACTATGAGAAAACGAGCTTAAAGCCATACGTCGATTACTTTAGGAGCTATGTGGCAGGCTTGCTAAAAGATGAGAAGGGCGTGAAGAGGGAGAGAGAAGATGATGATGCGATGGAATTCTGAGAGTTGATGAACTGCAGCATCTCAATATGGTCTTCGAATTAATACGATTCCTTGTGGCCGGAGCTACGCATGCCTCCTTCCTCCCTCGGACAGTCCATAAAGTTCTAAAGTGTCCTTGTCACTCAAGATCAAGTTCATTCTTTTCCAACACCCTGGTGGCAACCAAGGAGGAGGAGATAAGCACACGCCGCCCCGAATCCATAACGTTTTCGAGTCAACATGGATATTTCTCATGCAAGTGTCATCCAGAATACCTATTGTCTACAGCCTTGTCCTGCCTGGGTTCGTTACTGCAACGTGCGTCAGAAGGGGACGGGGGTTGACATGGGTCCCTCGAGCAAACAAACGGCTGATGAGAGTGTCGCGCTGTAAGTGTTGTTTGGTGAGGTCAAAGTCGCGTTATGGCATTCCACAATCGTGCTTGGAGTCATGAGACTCTGAAGTGTTGTGCCGATTGTCATCTGCTAATAGCTATGAAATTCAGCCCTATCGTGCTAGAATGGTTCACCCCCTGAATCCGCAAACCCACTGAATCCGCAAGCCTCATAGGGCTGAAGTCCATACATTGAATTTTTTTACTGCAAATATCGACTTATTCAACGCTATTAATTCAAAAACACATAAGAGGATAACGTATAAGAAAGCCTCGCAAGGCTGATATATGGCTAGTAGTTCTATTAGAGTTAAATAAGTCGAAATATGCAATAAAAACTCGATGTATGAACCTCAGCCCTATAAGGCTTGCGGATTCAGTGGGTTTGCGGATCCAGGGGGTGAACCCCTTCTAGTACGACTAGGATAAAACACGCAGCCAAGACCATCTTTCCTAGATAACCAATTAACTATTTCACCTCCATCTTTATGAGGTCCACTGCATATATTTCATCACCAGCCACCTCGGTCACCGAATTTTCATATACATATATGGGGTTTCCCCCGAGGTTCTGAGCAATCAATCGATTGAACCTGAATATTTTAACACGCTCAGTTCTACACTACGCGCACTGCAAAGTGAGTTATAGCCCAAAAGGGGCAACTCCCGAGGTGACCCCGGCTGACCTGATGGAAGATTTTTGTTGTCTTGAAGAGCCGATCTTGATAGCCATGGAACCTGACAGTGCTCTTGCCAGCTTGGAAATTGGAAACCGCCTGCCTTATTTGATAGCTTCCCCTAGGTTTGTCAAGGATTCCGGCGCACCTCGGCCAGAACATGGAGTGATAGCTACTTCCAAGCTTTTTCAGTACACTCGGCTTCAAAATAATCAAATCCGTGTCCTGAGGATATCGATTGATCCGGATACCAAACTCCTGATATGTAAATTTGACGTCCGAGATCTTACAGCTAGTCAGGAAACTTACAGAGCGGTCTCTTACTGCTGGGGAGATCCAACGCCTACATGCAGCGTCTTATGTAGTACTGGGGATTATCTGAATCTTACGGAGTCTGCTGCGGAGATCTTGAAGTTTGTCATTCCCCGTAATCCCGAGGATTGGTTCTGGATCGATCAACTTTGTATTAATCAAGCTGATTTGGTGGAGAGGTCGGCACAAGTGTCGATGATGGGGCAAGTCTACTCTTCAACGAAGCAGGTAGGTCTTCTTTCTTCTCCAAATATTGCCCCGTTCCATTCTTCTTCAAAGCCGTGAGACATTGTTTCTAGAATTCTGATTCTCGACCCATGCTCCATAGCTCGACTTCAAGACCCAAAGAAGAAAAGCTGACCGTGAAATCTTCCAGGTCGTTGCATGGTTAGGACGTGGGAACAAGAATACTCAAAGAGCCGTCGAATTGGTAGAGAAACTGTCTAGAGTTCTCGAGGACATGAGACGCAAGGGAGTCCATCCTACACTGGTGCCCTTTCTGAATACCTCGGCCCGCTTGCATTCCGTCCCGGCCCAATTGTACCATTCGCGCAAATGGAGAGCCCTCATTGATTTGCTGGCAAACTCCTGGTTTGAGCGCGTTTGGGTGGTGCAGGAAGTTGTCATGGCACCTGCTGAAAGGTCTCGCGCAGGCTGCCTCGAAGATCCTATTATACTATCATTTGAGAAATGTACCATCAGCTTTGACGTGTTTGCCACAGTCGTTCAGACGGTCTATGATGATCACCTGCATGAGGAACTGGTTTACGATCACAAAAGTAAAGATAGTACTGACCAGCTCGGAAAATATCCGCCGGTACGCACATCCATGAGCTTCTTTCTCTACTCAGACGCTTTTCCGGGTCAACGAAGGCCTTGTTCTGGGAGCAAGAATTGCGAAATTGACCACTTCTAAGCTTTCAAGCCCGTTATCGTTCGAGGTTTTCTAGAATAACAGACTCCGAATCTTTCTGCCCTCCTATGCTTATCGCGCGACTCTTTGCGTTGACTTACAAGTGCTATGCTGACCCTGGAAATTCCGCAGGGCTTCAATGCTATGAGAATCTTCAGGACGCTAAAAAGCCAGAGGGAGCCCCCTTCTATGAGCTGGGCACTGATATACACTAAGAATTTCAAAGCAAGTGACTATAGAGACAAATTATATGCAGTATTGAACTTTGCGGACCGTACTGCCCATCCAGATCTACAGCCTGATTACGAGTGTCCTTTGGAAGAAGTTTACTTATCTTACGCTACGAAGTTGATCGAGCAAAGCGATTATCCTATCTTACTTCACATCGCTGGTATTGGACTCCAAAAGTCACTATTAACACTCCCATCTTGGGTGCCTGATTTCAGTCCCGGGCCTTTTAGCGTACATGTCACAGGTTGCATTAGGAAGAAGGTGTTCGAAGCTTCGGGGACTTTACCAGTTAATACAGTCAGCATCGATCCTTCGTTGAAGACTTTAAGCTTCAAAGGCGTACAGATTGATACGATAGGGCTCATATTTCGACAACCTTCGCCGGACGACCTGTGGGGGAGAGGGTCTTCTAAAGAGAACGGCAATCGATGGAATCCTTTCCTTAAGGCCGCCCGAAAAGTCCTATTCCCGGGGAGAGAATACTACGAATCCTTCGTTAAATTCATAAATGACATCAAAGTCTTTCTTAACACCTCACATGCTAGTTCGCATTCGAGGAGTTTCGAATCGAAGGAAACCCTCTGCTACACTTTAATTGGAGACTATCCAACGGGTGAGGCTACGGTTGGGAGCGATCTTCAAGAAGCATACAATGCTTGGTACAGTTCTTATCGAGAATTGGCCGGCCATCACACCATCAAGTCGTTCTTCGCATCAGCATTAAGGAACCGTGAGATATATGGTCAGATACAGAAATTCGAAGATCTTAGAGCAGCGTCGGTAAACGATAGCCCAATCTTTGGGACGACTACAAAGCGACTCTTGGGCTTCGGACCCGAAGGCATGCTGCCTGGTGACATACTGTGCATAATTCTGGGAGCTCACACGCCATTCTTACTTCGGCCAGATACAGACTGTAAGGAGGATCAGAGCGGCAAAAGATGGAAGTTGGTAGGACCTTGTTTCGTGCATGGTCTGATGTACGGAGAGGGTTTAAGTATGGGGGAGCCGAAGGAATTCGTCGTGACATGAGTGGGACCCGGGTCCCCCATAATTTCCCTCGGAGTGTGAGGCAATTCTGGAGTTTGGAGGTATGAAGAATGGGGACGAAACACCGACAATCTGGACGCAGCCACTGACTCCGACGAGCCAAGTGACAGCTCCAATCGATCATCGATCCCTCCCATATCATTGGAGACTGCCGTCAGATTGAACCCAGAAGTTGCGCATCGAGTATTAGCGACGCACCTGGGCTTGTCTTATGAGAATATTGAGAAATTCATCGAACGAGCGCAAGAGTTGGGTCTCGCTCATGAGAAAAGGCCAACCAAGCGGGCCCAGGACTCATTAAGGTCTGATCACGGGAAGAGAAGGAACACAAAGTCAGCACCTGAGGAATCTTTGACTGGCGATTCGCGGCGAGTACCGCCACGCTATAGGCACTTTGCTCCCGGGTACTCCCACCCATGCACCATTAGTCAGGGACAGCCAGGCATCTGGGCGCTAACTTCTATTGGTGTGATCTATCAGGTGTTAATCACACCACCTTCACATTCCCAAACTTTATACAAATGCCATTCGCTTTGTCGAGTTTGAAGAGGCGTAAGTGGTTCACTGATGGTAATGACAATTAGGCCACCCCCACCCTTGGGCTTGGGGTTAAGAAGCCCATTTATCCCTCGTTCTTTACATAAATGATTCGTAAAACGGCATACTAATCCAAAGATACCATATCTCAATCTTCACAGCCTCTACACCAATTTGCAGCAAATCAGGACGGCAATCAAATACCAAGCCAGCATCCACCATGTCAAACTTCAAGACCTTAGACTTCCAAAACTACGAGGAATCTCTGTGGCAGGAACCAAACCCGACCAAGCAAACACTCTGGCACGAACCAGCCAACAGATACGGCAGCATACCCGAGCCACTCTATCGCCTCCGGGTTTCCGTCCTCAACAACGACCAAGGCCGCGACGACTGCCCACTACGCATGTTTGTAAGCTCCCCTTCACTCAAGTGAAAACAGGCATCTCGATTCGCCTACGCAGCTGCCCAGCTAATACTTACCGTCACCCGTCTAGGTCTACCCCACGCTAGAATGCCTCAAGTCCGCAACGACGGCAATCAACGACACATTCGGCGGCGCCTTTCCCAAATGCAAGATCCAGATGGGAGGGATTGAGGGAAGAGGCGCGAAGACCACAGATGAACAGATGATGGCGGCAATGGACGATGGGAGGACAGAGAGTTGCGTACTGAGGTTCGAGACACAGAGTGCGGATGAGACCTGGGCGCAGTTCTTGAAGCGGTTGAACAATTTGGAGGAACGTTGGACTCTTGATACTGGGGAGGCAGAGGCATAGGAATTCTGGCTATACGACTCGAGGATCTGAGGATGTTGGATCCCAACCTCCACTGTATACAATAGCCAAACTAATCATGTACGCTCGTCCCTTTTGATGGCCTTAAATACTGCCTTACACTGCGCTGCGTTGACTTCCTAGGGGCGGGTCCATGACGTTCGCCAAGTTTTGCTGGCGGTTGTTGGGAGAACTAACATCATGTTTGTCCTCCCGGTACCAACAGGAGAGAAGCAGTAGACACTGCATTCATGCTGTGCTAGCGGTTTGAAAAGGGTTTCGAAAAGAGCCATTTCAAAGCAAATTTTTCAATCCATTAGTTGTACCATGCAGAGTTCTTCAAGTCTATGGATAACAACATGTAAGAATTCCGAAAGCATGCACGTCATCATCGTGATTATCTGCTTGCATATCACCCAATCATCCGTACGGCCTGATCTATCCCTCCTTTGCCAATCCCTCATGAAGACTTTTGCTACTCATTTGTTGAACTTGGACGCATTGGTCCAGATATCAGCCGTGCCTTTGACTCCTGTACAACACATCAGCTCATGATGCACACCAGAAAAATCATCCGGCAAGGAAAGTCAAGAAGGAAAAACTTACTCATGCCTGCCATACCCATACCCCACTGCTCCAGCACCTTGATTTTGACGCGGCAGTGATGCAAGCGACCACGCTGGTTCTGATTGTACATTTTCCTCCGACGTTTGTAAGCCGTCATCTAAGAGAGAGCATGTCGAGTCAGCATGATGTCAACATCATAGCAGCTATGCAAAAGAGGCAGACATCGCCGTACAAGGAATGGTGAAACATACCAATATGGGGGTCTCGCGTGTTATTGCATCCTGGCTAAAGCTACATCGACAAGCAATACACGAATCGATCTTCTTGTCTAGCTCGGCCAATTTCTTTGATTCCGCACATGCTGGGCACGCTTGTTCCTTTGGGCTCATCCCTGCTTTTCTTGGTTGTAAGGGAATCGAGACGGGATTGAGCTGCGAATCGAGTTCTAGTCTTGTGGCTCCCTTGACGGTGCCGAAGTCGAGGTTTTCATCGGCGTCTTCAAATAGGTCGCTGTAGAGGATAACATCGGGGTCGTAGGGGTCATGGATAGGCATTTTCTGTAGTTTTTGGTGCGAGGTTACCCCTAAGCTCGGCCTGGAGGATTAAGGAGGTGTGATTGCTATGAATTCGGGAATAGTGGGTGATGTAATGGAGATGAGCAGCGAGAGGGAAGCGTGATATATGAGGGTGTTTGATGATGAATTCTCATTAACTTTGTTCACTTACTTGGCTTTGAAGGGTGGAGTGCGTTTCACGCCAATAATTCTGACCGAAGGGAGAAAGATCACGAGGGAAAAAGGTGGCGAACAAGTCACGCCACCTACATACCACGGAAATAACAATCTAGGAAACGAAACATTGCGATATCATGGCTTTCCCACTTTCCCATCATGCTACCTAATATAACAACTGGTATCCTTTTCATCTCCATTGACTCCCCCAACTAGCCATAAAACGCCAAGAACTACCCCCCATACAACAACTAACACACGAAATGGAACACCGCCGCCTATCACGGCGTAACAGCAGAGTTGCAACCATCCTCGAGAGCACCGACGACCTTCGCGATATAGAGACGCATGCCGTCGACTGGAAGCTTCCAATCACCCTCCATGAACACTTTGTCACGACCGCAGAGTGTCATTCCCCAATTGAAGAGACTCACGAGTGTCACTCTCCGTCGCCCTTGTTGCATGAAATCGTCCGAGAGACGCCTCAAGCTATCTCATCATCTGGCATGGTGCACGTTTCACGGCCTGCCGAAGCCCAGATGCCCCATTGTGTACATTGTATGCATTATGCAAGAGGAACCCCACTCAATGAGATAGAGAGCCCACCGATCTCATGCACAAAGAATCGAGATGACTGCTGCATACCCTCCGAATCACTCCAACGAGAGACTCCTATCATTTCAGTAGCTCATCCTCGCCGCCACCACCACTCAACATGCGAGGCGGTGGGATACATACCTCCTCCGTGGGACTCGTGGAAGTCCGAAAGTCCGATCAGTGAGTTAGCCATCCATCGACCCTTATCACTTGAGATGCTATTGATTTGAGATTATTTCGTTAAGCTTATGGCTCTGACTAACTTTTCATATCAGATTCTCTCGCTTCTTCTCTTCCAAATGCAAACTCGCCCTCGCCGTTCACAGCCGCACTCTCGTCCCTGCAGCGCTCGGAAAGCGCTGACGAGGCCACGTCAGAAGGAACTTCAAAGGACTGAACTCGAGCTTCTATGATAGTGTGTCGTGATGTCGTGTCGAGGCGACAAAGGAAAAAAGTGCCGAATTAATTTCCTCCGGGAAATCTAGCGCTCATGATTGCAGGAGCAACATGACCATAGAGAGGGAAATAGAGAGCCGCTTAGATAGAAAGCAGTCTTAGAACTTTTCCTATGTTCTGTCCTCTTAGAATTTCGTAGAATCGTTAATTTGCTGACCGGCAAACTGTTTCAAAAGAGCGCAGTCGCCGCAATGGACAAGCTTCTCCAGCGCAGCGACGCGTAGCCTCAGGAAGTCGATTTCTTTGTTTCGAGCTTCGCCATCGACCTTGGCCTGCTTGACATATCTCATTGCTTCATTGATGACGTCTGCCTTCCGAGCCTTGCCCGGGGCATCGGAGGTACCCTCGCCGGCCTGGCGAATCGAGGTTAGTGCTTGATCTAGCTGGGTGATCTTCGTATTTAGATTCTCCCGGTACCTGCGTTCGATGACAGAATGGGAAACCTTGGCTGAAGGCTTGGCTTTGGACTGGGATTTTACATCTTCGAGCTCTGCCTCTGGCTCCGTGGCTGGGATGCCAGAAGAGCTGCGTCTCCTCTTTCTTGGGAACTGTTCGTCGGAAGGGGTTGAAGGAGTCGAGCGACTGTTGGGCTGGCCGTTGGGCTTGGCGCTGTCGGCGTTTGCTAGTGCCAGGGAAGATGAACAGCGAGAGACTTGCGTTTGGGAATAAGTAGGAGATGAAGAAGCCGAGAGTTCTCTATTTCTATTTTGGCTTCCTCCCCTAGCGGGCTGAGGAGCGTTCCAAGTTTCATACTCCGTGATTCTAGCTAGGTCTACATGGCAGTTGGTTGAGTCTAGAGAACTGGTTGAATCATGACTTGGAGGCCCTTTCACATCGTTGTATTGAGGCAGAGAAGTGGGTGAGGCATCTACGGGCAATGGCACAGACTCAAAGAAACGTCGGTCGCCTGATGGATCTTCAGAATTCATCCAGCTTGTGTCGTCGAAGGGCATCGTGAAATATGACTCGTGGTCGGTGTCCACGAGGAGGGGACTGGCAGGATATTGCGGCTGGCTGTATGATGGGTTGTCAAGGTATGAGAAGTCCTATAAGCAAGAATGTCAGTAAGCAGGGGTGGTAAGATTGTCGGCGAGGGAGGAAACAGCTTACGGGACTGGATGGATTGTCCTTGCTGCAATCGTAGGGGACGCCGTTCATATCGGTCTCTGTGGCAGAGAAAGGCATGACTTAGGCAGTATGCCCTAGAATGTGAATTGACGGGGTCTGTGATGATGAGCGTATGAACTTCAGGCTGTGGTGTCGAGGGTGAATGGGGTGAAGGTTGGAGTTGGAGGGGGTGGAGGTGGAGATGGAGATGGAAAAGAAGGAGACGCTTTCAGGTGGAGGTAGTGAAGAGTAGCAACAATTGGTGAAGATAAGAGTAGAAGAGGAGAAGAGTATTGTAGTATTGTAGAAGACCAGAGATTGATGTGGAAGTTGAATTGGAACTTGATTATTGTCGTCGCGGAGGAACGCGTAGAGGGTGCGCGGGGTTTGACGAAAATTGACCGACAGGGGCTGGCAAGGCAAGCTTCCTACGTCAGGTGAGTGTCAGGGTCCAACGCCTAACGGCGGCCCCCCCTTATCTTGCTGATCCTTAAACCAGGACCCTTCCATGGATGCTTCTTCTCTTTCCCCTCTCCATCTCCTTCACCACTCGGACTCATCCCCGACCATCGAGACAAAAATACCATGCTCACCTAATCAATCGGTGCGGAGCAACGAACGCTGATATGGTCTTGCCCTTCTGGATCATAACAGCATTTGATTTGTACTATTCTATGGCTCCCTCGAAGACACATCAGCATCGCAACTTGAGGCTTTACCTGCCCTGCATGGCGCAAACTAAACATCTGACCAAGCAACAACACACGGATCTACTGGCGACCCTGATAGAACGCTGTTGCTTCGTCTTCGCTTTGAACTCCGTGCCCAGTGTGTACCAATGAATCCCTGTTCTGAATTATCTCGTGCAGCTGGTGCATAAGACTCTCCACCTTCTGCTCCAGCTTCTCAAGACTCTCTTCTAGCGGCAATTGATGCTTGAGCTTGGGCTTGGGCTCTTCTTGTGTCCTCTCATCATGATGCTCATGATGTCTCGAGCCCTCATTGTGCGTCATTCCCTGGCTATGGTGCGTCAAAGGCTCTCGTTTCTTCACAATGTGTTGTACCAGTGTTTCGACCAGTTGCTCCAGCCTCACAAGACTCTCTACCATCGGTTCGATGCGTCTCTGCATGTCTCGAACATAAGAACGATGTTGGAAGGGCGCCCTGCAATTGCACTGATGGACTTTGCAGCGATGGAGCTTTAGGTCTAACAAGAATGGTTAGTAGCCCGGTCTTACAATTAACCAACAACCAAATGAAAGGAAGGATGTGATGTACCTTTACGATCATCCGCAGCGGCATCCTCTTGGTTCTCGAACCGACCATAGCGGCTGTCCCACACAGGTCCATCCCAGGATTTGAGAATGTCTTCCTTCTCCGACTCATGGTTTGGCTCCGTATAAATTGTTTGCTGTAATGGCGCCACCCGATTTGTTTCCGATTTCTTGGGCTGCTCCAGGGTGTTGTTGCCATTGTGATGGTACTGTTCGAAGGTTTGAGCCATCATATTGAATGTTAAAGGGGCTGTAAAGGTAGGAATTGTAGGTTTGAAAAGTCAGTGTAATGATTAAAAACATAAGTCAAGGTAATGAAGCTGTTATGTAGCATGTTTGTAATTCTACGTACTATCGAATTTGACAATGCCGTGATTGCCTTTTTGACTGGTCACAAACACGTGTGAGGCAGCATCGGAGATTTGAAGCCATTTTCCGTACGTGGTTTCCTCGCCACTATCAGGGTCCGAGGGTGAATCGAGATGTGGATTGGTGGCTGGCAGCTCATCGTCGATCTGGCAGTCATCAGGGTCCACAAATTTCGATATGTGGGGTGACTCTCACACCAGACTGGACCCTGAAAACGCCGTAACGCGGATCTACCTCCGACTGATCTGACCAACTCGGGTATGCTAGGAGAGCTTGGTGTTGGCGTGGGATAATCATTGATCCTGATTGCGCACCCGTTCAGCCTCGCCGGCTGTAGCCAATCCTCGTCGTGGTCGTTACTGTCGCACTTTATGCCTGCAACTGCGTCCCAACGAGTACGCTTTTGCACCTATTACATGGGTACTTTGCTATAGGAAGAACGGAACTTACGCTGAACCCTTAAGGCAACAACATGTCTGAAGTCAGCAATTTTCCAACTTTCACTTCGCTCATCCTTACTTCGCGGTGAGAAGTTCCTACCCATTTTGGAGATAGATATGCTATCGTCCTTAGAAGTGTTGGTATCATGCCAGGATTCGAGACTCAATCTCGCATGATTTAAAAATTAGTCCATTATCTTGTAATCTGATGCATACTTGGGCTTTCAAACCCTGATCTATGGAAACAATACCAGCTACCCTGGGTATCCTACAAGCAAAAGTCCCATCGCATGCAAGAAAGGAAAGTCACAGCCTCAAAATTTCTCTGTAGGAATCCAATATCTGTTTTTGACTGTTTAATGGCCGTTGACCACCTCCCCGTTAGTATTTGCGCCCTTTCACTTGCCCTTCGACAACGCCTGGCTCTGATTCGATCCCATCTGCGCAAGCCAGCTAGGCGGTGCAATGCCGGTCTGCTCATTGATTGTCGACAAAAGAGGAGGAAGACTCTGCATGATGTTTCGGATCGCGCCTGTGCCATCGTTCGACGACCCAGCACCTTCGCCAGTATTCCACACGGTGATCTTGGGTTGCAGGCCATTGATTGCGGCAGCGTTCGCCTTGGCCAGCTTCTCGTATGTGTTGTCTTGGAGCATCATATATTGGAGGAGTCTGCAAGACGTCAGGCTAAATCCCTTCGGATAAGCTTGCTCAGGGGCTACATACCCTTGTGGTCCACCAAGTACATCAGACATGTGGCCATACGCCTTGGCCATCTCGGTCATGGCCTCAGCCTCCTTCTTCTTGGCGAAGAATGCGGCTTCGGCCTTCGCTGTCACAGCTTCGGCTTTCTTCTTTTCGGCGTACAGTGAGGCCTCTGCTTCTTTGGCAACGCGGTAGTCTGGATCTGGGGTCAGAATCTGCGCTGTCTAGGTACGGCGAGAACTTACAAGATGCCTCCGCATCCTGTCTCTGCCTATACAAAACACCCTCAGCGTTCTTTGTATCGGTGAACAGCTTGGCTTCAGCGTCTTGCTGTGTCTTATAACGCATGCCGTCGGCTCCTTTAGTTTCAGCATAGAGCTTAGCCTCAGCAGCTTGCTGGGCCGATTCTTTCTTGATGGTTGCTTGCACAAGATCAGTCGCTCTCATCCTCTCCAGCTCCTATTGAAACCGTTAGTACAAGGAAAACTTTGCGGAGAGCTGGACCTGGACCCACCTTCTCAGCACGTTTGAGCTCGACTTCGCGTTGCAACTCAGCATCTTTAGCTTCTGCTTGACGAGTAGCATTGATCTTGGCCAGGTTAATACCCATGTTCAACTTGGTTTGGGTGGTTGTTAGCTCAGCATCAGCGGTAGCCTTCTCCGATTTGCGTTTGGTTTCGAGCACAGCAGTCTCTGCATCGATCTTGCTGATTTCTTGTTTTGTCTTTCCACGCTTCTCTGCCTCTCCGATCTCTCCCATCATGCAAGCATTGGCGACATCGACTTTGGCCTGATTCGACGCTCCTTCATGGGCCTTGCGACTGAGGAATTTGAAATATTCAGAACCCGCGGTATCTTGCAACTCCTTGACGTTGGCATTGTAGATGCGAAGACCAAATTGGTCTAACTCCGCCTGCACGTTCTCGATGACCTTGTTCTTGAAGAGCTGACGCTCCTTGAAGATCTCTTCCATGGTCATACCGGAGACAATAACGCGGGTTTCACCCTCGATAATCCCCTTGACAATATCCTGGACATGGTTACGACCCGTGGCAGCCTGTCGCTTTGTGTCACGCTCATCGGGGCGGCCTGTAAGAATTTTGGCATACTTGATGAGCTTGTCATGTTCATCTTCGGGTCCGATCGTGAACACAGCGGGCAGTGAGAACTGAAGTTTCTCAATGGTCATAGCCTGGAGGGTGATCTCGAAGTCGAAGGGGCTGATGGAGATGGTGCTGTACTTTTGCCATGGGTACACGTAAGCCTTCCTCACGATCTTGAGGTCTTCAATCCCTCCGCCGGTGATGACGAGGTACGAATTTGCGTCCGAAACGTGATAACCCATTGTGAATGGCGGTCAGTGGTAGCTTATCGAAGTTTATTGTGTGACGTTCAACACTGAAAGAATGGTAAAGACCCTACTTCAGCCACTTGAGTAGATGTTGAGGACGGTGAATGATGCTTTCAGAGGAATGAAGGCTTGAATTAAATGAGCGAGTGAAGAGTTGATCGTGAGTGAACCATCTAAGAATGAGATGTGGTGATGAAGAAGATGAGAGAAGTCAAGACCGCAGGTTGTGTTAACAAGCGGAAGGGACGCTTGTCTTTGAGCAAAATTGCGGGAGTACCTCACCGACTTGAAACTTGTGACTTAGATATAAGAAATAAATCACCCTAAACCCTCGCTCGGCTCCACAAGGCACCATGGGGCTGTGTAGGGCAGCCATCCTATGACCAAATAATCACGAGGTTATACCAAATATTGGGGCTTGGGAGAGTTAAAATTCGGTGGGTTGATGGCCCACCTGCAGCCTCGAATTTACTGTAAGACATCCTTAGCGGATATTGCGTGCATGAGGTACCTTGCATAGCCCATGGCCACAAGGCTGAGGTTTTGATAATGAATACCACATTGACCGAAAGCTTTGCGTGACATGATAAGGCTTTAAAGCCAAGCCGCAGTGATGGCAGTAAAGTAAGGAAGGGGGATTACCTAGGCTGAGCCTCGTTTTCAAACTCTGGTACAAAGACTCAGCTGACGAGGCATTTCTGTGGGCTGTATTTCTCAGTCTCTCATTGAACAAAGAATATGCTCAATCCCGATCACATATGCACCTGATCCTTTTCGCAAACATCTTGATGGAAAAAATCGGGTCATTTTCCAAGACCACGAGACCCTGAATTACTTCACTCTTTCTCAGCGTGGTCAAACCCAGTTGGATCTTTGTGTTTTATCACAACGTAACCGTCCTTCCTGCCTGGGGTCGATGCTTTCCTCTACAAGCATCCTTCCTTCCTTTCTCAAAAATCCCTCACACTTTTGTAAAACATGACGAAAAATACTGGCCTATCGCCTGGTGACCTACCTTCCTATTCCGAAAGCATCTCTTTCCCCTCCACCTCATCCGGATTTCTTCCTCGGAATCTCGCCAACGCTCGCACGACACTCATCTCCTCACTCCTCACACAACACATCTCGCCGCACCTCCACACCACAGTGCTCTCCGGTCTCTCGAGTTCAACCCTCCTAGTCATCCCTTCGAATGTATCATCCTTGCAGCCACCCTCAGATAATGGCTCCAAGGACGTCTCAGGCCAAGAAAATGCATTCCCAGGCGAAACAATCATCGGTTTCCCCAGCGCCGAAAACCTGTCCCTAATTCGTCTCCGCGGCCAGGAAAACAGCCTAGAATTCTGGCGCCAGCCAGCCGTGATTCGCGAATTGGAGGAACAGCTGCGCATGCAATTACGGCGGGAGGGTCACCATTTCATTGGCGATGAAATGGAGAATCCGAAAGCAGGTTCAACTGGTGCAAAGTCTGCGGGCTTCTTCAGAAAAAAGGCTCCTAGTGCGGAGTGGAAGACTCCAACCGTTGAGCCGCTAGGAGATGGGGAAGTCAGAACTGGGATCGCGCTTATGGATGTTAGTTTGAGGATTGAAAATGAGATGGGGCTGTATGAGACGAGGACGGGGAAGGCTGTTGTTGTTAAGGTTGATGTTGGGGGTTGAAGAGCGGCTTCTTCTTGATTGCAATATGAGACGTCATGCACTGTGATAAACTCGGAACAGCGATTCTCTACACCAATGATGAGACGGCGACGGAGAGAAACGGTCTGCCCAACGCAGCTTTGGCGCAAAGCGTAAATGGTTGGGAGGAGAAATGTACACAGGTCATTTCGACTTGGCTTGCTGTAGATAGATGTTAGTCACATTGTCTCCGTACGCCACTCTTTCGTTTACATTTCTGGGCAAGGGAGTGGGAGATGGTGCGAGGATTGATGAAGTGAGGTTGAATTTCCTATGGGACAAGGCTACGGTGGTATGCCTTGCTATGAAAAATCACTCAGCCTTGCCTATGACAAGCGCCTTACGCCTCGCTAAACAATATCACTGAACTAAAGTGCATTTTCAGCCTTGTAGCCGTATCTCTTCGTACCAATAACCAATCACATATTTCCCCCCTAATAGCCTCTTAGCTGCTGCCTCAACGCCATAACCTGTGCCCTATCCGCCGGCGGCAATGCATCAATCTGCTGCGGTGATAGAGCCATAACCTGCTTGATTAGATCCTCCGGGTTCTGCCCTTGCTGAGGCGGTGGTTGCTGCACTGGCGGCGGCTGATATGGCTGATTGTGCACGGGCGGCGTAGGGGCGTGCATTTGACTGGGTTGAGGGTATGGAGGGTAAGTCTGTGGAGGTGGAGCCTGGTAAGCTGGAGCCGGTCGAGGAGGAACGGGCTGCGATGGTGGCTGAGTGGGTTGTTGGGCTTGCTCGACGACTGAGCCGAGGACTGAGGTGTCGACTAGTCCCATGAGGAGGAGGGCTTGGAAGATGGCGTAGGAGAGTTGAGGCGCTTGTTTGAGGAGCTCGGTAGCTTTTGCTGGGTCGCCCATTACTAGGACCTTCATCTGTGAGAGGATATCGAGAAGTTGGGCTGGCGGGAGGGTGGAGAGGGTTTTGGAAATGGCGTCTGGGCAGGTGATGTTTGGCGGAAGGTCTGTACCTGGAGGTAGAGGCGGTAGACCTCCGACTAGAGGCAGTTGGTAGCCATTAGGCGGTTGGGCTGGTGGTTGCTGTTGTGCATTGTATCCTGTCGGAGCTACATCGTCTTTGCCTCCAACGTGTGAGAAGTCCACGCGTAGCTCGCGACCCATGATTTCGTAGTTGTTGAGATTCCGGACTGCTGATGAGGCAGAATCTGTGTCTATGAATTCTGCGAAGCCGAAACCTTTTGGTCGGCCGGTTTCATTGTCATAGACGAGTCGGAAGTTTAGCACTTGACCTGCTGTACTGAAGATGTGGACGATTTGTTCTTCGGTGAGGCCTGGATGGTGTTAATGTTGAACGGATGAGGAGGTGAAGGTTGCTTCTACCATAAGGGATGTTCCCTGGGAGCGGTCAGTGAGGGCTGGTAGGGAAAATTCACTTTCGGAGGTACGATACCTATAAACACTACTCTCCCAGCCTTGTCTGACATTTTGATGAGACCTGTCCCTTGTTTATATTGGCTCTTCTCTCAGAATGTTAATAACAATGCGATTACTTTTGGGGTTGTAAAATGGCTTTCACGTAAGTACAGATACAGGGACTTTTGAAGATGACTGTAAATTGAACTGAATATCTCCAGCATCTGAAAGCGCTCAGACGCTAGACGGCAGCTAGTCCTTAGAACTATGGAATAACCAAATCTCCGGACGTCCGAAATGCTCTAAAGATTCTTGGCACTCGACAGGACTTTCCTCAGCAAGCAATCAACACCCGCTGGAGCACTTCCTTTCCAGTCAGACACTCGGCCTCTTCGAAGGCCTCTAACGACTTTCAAGATGGGACAAGATCCCAGAGAAATGTTCCGGAAGCTCCAGCAGACCCTCGGCTCAGCCCAGAAAAAAGCAGGAGGAGGTCTACCAGGCGGGCCTCGGAATTTCTTCGGTGGAGCTGCTGGGCTTTTACTGCTGGGTACTGGCGTGGTGGTGGCAAACAATGCTCTGTTCAACGGTATATTACTACCTACTACGATATGTTCAAGGCCTGTAGCTGACATCTCCCAGTGGATGGTGGTCATCGAGCCATCAAATACACAAGGATAGGCGGCGTGCAGAAAGAGATATACAATGAAGGTACAACCTTCCACTGGACTCATGCACAACTATAGATACTCATTTGGCATAGGAACACACTTCAAAATCCCCTGGTTCGAAACCCCCATAACTTACGACGTTCGCGCCAAACCTCGCAACGTCGCCTCCCTCACCGGAACCAAAGATCTCCAAATGGTCAACATAACCTGCCGTGTCCTCTCCCGCCCAGCTGTCAATGCTCTTCCCACAATCTACCGCACCCTTGGTACCGACTACGATGAGCGAGTTCTCCCTTCCATCGTCAACGAAGTCCTGAAGAGCGTGGTTGCTCAGTTCAATGCCAGCCAGCTTATCACACAGCGTGAGAATGTTGCAAGATTAGTTCGCGAGAATTTGTCGAGGCGAGCATCGAGATTCAATATCATGCTCGATGATGTTTCTCTGACCGTGCGCTTCCTATTTCCCCCCCAGCAGATGCTTCTTTACTAAGTCTACATCTAGCACCTCGCCTTCTCCCCCGAATTCACCGCCGCAGTAGAAGCCAAACAGGTAGCCCAACAAGAAGCCCAACGCGCCGCCTTTGTCGTCGACAAAGCCCGCCAAGAAAAACAAGCCACGGTCGTTCGCGCCCAAGGTGAAGCCCGCTCCGCCGAACTCATCGGAGATGCAATCAAGAAGAGCAGGAGTTATGTGGACCTCAGAAGGATTGAGAATGCAAGGAATATTGCGACGATTCTGCAAGAGGCGGGCGGGAAGAATAAGTTGTATCTTGATGCTAATGGGTTGGGGCTGAATGTTACGGAGGCTTATGAGGAGAAGAAACCACATTAGTGAGAGGTGTGGAAGGGGAGGGGTAGGTGGAGAGGGAGTGTGGTGGGGAGAGAAAATGGGATTGAGGTTGACTACTCTACTTCTGAGCGAGGCGCAAGCTCGATGTATCACATATGCTAGCATTGCGTGGATCCTAGTGTAAACAAGCCATTCTACAAGAATCTTCTCAACGTTGACACAACTTAAAAGAGCGACGGCGAGTTCATTTCATCAATTTCAAAGTGGCCGAGCAGCAATCAAATACGTAACATCATTCGTGACTTTTACAAATCCTATCCGTGGGCTATGCTTGCCGTAAATGCGTGGTATCGAACGCCAAACTTTTGTACTGTTCCTCCGTGCTCGTACAATTTACCTCTGAATCCAAAATCACATGCATTAATATGTGCCTAATTCATCACTGTCCCATCATCCTATTCGTCGCTTCGGAGTCAGCACTGCCTTTCTAAGATGTCCAACGAGTCGCGAGACATGTTCGAGGAGTGTACCTGAACCATGTCTCTCGACTCCAAATAAAGTATCAAATTGGAAGAACGAGCTCCGAAAAGACGTACCTAGTCTGCACATCAAAAATCTCATTCCTCCAGCCTCCGCCAACAGTCGCATCATCCACCCTCTCCGCCGCCTGCCTGGCCTCTTCTTCATACAACTTCACAATACTACCAGGCGCATACACGCCATTGAAGACACCCTTGCTGGGTGTCACTCCAACAGCCGTATACACATCCGGATCCTCTGCAGGCGTAAGCCTCGTGATAACAGCTTTGATAAACGTGCGAATGTCTTGAGGATCCGAGATACGTGTAGCGCGCAATCGTTCGCGGGCGAAAAGTAATTCGCGATTAGCGGCGTGTATACCATCTGCGATTGCGGCGGCCATTTGTCTCTGCATGACTCTGCGGATAACAGGCTTGACGATAGGTTTGATGAGCCAGGCTAACCAGGAAAATTTGCTCTTGCGGAGCTGGTATTGGATTTTGTGGATGTGGACACGGACGGCTTTGAGGGTGAGGATCTTCTCGAGCTTTTCCTTCCCGATTTCGATGTCCAGGGCTATGTCTATGCCGCGCTCGTCGAGATGGAAGGAGACTATACCTTCGTCCGCGAGGCGGAAAATCCCACTGTGGGCGCGTAGCCAGAAGCCGACTTCATCGGCGCGGACGGAGAGGCCGTTGATGGCGACGGTGATGAGATTGGTTGTTGAGGTGGTGGTACGGAGGGTGTGGGCTTTGCGGATTTCGAGGTCGTTGTAGGTTTGGACGAGGAGCTTGTAGGGTAGGAAGGAGGTTTGGTTTATGGTGCGGCCGGGTTCGATAATCAAATTCTCGAGGAGAAGGTCGATTTCTGGGACGG
Organism: Lepraria neglecta; assembly: GCA_033220425.1. Taxonomy (NCBI): domain Eukaryota; kingdom Fungi; phylum Ascomycota; class Lecanoromycetes; order Lecanorales; family Stereocaulaceae; genus Lepraria; species Lepraria neglecta. The sequence goes on along the minus strand of CM065648.1, from coordinate 3,403,652 downwards.
AAATTTCGAGGCGGGGAATAGGTATGTATTGGATGGCTTGGATGAGGAGGGGGATGAAGACTTGGAATGAATCTTCAATCAATTCTTTGTTTGTGTTAGCGTGAAGAGGAGAGAGGATGTGAAAGATCCTGGTAGATGTTGTGATGAGCTTAGAGACATCCTCGTCTGCGAGGACGGAGTTGAAGGTCGTTTGCACTTGTTCTAGGGCTTCATTGATGTCCTTGCGGAGGGTAGAATCTGTGTCGACTTCTTTAGCCTTTTCGCGAAGTTCTTGAATCTTTTTGTCTAGCGATTCCATGAAGTCGGTATCGGTCAAGAGCTTTTGCACTGAATCTCCAACATCCATCATCAGGTTCTCGAACTCGGGGTCTTTCTGCGAGTGTTCCATGACCTTATTTATTTTTTCCTCGAGCAATTTCCATTGTTCACGGTCGCCGAATGAACTAAGAAGCGACCATCCATTCCTCACAGCTCTGTCAAGTTCTGGGTTGGTATTCACGTCGTCTTGTGCAGTAGTGATGGTCTCGTCCGCAGCCCGAGAGTATGCCAGAGCGTAACGCTTGATCAAGAGCCCGATGGTCGATACTGAGTCTGAGTAGTCGTTTCGCTTTCGTAGTTTCATGACAGCTTCCTTTAGACGATATAGCAAAGTCTCCTTTTGTTCACCTGTCACATTTTCCTTCAAGCTCGAGACCGCATCTTGTCCAGTCTTGACCAACCCATTACCCACGACCTTCGATACATCCGCTACCCCATTCCCAAGGTCATTTGCTGTAGGTGGAGGCCCCTCCTCAGACCCAGGCTCTTTTATGGTTTTGGTCTCTTGCCCAGAAGGCTCCAGCTTCTTTCCGGCCTCTTCTGCAACTCCTGATAGAGAGTAGGCGGTGTCTGCGAAGACTTGACGACCAATTGTGCCCATATCCCCCAAGAATATCCTGAAATCAGAGTTCGTAAGGAGGAGGCTGCCGACAGTGCGTAGGCTTTCATAAGCTGCGGATTTGTTAGTCCAAAGCTATACTTTCAGTGCTGTGAATAGCTTACCAGCAGTAGCATCTGCCTTCGACTTGATATTCTTGGCAGATTTAGCGATGTCTTCAGTGTCCAACGAGATCCTCGCCTTGGTCAGAAACCAAATGAAATCCTGTATCTCGTCATTCTCGTTCTTGTGCCTCAATGCTTCAATGAATTGTGATAGCCATTGCTTGGTAAATTTCAGTAAAAGTCGGCCAGAATCACTAAGATCTGGATTGTCTGGGTTCAAGACGTCCGATGCCAGGAGGGTACGAAGGTTAATGATGAGCTGCTCAGTAGAGGGCATGAAGCCTTGACCCAAAGCCCGAATCATCTGGTAACTGTGCATCTTTTGATGCAGAGACCTCTGCAGACCCGTATCGTCCGCATACTGAGGAAGTAGGGCTTCTGTGTCCTCGCCATTGGACTTGCGGAAACTTAACCAGGAAGACATATTGGCCGGGTATTTACTGAAACAGGACTCTTGGCGGTGCTCCTCGGCCGCAGGAATTTGGGGGAAAAGATAGGCTGTTGACTGAAGGGTGCGAACGATGGATTAGATTACGATATTGACATGAGGCAAAACGAGCAGTAACACAGAGAAGAATCGACGTGAATTGGAGAGTTTGGTGATGCGTGAGGTCGTTGGAAGCTCCGCCTGGAATCCCCAATTCACGTCATTGAAGGAACAAGGTTGTCTCCCGGAGCTAAGGCGGCTAGTCGTCGATCAGTTGATGTTTTTCCTATTGTTTGGTCGTGTGTCTCGAGAAAGTATAACTCAATTCACCGACATAACACGGATAATATTTACCTTTCTCTGGTTCATTACCCCACAACGATGACATGTATATAGGCTAGATTGCCTATTGTTTATGCGCGTTCACCGCCGGGAAATCTCGGAACCATTCTCAGCCCGTGCTGACGGTCACCGAGTACCGGAGATAGATCGACCTGATCCGGCGGGTTCTCAACAAATAATGTCAACGTAATATAATAAATAACACCTGTCGTCCGGAGGATAGGGCCAATGCAGACGCTCAGGACGTACAGTCTCCATCGTATAAAGCTCCCCCAAGTATTGCAAAAACAGACAACAATTCCAATCGGTGCTAAATCTAGCCAAAGATTCGTCCATTCTCGAACAGCCATGACTGCAGCTCACCCACCGCCAGCCACTGGCGACTACGATACATCTCATTCCACAGCAGTGCGCCGGTATAACCACACATACGGGCTCGTTCCGCCCGCCGTCGAATCGCTTGACGTTCAACTCTCAAGATGTCTGAAGCAGATAGGACGAAGACCTCAGAGTATCGACAAGTACCTCTATCTTAGTGGTCTACGAAATACCAATATTCACCTCTTCTACCGCCTGGTAACTCAACACCTCAAGAATATGGCTCCTCTCATATATACGCCGACAGTGGGTGAAGCCTGCTTGCAATGGTCACATAACTACGTCCAACCAGAGGGCCTCTACATATCCTACGCTGATCGAGGACACATTGCCTCCGTATTGCAAAATTGGCCGCAGTCAAACGTCGAGATCACTGTGGTCACAGATGGATCGAGAATATTAGGACTTGGAGATCTAGGCATCAATGGCATGGGCATACCAGTGGGGAAGCTTGCTCTCTACATAGCTTGTGCGGGAATACGACCTGAAGCTACACTACCGCTTACGCTTGACCTGGGAACTGGGAACAAAGAGCTAAGAGAAGACCCGCTGTATATGGGAAGCAAAAGAGACAAGGTCTCAGCTCAGGAGGAGGCAGATTTCTTGGATGAATTGATGGTGGCGTTGACAGAAAAATGGCCGGGCATTGTCATCCAATTTGAGGACTTCAAGAACCCTTTCCCAGCCCTGGAGAGATACGGTGGAAAATACACCTGCTTTAACGACGATATCCAAGGCACTGGGGCTGTGGTTCTCGGAGGCATTGTCAGTGCCGTGAAGCAATCAGGTGTGGCAGTCAAGGACCAAAAAGCAGTATTCCTTGGAGCCGGAAGCGCAGGTGTTGGAGTTGCCAAGCAGATCGTGGAATACTTCATGCGAGAAGGGTTGACAGAGGATGAAGCACGCCGATGCTTCTGGCTTGTTGACACCAAAGGTCTCGTCACGAACGACCGAGGGGATAAGCTTGCAGAACACAAAGTGTACTTCTCTCGCGATGACAACGAGGGGAAGCAATACAAAACTCTCGAGGAGGTGGTGGAGCACGTGAAACCCACGATACTCATGGGATTGTCCACGATAGGCGGCGCGTTCACCCCAGACATGCTGACGAAAATGGGCCAATGGCACAAGCGTCCGATTATCTTCCCATTGTCAAACCCTTCGGCCAATTCCGAATGCACCTTTGAAGATGCTATCAAGTATACCAAAGGCAGATGTTTGTTTGCAAGCGGAAGCCCATTTGATTCAATCGAGCACGATGGCAAGCTTGAAACCCCCGGACAAGGTGCGCAATGTCCCTGTTACTTTCCGATTTTATGGTATTAGACAACATGCTGACCAAGCTATGACAGGCAACAACATGTACGTCTTCCCCGGCATCGGTCTCGGCACCATCCTCTCCAAAGCAACAACAGTAACGCAATCCATGATCTATGCCTCCGCTACCTCGCTCAGCACCTCCCTCACTCCTACGGAAGTCGACCAAGGCTGGCTGTACCCCGAAATCGCCCGCATAAGAGACGTCAGTGTCGTTGTTGCTATGGGCGTCATTCGAGCTGCGCAGGAAGCGGGCGTGGATCGCGAACAAAGCATTAAGGGTATGGGCGATGAAGAGCTGGAGAAATGGGTGAGGAGCAAGATGTATGATCCGGCTGTTGAGACGAAGAGAGTTGAGGAGGAGGTGCAGGAGTTCATGAACGGCGTGCATGAGGTGAAGGGTGGGAGGGGTTCCCACTTGTAAGGAGAACATCGAGGCTTGCTCCTCTTCACATACTCTTTGTGAATACCCATTGAGCGCGTATAGAATGTCTAAGGTATTGTCTACTTATGGCTTAAGTCTGGAGGGCAAGGACTGGCTGGTTGGCGTTGGCTAGAAAAAGGTCGAAGACGACATCTTGCTTGAGCAGGGAAAGGACGAAGCCGACATTTTCAACACTTTTTATTGGGCTTTGATCGTGGGAGCAAACGATATCATGGCGCCCAAGCTTTTGCTCTTCAAGCTTTTGCAATTTTTGAGACCTTGTCGTCTCTTACGACTATCACATATCGGATAGACAACATTCAAAGACATGAATGGAAAATGATTGTGTGTGCAGTACATGTGCGACTCTTCGCAGGCGAAAATTCTTTATGCCATCCAGTTTCCTTCACTCAGCATTCTGTGCTCGGCTGACAGCTTGCATCGATACAAGCGCCTGTATCAAGCAAGGGTCTACAGCTGCTATAGTTGTCTTTATACATTTCAAGAGGTTGTACAAGGATGTATGTCATTGCACAGTGTATTATCCTAGCACCGTCTGTATGCTGCCAGCGTTGAAGGTATTTGTCGGGTTTCAAGAAAATGGATTATGGCCTCAGCGCTCTCAGGGCCTAGCATTCTCTGATGGTCTTTTCAAATGTGTCACCGTTGTCGAATTCATCGAAGGAAAAAGGATCATGCGGAAAGCTTGAAATCCAAAAGCTGAACCCAGTCCTCATAAGCGTTAAGTGTTGTGTTGGTTCCAATGTTAGCTAATCGCTGCGCATTGAATATAAGGAAGCAAAAGCAGGCAAGCTGTTATATTCGCAGTGGAGATATCATAAATAATGTACACGGATTATAAGTGTAAAATACTGGTCTCTTGTGTGGAAAGGTGTATTAGCGTACTACAAGCCAAAGAACGTCAAGCCCCTGTGGCACTCCTGTAATCACTAATCCACCAAAGATGAAGTAACTGGACAACGAAGATCCCGGACTCTTAGTTAGTATAACGATCATGATCAATGATTCCAAGATGCGAATTCGCATAGCGTGTGCTGAACGCTGCCGCGGAGATAAGATGTGTGGCGGTGGAGTTCGAGTCGTTGCCACTATACATGGAATTTTCTTCCATAAGAAACTCTCTAGGGTAGGCTGAAGATAGGTCATATGGCTTGATAGTTGGAGGCATGCTACTTTTTGTAGTAATCCAATTACCAAAAGCAAACGAAGCAGTGTGACCCTTTGCTCTATCGCCGGCGTATTGGAAGTGCACAAGTTGCGTCAAACCATAGGCCTTGAAACAAGGAACCTTAGATGGGATTGTCGAACCCAAATAAGACAGCGTCTCGTACTGATGGCGTATCCAAGGCCCGCGACATCGTTAAATCCTTGCATTGCCGTGCTGCTCACTAGAAACAGCCTTTTCTTCGATGATGGGGCTCCTTGGCGTGTCTTTGCCACGGTCTTGCTTCTGATCAATCTTCGCTTGCCACCTCCGTGCTCGCTGCCCTGAATAACATCTCCAAATCCAATGTGTCAAGGCGCTCACAGTAAGTGCCAATGTTACTGAGACGGGTAGGAATGTCTTTACATTCCGGATATCTAGCGTTGCCAGAGGTGCCCAGGATCCGAGCACTATTCCCAGTACGAGCAAGCGATCCTGGTGCGTGTCGTTCCTATTGAGCTGATGGAAAGCCAAGGCTGCAAATGCGTAGATCATAGATGCGGCCGTGAACACAGCTGGCGAAGGGTCTCGAAGAAAGCCCGGCGATTGACAATGCTTGCACAATGGGACCAGGGAGGGTAGCTATACAACAGTTCGTCAGAGGGACTTCTTCTTTAGAGGGAAAGATACCATTGCTCTCGTTACCTTGAGTTGCTTCGACTGCGGATGGGCAGGATCATACTGGCTAACCACAAGAGCACTGACGGTCTGCAAAGACACAAGGAGGAATGACCAGCTGAGAGAAATGGCATCCAACTCCATGATCGCTATGCAGTAAAGGTCACTATGACAAAAAAAATAAAGTGAGGGCAGCAAACCGCTAGTCTTCTGGTCTGAATTGCTTCAGAGTCAGTTCCATTGAGTGCTGCCAAGGCCAGGAGCGCAGCGTCAAGACCCTACGAACTATGTCTATGCCTATGTCCGGTCGAGGTTGTAGGGTTTCGTTTACTGGCGGCAGTCCATTGATCTTAAGTTAGAATGTACGAGGAAGGAACAACGCACCTTGGGTTGGACGATAAAGGAGCTGCGTCTATACGTAAGGCGGGGCTGTTCCGAGAGAGTGGTACACCTGCATTATTTAGGACGCAAGAAACTTCACCTTCATGCCTAATCTTACTAATAATGAAACATCACAAGCCATGCCACTTTGGGCTTGGATAGCCAGGTTCCTGCTGCAAGGTTCCTCTTCTGGGCTCCAGATTTTCTGGAGAGAATAATGAGAAATTGCCATTCCTTTCCAACCTTGGCCCAAGCAACCTTGGTCGAGACGATTGATAAAAGGCACTCCAGGGAAGCTGTAACCAGAATCAACCCTAGAACTTACCCTTTACCCTATAGTGACTCTGGGGCCTTGGGAAGGGTGTCTGCTAAGCCTGCATATGAGTGAGCTGGCATCCCGTCGCCCCACTTGTCAATCTACTGGCAGCGGTCGTTTTCGTCATGCATAAGACTCCAATGACAACTTTTTTTCCGACGTGCGGCGACCTTGCGAGGGGCTCGGGTACTTGTGCATGAAAGAAAAGCATAGAATGAAGCATCGCCTCTTCCTCTCCATACCTATTAGTCGTGCTGGTTGATAAATTGAGGCGGCCAATTGACGTCCTTGTAATACAAGTCAGACTGTCTTATATTCCCAATGTCTCCTACGCAAGAATTTTTCAAGTCTTGTCCCACCCACTTCTTGCCCCGTGTTTCCAAGCCTCTGCCTCAGACCCTGGATGCTACCTCTCTCCCAAGCATCTTTACATCTCTCAACTACAGATCAAATACCCGGTGGTCAAGGCTTTATCTGTTCTCGCACTGCTTCAGGATCTTCGAGAAGCCTTAGTGTTTAAAGTCTCCGCATTGATACGGTACGGCCGCCACATCATTCGAAGTTGACATTCACACTGATCGGATAGTAGCATTATCGGAGCTCCAGCATCGCTATCCTACGTTTACACTCTTGTCGTCCGAGTCACCCAAGCCGAACGCTAAGTTCCAATCGCAATCCCACAAACCATCTTAAAGTAAGAGCTGGACAATACAATGACGATCACTACATGGTGCATTGCTAAAACACCACTCAACCAGTTTTAGACCTGACGCTATACCACCCAAAAAAGGCTGGCTGACGCACCAGACCTCTACGGAGAGAAGGGCCGGTTATTGTCAAAAGACTCCATTCTGATAGGGATAATGTGCTTTGCAGAGACATCAACTCATCGCCGATCGTCGTCTTTGGAAAGCCTCTGCATCAGGACACATAATGAGCTCTCTATGGACCTACCATCAGACCCTAGTGAGGAATGCACCGCCGTGATCAACGTGTTAGGAAAAGCCTGCCTCTTCAACAGTCATACCGCTAGGGCCTCTTCCAGGTTCAAGCAGAATGGCCTTCATCTTATGGTGTCCAATATCTCTGGTCCGTTGGAATATGGCGCCCTTAACCAAGAAGTTCCGAAACCAAGGTTACGTGTCGTATTTGAGGAACGTGCAACGATAAGACAAACTGCTCTAAAATCTCTCACCCGCCAGCCACTAGATACCAGAGCGAACTCCTGTTCCTCAAGGTCTCGAAAGTCGGATGGCAAGAGTCTGGTGCCACTGGACACCCAGACCCCTTGGATTTCGTTAACCCAGCCTACGAGACTTGCCTTCAATACCCTGGGTATCTTCTCAAAGCATACTAAAGGTAGGAGTTCTTGTCCGGTGATGCACATATATCTTGAATGCCTCTGGAGTCTTGTCAATGTGCGGTATATCCGAAACACCACAGAGAAGATCATCTCTTGGATGTCCTTTTGCTTCGATCTAAATATTGTACCGGCCGAATTACGAAGTGGGAAAGAAGGGGCTTGGGCGGAAGGCTTTTTCAAACCCAAGGAGGGGGAGACCATGCCACTGCTGGAGGGTGTCCCGCACGGCCAGGCCTATAAGCACTCTGACTTCCCACCGATTATGACAGCCGAGTTGAAGGTTAGTGAAGGACGGACAAAGGATTTGCCATTATTGATCCAGCCTAGGATGGAAAGGATTACCTGGGCAGGGCAAGATGATGATGTTCGCACGGACCATGGGTCTACGCTTCCGCGTAAAGCGCTACAGCCGAGTGTAATACCACCATCCTCACGTCTATCGGAAATGGAGATTATTGATACTTTCATGGATCTAAGCATAGCAGAAGCCTGGAGGCTACACTCAAGCAAACCGAATGCTGCTATCTCCAGGACAATGGATATTTCGATGAAATCTAAATCCAGAAAGCAGCTGGGGTGGATTCAAGGCTTTAATGATAATCAACGGGTTGACCAAAGGCTCACCCGTATCGCTCAATCCAGGAATCGGGCGTTTTCTGCCAATTTCTTGCGATCATTGGCCTTCCTGTGTATGATTAGTCTTGCCACTGCGTCCGAAGTAGGTAACCAGGACATGCCAAGTGACAGCCTTGGGTGGCCGTTTGGCCCCGGATCACCTCCTTTTGATGGATGGCCCATTATCTTATTTAGCTTCCTCACAGGTGGTCTTGCCTTGTTCTTAGCTAGGAAATTCGATGCCTCGTCACCCATCTCAGGAATCGGAATGGGAGTCTCTGCCTTTGTTGGAATGTACATCATTGGTGATGAGGCTACTTCGCCAACAGCTTTCTGGACGTAAGCGATCATCTCATCATTCCCCGATCCTCGGCTTATCAGGGACGCGTAGTATCACGGCGCTTGAGATCTTCTTCAGCCTTTTCTTTGCCCGAGTGCAAAAACGTAGATATAGCGTGGGACCAGAGTAAAGCTCCCTACTCTCGATTCCTAGAATGCCAGACTAACGTCCTTCAGCTATCCCGCAATTACACTTGCACTCACATCGGCGTTCGCTTTTGCTTTTGTTCAAGCCTCAACCACACTCTATGGTGGATCTACCAAAAGGGAAATGGTTCGCTTTCTTCCGCCCTCCTTCAGCCTCAGTCTCTTCTTTTGCAGCTGGCATTCTGCATCCAGACATGCTGCCTCCGGACTGCGAGACGCCGAGGAGGGTCTCGCTGAAGGACCTCTAACTAACGCTCCTAGTTCTGGAGTTGCGCAGCAGCGGGTCCGTAGGCTTGAAAGCAGGTCCGACAGCGCTGCGTCGGACCAGAGGCCTCACAGAAGTCACACCCGATGAGACGATTGGGTTGCATCCCATTTCGACCGCCAATCACACCCATGCCCTCTCAATCCCGGGCGATTAGCCACCCACCTTCCAGCAACGCCATGCTAAATATGACGACGTCGCCTCTCCCGGTCACTCTCGAAAGCCTACCCTCAGATGACTAAGTCTACAGCTTGACCTTGATGTTCGGCCTCATCGATTATGTCTGGCCTCAGCCAAGCAATTTGTCGTTCTGGCTGACGCTCCTTCGGCTCTCTCCTGTCTTCCTCATCTTTCCTCATTCTTCTTCCCGTTTGTTACAAGTCGAACAAAGTGAGGTCTGCTTTGCTGAACTTGTCGGATGTCTAGGTTCGTTGAACCTGTCATGTAATTGTACATATACCCACTTCAGTCCCAGTCTAAAACTCGTTGTCCGGTAATGTGTTGTCATTTCTCTGCAAAAAGAAATGCAGCTGTTCAGCTATAGGGCTGCGAATAGGAGGATGTGAAAGCTTGGTCAGAAACTGTTGTATTATGTCAAACCCAACATAGAAAACCCTGATTCATTGAAGACGAATCTACCCAATAATATTTTGTGTCTTATTTTACAGAGCACATCGCAACGAAGAGATACCTGTCCTAAAGTTAGTGGGGGTAGCTGAGGGGTCAAATAGGCTTTGGACAGATTGAGGAATTCAAGACGAAGTGTGGTTTCATTGAAGCGCGACTGTAGAGACGATGAGATGATTGAGTGGTAATACCCCCAGCGGGTGTGAACCTAATCGTATCTTTATTTAATGACTTGAATAATAGATGCGTGAAACGCTGCAGTCTCTAGTGATTCTAATAGTCTATCGCAAGCACAGTAGCCTCAATCTTCCACGCAATGCCTCTTATGCTCTTCCCAGGCCACCTTCTGACACTCAACAATATTCCGCATTCGCACAACCCTTACAGACTTTTCGCAGCCCACCAGTGCTACCTTATCTATCATACTGCATACTTAGCATTCCTCCATTCCGCCGCCCTCGCTTTCGCAATCGTTGAAAGTCCAAGGTTCCTACCCTTCGTAATCGACGACTCGACATACTGCACAGAAAATACGGGCGTAATAGCAATCCTCGTAGCATACTTAGCGAACGGCGCCCAAGTCTCGTTGCCCCCAAGTTTCGCCAGCTGAGCTCCATCGATTTCTCCCTCGCCGCACTGCAAAGAGGAGTCTCGCCTTCAGCTGTCGATACAGGGGCGCCATTATCATTGTACTCGCATGTGGATTTATTGTGGATTTATGCTTCCATGTACAGCATCGCTCTGCTAAGGCAGGAAGCATCCTCTTCCACAATATCGACTCTGCATCACTGAGAATAATTCCAATGTTTGGCAGTCGGCTCAGCGCTAGTTTTAATTCTCTGACTCTAGATGCAGTGAAAGGTACGACGTAGGCTTCCATGCTTATGGATCCAAGGTCTAAGTCGCTGTAGATGTCGACTGTGAAGATGAGGGTATGACAGCCTCTATTTCCCTCGAAACAGAGCCCGAATACTGTTGTGGATCTGTTATCAATTGCTCTGTCTATTCCTGCAAAACCTTCGAAAAGGATTTTCAGGGACTGTTTGAGACCAAGCTTGGAATTTGTGAGGGGTACTTTGTTACGGCGGACTAGAGAGTCTTCGGCATTGCTGAGTGTGGTTCTCAGGATTTTTTGGATCCAGGATGCGTCACGTTCCTTTAGGAACTTGACCCGTGGCCGGATTTCGATATTCACGCGTGGTACAGTCCAGCAGACTGGACGATGGTTGGGTTCAAATACCAGTTGAGTCCAGTTGAGTCCAGCTGCCGAGGGGATCGCGGTCTGGAGCTGTGAGTATTGGGGCTTCTACCTCTATCCAGTCAGATCCCTTTGTGACTCCTATCTTTGCACTCGATCCACGGATGGGGAAAAGAAAGAATAGTGTCCGTTTCGGAAAGTGACCAATCTGTTGTAGCACACTGCATTGCGAGTGTTCCATCACGGACACCTTGGGGCGCTTTGCCAATGGCTTCTTCTCAGGTGCATTCTCAGATAGGCCATCCGAGAACTTCATGCGGTGTCGTAGATGTGTAGCTCCATGTTGGTGGTTGAGCAATAGGTTTGCCTCCATATAGACTAGCCTTGATCCACTCATTCTTCATCTCAAGAGACCTCGTTGCATACAGTGTTGGGGCGTCGCGGCAAAGAAAGAGTCTGTGATCATCCCCTAGCCCTGTCTCAAAGACCGCCATTTGCACACCGAGGTGGCAAAACCTTGTGACCCTATCAGTTTCGGTCAACAGTGCAACGCGAATGCCATTTCTGGGGCCAACAAGCAGACCGCAAGCTGGCACTGCGCAGATGACTAGGAGATCCGAAGATCCTAGCCAACCCATCTCGTCCTCTCCGATGATCGAAACACTCATGTTGTCTTTATTGTATTGTATTTTGCCGAAGAACGAGTGGAAAGATTAGAAGCGACATTCATACTACTCTTGAAGTTCACCACTGGTCTGAATGGCCGAGACATGTAATGCAGGGGTGGTTAGCTAATCTGGACTGCGACTGGCGAAGACTTCGAGATTATTCCTCGGCACTACCAAGACGATCTGGACGACTGGAGGTATGTCCTCCCCACTCAGAACACCCTCCTCTACTGTGGTTGATCTCATCACCAAGCCATATATGCTTCGCAGGTACTACGGGTTGCCCTGCACATGACTGCTTGTCTAGACACTAAAGAGGTGAAGATGCATGTACCACTCCTGGACGCCTGGACGCCATCGCCTCGGTAGAGCCCTCGTGAGCCAGCATTGTATTGTACAAGTCGAACAGGGAATCCGCAAGGGCGATTGGATTATATTGGACGGGAATTCGCCGATTGTGGTCCTTTGCGAGTATCGTCACGACTACCGAGTCTCCCATTTCAGGCAGCTTCCATGACGTCCGCATCCGATACTGTCTAGTATGATTTCCAGCGTCTTGCGTTGCGAAATCCACGGTCTCATTCGATATGGCATCCATTGTTACTCCAGTCAGCAGTCCGACAGGAGCCAGTCCTATGAGCAAAGAAAATGTCGCAACGTCCGAGCCGATGATTCTAGACAGAGACGCCGAGACGACTTCGGTGGCCATCAAGAGGCTCTCCGTGTAGAGTACCGAAGACGCCTTGCGACGTAGGAGTGGGCCTGTGGCAGAGATGATGTTAATGAAGCCCACATGATCGTCTAGATTGGACGTATCAATAATGTCAAAGGGTTTGTAGGTAGCCTCCGTTTGCGCTTCGGAACCGACTTGTCCATCCAGCAGGAGTGGATAGACGCTCCAGGGCTTAGTGTACGTTGTGGCGACGTCAACGGGCTTTTCCTCATGGATAAGTGCCAGCTACAACTCATAGCTAAGCGCAAGAGCCTCTCCGTGAAACAATTTGACAATCATGCCGCTATTAACGATGTAGTCTCTAAAACTCTCACACCAGCCTTTGAATTGTGACTTAGCGATTCCTACCACGCGGGTGGCTTGCTCAACAGTGCCTCCCCCGTTTGCAACGCTCGACGGTTCCTCGTGGAACGCTTGCGCCAGAAGAAAGCCCGACAATGGCTCAGTACCGTAGTGAACGGCAAAGTGGCCAGCCGGAGCCGAAGACACAGCGAACAGTGGGTTGACGTGTCCTTCGCCGTCAAGTCGAGTAAGATCTCTGGTGCTTCCTCCAGCAAGGCCAGTCACCCAGAATTTCCTGTAGACATAGTCCCTTATGTCCGACGCCTGAAAGCAAGATGGCCCAGCGTCTTGAATACCGGAAGCCAGTTGCATGTCTTCAATCTCTTTGGAGCGTCTCTCGATGGCTTTTCTGGCTTGAGGCCAATCCTCGGTCGAGCCATAACAAGTCCAGTACTTCCGTAAATGCTGCAGCGTAGCTTTGTCGACGAACTGAATGCATTTTCCGTATGGAGACAATGCCTACTTCTCAGTAGACTCTGAGGCCTTTAACAGACGAGCGACTTGGTTGCGAAGGGTTTCTAGAGAGCTCTTCGGCAAGAAGCTGTAAGACAGATCCCATAGCTCTGTTCTGGATTGGTGCCTACAGTGAGAGTCAGGAGCACAACATTGCGGGCGAGTACGGCCGGTTCGATATCATAACAGGTGAAATGGATAGTTCGGTTGGTCTCGTGTCCTTGCTCGCACCAGAGAGAGAAAAATGTGTTTCCAGGATCTCCACAAGCCAATGACAGAACGTTGGACAGTCTCTTCCACGTCAGGAGGTGGTAAGTCTCGAAGTAAGTCGACAGCCGGTATGTTGCGAATTGGGTGAAACCAGTATTTGAGTTGGACCCATGTTGGCGTAAACATTTTGGCGTAGCAATGAACTGTAGCGACATATCTGAATGTTAGTCTGAGAGCAGGTAAGAATATGGAGAAGAGTAAGCAAACGAGATGAGAAGTGTAATCATACGAATACAAGGCCTGATAGTAGCCGAAGGAAGGCTCGATCTTGAGTTGGGAAGCGGCAAGAGGGCGAAGAACGAAAGGGAAAACTGCACAAACAGCGTTGACCAATTAACATAGAAGGAGCCATCCCAGTGTGCACTGGGGCTTCTAGGAATAGGTTGATTATACCAAAATATGAGATAGCACGGCCCACAGCGACGCTGTACACTTCGCTCTTGACGTGCTTTAGCAATAGAACCTATACATATGCCCATCCGTCTCCCATCCAATATCAGAAACCCACCATCAAAGATTTCACTCCACCTCAAGTCCTCCTCTTCCCAACTTTCACCATGAAATCCTCCTGTCTACAGAACCAATCATTGTAATATGTCCAATCCTTCTTCTCATCCGCGATATTGAGGTCGTAGCTCATGACCAAGGCGGGGATCAGCTTGTTCATCTCCATCAAACTGACACTCTTCCCCAAGCATGTCCTCGGGCCCCTCCCAAATGTGAAGAAGTAACTCTCCATCTGCGCCGTCTTGGCATCGTCCTCTAACCACCTCTCCGGGCGGAATGCATCAGCATCGGCCCCAAACACAGAGGTATTGGCGTGCGCAGCCCAGGCATTGACGCCTACCGAGGCGCCTTGGGGGAAATGATAGCCGCAGAGATCAAGGCCCCCTCTAGGAACAAGACGGGAGAAGATAAGGCCAGCAGCAGGGAAGATGCGGAGAGCTTCCTTGATGACCGCTTGTAGGTATACACAGCCCTGAGCCTGTTTGATAGAGACGTGGGCACCGGGGATTATATTGGCGGACTTGAGTTCCTGCCTCAATTTGCCTAGCACCCCTGGCGTTTTGACTAAGTAATAAAATGCGGCGCACAAACTGATGCCAGTAGTCTCGCCACCAGCGACGACGTTGGACAAGATGTGGTAGTAGCCATCTTCGACCGTGAAGCTAGGATCGCGGCGAGTCTTGGCAAGCAAGGAGCTCATGTAATCCCCCTTGAGTATCTCCCCGCCATCGGTCTTGTCTTCATTGCTCCTTTTCTCGTTCTCGCTACGCTTGTCCCATTCTGCAACGCAGCGGGTTGCGAAGCCTATCACGTATGCGATGCCAACTTCGCCCTTTGGCGCAATAAGTTGAAGGAGTCCGAAGACGAAGGGGTGCCATTCGCCGAACACGCCCATAACGCCGCCGTAGCGGGAGTATGTGTGGATTGCAGACTGGATATCCGCGATGTCCACGCCCTCTTCCAGGAACCCAATTTGTTTGTCGAAAGTGAGCGCGCCAATACAATCGAAGGCGTAGAATTGGATCCACTGGGCGAGGTCGATGGGCTTGCTCTCCTTTGCGAAGGCGTCGAGCTTTTTGAAGAGGATGGCTGTGGTGTCGTCGACTTGGTATTCAATATTTTGCAGGGCGCTCATTTGGTAGAGGGCCGCGGCCTCGCGACGACGCTTGGTGTTGTGGTCGATGTCGAGGGTGACGAAGAGGTTGGCTTCGGCGGGTGGTGGTAGACCCCAGGAGGAGTAGCGGGGTGCCTGGAGTTTCGCGTCTTGTCAGTGACCATGCTGCAGGAACAGATGGGGAAAAGGATTCAGACCTTGAGGAGCTGGTCTCTTGACCGATAGATGATGTTGGCTGCATCTGGGTCATCGATGCTGTACTCATTGGGCGCGATGCGAACAACTGGCCCATATTTGCGGTGCAATTGAATGTTGATCTGGTCCCATTCGCGAGATGCAATAGCACGAAAGAGCCAAATGCGTGTGAATTTGGCAAGCGAAGGGCCTGGAACGTTGCGCAGGGGAGTCGCGTAAGCTTGGTAGATGGTATAGAGAACATATGGGATTAGCGCGAGGACGCAGCAAAGGAAGAAATTATAGACAAGCTTGGCGAGGAGCTCAGAGATTGAGGCCATGACTGCGTGAGGCCAGAGGAAGCCACTTGGTGTCCTCGCGTTTGTAAGGTTGACTGTCACTCAATCGCTGCCAATTGCTATGCTGTCGTTGACTGACAGTCCCACAGCAGTATCTGGGTCCTCGTCTTAGGGAGAGGGCAGTTCTTTAAGAGAGGTTTTGGAGGCTCAGACATAGAGTGCTCCGCGGCCATCCCTGGGACCAATGGCCTCCATACCCCTCGTGGCTACCAGGAACGGCGTGAGTGCCCGCATATCAGGGTGCAATCCTGGACCCGGAGAGAAATATGCTCTTCGAATTGAGTTTTGGCGAAGGCGTATTAGCGAGTTTGATCGTCCCGAGCTTCTCTTGCAACGGCCAAGGATTTCGCGCCGCACAGACACTTTTCACGTGAGAGAGGATAGTCACATATCAAATGAGTGCATCCGTGATGCTCCCATGCTCCAACAGCTTACAATGAGGCCCGTGAACCTTGATGATTCTTTCCGTTACTTCCACCCAGAACAAGGGCATCGATGATCAAAAATTAGAATTAATGGCTGAGAATTTGCGACAATCCTTCCGGCCGAGGTGGGGGGTTTCTCCAGCTTCGAACTTCTGCTTTGCGGCTCCATATTGTTGCTATGGTTCACTGTAGACTGTGGAGCCCAGCATTGTTGATGATGATGAAAATATCTCCCCGACTGCGCTCTCGAGGCACATGATGCTCATTCGCATCAATTGCCGTTCCATACTCATTCTTAGAGGTTACCACCTCGTCTGGTGGGTCCACATCACAGGGGGCTGCATCGTCCTAGTAGTGGCCCGGCCCGGATAACCCCGAGCCCAAAATATCCACTAAGACCCCACTTTTTGGCTGAGTTTCATGACGCTTTCTCCCTATCACCTCGCTTGAACAGCTGTTAATTGTGATTGTCACTGTTTGATGAAAGCATGCTTGGAGCGAAACCCGCTGGCTTGACTCATCAGGCCATTTCAATCAGCGTTGCTTGCTGCCACATGTGTGATGTGTGATGAGGTGCAGAGTTGAAAAAAGGACTGCTGCATGTCTCACTCTGTGCCTACATCTTAATGTTACCTTAGCACCTGTCCTCTAAAACCTTCAATCATACCCGCAATTCTTGACAAATGGAAACTTCTGGCCTCGATACCGAGAGAGAAGCGATTCGTAGGATGATGTGGCAGAAAGCATCCGAAAAAGCTTCAGCTTTAGGTACGATTGATCAGCGCACCTACAAACGATCTTTCTCGGTCAATAGTTTTGGCCTGCTAGGGACAAGAAGACGGGGCTAACGGGCGATGGTTCAGCCAAGATGTGCACTCAAAGCTAATCCAAGACATGGGGCTGCAAACCAGTCCCAGGCACCATGGATACGGCCCATGTTTGTCGATGGTGGCGCGATGTCGCAGACAAGGGCCCTTGACTTGACTCGAGAGTCGTTATTTACCGACCTCGACCTCGACCTTACTCTGACTCCACACATTGAACATACCAGGTGAACTGCTACACCTGTCTTCACTTTCTCGAATATTCTTTTGCAATGTACACTTGATTCTCTACCAAGAGTGTGCGTTGTTGCTGTATATTTCTGCTTGCATTTGTACACATATTTTCGTCATCCCACCATGTCCGCACCACCTGCAATACCTCCACCACCTCCTGGAGGGGATCTGAATAGAGGCCCGGCAATCAATGCTTCAATATGGACCTTCACTGGTCTTGCTCTGCTATGCGTTCTCTTACGACTTTATGGGAGATTGGTGTTGACAAGCAATGTTGGCTGGGACGACTTTTGGATCGTTTTTTCTATGGTCGGTGCTTCCAATAATGACTAAAACAATTACAGATGCTCTAGCAAATGTAGGGATACTGACAAGTGCGACAGATACTATCTCTCATATACTCCAGCATAGCATCAGTATACGTACACATGGGCGGCGGCCGACATCCATACTACATAGGCATAGACCAGACTGCAGCAGCTATTCGCATGATCTCTATCGGAAATGTTCCTGGCATCATCTCTGTGGCTATCCCAAAGCTAGCAGTTGCAGTCCTCCTCGTCAGACTCCTGAACCCAGCGCGATACCAAAAGGCAATTCTCTACACCTTGACCCTGAGCTGCGTCGTCATACAGACACTCTGCGCTGTCTTCCTCTGGGTACAATGCACGCCTACTGCCGGCCTGTGGAATCCAGTTAAGTACAAGCCAAAATGTTGGGATCTCAATGCTGTCATCAACTACTTCATTTTTGCTGGATGTTCGTCATACTTCTGATCATTACACTATGACGTCGATGCTGATATTGAAGACAGCATACTCCATTTTCGTCGACTTATATCTCGCCATATACCCCATGACAGTTCTTTGGGGTCTACAAATCAACAGACCCAAGAAGATCGGTCTAAGCTGCGTTCTTGGGCTCGGTATCCTGTAAGCAGCGTCGCTCTCCACCCTTGATGACCGAATCCGCTAAACCCTTCCCAGTGCTGCAGGAGTAGGCGTATTCAAATGCACCACCCTCCCCGAGCTCCGACAAGGCCAAGACTACACTTGTGCGTTCCTTCCCCTTTCTCTCCCACCTCCACACCCGCTAACCCACTACAAAGACGCAACCGAAGGCCTCGAAATAATGTCCTCAGTCGAAGCAACCGTAATAATAATAGCCGCCTGCCTACCCACCCTCCGCCCAGTCTACCGTGCCTTACTCGGCCACAGAGACACAACCGACGACAGCTCCAAAAAACGCTCGCGCGACTACCAATTACACTCCTACGGCACCGGCACGAGCAAAGGTTCCAAAGGCTTTAGAAACTCCAAAGCACCTAAGAACTCTAAAGCGCCCGATCCCTACCAGATTAATACGGAGATCACGAATTATGATGCTGAGGCTGATAGCATGGAGGACCGGATACTGCCACCTGCACAATGATCAGGCAGCACAGGTGGGCATTACGAAGACTTTTGACGTCGAGGTCAATCATGATAGGAGGGTGAGTCAACAGGCAGATCGTTCGTTTAGTGGTGGCGGTAGACATCATCAGTACGCTAGCGGCGGTGGGAGGTCAGGGAATGCGACACTAGCGGATAGGAAAGTGAGAAGTCAGGAATGGGATCGTGGGGCTAGGGGGGTTTATAGCCCTAGGCCATATGATGGGAGGGCTACATGGTGGGACTATGAGGGAGTGATGAAAGAGGCTCGGGTTGAGAATGTGTGGTTAGATGAAGGCAACATGCCGAATTTGGAATGTGGTGTATATAGAGGCAAGTCATGAGCAGCAGCCTGCTGGCATTTGACGATGTACATATAGATGTGCGAATACAGTGTAAAATGAAACTATCTTGGCTATCAGTCGTTATTGGCATGCTAACTTCGCATTGCCGAGGAATTTGCTGATCGGCAAAGTTATGTCTGATAGAGCAGAGAGGGGAATTTTGGGTTGGAACGAGGTAAGGGGTGTGCTGATCACTCTGGGGTGAGTCGAAGGGATATTACCCGTTTGCATCAACTTTTGTTTTTTAACCTGAATCTGTATGTACACGGGCTTTGCGACCGCAAGTCGCATCACGTGCACTCACCCAGGCTCACCTCGAGCCATAGTGACGTATCTCGAAAAGGTCCCCCAGGGGCCCAAACCGAATCCCATATCTCCTCCATCCCCACCACCGATGCGAAAATTGTCAAGTATTTACGACGAAACTATCCAAGGTAGTAGTAATACGATGCCGCAGTGTCAGATGGCGCAGTCGTGCATCTGCCCTTCTCATCCGCCCTCCCACAGGCCGATCTGCCCCGCCAAAGGCATCCCTCACGCAAACCTTCTTCCAGCACTCCCTAGCCTTTGCTGCAAGCAATGGGCCGCAAGCGCAGGACCCGGGCCGACCGAGCCAAACTCGCTTGCGCGAACTGTTACGACGACAACCAGACTTTCGCCGATGACGCCGAGATCCTCAAGCCTATGACGGATGGCAGCGAGGACGCTTACAGGGATGTATTGGAGATCTGGGCCGAGTAAGTCTCATAACCTGGTCCACATGCGTTGGGAGTACCATGCTGCTGTTCGGTCAAAACAGCCCCTTATTAGAGCCACTCCCCAACGACGATATCACGAAATCACGACTCTTAACCAGGCAGGACCTACCATCATCGGGTACGAAGACGCAGATAGGCATAGCTTCGTTGCTATCAAAAGACGCAAGAGGCCCAATAGGCCTCCCATTCATCAGGTCTAGATCAAAGGTAACTATTTCGTCGGCCTCAGAGACATGTACGTTGAGGAGAACGACGTCGTGTTTATCTACGAATAAATAGACATATCGCTGTGGTATATAACTAGGATCCTCCAAGGCCCCTTGAAAGCATTCCAGATCGTGGCAAACTGCAACGAGGTAAGGGTCCATCTTGCCAATTTGTCCTGTATCTACTCACGGTTTACAACCAATTGGTGAACAGGCTTCTTTACTTACATGAGCAGTTGTCCCTCTCCCACGGTGCTCTCGACTGTAGTACAATCCTTCTCAATCTGAACGGAATAGTGAAAATCGGTACGTCTCTTGAACTCGATATCGTAAATGCTAATCTTCTTGAGCCAACATGGGCGACTCATTCGTCGATAACAAAAGCTCAGTGAGAAAAGCATGCGGAATGATATTCGCAGCCTTGGAGCTGTCGTGATAGAGCTGATGGAACTATAAACATATCTCCTGGATCCCCTCTCCGGCTCCGATGAGTACATTCCCAATAAGACCTAATTCCGTTCTAGAAACATGGCCGTATTCGAATTCTGTCAAAACTGTATCGCCTTAGGCGACCATTCCTATTCCCCTTCCTATTTCCCTTCCTGTGACGCCGTCAAGATCTGTGGTCGTTGTTTTCAGGGCCGAAAAGAATACATAAGACAAATCCAGAGAGATATGGCCTACCGCACACACATTGCAAGGCAAATGGCAGGGTATCCTTGCGATACCTCGAGTAGATGCCCGCTCCACTCGCCTACTTACCAGTTCTATACTCATCAGGCGGAGCACTCTCTTCAGGAGGAAAAGCTGGTGAAGAAAGCCCTTGCTAAGTTCGGGAGGGTTAGTCATTCGTCGATCACCGCACTTGAGCTCCTAAGCGGCCACTATTTATCCCTCGTGCTGTATTGTGACAGCTGTTACAACAGGGCGGTTGATGGAATTGAACGAAACCTTCAGGTGTCTCTCTGCAACGGATGTCTCACTGGAAGGGAAAGCCATGTTAGCAACGTCCACGGCCATCAGGATTCCTTCTTCGAGCCGTGGGAAGTTCCGAGAGTGCTTCCAGGCGCTGAAGGTTGGGTTCACCGTTTCCAAATCTACGCGGCCAAATACGCCGAATACGATAGATATCGAAATATTACTGAGCTCGAACAAATCGGTGGGGGTAATCCTGTTATAGTGGCGGGCCTCGTATTTGCAGGGCTAGGCGCGCCGATGCTCATCATAAGCCTGGAGAGCGTGATCTACAGCCGGCGGTAGTGGAGGTTAGCACAGGAGGCTCAGGGAAACGGGCAGGCTATACTCACCCTCAGTCGACTTTGTACCGATCTCACAGATGGGAGGGCAATCATCACACGGCAAGACGTGGAGAATGCGTCGACTAGCTCGTTCCACACGGCTGAAACGCACCCTGAATAGAAACGGCATGGCTCGAAGAGGGATTTCGAAGGAAGATTAGAGCCGTACTCATAAGGGTCCTAAGTTGGTACGCCAAAGGGTTGGTACGCCAAAAGGTACGAAAAGGGTGAAGGGGCGTACGCCGAAGGAGCTATGCCATATTATGAAATTTCCCCGGATTCAATCTCCAAAGACACTAGTTCAATCTGCAAGGGGCCTGAATAGGTCTCCAAAGGGTCTGATTTGGCTGGCGAATCACTTCCGTATACTAGAGCCTCATCCAACATCCAGGGGCCTACTTGGGGCTCCCTGGGAGCCCATTCCGATCTGCCACTTATTGGGGCTATCAAATCTATTTAGAGTAAGCCCCTTGATACGCGTTTTTTGTTCCTGGCGCCGCCTCGTTGGACGCAACTACCGAGGGTTCCATTCAAAGTACTCTCCAAATAATGTCTGTGTAGTAAAGCGAAGAGCTGTTATCCCGCACCTGAATCTTAGTCAGCACTTCATTGGCCTTGCGCGCTCTAGCCGAATGAGGAATACCGCTTCTCAGGATGGCTTTACCTTTTTATACCGCCCTCCATCGAGGTAATCCAAGAGATAGTAATATGCAACGCGGCAATCGATCAGCTGAGACTTGTGGAAGTCTGCAGAGGCAGCCGACATATAATTATATATTTCCTTTAACGTAAGACCATTCATCTGTACCAAGAGAATATGGCTGTCAATAACGAATCGAGACAAAAGAGGGAGAAATTACGCAGGAGAGCTCGGGGCGCGATCAGAAAAGCCCATGTATTATATATCCTGTGTGGAGCCGACGTAGCCTTGGTAATTATCCAGGGCGGTAAGCGCTACAAATGTAAGTCCGACGACACGACAACCGGCCACCAGCGCCTCAGATCGTTCGCTTATCCCGATATTCCGTGTACATATAAACAACACTGTCGCAAAACTAGCAATCTAGAAGCCCACAGAGAGACTCGCCCCTTTCCTGCGACGTCGAGGGACGCAACCTCTTTCCACTCAATCCCTCCCCCAACAGCTATCAACTCTTTGGTAGCCTTGCACTGTACCATCTTTATAGGCAGCCACAATGACCACACTCAAGGCGCCATTCCGCAAAAATTTACTCACGTCCTTCTGAGCTCTCCAGATGCCACCATCATCGAGCGTGAATGGCTCAATATCCTTTGCCTTGATGTCCGCAGTAGACTTAGTACCAGTGAGGAAAAGAGCTACCCTACTACACACCAAATTTTAGTTCTAGAAGAGGTACCTAGGGAGGACCGTACTGTAATGCGTTGTCTATGCAGTAGTGCCTATATAGTCTTCCTAAAAGGGTAATAATAAAGCCCGCCGGGCGCAATATATAGTGCCTCGCGGGGTAAAAATAAGTTTGCCGATCTGGAAGGGCTAGCAGTAAATCGCGTACTTAAATAACACCACGAATAATAGAGTTATAAACTCGCAACTGCGGAGCAGACTACTCAAAATCAATCAAGCTATAATTTATGTACCAAAGATTTCTCGATAAGATCTATTGTCGAGAAGTTATTATGTGCTGAAGCAGTTCCCAGAACGGCAAACTATGCCCTGTCGGCAAATTCGAACGCGGCCCCAGCAGCCCCGGGCCTAAGCGCGAGCTATTTCGGGGGCTACAGGGTCTAAACGAGCGCCCGCCAGGCCCTCTCGGGAGCCTCTTGGGAGCCCTAACGGCTATCCCCGCCGCTAACGCCCTACACAGCCCCTGGGTTATAAGGCACCCCGGGCGCTCGTCGGGCGACGTCACGTGATTTCAGCTATATATAAAAAAATTTGATGTTCGATCGGAGCAAAACACCCCCTGAGGAGCCCCGGGGGCTAGTCCCAACGCGACCCCAAAATCAATTCCGGCGATTTGCTCGTAGGGTAAAAGGCCTGGGCGGTGCCCCAAGGTTACGACAGTGGTACGTAATGGCGGTGTTAGGGTATACGCCCGCAGGAACTTGCCAAGGGGCTGCGGGAACTAGATAAGGAGCTACGGAGGCTAGTCAGGGGGTTCCGGCAGTAGTTGAGGGTAGGCCCGAGCGGCGCCCTAACTCGTGATTTGCATGGCCCCGGACACGCCTCGGACCGATTTCTGGGTGAGGCGCCCGACGGGCGCGCGGGGCGTCCTTCGGGGCACGTTCGTAGTCTATAGTACGGTCCGCCTCTTCTACTACCAAAATTTGGTTGTGTAGTAGGGTACCCCGAAAGTATTTTAGCATTCCCGCCAATGGTTTTAAAATTTACGGTATAACCTCCGAACACGAAAAAGCACCCGTAAACTCAAATTGTCAAGGTCCTAGATTCCGTGATAATGTGCTGAGGCGGGCTCAAAGATGATCTCTCCATCATGCGCGCCTCAGGTCCGCTCCTGATTATGACAAGATCATTCGTCCGGAACTGTTCTCGAGTCTGGATCTCTTTCCCTGGCGGCACGAACTCCAGCTACGCCGATGTAGCACCGGTTGCTTTGCTTCATGTGGGGAAATGATTGCGTAAGTCAAGATTGCTCGTTATGAACCAGGTAGGGTCAAATGGTCCTTTGCATCCAGGGCCTTGGGCCCAACAACAGTCGATAATCTTGAACCTCTTCGAATCATCAATCGAAGTACCTGAGTTGATCGGGAAAGCGTTCCACTCGTGCCCGGCGTCAGTTCCCTCATCAGGCCGTGCTCTGGTATTTTCGCCTGTTTTCATTTGTCCGCCGAAGTCTTTGCATGCAAGATTTTTGTCGATGCCTTTGGGGTCAACCAAGGTCGGGTAGAACAAAGCTGAGAATAGCAGCGCATAGCCTTTGCAGACCTCACGGCTAGTGGCGAAAGCGTCAGCACAAGGCCGATTGGTTTTGTTTTGTTTCCTTCTGTCAACTTTTACTGAAATTGTAGCTTCATCAAAGTCGATCGATGGCGATCCAAGTGAAGAAGAGTCTTGCCCTGGTCACCCGGTGATTAGGACTAACTCCCACAGTTTCGACGAAGCTTGTCCACAGAGTCAACGCGATCAGTTCAACCTGCATTTCGTGCCGCTCGCTGATAATCTGCACCTCATCTTGCAGTTTGTACACATGAACCATTGCTACCTTCTCTCTCTCGGTCAAGACCGCGATTTCTTGGTTTATGCTGAGTAGCTCTTTTTCTACTTTCATCCACGCTATTTTGATGTCTGTCATCTTTTGGTGGCTGAGCTGGAAAATACTTTTGGAGGCCATTTGCTCGTATGCTTGGATTGCTGCGTCCGATTTTCCTTTGGCTTCCTCCAGTTGGTTTATTGTCATCGATATACCGTCCCTGACAGCTTCGAGGTCTTTGCTCTTCGCGACATTTCCATCAGACCGAGCTTTCAAGTCGTCCAAGGCAACTTTGATGGGTCCGGGAAATGGTTTTCCATTTGGAGCTGTATCATTGATCGATTGAGGTGACGGAAGTGCTTCTAGGCCAGTTTTCGAATGGCCTCGAGTCTTTTCGCTTTGGCGACGTCTCGTTGTGCAGCTTCTAGTCGGCCTACGTCTTGAGCGCTGACGCTTCCGCCTTGAGATGGTCTTAAGTTACGCAAGTTTTCAATTTCGCGAATCAGCTGTGAGAGCTTATCATTCGTAGGGAACGGTCCCCAAATGCGCGCTAGGGCTTCGACTAAGTCATCGAGAACGAATGTGAACTTCTTGAATACACTCAGTTTACGCTCTTTGGCGAACCGATCGATGTCTGTATAATCTCAGCATACGATGCAGCCTGTGGAGTAGTTCCGATGTTCACCGAGTGACGCTGGAGGGTTGACATTGAACCTTGGGTCCAATTTGCTTCCTGGGGAAGAGGCCAAATTTGAGAGGGTTATCTTCGAGTGGTAAATGATTTAATGAGAAGCGTCTAGTTGCCTAACATCAGCATATTGTCCTTGAGACGTAGCGCTATTAGATGTACTTTAAGTCTTTTGGCCACCCAAGATCTTCTTTGAAAGCTGCAAACACAAAAATTTACCTTGCTTTTACATGACAGATAATTTCAAAAGGCGTGGAAAGGAAGAATATCCATCTGGTCCATCTTCGCCCTTTTGTACACAATCAGTAGCTTGCCCAGCATGCGGACGCAACAGTCCCGCGGTGTAATACGACTCAGCTGTACCATGGAGCGCTATCAATGTAGAGCTTGTGCTGGATCTAGTCGACTGTAGACGAGAACTTGCGGCCTCAGCTGGCTTTGTGCAAGCCAAGCCAGCCACCCACATATTTTCGCAATGGTGGAGTTAGCACAGCCCGCGTAGTCTTGTAGAATGTCGAGGACTATACTCTTAGTATCGTGATAGCCTGCGACTCACCCAATGGAATCAAGGGATGGCACTGATTGTGGTGTTTTTCTGCTGGCTGATATGTTCAGCCGCAAAAGCCAAGCATTATAGGCAATGGCATGACAGCGGATGCACTTTCCTATCTAGGGCACGCCGTTAGCAGAACGGACACTCTTAGTATCTTTGTTTGGAATAGTCCACCTGCAAGAACGTCACATCGCCGATGATGTGTATGAAGAACAATGTGGTGGGGAACGATTGATCGTTCGAGAATGTCTGAGGAGAAGGACAAGAAGTCGTTGCTGACTGATGTTGTCCATGGTCGTACAGATGAAATTGAGATGTCTAGCTATCCAAAGATATGCACGCTTCTAATCTGGGTGAGACGTCATAATATCAAATGCAAAATCAATCGTAATGCTTCATGATGCATATGCAGTAATGGTCTGAGAGAAGATCTAGCCAGATCCCAAAGCGCCTCGTACCTCGTAACCAATCTCATGCCGCTCGCTGTAACGCTCTAATGCTCAGACATCCGTACTCATTACCTGTGTCACATCGTACATTGAAACTATGGTCATAATCGTATCATACCTCACCCCAGGCGCCTATGCCACCCCCGACAATGGCACTCTCCCCTCCACTTCCGACCCCACTCCCGCCGAGATCCCAGTAGTTTCTCGAAGAGCTGGCCAAACTACTTCCTCTCAGTGCTACACCTCTCCTTCCACTCCCCACAATACTGCTGGCACAACTACTTCCGCTCCTTCCCCGAAGCAAGCTATGTCGTCTCGCATGTCCATGTCTTTGATCCCATGTTGCAGCGGCGCGGGAGACCAGAGGGTGAAATTGGCGGATGACAGCAGCACGGCGAAGGGAGTCTGGGGTAGACGTAGCAGCGATGCTAGGAGTCTTAGCAGCAGCCGAGGGTCGACGTTCGGATGTAAAGCGATTGTGGAGGAAGCGAAAGACAGTCTTAACATCGGGAGTTTGTTCCCAATATTCACGCTCGTTCATCTCGGCATCAGATGAGGGTTCCTCTTCAATACCCCAGAGAGCGGCATGCGCAGAGTCGGTGGACGTCGGGGTGGCGAGGCGTGCGTCTTGAAGGGTGGGATTGAAGTTGAAGGAAGTAGAAGAATTCGAGACCAAGTTTACAGGCGGTGTGGATGGTTTTGGTTGGGTCTTCGACGAGGTTGGAACAGTGACTGGCATCCCAGCATAGTCGGATGTAGAGGGATTGTAAGGCGTACTGAATGCGCCTGGGTGGTCGGTGAGATGTTGTACTAGGATTCCAAGCTCACGAGTCAATCGTTCCAATAGGCGCCCTTCCCAACTCGCTGCGGTTGTCGTTGGTATAGAGGTATCTAGACGTATAGATTTCGACGAAGGTAATCCGGAAGAACGACTGCTGGCTGGTCTGTCATCTGCCAACGACTCCCCTAAGATCACGGAGAGCAACGAGTCATCAATGCCAATGAAGTCTCGAATGACCCTTCTTGTGATCCGTTGCCAGAAAGTTTCGTCGTCTTCAACTGTCGGACTTTCTGCCTCCTTATCTTCATTTTGTGCTTGGCCTTCCGTCTGGGCATGAATGGACTCCTTGATGATATACTCTAAGCCAGCGCTGCTTGGTGTACGTTCTGTCCGTCTACTGACGACGCTCGTCCTTCGCTTTCTGGTTTCCCTTTCGATTTCATTTAATAGGACCCTTGAGTGTTCCATTCTCCACTTCTCAATCCTCTCTCTCCTCTCTCCCTCAATGATAGCGGCATCATTATCCTCAAGAGTATCAAATCGCCTCTGAACGCTGGAGTGCCGCCTCTGATGTCCTGAAATCGATCTCTTCCTTGGGTTATATTGTTCAAAGTGCCACAATTGCTCTTGTATAGGTGGACTCGTTGTCGGAAAAGTGCCTAAGCCATCATGCCTGGGTAGTATCGAGCCGCTCTGGTCAAAGTAGCCTGATCTGTGGTGTGCGGCCGGTTCTTGGAAAGCGTGCAAACCCTCGTCTAAGCTGTCTAAATCTTCGTCGTCCTCAATAGAGCCATTTGTAGCCTCGTAAGCTACAGCCTCATCCTGTCTTGATCTTGCAGTGAGGGAGCCGAAGTCACTTAGCCTCGACAGACCAGCCGTCCGAGGCGTACGCTCTGTCGAGGTCTGCGTCTGTGTAGTCGACTCGGCCTGAGCTGAGGGAAAGAGTATCCATTCTTGGGAGTCTTCGATGCGATTGTGTAATGGTGAAATGGGAGTAGCTGCAGCATCATATTCGGGCTCGTGAGAGGTAGTCGGCCGCGACGCAGGTGCAAAGGTAGGCTGACGAAAGGCCATGGTAAACGATCAGGTAGGTTTTGATCCTCGTCGAGCAGATGTAGTCAAATCCTCTGTTGCGATCAAGCCCAGTGATTTGCGAGCGCGAAAGTTGTAGCGATGGATGAACAATCTCTCTTGCAGGCCTTGTTATAGATGTTTGAAGAGTCGTTGACTTGTCCGGGAGAGTCCGATAGGGCGATGGGAGCTGAGGCTCTAGTGCCTGTGATACGTTGCAGGTGAGCTAGGGATGAATGACAGCTCGAAGCTTGGCGGGGCGTTCAAGGCGCAGGTATATAGAGGGCGACAGGGCGTCTCTTAACATCGGTGTAGCTAGTATTACATATTGTTGGGATTATGGAGAGATGACAGGAATAGTGCGTGATAAATGAGTGATCAATGTCAAGTGGTTGCTTCTCGTACGTTATTCGATGCCCAAATCCAGGCTTTGGTAGGAGCAACCCCTGTCACCTGATAAACATTTAGCGCCGTTTGAGCCTCTAGCGCAACAAAGATCCTTGTCGTCAAAAAGTTTACAACTCAATGCGCACAGATACGCCTTTGTCAAATCCCATTCACGACCACTTTTCAGAACGTTATGTGCAAAACGTCAACAAAAGGAACAGGATGATGCGATATGCCTACCGTACACCTCCTCGATTATGTTGCCGGTAACGTTCGGTCACTGGCAAACGCAATTGAGAAGCTTGGCTACACAATAGCATGGATCAAGGAACCCGAAGACATTGAATCTGCTGAGGTAACTAGCAAATACTCCTGCCTCAATGGTGATAACACTGAGACGCCTACTAGTAAAGAAGAGCTGATAGCATGCGATTAGTCATTGATCCTACCGGGCGTGGGCCATTTCGGCCACTGCCTTACCCAATTTTCCCAAAGCGGATATCTCGAACCAATTCGCAAGCACATTGATTCTGGCAAACCGTTTCTAGGAATATGTGTCGGCCTTCAGGCATTGTTTGAAGGATCCGCTGAGAACCCAGACGTACCCGGTCTTGGCATAATACCTGGGAAGCTTGTGAGATTTGATGACAATGAGAAGAGCGTACCACATATTGGATGGAACTCGGCGGCGACGAATAAAATTGGATCACCGCAAGCCGAAAGCTTCTATGGGCTACGAAATAGCAGCAAGTACTACTACGTCCATTCGTACGCAGTCCCATATGAAGAAGGACTCTTTGAGCGCCACGGCTGGACTGTTGCGACGGCCAAATATGGAGGAGAGCAATTCGTAGGTGCCATTGGTCGAGAAAATGTCTTTGCAACACAATTCCATCCAGAGAAAAGTGGGCTCGCTGGCTTGAGAGCCCTGAAGGCGTTCCTCGAAAGCAAACGACGGGAAACCTGGGAAGAAACGTTGTGGTACGATGTCGGTCAAGGCCTTACGCGCAGAGTCATTGCATGTCTAGATGTGCGCACAAATGACCAAGGCGATCTTGTCGTCACGAAAGGCGATCAGTATGACGTCCGCGAAAAGGGTGAAGGCCAGGTTCGGAATCTTGGGAAACCCGTGGACATGGCACGCAAGTATTATGAAGAAGGCTCTGATGAGATAACATTCCTAAACATAACTTCCTTTCGCAACTGTCCTCTCGCAGACCTACCGATGCTGGAGATCTTGAGGCAGACATCAGAAAATGTCTTCGTGCCGTTGACTATAGGAGGTGGAATACGCGATACTGTTGATACTGACGGGACCAAGGTGTCTGCCCTCGAAGTGGCCACGCTGTACTTCAAGTCTGGCGCTGACAAAGTCAGCATCGGGTCAGATGCCGTCACTGCTGCTGAGGAGTATATTCTCAGGGGAAAACGCCTTTCTGGTGAGACGGCGATAGAGACGATATCCGCTGCATATGGGAATCAAGCCGTTGTGGTCAGCGTCGATCCCAAGCGTGTCCATGTCAAGTCGCCCGAGGTGACAAAGCATCACACGATCAAAACCGCGCATCCAAGTCCTTCAGGCGAGGAATACTGCTGGTACCAATGTACTATTAAAGGAGGACGTGAGGGACGAGATATGGACGTTCATCAGCTCGTCACCGCCGTGGAAGCAATGGGTGCTGGGGAGATCTTGCTTAATTGCATAGACAAAGATGGTAGTAACAGCGGATTCGATTTGGAATTGATCAACGACGTCAAGAAATCAATCAAGATCCCAGTCATTTCATCAAGTGGTGCTGGCAATCCGGCCCACTTTGAGGATGTATTCCAGCAAACACCTACAGACGCCGCTCTAGGAGCCGGCATGGTATGTCTCGCCATTCCCAAACCATCTCGCCTGGTCTACGCTAATGCCTTCTCCAGTTCCACCGTGGCGAGTATACAGTTAAAGACGTCAAAGACTACTTGGCTGAAAAAGGCTTCCTAGTGAGGCAATTTGAGGACAAAATCTAGGAATGCATGCCTTTAGATAACGGGCACGATTGTACTAGATCATAGACGTAGAAATCAGATAAAGCTTAAAGTTACAAGAAAAATCAGAGAGTAGCTTTGTGTGCTCAAAAAGACAAAGGAAATACACATGATTCGAAGACAGTGTGAATGAGCCGCTAAGACTGGCGATGCTGAGTCATCGCAAGTGCTTAAAAACTTCCTTCCATCTTCTTCCCTTCTTTTCCTCTTTCCCATCAACCAACTTATCAAGAACAGTACATATCCCATCACTTTGACCGTGACACCTTTCGTACCTCAAAAACACTTTGACGACTTCACTCCTTACTGTTGAGCACTTGTTGGCCTCTCATTTTCCTTTGGTGTTGATCCGTACATCCACAGGCACAGACGTGCGACCGTGTCATCTAACGAATCCCATCACTTTCATCATCCAGCGAGCGAGCGAGGCTACCGAGAGCTTCCTAAATATCCTGGTCTGAGGCTTTGGAACACAGAGAGAGGAAGTTGCTGGCATTTGA
Organism: Lepraria neglecta; assembly: GCA_033220425.1. Lineage (NCBI taxonomy): Eukaryota > Fungi > Ascomycota > Lecanoromycetes > Lecanorales > Stereocaulaceae > Lepraria > Lepraria neglecta. The sequence continues at coordinate 3,372,836 of CM065648.1, read as the reverse complement.
CTTGAGGCTGAAGTTTCGTTGGGGTTGCTTTGAGTCACGCACTCAATCTCTTCCTTTGCGAATATTCTCTGCCTTGTGTATTCGAGCTACAAAATCCTGTAATCAGTGAAACTGCGAGTGTTTTGTCTGTGCTTAGCAGCACCGAAATCCAAGAACGATTTGTGCTAGCAAGAACAGACTGCTCTAGGGTATCGCAAGACACAATCAATATCTTGTTCCAATACTAATATTGAACCTTGCCCCACGACATCCATTCTATTCCTTTGAGCGGACATCGACAACCAACCATCCTAGTCGAAGCGTCAAGGTCTTCACCCCAACCAGGAGTCTGACTAGGAGTCTGACCTAGTGCTCTCGAGGCCCTCACCGGCTCAACGACTCAAGCCTGCTTGACAAACCTGTGAACTAGATTCCCTGCCATCATGTCTTCATCCGTGTTCTTCCGTTTCAAGTCGTCCAAGGAGCCATCTATGGTAACCTTTGATGGAACGGGCATCTCAGTCTTCGAATTGAAACGAGAGATCATCACGATAAGTAAGCTTGGTGATGGCACGGACTTTGAGCTAGTCATAACCTCCGAAGACGGTCATGAAGGTAAGTAGTATCAGTGACCCCACATCTTTGTTTATGGTGCTGACGTAGCTGTAGTATACGACGATGATACATCAATAATACAGAGAGGGACAACAGTCATTGCCCGAAGACTACCTGCTGCAAAACCAGGACGAGGAGGCGCTGCACGATATGTATCTGGCAAGATGCCCCAAAACGCGAAGAATTCCCATCGATCGGAAGCATCTACTATAAAGCCCTCATCTACACCAGTCACGGGGCTTACGGGCATGAACGGGGCTCAGACAGAGGAGGAGAGAGTTGCTGCAATGTTCAAGATGGGTGCAGATCAATGGGCACAGCAGCAACAGGAAATGTCCACGTGAGTATTGCCCGAGAGACGTTTGAAGGATGAAGAACTGGTATGCTAACGTAGACAGTGCTACACCTGTACATCGCGCCGGTCCCAACAAGGGCAAACCTGCAAACGTACCAGATCACCCACCACCCTCAGGTTATGTCTGTTATCGATGCGGAGAAAAGGACCATTGGATACAAGCTTGTCCCACAAACAATAACCCCGCCTTTGATGGACGTCAACGCGTGAAACGTACCACCGGCATCCCTCGCTCATTCCTGAAGACCGTCGAGAAACCTACAACCGTTGCCAATGACGGCACCATAGATGACACAAAACAACCACCAGGAGTCATGGTCAATGCGGAGGGCGAATGGGTTATTGCGGAGCCTGACAAGGCGGCATGGGATCAATATCAGGCAAAGGCTAAGGTTTCTGCTGCAGCTCAGAAAGCTGCCGCTCAAGGTAGCAAAGAGCTGCAAGATAGAGGCCTGGAATGTTCGATCGACAAGCACCTGTTTGTAGATCCAACAAAGACACCGTGTTGCCAGAAGACGTTCTGCCATGACTGTATCACCAACGCATTACTCGAGAATGATTTACGCTGTCCTGAATGTTCTACTGATAACGTACCAATCGATGATCTCAAACCTGATGAAGAGATGGTTGCTAAGATCCGCAGCTATGAGGAGGAGAAAGCTGCCGAACAGGTCAAGAAAGAGAGCTCCAAGAGCCCTATCACAATCAAGAAAGAGGAAAGAGAGGCCACCAAATCGCCAGCTACCGTCGAAGCCGACAAACCCTCATCGCCTACGAAAGACCAGAAGGCTGAAGGCACTTCACTGAAACGACGTGCCGATTCTGAGCTGGAGAATCGTCGTACACCTCCAGGTCCTACTAGCAGCGCTACGAACCAAACAACTAACAACGATTCAAATCCTAAATCGCCCTCGCAGAAGCCAGCAAACCCTTCCAACACGTCTGCCAACCAGCAATCCCCATTCTCAAACGCCAATTTCATGATGCCCGGAATGAATGGTATGGCTTTCCCCAACATGAACAACTTCATGGGAATGTCCATGAGCATGGCACCTATGATGGGTATGAATCCAGCAATGGCATACCCAATGATGATGCCAAATCAATTCATGAACAATGACTGGAACAATATGTGGGGCGGAGGCTTTCCACAGCAGGGCATGAACGGCTTCCAGAATGGCATGATGCCAAACGGTGGCAACAACCAGCAGCAGCTGATGAACAATAACTATATGAATATGAATGGCATGGGCATGAACGGGATGGGTATGCAAGGCCAGGGGCAGGGCAGAGGCAACTTTGCTAATCAGCAACGGACGACTTTCAGCGCTCCATCGAATAATGATGAAGATAGCGCGTACTTTCGCAAACCGGTGAATCCACATCGCCATCAGGGGAGGCGAAACGTCCAGCGGCCAACGGACTATCGGGAGATCTAGGAATGATACAAGGGAGGATTAGAGGAACGCAGGTTTCAAAGTTAGAAGTTTAATGATGGGAGAAACTCAAAGTCGTTCATTATGCATAGCGTATGGGAGTCACTGATTGAAAGGGCGGATCATCAAGGGAATAAGCAAGGCGTTTTTGGATAATACCCACTCTGGCATCTTTACGGCGCTCGGTATCAGCACTACAGTTCACGATAGCTTGGAGAAGTCATATCCACGCTTCCAGCCGAATTTCATTGTTTTGAAGGTTAGAAAAGGCACAGATTTGAGCAGGGCCTTCAGGCGTGCATGCTCTGCACCATTTCATGTACACAGTCAAATAAATTCAATGCATCAAAATACTGAATCATTTCAAATCGCATCTCGTGTCATTGCTATCCTTACGTCTAGGGCACTTCTTTGGACACAGTAATCCACCCCCTACCCCCTAACCTCCCACAACCTCACCTTCCCCTGCTCATTCCCCACTGCCAACACCTCCCCATTAGGTGCCCACGCCACACTGGTAATCCTCCCCAACGGCGTCGAACTCGTAGGCCAGTTCCTATAAACAATACAACTAGGCAAATGCACCAGCCTCAAGGCATCCCGTTTCCAGCGGCTGGCCATGCACAGGACCTGTCCGTCTGGCGAGAATTCTAGATGCGATGTAGGTGTGGTGAGTTGGTCGAATGCACGGACTGGTTTAGGGCGTTCGGGAACGCTGGATGCAGTGGTCCATTTGCGGCGGTCGTAGATGTTCACAATGCCGCTGGAGCTGCCGACTGCGATCCACCTATCTCCTCCTAGCGGTTTGGGTCCAGCTCCAGGCCCTCCGAGGGCGACGACAGTAGTACCGACGGCGCCTTCGTCTGTCCAGCGTGCAACTACTCTCTTCTCTCGGCCATCCCATTCAACGGCTTCGCCGCCCTTGCCAACAACGACCATGCCCTCGCCATCACCCCACCATTCGAAGTCCGCAACGCCGCCTTTGCCTTCGACGCGGACTTCTGCTACCCATTGACAGGTGTTCGCGTCGAGAATGTTGATAGTCCCGCCACCTTTTCGGCTGGAGCCAACGAGACCCATCCATCGACCACAGGGGCTGAGTTTGAAGCGCTCCATACTCCTTTGGTTTTCCCCATGTCCGATTATTCGGGATATTTTCTCCACTTTCCCGGATTCGAGATCCCAGATGTGGAAATAGCGGCGCCGGCCGGCGAAGAAGATGCGGTTTCCGGAGGGAGGGTGGAACAGGGACGTTGTGAGGGGTGTGGAGCGGAGATGGAGAGTTGTGAGAGTGGGGTTTGGGTTTGGTGGGTGAGGGGATATGTGGTGGAGGGTTAGGGTGGAGGAGGGGCCGGAGGAGAGGAGCAGGGGGTGTGTGGGGTGGAATTGGAGGGATGTTATGGACGACTGGATAGGCTAGGTAAGTGTAAGAAGATTTTGAAAGTTGGGAGAGAGCTTACGGGTTGAGCAGTGCCAACGTCTTTGGTGCGATGGATGTCGATTACTTCTGGGCGAAGTTTCTTTCGAGATGCAGAAGCTGCTGGGGTGGGTTGTGTAAGGCTGGTGGTGTTTTGGAGAAGTTTGGCTAGAGGCTGTGTGGAGAGTTCGTCAGAGTCAATGGACATCTCATCGCCAGAGACATTGATATCTGAGCTATCAGAGCTATTCGAGGTCTTGCGTCTTTTCCTAGGGGCTTGTTTCGTCGCTGCTGAAGGGTTCGCCCATTCCGGAACTGGGTATAACCGTTCAAATTGCCGCCGTAGTCGCTTCGTATACTCCTTGCCATTGACCAGGTCTTCGGTCTCTGCGATACGAAGCTTGCGCAGTCGAGGATTAGAGGCCAGAGAGACAACAATGCGTTCATCATCGCTGTCAATCCAAGCAGGGGGGTCACCGTGGTCAGATTGAGCCTCGTTTTCGTCCGAATTGTGAGCGAGAAATAGGTCTGGGACATCAACTACAGATGGTCTCGAGTCGATGAAGAAAAGCTGGGGGCAAAGTCAGCTTGATACAATAGGAATAAGTAGATTCGTCGAATGTACAAACATCCGCATCGTCGACGTCTTCCAATCCTTCCTCTTCTAAGCTATCTGGCTCCTTCTGCTTGCTCTGAGCTATCCTAGATTGGCCCCGAACACCAAGTTCCTGCCTGTGTGATTTCAATCGCTCATGAAAGCCAGTATCATCGCCGAAAACGAGCTTTTCGAGCTCAAGTTCAGTCTCGTCTTTCTCCATTGGGTCGTCGCTATCGCTTCCACTGAAGCTCATCGCGTCCGACATACCAGCTTGCATGTTGGTCTGAAAGTCGCTTTCCGGTCTGAGGAGTGCTGGTCGAGGCATCGTGTTGCGAAAAGACCTCGTCTATGAATTTTGTAAATTTTCACTCGAGGCTCTCGCGGGGTAAAAAAAATCTGCTGATCTGGGGCGCAAAGCTTGGCAGACCTCAACACCGCCGAAACCTTAGTTTCAACTCTCAGATCATCCCCTATAAGCCCCTATAAGTATGACCAAACGAAAGCGCCAAAACAAAGCCAATATCGAGCCTTTCCACGAGTACCCGACCCCTACCAAAGCCAAAGCTCATGGCGCAATTGAGTTCGCAGAAGCCAAAGGCCTCCTTAAGAAGAACCGCACTCCCTACAGAGGTACCAACACAGCATGATATACTTTCTTCGATATCCGGGACCGCTCCGGGCGCAAAGGCAAGCAGGCTGAGGAGGGTTGGCGTAATTACGTGCCCCAGGAGTTTATAAATAAGCAGGTATTGACTATGAAGGACCGGCTACACGCCTGCTTAGACGGTAACGGGAAAATGGCCGGTTATTAATACTGTAGATAGCTAAATATATGATGTTTTTGGCGGTGTTGAGGTCTGCCAAGCTTTGCGCCCCAAATCGGCAGATTTTTTTTACCCCGCGAGAGCCTCTGGTCGAGCTCGCCGAGATTTGCGGGAGACGGTTCGGGCCGTCAATCCCCCGCTCCGTTGACTAGCTCGACTAGCTTCCAGGCGAGCCAGGGTTGTGCTTTCCTGTAAGGACTCTAGCACATTTAGAAGTCTACCTACTTCATGTTGATCCATCTACAAGCTTCAAAACTATAAATATCGAATCGGTAGCGAGCCAAGGATTTCAGCACGACCAATTCAGTAAGTATATCCTTAAAGGGTATTAGTGGGATCAGACTTCCCCGACAGCTCATCCATCCTGAAGTAACTTCTCAAAGGGTATTCTGTACAATGCTGAAGGATCAAAGGAAACTCCACGAGTTTGGGGTTCAAGCCTCGCCGACAAGCATGTAGAACCCAATCTATATTCAGATGTGTCCGATCATCGAAGGCTGGCCTGATGTCAGTCTGTGAGTGTGTTTTGCTCAACACTAAACCCCGAGGCTTACCTCTGTGCAGAAATCTTTGTTTGATGGATCCCAGAGCCTTGATGGCCAGATTCGGCGGACGTTTGCCTGCCAATTGCAACACACTTAAACGTCACGGCCTCGTACTGTGCAAGAAGTTCACCAAACGATTCACAACTCATTACCGCCTGCTTTTGCCGCAATACGTCCGAGCTTATGGAAATAAGAGAGTCTTATCCTACATATGCGTACTCTATTGGGTCCGACCGAGACATAGTGGACCAAAGTTGCCTAAGCCCCAAAGATCGACTCCGACAGATGATCGGACGAGCTACTGAGCGCATCATGGTTCACAAACACAAGGGTGCGACACACCTTCCACTCATTGAAGATGTGGTCAACCTGTACAGAAGTTTGCTTGATCAGAGAGCCCTAGAATCCAGCAACACAGCTGCAATCGCAAAATTCTTCGTGGTTGGTGAGTATCGACGACCTCAATCCACTAGACTGACTGAGGACAGTGCCTTAAAACACATAGGAAACTTTGCAGGCCATTATCTTAGCGGAAGCTTACCACCTCATCCCCGAGCAAGCAGTATTTGCTGAGTCACTATGTCACCACTGGTTAGCGCGATTTGAGCCTGAAGTTCTGGCAAGTAAGTGTCCTTGCCGAATTTGTTCTCCGCAATTTTACAGCACTTGGTGCTATTTCCAGTCTTGATAACAGCTGATGCCTCCCTCGGCCGGTCTTATGTCTTGTTTCTATATTTGATGAATTAATCTGAATCCAATTCTTCTAGTGGTTAGTACAACAAGATGGAAGATATGTCAATACTGGAACATACGGACAAGCTATCATCCTTATGAGTCTATTAGGCCGGCAACTTCATGCTTGCAAGGACCTGTACGAAGAATCACTAAAACGCTGCTCCAATCAGGAAGCTCAGCGCCTTTTATTACCGGGGACCATGATTCCGAGAAGTCTTCAGACTCAGAGTTTCATATACGTAGAGCCTAAGCTGTATGGCGATACATTTGCTGCTCGAATGCGCGGAGGAGATTGGCGAAACGTTTGCCTGACAATGGACGTAGCCTTAAGGCTTAAGCCATCACAACCTCAATATCGGATACTGCAAAGTGTGGTCAAAAACAGGCCACTACATGAAGCCTATCAAGTTTTCTTCATAATCTGCCAAGCTGGGGGCTGGATTCGAGGAAAGGAGTTCAGAGGATTGCTCGATTGCATTGTGAGAGCCCAGCAAATGCTTGATGATCCTGGGATACAGCTAGATTAGCAAAGGATGTGTTCGGAGCCTTCCTGACTTCCGCCAGAACTAAAAGCGCCAAATTTGACGAGAGACATCTAGAATGTCTAGTGCGAAGGGCTGCGTCAGTTATACCTCGTCGGTTAGTCGAACAAGGCGGAGTCGACGGCGCGTTGGAGAGGCTTCTAATCAATTTGTACTCTGTTATACTAGAGCGGTCCGCCACGGCCGGCATCCTGCCAGCGGCAAGCTTCTTCGGTAGCGCTATCGCCAGCAGCGGTAGGCTACAGAACCTTAGCCTGCTTGAACAGGCGCTGGATCACACGAGGAGGCACAATCTTGCCCCATCTCATACATTCTTCGAATGTTTCTTGACCGGTGCAGAAAACTTTGGAGACTCAGCCATGGTCAAAAGAGCGTGGAAATTTCTGGTTGATAGTGGACGAAGTGCAGGACATGCATTGAAGCGCCCAGATTGGAGTATCTTCTCAATAGCGGCTTGTCAGACAGGTCTTTTTCCTTATTGTACGTATAATTACAGTCCATTGTCCCTATAACGGCCCAGGTATTGGGTCTTGACAACTGTTTTGGGAGCTTTTATGCCTCGGACATGTTTTAAAGCCCCCAAAATTCCTTCTTGGACGGGCAAAACTGACTCGAAAATCTACCCAGATCATGACCAATTACGAATCTGGGTCAAGAAAGGAGACCACGGAGCCAGGCTGGTTAAGGAGGCCAAGTATCGCGGGATTAGGCCAGTCCGTTACTCCCGATCAGCCTCGCCTATCAACAACGTTGATGCGCGCCGGAAAATCAAAGTCTTTATCCGAGACACTGACGTTCTGCTCCAAGATGCTTTGTCGCCAAAAGTCTCTATGGATATATCAATGATCCAACCCTCCATATCGCAGTGGCCAACTGTCGTGCCTGAAGAGTGGCAGCGCAATTTGTACGATGAGATGAGCAGCAACTCGAGCGATATTTTGCCACCAGGCGCTCTGAATGAATCAAGCGACCGAACCGTTAGCCCTACCGGTATATCATTTGCTGATCTACGGTACCGCGATTGGAAAACCATCAATTCCTTGTTAATGCAGGCGGAGGCTTTTGAGAGTCGACCGGAGAGGTCTAAGACTTCCGGTTATAAAAAAAGTCCGTGGGCCGCAGCGGACCCCAACCTGGTAACCAGGTTCGAAGATGGCAGTACCCGCCCCCACCATTCTCCGTGGCTACTGGAGCACCTTGACGACATTAGAATGGAAGGCACCAAGCAGTATACTGAACAGGAGTGGCGGGACAAGATTCTCAATCTGCAAAGTCCTAATTATCGCCCTCCGGAAACCAGGCAAGTCTTGTGATGACACGCTCAGATCAGATGACGATCCATGCCTTTATCATAGGCTTTTGCAAATCCAGTGCGGATGTCTTACCTTTTCTCGATACATAGGGGTGAATGCAAGATCTTACAGGCTAGCCTCTAAAGGTGCTCATGTCTGTACTGAGGCGGCACGTTACTACTATGGCTCTAGAGACAGCGCTTGGACGAAAGTTCAGTACGCCTTATGAAGTATGGGAAGCGAGTTCCATGAACGGTATGGGCAGCAGTCAGCGTCGATGTCGTCCCCGCCTGGACGGCTGTTATCAGGTGTGAGTTGGGGGAGAATGCAGATATATCTGGTTAATGAGGATGCTGGGTATTAATACGCTACTAGCGAAGGCGGGGATGTATGAGTATCAAGTTAAAAGGACGCTGTAGAGCAGTCATTGGAGTATTTCACAGCAGCGAATTTTTGGAGGCGATATTTTCATGAGACGAGACTACGTGAAATGGGACATGAATGTATGGGTATTTGCAAGAGCATGGGCCTCGCCGACGTAATGATATGATTTACGAATTAGTGAACGCATGAGAACGGCATAGGGAACAGGAGATAACAGGGACATGGTAGCTCGATTGAGGCTGCTGGTGTTTATCGCTACTAGACTACCGTCATAGCTCAGATATGGGTTTCATTCGCGATATTTCTGGGAATTGATCTACATCATTTCTTATGTTAGCTCAGTCCATAATTACAACACCGATTTCTCGGAATTATCTAAACTACACATCGTGCCATTCCGCTTCATTCATAGAGCCACGTGAACCAGCACTCTACCAAAACAGGTACAAATATCGTTACGGCAGCTATCTGCCCAAATGTCCACTGACCATCAGAATCCTGGTTTCCTGAAGACTGAGAGACCTGCTCCTGGAAAGTCCGCAACCTGAACATCGTCCACAACTGGCTCACAGCAATGATGGGGATTGCTATGAACATGGCGATCGACAGCTGAGATTCTTGACTGCGTCCTTTCAGCCAGCGCTCACGGATGTAATGAACTAAACGCGATCGTCCATGCTGTCGTTTTACAGCAAGCCAAAGAATCTTACATAGAGCCAACAGACAGACAAATAGAGATCCAGTCACACTGAAGACTTTCATGGCCACTATTTCCCTTTGTGTGATCGGTTGGACGTTGGCAACACATATTGACTGAACAGTATCCCAGTCACTGGTTAGAATGACTTGACCATGCCCACTAGTCCCACCAATAGCGCTTGGTCCAAAGGTCTCCATCATCCTGCTAAAGAATGGATACATGAACAATAACCAACATAGGGCAAACAATAGAAATCTTAATTGTTCCTTCCGGTCTATTCGTCTCCGAAATTTCTCATCGCCATAGGTGTGTGCCGAGGGTTCTCGTAGGAGGTCGGGGTTGAATGCAACATACAACAGGGGAAGCATCGTCAACAGCGATATGGCCCATGTGATTTTGGCGGTACTGTCACCCATACCACTAGCACTGATACCGAAATCGAGACGAGCAAGTACGACGATGCATGCGAGTTGGATCGAGAAAGTGAAGAAGCTTGCACAGTTGTGGAAAGAGCTGCAACCTTGTGTGGCAACGGATATATACCGTTGCAATTTCTCATTGCTCGCTTGCTGACTTCGCGTTCTGTGGCGGAGGACGAATAATGCAAGGACCAGGGTAAAGCCTAGGACATTCTCAACAATGTAGCCCACGATCATCTTTCAACGCTGTTAGCAGTCGTACGCCTGAGTAGATGGCCCTTCACTTACCCCAACGCCAGAAATGTCAGGGTTGCCCGAGCCCCAAAGAGCATTGCATATCTCAGGCTTGCATTGGTCGACCAGTGTGAAGTTATTGGATGTCACATTCCTGATTGCCGCGATATAAGCAGGAAAACTTCTTCGGGAGACCAGCTCGGAGCAATTGACAGCCGTAGAGTTTGCCATCAAGCTAGGTTCAATTCGATGAGCGTTGAGTAGATCTGAGGATGGTACTCGAGATTGGAATTCTTATCTAGCCGTGTGGAACTTATCAATCAGAGAAAGCGGGGTCTGTTGGGGTCAGATCTAGACCGTCAGTCTCGCTAACCCTAAAGACTTGCAGCTTCTGAAACTGTGATAAAATTTGGACGTTTTATGAGACTTTTTGAGTTGATTGATTATCTAAGAAGCTCAGTGCATGCAGGTGTTTTATGCCTAAGACGGCTGACTAAGCGAATTTCCAACAAACTGATCTGCACGCCCCAGCCTCACACCTTCAGGACTGGTAATTAGCGAGCATCCGCCCTCACACCGGGACTAAGTCGCAGACAGGGCATTGTCCACTTCATCGAATCCATCAGTTGCTTTGGTTGGCTTTCTTTCTCGCGCCACGAGAGGCTCTATCTTCAGTCTGCTTCCATTGGAAGAGAAGCAGACAAAAGTCATTTTCAGATGGGCACCGAAACCAGAGAATCGCTTCAAGACTTCACCTCGTTGCCATCCTTTGAGATCTCGAGGTTCCTGACAAGCACTTCCAGCAACAATGCAACGACCCCAACCTCAACAGCATCATCAGAGACAGCTGTAACAAGTATCCTCACAATTTCCCGGCCACTCTCGACTCAACCCGTTGGAGGCGCCCCCACTGCACCAGCGACAACCTCGCCACCGAATTCTTCAGGAACGCCGAGCGGGAGCGCTCCGCCACCATCCTTCTCCACAGGTAGGTACTTAGTCTGCAAAAACCCATGACGAGGTTTCGTGGGATGAACTTTGTCCAGGCTTGACAGCCGGCGAAAAGGCTGGTATTGGCATTGGCAGTGCAGTTGTGCTTGCTCTGTTTCTCTGGTGGTAAGCTAACCCGAAAGTATAAGACAAGGCTATGATTCACACTGATTTATTAGGCTCTGGCCAAAGAAATGGACTGCCAAGGCCAAGCTCAAAATGAACGCACCTACTCATATCTTACCGGATGCTCAGCAGAGTGCTGTGACGGAGGTCAAGGAAACGGTTGGGAAACATCTTTCCAATAATAGAGTTAAGACGGTATGATTTGGGATTGATACGTGATGGGTTGCATGCTTTACCTTTTACTTTTCGGGGATGGAGCGTTGGACGGATAGAACAGACGGGTCTTGAGGGATAATACTGCAGGTTTTGAGTCATTCAGAATACGTATTGGTGCACTTTTCAGGGAAAGATGAGTCTGTTAGCCGGTACAATTTTGTATGATACAGCAATAAATTTCAGAACGCGAGTAAGATGGAAAATATGCACTTGAGATCCCAAAGGAAGACGGGACCTGGTGTCCAACGAATTATTCATGATTCTCTCAGGAAAAGATCGATTTCCTCTTTGAATTGCTTAGTTCAGATCTTGTGCGAAGCTTTGCAAGTAATGATCATACGTACTGTATCTCGCCCTCAGCGGCTCTACCCCTGTCGGTGTCCGGAGAGGAATGCCATTAGCAAAGCCATTTGAGGCAGAGACCATTGTATACTCGACAACAAGAACTGGTAACTGATGAAGTATGGGGCAGAAGGTGTTGGTCATTGAGTTTATTAAAGAAGAAGAAACTATTTGCATGCAGAGATTTTAATGAAGACGGTGCTGACTAAGCAATTTCCAACAGTAACAAAGCCGACTATGTGCGAATGACCGCACAACAAACCCATCCATGAGTCACCAGGAATCTCATATGCGCAGTCCAAGGAACACATAGAAGATATCAGCTCGCATATAACAACCGTCAGATTGCTCGGACCCGAGCACCGCGTGGTCCTGCAGGAACAAAACGATCATACGAGCTCATCTCCAGCAGCAGGCACCGCTCGTGCTCGTGCTTTCGTACCCAAAAGAAATCCTCAAAGCGACCACTCAATTCCCTGCCTCGCCTCCCTCATTCGAAGCGCTCAAAGCGGCATCCAGATGACAAACAACCACATTTCTCGGCTTTCAACTCTAGCTTAGGGGGGAAGCACCGGGAATCTAGGGTTGGTCCGGTTGGCTGCATGGCGTCCGAGCCCCTTAACCAGCAGGGCTGCTGTAGCGTCGATCCTGCCACGCGCTTTGCTGGCTAGTGGGGTCTGGGGTGCAGGGCCGATCTACTCTTTAGGGGGTAATTATCAGTGACAGCTCTGCCCAGGATTTGCTTAGAAATGTGATTGCTACATGACTCAGGTTTTTGCTGGTAGGATTTCTTCGGTCTGGAGGGCAAAAGGCACCGAACTTTTACGTAGTAGTCGGCCTTAGCTAAAGATGGTAAAATGCCGCAACCCTCCGAATTGTCTTGCTTTCTTGTTTGTTGTACAGTACGTACGTAGGCTTTGTTGTCAGATAGAGTGTGATTGGGATTCTACGTGGCTTACGGATAACCACTCACGTCAGCTAAAGAGGTGTAAAAGGGGGATTAGGCAAATAGCATGGGGTAATCTAATTCTAGCGCCAGAATATGCGCTAGCTGGATCCGAAATCTTGTTTTTCTCTTCTGGCGGTGTAAGTTTTAGTGGTGGTGTAGATGGCACGGGCCACGGTCCGACGTCCCCGGACTTTGGTGACAGGTTGTAGGTCATATTATTTTCTGGGGATTCCTCAGCTCGTAGGATTTTTAATTTTCTTCTAGAATACCCTCCCGTCTTCTTCCTCTGCAAATCTTCTGACTTCATCATCCCTTCAGCAACACTCGTTCATACAAAGCAGTAACGTATAGATACTTGCAGAAAGACCAACTTGTAAGCTTTGTTCTTCTCATGATGTTGCAATACATTGCTGTTGGGCATTGATGACTGACATGACGGCAGCTCATTACAAGCACCAAACGTCGGAACATAATCCACATAATCCACATCGCCTTCGTCCCTCGTCTCATCTATCCTCATATTCCTCAAACCCTCATAATGACGTCCCCTATTCCTCAAGACCGCCGACGGCTCTCCGTAGCCAGCTCAGACACCCTCAGCCAAGACCTCTCAAGAGCAATTCTTGCGTCGTCCCGTCCCAAGGTCTCTCTATCAACAGATACCAGATCCATCGTCCAACAACCAGCTCCGCCGCCTCCCTCGCCCGTCGGCTTCCCAGCATCGATGGATCAGTGGTCGAATTGTGAGCAGGAGGATAGGCGATACTGTCAGTGACTGTGGGCGGCAGAATTGAGGGGGAAAATGTATGGGTAGAAAGGCGTAGGCATTGCTTTCGGTTCAGTTGACGTAGCAGGGCGGCGGTCGTTAGAATCTTCTACTGCTGGAATGGATTGCTGGGATGGTAAGTCATGTAATAATAGGCTTTGACTGTATTATATAAACTGGGATTTGCCCACATTGAGTTGGGACGGCCCCTTTGTGTAGTCCTTTTTTTGGGCTCAAGTTCGCAATTTCGCTTGCAGATACCATGATCGTAATTCTTTTAGCTGGCCAAACTCATGGTAGTCCTCTCTGCTGAGGGGAATTGCAAAAGAGACTGTGTCAATGTAGTTTGAGACTTGCCGACCTCATTATGCTGCTTGTCCACGTAGGGATTGAGGGGGTTGATATTGGGGGCTTCGTAGATTCAGAATCTTGGCGCGCCATCCTTCATCGGTATAACTTTTTACTTGCGAGGTGCAAAACAACATCTTTTCGAAACACATCGATTTTTTGTGGGCCAGTGTCCACCATACCGCTTTCATTGATGTACCTCCGTGTGACACTAGATGCCCTTTGCTCGAATGTCGAAGTCCCTCGCTTGGACGAGGGGCTTATTAATTAAATTCTAATACTGAAAGCGAAGCTGGTCGAATGGAACCCTAGTCCTGGATTCCGTTTTCCACCTGACAACAAGCAATGAGGAAGGTCCAGTACTGGTAGAGCTCATCTCGCCGTATAAAGCACGCTACCACTCCTCAAGAATCTCTGGCCATTTCCAGATTGAAGCGGCGTTGAATGACCCTCCCATAGGTCGTGAAGAGAGCATCTTGTTCTCAAGGTATTCGAGCCGAGAAGCTAGTTCTCCGCAGAAACTCCTGACTAGTCGCTAAGTCTCCTCACTCCATGTGACGCTTTCCGAGTCGTCCCACCGGTGAGATATAGTATCTCTTGTTCTGTCTACTTTACCATACCGTCTGATATAGGCCTGTCGTTGTTGAAATAGTATGTTTGAATTCCAGCGCTTTCTGCTGCCTCCGCCAGAAGCTGCCACTGGCCAGTGCCCAGACGACGTTGAGACTGTTGGTAAATACTACTTAAGCAACTCCATGCTGTTTTAGCCATTTCGGGGTCTCCAAGCCTCTCCGCCACACGAAGCTGTCTCTCATACAACCAGTCATCCCGTGGCAATTTGTTACTTTTGACGACCTTTTGTGCCAGTTCAAAGAGTGGTCAGTCTCTTAATGCTGCACTCATCGTGGCAATCGTAGTACAAACTTGGACTAAGGGTTTAACACCTCTTGTCTCGAAAAATCGAAAGATTCGCAGAACAAGACCTCGGACTAGCTTGCTGGTGGGGTTGTCGTTCATCTCTTGTTTTTCAGAACGACTGGTATCGACAACGGGTGAGAGATTAAGAGTACCTTGGACCAAGCATTCTAAATGCTTAGCATCGACGGCTCCTCCTGTGTCCAAGTATGTCTCTAGAGCTTGGACTATGGCTTTTATCAGATCAAGACTCTCCAGGACGAGACCTTGTGTTTGTTTGTGTTTCACGGCGCTTGACGATTTATTTAACTTATCAAGCAATGATTTGAATGATCTGGGTCTTACATGACCTCCCGCTTTGCAGTATAGGCAGAAGATCTGGTAGGATTCGTGGACAGTACGGAAAGCGATTGCTATCTCCAGAACCCGATCATCAGCGGCTGTAGTCCAAAACCTGAAGATATATCTAGCGAGAGGTATGCGTTGCGCCAATCTCCGTGACTAATCCGCGTGAAGAAGATACCTCTACTCAGTGCAAGGCGAGGGGTACGAAAGAAGCTTGCCTGCATGCTCCTTGGCAACATCGATCCATGTAAGAAAGGTTCCACACGCACTCCCGGAGGAAGTGCCTTGATTGCATTCATGTAGAATTCTTCACAATGTGCAAGGCTAGAGCCTGCCCGAGCCATAACCTCCAAAGCAATCCCATGTGTGTCCCAGTTTAGGAAACTTCCATCCTTTTGAGATAACCACTACCAGAACTCGAGGGCCTTTTGGGACTGTCCCGACTAAGACAAGTATGTAAGTAGACGGTGGCTAGCCCAGGATTAGGGGGTAAAGTCCCTCTGATGTAGTGCACGGCGAATTCTTCCGCACGTATACGCAACGTCTCCAAAAGCTGCAAATCTTCATCACCTCAATATGTATTGTGAATCAAATTGATAATGGACCATGGTTCTCGAGGCTCAACCATGCCTTGACTGGCGAAGCTGGGATATGCGTCCAAAGCAGCCAATACAACTTTTCGAGCCGCAGCTTGATGCAGATCCATCTTCTCGGCTTGGTCGATCTTTGAATGAAATAACCGGAAGAGACTCTCTTGATTTGCGTCACCTATTTCTGTTTCTGTTTCTCCGAATTTCGGGTTCTTATGAGGAAAGGATTCCCTAACGAGAAGCCGTGGCGCCGATTGACCGTACCTCTCGGACCTGACCGCATAATGTCTGGCCTTCGTCATTTGTGATAAAGTGACTGTGGCCTGCTGAGACATATCTGAGCAGCACGGGCTAGTGCCCAAGAGCCAATGATTGCCGGGTCGCGGCGATACTGGAGATAGATGCGTCGCAATTGGACAGACATTGACTATGCTAGACTTGGCGCAGATACCCAGCTAGTTGGAGGGTAAAGACGGCCGTTGTTGGTGTCTCGCCGTACCCAAATTTTCGCCCTTCAACTCTTCATCTGACATCCTGACCGTTCTAGTGTGTTGCATGAAAAGCTAGAAAGGTGTGGAGATGCTATCATGCTCAAAGCAATGCTCCATGCCGTTTTGGGATACCCGGCGCAGGATTGACAAGGGCTTGTAGAAAAACTTTGGATGTATTCAGAACTGCATCGATGGCCCAGAGATTGTTGATTCCATGGCTGTAGTCGAGCGCCAAGGTCGACGCTGCAAGTGGCTGACTAATCAAGGATTCAATTCTAAATCCCCGCATGGCAAATTTTCACCGTCCATTGAACGACATAATGAACAAAACTATTGGTGTGCTCGGAGGTGACCAATTGGGCACAATGCTCCAGGAGGCTGCCAACCGACTCAATGTGAAAACAATTACTCTGGAAAAAGGATCTGACTCTCCTTCCAAGCAGATCAACGCTCGCTCAACCCATGTTGATGATGCTTTTACAGACCCCACTGCCATTCGTCAGCTTGCTGAACAATATGATGTCTTGACGATCGAGATTGAACATGTAGATACGGAAGTTATTGAAGATTTGTCTACTGGCACTCGGACTAGGGATGACTGGAGACTGGTGAACGGCACTAAGGTCGAGGTACAGCCTAGCTGGAGGACCATCAGAGTCATCCAAGACAAATACGACCAGAAAGAATATCTGATGAAGCATCGCCTTCCTGTTGCGCGATCCGTACCATTGAATGATAATAGCATATCGGAACTGGAAGAGCTAGGCGAGGAGCATGGCTATCCATTCATGCTCAAGTCTAGAACAGAAGCCTACAATGGCTTTGCTGTCAAGGATGCGTCTGTGTTACAAGCGGCCGTGGACATGCTCCGAAACCGGCCTCTCTACTCTGAACAATGGGCCAGATTTAATCTCGAGTTAGCTGTCATGGTCGTTAAAGTTGACAATGACGCTGCGGCAGACTGGTAGAAAGCGACCATGGCGTTCCCGGTTGCTGAAACCGTCCATGAGGAAAGCATATGCAAGCTGGTCTATGCTCCCGCCCGCAATGTTTCAGCCTCCATACAGCGACAAGCACAGGTTTTGGCTAGACGCGCCGTTGCGGGGTTTGGGGTAAGGGGGTTTTGGGGGTGGAGATGTTTCTGCTTAGAGATGGTGAGCGCGAACGGTTCCCTGTCAATCTTGCACATGCTCATAGCCTAGGGGAATTGTTGATCAATGAAATCGTTCCACGGCCACACAACTCGTAAGCTTCCAGCTTACCAAATCTACTCAATGGGCAGCACTAAGCTTTCACGATACAAAGGCCACTACACCATTGAAGCTTGTCCATTATCTCAGTATGATGCCCACCTGCGAGCTATCCTTGGGTTGCCGATACCCGAGGGAAGTCTACAACTCCTCAATCGCGATACGAATGCTATTATGCTCAACATACTTGGGGGTGCGCAATCGAAATCTCATCTGCGTGTGGCCGAGCAGGCTTTATCTATTTCAGGAGCAAGAATTCACTTGTATGGGAAAGGAGATGCCCGACCAGGACGAAAGATGGGCCACATTAACATTCTCGCAAGCTTCATAGATGAAGCTGAACGTCATTTACAACGGTTGACAAAGCTAGTTGACAAGATCCGAGTCGACCGCATGCGAAGTCGGTCGGATCAAAATCAGATTTCGACCAACAGCCAAAATTCAGCTTCCGATGATGCAAAACAAGCGACATCGCCCCTTGTGGCAGTGACAATAGGCTCAGATTCCGATCGTTTTGTGCTTGCTCCGGGAATCGGCCTCTTGAAAGAACTAAGGATACCATATAGCGTTAGTATCAACTCTGCCTATAGGACACTAGAGAAGATGGTTCAATTTGCGAAAGTATTAGCATCTAAGGGAATTAGAGTGATCATTGCCACTGGTGGAGGAGCCGCGCACTTGCCAGGCATGGTGGCAGCTAAAATTTGGCTGCCGGTCATTGGGATACATATCAAGGGAAGTTCGCTAGATGGCATGGACAGCCTACTAAGCACAGTTCAGATGCCTGTATGTGATTTGGAGTTTCGTCTGAAAGATACTTGACAACTGCATCAGAACTAATATGAGGCAGAGAGGATGCCCCGCCCCCACAGTTTCTATCAACAACTCTCTGAATGCTGCGCAACTCGCGGCGCGCATGCTGGCGATCAGTAATGTCAGTATCCGAAAACGTCCGGAAGAACACCTAGCGAATCAAACAGCCTCGGTACTCGAGAAAGCTGATAGGATGGATCGCGAGGGGTTTGATGCCTATGACTTGGATGGTTGATGGCAATCTATCGGCTAGACACCTCCGCATCAGGGTCCAAATCTTCCTCTTACGGGAGAGAGAATGTGGGTCTCTCGACACCCAAGATAACCAAATCGGTGTGAAAGCTAACTACAAATAATTATCTGCAGACAGCTAACTGTCTGGTAGACAACCCGATTCATGCAGCAACCTAATTCATAATACCAGAGCTTGAAGCTGCATACGAGATACGAAGCGATGCATCAAAGCTAAGCAACCTTGCAAGCAACCTCGCAGCAGTCGAAGCTTTGAGTTTCGAAGCCGCCGGACTAGAGTTTGAGGATAGCTACTCTGCGAAACGCATGAGTCGAAGCGTTTCAAATCTTTTACCCGAGAAGACTCAAGGCAGCCTATCCCATAGAATTATAGGTAGTTCGGCCCATCTGAGCGTGCAGAATGCACCAGATGTTTCAGCCGCCTGCGCTTCTTCGTTATGTTCCGAAGATGTCTGGGGTAGCGCCGTGGTCACGAGCCAGGCGTCGGCCATGGCGATCACTCAAACCTGTCATGGCATTGCTGGGAAAGTCTCTCGAAGTTATGTGTCATCCACACAGCGCTCGGCTCACCGATTCCATGCCGTGCCGGCATGAAGTTTTGTGTAGCCCGTCCCAACTATTCTCATGATCATAGCTCGTGTAGAAATCTGTGAATAGCGAATTTGACCATGGCCACGTATGGAACAACGTGAAATGGATGTGGTCAATGCATGAGGGAAAATAATATCGGCTATGGCTTTATGCGCAGTAGCCTGCGATACCCCAGAAATTAACGAAGTTAAAATCCCGCGCCTACTGGCTCAATAACTGCTACAATCAGTCGAGACATGATGCTTATGGAGAAGACAGATTTTCAGACGCCATTGTGCAACAGGGTCGCCTGGCGAGCTTGTATTCTTAGACTCTACCACCACATGTCCCTCAGGGATAATCGTTGCAAAGCGCAATCGTCTCAGCGAGCCCCCAATATAAAACTGTAAAAATTCCTTCCACGAGGCTTACATAGACACAATCGATAACTCACTAAAGAAACGTGGCTAGCTGTACATATTCTCGTTCTGGGTGCAAAGGTCGTTCGGTCGTCGTTCGTTGTATTGTTTGGGGTTCTTTTCATTCCAACATTTGGCGTTATCTGCTAGTGGCAACGGTCCTTATCAGATCAGGCTAAAAGCTCACCCAAGATGCCTTGCCCGGCCGATACTTCTGGCGGAGACGATGTTGACAGGTTTCAGCTCTTCGACGACACCAATCACGTCAATTGCCCTCCCAGGACTACCAGCCGGCATCACCTGACGGCATCAAAACTTCACCACGTCCCACTTCAAGGTCTGGACATTAATGCTTCAGCTCAGCCATTGACTTCCAACGTTGCTTTCTGGCCTTCTCTCAAAGCTATCCCGCTCGCATCCTACTACAAGCTTCATCGTGTGCCTTCTCTGACCACCATGACTGAGCCTGATTCCTCTGACGGCGATATGGAGCCCGTCCAGTTGCCACGGAGAGAGTCAACTGCAGAACCTCAAGAGCGACTACCGCGGAATGGAGTTTACAACAAGCTGCTTGATCATGTGGTCCGCACCCCTGACCGTCGGCCGTCACCGCAACCAACTCATCTGAGTGTCCCGGGACCGAGCTCACACAAGGTATTGCACGAGGAAGGCTCTGGCTATGTGGCTCCCAAATTTGAGGGCAAGGAGCTGCAAATGGATCAGGGTATGCGATTCGCAGGCCCAAAATGGGTCTTCACTTCAATGGGTGCTAATTGCGAAACTCTGTAGTCATGGATCAAATCGAAGAGAAAGGCTTCATACCGCCTGAATTTGTCGAATCGGAGACGAATTGGTTCTACAACGAGCTGGGTATCGATGACCTGTACTTCCAAACGGAAACCGTTCCAGCAATTGTCAATCACATACTTTCACTATACGCGGGAAAAGTGGCAGCCTACGCTCGAGACGATGGTCGTTTGGAGATCCGTCTGGACAAGGAGGCGGCCGATCACGCTGTATACATAGACACAAGTACACCTGGTGTCAGTGTGATCGATGGCCCAAGGTACGAACAGCGCATCGATGAGAAGTACGTCAATGTTTCTACGAGCAGCAACAGCTATCGAGTGGAGACCTTCCGTTCTGGCAGTCACCTTCCAGGAGAGAAAGATCAGCAGCTGCGCTGCTATTTTGTCTACAAGTGTCACTTCGCCAATCCCAATCCTGGATCAGAAGAGACGAGTATCGATATCATTGGGGAGAAGAGGTTCTTGCAGAAAGCTACAGAAAATACCAAGGCTATCTATCAAGAAGTCATGAACAATGTGGTGGGGAGGACTGGACCAGTCATTGAAATGTTTGAGATGGAAGCTAGCAGGGAGAAGAGACTTGTCATTGCATATCGGCAAGGTTCGGCCATGGGAATGTTCAGCGCTCTCTCGGATCTATACCACTACTATGGATGCACGAGCTCAAGGAAATACGTGGAACAATTCTCCAATGGCATTACGATCATGTCCATTTACCTACGGCCTCTTCCCCAGACAACCTCTAATGCCAGGTTTCCACCGATCGAGGCCGCAATCCATCAGATCATGAAGGAGGTCTCGTTGCTGTACTGCATACCCCAAAACAAATTCCAAAGCCATTTCGCAAGTGGCCGCCTGAGCTTGCAGGAGACGATCTATGCGCACTGCGTTTGGGTGTTTGTTGGACATTTCTTGAATCGTCTGGGATCGGAATACGCGTCGCTTGCCTCTATACTGGATCCGAACAACACAGTGCACGCAGAAATGCTGTCGAAGATCAAGCGACGTCTCAGGACCGAGACCTTCACCTCGGACTACATCCTTGAAATTATCAACAAGTACCCTGATCTCGTACGGTCGTTGTACTTGGCTTTCGCCAATACCCACTACGTTCAAACCAGGGGCGAGCAAGATGATTTCATTCCTACACTAAGCTACCTGCGCCTCAAAGTTGATGTCGTCCTGGATGACGCTCAGCTCAAGTCATTGATCTCGAAGACTGCTGCAAACGAGCACGATGAGATGGTCATGACTGCTTTCAGAGTCTTCAACGCTGGCGTTCTGAAGACCAATTTCTATACCCCGACGAAAGTCGCTTTGAGCTTTAGACTGAATCCTAATTTTCTCCCCAAAGTCGAATACCCTCAACCTTTGTACGGCATGTTTCTGGTCATTAGCTCGGAGTTCCGTGGGTTTCATCTTCGCTTTCGAGACATTGCACGTGGCGGTATTCGCATTGTCAAGTCAAGGAACCGTGAAGCATATTCAATCAATGCCAGGTCGCTCTTCGATGAGAACTATAATCTCGCCAATACTCAGCAACGCAAGAACAAGGACATACCAGAAGGCGGTTCGAAAGGTGTCATTCTCCTGGACGTGCACCATCAAGACAGGGCCAAGGTAGCCTTTGAGAAATACATCGACAGCATAATGGACCTTCTCCTTCCTCCAACAAGCCCTGGAATCAAGGACCCAATCGTCGATCTGCACGGTCAACAAGAAATACTCTTCATGGGCCCAGACGAAAATACCGCGGATCTGGTCAATTGGGCAACTGAGCACGCCAGAACAAGAGGAGCGCCATGGTGGAAGTCTTTCTTCACAGGGAAGGCTCCGAGATTAGGTGGTATCCCTCACGATGCCTATGGCATGACTACTTTGTCTGTCAGAGAATTCGTCCTAGGGATCTACAGAAAGCTCAACCTTCGGCCAGATGCGGTCCGAAAGCTGCAGACTGGTGGCCCAGATGGTGATTTAGGATCCAACGAGATCTTGTTAGGAAACGAGAGGTACACTGCCATCGTCGATGGTGCAGGTGTTCTTGTCGATCCTCATGGCCTTAACCATGAAGAGCTCGTAAGACTAGCAAAGAAGCGTGCAATGATTTCTGAGTACGACACCACCAAACTTTCTGCTGAAGGATACCGCGTCCTAGTCGAAGAGACCAACATCACACTACCCTCTGGGGAGACGGTCAACAACGGCATGATGTTCCGCAACACCTTCCATCTACGGGGAGGCAAGAATTTCGACGTCTTCGTTCCTTGCGGTGGCAGACCCGAGTCCATCGATCTCAGTACCGTCAACAAGCTCATTGTTGATGGTAAAAGTACAATCCCGTACATTGTTGAGGGAGCCAATCTCTTTATTACGCAAGACGCCAAGCTGCGCCTGGAGAAGGCTGGCTGCATCCTGTACAAGGATGCATCAGCAAACAAAGGCGGTGTCACATCGTCGTCTCTCGAAGTCCTCGCATCACTGGCTTTCGATGAACAGGGTTTCGTCGAGAACATGTGCATTCGCGAAGACGGCACAGCTCCTCCCTTCTATGATGCCTACGTCAAAGAGGTCCAGGAAACAATCAAGCGCAACGCCAGACTTGAATTCGAAGCCATCTGGCGAGAACATCAACAGACTGGTATTGCACGGAGCACTCTCAGCGATACTTTGAGCATTGCCATTACAAATCTGGACGAGGAACTGCAAAAGCAGGATCTCTGGAAGAACACTGAGCTGCGAGACTCGGTTCTCGAAGATGCGCTGCCGAGGTTGCTACTGGAGAAGATTGGACTAGCTACTATTATTGAACGCGTAAGTCTACCTGAGTTGCCTTCTGTAACTCATCAAGCACAGACCGTATGAGCAAACTCTTTACTAACTTGATCTAGGTACCTGACAACTATCTCCGTGCTATCTTTGGTAGCTACCTGGCCAGTCGATTCGTGTACGAGTTCGGCAGCAGCCCAAGCCAATTCGCGTTCTTCGATTTGTAAGTCCCCTCCATCTTCTTACATTAAAAGATCACCAGCTAACATTCGCAAAGCATGACGAAGAGAATGGCAAGGCTTAATCAACAGTGACTCAATGGCGCATGAAGGATTGCGATCTCACCAGCACCATCATGCACAAAACGGATAGGATGTGGGAAGGCCATCTGCGTGCGATACCAGAAACAAAAATAGACCATTGATTTTCATTTGATTGATACCTTAGCATTTTATGGAGCATTACTAGCATTATTAGAAGCTTTATGGCAAGCGGTTATGGAATGCATAAAATAGGCTGGCTAATACATTTGTTGTTGTTTTGATCTGTGACACCCAAAATAACCTTGCGCCTTATCCGGTTCTGAAACTGCAGTACCTCCTCACAACAACAACACCCCTTGCTTTTTGAACATCTCAACAACCATACATCTTTAAAACCCCAGAAGCTTTGAATCAGAGTCGCCTTCTGCGTCCGACTCAGGATCCAGCTTCAGATCCACCTGTACCACAATAGTAAGCCCCGCGCCCAGAAATATAAACAAACCCGGCCCGCGCTCTCACGCGCCGGGACTCCCCCTTCCACCACCACCACCACCGGCCTTCCCCTTCCCACACCCACACGCCCAAATGCACCAAGCTTACCCTCCTCTTTAGCTCTACCCTCACCCAAATCCACCTCTCCCTCCCCCAAACCAAAGAAACAATGGCCCTCACCCGCGGCGCAACCGGCAACGCCGCCCCCCGCAAACCCTTCACCATCGAGCCCACGACCACCACAACCCGCAAGACCAAAACCAAAACCACGACCAAGACGGCGGGAGGGAAGCCGAAGGCCAATATGAGTAAGCCGCGCGCTAAGGCTACGACGACGGGGCGCGTGGAGAAGAAGAAGGCTGCGCCGAAGAAGAAGACGAGTGTGGGGGATAAGGTTAAAGGGTTGGTTGAGAAGGCGGAGGGGAAGGTGGAGAGGAAGCCTGGGAAGAAGGTATGTGTATACACGTTTTGTAGTGGAGGACGCCGGGCGCGTCCTTGGAAGTGCAGAAGTATGTGTATATGTGGGGGTTTAAGCTAATGGGTTTCTTGCAGGCTGCCGGCACCAAGAAGATCAAGGGCACCGATGGCAAAGGTCGCCCCAAGAAAGCTGCTGTTTAGAGCTCCCTCTCTTCTCTCAGCTCTCGCGCCCACTAAAGAGCTTCAACCCTCCCTGGTCGCATACATTTCCTATGTCAGATGCATCTTCGCTGGGCATGTTCTTGCCTAGCGCGAGATATCTTTGCAGGTCCGTCGAATAATGGTATGAGCGCCTTGCAGGTTGTTATGAAAGCATTCCTTATTTCCACTTCTAGGGTGGGTCGATGAGCGCAATGGGGAGGGTGGATGTGGATTGCCTGGCGCGTTCGGAACTTGGACATTGTACGATACCCTTGGGTTATGTAGATAGTGATTATGAGACTTGCTTCTTCTATTACTCTACAAGCAAAATCGTGTGGTATCTTAAGATGAATGCTTGGTGGCTGAGAAATCGGTACGAAACCATTCTATGCTCAGCCAGCTATATGCCCCACAGTGTCCTTTCTTGCCCGCTACCGCTACAGTCGAGGGTTTGGGCAGGTTCCATCATCGTTGACTACTAGGTGACTTTGGACTCATCTTCCATGTTCTTTGGTATGGGAGGGAAAGCAATCTACAAACTATTCGCAAAATGGATTGCACCGAAAGTTGGGAGCAAGAGCACGTAGTTTGATAAGTTGACAAAAGGGATTCATTTGCTTCTTAATGAAGGTATTAAAAACCCACCCATAGCCATGCTCCCTCCAAGTGCAGACGCCTTTGCTTCCTAAAGTATACCGAGATCGTATGCCACCAACTCAACTCGAGTGACCTCCGTGGAGGCAACATTTCAGCATCCCGCCCTGTCATATGCAGCGCCAAAACGCCGCAACCAAGACACTAAGACTGTCGTATATGTTCATAAACATGCAACGCCACCTTGCCTGAAGATGCCGGAAAATATGTAGACACCGATATTACATTACGCCGTTTCCCCTCCTCCTCAATCCGTACTCCTGCGCGTGCAACTCCTTGATTAATCTCAAACTCTCCTCGTCCGCCACAGCCTCAAAACTAAGACTCTGATGGCTCAGCCTCTGATCAAACAGGGGCGATTCTATCGCTGTTGAAGACGCTGCTTTCTCCGCTGCATTGGTCATGTTGTTATCGCCGTACGAGCTACTGCTCGCTCGTCTCATTGGCCCTGATTCGGGCGTGTATCGTTGCTGTTGTCGTGTTTGCTTTGGTTGACTTGAGGACTGCCGCGATGAAGAGCCTGAAGGTGTCCAGGTAGCTTTTGCGACTGTGGGACTGTGACCAACGTCTTCGTGTGATGAGGCTGGTGGGGAGACTAGTGATGAAGCTGGTTGCTCGTAGCTTTCTCTAGACTCAAATGGGGTTGTGGCAACCTTGTCATCGGTTGCAGGATAAGAGGTATCCATCTGCCAGGCTTCGTCTATCTGTGCTGGAAGCTCCGTTGTGGGGTTCGGGTTTGATTCGGCCTCCCGTGCTGAAGGCGCCTGACCCATTACCGATTCTGTCATGGGCTTCTCGTATATGAAGCTGCTGGGGTTGTCTGCGAACAGTGCCGGATCTAATGCAAGCTCTGCTGTTGCTTGGAGTGATGCGGCAGGCAAGCTAGACATCCTGGGCTCAAATGTTGACGGTTGTGCTATCATGTTCGCAACCGGCGCTAGCCTGCTGACTTGCGCTACATATTCTGTTGAATCCAACACAGGGTTACAATAGTTCGTAGTACTCATATGGCTACCCGCTTTCGTAGGTGTTGTGGGCTTCTTCGCTGTAGCCTTACCCTGAATGTTCGACTTTCGCGCATGAGGCCGTGGTATTGCTTGCTCCATCAACTTGACTGGGTCCTCGTTGCCGAAGATATCATGAACACAACGACGCTATAAAAATTGTTAGGTTTTACTCAAAAGCGATAGGAAGCATATTACTAACCTTGCTCTTTCGGCAATCATTGCAAGCCTTGTGCCTAGGTCGACCTTGCATTGCGTTCGGCGAGGCAGGATCGAGGCCTACCTTGACGTCGACGGGCGTTCGTTGCTCAGCCTCAGCAAAGCCAGATCGAATATCCTGAGGTAAGGTTTTTGCGAGCTCGTCATTGAGTTGTTGTAGTATTGAATATGATTCTGGCACAACGACCTCTATTCCATCATTCGTTCCTGGCGCTATATTACTGAAAGTACTTGGACTTTCTGTTGGAAGGCCGCCGATTGCTCCAGAGCTGACCGAGGTAGCTGCACTCTGTAGCGTGGGAGCCGAATTAGAGCCTTGAGGCGTAAGCATCGCTGCAACCTGCTCCTTGTGCTTGCAGGCTCGTCTCCTTTTCCGACAAGATTCACAAGCTGTCTTTCGATGAGCGCTACCTATCCCTAATGCAGTCCTGGGCCTCTTCTGTGCGCTGGAGTCAGTTCTCCCTGGTCCATCCGGGTCAGAAGACAATTTCTTCGCACCCGTAGGCGTTGATAGATTAGTAGAGCTGGAAGCAAGCTTGGATGTGGACGGAAGATCTAGTGACACTGCTAGCTTCTCTGAAGCTTCTTGTTGAGACTGCATACGGGCAGATTGTCGTCTCGGTGCAGAAAGCGCAGCTTCACTGTCAAGCTTCCTCATCGCAGCAGCACTTAGTTTGTCAGGTGCAAGAGCCTCCGGGACAGCGTCAGGGTATGCCCAATGCGGTATTGACTCGTCTCCGCGTTTCCAAGAAACCCAAGCCGCGAATGTCTTGATAACCTCAAGCGGCTCGCCATGCCCATGGCCCCTGGGAATCGACTTCTTTACGGCGTTGCGTGTATCTGCCGAGATACCATCCGTGATGTTACCACTGTCGATCAATGCTGTCCTGAACAGGTAACGCACAAGGTCAGGTAAACCATCGAGCTCTGACTGTGAATAGTATCTTGTGTGGTAGTTCTCCGAGCCAGCTCGCGAGTTCTCACCCCAGGCATCGAATTCTAAATGAGCTGGCTTCTCGCGGTGAAAGCTAAAACCAGAATGGAGCAGATCCTTGACGTTGTTCGGCAGAGGATCGTCTTCGAGATAACGTAGAGCAGTGTACCAGTGAAGCTTCTGGAAGTTGGGATATCTAAATTTCCTTGCAACTCCAGTGGCCTTCTCAACCTGAGCGACTCGAAATTGCATAGCAAAGTTCATCCGCGTGAGGAAATTTCCACCAATGACCAAGCTATCTTCAGGAGTCCATACAGCATGAATCCAGCCCGCAGGAATCAACATCGTATCCCCTTCTGAGAGATCCACTCGGTAGCATTCTTTTGTCTGTTCCCCCAAAAACGTCCAGTTCTGTGCTGGTGACATGCACCATTCCTCGTACTTCTTCAGGTGCTTCTCTTTTGGCGGAATGAAGAGGAAGGTCTTCTTGCCTTTTAAGATATGGTAGAAGACTGATGATCCACCAAAATCGATGTGGAAGTCAGTGAAACAATCAGCGACTGACATTAAGCAGTAGAACTGCACTCTAGGATATTCTCCCTTGGCAAGCAGGTCTTCAGGCCAAACCGAGTCCTGTAGATCAAGATCTCGCACAATCTTTGGGCGCCTGATCAGTCTCCCCAATTTGCTTTGGGACACTTCGAGACTAATGACGTTGCGGACAACTTTATTGTTAAGGTTTTCATAGTAGTCCGCCCATCGTCTCATATTCCACTTCTTATTCTCTCCGTTTTGAGACTTGACATCAATGACCTCCACCTTCTCCTCAGGGCCGTAAAGCTCACAGACTTGCCGGACTGTGAGACCTTGGGGTATGACCATGTCGAGAGCATCCTGTCCTTGATCTGGTACAGACTCTAGCTCCTGGTGGCTGGAAAACCAACGTTCGGCAACTTCGCTGTCGTCTAGGGGGTTCGGAGGAGATGCGTCATCAGTTTGGCATTGTGTTTCGGCCTCTGAGGAAGCACGAATTTTTGGTTGGGGATTCAAGCTTGCTGGGATTACTATGGGTTTCTTCATTCCAATCCCTTTCTCAAAGTATTCAGCCGTCACCAACTCGGGACGCATTCTGGCGAAGTTCTCAGGTAGGAAAGTGATGGTTCCGTCTTTGATTGGCTTGATGTAATGGTGCTCCGGGCTTTCATCAGACGTCTTAATAACCCCTTGATGTAAGCCCGCGTAGTCAATGGCGCTATGAGCACGCGATGATTTTCGAACGTAAGTTGTAGCCCCATGGACAGGTTTGCATTTTCGACACCTGAATTTGTCGACGCTTCGTACCTCCCTCTCGCTCTTAAAACCTGCACATGCAAAATGAAACCAATCTTTGCAAGCATCACAGCTGATCCAGGAAGTAGAATTGTCGTCTTTCTCAATGGCGACAGAGTTGCGAGCAAAGTTGCAAGCCGCACATACAGCCGGTTCCATTGCTGATGGAGGCTGAGCGTCAGCGATGCTAGTGTCACTACTGCTTTCGTCGAAGGCCGTATGGAACGGTGATGTAGGATGTGCAGCATCTTCTGAGCTAGTGATTGACGGCTCATTTAAAGCGTCCACCTTGTCTCCCAAAGCACCGTGAATTACTCGTGACTCATTCTCTAACAAATTACCTTGAAGCTGGTCTTGGACTACTTCGGAAGTTGTGTTGTCAGCTGGTTGTTCATTCACAATGTGCCCGTCTCCTTGTTCTCGAAATGCATCCTCCATCATCTGCAAAGTATCGTCCAACGGCTGTACGGTGGCCGCTTCGTCAACCTTCTCATTGTCTTCTGCTTGCGTTTTGCTGGCCAGTACAGAAGCCAGAGCAGTGTTTCCATCCTCGGACTTCTCTGAGCTGATCCCAATCCCGTCGCTGACATTTAGATCTGGCACGGTATACTTGTTTGTGGAGTCGGGATCATTGGATTGGGAATGTTCTGGCGGTTCTGAGCCGAGATTACCATCGATCTGAAACTCTATGTCATCTGGAGGCTTGGGATCTTCGTTGATATCGTTTGTGGCAGTAGCTGCATCGTGATCAACGCCTGATTCCGAAGCAATGGGCTGGTCGTCTATTTCTGGGTTCGAGATGGGCGAAAATGGTGGTCCTTGCTCATCTTGGTCATCTGCAATCCTCCCAGTGTCCGCAACAGTGTATCGTTGATCTGGAGAGACATGGGTTGGGGGCGCGGTTGGGGCAACCATTGACGCTTCAGAGAAACTGCGCATGTGGTTTGCGTTGGCTTTCGACAGAACTGGCGATGGAGAGGTGTACTTTGCCGCCTCCTGAGCGAAATTGAGGAGAAGCTCCGCCTCGAGTCTTCTGCTCTCCGGTGATTGCTCGTAACTCGTGGCAGGTCTGACGTCTGCGGCTTTCCCTTTTCTTGACCAATCTAGCGAGGGCAGCTTCTCAGATCTAGCTCGCTTGGAAGGGCGCTCTCCGTTCTGGTATCCATTGATGTGTTGAGTACTGGTCGATATGTTCGAGTTGTAGAGGCCGTTGGGTTTGGTAGCGAGCGCTATCGAGGCAAAGGCATCCATCGCGCCTCCAGACGAGTGGTCTCCCCTGTGCACGCCATCTTCGTCCTGGTGCTGTGAGATATAGGGTCTCTTGCGCCCATTGCGAGTGCCAGTGTTATTACTCGCCCACCGCAGACCAAAACCAAGCGCCTCGACCGGCTGGTCCCCGTTGAGGAGTGGGGAGAGGGGTTCGAAGGCATGAATAGGCGGGGAAGGAGTTCGATATCGAATCGGAGCAAGACTCGCGTCTTTTCTGAAGGAGGAAGGCATAGTAGCGTTGATGGTGGATGGTTGGTGGACGCGCTCTTCGGCGGGGAATAGCGAGGCCTCGGCGGCGGTTGTAGCTCAGTGCAAACCAGCTGCACGTTTTTGGAATGAAGGAAGCATTGATTTCACACTCCCCTTTACCGATACTGAAGCAGAGATGCAAAGCGAATGTGTGGTGGGTGAGTGGTAGGATTGGTGGAGAAGAGGGGGGTAGCTTGGAGGTTGGTAGTCACATCCATGCAGAGACTAGCGCCGTTTCACTATCAATTGAACTTTGGCATTCTCAATAGCCTTCATTCACTCATTCCACTCACAGCACACTATTGTGCCTTTCTCAACAGTATGAACCGTCCATTCATCAACCTGCTATCCTTCACTGAGGGAATCGAGTGAATGCGACGCCGCCCCGAAGGCTATTGAACCGGAATTGGACTATCCCACGCGGGGACCAGACATGAACATTGCTGAGTTACAGAAGGCTGATATGTGATATCACAAGATGGAACAAGGATATCAAGCTGCCTCTGAGCATCAAGATCTTGAAAAACGTCTCCGTGGCGTCAGCATGGATACACTACTTGCGTTCCATAATGGAAGGCCAATTCGTAATCGTCCCGCCTACGCATCTTTGAATTTCACCTGTGAAGCAGTCTGACCTATCCACTTTATGCTCATGTGAAGTTGTTCAATGCCCGCTACTACATAGCTCATAGAATATACCAGACCGTCACCAATCCCACGATCAGAGTGAGCACGCGATCATCGCACTCCGGCCTGCAAATTCATTTGGAGTATTCCCCGTCTCCGCTCCACCCAGATACCACCTTCCGATGTCAGTGAGCTTGGCATTCTGGGTGAGCATGGTGGTATTTGGCCGAACGTTCAAGACATCGCTGCGATACGAGCCGAAGCATGAATAATGAGTGGCATTCATGCAACAAATATTGGGGTGCAGGGCGGCTTCACGGGGTTCTGGGTTCTTGCAGACTTACTGGAGAGAGTCCAGATAGCTCGAGCTTTAGCTACAGAAGGTCTGCGAATCCTGCAGACTGGCCGGGATCCGCAAATTCGGTCATCCATATGCTTCGGTTGAAGGTGCCCACGTACACTCTAATGTGGCTAGCAGCCCCTCAGAGTTGCCATACCAGTAGACGATAACGAAAACCACGGTACAATTGCTGCACGCTGTGAAGAATGGACCTGGCCTTTGATATGATCTGCTAACCTTCTTTTATTTACAACATGACTTCTACATCTCTACTAAGGAAAGAAGTGCTTCTGTCTCCTGCTTGAAATTTTCCATGCATAGCATGTCTCAACATTCGTCTGCTCTGTGTCCACCCGCAAGACTCAAGGGCAACATGCACATGGAGTCTCAACAGCAGCAGCTATGACCACCGAATTGATGACATGATTGTACGGGTGCACAACCAGGAGGACCTTCAATCCAACGGCCTCCATCTCTTTCCCCACCTCGACGACCTGCCAGTATATTAGCAGGCTTCCCCAAACTGGACGTGCCTCACGCCATGGAATACCGACCGGATACAGCAGCCGTCTCAACGAATGCGCACTCCTAAGCACTACCAACCCCCCAGGCCTCATCCCCTTAACTACATCGGCCAAAATCCTTTGCTTATGCTTACTGGACCCGCCCACTAGCGCAGCCAAATACACCACATCAAACGTGCTCAAGTCCATATCTGTGCTACCAGCGTCCGCACACTGGAAACTCATTTTCGAACCCGTAAGGCCTAGGGCGCGGCACATTTTTTTCGAGGAAGAGATGGCCAGAGCATCTTGGTCGACGTTGTGGCATGTGATGTTGTCGTGCGCGCTGTCGAGCTGTTGAGAGATGCAGATTGAGGTCAATGGGAGAGGACCGGAGCCTAGAATGGCACAGGTCCGAAGAGAGAAGTTTGGGGCGACGGATGCGAGGGCATTGAGTTCCATGCGGACGAGGTCGATATAGTTGGAGTAGTAGGGGAAGGTTTGGAGCATCTCATTTGCTGTGTGACCCTTTTCGTCAGTCTTTGTCTCTGTACAAAAGTAGGAACGATGCGTCATGCGCGCTTTGCTTCGATTTGCTTACCTTCCTTGAGCGTCTTGCAACGGTAAATCTTCTCTGCCCATTGAGATTCAAGCTCATATTCACCTTCTGAGCATAGTTGTCGCAGGTGTGGGGATCTTGCCACGATCTTTGGATCAGAGAGGACCTAGCACCACGGCGTCGGCATTTGAAATAAATCCTGCCCATGACAAGCAGAAGAAGGCAAAAGGGAAAGACCAGAGCTACAGACCTTCGTAACAACATCCTCACCAGGACACTGGCTACACAGCCCCACGAGCTTCTCAAAAGCCTTGTTGACCTTAACACAGGGTTTCAAGTCTGGAAATTCGCTCAACTCAGCGCAACAGGCTAAAATTTCGTCAATAAGACAAGACACGCGGTCGCCCTTGCTGTTGCCGTTAAGAGGAGCCATTGGAGCCGGAACCATGTTGAATCAAGGGTCTCAAGCGTATGATCGGTGAGTTTTTAAGGGTTCAGAAGTATGATTGGCGAAACTCTTGAAGTAAGGCAAATTCGATTGGAGGAGTTTGATGCAATCAGGCCTTTCGCTGTTTGCCAAACTTTGTTGGGGCCGAGCACTCAAGGGTACACATACGATCTTTGACTGAGCAGAGATGTTTACCAGGATTCACGTAGCGGGGAGCCCAAGGGTACACATACTATCACATCAAGGGGAGCCGAGAACAACGCCTGACTTTATCAGATGATCAGATAAAATTGATCAGATAAAACTCATGCAAATCTACTGCAGCTGCAGCGAGCCTTTTTCTATCTGGCCGACTTCGGCTTCGGAGGATGTTATATTCAGGACGCATATGCATATCATACAAGCGAGTCTATGAATGCTGCGTTTGCCAAATCAAAATGCTTTGGCCTGCAGGATCTCATTCCTCTTACTTTGCAGTGTCCTTTTCTAGCGTCCGTTCCTAGTAGTCATGCAGGCGTTAATGTGGCGATTGTGTCAGGCGATGAATTCTAGTTACATCTAGAGTAGATCGTGCGAAGTAAACCGGTTTTTACATGACCACGAATTCACGATTATGTCATGCCAGACTTGGATCTTTGTAGACACTCTTCTTGAATGCTTGCTTGCTATATATGCACACACGCCCCATGTACTAAAATGACTATGTAGTAACAGACAGATCGATCGACCGTAAAGGAATTGAAGATATATGCCACGCAGTCCTCGCAATATATGCAACGCCAGGGCCCTATATCATAATGACAATCAAGAAATCGCTAACATGCAAGATTGCCTCTTTCCTCAATTCAATGTAAATGCTATACACACTTTTCATCTTTTGTCCTAGTACGCAACGCCCCGGTAGCCCAAATCAGGAACCGTAAGCTGCCTGCCGACAGGCGGCGGACTTATACCGTAGCTGCCACGACTCGTACTCCGGTTATGCCTATGACCACCCATGCTTGCTGCTGAGCCGACGAGATTGTCGGAGCTCTCGCGAGCGCCTCTGGGTCGTCGAGGAGGGGGCGTTGAGTCGCGGTAGGGGGCGGGAGAGGAGCTACGGCGGCTGCTGTAGGTGCTCATTGGGTAGCTTTTCACTTGGGGATTCTTGACGTCGTTGTAGTCTGTGGGGTCTATGAGGAGGGAGTTGCGGGCGTCGAGGGGAGTGAGGTCGTCGAGGTCGCGGTTAATTTTCTCTGTGGGATTGTTAGTGGATGGCCTGAAAAAGTAATGTGTGAGGTTGAATAGACGTACCAGCTTGCTTCCTCTGTCTGCGATGTGGATTCTCCCTGACACAGACAATGATTGCGTTCACTGCAATCAGGATTCCCAAGACTACGGTCAGAACGGACTGCACAGCAATCAAGACTACACCAGTGATTGTCTTAGTTGATTGCGCGATCCCAAGCTCTTCAACGAACACCAGGATGCAGACGACAGACAGTACTCGAACGGTCTGGATAAAGATGTTGATCACATTGCCAGACGTTGTTGCAAATGGCCTGATTCCAAGGACCAGGATGAGCATCAGAGACTCGATGATCAGTTGTCCACTTGTCTGAGCCAATCCATGATGATCACCTCCCGCAATGACACAGCCTTTAGCGAACATGTAGATGATCGCAGGCATGAATATCCACCAGTATCCTCGCTTGTAGTTGTCGTAGAAGAGGCTGTATTTTCGCCACGTTTCCTTGTCTTCGAAGAGAGCTGAAGCATCACCTTCCATTTTCTTGTATCGGTGAGCGATCTGCCAGATGCGGAAGGTGAAGCCAGCCAGGAGTGCTGTGAATATTCCCAGCGTAACGCCAGCAAGAGTCTTAGCAGCCCAAGAGTCGCCATTCGTAAATTGATAGACGCAGTAGAGCGTCCACACACCGTAGAGGAGCAGGATCAAGTTGGTGATGGTCCTGCCTAGCAAGCCCCAGTAACGCTTGCGGAAGCTTGTAAGCTTCTTAGGGAATGACGCGAACAGCGCCCAAGCTTCGAGGATGACCTTGAAAAGGAGGATGCCGACGGCGATTGCAGCGATGACGATAGCAAAGATCAGCAATACGGTCATGAAGGTGTTGGCTTGAGGGATGGTGAGCTGCTCCACGTAACCCTCTATCCCATGCACTATGTGGGTGACCTTGTTATCTCCAGCAGTGCTATTCGTAGCAGCGGCGGTTCCATTGCCTGCTTGGGTACCATTGACGCTGACCGCGGTATCTCTGGAGACTAGATGAGGTTCAAAGAAGAAGTCGAATGAGCGTTTTGTGACAATGCCCGAGCCAGCGTTAGAACCGCTGGTGTAAGCCAAGGACACATTACTCAGGTATGGCACACTGTCATCAGTGAGGTTGCCACCAGTTTTCTGCCTGAAGTTGTCGATCGCTGTCTGCATCCCGTTCCATGGGATGAGTCCCCCAGAGAAGGCAAAGTTCTTGGAGAAGCTTCGATAAATTGGTGGGTAGTTCACGCTCATCATTCCGTTGACGGCCACGGACTGGAACCAACCCAGGACGTCGCCGAAGTTGGGACTTGGGGAGTGGCCACCGGTAGTACCTGCACTACCAGCTGCCGCGAAGCCCGTGACGAGGAGAGCAGCTCCAGCAATCCCCACCGCGATATAAGACACTGCAGGTGATTCAACAGTCTTGCCATTGGTGACATCTGATTGTATGCATGCGAGGTCTGGTCCACCATCAAGCGGCTTCAATTCCATTTTGGCTCCACCCTCGAGATCAGGTATGGTGAACGCTATTGAAGGAATTTGGCTAACGAAGGAATCTGGAACATTTTGCACGCCCTGGGCTGCGAAGACTCCGGCAGGAACTAAAGGTTTCGCGTTAGCATTCGCGATACGAAGATATAGACCTACCAATTACTTACCAGGACATAGCTCGATGACCTTTGTACCGTCATCGCATGGGTTGAAGTCCTTTTGGTACACTTGATTGCCATATGCAGTCACAACCAATGAGGCGGTGACATTCTGTACTTTCTGGTTGGTGCCACCAACATCGAATGTTATCTGCTTCGTCGTTCGATCAAACTGGATGTTGAGAGCGTTGACCGTGATTTCTGAGTTGTCTACGCAGGATGTGAAGCCGTTTGTTCTTAGAACGTCGTTGGCCAGTCCCGTCGCTGATAGAGCTCCAAGTAGAATAGTGCTAGCAAGCCATGGAGAAAATGGCCGCGATCTCATTCTCGCTGTATGTATGTAATCGTCCTCCCCTGGCTGCCGAAAAAGGCAATCTGTGTTCTTTGTTCCAGGTACTTCTATAGCGAATCGTCAGGGTCGTATACGCGAAATAAACTCGAACGATGCTCGGGCGGACAAAGGATTGGAAAGATGTCGAGAAAAGTAGGCGTTGTAAGGATCAGAGGTATGTAAGTCGGTCAGAACTGATAA
Source organism: Lepraria neglecta (assembly GCA_033220425.1). Classification (NCBI taxonomy): domain Eukaryota; kingdom Fungi; phylum Ascomycota; class Lecanoromycetes; order Lecanorales; family Stereocaulaceae; genus Lepraria; species Lepraria neglecta. Next base: position 3,336,860 of record CM065648.1, on the reverse strand, counting down.
TCTTCAAGGTAAGTTTCAGAGGCTTTTGGGTCAACCAAAGCGTCGTCACAGGGGAAATTTGATCTAGAGAACGTAAGGAGTCGTATCAAATAGCTACAAAGAGTGTAGTGAGCTGGTGTGGCCGTATATGCAGCGAGCGACAATAAACAACAATGAATGAGGGGCAGAGTGAATGATGGACAATGCGATGCGAGCAGAAAGAGCGTGATGAGAGTAGTAAGCGCGGGAGATATGCTCAAGGACTGTCGATTTGTCTTGGCTCGAGGTGGAGGATGTTTGGCGCTAGTTCAGGGGCTTAAGACCGGCTTCCGAGGCGACAATCGGCAGCGTAAACACGGAATAGCGACGGCACAAGATTTAGATTTTGATGATTTCTACGGCACAGTTTTTGTGACACTCAAACGGATATGAACATGTATGATATTTATCCAATTTCTCATTTATCTGGCTCTGCTGCGCACACGAGCTGGCCTCCATGATATCATCTGAATGGGCGCCATTACCGCTGTTTCCTCTTCGAGTTAGCTACCGAGGTCAACAAGTATTTTTAGGCCCTAGGACTTCGTATCGGACGCCAATCGAGTGGTCAAGAATCTTTTATCACCAGCGTTCCCCAAAGTATGGCAGCGCCTGGCTGAGAGAGTGGTCATGCGCTTCTATTTGACAAGCAACTGTGTGAGACCTACTGCAAGCCTATTTAAACCATGGGAGACGGGATGTTCTGGGGCATTCCCTCCGGTGCATAGAATCAAGTGGGTTGCGTACTACATCGTTATGCTCACTGGCCATCATACAGCCGGCTGGAGAACATGTGCCGCCCAACGGGCGTTACAAAGACCTTGCCCAGACAATAATGGATCGTTGCATATGTCTTATCAAGCAAACCACCCGCGGTACCGTTGTCTGTATGTCGTATCGAGCTCAAGCGCGCTTACTGGATGCAAGAGCATCCGTTGTAGAACGTTGTCTATCGAAAGGCGTTTTGGCAGGTCATTGCTCGTCTCTACTGCCATTAAACATTCCTCTTTACTCTACTCAGTATCTCGCTTCCCTTGTCTTCCCTCGTCTCGTTCGTGCGTCATATTCCATCCATTGAGCAACACCTCTCCTACCTTGTGGCGTAAGAGACCCTGGATTCATCACATGGCAGCCTTCATAAGTGACTGCAAAGGAAGGAGCTTCCGGGTCCATGAGCACAAGCGCCGTGGGTAGTGGGTACAGCTGTAGTGCCCCTGCGTGGTCCCAGAGGACAGGACGATCCGATAGTGGGAATGGTGACAAGTATCCCTGGTCAAGTATCGTCTTGACGAGCTTGCGTGCTATGTGCAGGTCAACAGAGCCTGCGGAGTTGGTAGGTTCTTTGGCTTTGGGAGCTGGAATATGTGATTCAGCTGTCTCCACTGCCTCGTCAACATCCATGCTGTCATTTGGGGCTTGGTCTGGATCCATAGCATTCGAGTCTCTACTTGCATCTTCGCTTGGCTGGACATCTGGATTCGGTGCTGCTTCCTCTTCCAGGGGGCGGAATCTTACAGCGTTGCGGCGAAGTCTGCCAGATATATCGTCGCGGAAGAACACGACTTCTTGAGCGGGCCCAAACATGGTCAATCGTGTTGGGTTGGTAGACCAGATCGCTTCTCCATCTGTCTTCTTGCCATTCGCTTTGTCTGCCTCTGCGTTTGCTGTGGCAAAGGCGCGTTTTATCCTCGAAGTAAAAAGCTCTGGCACGCTGCTTCTTGGAAGTGCTGTGGCAGCTCCAGCGGAGAACGCAGATGGCCAGGGGTCATTATCGCCAGGAACAAACACAAACGTCGTGTTTTGGAGCATGGTCGGATAATCCGAAAGGGCCGAAGCCAAAGAGTCAAAGTACTCTTTATACTCAATGCTTCCGCCACTACCACCTCCTGTCATGACCGCATAGCGAACGAGGTTCCCCATGAATACGACGACCATTGGGGTCTGATCTGCAGGCTCGGCAGCGTAAATAGCAAGGATTTTCTTTATTGCTTGCAATGTCCTCGCATTGTCGAGCTCAACCTCCCCAAGAATCACTATTCTTCCTCGACCTTCCGCCGAGCTCTCCGAAGCACCTCTCAATACTGACTTTTCAAGTTTTCGCATTGCTGAACCAGCAGCCCTTTCACTCCCTACACCGAGGAAGTCGACCCAGCCAAAACCTCCTCCTGCCTTTAATGAGCCGTCTTTGCCTTCTCCAATGACGCCAAGTGTGACGTCTCGACGCTCGCATGGTGGGCCTCCGACAGAGTAGGCGATGAATTTGCCTCCAACGGTGCCGCCGACTCCACGATTGCCGTCGAGGCCTGGTCCGGCTGCTGTCCCTTCCTCCTCATACATTCCATCGACCAGGACTATCATTCCAGGAGTAAACCACACGCCGTCCTCCGGCACAGGCCTAGCGAGCTGGATATCAAGGGTAATGCTCCCCGTAAGATCGTTCAGAGTCAACATGCCCGTGGGAGATATCGCTAATAAACCCAGCAGGAGATGGCTGCTGCCTGTTCGGCCTAGGAGATTAGCGATTGGGGTAAGCTTGTACGCTTGCTGCTGGGTTGCTATCGTTGACGAAGTGCGCTGCAACGCGCTAGTGCGAGCTGATGCCACAGAGGAGGTCTGGAAGGACTCATTCCGAAGTAGCCGTTGATGAATGAGGTTATAGCGATGTCGAAAGAGGTGCGTTTTGTGTGAGGGATCTGGCAACAACGAAGGCGCTGCTCCCACCACCTCGAAATGTTTCTGGTTGACGTTGTATGTCAACCTTGGCTGTTCGAATGCTCCCACAACTCTCAACCACCTCCTCGGATCCTTTGTACCATCGGTCTCTTCATCATCATCAACTCCCAGAGCAGACATTCCAAAGCTCTCCTCTCGACGTAGTCCGTCAGGCCTTGCTTCGGAAGCTACACCGTCTCCATCTCCTGCCCCAAACGCAAAGCTGCTTTGACGGCTGAGCCCACCGTTTTGCAAGACCTTGCCCCCACTCATAGACCCCTCTATAATCCTCAAAATATTCTTCAACTCCTCCCCCTCACCCGGCACAATGACACCTCCGCCGTTATTCTTCCATTGTTTGGCAGCCTCGTCCAGCACTTTCTCCGCGAGACCCTCCTCTCGCCATCTCGAACCGCAATGCTTGCCGATAAATGTAGCAATTAATTGTAGTGCAGACGATGTGAGCGTCAGATTGTGCTTTTTCGTGAAAGTCCGGAAGGCCAGAGGGCGCAGGGTAGCAGGTGGAAGTAGTATGGGTAATATTGAGGGTTTCGGTGGCTCTGGGGGCTTTGGGGCGCGGATGGGGTGGATTGGAGTGCTGAAGGCTGGGGAAGATGAGGGGATAGGGTTGGATTCCAGGGGTTTTTGGGCTGTACGGAAGAGAGGAGCGGTACGCCCGCCGACGGGTACGTTGGGTCCGTCCATAGTGGTAGTATCGAATGTTTTAGTGCTATCATGATTTCTGTGTACGTACGGCGGAGAGTTGCAGCTTGGGCGCGTTTTCGACGCGCCGACCGAAGTTTAGCCGGAGAGTGCTTTCGGTGGGGATGCTCTTCGTTACAGAATAGTTACTTAACTCTCAATTGACCAGGGCAAAAGGTTCAGTCGCATTTTCCAGCTACAGGGTGCGTTGATTGGAGAGCCTGTCATATTTATGCCTTCGTTCAACCTGGTTTTTTCTACCATGACTAATTACTGCTACGATGCATTATCGCTTAGGGAAGAAGCGAAGTTTGTACCGCATGCAAAATGGGGAATCCAAGGACTTCTGACAAAATGATCTGCTCAAGGTGCACATTTCAGCCTCGAATAGATACCCCAGCCCCGGGCGAATACCCAGGGGATTGATATGGTAGCCTCGACGGAACATCTGCCACATCAGATGTTGTGCTTGTGGAATAGCCCGACACTGCAGACATGGGACCAGATGACCTTCAGAGGGCACTGTTCTGTCCCCCGATAGGCCCCTGTGCAAATTGTGGGTTGTTGGAGAATGACGATGGCGCCGGGGGTGGAGCACTCATTGTGGAAGATGTGAGAGTCGTAGTTGGAGCTTTGGAGGGAGGAGGATATGCAGGCTGCACGGGTTGAAATCTCAGGCCCGAGTTTGGCGCTGAAGAATCGACCGTGGTTAACCCCGGTGCAGTCAACGTGCTTGGGGCTGATGGCCAGCGGAATGTTGTTATATTCGGAGCTGGTTGCTGGGTCGAATGGCCGTTATCAGGGCTCGTTTCCGAAGAATCGGTTGTTGTTAACCCCGATAGGATTGATGAAGTGGTGGTATTTGGGGAGCGAGATGTTTTGACAGAGGAGTTTGGTGACCGAGGCGAGGTTTTGTTCGAGTCCTTTCCTACTTGAAGAGAGCCTTGCGAGCTCGTATTCAGTGAATTGAACTGATGTTTGTCTTTGTTTCGCGAATCGAGAAGATTCTTGAACTTGGATCGAAGGCTGTACTTTGACGACCCGCTGGATGGCGTGGAGCAAGGAATTAGGACGCTAGTATTATCCTCACTTCCTTGAGGTGTCTTGATAACATCTTGTATAGGACTCTTTGACTTGGGCGGGATACCTGGAGAAAACGGCTTTGCTCGCAGACCATCGGTCTCTTAATGTTTGAGAGCCTGGGTTCAGATAAGCATTAGCTTGAGCCTCGAAGCGTAGTAATGATCTTGTTCAAGGCGTCCGAAACATACCAATAGCATCGCTCATCTCTGTGTCTACATTATGGCTTTCGTCGAAGTGAGTAGCTACTACCCAGTTGGAGGGAAAGACCTTCTTGTAATGGTCAGGCGTTGAGCTCGAATCCATGTTGCAATCTAAGCTCATCATGAAGATTCAAGCAGCACGATATTACGAGTGCGGCCAATTTGTGTCACTCATATGGTTGGAGAAGCCTATACATTCGCATTTGTCAATCTGTCGTTGGAGGGAACCGCGTGTAGGTGTCGAACATAGTGTTTGGTCACTTAATAAGAATAAGTGATAAAGTACCTGATCATTGCACAGCATTCAAGAAGAAAAGGATTTGAATCCAATGCTGCATGTTCTCGTCCATCATGCCCTCCCGCTTGAATCCCTGCAACCCTGAGCGCTCCCAAGAGAGAAAGGGAAAGGCAAAACAAGGCTTTTAACAGCAGCAAAGGGCACAAGATCTTGGCCCACTCTCAATATTTGTGCGGGTTGCAAATTCATACAATTTTCTTACTCTAGAGTCTTTGTACTGACCAGCTGTGTTGGCGGTTTGTGCGGTGATGTGGCTGGAACTCAGCGACTTTGCTTGAGCTGCGCCTCGACATGGAACGTTGAGAAACAAGTAGTCTTGCATATCCCAAGGAAAAACAAACTACATAAGCAAGCAACCACCTGAAATAGCAGTTTTAGCATGTTATGGCTATGGTGCGCATTGTAGGTGGTAAAAGAGTTATTGTTTTCGCTAAGCTAGAATTGCTAGAGTACATGAATGCCAAGCGCTTAAGGCGCTAAGGCTCCGTAACATAGCAAGTAGAACAAACTAAGCTACATACTACTTATTAAGCACCAATCAAGTCCATTTGCTTCAGCGTTGTTTTTCCTTCTATACCGTGGACAGACTTAGCATAAGGAGCGTCCTCGCACTCATAAACCCATACCCTCCTCTTCATGCACTTAACACCTTTAAGCTGCCATGTTTTAACATACAGATGAATCCCTACTCATGTGACCTTCCGAAAGAGGCCTTTCCGTAAATTGCAACTCGGATCCTTGGGAAACCTTGAAATCCACGGGCGGCAGCTGGTCAATAACTGAGCAGATCCTTTTCAAGTGAATCGGCATCCAAATGTCGTAGACGTTCTTGGTGAACTTGTAAGCCGTCCACTTCTCCTTGCCGTCCAGGGTTGTGAAGCTGAATCCATGGATAGGGTGGCGATAGAAGGTGGTCTTGTCTTCCTCAATGATAGGGTAATGGCCGTAGATCCACACCCAGCTATAATCGTGCGAGATCGAAAAGGCAAGAATTTCCCGGTGAAGCTCTTTTTCGCGCTTCACAGCTCTGTAAAGTTCGACAACACCTCTGACGGCAAGAGTCATACTGTGGGCGTTCTGTCGATCCGCAATATCGGGAGCTGTGGCGCCGCACTTCACCTCGCATGTGAGGAAGGGAAAGTACATCCGGTAGGTTGCGACGAAATAGGAGGTATCAAAGACGCTACCGATGAGCGGATCGAGCTTGTTAAGCTGCTCGTCTGTAAATGCGGATCGCCCGAATCCAACGGAATAATCCGGTTGCGGCTGTGGACCCTGCACTGGTATGGCGCCTGTCCAGCCTTCGTTGACACTTTCGTTCAAATGATCGAGATGCGTAGCACCGTATATAGCTAGGATTTGTGCAGAAGGAACGATCAGCAAAGCGATATCACGAATAACCATGGTCTTATTCCTGTCTTGTATCTTTCGGCAAGTTCTGTTGAACAGATCATCGCGAAATAATGAATCCTTGGGGACGTCCTGTTCAGATTCTAAGAGGCGCCGGCAAAGACTTTTACTTGCATCCGTGATACCTATGTCTGATTCATATATAAAGCTCCATTTGGCCGCAAGCAACGTATTATAACATATGTCTCGGTATTGAGCACTCTTCTTCTGATCGCTAGAACAAGTCAAGCTTGTATCCGACTGTTTCCGGCGGAGCGAGGGAGCTTTTTTGATGGGACGCGGGTATCTCATTCCATTGATTTCCACATACTGGACAACCGGGATCGACGACTGCTCCATCTGTTCCTCTAGCCAGCTGTCGTGTTCGAAATCTTGCCTAACCTGGCTATCCTGTTCGAAGTATCTCCTAGGCCACCTTTTGGTCCGAATCCAATACTCGAGCGTATCAGCGTTCTTCTCGCTGGTGTCGCTCGTCGCTTCCTTCTTTAGTCCTCCCTCAGCAGTGCAGCTTGGAGGCGAGGTTCGAGGAGAGGGACGTCCATCTTCTTGTGCTCGTTTCCGTTTTCGGAAAAGCTCAGAGGGTTTGTGGAGGACGTATAATGCCTTAGTGTGGTCAGCGTTAAGACATAGTAGGAGGGGTACTGGGGGAACTTGCGTTTCTGCCCACCCGGATCTTGCTTGTTGGAGGGGAGGGAAGTGTCTGCGTTCCTCGAACATGATTACTTTTAGATATGGGTTGCTTGCAAGATTGTTGTATTGCTTGCAGGCGTGCGCTCCTGCGAACAGGTGGTTGTCTTTCGATGCCTTGGGGCCACTTCCCTGAGGACGGTCAGCTCAAGCACAGAGTACTAATAGCGAGCACACTACCTTGGTCCTCTGGCCTTGAAGGTTGTCGTCCACTGTAAATGATGCCTGACTTGGTTTGACCGCGTGCCATGTGAAGTCGAATGAGAGAGCAGGGGAAATCTTCCACTGACTTTCATTTGCCAAGGCTTTCTGGGAATAATATCTACCGAAACTTCACCCTTTCATTTCAACCTCAGTTTGACAACTCCCGAAACTTGTGCTGAGTGAGAACTAGGCGCCAACGAGTCTTACGGATTCTTCCCTACGAGGCACCATAGAGTAATCCATGGCATACGGGTTGCCTAACCTATTCTCGTACCTGGTATCTGCAATTCCGCGCCGCTCAAGCCTACAGCTGGTATCAAAAAATGACAACATAGCAAACACATTCTTTAGTTGCCAATAATTGCCATCGTCATAGCATTGTGATGTCATGATTTATTATGGATCTCCTGAAAAAGTCACCAGTCATGATGGAAAAGGGACACGAACCATTCAGGGTTTGATGAAACGATGCCGAATAGCCAAATCAAAAATCAAAAACATAAGTCAGGACAGCGCCGTTTTGGCCGCAGCACGGTATCAATCAGCGTTGTTTGATGACGAATCTTGATGTTTCAGTAGCACGGGCATGTGTTCGAAGTTTGTGTCTCATTTCTTGTATTAGGAATCAACTCATAGTGGTGGACCTGTCATCGCCTCAGCCATGTCATTTGCTGTAATGGGCTTGCTCACGTTTTCCAAGACTAGCAACCTTCCATACCCGGAAATCCCACGCAACGAGAGTTCAAATGGCATTCCAAATATAAGTGGTGTTAGAAAAAGAGTGCTCACTGAGCATGGGGTTCTTTCCCCTTCGGTGAGTGCATAAGCCGGCATTGAGAAGCGAGATTTGGATATGTCTGAAGCATGAAATTGTAGCCCCTTCAATAAGATCGCCTTCGATCCTTCTATCTTTCCGAGCGTATCCGGACATACTTATAATTAGGATCTACAGCCTCACGAGCCAGTCCCGTTCAGAGAGACCAACAGATACAGTGACGTGAAACATAACAGTTGGCGGATAGAATAGTTAAAGATCCAAGTATGCACTGTTGGTCCATGGTCATCACAAAGAGATAAGGAACTGCTTGTGATTATGGCGCCGATAATCCAACATTAAATACATTGACTTAGGTATATAAGAAGCTCAGTCCATGGTTTCAAATCGCAATTTTTCAACAACAAAAGCATTCTATCAGCCCTGAGTTGTCCCCACAAAATCTAACATACATTCATCTTTCTTTCCACGTCGGGCTTCGTAATGTGCTTCTCAAATCCCTTTGGTGTTGGGATAACCCTCCTGGGCCTCGCCGGCAAAGTACTCTCTCAAGCAATAGTGCCTTACACTGATGCACAATGTACTGAGCCCATCACCAACATCACTATAGGTGGCACCCTGAAGACGTCTCCTACTTCGACAACGTCAACGGATGGCCCTCGGTTTCCCGCTACAGCAATCCAAACTTCCCAGGAACTGAATCCAAAACTGGCTCTGGATACAATGTCTATTGGCAAATCGGACGACCAGGTCCTGGGTGTCGCGTTGGGATTATGGGACCTTACTCTCAGGGAAGTTGTGGCTCGCTTGATTTCGCAGCTCCGCCGGGAAACGTCATTGTCGTTGCGAAAAATGCTGGCTGTTACTTTTCAAGCATCCCTATAAGCGCCGCCGTCACCCAAATGATCAGATGCAGTAGGGCTGTCAAGCTAATGTGAGAGGATAGGCTGGCGCGGACATATCATCCACGTTTTGCTGTGGCGTTGGCGATTGTACACCACTAAGTGGTGGTAATGCTGCGCTTTACAAAAGAGATTCTTTGAGAAATGCTACATTCTTTGTAAATCGCAAATGGGACTGAGCGCTATAACAGGTCGAAGAAGCAGGCCTCTCGACATCTTCTCGCAGAGATCTAGATACTGAGAAAACTTCGCTAGTGAGTAGCAGCCCCATCCACGATAATCTTGGCTAAGACAATGTGAAAAGGTGGCAAAACGAACCAGCAATTCGTTTACAGGAAAAGCTGCTGAGCCCAAAGCCTTGGAGCGCCGACAAGACAACGGCATCGATCCTAGCCAATGCAAAATAGAGCTCTCTGGCGATCCTTTCCCTGAAGCAGGCCAGCAGCTCCTAGTCGCCAACCCACAGACCTGCAGCAGTGGTGACTGCTCCTTCTCAATCAATCACGGTGTTACCATAGGAACATCCTTCACAAGCTCCCAAGGCCAAACCATTACGACCAGCACAGGCACAAGCGCCACTGTGGCAGCCGGTGTCAATTTTATTGTTGCTGTCGGTTCTAGCTATACTTTTGAACAAGGTCTTGCCACTTCTGCAGCGACTTCCACTAGTACGGAAATTACCATCAGCACCACCGTTCAGATCACAAACAACGTGGGCTAGCAGGTTGGCACTACCGCTTTTATCTCCTTTACGCCCACGTTCCTTTGCTGGTTAGCTACGTATGCTTGTGGCAACGGTCCTTCTCAGGCGTTCAGATTTTGTCAATCGCAGATCAGCCAGAATGGAGGGAATTTGGAGGGCGATTATACTGTCGTTTGCCCACGATGAGGTCTTCCTATCCTTCCGTAAACAAGCCCGTAGTGGTAGTGGATACTTGCCCTCTCAAGCTCTCAAGCTCTCTTTCAGATTGAAAACCGTCTGTTTTGTTTTGCTTGTACGATTAGATTGACATTTAAGGCAGAATGTGGATGAGATTGAATTCTATTCTGTTTCTGAGGTATACATCACGTCACCATTGCCAAAAACATAGCTTCCATCCTTTCCGAAATCGACTTCAATGTGTCTCGTTGCAAAATACGCGGACCTTTGTTTTCCTCGTACACAGAAGCCAGCCCTTCGTTTTCGAGAAACTCTTCATTATAACTTTGGCTCCCCAAAATCCTTCAAAAAACCCTTTGGAAGGAGGAATCCTGACTTCCTAATGCCTCCTTGCAGCTCAATCCATGCCAGTTCGCTGCACCATAGACCATTTTACGGAGCTGGTACAGGGTGAATTCAGAAAGCCATTGGGGAAGAAGGATATTTACAGGTTCTATCCCACAGGAATTATATGAGAATTTGGCTTTCACCCTTGAATTACCACTTTTATTGGTCGTACCCAAACTCCCGTGCCCGGTTGAGAAACTGACTACATTTGTTTGGTACCAGATGTAGCAGACATAGGTGAATTTGTAGAATTTCGTTCTAATTTCCGGGGGCCGTTTGACTTCAATGAACCGCTGATGTACCGTTATTAATTCCGTGGTACAGGCTCCTCATGCTCGAAATATGCGTATGCGGAGCCTAGATATAGCAATGCCCAATCTGAATCGACCTCGAACGTGACTTTTGTACGACGTTTGGGGAAGTGAGCACCCGGACGATTAGTTCTTGCATAGTACTTCGACGCGATGAGACGGAAAGCGGGTTTTGGAATCCGACGTTCCAGTGCCATATGGTATGGAGTTTATCCGTCATGTCTCTTGGCACTGTAATCGGAGCCCTCCTCTGCAAGAAATGCGATCACTGCCCCTTTCTCGTATCGGAGGCTTCCATCGCTGGAGTCCACCCGCCACCGCTCTTGCTTTCGAGGTCAGCTCCCTTGTCAATCAGAAGCTGGATCACTTTGGTCCAAGCCCCCTGTTCCATTGCCTTCTCGCGCCGGGCGACCCACGATAGCCCACTACCATCTTGGATGTTGACCTCAGCCCCATTCGTGAGGAGTAGCTGCACTATTTGCGGATGCCCTTAGATACGTAGTTCAACGAGGCTTCTAGGCAAACCATATCAGATAGTACTCAAAATTACGGATCAATACGTTTAGGTCAATTCCACTTGTAGAGTGTTAAAGACCTTCCCAAGTCGGACGTGTTCTAACCTGCACGCAAAATATCCGCGTCCTTTCCCGTCGCGCGCTTTGCCGAGGTTTACCCGTAAAATGGTGTTCGCGAAGATATTGATTGAGTGCAACGTCTCTTTACCTTATCTTGAGCTCATCACATCAAAACGTGTTGTTCCTCAGTGGCTCATAACATAACCCAATTCTCATGATTAGAGCATTCACTGCCACTTTCCTCCCAACACCGTGCACCAACACCCTGCTTACCTGCCAGTTTTACACCTAAAGAGCAAGCCTACATTAATTCACCATGGTGGATATTGTAGAAGTCCTACCAGATTCACCGAACAGAGCTACTAGTGCAGAGATCAAAGAACACAGCATGGTCCAGCTCAAAGACCTCACGGCCCAAGCGACTCTCAAATACTCAGTCAAAGATTACAATGCCGCCGCAGAGTTATACTCGCAAGCCACGGAGCTACAGGCCGAGATCAATGGCGAAATGTCACCAGAGAACGCAGATCTACTCTACGCGTACGGGCGATGCCTCTATCACGTAGCGGTGAAGAACAGCGACGTGCTGGGCTCGAAGGTAGCTGGGGAGAAGCGCGAGGAGGGATCGAAGAAGTCAAGTAGTAAGAAGCAGAAGAAGGAAAAAGTCGTTAGGGAGATAGAGGACCCGGAGAAGAGGATAGCTGAGGAGGTCGTGACAAAAGTTGTTGAAGAAAAAGATGGGCCCATCGTACCAGAGACGGACGCAGATAAAGCAAGCAAGCCATATTTCCAGTTTACGGGCGACGAGAATTGGGACACAACCGATGATGAAGAAGAGGGCGCCGAAGAAGACGGAGAGGGTGCAGAAGAAGCAGACGAAGAAGACGATTTTGTCGATGCTTACGAGGTCCTCGATCTGGCGCGAGTGCTACTTCTAAAGAAGATCGAAGAAGTCGAGAACACCAGCGGCAAAGGCAAAGCAAAAGACGAATCACAAGAAGTCCGACAACTCAAAGAACGTCTAGCAGACACCTATAACCTCCAAGCCGAGATATCATTAGAAGGCGAACGCTTTCCCATTGCCGTTGAGGATTGCAGATCCGCCCTCGAATTAAAGAAAGCGCTATTCCCACAAGAATCAAACCTAGTGGCGGAGGCGCACTATATGCTTTCCTTAGCTCTGGAATTCTCATCCGTGACGCAGCAGAAGAATGCCAATGGCGAAGTGGAGGCTGGCACGGAAGCAGTGGTTGATGAAGCGATGAGGGAAGAAGCGGTGCAGGAGATGGAGGCGGCGATTGCAAGTTGTAAGATGAGGATACGGAAGGAAGAGGTCAATTCGCAGGACGGTGATCATGAGGCGAATGGAGATGCTGAGAAGCCTAAGGTTACGAAGAAGAATATTGATGATGTGAGGGAGATGGTCAAGGAGATGGAGCAGAGGGTTAGTACCGCATACGGTTCTTTATTTATGTATAGCTGCTGACAATTCCAAGCTCGTGGACCTCCGCCAACCTCCCGTCTCGCTCAACGACCCAACCGGCATGGGAACACTTGATGGCTCGAACCCTCTCAGCGGTATTCTCGGATCTATTTTTGGCGAGTCTCCAGCGGCCCAGAAGGCGAGGCTAGAAGAAGCATCTAAAGGCGCGACAGATTTAACTAATCTAGTCAAGCGGAAGAAGCCTGCAGAAACTGAGGTTCAGGCTAATGGTAAGAGGAAAGTCGAACTCTCGGAGGAAGTTGAGGAGGTGGGGATGCGGAAGAAGGCGAAGATCACGGATGGTGTTGATTGACTCGACTAAGCATAAGTCTGTGGGCTGGTTTCGAGGTATGAATTTGCATATGGCGTTCGACGGAGGCTTCTTAGCAAAGGAGGGAGAGCGTTGGACACAGGGATGGCTTTCTTTGCATGATACCAACGTCCTTGCTACGAGAGTATGGGCTCTCCGAGAAGGAATTGTACAGATTTTGAGATAGCAAGCTATGCATTCACACGCTGACAGAAACTTAGAGACCAATAACTTTCGTGATAAGGCATTCATTAGATATCGTGACTATAAGGGTATTATATCGCAGAGTGGGTATTTAGCAACGATCGCAGCTCCATGCACCAACGCCAAATGCAAATCCAATTGCGCCAAAGCCCATCAATCTTCCAAAAGCCTTCCATCACCCGTGCCTCGCAATGCAACCAATCGCCAAAACTCATCACAGTCGAAGCCAAACCCCTCAGTCTCCAAGCACGCCCATCACCTCCACCATCCCTACCCCTCTACCGCACCCTCGCCCTTCGCCATCCTAAACGCCCTCCTCTCCCTCCTCCGTCCCGCCAACTCCCGACTCCAAATCCCAGCAAACAAATCCTCGCACTCATCCTCATCCTGACTATCAAACTCGACCTCCCCACTGCCCCCACCACCACCACCATCCAACATCAAAGGCGGCATCTCCCTCTCTTCCAGCTCCCAATTACTACTCTCACAAACCATCTTCGTCTCCAAAATATACTTGCCCACCTTATACTTCTGGCTCTCCTCCTCCGCACCCTCGTATTTCCAGCCCAGCATGCTCGTGCACATCACGCACCTAACATCCGCTACAGTATGTATTCCTGTCACCAATTGTCGAGAACTAGGCGCGTCGGTTTTGGTGTTTGGGAGGGAGGGGGTGGAGTTGCGGCCCACAACTGAAGAGGGCAGGATGGTGGGGTATTTAGAAGGCGAAGGGGAGACGAGATATGCGCGCCCGTGCCGGCCGGTGAAGCCTTTGCTGATTATTTGGCTGGTAAGACAGATGTCGGTAGAACATTTGGCGCAGCGGAGGTGGGATGTATGGCCCGAGAGGTAGGGGGGCTCGGAAGTGTTTGTACTGTCTGTGGAGTCGGTGGAGTCCCTGCTGGCTTTGCGCCGGCGGAAGGGTATGGAAGGGAGCAGGTATATTGGGAAGAGGGTTAGGGAAGAGGACCGAATGAACATGTTGAGGATTGAGGGAGGTGGGGGAGGGTTATTCGGAGAAGTTCGCTGTTTGTAGTGCTGCTCGTAGGAGGGTATATAGTAGAGGGCAAAGAGTCGCTAGGCTCAGAAGACGTCGTGTGTCCTCCGCATCGTCAATGGCAGACCCATGGTGGTGATGTAAAGGGAGGAGGACGAGATGCAAGGGAAGTATGATGTGTGGTTCGTGCATGGAGGGGATAAAGTCATGGGGTAACTCGGACTGATCTCCGCGCTTATCGATTAGGGTTAGAAGGGTTCACCCCCCAACCGTTCACCTTGCTCTAACTCCACAGATACGAAATTTGACAATATATTTTTGCGTATAGAATTGTGGATTTTGTACGTCTCTAAAAGGTTGATACGGAATCTTTCGTCGAAATTTGCCTGGTTGGTGAATTGTAGAGCTCTGCAAATTTTCGCTGTCTGCGCCCCTAGGAGAGCCCTAGCGTTATACCCTGGAGCAGAAATAGCGATAATTCCGGGCGGCAGCCCTACAAGGCTGGCCGGTTGGGGGTGTGAACCCTTCTACATCCTTTTTTGTGGAGACCGAGACTCTATACGGAGCACCACGAGGTACTTACGATTGATAGCAAAAGATTTAAAGTATTTGGAGCACCATACCAGTACGAGGTTCCTCAATCTCTACCTTTTGGGATTTGTGGTCCTCATTTTGCCATGACAAAGTAGGTAGCAAACGGCGCATTGACGGAATGGAGCAGAGAGTCTGCACACTTTTGCTCACTGAAAGCGGAAAAGTAAAGTGTCTCTGCTCGAGAGAGCAGAAAGATGAGCAACTTTTTGCTTGAAGAACAGCAAGGTAGTCAACCTCTCTCGATTTGAGAAAGCAGGGCAGAGTCGGAGGGTAAAAATCCTCCAGAATTACAGCAGATTGGGGTCATTTGTGAACGAGTCTATATATCTATCCGGCACTCCAAGGTCATCAACATCATTTCACTCTATGTTTCTGGCTCAATACCTATATCATCCCCTCCACATTCCTAATACCAGCCAAATTGCCCTCCTTGACTCTCTTGATCGTGAGTGCAGCGATGAGGGCTGCTCCAACACCACTTCCATCCTCGGCAGCCAGGATACTAATTGGATCCTTCTGGCCCTTCTCCCAGTCGAGGATTTCTCTCAATGCCACCGCTCCTCGGGCTTTGAAATGAGGGTACTTGTTGAAAACACTACCATCAGCGCCCACGTGACAGGACTTTATATTTTTTTTCGTGCAGATAGCAGCGACGCCGCAGGCAGAGAGACGAGCAGCTCGGGTACCAATGAGCTCGGCCAGGCGGCGACAGAGTTCGAGTTCAGGCTTGTTTGTTGTAATGCCCAATTCTCGGCGGAAGAGATCGCCCGTTTCTGACAAGTTCTCAAATGGGTCTTCTTCGATCATAGAGAGGAAGGAGGAGTCGAGGGTATATGCTTTTCGCAATTTGCTGATATCTTGGCCTTGGAAGACTTTGCAGCTTTTATTGTCGTGCAAATCTACCAGCACGAGGCGGAAGAGTTCGCCGAGGTACAGCCCTGCTATCATCTTCTCGAAGGCTTGTTGACCAGGGCGAGGGGAGTCCTCATCAATGACGATGTCGTATGGTGTGCGAGGGAGGACGTAGTGTTCGTTATCGAAGGCGCCGTATTCGCAGTTGATGGCAATGGGCATGTCAGGAGGCAGATTGTAGGAGGCAATCTTGGGTACGGAGCCGCAATTCTCCATGTACGCAGCGTTGCAGCCTGTGCCGAAGATGCAGCCAATCTTCATAGTGTCATCTGTATATGCTGAGGCGATAAGCGTTCCCGTGGTGTCATTTATCAGGGCACTGAGCCGGATGGGCAATTTTCGTTTGGCAATGGCTGCTTCGAAGAGCGGCGCAACGTCCTTGCCTTCGACACCTGAGATGTCGAAGCCTTTGGTCCAGCGTTGGAGAACGCCATTATCTATATACGTTTGAGTCGCTGGGAAGGAGAACGTGAAGCCGAGAGGAATCTTGTCTAATTTCTCCAAGTCTTCGACTTCGTGGTGGTATTCGATGAATTGTTGAATACAGTCTGCAATGTATTCCCACAGCTCTTCAGATTCGCCCGTTTTCAATTCGTCGGGCATCCGGTATTTTGATTGTATGATGTCGAATTCGCCCTTTTCTTCGAGTAGGATGATCTCGCAGACACGGAGATTGGTTCCTCCCATGTCGAGAGCAAGGTAGGATCCAGTTTCGTAACCATCAGGGAATCCCATGACCCATGTTGGGTTCATTGGCTGTAAACTCTGTCAATGGTTTGTTCAATTGGAATTTGTAGCTGCACTGACAATGCTTCCACCTTCGACGCTGAGGCCTATTCGGGTGTTAGCGATCTCGTCACCAGTGGAAGGGATAGATGACTTGCCCTTTTCCAGTTCCTTAATGAAGTGTTTGGTCACCTCCTTCAGCTTTGCCTGGTCTACTGTGAAGATCCTCTCCAAGTATCTGATCTGTTCGAGGAGATCGTCAGGCACATCGGCCATTGACCCTACTTCCCATCAGTGATTTGAGCGACGCATCGTGTGGGAGGACGCACCCTTGCGGGAAGGCTGCCGCCTTGGTCCTAGTCCGACCATCTTGTCCAGTTTGTCGCAGTGTGGGAGCGATGTAGGATGTTATAAGTAGGCCGTATAGCCCGGTGGAGGTGCGAGACCAACAGTATGCTTGAACGATAAAGGCGGCGCACTGTAATAGCTAGTAGTGTCTACATGATTGTGGGTTAGCAAATTTTCGTAGTATTTTAGGCATTCAGAAGCAATTGAGTGGTTGAGTGGTTGCGTGGTCATGGCTTTGTCATGCTTTGCAGGAATTGACCAATCTGACACCTGCGCAAGGATTGTGGTAGGGCGCAGCAATATCAAACGCGGGGCGAGATCCTCTGCATCTTCTCACCTTCTAGATTTCGATGCTCGTGGTGGACGCAGATGTCACGGAGCGATTGTTGAAACCATCGATGAATTTCTCATTCCAGCCCCGCTGCCAACAAATTCTGCCCCGCTGCGGCTCTGCACCCCTACTGAGCCATGCTTGGGAGCTCTCGGGAGCTGTCTCAGTGAGCTCGGTTGAGCGCAGAAGACGTCATCACGGTGAGTCTGCTCCTCACACATTTTCGATCTGGTACCACATTTGATCCCGTGAATCGTCTGAGCAAGGGTGAGACCCCATTGGATTGAAGATTAGCGCCACTAAGTTTGATAATGGGCATTAATAGAAAGCCTTGGCGTTGTTTAATGGCGTCAACGGCTCTCCGTCAATCAAGAAAGAGCCCCTGCCGCAACCACAAACAAGTCATACAAGACCAGGTTCTTGGATTGCTTTGTGTTCTTCTACCGGTAGCACAGACCTGGCGTTGTGTCGTCTTGCTACTTAATCATGCACAATCCTTGATCCCACAACTCCCTTTTATTGCTCTTTCTCCCAACTCGCAAGGTACATCCTCGGGCCTCGTGACTATTCCACCAGACCACTACGAAGCAACACTGCTCAAGCGACTCCGGTGGTCGTCTAGGCATACACCGACGCTCATGAGAAGCTGAATTTTACTTGAAGTCCGTGTTCGCAGCCCTTCATTCTCCTTTAGCAACATGACTTCTCCCGCCTCTCCATCATCGTCGCCTATATCTCTTGGCAATGCTTTGAACGGCACTGCTGGAAAAGCTACAAAGAGCAGTGGGCAGTCGTTCGATACATTCCTTGCTTCGTTGGCCTCCGGTCTCGCCATTTTCGGTATCGAATTCGCACTCTTTCTATTGCTGAACAGCAGATTCAGCAGAATCTAGTAAGCCGTGTTGTGCAAAGCTCCTTTAAGTGACACTAACAACTTACCAGCACGCCACGCACTTTCCTCGTACCCGAACGTGAGCAGACCAAAGCACCTCGGAAAGGGCTTTGGCAATGGATAATACCGGTGTTCAAGACTTCGAATTCAGACTTTATACAGAAATGTGGACTGGACGCTTATTTCTTCCTACGCTACTTGAGAACCCTACTCAAGATCTTCGTCCCCATGGCGTTGGTCATACTGCCGATACTCCTCCCGATAAACATCGTACATGGCAGAGGGACCAAGTTCGCTGTCGGAGACTTCCACAACAACTGGCAGAATGTAACAGGGCTGGACCAGCTTGCCTGGGGCAATGTACGTCCTCAGCAACCCAATAGATATTGGGCTCATCTGGTTCTGGCTGTTGGCGTGGTCGTTTACACGTGTTTTGTGTTCTTTGACGAGCTTAGAGGCTACATTCGTCTGCGCCAAGCTTACCTGACCTCACCGCAACATCGCCTGCGTGCTTCAGCAACAACGGTCCTTGTCACCGCCATACCTACAAAATGGTGTACGTTCGAGGCTCTCGATGGGCTTTACGACGTTTTCCCGGGCGGAATCCGCAACATTTGGATCAATCGTAATTTCGATGAGCTCAACGAGAAAGTCAAGCGACGCAATAACCTTGCTAGGGCTCTGGAGTCGGCAGAAACAAATTTGATAAGAAACGCGAAGAAGGCTCATCTGGAAAAGGTCAAGAAGGAGGCAAAGAAAGCAGGCGGAAAGAACGCCAAAGAGGACAAGATAAAGGCCTCCAACGACCAAGGGCTAGCCATGGCACAAGGCGATGGAATCAGCTCCGGCGATCCACATCAAGTGCGGCACACGATTGACGATGCACTAGCTGAGTCTTCAACCGAGCCTTCAAAGGAGCAGTCCCAAGATCGGAAGAAGCGTCTGGTTCCGATTCCTGTTTTAGGACAGGGTATAGATGCTGTCGGGCACGGAATCGGTACTATTGGGAAGACTATCTTTGGCGGCTTGAGGAATGTTGAAAGGGATGTTGATGAGCGTTTGAACACGACAAGAGGCTTTGTTCCCGACACAGCAGATGCTCGGGGGGAGGCAGGGGCTAATCTTAGCTTCGATGGTTCGCGGTCACGCTCGGTGTCCCCCGAGGCTGGCCACCATGGAGCCCACGATGCGAGTCGACGAGATCAGCACCCAAGCATACGAGAATTATCAAATGATACCACGATCAGGCAAAGCACTTCACAAGACGGTGCAGTACATTCAGGGTCACAACCTAACCGGGATTATCAAGGTCTAGGCATCAATGGCGCGCCGGTCGATTCTCGGGTCAACAGAGACTCGGTCAACTCGGATGTTCTGCACAATCCCCAGCGTCTTGGCGAAGTGGATGACAATCATACGTCCAGGCTGAAGTTCTGGGAGCGAAAAAAGGTCATGCCCTATGGAATCCCCAGTCCTACCCCTCACGGCTTAGAAGAAGATGAGTTCCCACTAGGTCGTCCGAGTCCTATGACACCTGGCTGCAATCCTCAAGCAACAGTCAATGGCCCAGGTTCCCAAAAAGGCCTAGAGAAGGGGAACGAGTCATCAAAAAAGTCCAAACCGACAAAGAGTAAGGAGGGTCAGAAAAAGCCACGGATATACCCGATCGCCTTCAATGAAGAGTACGACCCCAATGGTGGGAAGCCGCTGTGGAAGGAGTATCTAAAAGACAAGGATCGCGAAACCATGCGGCTTCCAATATTCGGCTGGCAATGGATGATTTCGTTGCCCTTATTGGGAAAGAAGGTCGACACAATCAATTACTGTCGCATGGAAGTAGCTCGCCTGAATCTGGAGATCGAGCAGGATCAGCGAGAGCCCGAAAAATATCCGTTGATGAACTCTGCCTTTATACAATTCAATCACCAAGTTGCCGCGCACATGGCTTGTCAAGCTGTCAGCCACCACACACCAGCCCAGATGGCGCCGAGGGTCGTGGAGATCTCTCCGGACGACGTCATTTGGAACAACATGTCTATTAGATGGTGGGAATCCTATGTTCGGACGGGTGCTGTCATTGTCATCATTATGGGAATGGTGATCGGATGGGCATTCCCCGTCACGTTTACTGGTCTATTATCACAACTTGATTACCTGGCGTTGACTTTCAGGTGGTTAGAGTGGCTCAACAAAATCCCGGGAGTGGTTCGATCCATAATCCAGGGTATTCTGCCTCAAGCACTTCTCGCTCTGCTCTTGGTCCTCCTTCCCCTCATCCTACGGTTCCTCGCCAAGACTCAAGGTGACCATACGGGCATGGCTGTGGAATTAAGTGTGCAGAGGTACTACTTTACCTTTCTGTTTGTTCAAGTCTTTTTCGTGGTCTCCATCTCATCTGGAATCACCACTGTCATCAACGAGCTCGCTCATAGCCCGCAAAGCGCACCATCTATTCTGGCCACAAATCTGCCGAAAGCATCAAACTACTTCTTTTCCTACTTACTGCTACAAGCCTTATCAGTCAGCGCTGGAGCTCTTGTCCAGGTCTGGCAATTGATAGAATGGTTCGTTCTAGCTCCGCTGCTCGACAGTACTGCGAGACAAAAGTGGCGGCGACAGGTCAATCTGCCTGACATGCAATGGGGAACTTTCTTCCCCGTGTACACCAATTTGGCTTGCATTGGTCAGTGCTATCCCAGCCCAACGGGTATGAGGCAGAACATATGACTAAACTTAATTTAGGGTTGATTTACTCCGTCATTTCGCCGCTCATCCTCGTCTTTAACATCGTCACATTCAGTCTCTTCTGGCTGGTCTACCGCTACAACACGCTCTATGTGACCAAGTTCCGTTTCGATACCGGTGGCCTGCTCTTCCCAACGGCGATCAATCAGCTCTTTACAGGCTTGTATTTTATGGAGCTTGTTCTAGTTGGTCTGTTCTTCCTTGTGACAGATGCAAGGGATAACGGGGAGGCGTATGGCACACCCTGTAAGGTCCAAGGCATCATCATGATCATTGTGTTCTTCTTCACCCTGATTTATCAATGGCTTCTCAACAGGTCCTTTGGCCCATTGTTGAGATACTTACCCATCACCCTAGAAGATGAGGCCGTGGAGCGCGATGAAGAGTTCGCACGAGCCCAGGAAAGGCAATGGAACTTAGACGAGACCGAAAAACCGGGCGACGACATCAACGACGTCCTCAAAGAGCGCGAGCGCCGCTCCGCAGGCGAAGATGGGGATCTGGAGGCCATCGAAATGCAAAACATCGAAGCCCGCAAAGACCGCGGACGACTCGATCCTAGAAACCTAGGTAAACTCGTCCCCGAAGCAGTAGGCCATCTCATGCCCGCCAAAAATTCCTGGGCAGACCGTTCTCGAAACAAGGACCCCAAATCCCCCGCCCAGGGCGGAGCCTCCATCAAATCTCCTCGCCAGCGCCATCAATACCATCATCTCCGCACACCCACCCCAAAAGACCTCGAAGCCCAAGGTCGTTCCGGCACGAACGCTATAGGCGAAGCGCTCTTCTCCGGCATCAACGACGAAATCGAGGACCTCACGCCCGATGAGCGCGATAAGCTGGTCCAGCGCGCGTTCCAACATGAGGCGTTGAGGGCGAGGAGGCCGGTGATTTGGATCCCTAGGGATGATTTGGGGGTTAGTGATGATGAGATTCTAAGGACGCAGGATTATTCGAGCCATATTTGGATTAGCAACGAGTTTACGGGGTTAGATGGGAAGGGGAGGGTTGTGTATAGGAAGAGTCCGCCTGATTTCTCTGAGGTGGACTTGATCGAGCTCTAGTAGGTGCTCAACGTCTTTGGATTTTGTGACTGCTCTGTGGTGAAGCGTCTTTAGCGAGCGTTGATTGTACAATACCCTTTTGCAATAGAGAGCAGGTGCACATGGCATTCTTGATCACAGATAGCTCAATTATTCCTACACTACCCTAAGAAAAGGAGGCATACTTCGAGTTAGGCTTAGGCCTACGTTGTGCACGGAAGAGCCGGAGCTTTTCAAGCATTGCCGGCATGACGTCGCCCGTCGATCTGTTTGCCAAGTTTTGCAGGGCAAATTAAACTCTTCAAATTGGTCACACTGCTAATAATTCACTTCAAGTGGAATCTTGGTCAGCTGCCCCTCTTCAACCTCTTCTACCACCTCAATAAGACCCCTCGAAAGTCCCATAAGCTCCCTCCACGAACCTCGACCCTCGACCTTCAATAGAACAAGTCTCAACGCTGCCTCTGCTCCCTAGTTTCACCATGTCTCTTGCACGACACGTGAGTTTCCCCAGCTAGAAAGCTTGCTCCACCTCAAGTCTTTCTTTACCCGCTTATTACTCCAGAGAAATAACCAACATTATCCAGGTCGACCCCGATGAAATCATCCACACCCTCCACGACCACCCCTCCAAAGCCCACAAACACCATGTCCATACCAAGTCTGCCGTCTCAACCGTTACGCCCTACTCCTCCCGCTATGCCTCGCAGCAGGAAATCTCCAAATTCAAGATCCCACAAGAGGGCGCCCCAGCGGATGCTGTGCATCAGATGTTGAAAGATGAATTGGACCTCGATGGCAGGCCTAATCTCAACTTGGCGAGTTTCGTGGGCACATACATGGAACGTGAAGCTGAAGCTTTGATGGTGGAGAATCTTTCAAAGAACATGTCTGATGCGGATGAGTATCCGGCTATGATGGCCATGCACGCTCGTTGTGTCTCAATTATCTCGCACCTCTGGGGCGTGCAGAAGGGCGAGACGGCTATTGGATCTGCTACTACAGGCTCTTCTGAAGCCATCCATCTAGGCGGTCTAGCTATGAAGCGTCGTTGGCAAGAAAAGCGTGACAAGGAGGGTAAGGACAAGGGCAAGCCCAACATTATTATGGGCTCCAACGCCCAAGTAGCATTGGAGAAATTCGCCCGCTACTTCGAAGTTGAGGCACGGATCCTGGACGTCAGCGAGGAAAGCTTGTTCAGACTTGACCCCGAGCTTGTGAAGAAGAGTATCGATGAGAATACTATTGGCGTATTCGTCATTCTGGGAAGTACGTATACAGGGCATTATGAGCCTGTGGAAGAGATCTCGAAGATTCTGGATGAGTATGAGAAGAAGACTGGGAATGATATTCCTATTCATGTAGACGCTGCTAGTGGAGGGTTTATTGCTCCATTTACTTATGCTCATGCTGGTGGGTCGAAGTGGTAAGCCCATCTTTGATTCATGACAGATATGGCAAAGTCCAAGCTAACACTGAGTAGGAACTTCGAACTCCCCCGCGTCAAGTCCATAAACACCTCCGGCCACAAATTCGGTCTCGTCTATGCCGGCGTAGGCTGGATCATCTGGCGCGACGAGTCCTTCCTCCCCAAGCACTTAATCTTCGAACTCCATTACTTAGGCGGCACCGAAGAATCCTACACGCTCAACTTCTCCCGCCCCGGCGCCCAAATCATAGCCCAATACTACAACCTGATCCATCTGGGCTTCAAAGGCTTCAGAGACATCATGGAGAACTGCCTGGCCAACGCTCGTCTCCTTAGCAAATCTCTCGAAGCAACAGGCTGGTATACCTGCGTCAGCGACATCCACCGTCCAAAGGGTAAGCACGTAATGGATGATCCCAAAGACGTCTCTTTCAGCAAAGAAATCGAAAGCAGCGCCGACTACAACGCCGGTCTTCCCGTCGTTGCATTCCGCCTCTCCGACACTTTCCAAAAGGAATTCCCGCACATCAAACAAGAAACCATCTCCACTCTCCTCCGCGCGAAACAATACATCATCCCCAACTACCCCTTACCCCCGAAATGCGAGAAAACAGAGATCCTCCGCGTGGTAGTCAGGGAGAGCATGAGCATGGATCTGCTCGATAGATTGATTACCGACATTGTAGCGACGACGGAACAGATGATGAATTCTGATCCGATGGATTTGGCGGCGTTTCAGCCGGGGTCGACGAGTATTGAGAAGCAGATCATGAGTAAGGGGGTTGATCATCAGAATAAGCATAAGGCGCAGAGGCCGATGAGTAAGGGGGTTCATCGGACTGTTTGTTAGGTCAAGCCTGAGGATATGGATGCAGTTGATGAGGCTAGTTGAGCAAAAAAAGGTTTCTACCATACATGTGATAGGGGCATGAGATGAGGAAAGTACATACAAAAGCATGAAAAGCAAGAGCAACAATATACATAGCATTGGATAACACGAAGCGAATGAATAAAAGCCTCATCTGGGCATTTTGATCATTCGCGCAAGTCGCGCAAGTGTTCTTGCAAAGAGTCTAGGATACCTCCCTCAAACTTAGGGACTATTGCCACACACTGAATGGCGAAAAGGCAGGTCGGTGGGCGGAAACCACTAAGCTGGTCAAGTGAGCGAGGTATGTACGTTATCAAGAATGTCCAAATATCGTTCTGTGCATGTTCGTTCATGGTTTGTAGTGTATACAATAAACAAATAGAATACGAGCAAAGTGAGCATATACACAAAACTTGCCATGGGAAATATCCAGCCCATCCCAAAAATTCAAAGCGATACCTTCCAGTTATACAACATTCTGAATTATTTTTCCATCCCTTGCCAATGAAAAAGCCACTCCGCCAAATAGCCAGAGTCAGGCAGCCGACCCTATCCGTGATTCTTATGCGCCTCCTTCTCCTCATACGCCGTAGCGTGCCTATCTCCTCCAATACCAGTATGCTGCTCGCCAGTGCTGTCGCCGCTGCTTCCATCCGGGTCTTTGCCCATCAACATATCCTTCTGTTGCGTAATACCATGTCGTGCATGTTGCGGCATATCGATGCCTTCCTCCTTCTGCGGCGCATTCGTCGTCGGCGTCCACGCGAGATAGTCCCTCCTCACCTCAACATAATCGTACGCGAACTCGCCAAGCTGGTCGTCGTCCATGCCTATTAGTTCGGCTTCTTCTGAGGCGCGGAGGTGCAGGCCGGGGATGTGATCTATGGCCATGGCTAGGAGATAGGAGATGGAGAAGGCCCAGCCTGTGGCGGCGCAGATGTAGGCGATTTGCACGTAGAGTTGTCGCCAATTGTGGTCGATCCAGCCGCCGGTGATGATGCCGGTGTTGACGCCGTCGAGACCGATGATGTAGGTTGCGCCGAAGAGAGCGTTGGCTATTAGGCCGAGCATGCCCGCTACGCCGTGCTCGGCGAACACATCCATCGCATCGTCGATGCGGATCCAGTATTTTACTGTGAAGGGGGTTAGTTGGACGATCAAGAAGCGGTAGGGATTGGATGATGGGTAAGGCACGTACTTTTAGTGCTGTAATTGCACACGATGCCTGCGACCACACCTAGGATAACTGAGCCCCAGGCAGTGCAGTATCCAGAGGCCGGGGTGGCAGCGACAAGACCGGAGATGGCGCCTGAGCACCAACCGACCATCGACCACTTCCTTGCCAATCTCCAATCGAGGATCGTCCACGACGCAGCAGCGAACATAGCAGTCAAGTTGGTGTTCCAGCAGGCCTGGACGGCGCGGAGATTCGCACCAAACGAGGAACCGCCGTTGAATCCTAGCCATCCGAACCACAGGAATGTGGTGCCCAAGACGATCAGGGAGACGTTGTGTGGGCGGAAATTAGCCATCATTTTCTCCTGGCGTTTGCCCAGGACCAAGGAGTAGGCGAGAGCAGACAATCCGGAACCGATTTCGACGGGCCCGCCACCGGCATAGTCCATGACGCCGTATTTGAAGCCCCAGCCGTTGATGTTCCATGCCCAGCAGGCGATGGGACAGTAGACGAGTGTTGCCCAGCAGAATATGAAGACCATGAATGGAAGCACTCGGCCGCGCTCAGCGACGGCACCGGCAACAATAGCAGCTGTGGTGGCACAGAATTGCAGCTGTACCAATTGGTCAATACCTCGAGAGATTCCGAGAGCGAGATCGGCCTTACCTGATAGAAACTATACAATAATTCCGGAATCAACGGCGAGCCAGGACTCGGGGCACCGAGCGTGTTCGTCAGACCAAAGTGCTTGAGATCGCCAATGAAGCCGCTTGTTCCTTGTGCCGAGAAGGCCAGTGAATAGCCCCAGAGATACCATTGGAAAGTAATGACGGAAAACGAGGCCATGCAGACCCATATCATAGTAAGAGCAGACTTTCGCCGCGCCAGACCGGAGTAAAGAAATCCTAGCCCCGGTATCATGACCACCACCATGGCCGAAGCCACGATGATGTAGGCCTGATCTCCTGAAGTGAACCATTGGTTGAGATTCTCCACGGCTGCGAGAAGTGTCAGTCCAAATTATGAATTTCACAGCGGATATTGCATCGGGGAATTTGTGTGGCCTGTGCATATGAGAAAGCTTGTCTTACAGGAGTCACCACCAGTGATGGAATTTGTGCCATTGAAACTGGTAGGCGATCCAATCCATGAGTAGTATGGAGCAAAGCCGTTGGGAGCCGGAAAGCTCGTCATGATGGCGGTTTCACTTGGTTAGACGCTCAGCTAGAAGTGGTGGAGGCTCGCGGGTGCAATATAGAACATATAAAGAGAAGGAGGAGGGAGGTTTTATAGCAGCTCTCTTGGCGACAGTTGTCAAGCAGACGAGAGGCATGGGGGCAATTGGCTGGCTTTATTTTCTCTCAATGGTCTGCTAGGTCATGGGGATCCGTCATTTTGCCGGGTCAGAGAGCTCCTTATCAGGCCAAGCCTCGAATTCTATGCATGGCATTTGAGCCAAGAGGCGTAAGGGAAATGCCAATTCGCAACGCCGAATATGCACCTACCGGGAGCTATCCCGCACCCTAGACCTGCAGCCTCATGTTGTGCCGATGGCGGCTCGTGTGCCACATGCTCTAACTGCCAACGTACGGGGCTCCCTTTGGTGCGGGCCACGGAGAAAAGCAAAATTTCCATATGAGTATGGAGACAGTTTCCGAATTGACGTTTACTTCCCGCTGAGTTAGAATTCGAAGCATCCCGGTAATTGGTTACAATGCTTGGCTGGTAAGAGGTGACGTTATGGGAACATCATTCGGCGCGTCGTATGTGGGATGCATGCATGATGACTTTGCTTTATTTGGAACCATGCCGCCTGATTGGCTCAAGGGGTCCTTATCTATACGCCAAGCCGCTAGGAAAGGGGCCCCGAGCCAAGATCGTAGTCGATCTCTCCAAGGTCTTACCACCTCACCAGCGGTCCTCCACTTGACAACTCACTCAAACAAATCCAAACAAGAAATTCCTTCCTCTTGGCCGCGAACGGCGAACAAGCCTTGCATTGAGTGACATTAAGGCCTCATGTAGAGAATTCCCTCGGCAATCAATTTGGCCACGCGGAAGCCATGTAGTTACACATCTGCTTGAGGCATATTTGGAGTTTTGTCACGAGTATGACCATTCAAATAAGACATCAATCACTTGGCCGTGACGGCAACGGACGTGACACGTCTGTATTGAGTGACACTGAGATTTTCATCAAAGACCTCGTCTAGATCCGAATGTCAAAATGGACTTGGCTTCAAGGAGCCAAGTAGATAACCATCTGTTATTCCCTCAAGTTTTGGTCACGACCTTTCAAATGAGAACTCCAACACTTGGCCGGCGACGGCGACGAATCTCTGGAACCGAAGAACCAAGAAACCAAAGAACCAAGCGCTCGGGCTCATCAAAGATCAAAGAACCCCCTGGATCTCAATATTTATACCTGTCTTGGCTTCCAAAGAGCCAAGTAGATACCATCTATTCCCTCATTGGTTAATATTGGCAACTGCATGAACAAACTTTTTATCGTCTACAATTGCCATTGATGTCCTCAACTTCATCTCCGCCTTCGCAGTCTTGGCCAGTCGTCAAGTCCGTCTTTCCTTTCTTTCCCTTCTTTCCCAAGGACAAAGAGCACGCGACAGTAAAAGTCGGGTCCTCAAGGACAAAGCAGCCATCAAGGACGAGTCATTCCAAACGGAAGGTATTCTTAGCACAAAGGAACATGATTCTCTTCTATCATCTCGCGTCTACCCGTTTGTTGCTACTCGATTTCTTTTGACGGTTATTGCTAATCGCTACCCCTTTGACGCCGTCTCCATATAATCGAGCCTCATCTACTTCAATGTGAACTTATGCACCAAGAAGCCGGTCTTCTCTCATCTTTTCTGGCCATCGAGCCGTCTCCTTAGCAGCACTGTTGTTATTATGTTGTTTTATTTTCATTGATCAATTGGCATTCGAATCCATAATCTGAATCCCATCACAAGTCTCTGAAATGGGTGTCTGCAAACATCGATTCGCGCCGTTCGAACCATCAAGCCTCCGTATTCTTTCAGAACCCTTGTCACCAGCGAGTCCTCTTACACCGACTCGTACGCAGCTTCACTTTCCCGTTCTACCAAGTCCTCGATCAATGACCTTCGGCGCCAGCATCTCAAGCATCAAAATCACGGTATCGGCGCCTCCGGATACTATGCCCTGGGTCTGGTCTTGCCACAAGTGTCACACTCGCTATGCTTTAGCAGCTACTCGCAGATGTCTTCACGATGGCCACCACTTCTGCGGCGGCACCACACTTGACAAGATCACCGGGAAAACAAAAAAGCACAGGGCATGCGCCAGTGAATTCGACTACATAGGGTGGGAAGATTTCGGAAGCTGGAAGAGAGTACAAAGGCAGATACACAACCCCCGATTCAAGCACTGCGAAGACCAATGCGATTTTCCAAGCGCCTGCCACTGGAAAGCTCGACATGCTCCTAAGAAAGATGCCAACTTCGAGTTCCTCGACCCAAAATGTCTCGGTACTGAATCGAAGACCGCACCCAAGCAAGAGACCCCTGTAAAGAAGACTAGCCTCTACATCAATCGTCTCATCAAATCAGCCGAAAAGCGCACCTCACAACTGACAACCCTCCTCTCTACAATGGACGAAGAGAGCCAATTCACTTCCACCCCCGGCTACGTCCTTGCACCCACGACCACGTCCACACCACCAAAGTTGCCAGAACTCAACGGTCTGGGCCTAAGCTTCCCAGTCATGGACTTCTCCAGTCTCAAGAAAGATCCCATCGACCCCCCGTGACACCACGAAGGTCACCCCACCAACGGTAATCTCCCCACAAAGCCCACCGCCTCAGATTTCCACCCTGGTCGAAGCTGTCGCCGAAGACGACAACCTCGACGTCGACATGACGGATTGGATATCGAAAGATGATGAGTCGCCTCCAACCTCCCCGTTACCATCGCCAAAGTCTCACCCACATCCAAATCGCAACCTACAAGCTCAAGAAATCCCTTTCGATTTCAGCATCACCGCTGACACCGACATCGATACAGACTCCTCCTCACTCGCAGACGACGAATCCTCGCCCGTCTCGCCTAGACGCAGCGCATGGGAATGGACAGGCGGAGATATTGGTATTGCATTGAGTCCGCCTATGAAGCGTGTGCATGATGAGATCTGGGATGAACGGATGCAGACTGCGGAGGAGGTGGATATGGAGTCGGATAGGGAGAGAGGACTGGATATGGTTTGGGAGAAGGATGGATTAGATTAGTGTTTGAGAGAAAGGCGTAGGAAAAGCACGGAGGGCGAAGTGGTGGGTTTGTAGTGTATTATTAAATGTCAGTTCAGGATCGTTCAGCATATCCACGGTCAAGATCTTTCGGTCTGTAGAGTATGCTCCACGTAGAATCAGTGACGCCTGCATATATGCCGATCCGTGTAAAGAAACGGCAGGTAGGTGGCAAATATATATGTGCATCCATCACCCTACGGTTCTTAGCTCCCAATTCCTCTATCCACACATATCACGATCACGATGAATAATATAGGCAAGAAATCTACCTGCTCTACATGCCGTAAGTACCTCGACTGCCCTCCCTCCCTCTTTCATCCCATCCCATCCCCATCCCCATCCCCATCCTCATCACCCTCCCCTGCCCCCCTCTACCCTTGCACCCCTCCGTCTTCTCTCCCCATGTACTTACCACTCGACAAACTAGAAGGAGCAACATGGCACGGTGGCCCTCCCACAGGGATCCCCTACATCCTAGACGTCTATCCGAAAGAAGAATGGTGTCTATGCCAACCCACTGTTAATGTAGAAGGGGTGGAGTATCCGCCTGAGGGGAAGAAGGCTGACGGGTGGGGGAAACGGTGAGTGGTTTATTCCATCTTTCCAGTTAATACGGGTGTGGATGTGGGAAGGGGAGGGACTGTGATAGAGATTGAAGCTGATGGTAATGTAGGAAACGAGAGCTTCTGAGGTTGACAAGGGACAAGAGGGTCAGGTGGGCGAGGAGTTTCGGTATGATGGGGCCTGGAGGGGTGGGGATGGGTCCTGGAATTTGATAGTCATGAGGACGAGAGTTGCTGCTTGCACATGAACTCTGCTGGGAGCAAGATTGTTTTTGCACGAGAAGGCGTTGTTAGGGTTGTCCTCATAACGGATGTATAACTATTACGAAGTCTCACGATAACATGAATCATTTCTTGGACGGGATATGGCAAACTAAGATGTGTTTATTCATGATTTGCTTGCTCTATCACCAACTATGTAAGGATTATGGAAGGCCCCAAAATGCGCTTATGCTTGCTCGCTCGCTCGCTATTTCCTTTTCCCCATTCCCCCCACTATAAAAACCCAAATATGCAGTCATAAGTCATCATAATGCTAAGGAAAAAGTAGTAGATCTTCAGGTGACGCCTCAGATCATACCCCCTTCCATATTAACATCCGTCCCCGCAAAACTCGCCTCACTCCTCCCACCCTGTGCACTCATGACCCGCACGCTCTTCCCCTTCCCTTTCGAACCCTCAGCAGTCAGCACTTGGGCAGGACAGACCACGATCTGCTCGTCATCATCCTCGTTCTTCACTACCAGTGGGAATAGCACCATTCGCACCACTGCGCGTTGTTCTTGTAATGCTTCGTTCGAAGAAGTTTGCCCACTGCGCTCATTCATCGTCAGGGCGCTGAAGTAGACTTTTCGGGCTAGATCGCCGTTGGAGTCGTATTCTGGCTGCAGTGGAGGCAGCATGGAGTATTCTGACCGCTGGGTACGCATCTCAATGGATAGATCGACGGCGGCGCTTATGACTTTGCGAAGCGATTCCTGTATTTGATTGACAAGGTGAGATGGTGGTGGAAGGAACGTAGCAAGGGTGTCGTAGATCTCATGAACAACGGCTTCAGTATCCGTAGCCCGTTGACTTTCGAAAGCTTCCCTCTTCATGAGCAGCGTCAGGGTGGTAGCTCGCCATTTGTGGACTGCCGAGATAGGGCCGACTTCCTGCAAAGTCTTTTCGAGATTCTTGAGCTTTTGCCGTTGCTCGCGGTCCATTCCGAAGAGGTAGCGCGTGAAGATGAATTCCCATATCATAGTCATAACGACTGACATGAAAACATCCCGTCTCTTTACTCGATCTTGTAGGTATTCATCAACATCCGTGCCGTCAAGGATAGCATTCTCCACGCGGTCCACACGGTTCTCGTCGCGGATTTCGCTGGGATGGTAGCATGCCTTCATGTCTGAGAATTTGGAGAATCTCAAGACCCATTGCTGGACGTGTTGGCATAGCGATTGGCACTGGCTATCGAAATAGTCCTCGTCTCGTTCAACGAAGTCTTCGCTGGATCTTGAAGCTAAAAGCTGTTGTTGTAGGTCGCGTACTTGCTGCTTGGCGTGCTCTAGCTCATCCCGTAGTTGACGCAGCTCAACGTTCTTTTCTTCGAGAGCGACAGATACCTCATGACGGACAATATCCTCCATGCCAGTTGATAACTGCGTATGCTGCTCTCTCAGGTTGGTATGCTCAGCCTCAAGTGTCCTGTACCTCTCCTCATGATCATCATCCAACCCACGCAACGAAGTAAGACCCTCATTGACCTCCGTCAGATGAGTAACCTTACTTTTCCACTCTTCCAGTGTCCCTATGAGTTCACTCAATTCCGAATCTTTTTGTGCCAGGAACATCTTGTGCTCCTGCATTGCTTCTTCGTAGGCATGTCGTTGTTGGCTGTGGTCGCGTGCTTGATCCTCTAGACTTCTTTCAGCTGTTGTCTTTTGATTCTGTAGTAACCTGTTCTCTGACACAAGCTGATCAAGTCTGGTTTCGTATTCGAGCAACTGCATGCTTTGGCGTTTGCGCATGCTTGGCGGGCGCGTCGGAGACATTGGTGAACCCCCACGCACATCTCCCCAACCCTCCTGCTTGAGTACATTAGCCTCTTGCACACGAGCATTATTAAAGCGATGTAATGCACAAACTTACATAGACATCGGCCATGTCTGCGCGGCTCTTGCCTTTGTCAGTGACAGGGTCGTAGGTTGAAGAAGATGGAATGTTGGTGTCGAGTTCGGGATCCTCCTGGGAAGATTTAGCGCGACTTTTAGCTTCGCTTTTCTTGCTGGCGCCCCGCAAGTCCCCGCTAACGCTACGGTCAACTCGTCGCAGTGGTGGTGTCCCTGAAGACCTGAAGCTCTGCCCACTCGTTGATCGTGCTTGGTCTGGTGTCCGGATAATTGCGTGAATGCTGTTGTCTGACTGTATACTGGCAATACTCGATTTTCGGCCTTCGCCATCGTGATGCTTATGTGGAACGTTAGACACGTTGCTCTGGCGACTGGACTGATCTGTATTTCGGCTCAAACTGCGCTCAATGTCCACAAAGTCCTTGTGTTCGTGTTTCGGCAAACGTTTCCTCGAAATTGGGTCCTCTGTAGATAAATAGCTTTCCTCATCGTCGTCTGCCACTGGTGATCGCATTTGTCGTTCCTTGACACTAGTTTCTGGTGATCCAACGTCAGATGTGGCGCGCTTGTCCTTCTTGTGGAGCGGTGATGTTTCTTCTGAGATCGTGTTCAGTCGTCGGCGACCGCGTGCGTCACTACTCGGGGGGCTCATGGAACGAGACATGGTGTCCTCATCGTGAATGACGGGACCTCCAAACAATGATGGCGGGGGCTCTTCGCGGCCGCCTGTTAGCTTCTCGTAGGTTGAAGAATCTGTGACTTGGTCCGAGGCGTGCGTAGATTCAGTCTCCCCTGACGCATCTCGAGATCGTGCTTGTGGTGATGCCTCAGGGCCAAAGGACCACGTTGGCTCTTCGCGGAGATGCTCACTGCGAGACGGTGTATGCTGTTCATATGGCTGATCGGCATGCTCTTGCCTTGCGGATGGCGAAGACCCAAAGAGCTCTGAAGAACGCTCTTTTGTTGTTGAACTCACTGGGGAAGGTTCGCGACCCTCGTCTTTCATAGCTTGCATACGGCGGCGGCGGCGCTGGATGTCAAAGCCCGAGTCGTTAGAATCATCACTATCATAAGCAGCGCCTGATCTCCTTCGTCTGGACCGTCTTCGCCTGTCATTTGGCCTTGATATAGAGACATCGTAGTCGGGATCAGCCTCTACAGTCACATCGATTGAATCTTCAGGCATCGACCCTCGTCGTTCTTGTTTTCGATACTCGTGATCATAGCCCTCGATAGTGTGCTCAGGCTCTCTGCCATATGGCTGGTCGAGCTCTCTTGCCGTGGGAGTGTCTTGGTATTGAGGTTCGACATCCACGATTGGGCTTGGTTCAGTCTCCGGATATCCACTGTCACGTAGAACGCGGTGGACCGGCGGCTCTTCTGAGACAACAGGAGAGTCAGATACGTGGATAGCGCTGTCTCTTACATTGGAGCTTTCTAGAGGCTGGAGCACGTCCCTAGTCTCCGCGGTGGCAGGTTCGTACGATGTTGGAAGGGAGGGAGACTGCGGGGGTGTGACTAGAAACTGCTGCTGTTCTCTGTTCGAGAATTGCTCTGATGCTGGGCGTCCCTCTTGGTCTTCGGCGAGAGATTCTTCTCTGTCGACTGGGCTTCCTGATTCAGCAGTCTCCTCTTCAAACTCCTCCCATTTGCTGGATTTCCTGTTCTTCTTGCTCCTCTTCTTTTCTTTCTTGGAGTCTCTCCTTGAAAGGCCTTCCGCTGCTAGGGCGCCTATGCCCAAGCTAGCAGCGGCAACGAGTCCTTCAGTACTCCTCGATCTGCCCTCACTGGTAGATTGTTCCTTGTCTATGGGTACGGGCTCAGCCTCAAAGTGTGAAGAACGCTGCAGCGAAGAGTCCCTTGGTGAGAAATCTGGGTGGGTTGATTGGTCCACTAGCTCTTCCGATTGTAGATTTGAAGGACTTGGCTCTCGTTCAACGTCTCCGGGAGGCAGTCCAAGGCTTCTCTTCGACATCTTGCCGTTTTTGCTTTTCTTTGAGGGTGCAAAACCCGGATCGCCATGAGCTCGTTCTTCCGTAGAAGTGGTCTCTGTCATGGATTGATCTTGCAATTCCCTAAACTCTCGCTCAGGCATTTCGTCCGCTTCGTGGCGTCTGGAATCGTCTGCATGCCAGTGACCATCTTGTTCTGAAAGTGGCCCTTGCTCTATGCTCTCGTTTCTGGTATGTCGAGACAGCTCCGTTGACATTGCTCGTTGATATTCGTCGGGTTGCTCCATGATAACGTCTTCTTCAGCTCCTCCGCTTGGCTGTATACTAAAGTAGTCACCTGCCTCGCCATACTCCCTTAGCGAGTCCCTGTAGGAGCTCAAGTCTCTTGTGGGCGAAACATAGTCTCCTTCCTCAACGGGTAGCTGCTCCAGTGGCTCCTCGAGAGCGACGGGATAATGAGATTCTTCTGTCTCCCACGAGCCTGGTATTGCCGTTGGCCGGACAGAAGGATCAACCACTTCTTCGTTCTCCTCGTTAATAGGTGGTGTGGCTGTTTCGTCTTCCCAGATGACCGGTTGTTGCTGCTTTTTGCCTTTCTTACCCTTCTTACCTTTCTTCGTGGACTTGAAAGGTGAAAAGTCATCTTCGCGATCAGGAGGCGCCGGGCTCTCTTGAACGGAGCCTGGCCTAGATCTAGATTCCTCAATGATGTCCTCTAAAGAAGGAGGTTTTGCTAGCGGCCTATATACCTCTTCATACGGAGGTTGCATAATAGCCCCAATGCCTGGCTGAGGGATTGCGGGAGCACGGAGTTCAGCAGGTGGATTGTAAGGACTCTCTCCTTCTTCCGGCGGGCTCAGTTGTCGCTCAAGCTCCTTTGCGTATTCCTCGTTGTATTCACGCTGTTCTTGAGGATTCAGCATCTCGACTTCTCTTGCTGGAGTTGGCAAATCGCTTGTCACACTTGGCGAAGGGCTTGGTAGGCGCTCGGCGTCCTGCCGCTCACGTTCCTCTGAGTAAGTATCGTCGTATTGCTGCTGCTCTTGAGGAGCTAGCATGTCGACTTCTGCAGCTGGTGTTGGGAGATCTCTACCAGGAGATCGGGACCGCTCCATCTCTTGTTCGTGGACGTGCCCATTGTCATGTTCACGCTCATCCTGGGCGTACATCATCTCGACCTCTGTCACTGAGCATGGAAGATCTCTTGCTGGATTTGGAGCACCCTCGACGTCTTCCCGCTCGCGCTCAATTGGGTGCTGCTTGTCATATTCATCCTGGTCTTGGGCATACATCATCTCGACCTCAGCCACTGGACTTGGCACATCTCTTTCCGGGCTTTGAGGACGCTTGACGTCGTGCCGCTCAAATTCTTCAGCGTGACCTTCGGCATGATGGCGCTGCTCTTGCAGATCTTGAATCTCCGTCTCCGCTGTTAAGGTAGGTAGATTTGCCGTGGAAGGATGGGATGTCTCAACATCTGCAGCAGCTAGTGTATTCGGACTAACTTCCATCAGATCCCGAGCGATTGCTGGAGCTGTAGAAGACTCTTCTTGGGCCTTTTGTACTTCCTTGCGCTGCTCTTGCAGATCTTGAATCTCCGTCTCCGCTGTTAAGGTAGGTAGATTTGCCGTGGAAGGATGGGATGTCTCAACATCTGCAGCAGCTAGTGTATTCGGACTAACTTCCATCAGATCCCGAGCGATTGCTGGAGCTGTAGAAGACTCTTCTTGGGCCTTTTGTACTTCCTTGCGCTGCTTTTTGCATTTCTTGCCTTTCTTGACTGGCATGTCCGAGAGTTCGTCTTCGTCTCTTATATTGCTGACCTCTGCAATTTCCGGCACAGTGGATGCGGTTTCTAGTTCTAGTGTTGGACCAGTAGGAATGCTGGCTTCTTGAGTAGTCTGCGCGTCCTCGGAAACCATTAAGTCGTTCAGAGCACGTTCTTCTGACAGTGATCCTTCGTCTTGGGTATGACCAGGAGCACTTTCCGGTGGAGGTTCTATTGGTTCTACAAATGGTTGATCGTCCTCTAGTTCGCTTGGTGGCTGCTTCCCTTTCTTGGACCGCTTGCCCTTCTTGCCCTTCTTGACGGGGGCAAATTCGTCCTCGGGTTTAGCCTCGTCCAAGGTTCTCAGGACACCAGTGTCTCCCGAAGGCTTGCCTTTCGTTGTGCTCTCTTCATAGCTACGAAACTCAAGCTCCTTATCATCAGGCTCAACAACTTCGGTAGGTTCTATTTCTTCCGTAAGTTGCTCCTGTCTTGACCAATCCTTGGAGTCTTGGGACATGGGCACAATGGACGGTTCATCCGGATCTTCTCTAGCTGCAGACTCTTCGGAGATCTCTTTAGGTTCCGGCTGAATCTCTACATCCCAAGTTGACGATCGTGCCTTCTTTCCTTTTTTCTTGTCATTCTTGCTTTTCTTGAGACTGTATGTAGGATGCACTTCAGTGTCAACGGTGGGACCAACACTAGCTATAGAGTCATCAAGTTGCCGCACTTCAACATCGTCTGGGGCACTCGAAGCTTGCTCGGCAAGCGATGGAGCTGAGGAATGGCCTGCTCGTGAGGAATCTGACGGGTCATCTCTTGACACAGGCTCAACAAGATCTTGGTCTGGTGCTTTGCCCTCCCGCTCTGCGGTGAGAGATTCCTCAGTGTTGATGGGTGTGTCGACCTCGGTCTGACGTTGAGGAAGCTCTTCGATCTTTTGGTCATGCTCTTCGGCGATCTCTCTTTCAGACTGCGCAGGAGTGTCTTCAACTTCCCACGAGAAAGCTTGGGATTTCTTGGCTTTCTTTTTGTCCTTCTTGCTCTTGGGACGATCTTCAGCAATCTCCTTAGGATTTCCTAGTATAGCATCATCAAGTGGCTTTGTATGCTCAAGAGCATTTTCAAGACTCCTGGACTCAGATGGAGGCTCATCTTCGCGTGTGGAAGCGGCATCATCTTCCCACGAGAAAGCCTGTGATTTTTTGGCTTTCTTCCTATCCTTCTTGCTCTTGGGGCGATCTTCGGCCATTTGCTCTGGGGTTTCCAATATATCATCTTCAAGAGGCATTGCCTGCGCGGGAACATCTTCACCGAGGTCTTTGGACTCGGAAACAGGCTCTTCTTCGCGAGTAGGAGCTGCCTCGTCTTCCCAGGCGAGAGCTTTAGGCTTCTTCGATTTCTTGTCTTTCTTGTTCTTCGGTGGTGCGGAGTCTTGCTCCTGCGTAAGCTCTACCCCTGAGACCTCGTTGCTGTCACCAGGCAGCGTAGAATCTGTAGATCCTGTAACTCCTAACGGCTCCTGAACCGCAGTGTCCGCTGTTCTTGGAAGAAAAGGCGTCTCTGAGAGCTTGGCGTTCGTTGCAGTATCTTTGGGTTCACCGATTGCGACTTCAGGCTCTTCAGTGTCCTGATATTCACTCGCTGTCCTCGAAAGAGACTTTCTCTTGCTCTTCTTGTCCTTCTTGGATTTCTTAGAGCTAGGCTGGTCAATAGCTTCACTAGTTGGCTCAGGGTCCAATGGATGCTCAAGTTCAGCAGGCAGGGTGAAGGATTTTCCGGACTCGGTAGTCTTAGGCTCGTCCAATGGGAATATCTCGTTCTTTTTAGACTTTTTGCCCTTCTTTTTTGGCGCGTCCCAATCTGGCTCTTCAGCTTCCAATGACTTATCCGTAGACGGTTCTTCTACCGCAAGCGGGATGATCTCAGCCTCATCTTGTCGATCTGTTGTAGACGGAGCGTGGTTTTCTCCCCTCAGGATATCTTGGACCCCCCTAGCAGTGTCAACGGCGGCGGCAGATGATTCCAGAGTTGGAGGAGCATCGTTCCCCTCACCTGAGTGGACATCGTCACGAAGATCCTGCAATTTAGATTCTTGGATCTCAAAGTCTTGTATCTCAAAGTGCTTAGCTGTCGTATCTGCCTTCCCCTCGCGTAAGGCTAAGTCGGCGCTGGGGGACGAACTTTGCACTGGCTCTTGCAGCTCTCGGTCAGCTTCAGCACTAGGCAACGAGGGCTCATTGGTGTCTGGGTCCGTGGTTGCTTTGGCATTTTCATTTTCCAACATGGTAGTAACGTCCTGTGATGTCGTCGTAGTTGCTGTAGGCGCCGGCTCTTCAGTGAAATCTCGTATGCTGGGTTGCGGCTCAGTCTGCTCTGGTTCCTGCGACTCTGGCTCAAGATCCAGTGCATTGGACTTTTGCTTCTTGCCTTTCTTGCCCTTCTTCTTGCCACTGGAGCCAGCCCATTCATCCTCTACCGCTCGAGATTCCTCCTGTGGTACGTCGATGACTGGCTCATTGACAGGATACTGGACTTGCTCATCTTCGAGCTCTTTAGGTGTAGCTGCAGGCAAAGGCCTCTGTTCCTCGACTTCACCACCCAGGTTGGTGTCAGCCATAGAGCTTTGTTTCGTCTTCTTCCCTTTCTTGCCTTTCTTCTTGCCGCCGAAACCAGCCCATTCATCCTCGGCCGCTTGGGACTCCTCTTGAGGTGCAGCGACGACGGGCTCATCAACGAGAGATGGGAGCTCGGCTCTATTTTCATCCACTTCGGACACGACGGTAGGCAACTGCGATTCTTCTTGAACGTCGGCTTCCTTGTCAACAATTGTGGAGGCGGTCTTTTTGCCCTTCTTTCCTTTCTTCTTAGACGGAAAAGCAAAGAAGTCATCAGCCTTATTCTGCTCGAGTTGGGTTGGCAGAATGCTCGATTCCTCCAGTGGCTGTTCAGGAAATGGATATTCGCCTCGTGTGCGTGTTTCTTTCAAAGGCTCTTTAGATTCAGCGTCGAGCTCCTGATTAGTCGCTTCGTCTGTTGGTTGGATGACTGGGCTTGGTGGCAGCTCATCTAGTAGATCAAGGTCATCCTCTTCTGGTAATGGCGTAGCTTCGGGAGAAATGAACAGACCGGGCAAGGTCGCCGTTGGCAGCTTGTCGGTAGCAGTCTCGGGGGTGTCTTCAGACACGTCTCGAAGCTGCGAGGTTTGTGACGTGTCCTGGCTGGATTGCTCCGTGAAAGGGTCAACGAAACCAATCTCTTTAGCAGATGATGGCAGGTTATCATCCAATACTAAGCTCTTCCGACCTTTCTTGCCCTTTTTGCCTTTGGACTTACTCTGCCTTCTTTCTAGCAAATTCTCAAGAGGTGCTTGCTCCGCTATTGTTGTAGGCTGAGTGGTCTCGTCCTCATCCCGATCCACATCCTGAGAAGCAGCAGTCATTATATCTACAACTTGATCGCGAGACATTTCTCTTGTCAAGTCTTCATTCTGTTGGACACTTGCTGGCTCTGCAGGTTCGCCATCCTCCCTTGGAAGGTCCGTGGTTTGTGCGAGCTCGCTTGCTTCTGGAAGTCCATCGAGCACACCCTCCTTTTTCTTCTTATCTTTCTTCGAAGGTGCCGGCGCGAACCAAGAATCGACAGCGTCCTGAGCATCCTGTTCTTGAATTTGACGCACATCTTCAGGGCTCAAGGGCTGTGGCTCCGTTTTTCGTGAACTTGTTGCAGGAGCTGTATCCGATATCGAAGATTGAACTTCTTTCTCTTCAGCCTTGCTTGCTTTCCGCTTACCCTTCTTGCCCTTCTTAGTCTTCTGAGGAGCAAAGTCATCCTCGTAGGCGAGCTGGTCGTCTAATAAGCGATCTACATCGGCACCTGGAGCCGTATCCTCGAAGCCTGGCCGGAACTGCTCGTCCTCTTTCCGGGAGAATACCTGCGTCGATGATTCATCTTGCCGATGAGCACCCGAGTCCAGAGCCATATCATCTAAACCCTGCTGGAATTGTTCGTCTTCATCCCGGGAAAGCTCTTGCCTCGACGGCTCGTCGTGCTGACTTGCCCTATGCAAGGCAAAAGCGGCAGAGCCTCCTAAGGCAGCACCCAAAGCAACATCTCTCAAAGTCGAGGAGGTCTGAGTAGTTTCTTCGATGGCTGGCTTTGGTGATGATGGTCTGCTAGTAGGCGGATATGGCATTCCTTGACTGGCTGTTGCATGCTGGAAAGAGGATGCAGTAGGAGTTGCCTGTTGCGAATCAAGCAAATCGGAGTCCATGGATTTTTGATCAGTGTCGATCGTCAAACCTCGTCCTTCTTCAAGTGGGTCGTGGTTCTCTGCATTCAGGTCAAAGTCTCCGGTTTGAACAGGATCCCGCTCTTCAGGGTCGTGGACTGATGAAGCCCTCGAAGTTGTATGGCTAGACGGAAGTGAAGGGGGAAGTGCAGGGTATGTCTCTTCAGGCGCTTGGTCTTGATGTGAGTTGTGCCTTTCCACAAGCCACAAAGGTCTCATGTCTTTGGATCCTCTAAACTCCATTGAGCGAGGCCGCGGCTTTTGTCGCGGGGTGATGTCTGCTGCAAGCTCAGTTGAAGAAAGCGGTGTCTGGGACAGAGAGCGTGGTGAATCAATAGGGCGAGGCCGACGGAAATGGATGGGCACTGCGGTAGGCGACGGGAGTGCGGTTGTCGACTGGAGGGGCTCTGGGGCATGGGAGGTTGCGTATTGTTGTATGTGATCGGAAGGTCGAGAAGGGGGCGAGGCTGGAAGCGCTGTCGCCGCAGGATCTGGAGGTTCTTTCTCTTCATCATGTATGTCAGGTGGGGGCGGTGGCTCGGGGCGCTCCCCTAAAAAAGGCTCGGATTGTTGCTCATCGACCTGCTCCGCGTCGCTATCATTTATGAGGGATTGAGCTACTGAGCCTGCCTCGGGAACCTTTGTGCTGCGGCTAGACCCTTGATCCTTAGGGTTGATCAGCATCTGCTCTGACAATGCGCGACCAGAGGGAGCCGGTGTATATACCTTGGCCGGTAGGTCTTGGGTGATCCTACCTGAATCTTGCGTCGTGCTGCCTTCACTGGTTCGTCGCTTTCTTGACTTTTCTCTACTTCCGCTCGACTTGCTGGCAGCATCGTAGTCATCGGCTTCGTCACGAGTAGACCTCCGTTCTTTGGATCTCTTGCTTTTCCTCTTCGGTTCATCAAGATCCTCAGCGGTTGCCTCACTCCTCACGTCCTTAGTACCGTTCTTCTGTGGGGGACTGTCGGCAGGTTTTCCAAGGACACGACTCCAAAGACTTCCCTTCGGCTTATCCTTTGCTTTAGACCCGGAGTCGTTGGTATTTTCATCCCTAGAGCGCGAAGACACGATAGAAGCAGCATCGTCGAAGTCGGTACTGTCACGCTTCGACCTTCTGCGAGACTTCTTGCCATTTTCTCCATCGTTACTAGCTGGTACGCTCGACACAGTGAACTGAACATCCTCCAGTGGTGGCTCGTAAACCTCGCGACTGTATGAGTCTCTAGGTTTGTCTACGGATTCGGAAGTCTCAAAGAATTCATCCTTAGACTCAGAATCCTCGCGACTCTTCTTCGATTTCTTGGACTTAGACTTTCTCGTGTTTTCTCTATCGTCCACATCATCCACAGCATGTTGCTTTGATGTTTGGGGCTTGGACTCTTCTACCTGGCTTATGATATCCTGCACGACCGCATTGTCGTCTCGTCCGTTGGCTTTGTCTCTTCTCTTCCGTTGTTTCCTGCTGGCGCGTGACTCATCCTCATCTTCAAACCCGCCAGGCAGGCTGCGTT
The DNA here is from genome assembly GCA_033220425.1 of Lepraria neglecta. Classification (NCBI taxonomy): domain Eukaryota; kingdom Fungi; phylum Ascomycota; class Lecanoromycetes; order Lecanorales; family Stereocaulaceae; genus Lepraria; species Lepraria neglecta. Next base: position 3,295,160 of record CM065648.1, on the reverse strand, counting down.
CATTAGATCCTGGAGGCGAATCTCGACGTCGATATTTTGGGTCATCAGTGACAATAGAGGGGTCGAATCCTGCGTCTTCTGCGCTAGCTGCCAGAGTTGCTGCAAACTGAATGTCATCATCAAAAGTTCTAGGAGCATTGCTTGAAGTTGTGCCATTGATTGGCTTCTTTCGATCTAGCGATGACTCCCGCTCCTCCCAACTTTTTGAGGGGTCTGCTTGATATCGGTCCCTGCTCTCGCCAGGAGGTGATTCAATGAATTCTTCGCGTTCGTAATGTGGAGTAATCACGGTATACTCATGGGTCTGATCGTCTCCCCAAGTAACTCTCGAAGTCGAGAGTTTCCGTGGAGGCTCTTCGATAGGCGCTTCGATAGGCGCTTCGATAGGCTCTTCGATGTCTTCGTCACTGGCATCTTTGGGCCTGATGACGGGTGTAGAGCCCCTGCTCGACGGAGGTGTAGGCTCAAGGAGTCTCAGCCTTGGTACCCGCCAAGGAAAAGACATTGATGGATCCATCGTTTCATTAGTATCTGCGGGCGAGAAGACCGGGGTGGCAGAGCGATCGCGGGATCCCTTTGGCCCTACGGTCACAATTCTTGGACTCCGATCCAGGTCAACATCAGCGTCTGCATTAGCAGTCGTAACTTTCACCTGGTCGGTAGATTTGTCGACCAGCTCGGGTGGAAGAGTGAAGAAGGAACCGTAGTCTTCATGGGTAGAGGTTGGCTTCCATACTTCCTTTTTGGCGGGTTTCGCTTGTTGGTCGGTATATTCGCGTACTTCTTTGACCTCGTCAGGCACTTTCCGGCTGTATTTGCTCGTGGATTTGTCTCCATCGCGTTCTTGGTCCCTTCTCCGACGTTCACGTCTCCTGTTGGTCTCTTCCTCTTCTTCCGCTTCTTCACGTTCGCGCTCCCGCCGACGACGTTCGCGACGTTCCTCCCGTGTCTCGTCAGACCTAGAACCTTCCGCTACAACTGCGCCAATTGCAGCACCAACCACTCCAGCAGCCGCAGGCGCAGCCCATGACTTCCCAGAAGATAGCTCTGGGCTCTCTTCTCGTTTTGTCTTGATATCGGATTTTTTGCTGGATTTGTCTCTAGAAGCTCTCCGGTCCCTGTCGATCTGCTCTTGCTCCTCGGTTTCACGGCGTTGTTTCTCCTCCTTTCTCTTCCGGCGTCTCTCAAGGCGGTCCTGCTCTTCTTGTTCTTCTGTCAAGTCAAATCGGACCGCTGACGTATCGTCCTTGGTTGAAGCACGACGTCGTGGAGTCACTTCACTTGCCGCAGCATCAATCCCAAATCTCGCTGGCGAAGTGTCTCTTCTTCGTAGCTTGAAGTCTCCCTTGGCATCTCTTGCTTGGGAACTACTCTGAGGAAGGCCGCCTGGGATACTGAAATCAGGCATGTTGAAGCGAGCATCCATGGCTGCAGGACGTGGCTGGAAAGGAGGTTGAGAGAAGACAGGAGGACCTGTTGGAGCACTGTAGGAATGTTCATACGGTGCCTGGCTGGAGTAAATCGCCTGTGAAACAGGAGTTATGGGCTGAGGATGCTGAATAGGAACTACTCCGGGCCGACTAGAAGACGTAACTGAGGCTTCTCTTCCCACGTCAAAGCGAGAAGGATCGGATGTAGGCACTGGATAGACATGTTGAAGAGGGAGGCTGCTGGTGCTATCCATTGGGTTCCCTGAGTATTGATCAGGAGACATATTAGCTGCACCTGCTAAGCCTGCTGCCGCAGCGCCAGCCACTGCAGGAATTATGTCATGGTCCGAAGATCTTCGCTTTGGAGAATCTCTGCGTTTTTTCTTACTGCCCCAGCGCCATCCCCATTTGTCCGTTCCTGATGACTCAGAAGAAAGCGACTCACGGCTGCCTCTTCGTGCAGGTGCACCGTATGCGAGATCTGAGTTGACACTCTCATGATCGTCTTCAGGAGCCGATTCCCAAACCTCGTCCTCTTCACTTGCAGAAGACAATCTGGCATGCTTGCCTTTCGTCTCCTTCACACCCACAAGCTCTTTCACCCCTTTCTTTTTGTGACCTTGACGACCATCATTCAAAGCAAGAGCTGCTGCCGCCGCGCCAAGACCTAAGAGCGCGGCCTCAGCCTTTTGGTGGTCATCCTTTGGCTTCGCCCTTGAGCTCTTGCTGCTTGAGCGTTTCTCTCGGCTAGAAGGATGTATCAAGTCTACGCTTGAGGACGAAGAGGATCCGTTAATAAAACTAAAGAATCCTTTTTCTTTCTTCTTCTTGTGGGATTTGTGACGGTGCTCAGATGAATGCTCTCGAGACTTTCGTCTAGTTCTGACCCAGGCTCCTCCCTTAGGGGAACGACTCCGACGTCTAGAGGTCGATCCAGCCACCGTAGCACCAACAGCAGCGCCCAGTGCAGCTTCGGTAAGACCACTCTTTCGGTCTCGAGACCTTGACCTTGAATGTCGTCGAGTGGTGTACGCCGTGGTACTTGAACCGCCGAAGACGCCGCCATGAGCATCCTTTTTGTAGATTTTACCATCACTTGTAATACCAGTCTCAACACGCTCGTTTGAGCGACTTCGACGTCGTGATTTGTGGCTTCTTCCATCCAGCGAGTGGCGGCCGGTTTTCACGCTGTAGGCATCATCAAAGTCGTTCTTCTGCTTGAACAAGGTCTCTCCCATTTTCCCGAGCCCGTATCCGGCAAGTCCAGTAGCCAACCAAGAACTATCCTTCCTCCGGCGGCTCTCATTTTCCGAAGAGTAGTATCGACTGTCTTTGTCAATGCGCGTACTGCTGCCGAGCCGCTCGTTCGATCTTCGCTTTCTGTAATGATGTTTTCTTGGCGCATCCCTTGGTGAAGAGCCAGGAGCAAAGCAGTACCTGCAGATGCCTATAATCTCAGAGTATTCTTCGAACTGAGCTACTCCGTCTGGGTCTTTGAAAAAGTCGACGACGGCACCAAGAGGTCCATGATGGCGGTGCCTCTGAGCCATAGGAGTTGTGGGGTGTTGAGGCATTGATGAGCCATTTTGTGAGGGTGGGTGATGACTTTGATGATATGCCGCTGCGGCCAAGCCTGCAGCGCCTGCCGCTCCTGCTGCAAACATGGAAATGTTAGATCCTTGAGAAGAGGGCTTACTTGGCTTTTGGGGTCGTGATACATCCGAGTAGTATGAGTCTTGAGCTTGAGACGGCGGCGGCTGATATGTAGACGTAGAGTATCCATTTGGCGCCCCGCCTGCTGATGGCGTGTGATCCGGGCGTTGCTGATGAGATGAAGTCTGACTGCCCACGAAATAGCCTGCGGCTGCTCCCATTGCTGCTCCACCGATTGTAGGTATGGCTGGCGCAGAAGATGAATGATGGCTGTTGTCAGGTCTGCTTGGTGCTGAAGTGTACGTAGACGAAGCTTGTTGGCCGTGACTCGACTCGGCGTCGGACTCGAAGTTACCGCTAAAGAATGATGCTGCGGCACCAACCCCACCAGATGCGCTCGGCTCAGGTGGTGGGTTTGCGACAGCTGAGGCAGGTAGAAGGTGTGGTTCTGCTCCGATAATCAAAGACGGGGAATGTTTCCTAAATCCAGGCTGCTCCGCGACGGACTCCCCAGCATCTCCGTAGTATTCAGCTGCAAGTCCTGGACCGCCTTCCGTGGCAGCTAGAGGTGGACGATAAGGGGCTGTAGACTGGGTGGGGAATTGCCCAGGAAACTGATCTTGTACGTGGGAGGATATCGCTGGATGATCTGCTGCAGCGCTGGTGGAACCTGGGATAGCCCCATCATACTGGCCTGGAAACTGCGAGAACCCAGCGCTTCCCACTTGATCAGGGAAGTCGGCAGGCCCTCTGGTGGTTCCACCGCCTTCCTCATATCCATTTCCAGATCTGCTCAGTCCACGGTCTTTCGCACGATCTTTATCCTTCTTGTCACGCTTGTCTCTCTTGTCTCGTTTTTGATCGTCTTGATCACGGCTGTCCCTCCGATCATCCTTCTTATCTCCTCTCCTCCGCTCAGTTCGAGGATCTCTGTCCTCGTCTTCGTCGCGTTGACCGCGAGAAGATTTCGATTTTGGCATCTGGTCTGCGAGACTGGCATTCCTTTCTAGGCCGGGTGGTATATATGGTTCGTCATCGTTCTTTCCCGTAGCTGTCGCGTAGCTCGAGGCGACCGAGGCAGAGGCAGTGCCAGGATACGGGCTTCGGCTGGTTGATGAATAGCTTGTAGAGGTTGGGTTGAAACCCCGGTCGCGGTCGTCACCCCGCGATGAGGATTTCTTCTTGGGGTCGGAGGTCACTATGGAGCCTGAGCGGTGTCGTGTAGAGCGCTGTTCATCGCCGTTGCGTCGTTCATCACCGTTATGCCGCGATAAGACATCGTCCTTGGTATTGTCTTTCTTGCCACTGCTTCGGTTCCACATCTTGCTTTCACCTTGAGCTGATTGGCCCGGCACGTTAGAAGCTGTATCTAGTCGGCTAGCTGCGTGAACAACTCACCTGAGTGGGTTCGGTACGTGTATTACTCGGGAAGGCCGTTAAATAGCGAAAGTAGCATTAATATGTAAACCAATATCCATTGAAGGGGTATCCGGATGCTATTCGTAAAGTCGTCAATGAGTCGGACAATATTTACAGTCTTCGAAAGACATGGAAAGAGGAGTCGCGAGGCTGGGTAACAGGAGCCAGGTTGTTTAGGCCGCTAAACGCTCAGTTCCGAGCTGAAATTAGCGCCTTGGCTTAGTCTCCACAAGCAGGGACACACCCAGAAAAGAAGTTACTTCAGATTGCAGGTATTAGGGTTGAGGATTATGTGGTTTATATTTCTATTCTCCTGATCGCCCTTCTGATATTTATGGTCTTTGGGCTGTGTCACTCTCTTATGTTCGATATACGACGGATTCGAGAACTTCTCGGTATTCCTTATGAGCCAGGTTGGAGATACTCGTTCTTTGTAACGACAAATCTTGCAGGTATCATCTTCTATTATATGCGCATCTACCATCCATTCACCTCGTTCAAGCCGCCATGGACCGAGACTCTTGGCTAGCAACAACTGGGAATTTGGAACATGATCATTTCAACGTAAAGATTGGACAGGAAGTCGAATAGCATCACATCAGCAAATAAGCAACAATCAAACTACGTAGTAGACCCCTGATATCAGCCGCTATCACACCATTCAAACCGTCGACCATCAGAAAAGAATCCGATATCCAGAAGAAAAGGTATATCATTCAATCACAAGACGTGGCGACCTTCCCGTCCTTCCTGAGCGGCTCAATATCCTAGAAAGTAGCCCGCTCATCATCCTCGAATACCCTCGCCCACGCGAGCTTCAACGGCGTAGGTAGCTTCCAACTCTTGGCTTCATTGTTGAGCCAAATGCGAATGAGATGTCGCTCGCAAGCCTCATCATTCTCAAACGCCTCTCGCCGATGCAATGTTCCTATGTTGTTAAAGAACCGCATATCGCCCTTTTCCATCATGGGCGAAATCTCATGCTTCTCCGCTATGAAGTGGAAAGCGTCCAAAGCCTCAGCCTGGGCTTCGGACAGGCCGGGGATCCTTTCGTGCGAGGGGATCGTGGGTGCCCGAGCAACAAGCGGCGCGACACGTTCAGGATCACTTTCCCTCGTGAAAGTACAGCGGCGATAGTATGCTGGGTCGCGGCCAATCCTACAGAGATGTATAGCATGAGCGTTGTGTGCGAAACTCACGGCGAGGCCGCACCTAGGTAACTTACGTGTCGAACGGCCAATCCGGCTTTGCTAGAACATGGAGCAGATCGGGACGAGTCGCGGCCAGCTCATTGTGGACGGTCCAAAAGGAAGCCAGTGTGCTTTTACATCCCTTTGCTGAGCTGCTGCGCGTGATAAAGGCTAAACAGTCGCAGACAGTGTCCGTATGGAAGGGCTAGATCGAGCCATCAGCTAGAAGAATAGAAAACCAGCAAGAAAATCTCCCATGTCATTGCGACCTTGTCCGTCTTTTTCCGTTTCGATTGCGTGCACTAGAGTGGTCGAACATTAGCAACAACGGTCGGCTTCAGAGCGGTATGGTAGGCCTTACTCACCATTGAACCGCGCTAGTCTTGCTTGCCCTCTCTTTTCGGCAATATACCTCGAGATTCCGAGATACATAATAGTGAAGTCTTCGGTAGAGAGAGAATCAGGGTCAAGACCACGCACGATCACAAACCCCTTGCCTTCATAGATATCATCGGATGCTTTGTCCAACCTGTTGCCGAGATTCTCAAGCGGAAAATTCTCCCGACTAACTTGATGGCCGTCAAGTCCTTGCTCTAAACGCATATCAGCATCTATTTACCTGTTGGAGGGGCAGGCTCGCTTCTTTTGAAATGCCTCAAAGCTGCCACGAGCTCAGCCTTTTCGGCATCCCCAAGGCTAAGGACGTATTGACCTTCATCTTCTAAATCCGCGCCTGTCCAAACGAGTCGTTTATCTAGAGCATTGGGCCAGCCGATCGGGAGACTTGTTTCGAGTCCACCGGCCCGGATTCTGGCTTGAGACCGAGCGTCGTATTTGTTCTCGTCGATTTTGTACTCGATGTCGGCGTAGACTCGGTCTGGCCCAATAGCTGGCGGGTTGAGCTTGAGCGCATCGAGACGTAATTTCTATCGCAGCCCTCGAGAGTAGTATTCGATTGGGGCATTGGGGGTCATGACTTCTGCCATGATGGGTATGCTGTTGAAGAGCCTTGGGATCACTAAGATCGTATAGTATGGAACTGAGATTGAGGGAGAGTATGTTTATGTGCGACTGTTCCGCGGCGTAAAGTGATTCAGGCTAATGTTTACGAAAACATAGATTCCAGGTCTCTGAGCGGTCGTTCGATACTTCATACATTTTTTCGAAAAGTTCGAAATTGCTGCTCGCTCGGCATTGTGGTGACAGCTAACTTTTCATAGGGTATCAAGTCCTTCCCAGAAACCTATCGCGGCCTCATTCACTACAGCATGAAAAGCGGGGAAAGATAAATCTGCAGGTAGCCTACTGCAATATGAGCGTGTATCATGTGGAACGTAGGGGAGATATCGCAAATGAATTCCCTCATCAGCTTTGAAGACCCAACCTACAACAAGTATTGGCCGCCCGCGTCAGGAGTCTCGTCCCCTCCATCGCTTCAGGCGGTCAGGCGTCTCGTCCCGTACATCAATTGTTCTGAAGCTCCACATGATATATCTTGCTCACTACGAGACCTCACAGAAGCGAGCCTTGGCATTAGGAATGATATTTTCTGTGTATTTTGCAACTAGTTTAGTTGCATGCAGAGCATTCATGCCTGCACAAACAAGTCTTGAGACGTGCAGCTATGCATCTTGCATGGACTTAAAAAACGAAGTATACGCTCCGTTGAAATTATTGCTATCCAATAGTTTGAGGCAGAATTCCCGGATTAAAAATGCTTCAAGATGCCAATCCCGCTGAATTCAAGATCTCGAGATAGTTGAATTGAGGACTTCAAGCGTCCTTTGGTGCTGTGTTGGGAAATCCTGATGCCAAGGTCATGTACTGTGAGGAATCTACCATTCTCTTCTCAGTCCTGGGGCCCACATAAGTAGTATTGTCTTTGCATTTGTGAAGGATGGGCTTTTGCTTTGATTCAGAAGGCGGGGACGACACAATACCTAGAAGCTCTGCTGGAATGTAATGGATCTACGAGGGCTAGACCAGACCCCAGTTTCCATCTCGCCTCCTTCCACTCTCCCACTCTCCCTCTCTCCCTCTCTCCCTCTCTCCCTCTCTCCCTCTCTCCCTCTCTCCCTCTCTCCCTCTCGTGATAACCCTCCCTCCGCAGCAGACCATTTCTCCGCCTTACTACTGCTCCAATCAGCACTCGGGCTTTCGGTCCCAGCCAGCACGATACTACTATCTGTACTTGGTGTACGTATCCTTGACGTGGCGCTCTTTGGCGGTACAACACTTCAGTAATATCTTCCGGTGGAAGAAGTGGCACAAGCGCTACAATAAGAACAGGGACGCCGAATGAAAGCTTGGTACTATGTATTGGTTTCCGGTTCGGAGCGGTGTGATTTGATAGCTTGAGTGAGATGTGTGCGACTTGTTGATGTTGAAGAGTTGATTTGTTGGATTCGATGGCTTAGGGGAGTTGAGAACATGCTGAACTTCTTGTGGGCGGGCGTCCATGTGAGTGCAAGGATCGTTTTTATGCAGGGGATTATAGAATTGACACCCAGAGAAGAAGCTATTTCACAATGCAGATATTGGGATTGGGGACTGTTTGATTTACGCTAAAGACGTCTTAATCTCATTCATCCTCCTACTTGCCCTTCCAGTGAAATGTCTAGTTCTGACGCCACAAATTGAACCACTCAAGCCTCTCAAGGCATGCTAAAAACATCTGCATTGAATCCTACGACCTGGCACCACACGCATAATCTCAACGATTTCTACCATTGACATTCCCCTCAATACAAATCCCACGGCTCAGCGCCCCTAAACACAGTCCAAGATCCCTCATCCACTCCATTGCCCAGCTCCTCACCATAATCATCCTCTCCAACCCACCCATACCTAGAGAGATTAAACTCCCCCGTCCAACCCCGAAGCAACAACGCCCAGGAGAGCGTTGGAGCCCTCATAGCGCGGCATAGAGGATCCGCAAAGTCTTCCGTCACTCCATTGATTCGAACGTTCTTACGGACACCGAAGAGAAGACCGAGGGGCTCGAGAACGTTCTGAGACTTCTCTTGTAGAAGCACGTTGAGAAGGCCATCGAGATGAGGAGGGTGGCACTGGTTGAAGTCTATCGTGATGTTGCGTAGGTTGTGGCCCGTGGCTGTGAACTTGCTGACGAAAGTTTCCAGTGCCGTTTGGATGGGTGCGTATTGGTGAAATTGAGGGGCGAGATTACGATAGGTGGGTAAGCGGACCTCGAGGTTAATGTTTCGGATTAGCTGGACGTCTTGAGGTGTGATAGAATTGATATTCGTGGTTAGATTGTAGATCTTGCGGAGGTGACATTCCCCGTTGTGGGTGTGGGCAAGTTTGTCGAACGCGTCCGTGTACGCAACGATGAAGTAGAATGTGTTTACTTCATAGAGTATATTGTCGCATTCTTTGTTAACTTGCTTGTTGACTCGAAGAATGTTTAAGTTGAAAGCGCCTGAGCGAGGGAATACAAAGTTGCGGCTTCGCGTCTGCAGCCCTAGGTTGCCCTTCATGAGCGCCTTGTGCGGGGCGTGGAGACACAGCTTGTATATCTTTAGACGCATTTCGAGCGGAAGAAGGTCCATGAACAATGTTTTGCCGTTCTGTGGAGGGTCTGAAAGGTCTGAAAGGTCTGGGGGAGAGGGAGCGACAAGGTCTTTGAGGAGCCCAAGAACGCGTATGAAGAGCCCAAGAAGGCAGTTGAAGAGCCCGAAGACTTGACACGCCACATTAGCCCTTGCACTCATCGCAAACAGGGCACCTAATGGTACACTTACTGGATTCGTAGCTAGCCATTTGGTCGGTTGATCTTGGTAGCGGCGTGGGTGGTGTGATTTGGTCCGTTCGAGCTCAAGGTAGGGTCGGTAGCACTCGTGGTAGCTTAGCCGATTTACTCGCTAGAGGGATTGGTATTGTTTGTGAGGGTGGGTGTGGTTGAACGTGTGGGTGTATTGATGACAAGGTGCCACAAGGATATAAAAACAAGATCAAGATGAGCCCCACTATCCGGCTGGCCTTACAAAAGTAGCAGACAACCGGTAACCAGAAAACGTAAAAGCAAAATATAGAGTGCTTCCGATGCTATATTCTATAAAGCGAAGGGCTGTAACAGTCCGGTGCGTGCATGTCAATGCTCTCTTAATGTGTATATGTGCATCATTTGTGACCTGAATGATCACGAATCTCTAACAAAGCCTGTCCCTCAGAGACCCAATGTTTCAAGGATTGCCCCATTTTAAGAGGAAGCTACCGTAGGTGCAGAAGAAGGCAATATCGCGGGCGACTCACTAGCCCCTGAGGGTAACAACAGTCCCCAAGGCTCCGTCGCAGACACCACACTCAACGGCGTCACAGTCTCTACTGTTGCAGTATCGACAGTTCCATTGGGACCGACTGCTAAAGGCGGAGGCAAAATTCGATCGTGGACCTGTACGAACAAGCCTTCTGTGATAGGGAACGCTTCATCTCCTTTAGATCAGCGACCTCCATTAATGAAATAATAGCAATACTTACTAACGACAGACGCCTTCCCTCCCTTGCCGGCCCTTCCACAAAGAGCGATCGTAGAGAGCACCGCTTGCCAGATTCCGTTCCAGTTCGCCTGCACGGTTGGACCCAGTGTATCGATGACGATTTGGCATTTACCATCAGCTGGTTCAGCATTAGTGTTTGTGTTCCAAAGGATGCATATACTTGGGAGGTAGGTCTTACGTGCTGTGAGTACCAGAGGCAGAGCGTAATTGATCGTTTTGTCCCACGGACGCCCAAATTTCTGTGGCCCATAGTCTTTACGCATTTCCTGTATGATGGAGCTGCAGGAATCGAGCGGCGCAGCCATGGCTCCAAGACAACCCACGTGAGGGTTGAAACCTGCCATGACGACTATGAGCCTGTCATCGCCGCCTAGGATCTTTCAGCAAGGAATATAATAGGCCGTTGGACTTTCCATTGCACGCGGAGAATTTGAAGGCGCAGTTTCCGATGACATGGACTCACCTATTTGATAAGCCCGTCCACCCACCCCGTCTTTCTCGATGACGCATTTATCATAAATAGCATGAGCGGCTTGAGTTATATTCAGTGGGCTTGCGTGAGCAATGACGCCTCCTCCTCCGGGTATAGCTGCTTGTATGGTACAGGTCGCATCATCTAGCCAGATGTGTCCACGTCAGCTTGCGCAAAAAAGCTTCCAATGTGCAAGCCCAATCAACGCGCCTCGAACACACTCACTGCTAAATAATTTTATAGGAAGCTCCTCGTCAACTGACCCTCCCGGAGGCACGTCGGATGGATAGGCCCAGCTCTCCACCATTGTTCCAGATGGACAGTAGTCTAATACGTTCTGACAGCTCTTTTTGTTTAGCGCAAACCCGTATATACTGTCACAACTGACTTGAACACCAGTGGCGATTACGGTTTCGACTGTCGAAAAATTGGCGGGCAGCCTAATGGCTTCATCTTGAGACGAGGCCGGTAAGGTTGGTATTGCTCTTTCTTGCAGGCTGTTGCTTCTGTCATCTCTGCTAATATGACGCGAATTGGCCGAAAAGACGAAGGTAGCAAGCACAGACAGCTCGAAAAAGAACTTTGAGACCATGGCGCCGGCACTTTTAGTGCAAAAGGAATGATTCTCACAAGGTTGTTGGAGTGGTGTCTTACAGAATCGTGGGGAATAACCATTTAAAGGTCACTGCGCAGCTGCGGAAGAGCGCATTATAAAGAAATCCCAGCAGCCCGAAAGATCGGACGTGCATGCGCAAAGGTCATGAATGAATGGCCATTGCGTCGATCATTCTTCCGACAGATGAGATTCTTTTTTTCTGAAACATATAGTGCGGCCAACGCTCCATCGAATTCCATCGGAGCATATAGTGAAACCCATGCCTTGCCTACACTATCAAGGCGTTTTCGATATGCCTCTAAGCGACCACCGAGTTCGTAGGAAGAGCTATCGAAGGCGAACCGCTGCTCACCATGCACATCTTTCCCTTTTGTATACCCTTGATTCAGCACAAGCTTCTTCAAGGATTGATCTTGGAGAGTAGCAAGTGCTGCAAGACCTTGAACACTCACCTCCAGGCCAGTGTCGCCGTTGGGGCCAATGGCCAAATACGTTTCCTCGGCCCTGACATCATCGGCACGACTTATGTGTTCGAATAGGACTATCAGTCGCTTACCTATCGGCCATCGGATGGAGAGTAAGAGCGATCAGAGCTTTCAGAGCTATCAAGTTGAATACTTCCTTTCGCAACTCAAAAAGAGATAAGCATAACGCCTGTCGGTGTGACATCCGCAGCTCTACGCATATTGAGCCCGAGGAGACCAATTGGCAGTACACGTTTACAGCCCAAGAGCCGCAGTGAGGTTAACGGACGTGAGGTTGAGAAGGCAGACTTCGAGTCGCTGGAGCGGCTAAAGTTGGAAAGAGCCGCCCCAACCAATCATGTGTCTGTGCTTCTCGGAGGAAACTCCTGCTTCATGGGTCATTCCTCCACAGCTCTAACACTTATTGTGGAGATGGGATCTAGATTGGATCTCTTGAAGTGCGGTGAACGGGGGTCTCAGCTCGGCGTACTTACAAAAAAGTTCCGCGTAGTTACAAAGCTCGGCGCACTTACAAAATAAGTACGCCGAGCTTTTTGCCAAGACATTACCCGTAACTACGCGGAACTTTTTTGTAAGTACGCCGAGCTGGGACCCGCGGTGAACGCGAAACGCTAAGATTTGTGAGCTTCTGAGAGAAAGCTGGGCCGAATCTTCTTGTAATTTGGAACACGGTTTTGGTAGACATGACTTTTCATCCTAATTCAAAATTCCTAACAGTAAATTTACATGGCGCAGCCTGAATCAGAGACTCCCAGTATAATCAGTCTCCAAGCTGCAAACATATCACATCAATCTTCATTCCTCTCAATTAGCACACTAGCTGGTACTGCATCTACAACTCATCGTGCTCGCTTCCATCATCACCATCAGTATCGCCCATAGCAGTCTTGACAGCCTCAGCAGCATCACTAGCCGCGCTCTTGACAGTCTCAGTGGCGGCCTTGGCGGCTTCACCCATCCCCTCAGCCAATGGAGCCTGGGCCTCGTCGCTCTCGTTCTTGCCCTCATAAGCATCGATCTTGTATTTGCCATTCTCCTTGATGAATTCAGCTAGGTCTTCGATGGTGCGCGAGCCGGAGTAGGTGATGGGTTCTTCTTTGCCGCCGGCGGGGAAGAGCTTGATGGTTGGGAAGCCTTGGATCTCGTCGGGAACATCGTTGGCCGTTGCGTCGACTTTGGCGATGGTGACTTTGGAGGATGTGGGGTACATGGCGGCGAGCTCTTCGTACTTAGGAGCCAAACTGTTGGAGACTAGTCAGTATTTAAGAGTTTATGAAGATAGTGAAGGGCTTCTTACGCTTTGCAGTGACCACACCACGGGGCGTAGAACTCGAGTAGAACATCGTGATCATTCTCCATGACGATTTCCTTGTAGTTGTTGGCTACGACGACCTGGACTGGACCTTCTTGCTTCTCTGGGATGGGCTCGGACTTGATGCTTGGTTCCATCTTGCCGTCAACGAAATCCTGGACGAAAGCTCCAACATCGTCGTGAGTGATCTTCTTGCTCTGGTCGTAGGGGAATTTCTGGTTCTTGACGGTCTCTTGGATAGCGAATGCGGGCCACTTGTCGACCTCCAAGTTCAGGTTGCCAGCGTGTGCGCCGAATGACTTAGCGTCAATGGTGGCGAAGCTAATCACACCCTTGTGCTTTTGAGCAAGGGGCTTGAGGGTTTCAGCGAGCTCGGCGCGCTCTTCTGGGGTCTCTGCGAAAATGTAGGCGAGTGGGATACCAGCCTGGATAAGGGTCAGCTGGATGCTAATTGAAGTGCGATTTGTAGGAACATACTGCCATATAGCCAGCATATGTCTCTGGGCCGACTTCGCCAACCAACGGGATGGCAGAGGTCTTGGTGAATTTGGTGATAGATTCGACATCGAAGTTGTCGTCAAAGACGTCCTTGCCTTCATCAAATGACTTGTAGAGAACAATTCTTGGTTGCTTGACGCCCTCAGCCTTTGCCAGTTTGGCGTCGTTGATGGCTCCAAAAAGGTATTCATCCCTCAAGGACTCCGCGACCTCAGAGAAAGTAGCGTTCGACGTCTTATCGTCGGCGTCAAAGTATGCGACCACGACAACCTTATCAGATGTCTTGAATTCTTCTAACGTTTCGGATGTGAGGACTGAGACTGCGGGTAGAGCTTGCTTGGTCATGTATGAGATGATGCTAGGAAGAATCGTCAGCTGGAGCCCCAGGGGGGGTAGGGTGTAGGAGACTGACGCAGGTGATTTCCTTGCTCCTGAGTAGGCCTGGACATTGTCTGGGCCTCGGAAGACCTTAATCGTTGGGTATCCCTCAACGCCGTAGTCTTTACACAGGTCGGCTTCCTCCGTGCAGTCGACCTTGACAAGGGGAATGTCTTTCTCTTTCAGAGTTGTGGCAGCTTCTTCGTACTCGGGGGCGAGCGCTTTGCAGTGACCGCACCATGGTGCAAAGAACTCTGCTAGGACGAGGTCATGAGACTTGACGAAGTCTACAAATGTGTCTTTCTTGAGATCGTGAACGTCTGATGCTGAAGCTACGGCGGCAGCTCCAACGAGCCCGAGGGCTACACTCCTGAAATTCTTCATGATTGTGGGCAAAGGAATGACAATTATGGGACGAATGTGGGCTCCAGGTCTACTATAAATTATTTTCGAGAAGAGGACAGTGAGGAGAAGGTTGTTGGAGTCTTAGATTCGTATTTGCTCCAGATTTGTCAGTCTGCCGAGTGGACAGATTTACAACAATTATCTTCTCCAATCGAGCCCTGGACCCTGATTAGTCACGTGCACGCTAAGATAGCTCCGAACTTCACTATCAAGCTGAACATTGAGACAATATCCACACCCAGCCTATTTCAAGCCAATTCATCAATCATTGCTAATGGTCAAACTGGTTTGGCACATTACAATTTTTTGGCGTATGTTGCGATTCTATAAACTCCGCCACACATGCTGTCCAACAGACGGCTACAGCCTGGTTGACGCCGGCATAGCGTGGCAAGGCTGACTCGGCTGAGAAGCTCAATGAATCCGTGGCCAAAGCTTTCCCCCATATGCAAGCAGCTTGCACACCTATCTGTTACCTCTTCACTTTTCTAGACCAGCGAGGTGCGATAAGCGTTTTGGATCGATTCGCCAAGCGTCTGAGGCCACCGAACCGATACCGAGCATATCAGTGCCATCCTCTAGATATTGTATTAGCTACCATGTCAGCGGGACTTCAAAGCATCGAGCTTGGCAACTATGACAGAAAGGTGCCCAATTACTACCTCGTTAGATCTTGGAAGTGGATATATCGCACCGGCTTCATATTGCTCGTATTCATCTTTCTCGTCATCTTCCCAATCTTATGTATCGCAATAGCCTTGCTCATGTTCCCGTTTGACTGGATCTTAACTTCTGCATTCAGCTTCTGGCAGGGGCGGTGGTCCCCCAAGTACAATTACGAATGTATGGGTCTTTGCCTAGATGCCATCAAAGTGCCAGGCCTCGTCTTGGGCAATTATCGAAGCGTATTCCAACGGCAACAAGCGGCATGGGATTATGAGATGGGAAAGCCACCTCCCTTACCCCAGAAACGAAAACGTCGTCTTAGCCTTGAGCAAACCGAGCTTGTTTCCCAGTCGTCCACGCCATTCTTGACAAAGCTTCCTGCTGAGCTGCGCTTGCACATTTACGAGCATGTTATTGCTGGGGATTGCATACACCTTCACGTGGCAGTACACAGGACGAAGAAACCTAAAGACAAAAGGACCTCCAGCCGGATCCACGGCCATCCTTGCTCTCAGCCTATCAGCTCGACCCCGACTAATGAATGCACCTGTTACGGCTTTGGCTACTACGGCCAATCACGGCCCCACGGCCAACTCACTCTGCCAGAGAACCAAGGCCGGGGGCGTTTAGCGCTCTCTAAGACGTGCAAGCAGATCTATATGGAGACGGTTAATCTGTTATACCGTAAGTAGAGCGCCTAATCCTTACAGAAGCACTGATGGACTAACCAATCCTCAAGGCCTACCAACGTTCTACTTCAATTCCATTTCCCAGCCACCTTATTTCCTCCACAGCGTTCTTCCCGACCGCCTAGCCCAAATCCGCAGCATCCAGCTCTGCTACAACCAACACACCATGAACAAAATCCGCGCCAACGACGCGGAAGTAGCCCGCCACCAACACTGGCTCCATCAATGCGCCTTTTGCAACGTCAATCTCTGGCTCGACATGATCCAGAAGCACATGACAGGTCTCCAAACTGTAGAAGTTTTCGTATACCTCGACGACTCAACTAGACTGCCCACTCTGGGCGATTCATGGATCGTGCGTCTCCTTAAGCTGCAGCATGGCGATAATGGATTGAGAGATTTGAAGATACATGTCTTTCCCGGACCGGATGCGCCGTGGACTCTGCCGCATGGATCGAGGAGTGCAAATTTGACGTTGGTAATGCAGCTTGATAAGTTGCTGCAGGATGAGATTCGGAAGGGGGCGGAGAAGAATTTGTGGAGGAGTTCGTAGGGTGAGGGGGCGCTGGCTCCTTGTCATGCGATGATGAGGTAGGAGGATCTGTGGGAATAATTGATGATTTATGAAAGGATGGAGCATATATTGCCATAGCGTGGGGTTGTGCTGCGATTGGGTAGACTGGTAAGGGGGCCAGGCGCAAATTTCATTTTTGTATAGCTACATTTGCGAAGCCAGAATTTCAGGAGCGTGCAATTTCGAAGCCAAACGACGGATATCAAAGCATGCTTTCCACAAAACAACTGGCCAAAAGTCCTCCAGTCTTCCATCTGGTGCAGATATGATGGCCACCTTGCGGAGAGGACAACACTCTTATGTAACCCCGGCTACTCCCGGCGCTTTCCCTTTCAAAGCTTTTCTACGAGGTTTTCCGATTTTGACTGTTGAGCGTCTCAGTTCAGGTGGCTCCATGGGAGGTTTTTCATAGAAAAGTGCCAAGTCCTGCCAACTGGCTTGCAAGGCCGTGGACTGTTTTGTGCTGGAATGTCGCAAATGGTATTTCTTTGTTCAAACTTGATATCGATATGAAGGTAAAGTATGTTAGACTGCTCTCTGGGGTTTTGGTTCACATAGCTGTCGCTGTCGTTGCACAATATCTCCACATTCTCGCCGTCCTCGCACTGTCCAGGCCACTCACCGGTAGAGCCCTTGCAACCTACCCAATTCCACCCACAACCCTCCAGATTTCCTTCCCCAACTCCCAACCCCTCAAACACTACTCTCCTGCGTCTCCATCCTCTGCGCCAGACTACCTTTCCTCCAATTGTGTTTATCATCCGTCTTTTTCAGGGCTTTACTCTCCCTCCCAACCCTCCCCCACCCCCCACCCCCAGGCGTACAAACCACAATCCTCTCCCCCCTCCCCATAGCCGCCGTATTCTTCCCACCAAGATTTATCCGCCGATCCTCCCACTCCTCCCTGTCCTCCCCCCGACCCCCCTTCTGCACATGCCTAACCCAATAATTAATCCCGCACGCTGCGTCCTCGCCTCCTTCAAGCCCGTAGGGGTGATAAACCCTTCGTTCACTCAAGATGGAAACTTGAACAGGGATGCGGAATTCGATATCGCGGATTACGCCTTCCCCGCCGCGGTGCTGGCCGAGACCGGCGCTGTGGGAGCGGAGACTGAATTCGCGCAGGATGACGGGGTAGCGCCGCTCGAATACTTCGGCGTCTGTGATGCGCGTGTTCGTCATGTGGGTGTGTACGCCTGATGTGCCATCCCATGTTGGACCTGCGCCGGAGCCGCCGGCAATGGTTTCGTAGTATCCGAACCCCTTGGTGGCTTCAGCGGAAGTGGAGAGGTTGCCTCCGAGGCCGAAGGTGAGATTATTGCAATCGCCCTGGGAGGCAGCGCAGGCGGCGAAAGCGCGGAGGATTACGTCTGTGACGCGTTGGGAGGTGAGAACGTTGCCGCCTACGACGGCTGCTTTGTCGGAGGGGGAGAGGAAGGATTTGGGTGGGATTTTGATGTTGATGGGTTTTAGGCAGCCTTGGTTTAGGGGGATGTCGTCTTCGATTAGGCTGCGCAGACAGTAGATTATTGCTGAGTAGGTTACGGCTTGAGGTGCGTTGGTATTGCCGTAGACTTCTGGACCTGTACCGGCAAAGTCGAAGATTGCTTCGCCCTTCTCGGCGTCGATGGTTATTTTGAGTTTAATGGGGCTGCCGTCGTCCATGTAGTCAATGGCGCTGAGGTCTCTTCCTTCGAAGCGCTTACTGACGTCTTTGAGCAGGTTGCGGACGCTTAGTTCGGCGTTGTCTTGGATGTTGCGCATGTAGAACTGGACTACCTCCTCGCCATAGTCTTCGATCAATGCGCTGATCAGGTTGATGCCTTTCTGGTTCGCAGCTATTTGGGCTTTGAGATCATTGATGTTGTCTGCTAAACACCGCGTGCCACTGCACTCGGGATATTGAGCTGGCTCGTCGTATAGCAACTCAGTGATACGCTTCTCGTTGAAGTGGCCTTCAGAGACAAGCTTCTCGGACTTGATAGCTGCACCTTCTTGATATAGCTCTCGCGAATGTGGAGGCATCGAACCAGGGAGAATACCGCCAATGTCAGCGTGATGAGCACGTGATGCAACGTAGAAAATAATGTCTTCGCCATTGAAAGCGGGAGTCACCACCGTGATGTCTGGCAGATGGGTTCCTCCAAATTCTGGGTGATTCGAGACGATGACGTCCCCGGGCTTGAGCTTGCCTCTCCAAATTTCTGCTTGTGTGGTGACGCAGGTGGACATGCTTCCGAGATGGACGGGTAGATGGGGCGCTGGGAAAGATCAGCCGGGCTACTTTGGAGGTTTTTGGGACTCCATACCATTTGCAACGAGCCCTCCAGTCGAATCAAACAATGCACAAGAATAGTCAAGCCTCTCCTTGACATTAGTGCTTACACTAGTCTTTTGTAACGCTCTACCCATCTGCTCCGCAATAGCCATGAAGCGATGTGCAAAGATACTGAGCATGATTGGGTCAACTTCTTTGGCATTGATTCTCGTCCCTTGCCCTTCCTCTTTCCCAATGTTGATCACAACATGAGTCTCGATAATCAGAGCTGTTGCACCTGGCGTGACTACTATAGTCTGGGTGCCATCGGCCAGAATCGCGGGTCCTTGCACTTTGTCACCAACATCAAGGTCCTCAAGCTTGTAGATCGGGGTCTTTTGGCGACCGCCTTCGAAGTAGACTTTGGAAACGCCATAGCGCTTTCCCTCTCCAAGGTCTTTGGGCTTGATCTCCTTCAACTGCATGTCGACAGTCTTATCGAGACCTTCAAAGCTTTTGCCGATGCCTCTGGCTCGGACGTCGTCGACTATGATATCTCGATCTGGTAAAGTGAAGCCGAACTCCTGTTCGTGTTGCTTAACAAATGCCTTTCCAAATGCCCAATCGTCGCCTTCAAAGTCTTTCTTGGCTTCCTCCTCGCTTGGTCTGACGATCATCAGGGCAGACTCCGTGCCCCGATATCGCATGTTCAGATACTCTTCAAACACAATGTTGTTATCAGAAAAGCCTTGATCTCGAAGTTTTGCTGTCGATTTCTCTTTGAGGTCATTCATCGTCTTTCTGAGCTCATCAACCACGTCTCCTTTGTCAGACCATGTCTTAGAGTCAGGTACTTGGCTTTCATCTACGACGTCCGCTAAAGCCATGCCGTATGCGGAGAGTACCGAAGAGTATCGATGCACAAGGATCTGTCTGATACCTAAGCTCTCTGCGATTGCCACAGCATGCTGACCACCAGCTCCTCCGAAGGTAGCCAGTCGATGTTGGGATGTGTCATGGCCTTTAGCTTCAGTCAAAGATCTGATCGGTCTGGTCATAGTCTCATTGGCGATCTTGATGAATCCGTACGCCACTTCATCAGGACTCATCTCCTTGTCCCTATTGTCTCTTGCGACCTCCTTGTTGATATCATCGGTCAACTCACGGAACAGTTTTTCACTTGCTTCCTTGTCCAGACCTTGATCTTCAGTCTTACCAAAGATCTTAGGGAAGAAGTCGGGTAGGAGACGGCCTAGAAAAAGATTTGCATCGGTCACTGTGAGCGGTCCACCTTTTCGATAGCACGCAGGACCAGGATGGGCTCCAGCAGATTCCGGCCCAACAACGAAAAGACCATTGCGGAAGAAGAGACGGGATCCACCGCCCGCGGCAACGGTATTAATATCAAGCTGCGGCGACTGGATGGTAACGCCCGCGGTAGTCGTCTCAAAGACATGCTCATATCTTCCAGAGCCATATCGACTGACATCAGTGCTAGTACCACCCATATCAAATCCAATCACAGGTGTTTTAGTATTAGCATCGTAAGATGTGAGTGCGTATCCCACTACACCACCAGCAGGTCCGGACAAGATAGCGCGTAAGCCAGAAAAGAGATTCACGTCAACAAGACCACCATCAGATTGCATGAACTCGCACCGTGCGCCCTTAGTACCACTTTCCTTCTTAACACTCTCGGTACCTAAGCCGCCCTCAAACCCAGCTTGGAAGCCTGCAATGTACTTCTTGATGGCCGGAGTAAGGTATGCGTCAGCACAGGCTGAGGTAGCGCGCGGAACGAGCTTAATCATGGGCATTAATTCGTGACTTAAGCTGACGTGCTCAAAGCCAATCTCGTGAGCTACCTGCCCGACCAGTGCTTCGTGATCAGGAAAAGTATAGCCGTGAACAAGGCAGACGGCAATGCTTCGAAAGCCGTCGTCGTACAGTCCTTGCAACTGCGACTTGATATTGTCTTTCGACGGTCTTTTGAGTATGCGAACGGCTTCGGATGAAAGGCCACGAACAAGACTTTCCTCTGCGGAAGAATCATCTGTTTTAGTGACATGTCTTTCGGGATCTTCAGCGTAGTCCTCGAGAGTGACTCGTTCGTCAATCTCTATGACCTTCTCGTACAAAACCTCTGGTTTTCGAATGGCCAAATCAAAGATCTTGGGCCTCGACTGATTACCAATCTCAAGACAATCCTTGAACCCTTTCGTAACGACCATAGCAATACGTTCACCCTTTCGCTCCAGCAACGCATTCGTGGCTACTGTGGTGCCCATGCGGATGCTCTCGATCTTCGATGTGTCTAGTGGCTCGCCACGAGGCACTTCTTCACCTGTGAACTTTGAGAGCAATCGGCGGATACCCTCCAGCGGAGCGTCTTCGTAATTGGAAGGGTCCTCGGAGAGGAGCTTGATGATTGTATCATCTTCCATCTTGCCACTGCCCGGATTGCCAACGCAGTCTGTGAATGTACCTCCTCGCTGTCTGGTGTTAGTTTAATGGGTATATACTTTGTCGATTAGTAGAATAGCTCACATCGATGGCTATCCGGATGCCACGCTCTCGTGTAGACCCCATTCTGACCAGGGAAAGATACTGTTTTCACCGAGGACGGTTTCAGAAAATGAAGCCTATGCTGATAAAAAATATTGCAGGAGTAAATGTTAGATCATGAATCATTTAGTCATATAGCAGAAAAGGTGATAGAATATTAACATATTTCAATGCCTGATTTCAGGGTCATAAGCCATAATATGTACAGAGAATACAGTCTGCCGCCCGAATATTCAGTTAATATGCCGGTGATGTAAAAAAGGCGTCACGAATGGGAAATCCGTCCTGAGAAGGATTAACCGAAATACCCCACCAATTAGCGTATGCATGATTTTCTTGGTTTCTTGGCATTCCACTCCATCCCATCCCCCATACAAATTTATATGGAAAACCCGACAACCACCCATATATCGACTTATAAGCCATTCTGCCGTCCCAATTGAGTAAATATAAAGCCCCAACTACTATTTATAGGCTAATATTAGTGTTGTAGACTCGATACGCCCCCCACGGCCTTCTTCCCTATCTCACCGCCGCGATGCCTACTTATATAATTGACACTGCCTCCAAAGCCTATGCTGATAGGCTGATACGTACCTATTGGAAGCCTACTGCTATTGCTGCGAAGATCCATTGCTATCTAGAGACGGTGCGGTTATAGGAGAAAAAAAATCCTCTGCGCCGGGGTCCTAAGCGTTGTATATACACTGCTGTAGAGAATACGCTTCTTGAATACCAGCGTCAATATCTATAGGCGTATTAGGACGAGCTAGCAGCTTTTTTGGAGGAAGAATGGGGCCTTACCGTCTACTAATTAATAATTTCGAGACACCTTAAGAAAGAAAGACTTAGCTATAAAAAGGGACAACGCGTTGGATATAATCAGAGCCTTCGACTTCGTAATAAGTAGCAGGCTTTTATCTGTAATATGACTGCTAAGCAATTTATCTTTATAGATGAGTCACTTTTTCAGCTGTAGCCTTCTTCCTCTCCGCCTTTAAAAGGGCCTGATTGATAGTAAGTCGCTGACTTGCTAATGGTGGACCCCAGGTTTTTCGTATAGGCTTAGGGGGCGCCTGGCGCCCTACCTTCTTCTTGCCTTCACCATTCCTACTGGCTACAGTACTGTCCTCCGGCTGGTCGTCAGCGAATCGTACCGCCTGGGGAGGACGACTGCTCCTCCGCGCAGGTTGCTCGGGGGTGGAGGGCCTAGATCGAGAGGAGCGCTGTCTAGGTATTGTAACACCTTCGAATTCGTATGTACGCGGTTCCTAGGTTTCAAAGAGGATATATGGTTGATTGTCGGGTTTTCCATATAAATTTGTATGGGGGATGGGATGGACCAAGAAACCAAGAAAATCATGCATACGCTAAAAGATCTTCCTCACTCATGAACCAAGCCTCTCGACGGCGCCATCACTACCACCTGATGACGATGTATTCCAACCCTTCAGCCCGCAAATGGAAGTCCGAATATACAACCGACCCTTCCATCCTCCCCTTCCACCAAACCCTCCCAAACTACGGCCCCACGCCCCTGTGCCCCCTTCCCCAAATCGCTACAAACCTAGAAGCACACAAAGTCCTTATCAAAGACGAATCGCGTCGCTTTGGTCTGCCAGCGTATAAGATACTTGGTGCATCATGGGCCGTCTACCGCACCGTGACTCGGGAACTGGACCTGCCTTCAACGGCATCGTTGGAAGAGGTTAAAGCCGCTGCGGGAGATAAAGGGTTCGAATACTACACAGCTACAGATGGCAATTGGGGTCGGGCTGTCGCTCGCATGGCGAGCATGTTAGGAGCCAAAGCCCATGTATACGTGCCTAAAGTGATGCTTGAAACTACGAAGAAGAAGATCGCGCATGAGGGCGCTGAAGTCATCGTCGTAGACGGAGATTACGATGGCGCGGTGAAGGAAGCTGAGAGGATAGGTAAGGAGAAGCGGGGGCTGTTCATTGCGGATATCGCGTGGGAATGGTATCAGGAGATTCCGCAGGTGAGTTCGCAGAAGTCGTGTAAGGCCTGAACTAAAGTTGTCAGTGGGTTGTGGATGGGTATTCTACTATGATGGTGGAGATCGATCAGCAGACAGAGGAGCTGGTGGGAAGGAGACCGGATCTTGTTGTTTGCCCGGTAGGAGCTGGGTCGCTGGCTGAGGCTGTTGTGGTCCATTATAAGCATGCGGTGCCGTCGTCAGCTGTTTTGACTGTTGAGCCTGATACTGCTGCGTGTTTGATGACGAGCCTGGAAGCTGGCAAGATCGTTTCTATATCTACCAAGGATACGTCGATGTGTGGTCTTAATTGTGGGACTGTGACGTTTACTGCGTGGCCATCCCTGCGTGATGGTGTTGATGCACATGTTACTGTTACTGATGAGGAGGCTAAGGTGGCTGAGGAGACGTTGGCAGAGATGGGAATACTGATTGGACCTTGTGGTGCTGCTACTTTGGCTGGGCTGACGAAGGCTTGTAAAGAGGGAAAGGACGAAATCTATCTTAATCGTGATAGTGTTGTTGTTCTACTTGGAACGGAAGCGCCTAGGGGAGCAGCGTTGGATATGGCTTGAGACACGCGTGAGGCTGTTGAGCTCGAGGTGACCACTATATCTTCCGCGAGAAGTGCAAGTATCGTGAACTATACTATTCATTTTTCTTCTTGGACGTCCCTCTAAATTACATCTAATCCAATTGTTGAATTACTAGCCTAGGAAAAAAGAGTGGAAATGGCCTCTTTATTAAGAATGCCTCGTATCCTTCCTTTTACCTCTTCCGTGCCTGGCACGATTCCTGTGCCCGGCAAAAAAAGAGACTCGGTCATGCTTGTGGTATACGCCAGTCACGAAGTGCTAGTGTCCAGGGTGAAGATCGTTCTAGAGGCATAGTAAGGCTCGAGCTTGTACCTCTGCGGCCTTCTGCGTTTTTGCCCTTGAATCCTGACCATCGGTGTGCCATATACCTCCGGTCTTGGTACGCAAGCGAGTGTCCGGCTAGTCAAAGCCTTTGACAGAGTATCACCAAAGTCTGCTGTCAAGCCATCCATTTACAATTTTTTCAATGCCATGGATCGTTGCGAGCGGCTCTAACACATTCTGACAAGCTCGAGGACAAGATCCTGGATGATACTTATGTCCATGATAAGGATCATTATTAGCTACGCGAAATTCTTGGAGGGAGTGATCATTGCCGTTGAAGCTGGCAGCGAAGTCGGCAATACGTCCTTTGTATCCGAGGAACGATTCTCGTCTACCAAGCCAAGACCCACATTGGGTAAAAGAGCACAAGTCCACATTTTCTGATCATTTTCATATACAGTGGAGACAACGTTGTCAGATTGTCCCTAATTTCGGCACATTCGAAGGGGCCCGTGATCACGCATGAGTGACTTTCATAATTGCCAGCGTAAGTGTCATGGTTATCGATGGCAGTGAGTCCAAGGACGAAAAAGAAAGTATTACCGCCGTAGAAACCAGCTGCGGCTTCTCGGTGTATTTGTTTGCTGACTCTTAATAGGACTATGGCTTATGTACTTGGTAAAACAATTCGTATACTCAGGAAACCATCGTCGAATCTTTCAGTGCTTAGTGATGAAGTTGTGGAATGAGTGTCCAGTCTTCCTTCTAGAATCATGTCACTCGGGGTAAGGATCTCACTTTCTCCACGACAGTGGAGGCAATGTCCGTAGATCATATTTCTTATCTCTGGTGGAAGGTCCAGGAATGACATCCCATGGTGTGCGCAACCATGTGGACCGAAGACGCTTCGAGTGCCGGCAAGGTCCCAAAATTTTCGAAATTTGGGCGGCTAAGGTCTGAGATTGTGCATACTCAAACGGCGTACTGCTGGAGTCACCATGATTGGGAAGCGGTTCTTTTGGTAGCTTTTGTCGGATGCGCCACACACAACACAGATGTCACGAATATGGAAAGGAGAAGCTTCTTGGCGAACTCAGGGTCAGGAAATCTCTTCCAGTGAAACTGGCACCTTGGCCTACCGAGGATTAAGAAAGTTTTAGGAGTAGTTCCTTCTCATTAGGTCTCTTCTTAGCGTCACCGGTAGGTCATTCTCCACACTGAGGGTATGGCTTGATTAGAGTGGCGAATTCAGGTTGTCAATGTGCATCCCTTGGGTGATAGCCTTGGGGACTTCGGCTCCACCAAGGGATCTAGCCAGACATACTTAGTCGCATAGTAGGGTTCCAGCCTATACTTCTGCGGCACCCTTTTACCCGTATGACCTCTCGCTTTAACGAGATGCTTTCCATATGCTTCCTCTTTGGGAGCAACGGCGAGAAGCCGGCTAGTCATGGCCTTTGCCAATTTATCCTGAAAATCTTTTGTCACAAAGTGGGCGGTCACCGTCTTGGTATCTTTTGGTTCGCCATGCCGTAAATGGTCGCGAGCGGCTCCAGTATATTTTGGCAAAATCGAGGACTACATGGTGGGCAGTAGGATCAGTACGGGTAGCTTGCTTGACCCCCCGGTTGGTTGAAGGATATAGCCATACGTTGAAGGGAGTTCTGATTCCCGCCGAACATATTTGCGAAGTCGGCTATGCGTGCTCTGTATTCAACATATCGTGATCGGGCGGAGCCAGCCCACCCAACTTTAGGGGGTAAACCAATCACGAGTACACATTCCGGATCTTTTTATGTCTCTCGGGCTCAGTCTTGTCAGGTTGTCCTGGATCGCAGGAGCGGGATTCCGAGTATTCCCGTGAGAAGAGTCTTCCTCATGCTCGGCAACATACCGATGGGAGAACCCAAGAATGAAAAGAAAGGTATTGTCGCCATAAAGGACTGCTGATGCTTCGTCATGAATTTGCTTGTTGACTCTGAGTAGAGCTGGTTGAAGTCGTTCGGTACCACAATACGATGGGGAATAATCTCGTCTGCGTTTTCGTGGCCTCCCGTTAGGCTCAAGGAAAAAGTGTTTCGAACGTAGACAGAGCCGAAAGATCATTATTCTGATCTCCGTTGGAAGGTCTAGGAACGATAGGCCATGGTGGACTCGTCCCTTTCGACCGAATACTGGAGCTGTCAGTGTTCTTCACACAATGAAAGCAGGAATAGGAGCGTATCAAGTGAGATTTGGCTTTCTTAGATGGCATACTGCTCGAATTATCTTGTGGTTATAAGCGTTCTTCGTTCTGCAGCGGTCGCGGGTCCAGAAGATAAGCTGGAAAGTGAATAGAGAGAAGGGGAGGGGGGTGAACATTCTATCAAGAGCATATTGTATGTGGAGATCGAAATAGAAATTCGCGCAATCCCAAGCAACTGTTTCCACCCAAAGGGCTCACCGAACCTTTTGGCGTACAGCCAAGACACGAGTTCGGTGGTCAGAACAGATTGGAATGATCTACCAAGTTGCTGGTACAAGTCCGCCTGCAGAACCATAGCTATCGGAGATCTACCCTGCGCTGAAGCACAACGAAAGATCTTTGCCTGCTTACAATGCTGTAGGCCTCCATCGGTTGAGTCAGTCTGCAAGTGGGACGTTCTTCGTAGCTGCGACAGTCGGAGCTCTATCCAACGATAAGTACCATTTTAGTTTTTCTTTAACACTGCGAGACAGGACGGATGTATATGTAGATGAATGTTCAAGTCTGCTGTATGCACAATATTTCTAATGCTTCCGTAGAATGAGCACTATAGCTGCTATGGCGGTGAAGCGCGTGCAACGTCGATCGGGAATACAAATATAGAGTCCTCATACCTTCCAAGACTGTATCTCTGCTTCGTTTTTCGACCTTTGACCATAAAAATCCGTATCCCATACAATTCCCCTATAGGTACACATGCGATAAACTGACTGGCGATAGCGGTTTCTAACCTGGCTGCAAAATCCGGTACAATAACTTCGACCGAGACGGACTCTTTGACGCCGTAGATAGTTGCGAGTGGCTCTAGAATATGATGACAGTATCGAATATGTGTTAGTTCATATCGATAGTCTGGCCGATCTTCGTCCTCTATGTAATGATGGTTCTGTGTGAAACCTTGAATGAACCGTATGCGAATTCCTTGAAGGGAGTGATCATTGACACCAAAAGCAATTGCAAAGCTTGCTATACGTGCTTTGTATTTCAAGAACATGTCTCGGGCTTTTATCCACTCGATGTTGGGTAGAGAGATCGCGAGCTCAAATCGCTTAATCATTCTCATGTACATGGGAGCTAGTCTGGTCAGGTTGTCTTCAATCCCTACGTGCTATTCTATACCCCAGTCGAATACGACATAGTAGCTGGTCCCGTGGCCACGAGAGTCCCAATGATGAATTGGAACGTATTCTCGCCGTAGAGGACCGCTGCCACCTCTTGATGGATTTGCCTGCTAATCCGTAAGAATGAAATCACGATTGAGTCTGCGCCCGAGTACGACTTTGAGGATTCAAGACGTACACAGGGATGAGGTATTCTCTGTAGGATAGCTGTGATAGCCTTGGCTTTGCTGGGGGCCAGAGGGAAGTCTGCAGTTGATTTTGAAGGTGGTTTTCCGTTGGGTTTGAGCATTTCACGCTGTCCAATGAGGCAAAAGCGAAAAATTATCAGTCTGACTTCCGGGGGAAGGTTCAAGAATGACATGCTGTGGTGCTCCTGTCCGTCTGTACGTTCGATTGTTAGCATCTTTTAGCCTTTAGTAGTCAGGGGTTAACATACCCAAGCGGCGTTTTGCCGGATTTGTAATGATACTGGACTAAGGATTCTCCATTTTTGAGCTTTCGTTGAATCCGCAAGATGGACCTATCATTGGTCTACCCGAACTGCAGTGGTGAATATGTTGGACAAGGGTCGGTATTAGTTGAGACTCACGTCTAAACACGAATCATATCAATGTGATTGATCAGATGATCCTTGACAAAAGCAGCGATAAAGTGGATCGTCCACCCGGCGCAGGGAGCTGTATATCTTGGTGGAGTGCTCAAGGCAGTGGCAAAGGAAAATACTTGCAATCCCAGGGAACGGGGCAGGTTCTCCCAAAAGATTTGATGTCTTAGCATGCAGCGCAGATTTGAGAAGGTTTCAAACTAGGCATGTAACAAATCCTTTCACCAATTCAGAGCGAATCCCAGTCTGGACGTCAAATCCATTGATAACGTCGAAAACATCAATCGTGCCAAAACCAGGGTCACTGACCTAGGATGTAAAATTGTTCCTTTGCCCTAGATTCTACCAATCGAATAGGCCAGGGACAATCTCCTTTGTTAGGGGACGTAGATAAGAGTGGTGACGAAAAATGATGAGCTTTGGAAGGCGATAACCAAGTTAGCTGAAAGCAGGTCATGCAATTCAAGTTCGATTGCTTGAAGCATATGTTGCTAATATTACAGGCTACGTGACGCCACTAGAATTCCTCAGATGTGCGCTGGAGCCTCGGAACAGGCTCTGCCATATGTATGCCTCGCTCAGGAGGAGCTCGATGTCCTTTTCGGTCCAGTCCCGCGTTGGTAAAGCTTGTAGGAACATCATAATCTCCTATCCTAGCTATCAGTCCATCGTCCAAAATCATGATAGACGAAAGCTGTCAAGATGCATACCTGAAAGTCCATCTTGACAAGTTGCTCGGACCATTTCACCAGAAATGCTGCACAAACATACAGGTGGAAATCCGAAAAGCCCTGCTCTTCTGCCATATACGTATCCCACATGCGAATTGTATTCCTCACAGATACTTCTCGCATCAACAGGCAGTTCATCCACCGGAAGCTAAACTGCATGAACTCGACCCCTTCGCTCTCGAGATGCTTGGCTAACCCAGAGTCGATACGCGTAGTGAGATCGCGAAGAGCGCTGACTTGACGTACTATTCCGGGTTGGGCGAAGATGTAGTTGTCTTGAATCCCGTCTAGTAGCTTCGTGAGACACCAGAAGGAATCTGCTTCCACGGCATCTAGCACAGGCTTTGGGAGCTGTCCTGGATCCATACCGCTTTCGACATTGTTGTCTGTGATGTAGCTGCCCAGGAAGACCTGCCAAAACGGCGTAACGAGGTCGTTGATGCCTTGCACGTAGCCGCTTGCGGGATGTCGGATTGCCCAGACGTAAAGTATCCTTTCTAGAGATCTTTGAGTAGCTTCATAGCTGTAGAGTTTCAGATGAGGACTCGTTCGAGGAACGTCGATGGAGATCTGATGCCATAAAGCTTCATCAAGCCCTCGCATACGAGCTTGGGCTGAGGTCGTAGTTTTCGGGCCCGCTGTAGTTGAAGCACTAGGACCGCGCTCGAAAGCTTGCCTGACCCCATCGAGGTATGCTTTTCGTTTTCGCTCAAGAGTTGCGACTCGTCGCTCGCTGCTCGTAGGGAGATAGCCGAGGAGCAGCTGCCACGACATTGCTCGCACTTCTTCAGGTATGCCTGACCATGATGAGTCTCGGAGCTCCGTCAGCGGTATAGAGCTTGCTTGAAGGATGCGCTTGAACTTGTTAATACGTGATATACGTGACGAGTGGGCTTCTGATTCTTTTGGAGAGGCGTTTTGAGGTACTGGTGGATGACTTATGAGATGTAGGGAATTGGCAGGATCTGCACGGCAAAAGGTCAGCGCATGTATGGCAAGAGATTCCGTGCATCTAACCGCGCAGGATATCTTTATACTGAGGCCTCAAAATCTTCCCCTCATTCTTCTTTGCCGAAGGGTAGTTCAGAGACTCCCGCACTTCAGCAATATCCGAGCTGTCTGCTATCCCCCGGCCAGACAGTTGCTCTGAAGGAAGCATCGCAGAGATGCCATTGCTGCCTCTCGTTAGGCCTCCGCCAGGGTCATTGGTCTTGTTCGGAGGTATCCTGTTCTTTGCTTCTCTCCGCCTGCTTGTTATACTAGGCAGACCAAATTCGTCCTCATCCACATTCTCGTTGTAATAATACTGCTCGTCGCCATCATCCTCGTCATCATCCTCTTCATCTCCAGCACCCCAGCCGCTCTGGGGTTGTGACAAAGGCTGGGAGTAGGTAGGCCGTTTTGGAGGTGATGAGATGGCAGATCTGGGTGGCGAAGATTGCGTCTGGCGGCTACTGCTCTTAGAAGAGGATGTAGGAGTGTGGGGTCTCGAGTTCGAAAGCGTCAACGATCTAAAAACACTCGTTAGAAGTACTCGAGAATGTGGGCGTGGAAAGCCTGACAAGGAATCGAATTTGAGAATGTCTGCGTGGGAGTATGACGCCCCAAAGACGGCATTGGGGTCTGTGGCCTTCCCAGAACCGTTCCTTGCATTTGCTGGTCGATTTCGCCAGAATGGAGAGGTGTTCCTGCTACTCTTCGCTCAGTTGTATGATCATGTTAGAGGTGAGGTAGACGTACTCAGGGCCATCTGTATGATAGCAAATGGGTAAGCCGTTGAGACCCGGACTTATAGAAAGAATTCGAATAGCGTAGGGAGGTAAAAGCAGAATACGAACCGACCTGGACCATTTCCTGTAGAAATGATGTGGTTAATCGATGTTGCAACGGACGAATAGCATTTTCGGACGGTAAGTACCTGTTGAGGGGGCTTTTTTGACCCCATACTTCGCGTACACCGGCTTAGTTACTGGCAAGAGATGTTCAAGAGAGCCAGCATAAGCCGCTCTGTTTTAAGAGCTGTTCTTGCGAGCCGTTCTTGAGGTCTACACCGAGCAAGTTGTCTTGATGCGGCTAGCCGGCGTAGAATTAGCGCTCTTCCGCCCCGACAACAAGGTCTTCCATCTCACTTTCCTTTCACTCCTTCTTCCTTCAACAAACACCATAAAACGCAGACAAGACCTTCTTGACCCTCCCACTCCTCTGCACTTCCCTTCATTACAGTCTTCGACATCACTTGTCACCCTCGACTTCGACGGCTCTGCTAGCGCTTGAAGATCAAACACTGGCACAACTGACACAGCCCATCAACCACAGCTACTGGCGTTGAGCGAGAGTCAAACCACTTGTCAAGTCTTGGCCATTTATCTGTTATTATCTCACACTCTTCTTATATACTGACAGCAGCAATGACGGAGCCCGAGGAGCTCGAAGAGGATCTCTTCGCTGATCTGTAAGTCACCCTTCCCACCCCTCTACTGTCTTCAGTGAGGGCTTCTCCTCAGCGACAATCGTTCTAACTTATCTTTTTTAGCTACGATGGAGACGACGCCCCAGCAAAGCCTGAAGCTTCAGTACAGCACGACTACCCACCAGAACCCGTCGAGGCTCCCGCTCCTTACTCGAGCGATGTGACTCAGGATCCAAAAGCCGAGCCTTCAATAGACACAACCCTGAAAGATGAGCCAATATATGGAAATGGCCAGAACGGCGATGCAGGGCATTCATGGAATGGTGCAAATGGAGGACAGTCACACCAGTACAATAATGGGGGCATGGACCATGAGCCACCGCAGATTGGCATCAAAGAGGACGGGTAAGTTCGAGCGTCAGTGTGTTTGCTCAGCGTCTGTCTCATTTCCGTTTTCTCTTTGACTTTGAACCGCCTGCCTTGAGGTATGCGTCTCCATTTTTGTGGCGATCAAGCAGCCAGAATCCCCCCAGGACCCATGGAGAGCCTCAGTATGAACGGAGTGCTAGCGTCAAGATGCGACGACTTGAAGTCAATGGATGAGCTTGGTCTCTGAGAGTGGGGACAAATAAAGCTTGGCAATAAATTGGTGTTGGACCATACAGGGGAGGTGGTGCTACAGATGAGGTGGATGGTACACGATTCATGGCATTGCTGAAGCAGTATCGGTATGAGAAGTTGTGGCCCTCCAAATTAATGGTCTGCGCTTTTGGACAGACACGGCTCTACTTACATTTGAGGGAAATATGATGAAGCGGGCAAATGAAGTGGGCAAGAAACTGGACCGGTACACGACCACGCACCTCACCCGGATAACATCATTATAGCCTACTACTGCTGCTACATAGCTTATTGTCGATATCATCTTCATAGAGCAGGTTAGGAAGCAGAGCGTCGTGTCATGCTATTACTGAGCCTCAGCAAAGTATAGCTGCCGAGCACCGGTACCTAGCATACGACTCTATAGCAAAAGACGAATCATCATCCACCCTACATTGATCCGTCCTTCGTACCTCCTGGTGCTTGGTACGCAGGCTGTCTTGCTGTACCCATGATGTCAGAAAGCCGACGTCTGCCTTTAGACACCCAGGAATGGCAATATGACCGGCAAATTCGCCAGCGCCGTCTTCTTCTTTACCTCTGGAGTTCTCTCCCGATCAAGCTGCGGACCAGCAAGGCTGTATCAGACAAAAAAGCCGATCCGGACGACAACCCTGGAAACCTGCAAGGGCCACCTCAGTTGGCTTTTGGCAATCTAACGTTCTGAGACTGAGTTTGCGACGCTTGTATCTTGTTTATTCGTTCTTTTGATTAAATTTCGATACGTCTAAGTACATTGCTGATCATCGCATTTTACTTGCAGAAAGATGTTCATTGGCGGATTGAATTGGGAAACTACCGATCGTACGTAAACCCTAGCCCTAACTTTAATCTCAACGCATTCGAGACCATCCTAACATTTTACTTCTACATCAGAATCGCTTAAAGAATACTTCTCGAAATTCGGCGAAGTTCAAGAATGCACCGTCATGCGCGATGGTGCTAGTGGACGGTCCCGAGGATTCGGTTTCCTCACCTTCAAAGACCCAAAGACCGTCAACGTAGTGATGGTGAAGGAGCACTACCTAGATGGCAAGATTGTAAGACCCGAGATTTGCACTTCCAAGAAAATCCCTTCAAGGCTCCTGAATCCCCCCAGGCCTGTTAATGAGAACTCAAGCTCACCGTCATCCAAGATCGATCCCAAGCGGGCTATCCCCCGAGACGAACAAGAACGCACCAGCAAGATCTTCGTTGGAGGCGTCAGCCAAGAAGCCAATGAGCATGTCTTCAAAGAATACTTTGCTCAATTCGGACGTGTCGTCGACGCAACCCTTATGATGGACAAAGACACCGGTCGTCCCCGTGGTTTCGGCTTCGTAACCTTCGATAGCGAAGCAGCCGTCGACGCGACCCTAGCAGGCGATCTCCAAATCCTCGGCAAGCCCATCGAAGTCAAGAAAGCTCAGCCTCGCGGCAACATGCGCGAAGAAGAGAACGAATCCCTCGGACGCGGTGGACGAGGTGGTCGTCGCGGAGGCAAAGAATTCCGAGACAACGACCGCGGTTTCGATGGCAACAACGGCAATCAGCAAAGCCAAGCTAACCAGAACCAACAAGGCCAAAACATGATGGGCGGCATGACACCCCAAATGATGGCACAGTACTGGCAAAAGATGCAGCAATACTTCGCCACCATGCAGCAACAAATGGCCTCCGCAGCCGCCATGCAGAACGGAGGAATGGGCGGTATGGGCGCCATGAATCCGGCTATGATGCAGCAAATGCAACAAATGCAGCAGATGAAAGCTATGCAAGCTATGCAGCAACAGATGCAACAGCAGCGCGGTAGCCAGAGCCCGCTTCCGCAGAGTCCAGGCCAGGGTGGCATGCAGGGTATGAATCCAGCAATGATGCAACAAATGCAACAGATGCAGATGCAGCAACAAGCTCCTCAGGGCGGAGGAGGCGCCGGTTTCGGCGGCGGTCCCATGGGCGCTTCTCCTCAGCCTGGCATGGGTGGATTCGGCCCTGGCAGTGGAAATGGCGGAGGCAGACGCAGCACCCCTGGCTACAACGCGCAAGACCAACTCGCTTTCGAACAGCAGAAATATGAGCAGCAGCAAGCGCGTCGTGCCGCTCAAGAAGCTCAACAAATGCAATCGTATGGTGTTGGACCGACTAGTTGGGAAGGCATGTATGATGATGTTCCGCAGCCTAATATGGGTGGTGGCGGTAGCAGAGGCGGTGGAGGTGGGGGGAGAGGTGGCAATCGAGGCAGTCAGGGCCCGAGTCAGGGACCGCAGGCTGCGCCACCTGCGAACGCGCCTACTGGGCCGAAGAATGCGGGAAAGCCGGGGGCGAATTATAGGGGTGGAGGACGTGGGGGGCATAGGGGGTTTCATCCTTATGCTAGGAATGGGTGAGGGGTGGAGTGGGCGGTTTCAGGCAAGGGCACGAAGAAAGTCAGGCTCTCTGTCTTGCATCATCGGTCGGTGGATTGGTATGGCTTGTTGCTCTTGCATCATAGGCGCCGGCGACAGAATCTCTATCCGGTGAAGCTTCTTCACCTTTGGGTGTACTCGGAGGCGTGATTTTCCATTCGGCGTTTCGAGGTGGCATGCAAATATCTGACCAAAAGAGCTCCTCTCATACGATGCTTTTAAGATGTATTCTACTTCAGACTGCATGCACAATGCACAACTTACCATATCATACCTCAATGTGCCTTTCCAGTATCAAAGCGTATGATACTCCTGCTTCCGTAGTCGTAGTAGGAGGGGCGTCTGGCCTCATGTCATATATATATTACCCTTACATGGAAAAAGTGAAGCCTTTCATATTGCCTGTTGGTGATTATCAATTAGCTACATCCCAATGAGTATGAGCATAAACACAAGCTGGTCACTCTGACGGCTTAACGGCGAGGACGTACACCGTAGGTATAATCCCACTGAAAGTCTCAACCTCAATAAGTAAATCTTCGATCCCCTCACGGATCACACGATCTGACACTATTCCCAAGTCACAACCCAGCAGCACTCCCACCCCTCGGCGTCGCGCTTTTCTCATGCACACCCATGGCATCACTCATCTCATGCAGCCTCATCGCCTCCCTACCACTAATCTCCCTCGGCACCTCCAACCCCTTAGCATAAACCCCCTTATAAAAATTCGCACTAGCTTTCAAGCGACTTTTCTCCTTAGCCAATGCCTCGCATCTGCGTTTTTGTCTCAAGAGCATCAAGGCTAGGGTGAGGATTGCCATGGCGAAGGGGATACTAATGCTCACACCTACAATCACCATACCCGTCCTAAATCGGAGTTTGGAGACTTCATTGGTATTGTCTGATGATGCAGCGGCAGTACTCAGCGCTGAGATCGTTATGATGCTTGTGGCTGTTATGTCGGTGGTTAGCGCTGTGGGGCAAGCAGGGGAGTTGGTGGTGGTCATAGTAGTGACGGCAGTGGAGACGCCCAGGCTTGATTTCTGGGCGTCTTGGAGGATGAGATTGCCGTTTGTGAGGGTGAAGTTTGATGTTAGGCAGGTGCTGGGGTCGCAGGACCAGCGGTCTGGGAAGCAGGATGCCAGTTGGGATCCACCACCGGGATTTACTAAAATCGAAGTCAGTAAGTTGGAGTGTCACACTCACTTTCTTTTATTCTTTCAGGATGAGTGCTTACTTTGCTGGCAATACTGTGGACACTGCGGTGACGTCCACGATGAATCAGTGCATGTGTCTCGCGATAGCACCACATCTACCATGCAGTACCCGTTCGAAAGGCAGTACGAATCGGCGCTGCAGCATGCAGAGTCCGTTCCATTCTGGCACGGGGTATCGGTAGCGATGGTTTTGTCGGGAGTGTAGCATGTTGATCTTGAGTTCTGAATCAAAGTCAAGGTGATTAGGAGTTTGAGGAGTCTGGTTAGATACGTGTGAGGCTGAAACCTGGGACAGGGGTAGGCCATTCTCTTTGCATAGAAGAACAAGAGATAAAAATTAGTTTTTGAGATGTTGGTGCGAGCTAGAGGAATCTGTGGGAACGTTGAGGTTTAGTATGGATCCTACCCCTTGTCCGTGGCACAGACGATGATGTTCCCAAGCGGAGATCGTGTGCAGAATCCTTCGAAACGCCGTACAGTACGGTAAATTGTTTCATTGGAAGAAACAGGCTTAGCGCTCAGCCTCACTCACATCTCTGTCTGCAGAAGCCGCCCCCCCGCGCAGTGCAGGGAATAAATTTGTCGGCCAATTTTCTGGTGCGCGTAAGACGAGGATCTTAAGGCAAAATCCCGATGAATCGGCAGAGTTGCTGTGCCTAGCGTTCCATTGGTCTTGCGAAATTGCCTTGAATCTCCGCCTCCGAGACGGGATAAATACCTAGACAGCACTCAGAGGGTTGACGAATACTCTCGATGAGACTTACGGGGCGCGAAGACTGGTTTTGATCTGGTGTGAAACAGGTCTGATATATCCTGAATAATTACATATGTATAGCCAAGAAAGGAAGGGTTTCGCAGTCGATCTCCTTCCACGCATGTTCTGCAGAATCGCCCCCAAAGTTATTCCTGGGCCGCAGAACCGTGTCGTGTTTCATGCTTCGGATGTGACCGAGAATGAAAAGTAGAAAACTTCACGCGCAAATGGAAGACAAAAGACAACGAAGAGGCGCATATATGCGCACAGAAGTCAAATTGCAAGGCAGGAAATCTTTCCCTGGAATTATTTCACGTTACGTACCTACTACTCCAGCAGTGCCACCACCTTCTTCAAGACTTCTTCAGTCCCAAGGCTAGCGTTCTTGGGGTCCTTGGCGATACCTTGCCACACCTCACCATGCTTTGGTTCGTTCGAGACCGCTTTGGCTATCGTATCTTTGACCTTCTCCTCCGTTCCATGCTGGTTCAAGAACTTCATATACCATGCCCATGTATCTCCCAGATCCGCGTCCAGCAAGATTGCCTTTTCGAACCAGTTTGCAGCCTTGTCCAACCTCCTCTCTCCCCAAAAGACGCGTGCAACAGTGACGAAGAGTGTAGGGTCATTATCGCATTTCTTGATAGCTTCCAGACTGCGTGGTTTGCGCTGGGTTCGGGGCTCTAAATGCCAGATTGATTCGCTCCAAAGTATGCCGCTGGTTGGGAGTGCTTGAAGAGCTTTCGCCATGAGCACTTTGGCCTGAGGTGTGTTACCAGCCCTTCGCTCGACCCGAATGGCCTCAAGTCTGAGCTCTGCACTCTTCGGAGATGCCATGATGCCACGCTCGAGCACACTTCTTGCTTTTACTACCACACCATTTACCTCTTCGAGCCGGCTGAGAAGCAAGAAAAGAGGTACCGAAGTGGGACACGCTCGAGTGCCTATGTTGTATGCCTCACGAGCATGTGGGATCTTGCCTCGAGCGGCGTAGATCTGGCCCTTCTGCATGTGGAGCTTGGATTGTTTAGGGTAAAGCTGTAAGGCTTCGATGGCGAAGTCCAATGCGACAGAGTCATTGCCCTGTTGACGTTCGAAGGCCACACTCTTATACCATACCCTGTCAGTCCCAGCTTGTTCACGAGCTGTCTGAAGGAGTGTCCTAGCTTCTGCAATGTTGCCTGTGCCTGCCTCTAATTCCACGGCTGCCAGCCATATAGATTCATTCGCACTCAATTGATTGAAAGCGCGGCCAAGTACACGTCGAGACTCATCAATCCCCTCAGGTCCCTTCCGTTTGGCTTTGGCAAGAGCTAACCATAGGCTGACAGACGATGGACACGCTTCGCAAGCCTTCTCCAAGAGCTGCCGCTCTGATTCCTCAGTGCCGTGATTCCTCTCAAATTCGGTGGCAAATCGCCAGAGTTTCTCACTGGTTGGGAAGACCCGCAGAGCATAAGCATTGATTGCTCTCGCAGTCTCGTACCTTCCTCGAGCAACACTGGCCTGGCTGTCCTCGAGGAATGCCTGCTTCCTGTCATCATCTTCGTCCAGTCCAAACCCAAGTGTCTCTGCGATGATAGCCTGTAGTGATAACACAGCCCCCCCCTCGGCCTCCAATTTTTCTGCTTCGGTTATCCACTCCTCACGCTTCAACATTGCATTCTCACGGGCTAGGGACTGCACGGCACGTTTGACGATTTGTTGTGGGTTGCCCTTGCCGGTCTCTTCTGCTAATCTTGCTGCGGCAATCCATACTCTGAAGGACGTTGGGTTGGCTATTCTGGCGCGATTCAACACTTTTTGTGCGTCCAAAGGGTTTCCAGTCATGACTTCGAGTCGCGCCAAACCCAGCCACAAGTCCACGGAAAGTGGGATCTCTTCAGTAGCCTTTGCAGTCAACAACTTGGCCTCTGAAGGGTCTTCTACCAAGTTGATCAGCTCCCTCCAGATCTTCTCGCTTTTGGGTAGTGCATCAACAGCGCGCCTGAGTACACGCTGCTTGCTGTTGGTCAAACTTTCCAGTCGCATGGCCTCGATCCACAGAGCTGTTGATTGTGGATTGGCCTGAATCCCCTTAGCTGCTATGATCTTCGCGTTGTGATTGTCGTTTAGTCTCATTGCCTCCAGCCACACGGCTTCGCTGTTCGGACACATCTCTGTGCCCAGTGCAATTGCCTTCCTGCTGGCGACCACTCTACCAGCCACCTCTTCTAACCTAGCCATAGCTACGTAAGCAGGGGCGTGGTACTTGTTAGTGCGAATGACGGATTCGAGTAGGACCCGGACTCGGTTGACATCACCGACTTCCACCTCGCCAGCCTTAAGCTCGGTTTTCGAAAGGCTCGTTAAGTAGCCCTTAGGGTCGATGTTTGTAGCCGTGCCAGATGTAGAGTCTGCACCACCTGACTGGGCAGCTTGATCCAGTCGAACCTGTAGGACCTTGTCCCTCGCAGCTCCAATGTCCGCAAAATTGGTCATAGTCCCATCCGCAACGTCCGCGCCATTCGTCGTAAGACCGTCGTCCTGAACGCTTGTGTCCATCTGCGTTGAATCCCTAGCTCCTGCAATAACACTATCCGGCACAGCGTAGAACCTGTTTTGGGCATTGACCTTGGTCCGTTTATTCTTCCTCGTAAGATCTCCGGCCTCGGGCAGATTTGCCCAATCTTCTTCGGACACACTGGCCAGACTTCGTTTCAGGTCTGCGAATTGTTGTTGAATTTTCGGATTGTTTGCTTCGTAGTCTGCTCGTTCTTGGGCTTCGCGTGCTTCCCTAAATGTGGTGGACGGGTTCAAGTCGGTAATCTGTTCATACGAAACCGGGGAAATCTGATAAACCATGTGTTCGATATGTAGGGGTAGGTGTCAAAGAAAATAGGGCTACGAACCTTCTTGCCTTTCTTCTCTTCTCCATGCGCTCATCGACATCTTGGTAGATTCGATCAGCCGCATCATCATCTGCGTCGAAGTTCCCTCCTGAGAAGAGACCAGTCTCGTTTTCAGGGTCTTGGAATCGATCGTCGTCTTCATCAGGTTCGTCTTTCTTCTCTGGCGCTCCATAAGCCGTAGGCGGCGCTGCTCCAAGTTGTGCAGCACGCTTCGCTAGAGCCTCCTTGATCTGATCCTCGCTGGGTCCTTCTCTTGCGGGGCCTAAATCTGAGCGCGTGGTGAAGCCTGTGGCACCGCGTCCGAGACCTGCCACGTAGTTCTCGGGCGCGGGCATGCTGAGAAAGTCTTTTCGTCCCGCCATGCTTGCTGTAGGAGGGAAGAACCCCTCTTTGCCGCGGTGAAATAGTCTCAAGCCGAAGCAGATTGTTGGAAGGAGTCATAAAATCGGTTTCGAAAAGACGTTTTGAGGGCTCCTATACGCTAAGCACTAGCGTACCCGCTTTATCTTATCGGGAAACCACGAACTTTTTGGCAGATTCCCAAGCTTGCACCTCGCGTTGTGTTGCCTGCAGAGACTTCCAAGTCAAAGCAAATCCCCTCTGTGTATGAGCTTCGATGTTCTGATTGTCGAGCATTCCTTCTCTCATTCAACTATGCCCAAAGCTGCGAGAGGAAAGCGCAATGGCGCTGCTCACAGCAGCCCCTACAGCCATGCCGGCAAAAGCTCAGCGGCTCATAACCTCTTCAAGATGAAGACGGACATTGGACAGCACGTACTCAAGAACCCAGGAGTGGCGCAAGCAATTGTCGACAAGGCGGACCTTAAGCAAAGCGATGTACGCCTGTCCAATTCTCTTCGCAGAGTTCATGAGCTGAAATTGTCTAGATAGTTCTTGAAGTCGGTCCTGGTACAGGTAACATAACAGTCAAGATACTCGAAAAAGCCAAGAAAGTCATAGCAGTCGAACTTGATCCTCGAATGGCCGCTGAAGTCACGAAGCGAGTACAAGGCAAACCTGAATCAAAGCGACTAGAAGTCATGCTAGGAGATGTAATCAAGACGGAGCTGCCATACTTTGACGTTTGCATAAGCAACACACCATACCAAGTACGCTCGTCCCTTACTCATTTCACACCTGTCCTTCAATACCCGTGCTAAGAACCTCGCAGATCTCCTCCCCCCTAACATTCAAACTGCTAACCCTCTCCCCCTCCCCGCGCACCTGCATCCTAACCTTCCAACTCGAATTCGCCCAACGTCTCTTCGCCCATCCCGGCTCAGCCCTCTACTCCCGCCTCTCAGTCAACACGCAAATGTGGGCCACAGTAACCCACATAATGAAAATCGGGCGTAACAATTTCCGCCCTCCGCCAGCTGTGGAAAGCAGTGTTGTGAGACTTGTGCCGAAGAGGCCAAGACCGCAGGTTAGTTGGGAGGAGTGGGATGGGTTGTTGAGGGTTTGTTTTGTGAGGAAGAATAGGACGTTGAGGGCGGGGTTTTTGGGAACGACTACTGTTATGGAGATGTTGGAGATGAATTATAGGACTTGGTGCGCGCAGAATGATGTGCCGGTTGAGGAAGGGCAGCCCGAACAAGAGGGGGAAAGTGGTATGGAAGTGGATGTGGTAGGGGGTGGTGGTGATGAGGTTGAGGAATTTGGGGATGAAGAGGAGGAATGGGGTGGTATTATGGACGTTGATGACGATGACACCCCGCAATTCTTTCAAGACGAGTTAGACGAAAAGGCGAGGCAACTGAATGCGAAGTCTGGCTCGAAACGGAAACGAAAAGGCAAGGTTGCGGAGCTGGTCAGGGAGAAAGTGAGGAGGGTGCTGGAAGATAAGACAGAGCTGGCAGATAAGCGGGCCAGGATGTGTGATGAAGGAGACTTCTTGAAATTGTTGTGGGCATTCAACAAGGAGGGTATACATTTTAGCTGACACAGAAGCGATACCACGATGATTGTACGATATAACAAGGCGCTTGGAAGGGCGAAAAGCTGGTGCTGCATTTGCATGGCGTTCTATGATGGGTCTATAGATACCTTTGCTTCATGATAGCGATAGTTCATGATAGAAAAGGCTCAGATAGGATGTGAGAGACAAATTACCTCCAAATCGGACAAAACACATGTATTAGTAGTGGTCCTGCATATTATCCCGAACACAGCCTACGGTGAATAAAGAGCCAAGCAGGCATATAAAGTTTAGATCGATTCTTTTGTAAATACGAACGCATAATGTTCTCGTATCTCACATCGCGCAAGCAACGCCACCAATGCCATCCAACGTCCATTATTGCAGCAAGTGGGTATCTT
The DNA here is from genome assembly GCA_033220425.1 of Lepraria neglecta. Classification (NCBI taxonomy): domain Eukaryota; kingdom Fungi; phylum Ascomycota; class Lecanoromycetes; order Lecanorales; family Stereocaulaceae; genus Lepraria; species Lepraria neglecta. The sequence continues at coordinate 3,253,839 of CM065648.1, read as the reverse complement.
CCAGCCATCCAGGCCTTGTGCCCCTTAGAACGCCTGTAGCTCTCTCGTGCATGAGTGAACCGTATCCAGATAATCGATTTGCCCCAACGCCTACGCCTGCCATGCATGCGTATATCATGTCGCGAACATCCATCACAAAAATCGCAGGAAGCCGTTACTGGCCCACTGCGCAAAGCTCGTCCAGAGTCCCGAACAGCTCCTTCAGATCCTGCGCCCCTCCGCCCTCCCATCCATAATTCTCATTGTCGTTAGATGAGGTACCGTTGACGTGAACCCCGTTTGTGAGGGTTCCATTGATTCTAGCACCTCCCCTCTCCATCTCATCCTCGTTTTCATCAATCTCGTCAGGATGCCTTCCGTAGCCCTCCAGCACACCCTCAGGGTAGCCGCTCATAATGCTCTTCACGATCGTAGGCATTGACCCGAGTCCACAGTCACCCCCAACACCGAGCGCGATTCGGAAGTCTCCCGTTCCCAGCGGTGGCCTCGCTGCAGCTTCTCTTGTCTCAACAGGTAACAGATTACTGAGAACGCCTCTTGTTATTTCCCCTCTCGACAACATGTTCTCCTCGCGTTGTAATTGCTGCTTATAGCGCCGCGTTACTATTGAGATGGCACCTGCAGCGCCTGTGAGATTTGATCTCGTCTTTGCAAGGACTTGGCCAACAAGGGTTTTAATGTACTGTTCTGTGGCGGTGGCCATAAACTCGGCGCAGTTGGCGGAAGGACCGTTTGGGAGTGATTGTTCGTAGCAAATGGGTACCATGCGATTTTGTATCGAGTCGGTGTCGGGAAACTCGCCTGTCTCGCTGGCGAGAGGTTGGGAGTAGCGCTTGCGGATTTCAAGGTCCCAGTCTGATCAAGTGAGCTGTCAGTAAAGAAGTTCTGGTACTGGAGAAGGATTGTATACTTGTTTTGTTTAAACCACCTGCGCTGGCAGGAACTGAGTCTGGGAGTTTGATCGTTCTCGCGTTGTGATAGTCGTTCATGGAGGTAGTAACGGAGTGAGAAACATTGTCGAAGACCTCGCCCTATATGTGAAGTAAACAAATTTAGCGCGTGATAATCTAATAGCCGAGGAGCTTTCTGGAAATTGCAGGCAGTCACTGCGGGGCGGTGATGACCTACATCAGGCACCTCTTTGAGTCTTCGTCTATCTCTTGCCGGCAACCGCATGACCTCGGTCTTCAACCTCTGCTCCGCAGCATCTCCAGACACCGGTTTCGAAAGCACCGTTGGCTTGTCGTTTGCCGAGACCCACGGCGCAACGCCCGGTTCAGGAGGATCGCGGCTGACATTGCCATATATTCCAGCTATTAACTGATTATGGAGATGCTCGATGTTTGGATCGGCCGTTACGTAGTGGTCGATTTGGAAGGAGAGCTCGTTCTGATTTAGGTGACCTGGGGGAAAGCGCATCCTTGTTAGCTCCTTCCCCGTAACAGAATTCTAGAGCAACCCATTATGAAGGCAACACCTACCAAGCACGAACAAGCTGATAGCTTCTTTGTATTTCCCCCAATTGTCGCCGATTGCGCCCTTCAAGCTAGTGTATAGGGGTTCAAGATCGATGCGCTGGGCGGTGCTGACGGTTTTAGTAGCCTTCAGCGATGGTAGCGCGGAGATATCGTTGGCTTTGGAGAGCGAGAGGGAGGAGGGATTGGCAGTTGCGACTGAGTCTGAGCGGCTCAGCGCCGCAGGATCGATGTCAGGCATTGCGACTGCTCGTTGAGCCAGCGGTAGGCGCCTGGGTGTTCTAAGGGCGCCGGCCCCATCAGCGGAGAAAGAACCCAGATATCATGTAAGCGTCCCAAGATTATAGAAATCTGCACTCCAAAGATGCTCGTTCACTCTTCCTCTATTGGGCTCACAGAATGTGGTTGACAGCAAATGATGCGTCGGCTACGGAAAAGCCAAGCGCCGTTGCCGAGATCGCGCTTGTGTGACTTGCATGAATTACTTTCTACGTGGTCCCAAAATACTTTGGACCAAGGTGTTCATTGCTGATTACTAGATGTCCGAAACAGCTCCTCACTCCAACTGTGATGCTAGAGTACCAGCCTCCTGCCATAACCTTATTGCCTGCATTCAGCCGCCTGCTTCACCTGTCGTAATAGGCCTAGCTCAAGTGATTCTTCACTTTCAATTCAAGAGAGGATAAGCACCCTTTCTCCATTCTTGCTATGTCTCCTGTCGAAGGTTCTCCATCAAGCCTACGAGAACATAAGGTTGCAGCTCGTTACTGTGCCTGCACCACACTTTGAATGCTTCGAATCCAGTAGCATGTGCTGACCCAAATCTTCTCCCCCGCAACAAAAATTTCCACCTTTTCTATAAGCTTTGAGTGATACGATTCCTAAACACGGATTTTAGCGTCGGGGCCTTGGACGCTAGGATACTCGATCCGCCAAATCCATCGATTGTATATTTCCCACTGCCCATCCTCATTGTCTCCGGATATCCCGTTGGAAGGCTCATACCCGAAGTGACCTGAACCAATCACGATTGTGACCTTCTTCAAAGTCGGAGAGCGGATCACCTGGGCCAAGTCACTGATGTAAGCCGAGACAACACTAGAATCCACGAATTCTCTTGACCCGCGGGTAATTGGGCTAAAGATTTGGAGATTCTCGAGAGCTCGAAAGCCTTGAAAAGATTGAAGGGCAGATTGATCCTGACTCACAGGACCAACGACCAAATCCAGGCAAAGCTTTCGAAGCTTAGAGCACGTCTGACAGATCTGTCGCAGGTAGTGGGCCCGGGTTTTGGCAACCAACTCGCGACTGTGTACAACGAGGTTTGTCAGTGCGTTCCCATGGCAACCCAATCCTGGAAGCAATTCGTCGAGGGATAGTGCGGTGGACCCGAGCAAGACAATGTCTTCAAGGCCTTGGAAACTTTGAAGGAAGTCTTCAAAGAATGCTGACCAACCTCTAACGACGTTTTCGGCCCATAGCAATTGACGAACACTGTCAACGATGAGGATCTCTTTCAAATTGAGACCATTGTTAGACATCAGGTCTCTCAAGAAGTCGATCACCTCCGGAGCGTCATCACTGTTGGAATCAGCCTCTATTAGCAGAGCAATGCCTGTCAATTTTGGTTTCAAAGCGTCAGGAAGTGGCCTCGCCTTCGTAACATAGCTGATGTTGTAGAGGACTCGTAGGTGAGATAAAGTCTATTTTGCAGCCAGAACCTCGACAAGACGTGGGTCGATCGCATTAGTATTCCTCCAATTATCCACGCTTCAGCCGATACGTCATGACCACGGAGATTGAGTAGCTTACGTGAAAGCGCGCAACAACGTCGACTTTTGCAAGAGTTTCTCAGCCACTTCAAGAAACCGTGGGGCGGCCGAAAGCTGGCCTGAGTGGACGAAGACTTTGCGCACATGTTTTGCTCTCTTGTCGATGATGGTCTCTGCTAATCTCTGCAGGTGGTCTGGCTTCTCCGGATTCAACCGGACTTCTCGATAAAGTCATCGTATGACCATTTCGTGAAAGCATCGAGATACTCGGCACAGCGCAGATAATGTCTTGTCGGCTCCCGATAAATAAAGCTTACACAGGGTGGTCAGTAAGATGCCTGCGATTTTTTTTATTTGGAACATCTCACCGTTTCAGCAACCAGTCCCCCTATCTCAGGAGATATGAAGGGCATGTTGCAGACCTTTCCTGTGGTTGCGGGACCAGGCGCGCTGTTGTAGTCTATGAGCAGCGATGAGGGCAAGGCATAGCGTGAGAGCTTTGTATGGAATCTGCGTCTGAGTCTTCGAACGTTCTGCCGGAAGGCTGAAAGTCTTCTAAGGATACGCGGTAGCTTCATGATCTTGTATAGACGTGGCAGACGTTAAGTGCCGGTTCTTTCTTATGTTTCTTCAATAACGAGTTGTCTTTACAATGATGGTGTTTATGAGAAGGAATTGAACAGAAGATGGGCCTAAGCAGTACAGAATCCTGTAACACACAAACCTCTTCGTTAGTGGCATCGGGTGAGATGATAATTGAAGAAAGGGAAGTATAAGTAAAGAATCCAGTGAGACGAGCCTCTCCATCATGGTCAGCGGACCTCAAGCGCCACACCTTGATTAATATAGTACTGGCGACACAGGCTTGCTAGTTTCTTCTCCTATTTGATCATCGGAGCATTCAGAAGCAGAGTTTGCTGATACAGGCGCAGCCAGGAGTGGCAATAATTCATATTGTAAGTAACGCATCCTGTATGGTTAGATCCTTGGTCTCACCAATCGAGTTCACATGGATATAGGAATACTAACGCCATATACGTTGTTATCCACAAACCTACAACGCTCCATCCGTCCTTAACTTCTCATTTCCCCAAGGCTCCTCTTTCAACGCCGTCAATCCCGCCAACGGCTCACAAGTCTTTCTCCCGCTCATCGGCCCTGGACTTGGCAGTTTCACCCCGTTGGCCTGATATCCTCTTGCAGCCTGCCCTTCTACATTCCCACTCTGTCCACTCTGTCCTCTTGCTTCCCCTTTCGTGCTTCCCATACCTGTATCGCTATGGTCAGCAAGGCCTGCAGTGCCTCCAGCAGCTCCAGTGTCTTCGGCAGCTGCTTGTAGTGCTTTGAGAAGTGTGACTGTCGATTCAGGTGTCAGGTCTTCGTAGTAGTCATCATTTATTTGTACCATGGGAGCATTGACGCAGGCGCCTAGGCATTCAACTTCGCTGAAGGTGAAGAGGCCGTCTTCTGTTGTTTGCCCGGGGTGGATGCCGAGGTGGCCTTCAATGGCGGCCATGATCTTGTCGGAGCCGCAGCCGCCGAGCTGGCAGGGTGTCTATGGATTCACGTCTTAGTTAACCCGACCTGATTAATAGAGTCTGGAGAAGACGTACAGTCGTACATGCTTGCACATGGAACCTGCCCACTGGATCTCTGTTATACATTGTGTAGAAGGTCGCTACCTCGTAGACCCGCATTGGAGGCATCTCTAGTAACCTAGCCACCTCATTCATAATACTAATGCTTGTGAATCCATGCTGCCGCTGGCCAAGGTCGAGCAAAGGCATAACAGCTGCTTTCTTGTATTGTGGGGGATAACGTTTTAGAATCTCTGCGATGAGCTTTTGATTGATGGCATTGAATTGGAAGGGTATCGAGGGGTTATTCTCTGGAGTGTCACGATGCTGTTACAACCGTTAGAGAAAGACAGAGCGCGAAGCTGGTAGCGGAGCGTCTTACGACTTGAAGGGCCTCGCTTGCCACGCGAGGTGTAGTGCTCAGTGCTCGGCATTGGGATCGCACTGACTGCCTTGAAGCTTGTACGATACATCTCGAGAGTCGAGGTACAAGTTTTGACGCCATCCCGAACGGTTTAGAGGCTTAAGGCGAGGATGCTCGACCGTGTCTACCAATGATGCCTGTAGTGCAAGATACCCGCCAGCCGAGCCAAGCGCCATTGGAATGTCCCGCAGAGCCGCCAAGTTGCCCTCGAGCCTTGCATTGGCAGGAGCATCATGCGATGAGTTGACCTTGTGATCTTGCCCGGACATACCAATGATCCGGCATCGGGTTCTTTGGTGTTTCCCCACCATGTTCAGACCAAGATGACGCCTAATCCCAATGCATACGAAGGAGTTGCTTCTCCGATCAGTCGCAAATCTCTGCGGCCAAAGGTAAGAACTCTTTTTCTGTATGAATTGAAAGGTCAGTCTCGCTAACTCTGCCTTCATGTTAGCTACGCCAAGCGACTCTGATCCTCCCAAAAACCGGTCGACGCGTCATAAGGAGCGTAACGTTTAAGCCTTCAACGGGCCTCTATGGTGCGAACGATGGGCTCCCAGATGAACAATCGCCGCTCCTGAGGAGGCCGGGAAGACAACTTGCTCTACCATCGAGGATATTTGAGGGAGCAAAGAGCTATACGAAACAGGCATGGACATTCGCAAACTCCAAGACTGGACGAGGCGTCCTAAAGTGTAGCATTGCTTACTTCATCGGAAGTCTGGCTACCTTCGTCCCTGCCATCGCTGCACTTCTAGGTCAACAAGATGGGAAGCATATGGTTGCGACCATTACGGTCTACTTCCACCCTGCACGGTCAAAAGGGAGCATGGTTGAAGCAATTCTATGTGCGGCTGTGGCTTTTATGTACGCCGTCTTCATCTGCTTCTCGAGCATGGCTGTCTCTATCTTCTTTGGGAGGACTCTTGACCTCATTTTCCTAGGCCATGTCGTTGTTCTCGTAACTTTCTGTGGAGGAGGACTAGGTTTAGTCGGCTGGACAAAGCAGAGATTAGGACATCCTCTGGTCAACGTCTCCTGCTCGTTAACCTCATTGGCAATAATAACCGTTCTGACTAAGGAGGGGGCGGTGCAGGCCGCGGAGTTCTCGGACGATAAGGTGGTTCAAGTCATGATCATGATTTTAATGGGGGTTTTTGCCACTACCGCGGTATCTCTGCTGATCAGTCCAATATCTGCATGTGATGAGTTGAAGAAAGATCTCATTCAAGTGACAGACTCGCTGGGTGACTTGCTGGCCATGATAACGAGAGGCTTCCTGATCGGATCAGAAGAAGAGTTACAACAACAGCACTTCCTCGACGCTTCAGACAAGTACAAAAAGGTGTTTAATTCGCTGACCAAGAATCTGAAAGAGGCAAAATACGAAAAATACATCATGGGCGCCGAAAAGGAGTATCAGCTGGAGGCCCAACTCGTCAATTGCATGCAGAGACTGGCGCAGAACGTGGGTGGCCTACGTAGTGCTGCAACTACACAATTTCTTCTCTTGGCACAGCAGAGTGTGACTGGCTCAACAACTCCAATCAGTACTGAATACGCGCCAACTCCGATATTCTCGTTCTTTCCAACAATAGCGAATGGCTCCATGTCTCCTTCAGAGGAGCATGGTGTTCTAGCTGCGATAGATGAGACTCCCGAAGATGAGACTCAGGAAGACAGTCGACTCGCACATCCGTTTCTGGACGGCGACAGCGTCGCCTCGATCTTCAATTCTCCTTCAGACATCTTCTCGAGATTCATTACTCAGTTGGGGCCTTCTATGGTAAGGATACTGTACTATCCATGGTTAATATCCATTTTGACCATGTTTTCTAGAAATCCTTAGCCGTCACTTTGAGGAAGATTTTGGACGAGCTTCCATACGCTTATGACGGCACTATTGCTGTGGACGCTCATTTCAGAACCAGCCTAGAAGATGCCGTAGATTTGTATACGAGTTCACGTGAAGAAGCGTTGGGCTTACTATACAAGAACAAAGAACTTACCAGAGCAGGCTCTGTTGCATTGGAAGCTGACTTCGAGGAAGTTGCTGCTAGCTGCGGGTATTTCAGCTTCTCACTTCTGGATTTTGCCAACGAGATGAAGGTATACCTTAAGATTCTAGATGATCTGAAGCTTGAAGTCGAAGAAAGACCTGATGGGAGAACATGGAATTGGCTCAAATTCTGGGGTAAAGCCCGCACCTCTAAGTCAAAGCATTACATTGGTGACCCCGGTAAGCATTCTCTAGTTGCTATTTGATGCTCCTGACTCATCGCTGTAGAACGAGACAGCCTCATCGCCCAGAACGAGGAGACCGAGATTCCTGGCGACGTCTCTAGCCCGACAGAACGAAAAGCTGCACGGGATGCACACTCTACCCAGCCTGGCCCCAAGTGGCCTATTCGATACCGACTGTGGAAAGCCCTTGGTGTTCTCCGGCGCGATGATGTGAAGTTCGCTATCAAGGTCGGCATCGGAGCGGCATTTTATGCACTACCGTCATTCCTAGCAGCCACACGACCTTTCTATCAGCACTGGCGTGGGGAGTGGGGGCTCCTCTCCTATATGTTGGTGTGCTCAATGACTATCGGAGCTTCTAACACAACAGGCTTTGCTCGTTTCTTTGGTACCTGCCTTGGAGCCGTGTGTGCAATCATTTCCTGGACCGCTTCGCAAGGCAACGCGTATTTATTGGCATTCTTCGGTTGGCTTATGTCACTTTGGACGTCGTATCTCATTGTAGCCCTAGGCAGAGGACCCATGGGCCGTTTCATCATGCTGACTTACAACCTTTCCGCTCTCTATGCCTACTCTTTGTCCGTCAAAGATCTTGAGGATGATGACGACGAAGGAGGCGTTGATCCTATCATTACTGAGATTGCGCTTCACCGAGTAATCGCGGTCTTGTCCGGGTAAGTCCTTCGACGCGGTCAATTATGCTAGGTTCTAACGACATACTTCCAGTTGCCTTTGGGGTCTTATTATAACACGCCTCATCTGGCCCATCAGCGCCCAACGCAAATTTAAAGATGGCCTCAGCATATTATGGCTACGCATGGGCCTCATCTGGAAGCGAGACCCCCTTGCGATGCTTACCGAAGGCGAAAGTCCTAATGTTTACATGGATCTCCGCGAAGAATTCGAGCTGCATCGCTTTCTCTCGCTACTGGAGAACCTCCGTAGCGCAGCAGCATCAGAAGTCGACCTTCGCGGACCTTTTCCTGAAGGTGCATACTCTAGAATATTGAAGAGTACCGGAGCGATGCTAGACGCATTCCATGCCATGAATGTTATGATCATGAAGAACCCTAGAGCTACAAAAGGAGAAGCCGAGATGCTGAGGTACACAATCAATGAAAGGGCCCAGCTATCGGCAAGGATAAGCCATCTATTTCAAGGTATGTGAAACTCAACTTGGCGTTTTGTACTCTGCTTAAGGCCTCCCAGTGTTGGCGTCCTCGATGAAGCTCGAGTATCCTTTGAACGAGGCTTTGCCTAATATCGAACACACCCGGGATCGATTACTTGCCAAGATCTTTCGCTTTCGGAAGGAGGATAGAGATGGTATAGACTCTAATGATGAAGACTTCGAGCTTCTATATGCTTATGGTAGATCCCCGTTCCTTGATGAGGGGCAGTAGATGGCAGCCGATGCTGACTTTAAATCTAGCATTGGTCACTGGTCAGCTCTCAAAGGAGATCACTGACGTTGGCAATGAGATCGAGAAGCTATTTGGCGTCCTTGACGAAGAGATCCTGAAGCTACAGTAATCTTTACGGCTCAGCCAAGCATCTGCACTTTTCAGATAGTGAACGTGGGTGATCATCATCCTCGAACTCAGATCTTGAAAAGGCATGTGAAGTTGACTGTGTACGGGGAGGGAGAACGCTGTTTTCGAATGGGATTTGTTGAATGTTGTTGCCTGGAAAGATCTTTAGCATAGTTCCAGCAGTTGCAGCTTTAGGGACTTAGTCGATACTGCCTACTTAGAGAACATCGTATCAATAAGTCAGTAGCACAATGTCATTGGCTTTGTATGATATTCTCTATTTGCTATTGCCTAGGCCTAAAGAAGGAAAATTTGCTTGTTCATTCATCATCATCCTACCCTCATCAACATCCTCATTATCTTGAGCTCGTAAAGGAAAGAGAAAAAGAGAAAAAGAAAGAAATCATGCATGATCATAACTCATGGAAAAGGCTCATCGCCTGCGTCTTCGCCTGCGCCTGTCTCCATCATTGTCATTGTCATCGCTGCCACCACCTAAACCGAAACTTTGGAGCACAGTACCGAGAGAGCCTCGTCCATCAAGCAATGACTGAAATTTCTCAACAAAGTCGTCCTCGCCCCTTTCAGGAATTCGTTTACCACGCTCGTCGAAACGGTCTGGTAAATCCACTGTGGAGTCGGACTCGGATGGAGAAGAAGCTCTTGGCTCGCTAGAAGTATGACGATGATGACGGCGACGTCGACGATGGTCTTTGTCAGGATCATTGCCAGAATCTCTATTACGAGAAGGACCATCTTCGCTGTCGTAACCACCGTGATGAGAAGGATTGTGCGTAGAGGAGCCAGAACGATCACGACGTCTACGAATTTGTGCAGGAGAACTAGGACCTGGAGACACGGGATCGGAATTGAAATGGACAGATTTGGTAGTTGGTGGTGGTTGTGATGACGCCCTTCGCTGGAGCTTAGGGCGTGATGGGGACTGGGCGCGTGGCGTGTTTACACCTGCAGACAAAAGTCGTTAGCAAGACTGATTTGGGATTGACATATGAGATGTGATTTGGTGGTCACCCACCCTCCCCTGACTCATCTGACACGCTGTTGGGATCGAAGTAGAAAGGTACACCATTGGCATTATACAAGGGAAGGTCTTTGGTAGGATTGTTGGGAGTGACTTGGGACACCTCATCACTCACATTCTCATCTGCCCTCCTGGGCTCTCGGGGCTGCTGTGGTTGAAAGGGAGCCGCTCCTGGAGGTGGGGTGTAGGCGTCAGGCACAGGGGGTGCATAGCCTCCCTGAGGACCTCCTTGAGGTGGGTAGCCGTAGTCAGGGTGGACCTGAGCGCCAGGCGGTGGGGCGCCGGGCTGACCTTGGTATTCATTCCCATATTGTCCTGGTGGTGAGAATGGTGCGCCAGGCGGAGGAGGGAAGTAAGGCTGTTGCCCTTCAGCAGGATAGCCAGCAGGGGGCGGCGAATATGGCTGTTGGGCATAGGGATCTTGGCCATAGGACGCCTGCTCTGCTTGTTCACGACCTAGATGATAATCAGCATGATAGGTAAAGAAGGCGGTCGATTTAAACTTACGTCTGCGTTCCCTCTTCTCTTCCTTTCTACGCTGCTTCCTCTGTTCATGCTCAGAAGCAAGATAAGCGCCTCCTCCAGCTGCAGCTGCAGTATCAGCGAGCTGTTTGGTACGGCTTCGGCTCCGGCTGCGACTATTGCTCTTCTTGCGATGTCGCCTACGGCGCGAGCGTCCTCCATCATCTGATTCGGAAGAGCTGTTGTCTCGTCGTCTGTCCCTCTCCCTCTCTTGGCCGTAGACAGGACCTCCTGCGGCAGCAACAGGGACCATGGCAGCCTCTTGGTTGTTGTAGTAGCTTTGTTGACTCGCCGGACGCTCTCCGTAATAGCCTGGAGTGCCAGCATTGTAGTTTATAGGCTCCTGGCCATACTCGATGCCGGGAGGAATACCGGGAAGCATCTCTGGGCCGCCTGGGGCTTCACGGGAATTTTCATACTGCCGAGACTGAGACCTAGATCTTGATCGGTGGTGTCGTCGAGCGGCGCGATCTTCTTTTTGAGCTTCCTTCTCCTTCTTCTGAGCCTGATTTCTTTCATACAACCCTGCAATCGCGGCCGAGCCTAAGCCAGCCGCAACAACTGGGATTCCTTGACGAACCCTGCTCTTGGAGCGAGATTTGTTTCGGCCACCACGAGACTTGCTTCGTGCTCGTTCAACAAGAGCAGCCACGCCAGCTCCGACGGCACCAGCTTGAGCCATCTTCGTGTTCCTGTGTCTTGGGTTTCGAGCATCATCCACTTCCTCCGGCTCAGCGCCAACGGATTGTCTCCGATGCCTAGAGCGGCTACGACGGTCTTCGACTTGGTTCTGCTTACTCTTCTTATTGGCGTAGCCGACGGCAGCAGCGACAGCGGCAGCTCCGAGACCCAACGTTGCAAGTTGCTTGACTCGGGACTTTGAGCGGCTTCGGCTTCGTTCTTTGTTGCTGCGACGTTCCTTGCGACGGCCTTCGCGATCGCGATCGCGATCGCGAGATCCACGGCGTTCACGCGAGCCACCACGTTCACGCGAGCCACCACGACGGCTCTTGCTTCTCTCGGTGTAGGCACTTCTGGCTCGATGGGCGACTTCTGCACCAACAGCACCTAATGCTGCAGCACCAACATCTTTGCCCACCCGGCTACGGCGGCTATCGTCTTCCTCACGCCCATGGCTAGATTTCTTGCGGTGATGGCGGAGTATCTCTGCAGCGCCGACACCCAGGGCAGCTCCTTCGGCGAGATGGCGTCGATGCTTAGGCTCATCATCGTCGTACTCGTCGCGTGTTTCCTTTCTGATGTACTCGTAGCTCGAATCGCTGTCGTATCGCTCATCACGACGATTACGCCCAATGTTGGAGACTGAATCGCCAGGACTGACTTCACGATCGTGGCGGGACACGCGGGAGTAACGATCATCATCACGGTTATCGCGGGAGACCTCACGGACACGACGTTCGTAGTAGTAATCCTCTTCCTCATCATCTCTTGGCTTCGGGCGTCGAGCAACCTGACGATCTTCGCCAACTTCGGAGCGTTCGGAGCGCTGGACTTCGGAACGCTGGATGACTTCAAAGTTTTCTTCTTTGGTTGGTGCAGGTGCAGGTAAAACGAGAGGTGCTCGAGGTGCTTCTTGAATGATGATCTGCTGAGGCTCTTGGCGGATGATGATGGGCTGAGGGGGTTCTGGACGAGGGAAGTATTCGACTGATCTCGTATATCGCTCCAGGTCATCACGGCGATCGAAGTCTCGCTCGTATCGGTATTCTCGCTCGAAGCGGCGAGGCTCAGGTGATCTCTCACGTTCAACCACTCGGATTTCTCGATCACGTCGTTCAGGCTGAGGCGGCTCTGGAGTCATCTCACGACGGATGACGACGCGGTTTTCCTCGAAGCCACCGCGGTCTCGCTCAGAGCGACGGTCACTGCCTCCGCCTCCGACGATAGTGATTCTCTCTTCCCTCTCTTCCTCTTCACGCTGGCGGGGGATTCGATAGGTCTTGCGGGTGACATAGGGAGCCTCGCGGGGTTCAGCTCGAAGGAACTGAGAGGATCTGTCGTCGTAGTCCCGCTGGCGGGTGTCATCACGACCGGTAGTGGATCGATAGACGACTCGAGACTCTCGAGACTCTCCGATCCGAGACATGTTGATGATGGTACGGCAATGTCTGGAAGATGAAGTGTATTGGAGTGAGGAAGAGTGCTCAGCGTGGTGAGAGAAGAGGGTGAGAGGCTGGTGATGTTGTGCCAAGCGCTTATCGCTAGCGCCAAAGGATAACGATCTAGCCCCGCACCAGATGACAGGTCTGATGTCAACGATCTTTAACGGCCGCAACGGTCGAGCCGGTCTTGTCTGGAGGTGACTGTGTGAGAATGCATTCCGCAAATCTTATGATGTGATGACGGCAAAGGGGTTCGACCTTAGGTTCCAGCTAAAAGCGAAAAGAGAAGTGGAGGCTGTGCTTGAACATGTGAGGTGGCAGCCGAGAATGCCAAGCCTGACTGATTTTCCCTAGGGCTGAGCGAATTTTTAAGCCAAAGAATTTTCATGCATTTTAACAGCATTGCTTCGTCAATATATGAATGGCTTTGTTGATAGCACCAGTTAAAGTATGTCGCTTGGCTTTCGAAGCTCACGCGTCTCAAAGGAACAAACCGCGCCATCCATACTTCCTATTCACGTCCTGCTCGTAACAGCATGGCAATAGTGCTGCCGCAACTCGTCCGCCTCGAACTATGTCCACCTCGACAAAGCATTCTTGCTAACCTGCCTCCCCCCAATGCAAAAACTGCTCGAGGGACCTACGGCCCTCGTGCCGTACTGGCTCCAGGAGGGGCATTTTGTAATAATCACTGACCTCCACCTCGTTGCTCGGCGTTCGAAGGATCCAATGGGAGTCCTCCTTGGCATGAATTATGGTCTCATATCCTGCTGCCGTAGGTGCGGCGGCCTGCAATAGGAACTTCATGTATCTAGGTTCTTGACCAGGCCGTATTTGAAAGTGCAGCTGGACAAGGTTGTCACATTGTCTCATCAGCGTTGCAGCTTTGAGTGCGTCGGGGTGAAGACAAAGAGGGTCACATCTTTGCACTTCTCGGCGTACCTCATCGCACATGTTGATTTGTCTCTGGAAACGCTTCCAAGTTTGCGCATCTAGCTGGGTAAGAAGAGGCTGGGGCGTCTGCAAACCGGTAAGATGCAGTGACATGAGCTCCTTGCGATGCGTGCTTCCAATGCCATCCAGAAATTGGAGCAGATCGGGACCGCTAGTGAATAGGAATGAATTGCGCGTGTAGAATATGTGAGATGCCTCGTTGTAAAGTTGGCGGCAGGTTTCCAGGATGGCGAGGGTAGATACCGAGATGTACGTCGGTCTTAAACAGCTTTTTATAGCTAGGTGAAATCCTTTCGGTCCAGGCCTAAGGCCATGTGTGGACGTCTTTCTATGCGTGTATGGCGATGAGACGACCAGCAGTACGTGGTATATTTCTTCTCGGACCTCTGGCGGCAACTTTCCTAGAATGGTATCTAGGAATGGCCTCAATTAGTGTGACTCTTCTCGTTTTGACTAGAAGGACCGACTGCCGATGACTCTACTGCTTGATCGTACCCTCTCTCCAGGAGTGGATTCGCTTGCTGTTCCTCCTCCGAGTGCGCGCTCAGTCGAGACGATTTTTGACGTTTTCCGCCTCCTTCATGGCCTGATAACCCGTCCCGTGGTCGTTTTCTTGAAGACATGGCGATGAGCCTTGACGTTTTTGTCAGTTCAAGAGGAACGAACAGTGAGGAAAACAACTTTGAGCAGAAGCAAGTAGTATCGTAAGTAGTGTAGAGACAATGTAATGTATTCACTTATCGCACTTGATCCAAGTGTGAATCTCAACTCAGTGGCTTCACATAGACCTTATCACGTCAAACGAACGACAAGATCAGATTGTGACTTTCATCGCCACCGGTCTCGCCTCGGATCTGAGCAGTCGAGTGCAAGTTCTTCAGTGAAACTGTCTACTTCTGTATTCTAAAAGCAAGATATTTCCCGCGCTAGGTACCAGAGTAAGCTTGATTGACCGAGCCCAAAGCTTCAGCCAATTGAAAGACTGTTCACTTTGAAGCCTTCGAGCTTCGAATTATGTCTACCTCGATCCAGCGCTTTTTCCCCACCGCCAGGCGTGGGCTTCGAGTCTTAGTTTTGCCATATCGTTCGTCCCTCCAAAACTCGCTTTCCAATCATCAGACACGTACCCGGTGTAGATAAGCCAATAGAGGTTGTCTTTGACATCAAAGACTGTTTCGAACCCTGGAATCACGAGCTCCAGAAACGCGATGTATTCGGACTCCTCTTTGACCGGCACACGTAGGTAGATCTTCCTTAGATTGTTGCATTGGCGTAAGGTTTTTGCTGCTTGCTCGGCTTTAGGATGTAGAACTCGCAACTGATGGTCCGCCATCTCCTTGCCAATGGCGCTCATGGCAACCCCGAATCTGCCATTTTCTTTGCTGACTCTACTTGTCGCCAAAGCGTTGCCATATGAGTAGACCCTCAACATGCAAGGATGAGAGTTTCTCACGATTGGTTGGCCCGTTGGTATTCAGAAAGCCAGAGAGGTCCGGCCCGTTTGCGAAGCCCAAAGAACTCCGGGTATAGAGGATATGGGAAGCTTCTTGGTAGATTTGCCGGCAAGTCAGTAGAATTGCGAGGTCTGATCTGCTCGGACGACAGGAAGGTATCGAAGAAGCGTGGGGCTGATGATCTTCCCCTGCACTCTGTGTTGCTGAATTATGACTCCCTTGTCGAGATGGAACGATCAGCACGTTGCGATAGACATCATCGCGTATCTCTGGAGGCAATTTGGATAGATTGCGTTGGGAAAGACAAGGTTCGGGAAACTTCTATTGCAGACAAAGGCTCAGAGGTGGACGAAGTCCTTCTCTTCGCCTCTAAGAAGGGCCCATCCGGACCCTCTGAATCTCGCTTCTTTGATAGCATATTTGATGGAGTGTTTTGTTGCTGCTGTTCGTGCTTTCAGGGTGAGACCAAGAGAAAATGTTGCTCAAAACTTAGTGGTGTGTTTATGAAATGTTGTCATGTTTGATTCCATTGAAGAGTTAGGTGACACTACGGCTGAAGTCAGAACATTCACAGTAAGCCATGCATACTAGGAAACCGAGGAGGATCTCCAAATTCACTGAACACATATCCTGATTCACTCAACTTGTCTGAAATATTATGGAGTGGGATTTCTCATGGAACAAGATCCGCGGTCGCAGTGAGTTCGCCTCCTTATATGCATGATTATGGCCAGTGCCCGTTCCCCTAAAAAACATCTGCTAAAGCTCTTAAGTACCCTCAAGGTCTACCGTGCTCACTTCGTGGATTTTCTCCCGGATCTCGGGAGGTAGCTTGCCGAGGGGTGTGTTGAGGAAGGGTTCTAGCTGTGACTATGGCTGTACACTCGAATCAGGATCGCTGGCCGGTGCTCTCCTTGTTGGAGGCATGACGATTAGTGTTAACAATTTAGTTGCGTGATTATAATGAATGAGAATGGTGAGAATAATCGCTTTGAAATGAAATTCAGTAAATATTCTAATATTAGTGGCGTTATAATGACAGAAAATAAACTCAAGCTGACGCCAACACTTAGAAATGTCACTTTTCAGACAAAACGTATAGGATAGGTATAGCTAGGAGTGGGTTGATCATCCGTGAATTGCTCAAGGAGGCAAGAAGTAGCTACTCTACGTGTCATATGCAGTCTTGCTGCCGTTACACTCGATGTTGTTCCTCTTCTCCTCACTTCGTTTTTCCCTAGGGCAGGGGTGCTAAGTGCAGATGCTGCGGTCAAAGCCCTTGGAATAGAATAATATTATCTAAATTTGTGGCTGTTGTCTACAGAAGTGTCTAGAGCGGCGAAATCCAAGGTTCTGAGCTTCCAGAAGTATATGGCAGGCGGTTTTCTAGAACAAAAGTTACAAATTACACAGATTCACGCGTTCAATATGCGAGGAGCAGACTTATACCATAATTTCCATTGATGTTCGTATTGAGCTAAGTTCCCCTGACGCATATTTTTTGGTGCCAATCACCCAAAAATTCCTGTCCCGAGCTCATGAGTATTGTCACGGTCTATCCTCCCACACCATATTCATGACACAATCGCTTTATCCCTTCGTGTCCAACCCCCGAACAATTTCCACCTCAATAACGCGCTCCGCTCTCTTATCCTGCCCCGGATAAAGAATCTTGCAATGCCAATCCAAGAAATGCTCATGGTTCTTCCGATACCACTCCTCGCTCTCAGCACCCAATGAAGCTCATCCAAGAAATTAACAACGAAATCATCAGAAAAGACAAGACCCAGCCATACGAAGCACAGGAACTCGTCTCCGATCTTTGCCTGCATACATATCCTTCTGAGATTAATACATTGTTTCATAAGTGGAGCCGCTTTCTCGGCGCTGAGATGTAATTTTTCCCCGGTGAGATTCTTGAATATTTCGAGTTCGGCAGCCGTCATGGCTAATTGTGGAGCGTACTGGTCCCATATCTCCTGGCTGTATTTGTCGCGGACGCGATGCTTTATGACTAGTCCGTTCACAGGTAGGGATGTGAGCTTTGCGCGACTTGTCTGGCCAATGCTGTCCAGAAAGCTAAGGAGCTCCGGCTCGGTATTTATGTGGAATGAGTTGCGAGCATAGTATATGTGGGAGGCTTCGTGGTATATTTGGCGGCAGGTCAGCAGAATGTTGAGATCCGATGCTTTCGTCAGGCCGTTCCTCCCTTCAGTGCCTTCTCCAGTAGAATGTTGACCGGTATGTGGCGCTTCATCGATCAGTAGTTCGTGATAGATCTGCTCACGGATTTCCGGAGGTAGCTTTCCGAAGGACGTGTTGACGAATGGTTCCCGGGTTGGTGTATGTAAACGGGCTAGGAGTCGATCTAGGGTTTGCTGCAATGGAAAAATGGTTTGATGGAGTACTTTCGACCCCCTCTTCAGGCTTAACTGCAATGATTAAGAAGTGGCTTTTCGACTTAGATTGCTGATTTGGATCAGGTGAATTGCGGGGTTGCAGGACGATTAGTCCCCTAACATGTAATGAGGTGATTTTGTTTCGATTGTTCTACCCTATACCGTTCAGAAATCCGAGGAGATTCGGAGCATTCGAAAAATGGAATAAATTCTGAGCGTAGAATATGTGGGAGGCTTCGAGGTAGATTTGGCGGCAGGTATGCAAGATTGTAAGGGTTGTCTTCCTGTAATTCTCCGCTTTGCTGCCTTCTGCGGCGGACCCTTGACTTGTACGTGGCGGTTGATGGATCTGTGATTCGTAGTAAACCTGCTCACGAATTTCCGGAGGAAGCTTCCCTAGTAGAGTGTCAAGGAAGAGTTTTGGCTGCTGCACATCCTGATCGAGGCCGTCTGCAGATGAGGTCCCTTGTTCTGGAGCATGTAAAATGACTAAGAGTCCTTCTAGTGTTCGCTTCACTAAAAACATGATTTGATGAACTGGCTTCCCTACTGTTGCTTGCAAAGGAACGCCCGGAAGCCAAGTACTCTGTTCGGGCTGGAGAATTTTAACCGAGAAGCGGAGGTTCGAAGTAGAGCGTTGAAGGAGTTGGATGGTCAGAGTCAGAAGAAAGAGAATCTCAACCAGGCTCAAGTATAAGTCGCCATGAAGTACAGTATGAAGATGTAATGTCGATGCAGTGTGTTGGTGAATTGTAGTGTCGATGAAGTGTTGTGGCAACGGAACGGTGACTTTCTACACTTCAGTGAATGAAGAAGCTTAAAACAATCTCAATCTCTTATAGAGTCGAAAATTCGTGATGGTATGGCTTGAGACACCAACCAAGCACCGACTGAGCTACCGTGGATTGGATATGTTCCACATGATTTTCATCAACCACCCTTCGTTATCATAGTTCCAAACACCACTAAATGCAGAATGTCTTCAAACCCCCCTGGTAGCGTTAGCATCTCCAGCTACGAGGTCTATTGGCCTGCATCAACCCGAAAATGACTCTCACAAGCACTCACATCCTATACACAGCTCAAACAAGATCAAGGCCTTGGATGCCATTATTTAGTAATTTGTGAAGAAGATTCTGCTTCTTAATTCAAGGGCCTACATTCATTGGTAAAACACTGTAGCTGCAGCACCAACATCGCCTATCAATCAATGCCGAATATTGCGACAGATTTCCTGTAAGTGGATTTTGTGAAAATTGCAACATGGCTTCCTGAAGGCTGAATCGATCTCTAAAGAATACGATCCTCCCAAGTCACTCACCGAAGCCCACAAGAAGGCAATACAAAAGATAGAGTGCAACCAGTACGAATTGGTTGTGGTGGAGCTATGCACCTCAGGAAATTTGAAGCTTTTCATCATTGACAAGACTATGCGTTAGGGTATACCGGTGTGCAAGATAACTCTTTAGTTAGTATAATTTGGACAAAACTCAACGCTGAGCGTGCAATATAACAACATTAGATCTTGAGCAACCCATGTCCATCAAATTAAAACATGTTGCCACCCTTTTCCTTGCTAATGTGATTTAGCCACAATCCACGTGACAGTGTTTACACCAAAGGAAATTACTTCAATTGGCGACCTCTGGGTCAAGACCGGACTCTTCATTCTCAACGACGAAGCCTATGAGCGAATCCACTTCACGCCTTCCTTCACACGTATCATAGCACTTAACGACGAAATTGTTACCAACACTCTTACAGTAGGCTCAATAGGCAAACTCTTCAGTGCCACAGAATGGCGTCTGGGATTCACTATATGCCCACAACATCTCTACATCGAGGCCTTTCACTATGCGTACGCGCTGCTCTGCTAGACAACGGCGGGTTCGGCACAAGAAGCTGCTGCATATGGTTTGAGATAAGCGGAACATAATAGGTTCTGAGAAGATGGCAAGAAGGAAGTTGAGACAAAGGTCACGCGCTTTTGCGAAGTCTTGGACGAGCTGGATTTATCAAGTTACACTACGATCGTTCGTCCTTCCTTAACTGACCAAGGGTGTGACATAGCAGTACGTCAAGCCCGCTGGAGCACATTTTGTTTTCGTTCGCATCGACAGGATTGCCGTTTCACCAAACTGTCCGATTCCAGAATATGTTTCCTCGAAGACTCGCAACTACCAGGTTTGTTGGTACTTGATCCAAGAGTATGGTGTTTCTCCTATCCCTGGAAGCGGTACATTTTAATCAACCTAATCTACCCACCAACTTCATTGACATTTGTGTAGCTTTCTACTGCAAGAAAGACGCCCATATTGGCCAAGACTACTTGAGGTTTGGAGTCTGCAAATTGGACGATGCCCTCGAGCTGGCCAAGACGAGACTAAGGAAGCTGAAGCATCTCCTCTAGAGATATACAAGGGGTCAGATAAGCCGGTATAGGCAATGAGAGGCTGTGTACCTTTATGGTTTAATGTATTATTCTGTATTTTTGAGGAACCCCATTGAGTATGCCAGCTAGCGTCCGGAGTTTAGCCGGGCATACCATTCAACCTCTCATTCGAAGCCTTCCTCGATCATGAAATAAACCATCCATTCCATCAAGACTATCATCAATACTGACGCAAACAACTCTGCTTTGCATAGCGTTCCCTTCAAAGCAACAAGAGAGCTGTATCAGGCAAGCTAGGCCAGATGGGTCGTATCACCATTGGTCAGAACTTTGGCACAGTAACAAGATATGTCCCTGATGGTGGCGTTGAGCCCGACATGCATCGTGTGGGTCACAACTATGGTTCTGTAGAGATTGTAGACGATCAGACCGAGGACAGGACCCATCAACGCTCCACTCGCTCCCACAAGCCTATCTCTCCGTATCAAGCGGATCTTAATGTGATCAAGTCGTGGCTTCAAACCTGCGAGCATCATCATCCCAGCCATTCCGAACATCTTGGCGAGTCACATGGCGATAGAGGGGAGTTCAATGGCGCCATTCATGAGTCGTTACGTCTTGTCGACGTACAAGATTAGTGCATCATTGAGTTTGAGGGCTCGCGGCCGCCTCGTTACCTTGCTCTGAGTTACGTTTGGGGTAACGTACAGCAGTTCCAATACACGAGGGCGAATTGCCATAGTCTTCGAACAAAACACAGTCTCGCGCAAGAGAAGTTGCCCAGGACAATTAGAGATGCCTTGGACCTTACTTACAAGCTGGATGAGCTATACTTGTGGGTAGATGTGCTGTGCATCCTACAAGATGATAAGAGAGTCCAGATACAAAGCATGTCTGAAGTTTACTCAAACGCTATTTTGACTATTGTCGCCGGTGTTGGAGAGAGCGCAAATGCTGGTCTTCCTAGGGTCAACTATGCCGGAGACGCGGAAAACTCAATGCTGCAAAGCTTACAAGAAGGTGACACAAAGAGGCGACGATCGCCTTCATGCGCTGGGTTCTCGAGTGAATGGCATTCAACAGAGGCCTATGAAGGATGGCACTCCATGGAAACATCACGATGGATCTCCAGAGCATGGACGTACCAGGAGACAATCCTATCGAAGCGTCTTTTGCTTGTTCTAAGACAGCGAATGATGCTTGCTTGCGGGCATTCCCTATTCGAGGAGGGGATGGAACCTGACACCGCAAGGGTGCACCCTCGTTTTGGATCATTCGATAGGAAGTTGGAGCGCCGTAACAGTCTTGAATGCTACGAACATTGCGTGTTCAGCTATACCCGGATGAATTTGACGCTCCCTGCCGACATATTGCGCGCCTTTGAGGGTATATTGTCGAGATTGCGGCTTTACCTCCGATCTCGCTTCATTTTTGGGCTGCCAGAGACTGAAATAGAAAGTGCCTTAGCTTGGCAAGGTGGGGAAGGCCTCGCTGGTTCGCGAGAGCGGACCGACTTGCAACCTCTAAGACGACGCAAGGATCCGACCACGGGTAGAGACATCTACCCTAGTTGGAGTTGGGCAGGCTGGGTAGGTGGAGTACATTACGATTATGCTTTATGGCCTATCAGGCCTTGTGTGGCATGGCAAGTGACAAAGGAAGCTCAGGAGTTCCTATTGAGTGGCGATTCCCGCGGCGTCGAAGGTGATGATCACGAGTGGAAGTGGCAACAAGGCGATAATGATCCTGGCTACTACGTGCATCCCAGTCAACCCCAGATGAGGTTTGCGAATCCTACGGCGCCCGAAGACGAGAGACCGTCTTTCACGTTTCTCCTATTGGACGATAGTACGTTACATTTCATAGCCATGTGCGTAAGTTTGGAAACCGTTGACACTGAGACGCTTCGCCAAATTCCGCATGTCCAACCAACCTTGCAAAGCTGCCCTTTGGTGGATGACGAAGACTTCCTTGCAGGGACCATCGACATCTCCGTTGTACCCTTAGAGTTGAACCTAAAGGCTGAATTCAAGCACACTGGATTGCCGTTCGCGTTAAGACCAATCGAATATCGTCCAGAAAACAATGGCCATTCACTGCAAATGATTGCACTCTTCCGCTTCACTGGATCCGCAAACACCGAAGAACATCCACACTTTAATGCCCGTCCAATCACCGATCCGAGGATGGATGATGTTGGACAGTTCACTAACATCTGCCATCCCAACCCAACTGAGGACATATGGTCCAGCAACTTGTCTGTAGATGATTACAAGATTGAAGGAGCAGATGATCACATATGGACGTACGATCCGAGACGATACCAGCCGAATAAGTACTATCCGTTCTACAAGGTGCTATTGGTTGAGTGGAAAGATGGCATTGCTTATCGATTGGGGATTGGGCAGGTTCATGTGGATGCCTTTCATTACGCACAGCCGTATGGACAGTTAGTTGCACTTGGATGAACTTAAGGAATGTGTCTAGATTCCACCGTGCTGCTAAGACTATGTGGCTGCGCTATCAACCCAAGTCATGAGGTGGCTGGCTTTGAAACGTTCGTCGAAGTGTCACCCAGCAGAGTCACTAAAGAGCTATCACTCTGGATGAGACTGGTCGAAACTTCATACGGTTCATTTGGCCAACTTTCTGGAGAGGAATTCTGAGCTCCAGGAGCCGACACGGTATCCAAGAACGAAGAATTGCTCTGGCTTATATTTGCTGCGGGCGGTTGCATATCAGGATTCTCATCCGCCAATTCAACAAATATGTTCCGGCTGAGTCCTGGAAGGAAGCATAAGCCGAGACTAGTCAGAAAAATCCTCCGAGAGTACTTACCAAGTCCCGTCGCCTTCCCTCCTTTCCCCTTTCCCCTTACGCACAAGCTCGCAATGGCCAAAGTCGCCTCCCAAATCTCATACCAGGCCACCATAGTCGGCCTACCCACAATATCGATATTTGCTACACATCTTGCATCGCCTACTCGGACCAAGGGACAGACGTTTAGCAGATTCGAGATCTCAAGCAAAATCAACATGCGTCTCACCTGCTATGTAATCAAACGGAAGCTCTTGCTGCACCCCTGAATCGGTCGCATGCCCAAAAACCCGTCGCTCCTGCGACGTGTCCATATCGCCCCAAACATTAACACATGATTGGAAAGGTGGACCTGGGGACTGGCTGCGATCACACCGAATGTTGGGTTCGTAACTTGCCATGACTACCAAGAGGTTGTTGTCACCGCCTTGGAGAACGCTTAGTCAGCGCCCCGCAGGGTCTCAAAGATTCTTGATATGTGTACGCGGAATGCAGTTTGTGGAACTAACATTTGAAAGGACTCGTCAAACGCACCTATGTCTGCAGCAGCGCCACCAACACCCCCCTGGACTACACAGTGATGGTACAGCGCGAGCGCTGCCAGACCGATCTCCTTCTGACTAGCATGCCCCGATGTCGCTCCTGAAATGAGAACCGGCTGGATGAAACAGGTCGCATCATCTGCCAACAACGATGTCAACTTTATCTACCAATGACGCTCGGCTGTTGCCACCCAAACAAGATGTGGGAAAACAGAGAAACCCACCACTATAAACCCTCCACGGCAGCCCTAAATTACCCGGTATGCCACTATGACGCTGCGAAAAGGTGATCTGCTGTTCATCCGTGCTTACCCAGTTGAAAACAGTGCGGCAGCTGCGCACGTTAAGGCTGCCGCCAAATCTTCCGGCGTCGCAGTTTATGTGGACTGTATTGTTTGCGGTTTGGACTGTGATGTTTGGCTGCAAATTTACACCTGGGCCCGGTGGCGGGTGTTGGGCAAATCCTGCTACACGTGGAAGTGGCAGTAATGCGGCTGCAGAAAGATTGAGAATGGGATAAATTATCATGAGCGTTGACCACATGACTGGGAACTCTGAGTTCAACAACTTCAGAGGAAGAATGAAAGACGATCTGCGTCGAGAGATGTTGGAAGTCTAGTAGAGGCTTTTTCCAACACAAAACACTCGACTTTGCGCCTCCATGCGATTGTTTGCCGATACCCGCCAACATCCACGTGGATGCGACGAGCAGGCGCGATGGTGGAAATGCTGTCGAGTGCCAAATTTCTTGTGCTCTTGTTGTCCAACTCCTCTTCTCCTTGTGATGAATTTCCATTTTATTGCACAGAGCACGTGGATCTATTCGACACATCGTTCTCGGCACGGGATTAGTGCGTCGTCGTGCTTCCTCGTGTATAGCGTCCCTCTACTGCGATCAGGATCGATTATAGAAGGGTTCACCCCCCAGCCGATCACCCTGCCCAACCGATCAGCCCTATAGGGCTGACTACTGAACATAAGTACTGAATATTTATATTTTATTGCAGATATCGACGTTTTACACCCTACCGAGTCGCTATATACACATATATGCCTTACGAGGCTGTCGAGTACGTTGCCCACGGCCTAATGGCTGTCCAATAGGGTTGCTGCTCTGTTCCTTAGCTCGCTGCTGTCGCCTTGCGAGCTCCCATTGGTTACCCTGATTGGTAACGCTATAATAAGCTTCCGTAAAGGAGTTGCTGAGGTCTCTGGGGCTCGTACAGCTGGTAACCGTGTCTTCGGCGCCTTGCTGGTGTAGGTGGGGCGCATGCCGCTGGCGGCGCTGGGGCGTATATCGCTGGAGCTCGTCTTCTTAGTGTTGCTGTTGCTTATTTAGTAAATAGTAGCCCTAGTATATAGATCTATTAGTAGGACTATAGTAATAGGGAGGGAAGTAGAAATAGATAAGTGAAATACTAAGGAATAACGTCTACAGGGTCTCACTATTGTCGTTTAAAGAAATTTTAATTACATCTATAGTCTATAGTACGGTCCTTGGTAGATATCTCTTCTGCTACTAAAATTTGGTGTGTGGTAGGGTACCCCAAAAGTGCTTTGGCGTTCCCGCCAATGGTTCTGAAATCTACGGTAGAGAGGTTGGGGTTAGATATAGGATAAATGTATAAAGCGCGCCCCAATTCTTGAATATGCTCAATATATACTCGAGGTTAACCCCGCTTGAGGTTTCAGTATATACCGAGTATCGAGTCTCACCCACGATAAGCAGCCTATGCTCAGCCTATATCTATCCACCCGGAACTTCTTTTCATCCACGCCGAACTACAAGCCCGGAATCTAGTTTCCACAGGAGCTCTGGTTTCACCACACAGGTGTGTTTCCGCGCTTTTGTTGGAAGGGTCTTGAATTTCGATCCCTAAAAATGTCAGAAATGAAGATTTCACTTCTTATCCCTCATATCCATCTTTTTCCACTTGAATCCAAGCACAAGAAACACTGAAACCCCTGCCAGCACAACCGACATGTACCAGCTTTGTGTCAACGCCATATTAAACAGCTGCAACCGTCGCTCATACAGCTCGCTAGGTATTTAATTTCTCAAATCCGTGGCGCCAGCATTAATAATGACATCGGAATCGACCCCTTGTAGCTGGAGGCGTATATTGCGCTTCAGTCGACCAGCGAAGACGGCTTGGGATATCGCAAGCGCAACCGACGATCCCAAATACCCCGCCGTGAGCACGACAGCATAGCCTATGGGCACATCACCCGGCGACAGCGTGTCTTGAACCGCGAGCAAGGGGAGTGAATTTCCAAATCCTGTGCCGGCACCCGCTAAAACCTCGCCGATCACCCAATTCACCGCAGAAGCGCCAGGACGCAGTGTCGTGAGCACGCCGCTTCCCACTGTTAGCAGCACAGCGCCGAGGAGCATCAACGGATGGTAATAGCGTAGCTTTCCCGTCTCGTGCTCGCCATCATTGCAAAGATACAGGATGCCAGGAGCGGGAGAATAGGATAACCAGAGTCGCGAGCAGAGAGACCAGAGATGGATTGAAACCATAGGGAGATCTGCGTGGATGTGAGTAAAGATTACTGATAGAACGGCAGTTTGGATGCAGCGGTCCACATACCTGGTACGTCAAGATGAAGTATGCACCGTCTAAAGTCGAAGTGTATATCGATGAGAGTGACACTACTCTGTTTCCGATGATCTTCCCAGGCACTATAGCGTCACTACCCTTCCACGATTCGATCGCGGCGGATATCAGGAATAATACGCCAGCTATGGTGAGCGAAGCTATGGTCCTTCCGTCCGACCATGAATAGCTCGAGCCACCGAATTGAAGCCCAAGGAGCAGAGCTACGACGGCTGCCGCAAACACAGCAATTCCAGGATAATCGAACTTCACCAAGACCTCTTTGAGAGATGACTTGTAGTCCCTAGAGACTGACATCAAATCACCTCTCCAGAGAAACAGAACAGGTACCATGCTCCTCCAATGACGGGACCCGCGATGCCGCCTATACTGTGGACCCAGCCAAAAGCGCCCATAACGTAGGGAAGCTTAGCTTTGGGAATCTCTTCTGAGAAGATGGTCAAGCTTCCTGCGAGCACACCAGATCCGCCAATACCGGACAAGACGCGCCCAACAATGAACGCTACCGAAGATGGCGCTGCAGCCTGCACAACAGACGCTACCTCGAAGATGAGGAGACTGACCAGATACGTGATTTTGGAAGGAAAGTCCTTGTATGCCCTTCCAAACGGCAGCTGACAGGCACATAGGCCGAAAAGATAGGACGGACCATACCATCCGATTTGGTCAAAGGAGTTGAACTCGTCAGATATCCGTGGAATCGCCGTGGCAAGTATACCTTCATCTAGCCAGACGAGCAAACAAATCAAGGCTATAGGTATGCAGGTCAACAAGATTGCCTTCCAGCTCTTGTCGCTGAAGGCTGAAGAGTCCCTCTGTTTTCGAAGCCTGAGATAGATTTTGCTCATCACTATCGATGTCTGCGGTCAAGGAGGCGTTCTTCTCGGGCTTCACTTCGGATGTCATTGTGCTTGCGACCTTTTCAGAGTCAGACACTTGATCCATTTCCTGGAAGCTGTAAAGGGTTGAACAGTAGATAATGGCCTGTTCGGCGCTCCTACCGATAAGCTGCACGGCTTACTAGATATGCAAAACACTACCTGTTGCAATGGGTTTCAATCGTCGCTGATTTGTGCGACCCGACAAGGAGCTAAAAATATTCGCACATCCTCGGCGCCGTAGATCTTAGCCCATTCGTTACACGACTTGGTAAATGAAGGCAAGCCTCGGCATAAAAGGCTACACCGCATGATATGGCGTCATGCACTCGGACATATGACCAGCAGCAGACTCGGTATCCATTTGTTGGTTTTCAAGCTCGATAGTACCCGAGAACCCGCATGAGTAAGATCTTGTAGATCATTTGAATACCCGCATGAGTACTATCTTATAGATCATTTGAATGCCCAATCAGGTCAAGGAGTCCAGGTCGATTCTACTGCGTATGCGCCAGCTTTTAGCCGCGGGCGCTATCGAGGGCGAAAATCAGCCAGATCGACGTCTATTCGAGCGCATATTGAAAACGCCAAAGAGGTGAAAGAGCCGCTCCGCATCTACTGCAATGGGGTAAGAATATAGTATTTGGGTTCAACGCTGAATAAGAAGGTAACTGCTGTCTAATAAAGAAGGAGCCCTGCGCTGGTAGAAATCTACCTTTGCCAAGATTACCCCTGAAACTAAGCCTAAATAGACCTAGTACGTTACCTGCCCGTTGAATTGCCAAGCCACTATCTTATAGGGGCTAAATATATAATGAATCAGCATAATTGGGTCATCAAAGTGGTAAAATGTGGCAATGGCAAATATTATTAATCTTCTACTAGAAGATTATTTCATTATGACTCATTAAATTGGCAGAGCAAACGTCTCTTTGAAATTATCACAGTCGACCAATCTCTATCTTCCCGCCAGCCAGTAAAGTATTGGTTCATCATGGATTATGCACCAACCTTTGAACTTGCTCCGGCGGAGCGCAAGGATATTCCGAGACTAGCACACATCCATGTCGTCGCCTGTCTCCCCGACAACGCATTCGGGCTGTATTTTGCGACACCGACAGAATTCGAAAAGGGAGTGACCCAGATGCTCGAGGGTCAGGTCGGCGACCCAACATGGCAGCACCTCAAAGTAGTGGACAAGAAGACGGGCGTACTCGCTGCGTGGGCGTCATGGAACACGCCCACTGACGCCCAGATCCGAGAGCGCGACGGAAAAGCTGTGGCGAAGATCGCGGACTCCGAAAAAGGCAAGGGCAAGGGTGAATTCGACTTTCCCCCAGGGCTCCCCACCTACGTGCAGGAGGACACCGATAGATGGCTGGAGAAGTGGACGAGCGGGAAACGCCACATCCTTTGCAAAGCGCTCTTCACCGAACCTTCCTTTCAGCGACAGGGCATGGGAAATGCCTTGGTCAAATACGGCAATCAACTGGCTGATCAAGCAAGCCTGCCGATCTTTCTACAAGGCTCACCATTTGGTTATCCGATTTATGCGAAGCACAATTTTGAGACAGTCCAGTACCTGGATGTGGATTTGAGGGAGTGGGCGCCAAGTGCCAAGAGCAATGACAAAGGATATGGGAATTACCGGTTCCGTTACATGCTGAGGCTACCACGGACGCTGCCAAAGACATCTTGATCTCCCTGAAACTCTACAGCGGCTCAAGGTAGACAGCAGCTAATTGTGTTGCTGAAATATTGCATCAGAGTTCTAATGCATATCATTTTACAACACCTAATATTGGCAACACTAACAGTTAATACTCGATGACTCGACCTTGAAGGATATCTGGATCTGTGATCTCCTGCTTTCTGCTCGGAACTTTCCCATCGAAGGCCCTCCACTCCTGCGCCCATTTCCGTGCTGCGTCAAAGTCGCGGCAGCGCTTCACGTCCCAACCAGGGGTCTCTTTGACGCCACTTTCCCCAACAACTCGGTATTCAACATTGGTGTCCGCATTGCAAATGATCGACTGTCGAAGATACTCCAGGCAATGGCGGTTGTGATGGGGCGTCATGTGCGGATGCCTCGTCCCGTTCCAATCATCGTAAACCGCGTGTCGTAGGGCCATCTGCAAAAGGTGAGCATGCGCGATCTTTCATTATGGTAAAACGTACAAGACAATGCAGCTGATGGAATACCGAGAGTGTGACTATGGCATCACTCAAGTCGTTGTGCTGGACTGTGCCCAGACCATCTGGAATCGGTCAGCGTTTCCTCTTCAGTGAGCATCAAGACCCTCTTGCCTGGAAGGAGATCAAGCCACGCATATTCACTCTCCACGGTAGGAGGGCCTGGATAGGTGTCGTTGTATTCGAATTGCACCTTGACATTTCCAGGCGGTCCTATCACCTTTCTGTGAATTTCATAGTCAAAGAGGTTTGTGCTGCATTTCAACGACTTACTCAACCAGTCCGTGTCGTGCTTCCCAATGTTTTCACGTAGCCTGATGACTCCGAACGTTGCCAGTATTCCGACACAGAATGCCACGGCAGTGGTGAACCATAGCGAGTTGAAGAGATTTGGAGATCGGCGACGTCGCACCTCGGGCGTGTATTCAAAGTCTTTTTGACCGTTAAAGCTGGTCTCTAATTTGGAGTATTTTGTGCCTGCCATGCTGTACTTAACGGATTGATGCTAGGAAGATGAGTGTGCTACCACAGGTGCGTACAAGCGCCGGGAGAAGAGAACTACTTATTAGCTGCAGCATTCTCATGACTGTGTCCTGAAGCCCGTACTGGAACTGACCGATTTCTATATCGGTCGGGGTTTATCTTTACAAACAAAGCTTGATCGTCGAAGCTCCTTCTAAGCGCCATGGGCCTTGCAATGTAAATGCAGTCTTCGTACATAGGTCTGACATGCATATGACTCAGTAGCCTTTCTAAAAGCGTCAAGGCGCATTGAAACCCCATTAGACCGGCGTCACAAACACCTCAGCAAGGACACATGGAGCTAGTGCCTATAATCGTCATGATTAGCTCTCCTCTCCTAGACCCGAGTACAGATCGACATTGTGATGGCGCTCACATTCATGGCGGGGCGGGTATGAAGCCATCCTGCTTTTAATTGGCCTTCTAGGATGCCGAGCAGGATCCGTCCACCTGTATCTTGCGCATCAGCTGTGACGTTGCATCGAGCATGACATCTGTGCCGATTGGTAGGAAGAGGTGGTGTTCAGACAGAGTGAATTCAGGATCGACTTAAGATCTCAACGATTGCTGCTCGTCTTGCTAATTGTTTCTGTGATATTTCCTAGCGCTCTGAAAAAACATCCCGCTTTCGAATTCAGCAAGGACATCAAAAGCACCTTCGAGGCCCAAGATCAATTTCCAATATGCGCTTCACACTCTTCGTCCTCTCCCTCTTCACGGCAGCCGTGTTGGCCGCACCAGTACAATCAGTGGGTGAGTTTGCAAAGGCTGTCTTGATGTTTTGATAAAGCTAAGAACCAAGGCGTACGCCACGCCGATGAAGCCACAGTTGGGACTGCTGATGGCGAAGGTTTTGTCGACACCGTCGAGCCGGATATGACGTGGTAGACAGTTTGGTGCGGGGGTCTAGGGAGAGGCTCGTGTATAAGTACCCTTAGGGTTGGTTCGACGGACTAAGAAGCTTGAGAGGTGGTGGTTGCTGAGTCACATGTATGTGTGCATGTGTGGATAAATTCATTGATGATACTACTTGTCTTCCTTTAAAAATGAGACAGATGAAACGATTGGTTGATTGGTTATACTCTACTATCTAGCTATTTAGTGCTGATGAGGGCGTTGTGCCTAATATACTGTGAAAGGAAACCTCGCTGGGTAAAAACTTCCCAGCCCTATCCCCAAACTCCTACTTGCCATCTCTTTCACTATATCTGAACTCTATCCCGCCACCTTTCTGATTACTGCTTCCTTGATCCACTGTTCTGCACTCTTTTATCCGGGATCCATTCCAAACAGTTGTTTCTTGGCTAGTGACTAGCCTAAGATTTCCCCTTAGGTCACCTATCTTGTCGCGGCTTAGAGGCCTTAGGGGCTTTGATAGCAGCGCGAGCCCTTAGGAAATGCCTTTATGACCACAATTGATCAGAAAAGTTCCCAATAGGCGGGCAAACCATCGATGTCCTTTGGGGCTTGGGAATTCCACTCGTCAGGAAGGCCTAGGATGGAACGCATCTTTATTCCGTATGGGCTGTCTTGCGGATACTATTTGTAGCGATCAAATATGGACTTTACCCCCTGTGTCTCGTTGATGTAAGAAAAGCACGCGTTCTGCATTTCCGCCGATTTCTCGAGCTTGTTCCAGTCTCGACACTGACGCTGATGACCTTGGCCCCAAATGCTCGACGTAGAATTCTTCGGCGGAGATTTCATTGGCGTGTCATCCGCGCAGCGGCGTGTATCTTGTAGCAGCGAATCGAGACAGTGGACTACATTGCTCGTAATGATCGAGTTGTGTACCATTGTGGTACCTGATCGCAACCCAGCGATAGATCTTCCGCTGTGAAGTCTGTTCAGTCATATGCTGCGATCTGATTGCGTCAGTCTTGAAACTTACGAGGCAATGCTGGCCATGAAAGCCTCTGAGCGAGTAAACGGCTTTGCTTTCGTCCCACGAGAACTCTTGTGTTGGCGGCAATTCCTTATTGGCTGCCCAAGACTTGTCGACGGCGACCTGTGCAATTGACCCGTCCAGATTCTCCCAGAGAATTGCACGTTCCGTCTCGTTCTTGTTGCTTGAGCCGTAGAGACCAGCGTGACTGATTGTATCGACAGTGTCGACGTCCAAGCCGACTACTTCTTTTAGTAGATTTACTCTTTGATACCCTCCATGTATTCGGCCTCGCAACTAGACAATACGACTGTGTTTTGAAGCTTGCTGGACCAGGACATCGCGCTATTCCCGAATAGAAAAAGGTAGCCGGTAGTTGATTTGCGGGTAGTATAATCGCTGCCTCAATCAGCGTCTACGTGTTACGAACCGTGGGTACCGGTATCGTATTATGGGATTGTTCTCACTGGGATGAGAGTGCTGTGCGCAAGAGAGTGAAGCAGGCTTCAAGTATCACTAAGCTGGTCTGGTATATGATTAAAGATATATGTTCAGTGCCTAGTAAGGAGATCTATCGCATGTGTAGGAATATAATAGAAGTTGAGCACGATGCTCCAAGTGGTGAGCAGTACGAGCATCCCCAAAACCATATTCAAACCATTCACAAATGGTACAAGGACTTCTTCGACAAGCGAGATCTCTGCTAAAAGCCGATCAAGCACCTCTTCCACGAGAGGTTCGAGCACGTGGTAGACTATTCATACTTCCTCGAGCAAATCCAGTGTCTCGTCTACAAGCGACACCAGCGTCGAGCCGTCTATATCCGATGTTTTGAGAAGGACTTTGCCAAGCCTCTCACCCAAATGCCGACACAGGACAACCTAACTCCGCCATTGCAATTTCTTTCTGAACTCATAAAAGTCTCGGATGGTATACCCGAACTCTTCATCGACCTAGAAGGTATAAGTCTCTCTCGGAAAGGAGAACTTTCTATCCTCGAAACCTTCGTAAAGGCAAACAAATTCAAGTATACTTATATTATCGACGTCTACGTCCTCCATAGACTAGTATTCTCCACGAAAAGTACGACCGGATATCGTACCCTAAAGTCAATCCTCGCAGATTCTCGAGTACCTAAGGTCTTCTGGGATGTTCGCCAGGACGCAGCTGCCCTGCATTGGCAACTCAGAGTACCGATCGACGGTATTATCGATTATCAGCTTATGGAGCTTGCAACGAGAGGCCAATCGGAAGGCTGCACGTATAAGTTGCCTTCAATAACTGACGCCATCAAGGCGGACGCGGGCTTAGACGCGGAAGAGCTGAATCGTGTAATTGCCATCAAAGGAAAGGGCAAGATAAAGTTCTTCCGCGAGGAGTATGGTAGAGGGAGAATGTTCAACGAGAGGCCCATGTTGGAAGAGATCGTTGAGTACTGCGCCACCGACGTGGCTTACATAGCCGTCTTGTTCGAAAAATACAACAGGATACTTGGGGGAAAGATATCCTTGTTGGTCAAACCCCTGGAAATGGCTTGGGACGGTCCGGAAGAGGTTGATTACCGTTGGGAGAGTGAGATCTTGGCGGAGTCGAAGGCGAGGGCAATTAGGCAGCGAGAGCCAGAGTATAGGAGGCCGGGGAGGATGAAAACGAGTCTAGCGGGTTGGGGTTGTGTAATAAGATCCCACCCGGGACGCACCCTATAAGGGCCCTAATAAGTGCCATACTGGTAGCGGGTCAAGCATCCTTGACTTTTGGCCCCCGTGGCTTAGGGGTAGCTCTGGCCCGGAGCACAACCTTTACAGGTTGCGATTGGGATGATGAGGATTGCCCTTATGGCTATTGGTCCTGCTGAGCTTACGCAAGAATATCCCCCAGTGCGTGCTCTAAGGTAAAGATATAGCTAGTTAGCCATCTCTTGAACGACGCCCCCGTCTGGTACTGCGAGGATCTTTTCTCGAGCAAGATAATTGAATCCAAATCTGTGATATGGAAAAAGAGCCGAGAAATTTCATGTTCGAGAGCAGATTTTCGAAATACTGCCTGCACTTCACTTCCATATTCGTGCCACGAGTCCATATCATAAGTAACTTACCCAATCCAAGACCCGCTGACCTCCCTCACCTCATCAAATTCCAAGCAACAAACCCCAACACAGCCGTCCCAACCCTATGCCCCACCCCCTCCCACTCAATCCCACACTCCCCGTAACAATCGTATCCACCGTGCCCCCCACACAGCAGCAAAGCGCAACAATGCCCATCTCCTTAACTATTCCCCACCAGTGAAACACCACCATCCGTACCCAACCTCAAATCAGGCTTTCCTTTCTACTCACCGCCGACGTGTTTAAGATGCACCCCAAAATAATTCATACAACGCAATTTTTCAAAAGAATCCAGACCAGCGAAGTGGGTGGGGGCTTGTACTCACAAATAGCCACACAAAGCGCGAGATCCGGCGTAGATCAGGAAGAAGGGGATACTATCATCCGTGGCGGCAACGCCGTAGAGGCGCGCTGCGGGAATGGGGGAGATGAAGGTGTAGAGGCTCATCAGGGTGCTGTAGGAGACCATGATGAGGGCGATGGATAGAGCCCATGCTTGTGGCGCCATCTTAAAGAGTGGAGGAGTAGCTTGGAGTGAGGGAGGGGGTCTCGATTAAGAAATAAATAAATCAATGAATCAATCGCTTTTTTCAGATGAACGGAGATTCTGTTATCACTTGATACGCGTCTGGATGGTCGCGTGAGAGTTATATGTATCTTGACGGAAGCAGGGGAAATGCCATGGGTCGCGGACAAATTCATATTTCCGTACCGTGAGTCCGTAAGGCGGATAGATACTGGGGGGCCTGATGTTTGTACCTACCAATGACAAGCTGGAAGGATCACGAGAATTCACCATGCGAGACAAAAGACCTTGGAGGCGCCGAGGCCACTGGCTTTGCATGGTCAATTACATGGTTACTTAGGGAAGAAAGATCCGGCTTTTATAAAGTACCGCCTACATAAGACAGGTCAGTGAGGTCGGTCAGTCGGTCAATTAATACTTGACGAGATTCGGATTTTGGAGACTCTGCTTGCTATTTAGACTAATGGTCTAGCTCCCTTGCCCTGATATTGAGAGGATCAACTCTCTGATGTAGTTAATTGTCTAATTATAACAGCTGCTCGGCCCGCTAGGTAAACAGATAACAGCGACTAGGGTAGCGTCATCTCAAGGCCCAGTAGAGTACCATGGTCGAGGCCAATTTGCAACGTGTGAGAGGTTTTGGCTATTGGAGGTAATGAAGCCTCAATGATTATCTCTAGGTTGCACCACCAAGAGGATATCTTCTATCAACATCGTACAGGCAGCGCCTCAGCTTAACCCAGGACCGCTAAATGCATGCAAAGCCTCCTAGGGTACTTTTCCCATGCCTGTCGCTCCTTGACCTGGTATACCAATACAGCGGATGACCGCTTTATCCTACCCTGCCCGTACGCGCTAATGCCGCTAAAGCAGAAGGTAAACAAATGAAAATCATGGAATCGTAGAGATCGTGGTCTATGCGCTAAATTTGAGTCGTGCTCCAACGCCTGTCCTATGTCGTTCAGCGAAAAATTACTCCCTGGCTCGAGTGGCCTCAGTGTTGTCGAGATCTTGTTATCACGTCATCGGTCCCTTCGCCCGGGTGGATCAGACGGCTACCTTCGATTTTCGTACTGTGCACTTTTGAGATTATCGGTGAGCTATATCTTATCACGCCTCTAACGATCAATTCGAAGTCGTACTTAAGGACATGTTCCCAACGTTCGCTGCCACCCTGCGCAGTATTGTTACCAGGTCTGGAAAGGCGTACTTCTCCAACACTGCCAAGCGAGTGATGGCGAAAGGGTGATGGGTCGAAGATGAGGGGAGAATCGAAATCGAAGATTTGGCCCAGGAGCATGGTCTGTGAATCGACGGTGGGATCATCAATGGGGTCAGTGCCTTCATCGACACCGTCGAGTTGGTGGACGACATTAGACGGCCCAGCTGAGATAGCTAATGGTTTGCGCCAAGGAGTATCGATATGGTCAGGCGTAGCCCGATTGTCTTTCCGAGTTATATGCGGGCGAGATCGCCAGAATTCACCAGTGCCAACGTGCTTGCTCTTAGCAAAGATGTTGACATCGAGATCGCTGACTTGGACAGAGATGATGTTTGGGTTGATAGCGTGAACACGGAGATCGAGCATTATCTCAGCTTCTGACGCTAGAACGTTGCGAATGTCTTTGATATGGACATCGATGAGCGGTTTCGAACAAAGAATGCAGATAGCCACGATCGCCGCTATAAGAAGGGTAAGAACACTACCAAGGATTGTGAAGGCTGTGACCCGGCCACAAAGTCGATGGCCTCTGTCGCCGGAATAAATTTGCCGTACGCTTCCTGGCAGGGGCCGCCGGCGGTTGCGGCCGGTACGAATCGAATTTAGAAGTGGAGCTCGCTCGTCATCAGCACCTTCGCCCTCCAGGTCGTATGCCAGGACCTCTTCAGCCTTCCGTGGGCTCTTTGTAACATGTACAACATGAGGACTTCGGGGGCTTCCATGTCGAGGAGAGAAACGGCCAAGGTGGCTCGTTGCAGATCGTGCAGATTTGGTGGCATTTGGAAATGGAGAGTCGCCGTCGAGAATCGAAGCATGACCGCCGCGTCCATACTGGCCGATATGATGCGGCGTATTTTTGCCAGTGGCCCGACCGGATTGATGTGGACCTCGAACGGTGCCTTCGCCATCGTTCGCATAGCCGATAGAGTTGTAGTTGTTGGTAAATTTCATACTCTTCTTTCCAACAATGCTATGATGCCCCTCTTGTCTAGCCTTAGCACCGTACTGGTCTATCTGGCTTTTGGTCGACGTTACGCTTGGGGTTCGGGAGTGAAAGCGGTGCGGTCGCGTGGATTGTGGCTCTGGAGGGTTGGATTCGTAGACGAATGTCTCTTCGGAGTCTGATGACTTCGTCTCATTGACGGCGCTTGCCACTTTCGCTTCGAATATGTCTGCTTTTGAGGAGGCTATTCGCCCTCGATAAGGTATTAGTGATGTACTTGCACGCCTTGGGGGACCGCGGGGATTTGATGGGCTGGACTCCAAAGACGGGGGTTCTCTGTTTATGTCCTTGGAGTTGCCGGGAAGCAACCCAGTATTCGACTTATCAGGCTCAGACCTTTGGCCATGAGTAAAGTCAGGTGGAGTAGAAGAAAACAAGATAAAAGATTCAGGGGAGGGAGCTCGCGAATAGATATGATGATGATGAAAACGTTTAGATAGGGACCCACCAGTGCCAGAATTCAACGACGGTGCTTTCCGCACCACCTTTTCCTTTTTCTTCTTTGGCTTTATTGTCTCGTTGCTGGGTTTCAAGCGCAGACTCCCGCCTGTCTCGGTTCGACCAAGGGCATTACGTTCGCCAGCACCACCTCCCAGAGCGACCTGCGGTATCGAACTGACGGTTTCGGTCTCCACGGACATATTCTTGACGGATCCCTCGCTAGCAGTCTTGCCCTTAGCGAAGGGAATTTGTGAAAAAGACTTTTTCGATTGTACAACTTGCGGCTTGGCAGAATTGGGAGCAGTCGCTGGCTTCCGCTTTTCCTTGCCGTCATCTGTGCCTTTGGCTTCGCCGCTTTTATTGTCTGCACTTTCATTACCACTCTCGGCCTTCGAGGGAGCTTCATTTGTAAATGCCTCTTCCAAAGGGTTCTCGTCTATCCGCTCGGGTCGATCATTCGAGCCGGTCTTGCCCGTTTGCGCCGACTTGGCTGTACCAATAGCGGATGTAGCTGGGAGACTGCTTTCCTGTACGGTCTCGAGCGTGGGGCCATTCCCGCTCATCCCTCGGACCGGAGTCCGCATCCCTGGCTTGGGTGTCCGCTCTTCCTCCCCTACATCTGAGTCGCTCGCGAGTGTAGAGCTACGGCTGGGACGTTCCAAAGTGATGGCAGGAGTTGTAGGCGTTGATTGGGATTGGTCGATTTTCCGAGCAGTTGACAACAAGGTCTTGTTTGATCCTGACGAGGCGGACGGGGGAGGAGATCTGAGTCGAGGCGTATTCGATCCGGTTGCTTGAGAGCCACCACTTGACGCCTTGTTGACCTTCTGAGGACGCGGCGCGTCTGCGGGATCGGATGCTGCAGGCGAAGGCAGATGTGGGGTACCAGTCGCTAACGCACGTTGTATTGCAGCCGCAGACGGCACTGAGGGTATATTGGAGGCGGAGGCACTCGGGCCTCGTATGGGGCTTAGATCTTGACTGTTATTTCTTGATCTACTCGTATTTGACCGAGGTCCAGTAGTTGTTCCCGACTCCAGCGGAGGGCGTACAGGCGAGCCTTCGCGTGAGGGCTTTGGAGAAGGACCCGCTGATGAGGTTGTGGAGAAGTGAGGAGTTGTGGAGGTGCGGTTGAGGTCTGGAGGCGGTGACGAGATATTTTGGATGCTACCTGTCATTGAATCAGGGCCGTTGTCGCCATTGGCCTTTTCCTCAGCTTTAGCTTCGTCATTGTTGGGCCTTTCCGCAGGGAACGCCATTTAGGTTCTCAGAAAACGTCAGAATTTGTTCCTGCCGTACCGTACATCCGGTAGGCTGGCTCCGGGGAAGGAGCTGGTGAATACGAATCAGGATGTTGATGGAGATGCGTGTAGTTAGGTAAATCCCCTTAGGTGTGATACATACATGCTGTGTGGCACCCTCGGTAGTGGCTCAGTCGTGGCGAGCTGTGACTTGTTGATCCGTTGTTCCAGACTCCATCACAGCACCGTCAGAAATCAGGGACGGATGCCAAGAAAAGTCCGGAACTGTCCGATATTTTGCCGGCATAAGCATGCCAAGAGGATTAGTAATGCTAAGGCAGGTAAAATTGACTAAGGCTGAAATATTGCAAGGCCCTCCGAACGACCTCAACCAAGGGAACCAAATAATCAACGACAGGAATAGAGCCCCAATCATCGCCTTAGCTTGCTGCATGCGAACTTTCCCAAATCATGGCTCTCCACAACTTCGTAGGCGAGTACTTTGTATAAAACCTCGTCATTGCGCAATTCTTGCATGGTAAAGCTCCAAAAGCTACCACGTTGCCAGCGAGCGAATTTCAAAATAATCTTGTCATCGCGAGGTGCCATACAAAGGCATTCCTGCACGGTTGATCTAGGATATCCGCGGAAAGGCATCAATGCTTCAAAGCCAGCTACCTACAGCGTTCCTGGTTTCGTTGGTGAAGGACTAGAGATCAAGGCCAAAACATCGTACGGTGTCTGGAGCTCAACCGTGCAGCTGACTGAGCAGCTGTGGAGAGTATGGCCTATCTGTCGCTAGGCCTCCACAAAGCCGCTAAAAGACTGATGTGGAAGTTCCAAGCTTGAGCTGAAATCTATTTCGGTGAGGTCTGTGCTTCATCCACTTCCTTGTAGTGCATAATGTGCGTTTCTACCACCATTGACATATTAGGATTATTGCGATAGTGATAAGAACGAACCCTGAGATTGGATAGAAAATCCTAAGGCAGTGGACGCGGAGTTCATCGACGCTTCGCCGAGCCGTCTGTCATCCTTGGCAAGTCGTGCTATGGACTATATGGGGTAAGTTGAACAAATATTAGCTGCGGAGGCATCACTGGCTCTGCTGGCATTTCTCTCCTGCATGACCTTCACACCAATATTGGTTCGCGAACGCAAAGCTGGCAAACAAGGCTACCAATGACGTGGCCATTGGGCCAGCAACGTCAATCAACTGGCTGTCTCCGAGCATTGCGGCATATATCCGTGATACACTCTGCACAATGGTTCCATCGTCTGCATATCGACCTTGCTCTATACTCTCTCACTGATTCGCTGCGGTTGGTATCCCCTCAATGGAACATGGCAGCCATGGACTGTTATTGCGCTCTTTTTTCTATAAGTAGTTCCGCTATGACAATTCATGCCTTCGCTCTTCCTTTTCCTAGCCCTCGATGTTTCGAATTTTCTTCAATACTTTGGTCCCACCACCAACTTGTCGAAAATTATATTTCACCATCTGGCGCTACGAACTCCAAGTGAAGGCTACATCAAGACTCAGAATGGCGTCCTCCTAGCTAGCCAATGATCTCCTAACACAAGCTACCGTATATCATGGTCTATGGATCAATTGGTCAACGGGGCCCGTTGCAGGTATGACACTTACGGTTACAACAACCACTGGAGCTGTTCTTGTAGCTTTCCTTGCTGTATTCATCCAACTAACAGGAAACAATCTTTAGGGAATATTGCGCTTTATTCTTCATCAATGGAGAGTTAGCAAGGATCCTGAAGATGGGCTTTATCACCAGCAGCAAACGATACTCCGCAATTCAACTTCTGCCGATGCCGCCCTCAAAGTTTTGAAGCTCGCTTGGGCATGGAGATCAAAGAAATGTTGTTCCATAAGACGGTCACTCCCGCTAGCCATCTTGGTGTTCGTGCACATGGTGGTATTCTTGATGGCTGCTATCTTCTCGGCGACAGCTTCAACATCCCTGGGCGATGAAGTCCTTGTCTCCAGCCCGAATTGTGGGCTTCTAAGCTCACGGACAATTGATCTAAGTGGAATTCAGAACATCCTCCTCCCCTATTCGGTAAAGTCGCTGCAAGATAGCGCCATCTATGCCCGCTCGTGCTATGGTACTATCGCAACAGGTGATACGTGGCATGACTGCACAACATATGCCAGATGCAGACTGCCGTCAGAACAGAATACAGATGCCTCGTGTCCCTTCTCTTCCAGCATGTGCATGGCTCCAGCTTTTCAGCTGGACACCGGCTCATGAGTTCGGACCAAATGTTCGGTATGAATGCTCGGCCGAGGGATCGAGTCGACTTCCGGAAAGTGACTACGTGTGCTCCAATCGAGGTGGATAACTTTTCCCAAATCGAAGAAAGTAGCTCCCAATTGACGAATTATACCGCGCAAAGTGATTTACCGGAGTTGCAATACGTGAAACTCTATTACGGCGAATCTGTGTACATGTCAACAAATGGAACGAAGACCCTCAACTACAATTACCGATGTCACACCTTTCTGCTGAGTTTTGATAATCTGGAGGGTGGCAACTTTAATGACTATTTTGAATATTGTCTGGAGTAAGTAACGACCCTAGCAACGATAAGTCCCGAACCTCCTTCATAATTTTGGCTGCTGATTGTGATGGATATCGTCTAGCTGGAGTAGCTGGAAGAATGCGAGTAGTTCCAACAGGTTTACACCAATCACCCAACTGACACCGAATGATGCCGACATCACACTAGCGTTCCTGTCAGCCAATTTGGTAGTCTTCAATACCCCTGTCGATGACTCATGGTTTTCAGCTCATTTGAATGCCACGCAAGTCACAGTCGACGGCGATGCATACACCGGTAACACTGAGGGCCCAGAGACCAGTACAATATATTTCAGAGATCGCCCAGTCAACATTCTCGGATATGCTGAAGGTTGTTCTTTGCTAGTCGGAATTGAATCCATGGCTGATGCAGTCAGCGATCTGCAGCTCAACGACGCTCAAGCAGCAGCAGCAGACGTACTCATCTATGCCAGTAGTTCAACAGGAATATGACAAGTTCTTTCCAACGAAGGAACGTCTTCACTGCTAGTGCGCAACTCCAAATTCGGCCTAGTACAAGGTCCACTACCCAATGACCAGTGGACTTTGGAAGTGCAAAATTGGGGGAAAATCGTCTTGGCTCCGCTTTAGCGCACGGTCCTCGAGTATACCACTGGACCATTAGATCTGGATATGTTACAATTCTTGACAGCCCCAAATGTTTCCTCGGAGGAACGTCTCTGCCGCAACCAGAAAGCTCGCAGCGGGCAAGCTCACAGCGGGCAAGCTCAAAACTCCAGCGTCCTTGCTATTATCATCATCCTGGTCGTTGAGATTTTCATCCTTCTTATCGACATTAGCATCGATAGACTCATTGGCTACGTGCAGCGGCAAAAGGATTCGTCCAATTATTGGCGCCTAGCTTGGAAGACCAACGGTGTGTTGCAGCTTCACCGGCTAGCTCATGAAGAGATGGGCTTTGGCCATTGAACTCATTGTCTTCATGATGTGCCTGTGACAGACCCGGACACAAAATTGACGTGTCTGAGCATAGACGATCCCAACCATCCCACCTTGCAAAAGCAGCGAGTGCAGCCAACGAGCAACGTCGCGGGTACAGCCATTCCAGACCCGGAGAAAGAGACAGGAGCGAGTACATCAGGCAAGCCGACTCCAAAATCCCCCTTCTTCACAATGTCCTGACCTTCCTAGATCACACCGAAACCTTGGCGAATCCGTCTATAAGTGTACCTGTCTTGGACGGAAATCCCCCCGCAGTGAGCACACGAGGCTGTTGGCAACACGAGGAAGTACCACAAATGGTACATTGTCTTCCAGAACGAGAAGAAACTCCGTGTGATGCCCCTGGTGGCTTTATATAACTAATAGAAAGGGGGTCTGGCTGGGTATCTGGAGCTCGGTGACAGAATCGAAATTTGGAGATTTTTTTATTATTTGTCAAACATCTAGCATGTAACCGCCGAATGAGGGGAAGTCTGAAGTTTGGAATTGCGAAATGCGATTGAGCGTGAGCATGTAACGGAAGTCCGGCGCTGGGACACGTACCAAATCTAACCGATTTCAAGCTTAAACAAGTCTTGTTCCTAATCTAAACGGTGTATGATTGTTCGCGCAGGCCACCTAAGTGGATAATAACTAAGCAGCAGGTCGAAGGTGGTTGGTGGACGATGAAATGGGTAAGGACACTAAGCTCGATCTGTCAGAGCGAAGCAAATAGTAGGATATTCAATGTCAATCGATTGAAATACCCTGAAGGTGAATATTTGACTTGGTGAGCTCTCCTGGGTGCAGAGCCCTCTATATATGCCTCAGAGCCAAGCCTTTCGCATAGAGCAGACTTTTCGCAATCACACAATACCAACTCATCATTCCCGCCCCCAGGACTGTCTGAATAGCCAACCCTCATATGTGCCAAGACTTTGTCACCATATAAAGCTATATATAAGCTTATAATTCAACAATGATGACTGAATCTTAAGTAGTCCAAGGCCCACAAATTTGCCAAATGTGACTAAAGGTGGCAAACAAACATCTTCTGTACCACACCATGGACATCCTAGAGCAACCAGAGGCTCATATGATTGGGCATGCCGCAAGAGGCCCACGTGTATTCCCCGATCGAACCCATCTCCACGATCCGCGCCTCGGGAAGTCGCAGGGTCAGTCGGATGTTTTATCTTAAGACGCATCTGTGGACCCTGAACCCTAACTGTCACTCTAAGTATCAGTCCCACTGCAATCTTCGCCGGAGTATGTAGCGTGAGTTCTCATCATGCTGTCGAGCTTCATTAATGGTGCCTGTAATCTACCATCTCTTATCAACGCACTACCGCCTCTACCAAGTCCACCAGGTCTCGTACGAATACCAGCATCACCCCCAGCAGCACTGCCACCCTCTAACACAACCCTCCAATCTCCAAATGCCTCCAATGCACTGCAGACCTATTGCGACGGAGCCATGTACGGGAACAACTTGAACGTGCGCCGCTGCCGAAGCGTTTTCGACTACATGGACAAGGAAGATATGCAGACAACCTTCGCTCAACAGCACAGTGTAGTACCACACGATCTTCCTCTGCCCTGGAGGCTTTACAGCGGTGAGTAACCCTTCGGCGTGTCTCCCCAGTCGCCGAATGTGGGAATGGCAAGAGTGACTTCGTTAGCACAGGCGTTTTGATTTCACTATGCCCCCATTCCCGACTAAACAAGTCCTAGATGACGGGCTCTGCTTCGTCCAGCCACTGCTCAAAGCAGGTGCCACATCAGGCCACGCAAGCAACCATGAAATGGGCCAGGCTGCTTTTACCCTCCTGCATACATGCGTTATGAAACAAGGTGTTGGGGGTATTGCGGGCAAG
This sequence comes from Lepraria neglecta, assembly GCA_033220425.1. Lineage (NCBI taxonomy): Eukaryota > Fungi > Ascomycota > Lecanoromycetes > Lecanorales > Stereocaulaceae > Lepraria > Lepraria neglecta. The sequence goes on along the minus strand of CM065648.1, from coordinate 3,210,512 downwards.
ATAGGTAGGGGCTATAGAGCACCATAGCGATGATTATTCATCGTAGAGCTAACGTGAGACTTGCTGGAGGCGGCGACAACAAACTCGTAATTGCAATCGCTAAATACGAACCTAACGTCCGATGCGACCGAAGCTTGAAGCCAGGACCATCGTGGGAATCCTGTATCCACGTCTGGGGCGTTATGCAAGCTTCGCAGGTACGGTAGGTCTTTGAGCATCCCGAAACGGATCCGAGGGTGGACATGAGTCTTCATTTTACGTACAAAGCGAGTAAGTTTCCCCGTGAATACTGCAACGAAAATTGTATGTGGGTGTAATTAATCCTTTACTTCGTACAATAGTCGATGCAAGGTGTATTATGCTCCTCGACATCAGGGGCAAAGCAACCAGTATATCCTGGTACGAGATATGGGAAGCGGTACTGGCAGTTGCGAGCATGTGCGTTCGCGCATTTGGGAAAGGGGGAAAAGCTATCAACATCTGTAAGTACAATTATTTCAATAAAACCATAACAAATACACTAGTTTAATTTTCGTAGCTTATACTACATCCCTCTAGGTCTTCCCAGGAACATGTACCTTGAACTCTCAGACCAGGCTCCCGACATGGATCTGCCAACCGGAAATAGCACCCAGGGCGATGAGACTCTCCTAACGTGTTGGAAGCTTTGTCGACATCTAGGGCGCAGGATCCTTCCTCAAAGGCGGAGGAGGGGTTTGAACCAAGTGAACCTTTCGTTATCGATACTAGTGTTGCGCAGGGGAATGGCTCTTTGGTAACTCTCCCAGGTGATACTTCCATGAACATATCGCAGGCAGGACTTACAGACTAGCTTGATTGAAGGATGAGGAAATGTAAAACCATGAATGCGTAGCAGACGTAAGCAGAATCAGTACCAAACCTCTACACAACAAGATTGGACCCTTGATCACGTTTCCCACAGTTTTTAAAGTTATTGCGCCTGCCCGTCAAAAGCTAAGAATTGCTTAGCGTTTCTTGGCGCGGCCATTGTTTACTTCGACGCGTGGTCGGGACTTTCCGCGATGTCATCCCAACTAACCAATTACTTCCTTACACTCCTTCACCACACCTCTACATCCTCCAACTCATCGAAGGCAACACACATTTCACTAACCTCAAGAATCCTGCGATCAACACCGCAACTTTCGCTTTACCCGAATTCTACTGAGCCGTGGACGCCCTTGTTGCCGGACCACCTTGAAATTGCCACCTCACTAAATACCAATATCCACATAACATCACAGTCGTACATTGGATCAGTCATACGTCGTGGATGGGTGATAGGCTGAGGGACTCTGCGTGGGGGTGTTGGAGTTGAAAAGAGTGCATTCCGGTCAGAAACATTCCAGCGAGGACAGGCGGCGCGTATACCACAACAAACCAGCGTCCATCCACAATAAGAGCGCTTGCTCTAGCGGTCGCAGCAGGAGCGCGCTCTCAGCTTTGTTTATCGGGGAGATCTGGGAACAGCTGCAGGCACCGAGCTCCAAACACCCTGAAACCACCAAAAAATTCCATCAGCGCTCATCACCAAATCCAACTCGCACACCCTAGTCAACTCCGCCAGCCAAGTCGCTTTGTCTACGAGACGCACCTTACATACCTCATGGTCGGAACATATTCTCCGCACGGAGATGCCGGCGGAACCCTGCATTTCCCATCGCCAACTCACATACACCATGTAGACCCGGCATCAGCGTTCAGGCAGCTACGGCGCTCACTATCGAGATCACCATCTAAGGGTCCTACCTTTCGCCTTGTCACATCCAAATCAACATCTCCGTCACCCAGCTCACCACTCTCACCCTCTCGTGAACCACCACCGTACCGATCGCTATCGGCGAACATTCTTACTCCTACCCATGCTTCTTCACCCTCGCCACTGGCTGCTCCACACACCACGGGCGCGCGAAAGCTCAGACCTTCTGCGCGCAAGTTGAGCCCGATGCGCAATCCTCCGCGCTCGACCAGCAATCAGCGAAGTCCGAGAAAGCGAACCCTGAGCGAGTTAAGAGATCATGGGAACGCCACGCCACGATCCTCCGCCGGCTCTAGCGACGATCAAGAGAACAGGATAGACCGAAGTGAGAGTCCTGTGGAGGATCCCATGCCGGATATCATATTCAAGACGACTGCACCTTTGGCGGAAAGCAGCCCATTTGCACCGCCTCGTGCGACTGCAAAATTCGAGAAAGGTCACAGCTGGAGTACGAAGTCCAGTCCCTTGAAGAGAAGTGATGGGATCATGAATTTGGATCAGACGAATCTAGGAAGTCCGTCAAGAAAGAGAAGGAGCTTGCATGGGGGCGTATTCAGCGCAGACTTCAATATCTTTGATCACGAGGCTGCTTTTGATGGACCATATGAATCATCTTTGGGGACCTCTGCTATGGAAATGGATACGTCAGGTTCGCTTGACCACTTTTCGGCAGTGCCTAAGCGTACATCATCGTTGCGCAGGACGACGTTACAGCAACGACAAGAGAAGCCATCATTCGCAAGATCGAAGCCCAATCCTGATCTTGCCCTTGACTTTGCCACTCCGGGTCATGCCCAACCAAAGAGCCGATTCCGAATGTCGCTCGATAGCGCCCTACCCTCCATGCTGCGTGACAGTCCTTTCTCTTCGCAAGGCAGCCTTCCGAATGCATCGGCGCACCCTATGTCTCAGCAAGGCGCGAAGCAGAACGGCTCAAGCAATGCATCGCAATCGCAGCGCCACCCTTTATCTCGAACTATCAGCCAATCTACGTCAAATTCCAGCATGGCAGAAGACTCGCCGACACACATCCCGGTACGGCATCCTGAGCCGCGAAGAGCTTTTGTCGATTTCTCAAAGTCCCTCCCTGTAGGGGCTCCACGACCAAGCCGTCATGACGGGGAGTCGTCAAGCCAGGTCTCTTCTGGGGGTTCATTTGCAACGCCAGAAAATTATAAATTAGTCAAGCCTCTGCCTGCAGCATTCATGTCGACTGGTCTCATCTCAAAACGTCACAAGAATATGGAGGAATCGCAATCTGCCTTTGGCGCTAGCAAAAATTCGATGCCGGATACGCCTTGTAAACGCCACAGTCTCGCAGAGATTCCTTCTCCTACAGCGCCACGCGTGGCGACTTTTGCAAAATCACACCATGCCAGGCATTCGTTTGGAACCCCATCAACGCCATTCAATCCTCACGCATCTCGGCCAGCACCAGGAACGTTTGGCAAAGGTGTTAGTATCTTTGGCAGTAGCTTTGGAAACGGTGGTGGTCCGCGGCGTGGCAGTTGTCTTAGTGTCAGTGGTGAAGATGATTTGCAGTCACCACCTAGGCAAGGTGATAGTCAGTCCAGTACTGAATTCGACATTCCTCCAACGCCGACGAAACAGGTAATTGCACCAGGCAGCGTGCAGCAGACGCCATTTGGAGGAAGTGGGGCGCGGAAGGACTTTATAAGTCCTGGCTTTGGTGGCTCTGTTGGTCGAGAACCGCAAGCCTCCCAAGATGATCAAAATTGTAAGTTGATTCCCTTTGAGACACCATCGGGAAGTGCGGATGGAGACAGTGACGGATTGATGGAGGACTCTCCATTGGCCGCCCTGGGATTCAGAAGTTTTTCCACGATGCCCCGCTCGTTTGCTGCGGAATTCCAAGTCTCTCGGGAAGGCTTCGTATACTGTGCCAGCATTCCTTTGAAAGATATCAAAAGCTAAACGAAGTCCTCTGTCTCCAGCAAGCCCTGTCAACGATCGATACCTCCACTTGTCTCCTCACACCCCCCGAGAGAGCATGATTCCACCAGATCCGAGTGGTCTGTCAATATCTGCTCATGCAGATGATCAACCACGCCCAATGACGGCTTTAAATAGCAGCGCGTCCGTGCACCCTCCAGCTACACCGACAGCGCCTAGAGACTACTTTGCCTCATTCAACAAATCAACAGCCAGCACGACTCCCTCCCATGGACCAGCCCCTGTAGAGGCTGATCCGGTCTTGACTTCCAAATTTGACAAGGTCGAGTTGATTGGCACGGGAGAATTCTCCCAGGTTTACCGTGTTACGCAGAAGCAGGAGTTGAAACGCACTCACAGCTACTTCTCCCTCCCTTTGACTAGGGTTTCGCCCAAAACACCTTTGCCCGATCGAGTTTGGGCCGTCAAAAAGTCTCGCCACGCATACATCGGCCCAAGGGATCGACTACGCAAGCTTCAGGAAGTCAGCACCCTGAAAGCACTGGGGCAGTCAGATCATACACTTCAACTCCTCGACAGTTGGGAGGACAAGAGTCATCTCTACATTCAGACCGAGTTCTGCGAAGAGGGTAGCCTTGACTTATTCCTCGATCAAGTGGGCCGCAAAGCACGAATGGACGACTTCAGGATCTGGAAGATTATGCTCGAGCTTTCACTTGTAAGTCCTTGGAAGCTCCATTCATTGACCAAAGCCACTAAACATCTGATTAGGGACTCAAACACATTCATGATTCTGGCTTTATCCATCTGGACCTCAAACCTGCGAATGTCTTGATCACTTTCGAAGGCGTTTTGAAGATCGCAGATTTCGGTATGGCAACGAGTTGGCCAGCTCAGTCAGGCATAGATGGAGAGGGTGACCGAGAGTACATCGGGCCAGAGATCCTCAGGGGACAGTTCGACAAGCCTGGAGATGTTTTCGCCCTTGGACTGATCATGCTTGAAATTGCAGGGAATGTCATGTTACCCGACAATGGAGCTTCTTGGCAGCGCTTAAGAACGGGTGATATGAGCGACGTCCCGAGCTTGACATGGAGCTCAGACACCAGCAACGTCCTTCGAGATTCTTCTGGCAAGCCTCTTTCCGAGGACGAATCAATCGAGGACTTCTATGGATCGGATTCCGGCGACGACAGCTTCGGATCCCCCAACTTCCTACGTCACAACCGTGTCAAGCAAATGAAGAATGGCCCATTCTTGCTCCACCGATCTGGCGAGCTTGCTCAGCCCCCAGCCTTCATGACCGACTCAAATGATCCAGAAGCTCTTGACAATCTTGTTCGCTGGATGATTTCGCCTCAAGCAGCAGATCGGCCGGTTGTCGACCAGATCCTTAGGACGACAGGGGTCCAATGGGCAGAGACCAGAAGGCGGGCAGGTGCAACAATATTCGAAGGCAATTGGGGCCCAGCTGATGAAGTGCTCGCGGATGACGCGGAGATGATTGACGTTTAGGACAATGCTCTTGAACTTACTCAAGCATTTAGATTGCGATTTGACACGTGCCCTGATCTGGATGGCTTCGGGGCATGCACAGGCGATTTGGCGTTTATGGATGGATAAAAGGAGGACCACCAATTGGCTGTCAGGGTAGGAAGGCCCGTGGATCAGCAGGCATAGCTTTCGCATTTGCACACGGCAGGACTTTTCGACGACGACTTTACGATTTCGCACCATTATTACCAAGCTCCGGCGCTTACATCGACGGCGTACCATCTGTATTCTCTTCTTCAACCAACTGCTTCTTGCATCTGCTAGATTTCACGGACGACTCGACATTTTATGGAAAGGCCAAACCTTGTCAACGAGACCTGCAGATATTTTACCTATGCTCAAGGCGTTGGCTCATCAACCAGCAAGACATTTGCATACGCTTTTTACCACTTCTTTGACGACATCACGAGCTTTAGGAGGAATTGGCTTTGAGCAGGAGCTTGGACGGTACCGAAGCGTTTTCAGCATGCGTGGCTAGATCTTGGCTCCTTAGCTTAGAAGCTCTGGATTGCCGGCATAGTATAGATAGATGGAATAAAATAAGTGAACACGCTTTTCAAAGGGTCTTGATTTCTCTTTCTATCATATTTACTATACCTCTTGGGCTTCTGCTGCAACATATTTCATCCATGAGGGACCTCTGCTATTCTAATGCTTGGCAGATGCCCCTTCCTTCCAGCCCGACCACCCTATATATGAAAAGCCTAAATCTTCCCCATCCCATGCCTGTTGCTCCTCGACCTAGTATCCATACCTCCCGTATCTCGCTCCCGCCTACCCCACCTACCCACCCCCCACAACCTCACCTCCCCCCACCCCACACTCCCCTCAAACCCATCATCCACAAACCCCAACATAGCCTCACTCCTCAACGTCTTCGAATAAACCTCCATAACCCAAAGACACGCCTGCTGAAACATCTCCCACGTCATTTTTGCATTCGGTCGAAAAATAACCTGCGCATTATCCACTGTATACATTTTTGTGGCTGTGCCCATGGGCGTTTTCGGACCGTGGGAAGTGTTTACTGCTTCTATCCAGCCTTGTTCAGCGGCTGCGATTACGGATTTGGAGGCGATGGGCGAGCGGTAGTGGCCGAATATTACGGCGAGGGGGAAGCCGGGGGTTTTGTAGTAGTAGGGGTCTGGGGGGTTGCTGGGGGGGTTTGTTAGGGAGGTTGCTGAGGTTTGGGGAAGGGGATGAGTGGATGATGAGACTTACGTTAGTTGGGAAGGGGAGGTTAGGTCGACGGGGGGTGGGGGGTGAATTTGGGTGGGAGGGTGAGGTTTTGTGATGGGTTTGGGTTTGGGTTTGGGTTGGATAGGGAGAGCGCTGTTGTGAGGTCAAAGCTTTTGGCTGCAGGTGGGGCTGTGAGAGCGAGGGCAGCAAGCTGGAATTGGAGGAAGAGATGGAAAGTCTTGAAGAAGATCATGATGTTTGCGCGGGGAGGCTTTTTCTTTTTTGCAAGAACGATGGAGTGCATTAGGTGTTTGTCGTTCAGTTTTCTCAAACTCCTACCAGTCGCATATACCTCCGGCTACAATAGTGTTTCATCTATTTTCATTCGCGCAGAATGATCCGATCCGTTTCTTGGGGTACATATACGCACGAACAGCTGGGATGTCAAAGCTTGTGCGCAGCGCAGAATCGGCATGGATAGGGGAATGAAACAACAATTCGAAAACAGCACAAAGCTGACTTTTTCAATTTCTTTTCTTAGGAATGAATTGGGTGGACGTCAAGACAAAGACTGATGATCAACGCCTTCGAATAGACGATTACCTACATAGTAAAGTATGTCGACTACACAGCTGGCCTCTTCGAGAAGAGATACGCTGCTATTCAGATGTCATCAGGGAGGACTTCCTCCTAATGGTTAGGCACCAAAGCCATACACGTGTGACTAATCATCAAGCTTCGCTAGCTGCAGCTGCCTAATGGGTCCTTCCATGGTGGGGGCTGAAAGTCTTGGCGCTTCGAGACCACCCATCTTTTACTGATTCTGCTTTGTTCGTCTTGTTAGTTATCTAGGAAACTCAATCGTAACCATCTATCACTCGATAATACGCTGCAGTGAAATCCAGGAATACAATGGTACCACCTTACCCATATATAAAGACTCCGCGATACTAACCCCACTTCCCCACATAGGCAGCCTCACTAACCGAAGAGCAAATAAAAGATCTTCGGGCGACGTTTGCACTATTTGTAAGTCATGCTATTACATTTTGTAAAGTATCAATTTAGCTAAGAACATCTCCAAATCTAGGACGACGATGGAAATGGTGAGTTCTACCTCGCCTTCTCTACACAAGCAGCCCGATATCTACCGCACCTAATGGCCGAAAGCCACTGGCTGTTTCCATCGTAGCTGTAGTAGCATTCTAAAGAAACACAGGCGAGATTACAGCCACAGAGCTGGGCAACATGATGCGATCCCTCGGGCTCAAACCCTCCGAAACGGAGCTTCAAGACATCATGAACGAGATCGATTCGGATCACAACGGTACCATCAGCTTTGACGGTACTTTCCCTCCCCCCTCTCTCCTCATATCACCTCAAAAAATCCCTAGATTCATACACCACAAAGTTCTACTGCATAACCCACTAACCACACCCCCCAGAATTCGCAACAATAATGGCCCACAAAGTCGCAAACGCCGACTCCGAAGCCGAACTCCGCGCTGCCTTCGGCGTCTTCGACAAAGACGGCAGCGGCACCATCGACACTGCGGAGCTCCGACATTTGATGAAGTCAATCGGGGAGGATCTGACCGATGAGCAGATTGAGGAGATGATTCGTGAGGCGGATAAGGATGGGGATGGGTGTATTGATTGTGAGTCTACCTTCTTTTCCCTGGGGTTGGGCGGGGTGGATGAGGTGAGTTGGTGCTGATGAGGTGCAGATAATGAGTTTGTGCAGCTTATGAGGTAGAGACGGGGAAATGGGATTGGATGTGATGTCAGAGATGTTTAATGCGGATTTGGGTATTTGTATTGGTTTTCCTGGATCTATCTAATAAAATTGTCTCCTCTCAAGCCTTAAAGTCGATAATGGTTCGTTGCCTAGAAGGCCTCTAAGCTTACAAATGATTCAATGTGATGCGAGTTTGAGCCGCAGATAACGCCTCCTAAACATTTGGAAGGCTCAGATCTACCCATTTGACTCCAGACCTGGAGGCCCAATCGGTACAGTTCAGATTAACCCAGACTAGCACTGGCGTATTCTTACAAGCGTTCGGCCTGTGGATATCTGATACCATAACACTTTGAGGCGGGTAACTGACACGATTCTTGATAATCAAAGCTCTAAATCTCCCATCTGCACCTCTTTCGGCTTCCGATTTGACAAAATTCAATAGACAGATTAAGCTATAAAGGTCCGCATTACCTCTTCTTGCCTCTAGAACACCATAAATTCCATGTAAACTGAGCAGCGAACACACCACTCCTGGCTAAACAGAGCTTAGGACCAATAGAGACACTTCATCGACAGCCCTGAGAAAACCTAGTTGCCCGCTCTTTGGACCCATGATTTTCTCAGTCCTAACTAATTGCGAGGGGAAAGTGGAACCCAGAAAGTAGCCAAGGAGCTCAAATAGCCACAGTGCGTTTTAAACTAGATTAGACTATTCTCTTGTCCATGGCGGCGTTTGGTCCGAGAAGAAAAGTCTTGGAAGATGCCCCGGTGTTCTTATGCTTAAGCAAGTGTGTTCTGGCTCGCTATGGCGCTTGCGCCCATTATCCATGGTCAAGTCCTTGATCGAGGTCAGAATGGTGGAGAGGTAGCCTAAATCGCTCTTAATTCATGCCGTTACTGCAGCGCGCGTATTCTTGATTGATCCATGGTTTGCACGGACGTGCTGATATGTTGCAAAACCATGAACTAACAAACGTATCAGATGCTAAAGCAGCTTCTACAGTCATTGAATGTCTTGTACCTGGTTTATCATTCGGACTTCGCAGGCAGTAACGGCATCGAGGATTCGGAAGTGGCATACGAAGCTCGTAAAATAACAGTGACCGACAGCGCCATCTGTTTTTACAGCTCCCTACATTACTGGCTTGTATGCTGCATCCACATCTTCGTTTGGTCGATGACAGGCTGCGCTGGTGGCGGCGCTATTGCTGCCCACGAGAGGCATGCCTGGTTTATATCTTCTGAAACCGTTTAGGATACCGATGAAGACGACCATCCCACCGGCACAGATGACATGATGATAGCCATGCAGGAATAGCCCACGGTGGAAAAACTGCCGTAGAAGCCCACTTCGCCCGCTGCCGATAAAGAGATTCGTGCTAGAAAAACGCTCTGCGACACAAGCCAGTGCAGAATACTGGACACAATCAGTAGAGATATGCCGTACCGGTACGGTAGTTGCAGCCTATATGTGGTGCGTTGTGATCCGATTGCACACATGAGCCTTAATGGCTTCCAGTCATGAGCGTAGCCTGACCATTGTGCTGATAGCATACAAGCGAAAAGGCTGTTGTATGTCAGAAAGAGGAATGATAAGATTACTTGGGCCTAATTGGCGACGAGTACACTGAGGTGCAACCCGTGGTTCCTGACCACTCGAAATAAATCAAAGACTCGATACTGACTGCACCATAGCCCAATTCCCATAAATAGGACATACATCGTCTTTGGAGGGAGGGATTGTGAAACCCTAGGCCGAGCACGTACCCAGCCACTCCAAGAGTTGAGAGGCAGCTGAATTGTTGATCAGCAAGCGAGTAGATCATTGGTAGGAAGCTCGACGGGAGGATAGTGGAGAGACGGAAAGAAGTTGTGAGCTCTGGTTGGGAAGTACCCTTTGATTTGCATCAACAGGCAATGAGAAGGCCGTCAGGATGCGGCAATGACACATAGTGTAGAACGGCATACTTACAGGATGTTACAGGTTAGCCACCGCTTCCAGCTTGCGCTGCGAAACCAACGCCGTCGTTTTGGCTCCCATTTCCTACCCGAAGCACTCCAAGAGCCGTTTGATACTAACGTGCCATTTTCCGCCAGGCACATTTGCTCTGTTGTTGGACCGTCCTTCATCAAGAATGACTCGATTGCACCTCCCAGAGTTGCTAAAGGCTTTGATGTGTGATACAATAATATCGTAAGCATACAGAGCATCTTAACAAGATTGCAGCCTATCACCATGCTCATAATGATGATGCTAAATTGCAAGGTACAGTGCTCCTCTGTTGGTTCACTGAGACAATACTGAATGGAAACCGTTGAATTCGTCTCGAAGCCTGGGTTCAGCGTCCAATTTGCCGCTTGGACGAGTTGCGCATTGAAGTTGCAAGGGGAAAGGGCCCAGGTAGCTCCCTCGCTGCCGCCTGAACAAATCCAACCAGGTCCATAATCAGGGGCACCTCCGTTAATGTCTATGTAGTATTGCGCAAGTTTGACCACCTGGTAACTTGTATTGACATATGGAGAGAGCCTATCGATGTTGGTTAGAGATCACCGCTAACAGATTGGCTCGCTCAGTTAGAAATATTGGTGTGTAAGCTTTGATTCATTCCTCGTTTATGAGATTATCCCAGCTTGCCACGTTTTGAAAACATTGCAGGCGCCGGATGGAAGGTGCAGAAAAGTTGAGCCCGACGCTGGTCACTAGATCGGGTGTACCTATGAAGAATTGATACTCGTTTGGGTTTATAGTAGAGAAGACCGCACTGTTGTAAAACAGATGGAGTGGGATTCCAGAGAATGCGAAGAGCCACCAAAGTATGATTTTCTTCCAAGCTATCCCCCTGAGGTTGCGTACGCTGGGCACACCAATGTCAAGCCAAATTCCCCGGCTATATGCTCTGTCCACTTCCTCTCGAGTCGGAGACGAGAGGTATTACATGTGATAGTTGCTGGCACCCAGCAGTAAAGTGCTTAAAACATTGATGGCCGGATGGAGCCACAAGCTGAGGTTCTGGTCCTATCACGGCTTCCGTTCTAGGTGGTCACAAGGGCCTCGTGCACTCCAAATTTGATAGACCCCATAGCGTGACGATAATATTGATGGTGAGGACCATTGCTGCTGTTGTAGCATAGAGAGTAATACCCATGCGCTAGCCTTGGAAATACTCACTTTAATGCTCCCTTTTGCGATATGCTGGTACCTTCTGCGACTTCGGGTGGTTAAGCAGCGGCGCAGTGTCAGGCTGTGTAGATATAGGTCGAGCTTCGGGAGCTGGCGTGCTAAGACGGCGAAAGGTCATGAGAAACATCTCTGCTTCACGGAAAGAAGAGAACTTACTATGCGGTGGTCGATAATTCATATTCATTCGTGGATAACCAGGAATAAGCAGAACCTTTGATGCTTGGAGAACGACCAGGGAAAAGTGATCTTGGGGTGGATGACATCATGGGCGCGGTCTCTGTGTATATGTTGTATGCTATTTGCCATTTTCCTTTATCACCATTTCTTTGTCAACATTCTAGCGTCTTCTACTGTTTGACACTCCATCATGTATATTAGGAGCCTTATTCCATAGATTCTGGCTCCTCAGGCTGTTCACATTCATAGATCTCATTGATACATTGCAACGCTTACACCATAGCGACAGTTATGAGCCCGGATTGCCCTAATTAGTTAGCTTAAACGGCGCTAAACCCGATCAAGCATACTAACCGCTGCACCCGATTCTTCAATATCTTCAACAAGCCTCAAACTCATCCAATTTCCTTCATCGCGGTAGAAGCCATCAATATAAGCTTACAAGCTACCGTTCCTGCATCGATCACCCTTACAGGTACATCAGTATAGCATAACTGGATCTCTATTATTAGATCCAGTGCAAAACAATCAGATATCTGGGATCTCATAGACCCATCGCTCGATCAAGAGCCCCCACTCACTGCTCCCACTCTTCCAAGACGAACAGGGCTACCACCAGGCCTTACAGAAATCGAGCGCAACGATCAATACACTAATCAGTTACTAGAGTTCAATATTCGATAAAAGGATTATAGGGAGAAGAAGGATGCACTAATCTGTATATTATCATATATACAAAAATCGGTCTTACCTGAGTACGTCACGTATATTCTCGACAAGGATACTCTATAGTAAGCTCTTCGATCCCTCCAACAGGCTATCGAACCTTATTCAAGTGTCCGAGCTCTTAAGATTAATCGTCAGTACAAAGCACTTTGTGCAGGACTACTAAAGGGTCAGAACATCAAGCAGTGGCTCAGCAGATAGGAAACGGTCTATACAGAAGCCAAAGCAACGAGGCATTCGGATGTTGAAACAGGTTTAATCCTCAACTATTTTATCAACAGCCTCAAGCAGACGGATCCTACCTAGACCGCAACATTACTTTATGACCTGCAGCTCAGACGTTCCCGAAACGAGAAAACACCTACCTTCATAGAAGTCCTCAATCTCTTTCGACAAATCGGTACAGATAATCTACTATCTAGCAACTCCGTATCCTCATCATATGCGGCAACGCTGTAAGGTTAACCTCCGACACCCATATCTACAAACCCTCAAAAATCAAAGGAACCGCCCCAGGAATATGCTTGTAGAATGGTATATTGGTACAGTGATTGTTATTACCTTATCGAATCACTACGTCCCAATGGCTGGAAACCTAATGCTAAGATTATCAAGAAAGTAGAAGAAGCCCTGAAGGATTCAAAAGTCAAAGCCAACTTCGAAAAGGCTAGGAAGTGGAGAGCTAATAAGTAGACAGTGAAAACAACTACTGAGCCTCCAAGAACCTTTGCAACAAAATGGCATTACAGCGATCCTGCAGCAGTCCTTAACATAAAGGACTATGATATTACGAACTCCTGGATACTAGATTCCGGTTCGAACATCCATGTCTGCAACGATCCCCATCGCTTCAAAATAACTCACTTAACTATATCCGACGACTATCTTGTTTCCGGATCAACAACATATCCTATCACTGCCTATAGGACGGTCGACATCACTATCACGTCACCAACTAGTAGGACAGAAAATATTTCACTCAAACAAGTGGCCCTGATCCCAGGATTCTTTACCAACTTAGTCTCATTTAGTAAGGTAAAGGCTGCAAACATTTATTGGGATACTGCAAAGGATACTCTATACACAGTTGGTAGCAACGGAAGACAGGATCACTTCTGCCAGCTCAAACCACACAATGGGCATTAGATTGTTGAATACAATGACCCACCATCGGCAGCTTCAAAAGCTGCATCTCAGCAAAAAACTTTCGAAGCTTCGCCAAACCATCTACACCAAATAATGGGCCATGCAGGAGCTGATGCTATTTCCAAGCTATCAACTGCAGCTGAAGGACTAAAGCTCACTTCGCCATATGCTCAAAACGAGTTCAAAACCTGCGAAACCTGTCGCCTGTCGAAAGCACATCGGATTATTTCAAGAAGAAGTGATAATGAAGTCCTATTAATACGTCTACTTCATCGAGTAGCCTATAATCTTATTCCGATGGAGCAAGGCTATAATGGGTATGCTTGGATCAGTCATTTTGTCTGCCAGAATACCTACTTCTATTAGTTATAGATATATCGCAACAAGTATGAGGCTACTAATATAGTCGCCCGCATGGTCAATATCGCAGAAAATCAGTACTAACAGCGGATGACTTTCCTTCGTACTGATAGTAAGAAGTCCTTAGGACAAGCCTTCGAAGACCTACTTACTGGGTATAGTATCTAATCAGAGCGTACTGCTCTATACACCCCTGCCCAAAACGGAAAATCCGAGCGCTCTAGGGGGGTGATTATTTAGAAAGCCAGATGTATGAGGATCAGTGCTAACTTACCATATGATCTATAGCCGGAAACAGTATCAGCAGCGGTATACATCCTTAACCGCACCCCAATATCTAGGACGGGAATAACACCGTTCGAAGCCCTTTACCACTCAAAGCCGATACTCTTACATATAAAGATTTATAGCTGCAGAGCTTACCCTCTCATTTATAACATTCCAAAGCTACAGAAGCTAGAGCCTCGAGCTCATATTGGGTATCTAGTAGGGTACAGCTCCAGGAATATCTATCGCATTTGGATTCCTAGTAAGAAGTAAGTGATCCGAATCCGCGATGTTACCTTCGATGAGAATACTCACTATAAGCTATCTGATATTGACGCTGGACAGCTAGTACAGGAGCAAGAACTGCTATAAGCCATACAAATCTTGCAAGAAATCCCTGAAGCTCTACTAGCCGATAATCAAGATGAACAGGAGCTGGAGATTCCCATTCCTAGCAATGGCAATACTACGCCAATCCCACCTCCCAAGATAACAACCAATGAACACCAATCATACATATCACCGCCGCCATCAGTAGGTGACGGAGATGGCAACTGGGAATATCGACCAATAGGAGCTCCCGCTCCCCGCTCCAACGATATATCCGCAGATATAAATGAGGATTTCATCCTTCCTTCCAGAACCAGGAACCGTCGACAAGCTCATGCGGTAGCCATCAATAATCTACATGATCTTTCAGGATATCACGCTGCCTTCGCCACTAACCTGGTACCTAAAGATCACCTCTATCGTGATCAACTCCCAGACAAGCCGAAGAATTGGAAGCAAATGTTGAAACATCCGCATATACACCAAATCCAGGAAAAACGGGTCACAGCCTCATGGATTCCAACGGCCGATATGCCAGCAGATGGCCTCACCAAAGCTTTGCCAATTCAAAAACACCAAAACTTCATCAAACTCCTCAACATGGCTGACATTTCAACCCTCATTGTGTGATTTTTACAGCCTGATCGCATCAGCGCTCAAGCTGGGGGGTGTGTTGTATGCTATTTGCCATTTTCCTTTATCACCATTTCTTTGTCAACATTCTAGCGTCTTCTACTGTTTGACACTCCATCATGTATATTAGGAGCCTTATTCCATAGATTCTGGCTCCTCAGGCTGTTCACATTCATAGATCTCATTGATACATTGCAACGCTTACACCATAGCGACAGTATATGAGCGATGAAGAGTGTGGGTCTGAGACTGTCTTGTTCAAAAAGGCTAAGGCATTTTTGCCGCCACAAGGCAGATTAGCTCAGACGTATGTATAGGAAGAGTTGAGCATGGTGGGCGAATTTTTGCACGTCTTGATGAGCTTCTTCACCTTTACCGGCTGATAATCATGTTTTTGCGAGGCTTTTCCGCGGCAGTCCCGCCCAAAGGGATTTTCTATTGCAGCTGAACGATGGCAGATCCAGTAGGATTCGCCTCATTACTGACTTCCTCGAAGTCACTTGCTGATTAGTAGGTCAACCGTTGCCTCCAAAAGTGCTACAGGTAGCTTGCATTAGCTGAGTCCCGAGACGGAGTGCACGTTGCAGTTGCCTAAGTTGGTGTGATGAGTCATATCTCCCCCCCATCTCAACGATAAATTATATCGCTCCAATTAAAATACTCAGGATGAAGAAAATGAATAATTATGCTGTCAATGACAAACAGCCCTATAATTGACATGTCCTGGAAGCAAAGGTCGCAAGGCTGAAATTGTGCTGTGTCTAGAACGCTTGGGGGGGGACCAATTTGCTGCAGGAAGAGGCACGGCATACAGGCGATGATCCCCAAACCTATGAATCCTTTGCCAGAGTATCCGCCATACGCCTGGAGAGTCTAGACCATTGACAAGACCAATAACTAGCAGGCGATCTGCATTGAGCAAATGGGCAGCGAAGAGAATGAACACCAGCAGTGGTAGCTCCATGGTAGCTACGCTGTCCAACGATCTTAGAATCTCGCGACGATGCTGCTGCGCCGGAGTCGAACGTGGCAAATGATGAATCATGTGTTCGATCCAGCATTGATATTCAAGTCTTAAAGAGGCTTTCAGGAAGCGTCATCAAGGACTGCGAGACCTTCGCTCCTTGTCAAAGATATGGAAGGGTAGAAATTTGCGGGCAGGAGCCATCGGATTATTGATTTAAATTACCGAGGTTTACCCGGGCCGTACAGCTCTCGCAGCCTACAAAGTCGTCCGTGGGCAATTTTTCATGTTCAAAATGGCTTATACAACTCTCATTTGCTAAGCAGCGTTTTAATTTCACGTAGACCAAAAATCGTCCTTCCATCTGCTTATCCCGCTCCTGAAGATGCTCAAACACAAATCACGTCCTAATGACGAAGAATTCTTGCAGAAAAGCCGGAGTAGGCATGACCTCGTAAGTGCATACTATGATGGTGCTGTGCTTGGAGTACATGTGACAAGAAGAAAAGGCCCAAGGGCATCGAGACATGGACTGCCAGCCTCTCTCGTAATTCGGGTCCTGAACTTCGTTCGCTCGTCTCCTGAAACCTTCGAGGATCTTGTACTCCCAGGTGTGCTTGATGTCCTCCGGCGCCATGATGTTCACCTTCAGCTGCATGATTTCCGGCAATAGCACTACTACATTCCCCAGCTTTTGGTTGTAGTTGTCGAAGAGGTCGGCCATGTACTTAACATCGAAGACGCGGTACTCAACGATGTCATTCAGCATGGGTCCGGACGTTGAACAATTGGCCTCCGCCATTCTCTGCAGAAAAGAACGCCTTGCTTTTGTCTTTGATAGGTAGACTCTATTCCTGCATCCTCGTTGAGTGCATCTCTCGATCTACCCAACTTGCACCTACATTGCTCAAAGCCAACTCCATCAGCTGTAGATTGATGGGCCCACCGAGCTTGACTCCGAATTGCCAGAAGAGAGCAGCGGAATCCATCCGGACATCTTAGAATACTTTTGTGACCTGAGTATCTTTAAGGATCGATTTCAGAGCGTGGCTGCCGTTGGTGCTCTTGGTGGTGAATGCTTTAATACCTAGGATGTGAGCGTTGATGAGATAAGTCTGCTTGTGGGTTTTTGCGTTGATGTATAATTTAAGTATTGACAGCTCGTCGGTTCGGGAAAGACTGATACCCTCTGTATCAACGAATAGCTCTGGTGTGGAGGCTGCGACTTTGACAAGTTCGGAAAGTATTTGTGTGTGTGTACACATCTCTTGGCGGGGAATCCAGTGCGAGGGACGAAGTACTTTCGGTCTCTGAATTCGGAGTGAACGTTTGAGAGGCTATCATTCCCGAGAACAGCGTGGGTGGTAGTCATACATTGCCGATGATAGCGTCAAGTAACTGTCTGACTAAGAGAACTGTATCTACAATGGTGAATTCCTCCATATCGTTCTGCCAGCGGTTTCTGAAATAGAGAGGATGTTGATAAGAAGCGGGTTGGAAGGAGCATGACGGCAGGATATAAAGTGGGTATCATGAAGCATTGTGAGAAATGGCGAGACGATGGCACGATATGTGATGCTTTCCATCGAGTGTCGAAGAAAGTGTCGAGGAAACAGCACCAGGCCCCAGGCCGCAACACGTGTTGTGGGCTTGGTCTCGGCCTCTTTCCCTTATGCAAGGACCCTTCGTATTGCGTTTGTGACATGGCCATGTAAAATGTCCTTATATGTAGTTGTGGAGTGCTATTGGACCCAATTGACTCGCATTGCTTGCGGCCATAACGGTAATCAAAGAAACCCAAGATAGTAACCCGGGCCCTAAGACCGCGCTGATGGCAATGTATGTGATCAAGCCATTACCTAAAGATCTTGATAGGACGAGAAGACGGTGATATTAATGTTCTAGGCACATTGTCCCTTGTTTGTAGACAATAAAGGCCCGAGCAAACCAGAATGTATGCATTTAGGCAGGATGCTCCAACAGCCAGCTCCTTTATTCCGCTGAATTGTTCTCCCGTTCTCAATTTCTTTCAGACTTAGCCGAACCTCAATGTCCACTTCAAGCTTAACTATTCCCATGTTAACCAAGAGTGATCGGGGAAAACAGAGGCGACGGTCCTGATGAGCGAAGTGGCGAGTTTTTAATCCGCAATGACATGATAATTCTCCAGACTCGCCTCAGAACTGTGTGCAAAAATGAGCACACTTTCATTCCTCCATTTTCGCGTAGTAGCCCCAAGGCGCCGTCAATTGGACTTTGTCTGTACAGAATTGATCTGATGGCCACGCAGAATCTCTACAACATCATCTCGATGGCATTTCTCAGCAGCAGCAATTGCACTTTCGACGTCATTCAGTTCGACTTCACCCTCCGAAAGTAGATACCGCACTGCATCTTGACAATGTCCAGCAGCTGCTGCCTCCAGAGTCCCAGAATTTGCGACCTTAGCGCCCCTCTCGACGAGGAAGCGGATCCGTCGGAACGAAGTTTCTAGTGAGGTTTGTCAATCTTGGAGTCAAGAGAAGCAGGAAGAAGTATGGAGAGACCCTTACCGTCATCAACCGTGTGCTGCACTGCAGCCCTAACGGGACTATGCTCAGGGCCTCCGGCGTTGATATCGGCGCCATGGGTAAGCATGAAGTTCACATAATCGAGATGACCATGACGCATAGCAATGAGGATCTGTGAACTACCTCCCTTCGGCCCATGCACTGCAGCTGGCTGAGTGATCTTAAAACAACCTGGGTCTCTGGCATAGAACACCTCGCCCATCGCAGTCGAGCCGAGGAGAGCAGCTGCGCGCAGTGACTGCCATGGAATACTAGCCCCTTTTTGAGAGAATAAGGTATCCCAGATGTAGGCGAAGATCGCGGTCTGATTAGCTCTAGCAGCGGTCTCTAGGAGGATGGCTAGGAGGGACGGGCAGGGTGTTTCGCTGCATGCCTGATTTATGTGGTAGTGATATTGGCTTTGCGCTTCTTTAGGCAGGGATGGGAGAGCGAATTCGAGAAATTCTCGAAGATCGGAGAGATTGCCTGTTGAGCATAACTCGCGAAGCGCAGAAAGCGACAGCTGCATAACGTAGCAGCTGTGAGAGGGGAGACGTAACGGAAGAGGGAGTTCTGTTGGGATGCAACTGTGTCCAGGAGTCATGATAGCATTTAGTTGTAAGGGTTGCTGGCCGTATCAACTATCCTTACCGTGTTGCATTTTCCTCTTCCACCTATTATCGGCTGCGTAACGTGTTCGTAGCCTGTAAGCCTACGTCATCATGACCCTCGGAGACCTTAAGATAGGGCAATGACGACGGGAAACTCGATGGTGGTAGGTAGATGCACCTCGGCAGGATGAAACGAAAGTCAGCAGTAGGGGCTGAAGATTGCTATCAGATTATCTAATTAGCTGGATCACTGATCACTCCTTGGGCTGAGAGTGGAGAGCACAGTGTCTTAGGTTGTTGGAAATGTTGGACGTGTACTGTACGCCAATTGAAGGGTTGCTGCTTAGCACAGCCTAATCTCTCGGGAGCTCGACAATGATCCCCACAGCTCCCGGGCGGGCCTGAGGTACCTAACAAGCTAAGCTTTCCAGGCGTTGAAACATCAGCAGCAGACCTTACCATGTGTTTCCCAATACCATGTCTTACGGGCTGCACAGTATCGATTGGCCAGTTGTCTCCAAAATACCGCCGAGCTGCATATTATGTAAGTCTATTGCAAGATAATGCCCTCGGATGTTATCTCAGCCGCAACCGCGTCGAAAACCCATCCACCAGTCAACAGCACCGGCCAGGCTCCGGTAGTCCTTCCAAACATTTGACTGGCAGCATGGTCATAAACTTTGCTTGATCCAAGTGCGCATGTCTGCCATGTCTTTCACGTTCTGGGGACTGATTAGCTATTCCTGCCCATCCGCATCTGCTTCGTCCTTACAGAGTTCGTACTTACACATCGACATGCTTGCTCAGGCGTGCTGTTTCATGCTCAGCCCAGGGATGCGCGTCGCAACTCAAATATCTCCTTTGTGATACAAGGTGCCGATCGACGCTGATGTTTCATCCGCAATTCCGGGTAGTCACCTTGGGGGCCAAATGTGCAATACGAACCAGGTTCAATGTCTTGCCTTCTAATGGGAACCTCAAGTTCGGCCTTCAAAACCCCATTTCCGGTCATTTCAATGCCCTTTGCTGTATCTGCGTAGGATCGACCACGTCCGCTCTCTCTCGACCTTGGTCTTTATCACGCGAAAAAAGTCCAGGAGCTACTATCTAGCTTCCTCATCTCGACGTACCCTAGGACTTGCTCTATTCGTCTAAAGTCTACGACAAGGCTTAGCAGCGACCATAGCCGTGAAACACGAAACGTGCGAAGGAAATGAGACCCACAAACTGGCCTGTAATCCAAAATGTCATCCTCCTATTCAACTGCACTGCAACATGACCGCCGCAAGTAACCAACAATCGGAGGCTTCGATATCAGGCCATGATGTTGGCCATGGCACCTTGTTCCCTTTTGAAAGCACTCTAACTGCGTAAAATCTCATACTGCATACTCTCTTTCAATAGTGCCGTTTTATAAAGATTGTGAGCACCACGCACTGTCCTTGAGCTTTTAAAAGTCCTATCCTTCAGAATGTACAACACGTTTCCGTCATTCAAAAGCCTCTCTTTGAGCACTTTAGCATGTGTTTCTCTTCTCTACGTGGCCGCCCAGGCTGAGCCTGATGCGGATTCTTTTCTTGATATGAGACACAATCATTTTCGACCTACACATCAACTCGAAAGCCGGGCGAATACAATAACCCCAGCTCAGTTCAGTAAGAGCCCTTAAGTCCAGCGACGTTGTTTAAAACTGACATTCTATCCCTACCACAGACGGCGAAGTCAGCTGGACGGATCTTACTTCCGGAGATGGGACTAACCAAGGGTATGACGCCGATGGTATCTGGTATATGAAGGATGCAATTGGTCTATACCTCGAGCGAGTTGAGAAGGCCAGCCGTACCGGAGTGTTCTGGGCAGGAGGATCTACGACAGAAGACGACTTTGGCGATGTCGAGGAGTTTATCGAGATCAATTTGGGAGACCAAGCAGTGAAGGCTGATATGGTGTTTCCTTTCAAGGACTTCCAAAACATGAAGCTCGATGGCACTCAGAACAATCTATGGTGGAGATCAATCAACCGCATGTCGAAAGGTAACAAAATTCTCCCATAGAAGCAGTTGTGTTTGTCAGTTTTGGGCTAATATACTTCGTTTTGACAGCTCTCGCCGCCGGTGCTACCAACGGAGTGGCCTACGTATACTTGAAGAACAACAATTGCCGAACGCTGTTCTCCCCTCCATCTCAGAATCCTCAGGACAGTATGTAGCATCTCTTCCCATCCCTTTTTTCTCAGTCTTTAGCATTTCAACTGATACTTTCTTTCTAGATGACCTAACTGCAGGCGGGCAAGCCACGAACGGCGAGATATTCTACTATGCCGAGCTGCCAATGCTCATGCGTAACGAGAACATTCAGCAAATCAAGACGTTCTCCAAAGTGAACAGAAAGTTCGTGGTGAATACCGAATGGGATGTGAACGTGGTAAGCCTGCTATCTCAGTCATCACTTCATAAATCTACCGCTGGTCTTAACGCATCCCTACAGGATACCGACAAACCTCGAGACTTCCTCCCAGATATCGCCATGGACGCAACACCCATCATTCTTCCCGCTGCAGCAGGGCGGCCGCCGTTAAAACGCGACGTCGTGCCTAGTAGTTCAGCATCTGCAACCTCCCCTCCCTTCCCTATATACCAACAAGGCGACTTTGACGTACAGACCCTGTTCATACCTGGCCTTACAGCTAATTCGGCGACTAAATGCACTGCAACGAGCAGTGCACAGATCATTACGACCACGGTACCCGTCTGGTCCTGCACAGCTTGCCCTTCTCCTTATAACGCTCTTCTTGTCAGCCCGAGTGCTGTCTGGGGACCAGCTGGCATCCCATCGCCGCCTCCAGCTTATCCGGTTCGTTCTCGCTCCTTCCACTTACTTTGCGGATGTTTGGACAGAATGTGCTGACAATGGTGCAGGCTTTGAGGGTTGGTACCGACATGCAAGTGACGCCCGTCACATTACCAACTGGTACATCTGTCAGTGGGGAGACTTATAGCTTCTTCTCTACCGGTCAAGGTGAGAAATTGTAACGTTTCCAAGCAGAGTTTCGGATGCTTATTCTTCTTCAGTGGCAGGAACCGGCACTGGAGTCATGCCGTATCCTAGCGCGAAAGGCTCGTCGGATGCGCCGTTCGGCAGTGGTTTCTCGTCTACTACTGGTAGTCTTCAATTGAATACTGGAGCCAGCCCACCGTACCCCTCAAGTGGTTTTGCAACTTCCCCATCAGGCTCAGGTATAAGCGGGTCCAATGCTCCCAGGTCCCCTTCATCGACGGGAATCAGTCCACCATACCCGTCAAGCGGCTCTGCAACCGTGCCTTCAGGTACAGTGATCAGCGCGTCTGGTTCAGGTATTTCTATCTCAAACACTGGAGCCAGCCCATCTTCTGGGACACATGATTCACCAACCACGCCTTCGAGCACGGGCGCTAGCGTATCTGGCGCTGGGAGCTCCTCCTCAAATACTGGAGCTAGCTCATCCTTCGGTTCAAGTGGCTCAGTCACAGTGCCGTTAGGAACGGGCATTAGCGGGCCTGGTGCTGGTACTAGTACTGGTACCGCGTCTGGAACCTCAGGGGGCTCTAATACATCACCATCATCATCATCCTCCGCTCAAGGTTTCTCAGCAGGAACGACAAAGACAGGTGCTCAATCTACTTCAGGTCCATCCCAGACCACGAATGCACAAAGCCCGGCCTCAACTGTACCTGTCTCCCAGGTCTCCGTGACGGCGTCCACAACCCTCAACCCTACAGGCATCATAGCTAGCTCCAGTGCTCGCGCATTACAGAGCCAAATAGCGACGTTCGTGCCTATAATTCAGGGTTACATCAACAAACCGTCAATTCAGGGTGCTCAAGATGCCATTAACGCCCTAAAGGGTGTGCTTCCAGAAGCTGAGGTAATAAAAACATCCTCACTAAACTCGAGTACTTCGAGAGCACTAAATATCTGACCATGCATCCAGGACTTTTCTACTTCAATCGGTCCGGGATCTTCGCCAAAGCCTTGCGGTATCAGCACAAATCCGATAACAGACATATTCAACGCAGCGACATGTCTAACAAAAGGGATAAACCAAGCGATCGACGATATTCAGCCCGGCCTAGATGATGACTTCTCCAACATCGACGATGTAACGTCGGACTTGGCAGACCTCAATGACCTACAGAAGCCACTTGATGAAGACAGCAAAGATGACGATGAGCCATCTCAATCCTCTCAGCAGCCATCATCTACTCAGACCTCCGCCTCGTCCTCCCAGTCTTCCAGCTCGTCGTGCACGAACATGCAAACAGTAAGCGATTGCCGCGTCTCATGCCCTACAAGTAGTGCGAGCTGCAGTACGACGTGCTATTCGACATTCAGTGGATGCAGTGCCACAGGAACCACCTCAACAATCAGCTCTTCAGCATCTGCGTGCCCATACAATCCGTCGTCGGATGTCCCATCAAACACTATTCCAATGGCAGCATTCTCTACTATTGCTTGGTGGGACTATGGCATCTCGTGCGCGGGATCGTGTACGGATTTTACGCAGCCGTCAGCATCAGTCATTTCTAACGGTGGCTTTACAATGTCTATTGCTCCCGCCAGTGGCAGTGCCTCAGCAATAGCATCAACTGGTCCTTCGGCAACTGGCAGCGCTTCTAGCAGTGGTAGTGTTTCGGCAACAGCATCAACTGGTCCTTCGGCAACTAGTATGAGTACCTCTTCTGGCAGTAGCGCAGCTTCTACAAGCGCTGCTCCTTCCAGCAGCCCCCAAACCATCAGCGCCACCTCACCAGCCCTAAGCGTAACAAATCCCACCACTACGACGAACCCCTCCAGTCCAAACACGTCAGACGCCGCAGGACCATCCTGCGTCTCAGCCAGCTCCCTCCCAACCGGCGTTCCCCAAAACCTCGTCGCCGTAAACATAACAGAATGGTGTTCCTCACTAGCAACCGAAGGCCAAGTCGTAGGCTGTGACAACCAAAACCACGACGGCTTCTGGCTATCCTCCACCTGCAGTCTTCCTGTCCCATCAGTAGCATTACAATACTACTACCCCGGCGTGACAATGTGGCTCAACATCTCCCTCGCTTCTGGTTCCACATCGTTCACAATCAACGAAACTGAATGTGATGCCGCTCTAGGGACTGTGCTCAATGGCTGCCCGCCAACGTCCGGAACGCCGCTGTTGAAATATGGCGGCCAGATTCCCGTCTCTGATGGAGATGGCAACGTGGCCAATTTTCAGATAAATTTGGTGTCAGATCCAGGCGATCCAGGAAATCAACCTGGCGATCCAGGAACGACTACCGCGCCCGCGCCGGCGGCGCCAACTGCAGCACCTCCGGCCAGCCCGTCAAATCCACCAGAGGGTACGGGCAGTTGTACGTCGGATTCGGACTGTAGTGGCACTACATGTCCTGGGGGCGGGACTGCTACGTGCCAGGCTGCGGGTATGGGGCAGGATTCTGGGACTTGTGGATGTTGAGGTAATCTATTTCGTTAAGGGTGCCCGTTGAGAGTTCGGTAATTTCCCCGCCATGAGGTGGGTGTTATTTGTGCAAGCTTACGACATGGCATGAGATGATTCAATTAGTTGTTTGCATAGCGTGGATTGAGATTAGCATTTTCAACATAGAAGTCGGTACCCCTAGAACCTAATTATCTCAGGGTTCCTTTGGGGGTTTTAATCCGTATATGCTTAGTGTATGCTGAGCATGGACTTAGCATATACTCCAGGATAATTCTAGTAAAACTCCGGGCTCAGTTTGGGTCAGGAACGCCGATGCTTAGCATATGCTCAGCGCTCGTCCTAGGTGGAAAACAAAATTTTCGACCCGCCTCGAAGCCTCAACCAGCTCGGACCTCTTTTCGACCAGGGCCGAGCTGGGAGCCCGTAACTTAGATACTTTTCGTTCAACGTTTCAATCTGAACGCAACCGCTAATTTCTCGGGGATTCGGGCGCGCTTTCCCTAGGCTTCCTCGGCGTTGAATTAGACCTGCTCAAAACAACATGTCTCTGCTTTAACCCATTCTCAGGCCTTACTGGTTGCATAATGATATCCTCTTCTTTGGCCGGTTGGTGCCCCACATTGCAATCTATTCTTGCGACACCGAGCTTAGGAGGCCCGGGCAACAACTCGCGCCCAGAGCTGGAGGCAGAACACATCAACAGTGCTTATCATATCAACACTAAGATTGGCATACCAGAGGTGAACTTCAAACCCCACCCAATGCACCTGAGATTACATGCACGCCAACCATTCTCATGTCGACGTCTGTGACCCATCGACATGTAGTATTATGCGACGACGCAGCTATTACTCTCGATGAAATGGACCGAGCGATTAGTCGATGCCGAGAGTCTTGCTACTGGGACTTAGGTACAGAAAGGGCATATCCATGGTGCAAAACTACTACAAAGTTCCGCCACTCTTATCAGGAAGATGCCAAACCCTCGCTCTGCCAAGCTATTGGACTGAGCCAAGAGTTTGAGTCCACGGATCCGATCTTCTCTTTGCTCGGTCTTTGCCACGATGGATCAGAGCTGGTCCCTACTCCGAATTACTTCCAGCCTGTCGAAACAATTGTGATGAACTTGACAAGGGCTCTAATTAGGAAGCATAAATACCTTGATTTCATTTTGATCAATCGGACTGGCTCAGAAGTGTCTCCATCTTGGGCTCCTGACTGGCTAAGTGGGAATCTACCCTCACAGGCTTACGATCTTACCGAGAAAAGAGCCGAAGCGCGATTTTGCTTGGGCGATTCAATAGGCCGAAATCTCCCACTAGGAGATGGGAAGGTCCTTCGAGTTCAGGGAATCAATATTAGTAGGAATCAATATTAGTAGGATCGTTAGTATGAGCTCAACCACAAATCCAATGGGTGTTGCTTCGCTTTATCCGAGCCAATCTACCAGTTCAGTGTCGTTCTCAGACTCGCCAACTCCAATCTACTATACCAGCTACCAAGTCCTCACAGCACTTCTCTCTTGCCTTACCCTCGACCCACAAAGCCAGCACCACCAGCATGTCTATTTCGAAGACCACAAATGGAGTCCGGTAGCCTTGGTCTCTAATACGCGCGTCATCTGGCACACCTTCTGCCTTCGATGTGTGATTCCAAAAATCCAACCTTCTCAATTCAACCCAGAATCCATCGATGTAAAAAACTCCAAACTACATTCTAAGAGGATTTTCTCCCAGTGGTTAGAGATCAACGCAACGTTGCCAATCCACGGGAAGACTTTGGAAGGATGGACCAAAGAGCAGGACTCCTACCTTATGCGGGTAGTAGATTCTCTCCTAGATTCTCTCCTAGATTCTCTCCTAGACATACCATTCATGATCCTCCTGATTCTCGTCACTTTTTGCCCCCCCATAACCACGATCATGCTCTTGAACACCGGACACTTTTCCACGGTGCTTCTTTGCTTCACCTTGATATCCTGCTGCGTGTGTATTTTCCTATGTTTAATAATACTCTTACATGCCGACTACCGTCAACATATCAAAAAATCAAAAATACTCTGGGATGATATGACGCATTTGGTGGAGCCTGGGAAGAAGTTGATTGTGGCAGAAAACGGCTTTCTTGGTATGGTTGATGAGCGTGCGGAGAAAGGGGATATGCTTTTTAATTTGATGGGGTGTTCGGAGCCGGTGGTTTTGAGGGAGGTGGGATGAAATGGAGACGGAGATAGGAGTAGGAGGAAGTATATAGTCGTGGGGAAATGCTATGTACATTTCACAGAAACGGATCGATACGAATATTTGGGACCTGAAGAACCTTCGCGGGCTGGAACAGAGAGCAAGCGCTCGAAACACAAAGAACTCAAAGAAGAGTGGATGAAGAAGTCTAAGAAGGCAATCTTCGAGGAAATTGATTTAGTTTGATCGTGCTATTTTTTTTCTACTAATAAAATTGTTTGATGATATCTGCAATGTCTTGCTCGAATTGGTGCTGTCGAAGTGTTTCAAGGAAGAACTCGAGAAAGCCTGAGTTTTAAATATCTCTGACAGTGTCCATACAATACAGAAAGCGATTAGAGAGCTTAAACCTAACTGTCCGCGCAGTAAATGTACGAGGAATGCAAACTGGTCAGGGCATAGCTGCTATATTATGGTATCCTTTTCGCGCGCCTTAGGCAACATTATGGTAATAAGTCAATGCAGAATTTTAATCGATACGCTTAGGGTTGTCTTCATTTTATGCCAAGATTTATAGCGGAATTAAAGCCGGGCCAAGAGCCGCCACTAACGCGCTCGACATGCACACCTTCTCGAGCTTCTTGGACATCGCTTTTATTCCACTCACTCCCACCCTGCCCGTTCTGTGTATATTTACCGTTGTGTCAATTAGTTGTCGTTCCCTCATGTTGTATTCAGCTTCTCCCACTGTTTTGTGAGCTCCTGTCACCGCCATCCCTGGCCTCTCGCCATCGCTAATTGATGCAGTCCTTTACCATTAGAGGGCCGCCAATTGAGCCACCATGCGGTCTCTTCTTACACGGCGAGTCTTCCGCCTGATGGTACACAATGAGCTTCATTCCTGTACGCGATGTTGGGTAACGCCAGCCGTACATTGCCTACGGGCCCAGCGCACTCCAACTCTCCCTACAATACCGAAACGAACCCTCTTTGGCTTCTCCCGTAAGCCTAAACGACAGCCGAAGCCAATCAATTACGAGCCTGGATTCGAACAAATGCTCGAGCTGAAGGCTAGACTAAGCAGAGGAGAACGGACACCACCACCGGAGGAGTTGGCTCAAGCATTCGTCGACTTCTTCCAGTCAAAGCAGAGGAATTTGTTGCTAGTGGAGGATGTACAAGCCCAACACGCTGTCACGACTTTCGAGCATTTGCGGAAGACACAGAATGACGTGGAAGGGTTCTGGCTAACTAGCGAGGAATTGCGGATGGCTTTAGGGGCTCTACGGCTTTCTCAAGATTGCCATTCCAAGAGCCATAATAAACTCGCGAGGTTACTGTTTGAGGAGTTGCAGAAGAGAAGGGAGGATTCTGCAGATAATAAAGAGGAATTGGTCCCCCTGGAGAAAGATCTTGTGCCATTCATACGGGCCATGTCTCATTCCGGCGATGCCCTCTATGCCCGGGACCTGGTTGAAAAGCACTGGGATAACGACATGAAGCTTGCGACGTCATTACCCTGGTCCTCAGTACTCAGAGGGCTTACTTGGGAAAATAAGGACGAAGAGATACAGAGGACCCTTGAGATTATGCAAAAACGCAACGTCCCGTTCGACAATAAGCTGCACCAAGTGGTCACTATCTATTATGCACAGGTGCGAGGCGATATGGAAAGGACAAAGAAGTGGTTCCAGCATCCCATTGCATTCGGTCAATTTCCCAC
This sequence comes from Lepraria neglecta, assembly GCA_033220425.1. Classification (NCBI taxonomy): domain Eukaryota; kingdom Fungi; phylum Ascomycota; class Lecanoromycetes; order Lecanorales; family Stereocaulaceae; genus Lepraria; species Lepraria neglecta. The sequence continues at coordinate 3,182,027 of CM065648.1, read as the reverse complement.
AGTGTATACCAACAAGGCTGTGCTTAAGCTATGCATTAAGCAAAATGAGTTCGAGTGGGGAGATACAATCTTCAAGTCAATGCTTGAAAAGAATCCAGAGGATGAGAAGTCGTGGAATATCATCTTTCAGTGGGCGGCGGCCAAGGGTAAAAGCGTTGATGAGATTGAAAGGATGATGCAGATCATGGTCCGGCAGGGTGAGGAGAAAGGAATCGACTTGCATCCGGACATGAATGCTATCAATGGCCTAATAGAACTTGCGAATTCAAGAAACGATCCGTACACGGCTGAGCGATATGTAGCGTTGGGTCAGAAATTGGGCTTCCAACCGAATGCACGGACGTACCTCCTACAAATGGAATACAGAATCAAGGTCGGTGACCTTGGTGGCGCTAGGACGGCTTATGCCCGTCTTCAAGGTGAAGAAGTGTCCGAGAACGAGGACCTACCTCTCATCAACAAGCTTCTTGTTGCTCTCGCCGCCGAGAAACGTCAGAATTACGATGCCATTATGGGTCTTGTCGAAGACTTGAGTGAACGCAAAGCACGCTTCGAAGCAGATACTGTCGGCGCCCTGGCAAAGATCCATCTCGAACGCGGCGAAATGGATGACCTAGTCGATCTCTTGAACACACATGCCTTCCAATACGGCAACGAGCAACGTGCTGCTGTTCGCGATATTCTTCTACAACAATGCTTGGATCCCTCAACTCCTACTCCGCGAGCATGGGAAACCTACAACATCCTCCGCCAAACATTCACCGAGACCGACATATCTACTCGGACGACTCTAATGAAGAATTTCTTCAGCCGCAATCGCTCCGATATGGCCACCCACGTCTTCGGCCACATGCGCCAGCAGCAAATAAAGTCACTCCGCCCTACCGTCTCAACCTACGCCCAATGCCTTTCAGGTATCGCCCGTGCCGGCGACAACGAGTCTCTCGAGACCGTGCACAACATGGTGAAGCTGGACAGCGCAATCGAACCCAACACACAGCTCTACAATGCTCTCATGCTTGCGTACAGCCAATGTGGCAGGTCAAGCCATGCACTAAGTTACTGGGACGACATCATGCACTCGAGAGAAGGGCCAAGCTATTCAAGCATCCGGATTGCCCTGAGGGCATGTGAGAAGGCGCCATTCGGGGAAGGAGTAGCGCAGGACATCTGGGGAAAGCTCAAGAAGTTTGAGATTGAGGTCACGAGGGAGATTTATGCGGCGTATGTGGGTGCTTTTGCGGGGCATAACCTCTTTGATAAGTGTGTTAAGCTTATTGATGATGCTGAGAGGGAAGTGAGGTATAAGCCAGATGCGTTGATGTACGTCTTCCCATCTCATTCTCCTAGAAGTGTCCACTGACTACGATAGGCTGGGAACTTTCTACAACGCCATACCAGGCCCCGCTAACAAACAGAAGGTCAAAGAATGGGCCTGGAAAGCTTACCCGGAGGCTTACGAGGACCTTCTCAAGTTTAGCACGTACACACTTGTGAGATTAGATGATAATGGCGAAGAGCAAGACTACCTGCCAAAGGAAGCGTTCTTCGAGATTGGCGCTATTGGTCGCGATGTTGAAGCCTGAGCTCTAGACTCTGTGTCATCATGGTCAATCCCTTACTCAGAACGGAAGCGATGGTTTCATAGGCTGAAGATACCTGGCAGCAACAAGGACTCCATCCTGATGAGGTATATAGCACAGGGCGAGCGAAGATGGAAACATTCTGTGCTAGTGTCCGTTGAAATACAAGTCACCTTGGGGAAGGAAGCTTCTGCAAAAGGCGACTAGGTCTGCATCGGTGTTACTATGGGGCGCAAACGTCTGAAAAGTGGATGTCGGCACCTTCACTATGCCCTGCTCAATGACTTTCAGACCCCTTGCGAGATCTAGAAAGTGCAATCTGGAATGGCTTAAGAGGCGACATAAAGAGAGTCATATCACCGCTCTTCCGGAGCTTTCCCCACAAGCTCACGTGAAGCGATCTATTTCGAGGGATGCAAGCTCAAGCGACGATTCGTGCCTGTGCCCAGGGACGCAAAGAAAAGCGGATTAGTTGTGCTCGACGGGGCATAGGTCATTGGAGATAGGCTGAAGGATACGTTGGGGAATGAGGAGGAGATGGTCTAGAGAAATGAGGGAGATGTGCGTCTAGCTCGATAGCGACGCATGTGGGACTGGAGCGTAGAGTCGGGCATAGAGAGACCTTAGCTCGCTGAGAAAGTCTCCAGATCTCTGTCCCTCAAATATCATATTAACGTACTCGAGGCTTTGATCTCTACGTCTTGACATTTCATTAGTCTTTCCTTTCCTCGAACCTTTTCTTTTCGCTCAGTGGGACTGGAAGACTTGAGATTCTTGCCGCTAGGACCTTCAGATTTGCACGACTCATTCTCCGTTCTCGTATTATAGATATGACGGTATTTATGAGACTATTTTTGATGCTATCGTCAATAATCAAGCATGACTGCAATGTTCCGAGGTCATGAGGGCTCTTTTTGAGGTTACGGTGTAAAATGTTTTTTAAGTACATTTCCAATGATAATTCGTGAGTGTAGCTCCACTAAACGCTGTCATTTCCTCAAAAAACTCCCAACCCTTGGCAACATCCTTACTCCATAGATCATGAACGATTCGATTGTCTCACGCCGATGACGCCCGCACGAATTGGACCAAACGGATTGGACTTCGCTCAATTCCTCCAAGTTTTGACCCCTAGAGCTCCTGCCAAGCTCACCAGACCCCCCTTATTTCTTCCCTGTGCCGCGCAAAGTGCCGTTGGAATGGATCGAAATGGAAACTCCACCCGTCCCCTTCCCGTCTTTCCAAGAATGCGAGGCCTAGCCGAGAGGTATACTGGGCCTGATGGATCATGCCGGCCATGCACCAGGCATTCGAGATCGATTCTTCTTCAGGCCTTGAGCTCGGGCTACTTTGGCTGCTTTATTCTTCATACGTCTGTTGGCGCGATCTTGAGCGAGCGTGTTGATGCGCGTCCACTCTAGCCTCTCTCCCAAACAGTAGTGTTGGTCAGAAGACGCACGGTTGTCACACCATTTTTGATACTCATACGGCCACATTCTTTCCCACATTGTTAACTGAGACAAGTAGTCTAGATCTAGCATGACTATGTGGTCAAACTCTCGACGTAGTTCACAGGAAGAATCTGATGGGTCAATGTACCAATCCCACCAGACGCTGGGACATTTTCCCAAGTCAAATCGAAGTATACGGGATTGTGAGAACCCCAGGGGAGCGTAGCGATGCCAAGTGAAATATCCATCCATAGCATGCAAGTCCATCTCTTTCTCGAGGTAGGTCTTAGCATCTTGACCTTCGCTCGCAAGTAGTCGCAGCCAACTACCGGCTGCTGCTCTGGCCTCAAACGGTGTATACGTCGATTGGAAAAGCTCTTCTAGTGGTGTACTGTATGCACTGCGTGGAAGTCTTCCATAAGTATCTGGCTTTCGAAGATCCGCCTTTCGTCGAGGGACTCGGGCGTGAAGGTCGGCTCCTGTGCGAACAATTTTTCGAACCAGAGGCTCCCATCTCAAAGGATTCCATGCCAAACTTGGCAAAATCACAGCTAGAATAGGGATGGTTATGTCATCTTCGGCCCCTTGACTAATATGGTAATGGATTGATTCCTGCGAAAGGATAAAATCTACACCTTCTGGAGGGACTTTGTCGTATACAACACAATAGAAGATGAGTACTCTTACGTCATCTATTGTGATGTCATCCTGAGCCTGTGCAATAACCCTCAAAGTATCGACAATGCCTTTCGGCGATCCATCAAAATTCCGTGCAATTACAGTAGAGTGCAAAGCTTTTCTAGCGGAAACACTCAGCAACATGATCCTATTTCACATCAATGATCTGCTTACAATCCATAGTCTGACGCACGGTCAGGGCTGACACCCAATTGTATTAGAAAGGAGCATATTTCCGGTCGTTGGTACTTTCCCGCGAGCTGCAGACTATCAGCCAAGTATCTTCGCACGGGAGTGAATGTACATACATGGAGCAAACCTTCACCATGCTTATTCAACACAAAGGGAGATAACTCGCCACTAGAAAACATAGATTGTAGCCCTTCTAGGTCGCCAACCTCAATATACCCGTCGACTCTAGATTCCCAGAAGTTTTTCAAGATTGGATATGTCTGGATTGTCCTCGTGATGCCGCTAAAGGTGTTCGTGAGACGGATTTCTAGCTGTCGTTTCAAGAAGGCCGGCGTGAGGGAGATGACTGTCTTTTCGGACATGGCTATTCGGCTCTTCTTAGCATCTTTTTCGTCTTGGCGGATGTATTTTGACTCTGTATCAACCGTCACGGCTCCTAGAAGTCCGTAATACCAAGTTGTTCTCTTTACTTTCGTAATGGTAGGGAGACCTTTCTTAGGATTATGGGACAACATGCTTAGCTCCTTGCTCTGATTTGCTCCTGAAACCTGGACTGATCTTGAGGGCAATCGCACATCTTCATCCACAGTTGGCACTTGGTGCGTGGTACTTCTAGTGAGATGAATGTGATGCATCCTGACCAATATCAGTATCAATTACACAATCCCGAACTGAAAGTATAATACTGAAGTTGCAATGTGTTACTCAACATAGCAAAATTTAAATCCGTCTTCGCATCTCGAACCTGGTTTTGTAATTCCTGAATAGTGCCTTTACCCAAGGCAAACCTCATTGAGGCCCAGGTCCTCTGTACACGTTGTTGGTGGCCAAGCGATTCTTTCGCTTTACTGACAAGGCTCTCGAGCTGCTTTATTGTCTTCTCGCATTTCTCTAGCTCCCTGATCATATAGACAGGCGAGCCTGGCAGCCGCAAAATAAGGTACTGTTGCTCAAGAAGATTCCTCACATGGTCCAAGGTGCCGTGTAGTTGATCCAGGAGCTCTGTCAATTTGATGATCTCTTTCGGTGCATCGCGTACGCCATGCAGGAATTTGCTGATTTTCTGAGTTGTCTGTACCATTTGAATGGCTAAAGACACAACTGCAAAGGAGCTGGATACGCCGTCCATATTGTCAGCCTTATAGCCTGATCGAAAGTCGTAACAAGAAGGATGTCCCGGGTCGGCTTATTAGTGAGGAACTTGCTTGAGAAGACAATCTAAGGAAAACGCTTGTCAAGAGAATGTTCCGTAAGATGCGAGATTGACAAGGTAGCTGAACGAGCTCGCAACGATAATAGAGCGGAAAATAGATCGACAAGACTAGTCTTGATGGATACTAGTCCTCGGCAGGGCTTTCCATGCTGCTATCATACATTTGATGTTCAGCCAGCTTAGCAGAGCAGTAAAAAATCACAAAATCAAGAGAAGCAGTAGCTTGAAAGCGTTAACAGAATAGTGACCTGCTCTTGACAACTGTGAGGCTCCTTTGATGGGTAAGAGTAACTTTCTGGACTACAACCGCTAAGCGAGTTGATCTGGGGCAGGCCCTTATAGAAAAGACTAAACAGCTTGAACTATAAGCTTCAGGAATCTATCTCCAGATTCCAGCCATTGCTGAAACGCCGCAAATAAGGCAGGTGTTTTCATCAAAAGGAAAATGTCAGGAGGACTATCATGGGGACCGCCACGAGACAATTTGGCATTTCGAAACGATATCGATTACATTTGATTTTTCTACACCTCAAGTTGACAATATGTCGAGACTAATGACATTAATGTTGTCTGAGTTCGACAATATTGAAGCTCGGATGAGTGAAACCGGGCTTCGAGACCTTTGTGGAGGGTATTATCTCTGAAGTAACAGCTTGTCGCAGCATGAATTTACACTTAGAGCATTTCAAAATTTCAAGGTTCTCAAATGGAATGTGCTTAAGTGCAGGGATGTTAGCTCAAAACATTTAAATGGCATTGAGAATTTGTTGCATTGATGGATATCCCCCTATTTTCCAGTCTTAAAGGTATGTGTCTTCACTTTCCAATCAATCAATCTCAAAATAGTTCTCCTTCCTCCACAGCGACTTCAAGGTACGGAGCACCTCCAGCAGCACAGATCTGAAGGATTTCCCGAGTCAACTCGTCCCAAGGAGCTTGCTTCTTGTCCTTTACAATGATAACGATAGTCGGTTTTGCATTCTGCTTCGTGAGACCCCAGTTGCTGACACCAACCGATAGCCAACTGAAATCTTCAACTAGTTCAAGAACAGGGTCTCGTAATTTCTTCGGCCAAAGTTCGATTACTCGAGGGTCCATAGGTCCGCCGAAGGCGTATTTGTATTCTTCGGCTTTTGGGTCCATGATAATCACGTGGAGATCGAGAGCGTCGTGAACATGTAGTATATGGCCAATAGCATTCAATGTCGGCCTCCAGAGCGCTTTGTCGGTGGAATCTTTGACCGTAATAAGAATGGTTGGGTTTGCCTCCGTTTCGTGCGGTTCATGGAGACCCTTCACCATGAAGGTTCCGATCTCCGTGAAGTCAATTTTGGCTTCTTGCACAATCGATGCTGCCTCGGCTTGACATTGTGTCCAAAGTGGTATACGCGGATCCTCCGCTTGAAGAGCTCCTGTATGCAGAGGAAGGCCGGGCAGCGGCCCCGGAAACCCAGCTCGAAAGTCCTCTGAGATCACTGCCGGGTCGAAGTTCCCTGAATTTGGGAAAGTCCTCTCACAGTCAGTCATCAGTTTTCGAAACGACTTTAACTCCCAATGTTGGAAGCTCGTGTTGGACTGGAGGATAACCGGCGGGATAGGGTTTGGTGGATCCATAGTCATAGATTCCCCTAGCTAAGACGTGGATGAGACAAGCGATTCGAAGATCAAAGGTATGTTGTAGATGGTTGTGGAAGATTGATGTAATGATGTGGAGAGAAAGACCCTATGAAGCTCGAAGCAGGTTAAGTATTCGACGAGCCAAATCACATCTGCGACCCTTGTTTCTATGATCTTCTGCTGAGCAAAAGTGGCCAAACTCTACGCTTATTTGAGCGGCAATTCTGCCATTCTGTGGGCCGTTTGAGCAAGAAAGCGCTGATTCCCAACTCCACACACGCAGAAAAGACTTTATTTACGGCCCAGCGGGAGCAGTGAAGTACTATGATGTTCAACAAAGGTAAAAACATAACCTCGATTGGGAATAGCGCCTATGAAACCTAGTGCATTGGTACTGATGACAGCAGCTATCGCACGCATATTGCACCTATTGCTTCAACCTTGCTCGTCTACATAACACCCGTCTCAATGCTTGATATAAGCCACATACTTGTGACTATTGAAATTCTTGTCAAGAAACGTTTGCTCTCTTGATCGCCTTTATCTGCCCAAGCTTGTGCATAATGCCACATAGCCCAAGATTCATCAATCCACAACACTGACGCAGGATCAGTATCCTTGCCCGAGATCCACTTGGCTTTCGCAACTGTTGCTCTTCTATCTGGCGGAGATATCGTAGCGAAGATAGCTTTCTAGACCTCTTGGGACCGCTGTCTAGCTCGCTTCCTCATAAAGGCCCTTCAGAGCGAAAATCCCTTGCGAGTTCACCGGTTATTTGCAAGCGCACACCGTTGCCCCTTTGAAACTCCCAGCACTTGGTCGTTTCAGCATTCTCCACTGAGAGGCATGATTCGTATGTCTTTTCCACAAGACACCGTTACAGCAAATCGAAATCATCCAGTTTCTCCCTGTACTTCAGGATGTTCCTCTTCACCTTACTACTATCCACCCACGTGACAAAGTCCTCCATATTCCTCGTGACCAAGAAAGCCCCATCTGTGACAACCTCAGGTCCCACCCTCACATGTCCTTGCTCAATGAACTTGATCGCCGCGGAGACATTATCAGCCATGCCTAGCCTCGTCATGACCACGCCCAATCGCCGTCGAGCAAGACGTGATACGCCTACTTTCCGCTCGACCTCTGATAGTTTGGTGGTAGAGGAGAGTATGCCCATATCGTAGAGTTTCTCCAGCATGAGCTTCTCGTGTTTGATGCGGACTGGGTCTGTGGGTTCGAGAGAGGTAAGGGCGTGGGCTAATTGACGCAGGGAACCGCAGATCTTGTTGTATTTCGTGTAGTCGTTCGGGTTTTGGATCGTGTAGCGGCGACATATGGCGGAGGCGTGGTGGTTGTCGTCGGATTTATCTAGAGATGGAGTCAGAGATGGATGGCGGGATTACTAGGTGGGGACCTACAAGTTGTGAAGTCGACTTTGCGTAGGAGCTTCTGCTCATGATGCTTGAGCTTCCTCACCATCTTTGCAGTGGCTTGTAGAGAGCGATGAATGAGAAGACCAGATGACAGGCTTCAAAATGGAAGGATTGCTGGAAATGCAATGTGCCGAAGAATATCCAGAATCTGTACCCGTTTGAGTTTTGAGACTTTGTCTGTTGAACGTCGCTGTTGGACCCATTAAAACAATTTCGCTCGGTAATTTTTGTTTTTCTGAAGTCTTGGCATCAAACTTCTCAGCCCTAGAAAGTCGTTGCAGAGCGCTAATGCAGCATAGAATTATTTGCATGTTTGATCTCGACATTTCTCTCCGCAGACATTGACAATCCCAAATGATGATGTCGAAGCGCCTTGAGAGCATGGCTTCCAGGCTTGCCGAAGCTCGATGCATTTGTCGGGCATTTTCCACTCACAGCCCCAGACTACAGACCGCAGTTGCTCCAGCACCTGGTACAATCTCCATCCCCTTCCACCCACCTTGACGTATACTCACCCCTCTCAGCAGCTCCCCCCACCTACTACAACCCCCAACTCAATCGCCAAAAGAAATCCGATACCTTCAAATTCACGGCCGAACTAGCCCAAGCAGGCAGTCCTACCGCCCTAAAAAGGGTCTCGGAATACAATCGAATGCGCCAGGGATTGGTAGACGTGCAGAAAAATAATAAGGCGTTAGATTTGGAGAGGCAGATGCATAGGAAATGGAAGGCCGGTGATGTGTATGCACCGCATGATTTGAGTTCGGTGGAGATGACGAAGTGGAGGAAGAGGAGACCGAGGGAACGCGATGCGTTTGATCAGTTGGGGATCAATCCTTTACATGAGTACAAGGTTGGTCCAGCTCCTTTCAGGTTGGCAAGACATAGGATTACATTGGGAACGGGACGCTAAGATTTGTTGTGATTAGAACTTTTCTATGATGTCGGAATACACGACGCCAATGGGGAGGATAAAACATAGAAAGGAAACCGGACTACGGGCTGTCAACCAGAGGAAGATTGCAAAGGCAATAAGGAGGGCTGTTGGTATGGGACTTCTACCGAGTGTGCATAAACATCCTGAGGTGCTGGAGGTGGAAGCGAGGGAGAGGAATATAAGGCTGATGTTTGGTCGAACTGGTGGAAGATGATTTTAACACATACGACGTTGGGCATTGCTTGTGGGCCGATTCATAAACCAATTTCTGACCGGCGGATCTCGGGATGGGATTGCCATGGGAGCTCGATTCGACTCTTGAGAAGATCAGTGCTGAGCGCTCTTGGCCTTCGAGCATTGCGAGGTCAAGCATCATCTCTCGGAAATGTGGGGATTATTTTCCAGAGGTCAAGCATATTACAATCATCCCGGAAAGACAGGAGAGAGAGAGAGCATGTAGGATATGTACCTAGCACCGTACTTGTACTGTTCAATATAAAAGTGCATTAATTCGAACCTGAACCCATGTGCCAATATCAAAAGCACCACAAAGTCAGCTAGTCTTATTTAGATACTTCCTATCATAGTCTAGGAATGTAGCCGCAGTGGAAGGCATTTTCGAAGCCAAACATCTGCCTAATCGAGCGGTCTTCCAAACTTTTACTCTATCATGCTTTAACAACCACATCATGTCGATCAAAGCTGGTAAGGCGCTTTTTGACCTTTTTTTTGAGCATCTCTAATCTTCAACAGAGGCTATTTGGGCCCCCTCGCCCTCGACAACGCGAGGCCAACCAACGCAACTATCCTCAGACCCAAAAGGCGAGCGCCTTGCGTATGCAGTGAGTCTCCACCGACCTATGCTGGGCATTCGGTTAGAGAAACACAATATGCAGCTGCTCTTGTTCACAAAATTGCTGATTCCGATTGGCTAACGCTCCTCCTTTCCAGTCAAATAAATCAATTTTCCTACGATCCATAGACAATCCCTCACAAGCCACACAATACACCTCCCACACAACTTCCACAACAGTCGCCCGCTTCTCCCCCTCAGGCTACTACGTCGCCAGCGGTGATGTGGCGGGTACCGTCCGCGTCTGGGACTGCGTGGGCGAAGGAGCTACGAAAGGCGAATACTCGATTATAAGCGGCCGTATCAACGATCTAGCATGGGACGGGGACAGCCAACGTATCATAGCCGTTGGAGATGGCAAAGAGAAGTTCGGGCACTGCATCACAGCGGATTCTGGCAATACGGTGGGAGAGATCAGTGGACATAGCTCGCAGATCAACAGTGTCAGCATACGGCAGCAGAGACCTTTGAGAGCAGCTACGGGGAGCGATGATACGAGTTTGGCGTTCTTTCATGGGGCTCCATTCAAGTTCAATACTAGTCTTAGGGGGAAGCACAACAGATATATCTATGGGGTGGCTTTTAGTCCGGATGGTAGCCACTTAGTGAGCGTTGGGGCTGATAAAAAGATCTTCCTTTATGATGGAAAGACTGGAGAGGAGAAGGGGCAGATGGGGGGTGGAGAGCATACTGGAAGTGTCTTTGCGGTCTCGTGGGCTAAGGACTCGAAACGATTCGTTACGTCGAGTGCAGATCAGACAGTAAGAATATGGGATGCTGAAGCTGGGAAGGCAGTGCAGAGCTGGCGGATGGGTGAGGAGGGAAAAGTCAGCATACCAGATCATCAAGTTGGCGTGGTATGGCCAGCAGGGAGATCGGATGGGCTGGTGATAAGTCTGAATCTTGCTGGCGATCTCAACTACCTTTCAGAAGGAGCGCCGCAACCACAGAGGGTCGTCCAAGGGCATCTGAAGAATACCACAACCATCACATCCAGCACAGATAAAAGCTCAGAGCAGACTTTCTTCACCGGCTCCAGCGATGGCCGCATCTGCTCCTGGGATACTGCAACAGGAACAGGCGAAACAATCGATGGTGATGCTCACACAAATTACGTCTCTGGCCTCGTATCCTCAGCCGGACGTATCTACAGCGTAGGCTGGGACGACACTCTACGGTCCATAGATGTTTCCGCCAAGACATTCATCGGCTCGTCCACCAAAACGGACGGTCAGCCACGAGGCGTTGCCACAATATCAGATGGCACAGTTGTTGCAACCCACAAAGGCATCTCTATTCTATCCCAAAAGGACAACTCCGTCATAAAACAAATCTCAACGTCCTATTCACCCACCGTTATTGCAGCAGGAAATTCACATATTGCTGTTGGTGGTGATGACTCGAAGCAGCATATGTACGGCTTAGACCTTGACCTCTTCAAAGAGATCCAGCACCCCTCGCAAGTCACCGCCCTCGCTTTCTCGCCGTCTTCGAACAACTATCTAGCTGTTGGGTTTGCTTCCGGCAAGATTATTGTCTATGAACCTAATAATCCTACTCCTGTCACTGAGCGCTGGTCCTCTCACACAGCTAGAGTTACGAGCATTGACTGGGATGAGAAGGGTGAAAAGGCAGTCAGCGGAAGTCTGGATACTAACATCTTTGTGTGGAGTATAGCAAAGCCAGGGCAAAGGGTCAATGTTGGAAGTTGCCATAAGGACGGGGTCAATGGCGTCAAATGGCTGGGAAGCAATAAGATCATGAGTGTGGGCGGAGATGCCGCTGTCAAGATCTGGAAGGTAGAGGGCGTGGTCTGAGCAAATGAGGATTCCCATGCTACCCACGAAAGCCATGATACTGCAAGAGACAACAATTACGATGCCCCAATTCCTACAACGAGCCCAAAGCACGATCCTGCTGTCTGTATGCCTTTGCTGGCTTTAGCGCTACAGAAGGACCGAACCTATGATTACTCGACTTCATTCTCGTGCTTCCACATTGATGCGCATTCTGGTACTATTAGGGTTTGAGACCATTCCTAGACGCGGGTATGTCTCCGCATATAGCGCTGTTTCTACCTAACGTGCCGTCCCAAGCCGTTAGGACATGCAGCTAATTGATAGGTGAGCACAAGACACATTTCCCAATCTGGGCCTTCGATCCAGAACTGTCATGGGTTTCATGACGATTGCGATATTTCCAATGTATCATGGAGGTTAATACCTTGTGGAATTTTCTTTGGTTGCAGAATTTGCATGTCGTATTTTTGTCCAGTTGAATTTGATTTCTCTTGGGTATTGCCTTATCTCCTATTCGAGAAATCCATTACCATCCCATAATGTCGACTTCTCCCACTCTTTCCCTCCCCCTCATCGATCTCACGCCCCTCTCCTCTCCAAATCCCACCACTGAGGCTCTCGCAGCTATATCCCAGTCTCTCAGTACCGCCTTCTCAACAACAGGCTTCGCTTACCTTGTTAATACCCCCCTCTCCTTTACGCACGCAGATATCTTTTTTCTAGCACACGAATTCTTCTCTTTGCCAGAAGCAGAAAAATCATCCGTGGCGAAGAAGACGTTCATACCGCAGAATGTGAACACTTACCGCGGTTTCTTTCCGGCCCAAGCAGGCAGCGACAACCTGAAAGAAGGCTTTGAGATTGGACCGAAAGTCTCATTGCCACAGATCTTCGATCCAAGAGCCAAGTTCAATCTGACAGAGGCGAATGTGTGGTCGGAGGACTACAGATGTCGAGATGGTGCCGAGCAGCTGTATTCAGAGCTCCAAGAACTCTCATCGAAATTATTGTCATTGCTCGCCATGGCACTTGGAAAAGGCGCTTCTTACTTCGACGGATATCTAGACAACAGCATGTCCACACTCCGCCTCCTTCATTACCCTGCCATCACGCCACCCTCGCCTCAGCAGGAACTGTGTTGCACACCGCACACAGACTCGGGCATCCTCACCCTCTTGCACCAAGACCAGACTGGTGGCCTTGAGGTACTCAGCACAAGCGACGTATGGATTCCCGCACCATACGTACCCGGCTCTATCGTTGTCAATATCGGCGACCTAATGTCTCAAGTCTCTGGCGGCAAATTCAAAGCTACATACCATCGCGTTAGGAGCTCGCCCGGCAAGAGCAGGTATTCTGTCCCTTTCTTCTTCGAGCCGGGTGCGGGATGTGTTGTGAGGAGTGTGGATGATGAGGCTGGAGAAGGGGTGCTGTATGGCAAGCATGTACTTGAGAAGATGAGCGGGTGGGTTGAATTCCAGGATGTGGATGTGGAGAAGGAGCCGGTGTTTGAGACGGTGGAGGAGATTGGTGTTGCCGCTTGATCTTCGACGATAGGGACGAGGAGTTTGTATGGGACATGCGTTTGTCCCATGGATGAGTGATGAAGAGATGAGCGATCGTGGAATTTGTGCAGGAGGTTGGGGCTAATGCCTGATCTTTGACGATAGCGACGAGGTTTGCTTGTGGAATTTGCGTTTGTCACATGGACGAGTGTGTGCAGAATGAGTAGGTTTGGCGATAGCGAATGAAGCCGCCATTGGGCTGAAGTAGTACGCATATATATCATGACGCAGGATGTCGAGAATGATTTTCACGGTCGTGATGGGGTGGGCTTGGCTCTTGCTTTTGAACAATTCGCTGTTATTGTAGCGGGTGTCACAACGATGCTGGGCTTATCTGGTTGTCCCTTCACTTTCTCTGTTCTGTCATCGGTCGTCTATCATGCGTAGCGGCGATCTGCCTCACCACTTTCACCATGTCATCATGAATATGACCCTATTAGATAAGATCGAGGTCACATCAGGTTCACGGTTTCCAAGACGAAAAAGCTGGTGGAAACTTCAGTTTGTCTGGCCATCACATTCTTACCAATGTCATACCATCGAAGCAGGTGCGTCTTGAGTCCTAGCTCGTCTTATTTTCAGCATCTAAATAACAACTACAGCGGTAAAAGAGTCCGCTTCGACAGATAAGCGTGCAATCCCAGTATTCTCTGGTGCAGCACTCTCAAACCGCCAGGCCAGTTGCTCTGATTATCCAGGAGAGGGCATACCACTCTGCACTGAGAAGCAGAATGAGGAGAATCACGTGCATTTCATGAGTGAGATTGGTGGAGAGCTTTTTTTTTCCCTTCCTTTTTCTTGTTGGATGCTGCAGGACTTGATATTTTAGCAGCGGATCCGATCAAGCCATCTAGGGAGTAGGTTCACTAACGTCCAGTGGAGCGTCAGTGGCTGGGGTTGCGGGTTAGTCATTTTCTCTGTTAACCTGTTAAATGCCGATTCTAGAGGGTAAGAGACCCGCAGGGCACCGAAAAACAGGTTCATTCGTGAGCATCTCAATAAATCTTCGGATTTTCGTAGGTTAACTTCGGTCAACTGAGCTTTTGCCATTTTGGTTTTTTGCTTTATACCTGGGTGTGACAGTTGGTCCTGGTAGTCTACTACGTTTTGCCGCGTTAATGGCTTCGTGAATAGTTTTCAGGTAATGTTATACGGGCGTCAGTAAACAAAGTGAATATTGAGGAACTACACGGGTATCATTACAAGAGGCAGAGCGACCAGTGATTAGAACGATATAGGACGTAACACAATCAGTTCATGGAATATTTTAATGGTGAAGGCACCTGGTTCGTTATACATCTCGCAAGAAAGATATAGGTGTGCCTTACCAGGTAGAAAACCCATGTTTATCTCGCCCCAACGGCCAAAGCTTCTATTTTCAATATACAGATTATCTCTATCACTTGATCTTCTTCGCCTTTAGCTTGATAGTCTCCCCGTTGACAAATATACCCTTCCCCTTGTATGGCTCCGGTACCCTCCACTTCCTGATCTTTGCAGCAAATTGATTTACCACCTCCTTCTCTATCCCTTCCAACAGTATTCGAGTAGGCTGCGGTGTACTAGCTTTCATACCAAGTGGAAGACCAAGCTCGATTGGATGTGAATAGCCCACTTTCAAGGAAACGAATTGTTGCCCTGGGTATTCTGGCTTGACAGAGACTGCTGACGGCTCAACTGTTGCTCTGTACCCCACACCCACCAGCCGCAGAATGGCGGTGTGCCCCTCTGAGACTCCCAGTATGTGGTTATTAAGATAGGCGCGTGTGGTTCCTGTAGAGGTCAGAGAATTGCAGGTGAAGTGGAATCAGGCAGAACAATTCACGTACCCCACATCTCCCGTTGCTTACGTTCCTCCCGATTAAGTATACTCAAGGTCGCTTTCCTTGTCTCTTTATTGTGGCTAAGACTTATATACGGCGGGAGCTGTACGGTCATCTTGCCTATTGTCCAGATTAGTAAGTGGGCATGTTTTCTCGGTGGATTGCGAGTACCTAAAGGTCCCTTGACCTCAACCGCCTTGGCGAGCTCAGTTACTATCGTATCCTTCTTTTTCTGTGCTAAAGGCTCAAGAATTTGGAGTTCGACTTCGGCTGGCAGCGATAATGGCGCACCGCCTATTCGAGATCTGCATTTCGATGCGCTAGAGAACGATCTTGATGTATATATAGAGGACAATGCTGGAACAAGGAAGTCAGGTAGTAGTATTGTAGCACCCCGAGTAGCGGAGAGCATCTGGGTAGATCTTATGATCATGATCGGTATAACTTGTTGACCGTGCTTTAATGGAGAGCAAAGATGTGAAGTTGGTGCCAAGGTGACAGAAATCTGCCCCGGCCTCACCCCTCACCGGGTCTAGGGTGAGCGCCGCTTTATCCTCGCGCGGGACCTGTGGCAGTGCGTCACTTTGGAAATGCATTGGCCAGCTACCATTGATTCTCCTTCTTTCCACCATGCGCATTAACATCATGTACTATTATCAAGAGAACTCTATGAAATTTTACAAAGAGATTCAATTTGTTGGGCCGTGCACGCTGAGAGGAATTAAACAGCGAGCTTTGCTATGAGTGGGACGAGTAGTTGGAGAGACATGGAAGCTCTTGCTTGCATATGTCGAGTGTTATAAGGAACATTGTTGTAGTTAGACAGACGTGATATCGCGAAGTTATTGCTTATCCTAAAGTGCAGAACATAAGGCTAAAGGCTGGTGGTAACTTCCCCAACTTCTACAAACCACACTTCATTTCTGAGATCAGAGCTAGTTGATGTCATGTTTCTCGAGGTACTACCTTCCTCTTGAACCCGTCCTTGCTTCTCGAGATGAAAAGTCCTGATGGCACGAGCTGGCATATTGCTGAACGTTTTCACTTGGCTTTCTTGCAGGGAATAGGAGATTCGATTGTGGGGCTCCGGATTGCCCAAGAGAGACTCGGGTGCTAGTAGCGTTGGGTCTGGGATGGAACATCGATCCTTACATAGATCGTACCAGAAACTTGTTTCTGGTCCAAGAAGTAGTCATTGTGTCTACCCAAGCGAATGCTAAGCGTTAAATGTCAGCAGACCCATTGTATCAATGATCCAAGGGTACCGCCAGGCCTTTTCTTTTACACCCACAGACGTGTCCCCAGGTTGTGTGCGGATAAGCAAGCATGCTTTGTCTTCTCGCCAGTTCTGAAGGGTCTAAGTACCTGTTGCGGGTTCAGGCAGGATGATCCAGCATCACGAATTGCATTCAACCTTCTTGAAATATGCGAGCGCAGAAGGTTTAGAGGAGGGTGAAGGTATGTCTAGGCACATGCTGCCAAAGAGAAGTCCCATTTTTGACTTTCTCAATGCACATCACCCCAGCCTCCTCCATAGGCGGTTTATTATGTGCCCGAAGATGGAACATGCCAACGCGCCTGTACCCATCGTTTGTCCCGCTGGCTCGAGCCAACAAAAGCCATCAAGCATATGATCAGCGCGATATCCCCAGTCTTGAAACTGCACTTGGTAGAGTACATGCATACATATGAGATCGTGATCATGTTGTCTTGCTCCTCCGTCGATCCATATATCACTAGATGTCACGGCTCCACACGTCTCTTTCAGCAGCTCTTCCAGCCCGACGATCGTGGTGCCGTCCCAAAATGCTGCCTTCAATATGCCGCGCGCATAGATGTGTCCACTCTTTATTGGCCCAAGGTCACTATCACTGGCAAGCTATACCTTTGCGTGGAGAATTTCGAGAATGACCGTTGGCTTGTAGGAAGTGCCCTGAGCCCAAGAATCTGATAACTGCACAGTACCGTTGATGGAAAGCCATGACCACGAGGGCGCCTGGTAGGTTGGCGGTCTTTCAGCAAAGGTCTCACGAGGCACTTTCCATAAAAGCTGCCGTTCAAGACCTTTCCTCCAGAATCCAGCAAAGTAACTGCTATCAGAACTTGCCTGAAGTTCCTCCACGATGCCTCCAAAAGCAACGGCTTTGTCACTGGGTACTGTTAAAGACCTCCCTGAATATGATCTGACGATTGGGACCCAGCGTGTCTTATGAAGATCACCGGCTTCTGTCAGCAGCCTTTTGCTTCCTCCGAACTGCTCTTTCATTAAAAGCGGTAAGCCACTCGGGAAGGTCTCGCAGGCATCGAGCTCCTGACACTCCCAGAACATCTGATGTCGTCCAAAATGTAGTACGCGATGTGATAATAGTCCTGAATCGCTTCGAAGCCAGCTTCGCCTTTTGAGACAGTTCTTGAGTCGCAAGACACGTCCCACCAGCCGGAAAGACTTCTGGCGCAAAATAGGGCACGAAGGGAAATAACAGCTCAGACAATTTAACGTACGCTCCTGGAAGACCCAAGTACGCTTATTAAGAGGTGTTTCTAGAATGCCAACACTCCACAAGGCTCCGTCAACGCAATAATGATCGCCCATATACCAACGTGCACTGACATGGGCTTTGATGGGGGATACGACCACGGGATCTCGATCAAAGAAAGAGTCGATTGAGGGATCATCAGCGGCCGTCGCTGCAATGGTAAGGAACGAATTGCTGTATGTGTGTCTCATCTTAACAGACTCTATAAGCCAGTCGTCGTGAGAGTCTTGAATCATGCATAGTGAGTCAATCCACAGATAAGAAATCTGAAACTAGCTGATGATCATGACCGCATTCTGAAAGGTTTTTGGAAGGTCAGAGAACAAGAGACCTTCTTCCAGCTTGTGTGTTATCCATTCGCAGGGTAAGAAACTTAGCAGTTCCCCAACAGTGATTCAACGTTATGTATTCTTCATCCAGCGGAAGGTTTCCAGTCTCGACGATTCGGAGGACAATATTTCCACCTACATGTATGATCTTCAGTAAACGACTTGGACGAATGCTACCACGCAACGATGTCCGGACGCAGCGCTTATAGGAACCTTCGCAGCGCATGACCCACCCTCTAGCTAAGTGCTGATTCGCCAGAGATGACGTTGTGGTCGACAGCTGAAGATCACCAATTGAAGCCTGAACATCTGCCTCTAAGGAAGCTAGAGTCAGCATTGCCACTCGCAACACTGCGAACGCGGTTGAGAGGATCCACCTTCAGCACGCAGCAAGACAAGATGCAATCGACTTGGCAAGCTCTTGCAGCAGGAAAAGAAAAAACCTACATATTTAACTCCCAATGCATACGTCAATTGCAATTCATTAGGAATCTCGACATCTCCGACTAGTCTCTCTACTTTGTTCAACAGCAGAGCGCAGACTAGGCAGCCTCGCTGTGCTGACTTCACCAAAGTATCGAGGAACTGTATGTGATCCTCGAGCGGCCGCTGGAGGAAATGCTCGGAATTCTCGCGGAAGAGTTGGATACAAGCGTTGCATATTCGAGAGAAGCCTGGAGTTGATGTGACTGGTTCTAATTGGACAGGGAGATAGGTTCGTCTCCCTCGCTTTGTAGGGGTGATGAGGAAGACTCAGTGAGGTAGGCAGCACTGGCGGAAGTAGCAATTTTATAGACAGAAGCTGCGCAGAGGAAGATGCTGCATCATGAGGGCAAAAGTTTATGTGTTACTGATGTAAGTCCACAGCCCAAGGCTATAATTACAGGGGGGCAGTCGTGGTAAACTAGGAGTGGTCCATCACTTTGGCGTGGTAATCTTTGTGTACGGAAGAGTTGGGAGAGTCGGGAGGTCCAAGATAGGCATCACAGAGCGGAATATTAGCGCAGCTTTCTACCTCCTAGAGTAACATGTTGGATTCTTCTACTACTGAAGCTATCTGGACCTATTCATAGCGCATGAATCATCCATCACATTGTCCATCCACCCCTAAGCCTCAGCAGTCTCAAACGCATTCGGAAAAACCCCCACATTTCGCTCAATAGGCCCTTTGTTCCTCAAGAACTGCACGTAAGCCCCATCAATCCTAACCTTGCCCTCAGCACGCATCTGGACGTATTCATCACGACGGAGAGGAGTGAAGCCCCAGTTCTTGGAAACGATGATCTTTTGGCGGCCAGGGAATTTGTATTGGGAACGACGGAGGGCTTCGATGGCTGTGGCGCGGTCTGTAGATTTCAAGTGTTAGTAGTGAGATTGTAAAGTAGAGGATGCGATAGGCTTACGAGTATCACGGGTTCGGACTGAGAGCAAGATTTGGCCAATGTTCACACGAGCAACGGTTCCGTTGGGTTTGCCCCAGGCACCGCGCATACCGGTTTGCAGTCTATCGGCACCGGCACATGACAACATCTTGTTGATGCGAACGACGTGGTAGGGGTGGGCGCGGACGCGGAGATGAAACCCTTCTTTGCCGGCGACTTTGACGAGGTACCTGTGGGTAGCTTGTTAGACAGCTGATCGGAGTTCAGGTAGAGTGTAAAAGCATACTTGTTGGCGCAAATACGGGCGGCTTCTAGAGCTTCAGAGGACAGCTGCTCGTATTCGTTGGAGACCATGTGGACGCAGAGAGGGAATTCATCGACGTTGGCACGCTTGCGGCCGAGATCGAAGATACGGATCTTAGGGTCGGGCACACCACGGTTGAAGCGGGATTTGGGGTATGGCTGTAGAAAGGCAGGCAATTAGCAAATGTTCTTAGACTGTCTCTTCCTCTGCTCGGTCCAGCATCGCACGGGCGAATTTGAGAGCCGATCTTGGATTTGTGCGTGCTCCATTACTCTTGACGTACCTTGTTCTTGCAGTAGCGATAACATCTCGCTGGACGACGTGCCATCTCGATATAGTATGAGTGGGTATTGCACTTTCTTGCGAACGTTGTTGGGAGGAGGAAGAAAGGTGTTGGTGAGATCAAGTACCTTGAATATTGGTCATTGTGCTTCGCTTGATAATCAAATTTGCCACTAAATTAGCGTGGCTACGTTTTACGCGGCTCGGCACCTAGGTACTGGCCGAGCTTTCAAGCTCTGGACAAAGAAATCATGTGTTAAATACCTATTCGACTACATGCCGGCCTGAAACATAGTCGGCACCGAGTTACTTATCTATTCTGGGAAATTATGACTCATAACGAGAGCCAGTCGTAAAGACCAACCAAAGACAATGGACAAGTCATTTGCACAAGAATTTTACACGAAGAATGTTCTCATTGTCATTGCCCCCGCTTATGCTATTGCAAATCATAGTATCTAGGCCGTAGCTCCAGTCAGGATATCCGAGTCACCGGCATCCAACACCGCCATTGTAGAACATCTGTACAATTTTCCGCATGCAGTGCCCAATTCGATCTGCGGGGAGAAGTCAGCATATGTGTTTGCCCTCCAAAGCCTATGTACGGCCTCTTCTTTGGGCAAGTCCTGTAGACCGAGGTCTGGTCGTTGGACCGAAGGGGTAGTGGGTACGGAGAATATGTAGAGGTGGCTTACGTTGTTGCCAGCGAAGTGATGGACATCTAGCAAAAGATCGTCAGCATTCGCTCGAAGACGCCTTGGAGGAATTGATTTACTGGTCTTTGACAGCATGGAGTAGTACTCAAGCTCACTCTTTCGTAGTGGGGGTGTGTTTCCGGCGATGATAACGAGCTTGGCTTTGCTATATGCTCGTTAGACCTACGCATTAGGACAAGTATAGCTTCCAATTGCTTACCCAGATCGAAGCGTCTTTAGTGTCGACTTGTAGCCCAAAGTGACTTCCGGGAAGACGGTCAGCCTGTCCTCTTACAATCTCGGCGCCCTCGGCGGGATCGTATGTGGCATTGGAGCATCGTACCTTTTCCAGACTTCCTGAACAAGACCACAGCATTAGGGAATTTTATCGTCGAAGAGTCATGGAGTTGGTACTTACATGACCAGCGCCAAACGCGAGTTGATGCTGTCGGCCGTCTTCTTGGATTTCTGTCCCCCTCAAAGTCAACATTCTCTCTCTGACACGGTTCGCTCGAGCTGACTGACCTTTGCTGGTGCCATCGTTGCGCTGTCTCTTCGATGTTAGATGAGACTGTGGTTGAATGCGCTCCGGTACTGTGGATGTGGATACCGTTGATTTTGGCAAGCTCGAAATAGTTTGTGCGGGCAAAACCACTAGCGCATGCCAAGCCCGAACCGGACCCTGCAGCAGCTCTATCAAATGATGCGCATTTCAGCGGCCTCGCGGAGGTGAACATTCCAACTCCCCTTCGCGACTGTTACACCTCGTACCTATACACCTCTCGTCCATTGTACTGCCGTTGTTTATTTTAGCCAAACTGCACATCCAACTTGTACGCAAAGCGGCACAACTCTGAGCGATTGAAACCGGGATTGATTACTTCGTACGACGTGGCTTCCCTGTGACCTCTCCACCGTTGGACAACATCGATGCCCTCACGTTGAAGCGCCCAAGGACACGACTGTTGTGCTACTTCTCTGGCTGTGCAACATTGCGGTGCATCGCGAGTCTCTGATTCTGACTAATTGCTTACCTCCCGTATACGAAATCCGCCGATCTGACAATTACGATCAGCATCAGCAATAGTTCTAAATATACACCATGTCAAACCTCAACAGGAAACTACCCCTAGACGGAGCAAAGACAAGGTCTCCAGCTACGCCTACTTCTCGAAATTCACCATCGAAGGCTTCACCAAGTATGAACGGCGTGGGTCGATCGCCTTCTTTGCGCGGCGGCGCAGGCTTAGCAAGGCCCGGACGTGCCGGAGGCAGTCGGCCTTCTCCACAAACAAGCTTTCTAAGCACGACTACAACCGCGTCGGAGGAAACAGACGAGGAAGAGGTAAGAGCGGAGCATATGTCATTGATGGAGGAGCTCAAGAGCAGGGTCCAGAAAGCCGAGACTGCGTCGGAGGAATATCAACGCCAACTGAATCTCCTGCAAGCGCGATTAGAGGAGAGCCAACATGAGCAAGGCCAGCTTGAAGATCGACTGCATCAGAGCAATTGGCGAATAGATGAATTTGAGAATGATCAAGTACAAGCCAAGCGGCAGAAGCGAGAGATGGAAGATCTGTTCGAGACAGAGCGGACATCAATTACGCAGGACCAAGCGGAGCAGAAAGCAAAAGTGGAGGGGCTGCAGGCTGCAAACCAAAGACTGAAGGAAACCCTGGCTCAGCGAGAAGCGCGAAACAGTCCAGATGGGGATAATATTCGGTCTAGAACATCGTCTGCAGGGAACGAGACCGGCCAATTCGCACCACCATCGTCTCTTCAGCGCAGCAACTCGAAAGAAACTTCCAAGCTTGTCATGCAGAAGGATCGGGTTATTGAGTCTCTCCGCCTTGAGCTGGCTGAGGCACAGATCAAGATTATGGAGATGGATAGTATGGGAGGAAGTCATGTTCACCAGCTGGAGAAGAAGCTACTGGAAGTAAAGATTGCGAACGCCCGCCTGATGGAGGACAACGAAAGCTTCCAGCTATTACTGAGCGAGAAGACTTTGAACGGAGATTTTACCAAGACAGATGCTATGCAGCAATCATCGGGATTGGGATCCTTAGCAGAAGAGCTGGGCTCGGAAGAGCTAGAAGAGTCTTCTGAAGGGAAGTCTGATGATGCCCGCCGATTTGAAGCAGAGGTCAAATCTCTGAAGGATCAAAACAAGGCTTTGGCTTTGTACATCGAGAACATCATTGGCCGATTACTACAACATAAGGAGTTCGAAAACATCCTCGACAAAACACCCGACCTCATGTCCGGCGCAACCTTGAAGCCCCCAGACACAAACAAAGATCTCCCACCACCGCCACCACCTAAGGACGAAGAACAACCTACTGGTTTCCTCCAAAGAGCTCGCTCGGTCGTCGCCGGTCAAGCCAAGCGTCCCCGTCCATTGAGCCAGATCCAACCTACTCCTACACCATCAAGCGCGCCCAACAAAGACCCAGCCAAAGCGCCCAGTATACCCCTAGGTCGCTCGCAATCCACCCGCCCCCGCGGCCACCAACGGTCTCAGTCTGAGATACCGAATGCCGCGCCTCTTGTAAACCAAATGTATCGCGGTCCTCCCTCCACAGGCTCTGGTGGACCCTTGATGAGTCCTGGGATTTCTCCTGGCGTCACAAACGCAACGCGCACCTCCTTCTTCCCCTCATCCACCGCTGCTGCAACTTCCAACGCTACTTCCCGCGCTGCTTCGGGCTCACAGTTCTCCCATACTGGTGAGAGAAATCCAGGAAGCAGCTCAAACAGCACCTTCAGCGACCACAGTGGTGGCGTTGACAGTCCGCCACGTACTAGTGCAGGGCAGACCAATTATACCGGAGCAGTGATGACGCAGAATAGACTGCGGCCATTGAGGTTGGTGCAAGAGAACCCTGTCAAGGAGGAGGATCCGGCCGCAGTGGCGGCGAGGAAGAAGGCGAATAGGGCGAGCTGGATACCTTCGATGTCATGGATGGGAACGCAGAGGATGGGGAGTAATGAGAACAATCCTTCCTGAGATGGGGAAGTGTATCTACTTATCTAATTTTGGATATACCCTGGGTGCATGAGTGGGCGGACCACCGTGCAGATTGTGTTGTGGACTAGGTTTCGTTTTTGATAGGAAAAGCATGGGAGGTGGTGGTAATTCGCGAGTCCCAAATGGGACAGAAGCGGCGTGTGCAACATCATAGACTAATACAGCATTTTGTTTCATACCTCATCGCGGTCTGCAGCTTTTAGTTTTCGGTTTTACTCTACCACCTTCCCCATTGGTGATGTACGACTGGGTCATTGCTCGGTATGGTCAACTCGCCCCTCAGTCTAGCCGTCTGCAACACCTTGTGAAACAGCTGCCATTGTGCATAAGCCTCCATTCCAGCGCTCCTTCCCCCTTTCCCTCTCCACCCGCCGCAGCACTCTCTCCCTTTCCTTAAAGCACACCAACTCGTTTCTCAAGCCGTCCCCGCTCCTCACGCACTCCCCGCCGCGTTGAAGCGCTCACTGGATCCCCGCTCGAATGCCTCTTCCACCCTTTACGCCCCGATGTACGTGACGCGAGGCTATCCGCAGAAGTCGAAGAAGAGCCATCGGTCCCACTTTCGACGCGATTGCCGAGAGACGGCAGAGCAGCTGGGACGCGCGATTTGTGGTCCTCTGAGTCCAAGTGGATGCTGGTGCTGTTGCTGGTGCTGGTGCTGGCTGGTGATGGGATTCTTTCATTTGGTGTGTCTCTCCTGTGGGGTTTGTCTTTCCTGCGTGATGGCCTGATAGGCTCGAATAGATCTGGATATGGGCGCGGCTGCCAGTGTTCTTGATGAGAACAGCGCTGCATGCTGTTTGCCCTAAGATGCGGCCCAGAGACATAATGATTCAATGCGGTATCGCAGGTGCAAAACGCATCATGCAGTTCAGAACATGGTTCGAAAATGTCAAGACGACGTCTCCGGATTTCGAAGGCATGGCGTGCTCCCGTTCCTCGCAGCTGCCAGCTCATGGGATCATCTGCGGGATCTAAGCCTTCGAAAGATTCATCGACTTCCATCCCATGATGGTGAGGAAAGTCCCGCTCCGAGCTGGCGTATCCGCTGTCGTTATCATCTTCATACATAGGGGGAGGCGTATGAGAATGACTGCCATGGTGCCAGAGTGGGGGGATAGGAAGGCCGTGGGCGTAAGGGCTGAAGGGGAAGAGCGGACCCATAGTGGGAGCAGCTGAGAAAGTAAAAGATGAATTGAGTAAAGCTGGTTGAAATAGTAGGAGGCGACATGCGGTTTCAATGCGCCTGACATTATTCTCAACAGACAGACACAGATAGATAGGAAAACTGGACGCAAACCAAACATCAGATATACTACCAGCATCAGACCTTAGTTCAGCACACAAACACAGAAAAAAGAGCCTCCTGCCAATGAGCTCGTCAAGCGCATAAAGTCCAAAGTCAAACTCCACTAAAGAAGATCAAACGTGTCCAGAAAGTTTCCATTGGATTTCAAGGTCATGCTGTCACGGGTATATGCTTCAAAAAGCCCTTCTAGCCGCATTTCCAAATACAAACATGCTCACTTCCAATCAAACCTCTCGTTTCCCCTTTTGACAAATCTCAGCCCGATGCTCCCTTTCCGAAGCTGCAGCGTGATCACACTCGCCATATCATCTCTCATCTGCCTCTCTACCTCCGCCTTCGCCTTCCCCCAAACTCCTCTCTTCTCCTTCTCGCTCATCTTCTCCACTTCTTCGTCGCTTGCGTACGCATCCACTGACAACTCTACACTATATTGTGAGAAGACCAGGGCGAGCACTGCAAGTATCTCTACTTGCGCGAAGCGTCGACCAATGCAGGAGCGGTAGCCTTCACTGAATGGGATGTATGCGCCTTTCGGTGGGCGATACAATGCAGCGCTGGTATCTGGCGCTGTGTTCACGGCAAGACTGGAGGCTTCGGCATCTCCATCGTGATCGGGCATGCTGGCTGCGTTCTTGGCATCCGAGTCTAGAAGCCAGCGCTCAGGCTTGAATTCTTCAAGATCATTATCGGTGTTGGAGAGAGGATGGGCAGGATTTTCAGGGTCGGCAGGAGGACTGGTAGGCCATTGATTTGGGTTGCGATGTGCGGCAGGGCTCATGAGTTGGATGTAGGCGTTTTCCGGGACTGTGCATTTCTTTCCTCCTACATTGAGGGGTTGAGGCGACCCTTTGGCCGTGGATTTCGGAATCCCGACGACTGGCGCAAGAAGGCGTAGCTCTTCGTTCATCACTGCGCCAGCCATGCCGCCGAAAAGTTTTGGTACGTCTTGATCGTAGTCCCATTGGCTGACGGGGCGGCCTTGGAAGATTTCGTCGAGATCGCGTTGGAGATGACGCTGGGAAGCGATGTTCATGGCAAGCAATACCAGGCAGAAGTGAATAGAGTTGGCTGCTGTTTCGTGGCCAGCAAGTATGAAGACAAAGGCATTGCCAAGGATCTCATCGTCCGTCAAGGTTTGCGCGGGTGTCTGGCCATTCGCTGCCGATTCCTTAGTGACGCCTGCCCCCTTTATCATAGCAACCATCAGGTCCAAGTTATCTCCTTCCGTTCCTTCAAGGATTGCGGATTTCTTCGACTGGAACATCTCGTTCATGTAGTTTCCCCATTCGACGTAGGATGTATATGATAATCTAGCCCATTCGAAGGGGAGGCGCTCTAGGAAAAGTCAGTACTGGCAGTAGAAACTTTTAAGGGTCACTTTTCCCACTTAGTATAATCTTAGGGATGATCAGGATGGCCAACACATTGTGTAATAGCAAACCAAGCGCATCGGTGTAGCTCATGGTGTGGCCCTTAGGAACACTATCGCTAGATGCACTATCATGTCCGCCCTTGACAAGCCCATTTTCAGTAGCTTTTCCCTTTCCCGGCCATTCTAACTTGACGCCGAAGCCGCCTCTGCTAATCACATGGAGACTCAGTCTCATAGCGTCGTCCGCAACTGTATGTATAGTCTTTGACCTCTCAGTGTTGCCATCCATCCAGCTGTCTACCATATCCTGGGATTGGCCCAAAGTCTCAGCGAAGACCAGGTGATTATTCTTCTCCGAGAAAGGAGGGCTTGTAATCTTCCTGTGATGCCTCCATAGCTGTCCTTCTGATGTAACCACATTGTTTCCGTATATCTTCAATGACTCGTACACTTCCAACGCCTTGGGAAAATCATTCCTTCTGTTCGTGATTTGACAGATGACGTCTGCATCTGCTGTGTATAGCACGTTTCTCTCTGGTGCGACCGTAATGAAGGTATCAGTTCCAAATCGCTTGAAGGGTTCGTACCGGCGTGCCCAACCCCATTCCAAGGTCAGGTCGAACCATGGCTCAGTCCACGATTTGGGAAGCCTGCGCATCAAAGGTATGATGAAAATGCATGAGAGCTGGTAGTATCGGTTGGCCAGGAAGAATGGTACCGTCATGTACTTGATACCCGATGCCTTCGCGGCAGCAAGGTTGCGGGAGAATTGTCTGTAGACCTTGAGCGCATAAAGTGCAATTAGTGTGAGTAGGGCGAGTGCTATGGTGGACGCCATTGTGATGCTGGGGGACGAGCTGCTCGGACAAAAGCGTTTGAAGCAGTACGTAGCCACTTAAGGCCCCCCAATAGACTATAACACGTCACAGCCGTAAAAAGCGTCTTTCGCGTAGGCTTCGTATTCGGGCCCCCAAAGGATGCGGGGAAAGCGGAGGAGCGTAGGATTCACTTCATAAAGATGATAAAGACAGGAACAAACACTGCCATGACAATTGGGACCAAAGAGACAAAACAACGTCCAAAAATGCTTATCCTACGCCTCTTTTACTGTAAGGGTCATGATTATCTAGTCAATAGAAGGTGTCTCGGAGAGCCGCCTTCCGAAGGCGCCACAGCCGCTCTCCTCTTGATATTGAGAAACCCAAAGAAGATCCCAGTTTCCAGACGCTGTGTCACTGTACTCATCTGCCAGCCGAATTCGAATGTCAAGAGTAAAGGCCTCTTGAGCCTTGAGCTGCTGACTCGAGATACTTGCCCGATCTCGGAATTTGTTGACGTGCATTGGACGATGAAGATATGAAAAGAGAACGTGCCCTGATATTGAGGCTTGATGGGAAATG
Organism: Lepraria neglecta; assembly: GCA_033220425.1. Taxonomy (NCBI): domain Eukaryota; kingdom Fungi; phylum Ascomycota; class Lecanoromycetes; order Lecanorales; family Stereocaulaceae; genus Lepraria; species Lepraria neglecta. The sequence goes on along the minus strand of CM065648.1, from coordinate 3,154,242 downwards.
TGACTCCAAGAGCGTTCAGCCATTGAAATCGAACTTTCCTTCAGAGCGCGCCGAAATAAGAGCTGCTGATCTGCCCAGCCTTTTCAGTGCATTATTTGCCATGTTCACCGATAAGAATCGTGCTTGGACTCGCCCTGTCCCGGATCACAGGATTGACATGGCATCTGTTAGTGTCAGCAAAGAGGTGGGCCGCGAAGCTTGGGTATCAGCCTTGCCTGATCTTGATCTTCATCGCTAGATTTATCGAGGTTGCAAATCAAATGCTACCTCATAACCATGGCTGAAAAACGGCAATGCCGGTGAAGAGGTAGAGGAAGACTAACATGTCTTATCTCCAGCTCTTTGAAACCTTAAAAGGAATTACTCACCAAGATGCAGGGTGCATGCATTTCTCGCCTCCGTGCCTTATTAATAGCTCACAATAAAAGTAAATGGAACTATTCCAATTCCGAGCGGGTTGGCGGAACCTGGCGTGCTTTCTTCACCAATGCCCAACCTGGCGGGCTCGGCGATCAATGCCCACGATGATTACCAGCCTTCAGATCATCCAATGTTGGGAATTACCATCCCAACCTCAACCTTAGGGGCGGATCAGCTTCGTTTGCCCAGAGCGCGGGCCGTGAAAGTCTAAGTTCAACTTCAAAGTTCGTTCTGAATATCCACGTGCGATGAATTACTCGTCATTCGGCATTCATTGTCGATCATCTGCACACTGTGCCCAGCTGAAACATTGTTGCAGGGCAGAAGCGGGATGATACGAGATCGCCAATTCCTGCTCTTGCTGCTGATCGCTCTTTACATCACCCAATCGGTTCCAAGCTCGCGGGCGGCAAAAAAGCCCGGACGCCCCCAAATCTGACTATCTTCCTATAGATCCTCAACGAATGATTTTGATAGAAAATTTTTGACTACAAAGCTGTAGAATACATTATTCGGAACAGTTTTGTCGGCAAAAGCTAAGGTTGAATCCCTGTCGTTGTCAGGTTATCGTAAGTTGAAGATAGATTGGATTTCTCTGGGCGTCCGGGCTTTTTTGCGACCCGCGAGCCGAATAATAACGGGAACTCTGAAGATCTACACAAACCTGTCTCTATTGATCCTCAAAGATATAACAACATGGCGGCTGTCACATTGTTACATATCCCCTTTATCAGCGATACCTTGTCAAAATCCTGTCGGTGGGGCACGAACACCGAGGGAGACACGAGCCAGCGCCTGTCTTCGTCTGAATATCCAGCAATGTCTCGCCCTGCTAGTGTTCAAACTTCGCCTCCCTCAGCTGGCTCGTTAGTTCGTGCTGCTTCCACCCCTGAAATCAAAATCATAATGTACAGACGCGCGAACCATCTTTAGGCAGCTTATGAATAGAAAGTGCGATGGGAGTCAGGCTGTGCTTATCAGTACCTGCATAGCCGCTTTGTCACCAAATGTAATATTCCTTCTTTCCATATCTACCCCCATTCAGCCGCAATATTGTTAGAACAGAGCTGAAATTTTTTTGGGGTCTCTACTAAGCTGGATCCTTGATTTCATCTATATCTTTTATTTCCTAACAAAGTATCTCCTTATTTCTCCTTTCACGCTCGTTTAACTACCGCCTTATTAATCATCGAATCAGTTTCTAGACCAACAAAAGGCAACCCCGTCTCGCGTCATCCCGTCCCTAGCTCACAAGCTGACAGTATATAAAGCCATCCGTTACCTACCAACCTAAGCAGCAAGCATGGGCAAGAAGGACAAAGCAAACCAAAGGGGCGCTCCGCAGTCCTCAGCGCCGCAGATGCTACAGTCACCGCAGCCAAGGTACGCCATCTCTGTGCGACTATGCTACGAGAACTTCCGCCAAGCGCGACAGTGATAGCCCTGCTGACGTTTCTTTTTCGCTCCAGCTACCAAGGCACGCCTATGTCGCCACAACCCACCGGGTACGCATCACCACCGCCTGTGAGTCACTCGCTTCAGCATCGCGCGGTGTCCGTCCCAAGCTGATACTTGAGTGCAGATGCAATACTCCCAATCCCCTCCCCAACCTCAAGTCATCAACAACTACTACACGACCCCCGCCAAGGAGGAGGAAAAGAAAGGCTGCTGCGGCCAATGCTGTAATTGCTGCATATGGACTTTGAAATGCTTGGTTTGCTGTGGGAATGACTTCGGCAATTAGGACACAGCACTGAAGCTGATCCGTCGTAGTTTTGTTATAGGCGCTGGATGAGCAACTTAGGCCAAAAGCGCACGGTTGGCTGGGCTTTTGGTGGATCATTTGGTAGTTCGGTAAAAAGTTTTAAGTAATACATGGGAAATGCGCAGCGTTTGTTCGCTACAACTTGGGCAACATTTGGTGGAGCAAGAGGGGTTTCACCCTTAAAAACATACCATTTTGAATTGAATGAATAACACCTCAGCAAAGAATTGTCACCTAGCATTACTCACTCATCAATATCTGCTATCCGACATCGACACTGACGCCTAATATCCACCAGTAATGTCAACGCATGCTTCACTGCCCAATATCCTTAAAACCCCACGAAGCCAGCATCAGCTTGGTCGTCGCTGTCTGGAATTTGACCTACCAAGCAGAAAACAAAATCACGCCTAGATAAACAAAGAGAAGAAGCCAAAGACCACCGTTGCTGCCTCTGCTTGGAGCACTGGGAGCAGTGCTCGCTGATGACGGTAGCCGAACTCATAGCACTACCACTAGCAGTAGAAGTAGGAGATGTAATAGCACTAAACACCTTGGTGCTCGTGACTGTAGATTGGGAAGATGTTGACGCGGCGCCCTTGACAGTAGTAGTGATCGTAGCTGGCGTGGTTCGATTTGGAGAGTAGATGATATTGACACCGGTGACCATGGTATTCGTTTCATCATTCGGAATTTAGATGATATAGCTTTCCGACAGGTTCGTCTTTTGGGGTGATGATGGGGTGTCTGAGGGCGCGGATGGGGTAACGGAGTTGAAGCCTGAGAGTATAAAGGTGAACGACTGGTCTGTGTTTGACGGAGATGAAGGGGTGGATGTGGGGATACTGCTGATGATGCCGCCAAGTGGAGCGCTGGGCGGACTGAGTGAGTTGGGGGGAGGCGGAGGGGTTGATGTTTGCTGCTTCGATTGCGGAGACTGCGAGTTCGCCAGGCTGGTCAGACGGTCTATCAGAGGTAGCTAGATGATACCTCTGAAGTAGGTTGAGAACTAGGATGTCGTACGGGTTAATCACCCCCACCATCCCATTATTACAATGACCCTTTTGCGAGCAGTAGAACCAGTGTGGTTGCGTATCTTTAACCGTCGAGATGAAATGCTCAGGCGCTGCGCCACAGTTGAGATAAGATTCAATAAAGCCGGAGTAGAAGCCGTTGGTGAGGGTTTGGCATGGAGACGCGAAAGATGATTCGATGACGGAGTGGTTCTGTTGTAGTACAGAGTCAGCACTCATTTGCTTACTTGCCCATCAAGGAACGGTTGCTAGCCGTAGAGAAGGGGGGGAGAGGACGCACGTTGTAGAAGTTGAACTGGATCGTGTCGCCGACGCTCGCTTGGGTCGTGTTAGGACTGTACGCTATCCCATGCTGACCGACGTTGACTTCGAGTGTCTTCGCGGCGGCTTGTGTGAGAAAGGTCGCAGATGCGACCAGTTTTATGAAGAACCGTATGATGGGATATCGTGATACAGCTGGGCGGTGGATAGGTTGGAGACTGGATTGGGAGCGCGCCGGGAAACGTTTGCAGTCTAAAAGAGTAAGAGCAAGCTTTCTAGAATTTAGCAGTAGAGAGGAGAAGAAGAAGAAGAGAAGAAGAAGCAAAAGGCGGAGGCTAAGGAAGGCCTCGTGACCATGTGTGTTAATACGGTGGTACAAACGTTGGCTCAGGTCAAATGCCACATTGAATAATCATGTTGATGGGACGTCTTTGCAATCACAGACGCAGTAGCTTAGGCACTTGTGTTGCTAACATGTGACTCGATAGCTATCGGGTTCACTCGAATAAACGTCGAAAGCGCCAGAGTGAAGTGACTCTCGGAAGCGCTATACCTGATTGGATTTTCCTCTGTTCGACGTCGGGCGTCGTGATCTGATCACGTTTCGGAGCATGAATAAAAAAAACCATGTATCTGCTTCACTGAATATAAAAGTCAAGCGTTTGCCGCTCAAGTGAAGCAGGGTTTGCATGATCATATCCCCAAGCGGAGCGCAAGAAGCACCAATTTACCACTGCTGGAGTCAGATGTTGGTATAATTAGAGCAAAAAGGTTTCCAAAAATGCTAATTGAAGGATTTTCTTAACACTGACGTCTATGGTCTTTCTGGGTATATCTCTAATTTCTCGGTTCCATTCCAATGCTATGCAAAACCGTAATACTCATCACTCGTTCATCGCTTGATGACTCGCTGCCTAGACAGGAGTTGCGATATCATAAAATGACTGACGTCCTCGTCTGCCCAGTACGACAGATGGCTGGCAATGCTGGCCCATATAGTTATTTCTAAGAGACCCCTAGTAGATTATTTGTATCAGTGAAAGCCGGGGAGCAGGAGATTGAGGGTTTGGGGGGATGACTTACTCCTGCACGCTAAAGTCCACCCGGCCGTTACTATTCAATGCCCTCACTTTGGCCTCTTCGCGCCTCAAACGCTTTGATTTCTCATCTGCCTCCATCCATTGGGCACTTTCGCCCAGATCTCGATTTTCATCACTCTGATGGCTCTTCCTTCGCTTTTCGAAACCGGCATATAGTGTTTCCAGCTCAGAGTCGATGAGTGTCGGAGGGTATTCTGGGTTCTGCTCTTGCTCTGACTGCGAATTGCCAGCCAATGTGCTGGTGTTGGGCTTCTGCTGGATCTGAGGAGCATTCATTGACTGCGAGGACGTCAATTGACCCTCGCCGGTCAAGCCAAGGCTTCGGTTGAGCAAGCTACTGGCAACGCCGGATGTGATGTTCGACCACAAGCCCGAAACACTCTGACCAACGCGCGCACCGATGTTGGTGAAGCCTTGGGCCTGAACTCCGAAGATGCCCTTCTTGGTGTATGGTAAAGGCTGCGGCTTCAGAGATGACATCGCCCGCGAGATCAAGGGCTCTATCCGATATGCAATTGGGTCCGCGGGATGGAATATATTGTAAAGCTGCTCACACTTAGGGCTGGACACCGTGACTGATAATATATCAGACTCCCTTGTGCCACCTATATCAGCCGATTTTTGGGATGGAGCACCGAGGAATGAGTCGTCCAGCGCGTCTGGATTTAGTGGGCTTTGAGCTGCAGCACCGCTAATTGAACGGCGTGCAGCAATTTTGCGACCTTTGAGCATTTGATAGAGTCCAAGAGGAGAACCTAAGCAATAGAAGTCTTCCACCTCAAATTTCAGACCCAAGTCTGGAACTGGTTGGTTTCCGCCATAACTCCCACCTCGCTGGCTACCCTTCCTGTAGCGGTTGGAGCCTGATGGTGTAGGTTTCGTTTCCTTCTGGCGCGAAAGAATGTCAAATAGGATTGCTGAGCCTAAAGAATGGCCAATCAAGCTCACTTTCCCGGAGAACGTTGGGTTCCTCTGAACGAAAAGCTCGTACACGCGGTTGCATTCTTGCTGTACGATACTCGCGATATGCTCTCGGTAAGCGCTTTGATAGAGGAGAATGTCCAGGGCAAGATCCGTGATGAGATTACGAATGGCCGGGACTCCCTCGACTGTGATATTTTCCAGACTAGGATATTCGTCATCGTCCCCATAGGTGTCAGGGTCGGTAAGGTCTTGTTCTTTTTGATTCTGCTGGAAGCTTTGCTTTGGAAAGTCCAAGAGGTGCCGCCAGACGACTGGTAAGACCTGCAATCGGCAATTCTTCGGTAGCTTGTCCACTTCAGAGTTCAACGCTTGGAGATCTGGGGAGGTTTCATAGACACTCTTGAGAGTTTTGCGAAGCACGTTGACATCGTGGATAAAATTGATGCTTTCCAGCCGTAGCCCTAGGCGTTGACCAATACCATGCGTAACCAGAATTAGATGCTCAATCTCTCGGCCTTGATCCTGACCGTCCTCATCTTTGTAATCTTCTTTGATTTCATTCTCGTCAGCTTGGCGTCTCTCTTCTTCCTGTAGTGCAGGGTCTTCGGCAAATGAAGACAACTGCCTTTCCAGAGCTAATAGACGAGGCTCCTGTGGGGAGGTGGCATCCGATTCACTCGGCTTGCCCTCGTTGAGAATTTCGCCATCTTTCTTGGGAGGTGCAGATCGCCTATTTGATTTGTCAATGGAGCCATCTGCTTTTTTGGTGTCAGGAGTTTGATCAGTCTCCTTTTTGGCGTCTTTGGCCTTGCTTGCTTCCGAGTAGCCTCGGATAACCTTAGTCCCCCCCAAATAGCCACCTCCAGCGAAGCGTTGGTATACGGTACTACTCATTCGAGATAGGAAATCATCTGTAAGCAACCAGGCAGTCCCAGCATCCTGGTATGTCACGACATGATTCATGTAGGCTCCAAACAGCCGTTGTGTTTGCAGTTCAAATTTTGCTGGAATTGATGTGTCATCCTTGGCTTTGTCTGTAGGGGTGGAAGCATCTCCAACATTCATCGATACTGGTCTCGATTTGGGTTGGGAGGCCGGTTGTGTGGGCTGGCTCCGCCAAGGCTTCACCTTCAGATATCCCTCCTCCAATTGCACTGCGAGATTTTCGTCACAAGGCCTGAGCGACGATCCTTCTTGGTAAAACCAGCTTCCACGGCGAACATCATAGATTGGTCCCAGCCAGTAAGCCGGAGCCAGTTCTCTCGCCTCAATGTCTACATCGAACAGGAAGTCCTCGTTGACGGGCACTTTGACCATGCCACCCTTTTCGGCGCCTGTAGATTCATTTATGCTAGTGTTGCCCTGCGAGCTTGTCTGTGGGCGGCTCACATCCCCGAGGTTGCCGCTGTCCAACTTTTGTCGAGCATTCTGGGGCTCTTTCTGAATGTCATCCTCGCCAATATCGCCTCCAGATGAGCTTCGCTGTGTAGCATCGCGCTCTTCGTCGACCAATTTCTGGAACGCTGTCTCAATTGAGCGAGAGTCTCTGGTCGAGAAGGTGGTGTACTTTTTGGGCGCGGGAAAAGGCTTCTCGTTCTTGGCCAGATCAATAGGCAAAGGCTTTCGCTTTGGGGACTATGCGAACGTATCAGCGAGGTATCTATCAAGCGTATAAGCCGGGACTTACATCTACTGCGTAGAACCATCTGATATTCGACTTTGGGCAATCATTAGGGTAGTCCTTCAGACTGAGCCGATGACGGTGGTCAATGCTATGGTCAGCGCCCTTCTGCTCGCTCAAGCTTGGAGCAGCGGTCTCCCTGTCCTTGCTATCGCCTGGCTTTGGCGTGGTACTGCGAGAGGCCCATGGAGAGAAGGATTCAAGGAAGCCTGTTCCAGTGCCTGGTACTGCCATCCTACCCTTCCGGTAGTAAGACCGGAGGAGGTTAAAGCGTGCCAATGCGAAGGACGTGCTGGCAACATTCGTTTCGGTATCGTTCGGTCTCCTGACATGTCCAGGAAGTAAAGAAGGAAAAGTAGGAATGTGACCTCATAGCCCTAGCGGTCCACCCGCCAAGCAAACAGACGCGCTCAGCTGCCCTGCATCATCAATTCCTCTCGCTCCTCTAATTTACAACTTCACCATTTCGACTTTTCCACCTCGACTCTAATGGGCATTGAGCGTAGCATGGATGCTTCGGTATTACTACGACCAGGGACACGCGCCATCTATCCGCCGAATCGAGTACGGAATAATACACTCGAAGCTCAGCTGCAGAAAAGTAATCATGGTCGCTTCAATCTATTGAGCACGCGACCTGCAATGCGTGCTTAGTTCCAGCGAAACGTTCGCCATGCCTCTCTTCAATTGGATATACGCTGCAATAAAGACATTTGTTGTTGCGATCGCCGCCAAAGTTGCTCAGCATAGCCTGGATATATCGCACTACTCCTGATCTGGCGTAAAACTGCGAGATGCGAGATGGATGAGGCTTTGCGACATTGTTGATAAACAACGCCCTTCGCGTCATTTTGCAGCGACTTATTTCTGTTTCGAGGTGCTAGCTGCGATTCTGCGAGCTGAAGGGCCCAATCTCTATTCTTGTGCCCGCTTTCTGCCAAGTTCTAGGAGCATGAAATAAGACATGATAGCTACGATGTTATTGCTAGCCATGCCATTTGACGCTCGCACAAGTGATGATACGCCATCTTTGCGACCTGCATGGCCATAAGCCCTACTCTTACCTCCTTGCGTGATCTATAAGTATGCTCTCATTCCCCTCTTGCTTCATCCTTTCCCCATTTCACATCTCCACTAAAACGTGATTATCTGTTCCCGAACACTTCTCTAAATTGCAATCTTGTCTTTGTCACTACTTATCGCCATCCGTGACGCCTTCGCTTGTTGAGGATGGCGTCCATATTCCCACGCGATACGTCCGCATACGACCTGAAAGGTCGACTTAATGGTTGTGTCGCATACCACGCCAACGCCAAAGCACCTGCGTATGGCTACGACCCTCATGCCGCACCCGGTGTCATGTTCACCCTGTTCTTCGTCATTTCCATGCTTGTTCACCTCTTCCAGACCGTTGTGAGCCCGAAGTGGGGATACTTGACCTTTGCTATTGGCGCTCTAGGTCACTTAACCCTTCCAAAATGATCCTCGCCATAGGCGTACTAACCTTTAACAGGCGAAGCCGTTGGCTAGGTTGCTCGAGCAGCTGCTCACAACTACCCATACAACAAGCATCTCTTCTCAATCCAGATTTCAATACTGATCCTCTGTAAGTCAATACTTCCACTCGCCCCCCTCCGCCTCATCTTCCGGCCTCACATTATGCACCGACACTGACTACCTGAACCAGCTTCTTGCTTCTTCTCCGCAGCAATCTACTACATCCTCTGCCAACTCATCAAGACCTACGGCCGCCGCTACAGCCTCCTCCCACCAAAACTCTGCCTCATCATTTTCTGCCCCGCCGACGTCATCTACATCTTCGCCCAAGCCATCGGAGGCTCTATGGCTGCAAAAGCTGCCAGTCAAAGCCCCCCAGGCGACTTCAATACAGGCACGCACGTCATGTTGGGCGGTATCTACTTCCAGCTCGTCTCGATGTCCATATTCTGCGTTCTCTGGCTGCTGTTCCTTTTCCGCGCACGCAAAGTGCCTTATTCGAGAATTCACGCCCTCACTACATCATTCGCTACAGCCTGCATCATGGTCAGAAACGTCTATCGTGCTGTCGAGCTTTGTCAGGGCTGGACTGGCTATCTCATCACTCATGAAGTCTACTTCTGTGTACTTGATGGTGGATTGATGGCGCTGGCGACGCTTATTATGAATTTCTTCCATCCGTCGAGGTGTGCCGGAGAATGAAGCGGCTGCTGGTATGAGTATGAAAGGAGTGTATGTTGGGTCGGTGTACGGTAGGGGATCAGACCAGGAGAGTGGTATGGCAATGCAATGAAAAGTCCCACTTTGAAGACCAAATCAGCTGAAGGACCAGTGGTTCAAAAGTCGGAAACCAAGGCAGGAGTGGCTGACGTCTTATTTGGGGCTGCGCTGTGTGGAACGACTTACTCTCTTTAAGCTTTTGTGCTGGATTAGCAGGTATCGTACTATGTGATATACTGTACTCGCGTTCGATTGGTAGCAGTTCGAAATCACCTATATTGAATGTTGCAATCACAAGTCAAATGCGGAAAAAAAGCTGCCGTCTCTGTGGATGGTTGAGCATGTACTCACTCAATCCCAGCTCGAATTTGGACATGAATCTAGGCTTCGTACTCGGCTTGGGAAGGAAATTCTCTGCTTCCTGCTCCCCACTAGCTGCAAACTCCTTCATCCATGCTTCCATTGAGTAGAAATGTGCAGATTTTTTGGTCCACTCGAGTGAAGTCTTCTTAACCTTGTGATTCAGTCGAGCACATGGGATCAACAATGTTCAAAGACCAAAAGAAGGAAAGCTCAAAGAAGCATAGCGTACAAAGCTACTATTGCACTAAAAACTAAAAACTAATAAAACGATCGAACAGTCCACGCCTTCAAGGCCTCAAAAAGGCTTAGTGTTGCTAGATGCCTAAACGCGATGAGTTGATATACTGGATGTTTGCATTTGCGTTGGTTCAATGTCAGGTCGGCAGTCGTTTCGAGAAATAACAACAATACTTCGAGCAATGCTATCACGAACGCTGGATAGTAAATGATGAAGAATGGCAATATGCCCTACCCTTCACGATCCCCATGAATTTTCCAATCCCGACCATTGAGCAAGAAGTCCACCAACTCCAGACAAAGACCGCCGCCGCCCAGAAGACCCTTCTCTCAGTCATAAACAACCTCATCAACACTCCAAGTGAACAGTCCCGGCTTAATGTAATCCCTACTAACATTAACATGCGTCTGATAATCAAACCTAATCATCTTAGTAATCTCATCCTTCTTCATCTCCTTCCGCCCCTTCATGCCATTCTTGTACAACATTTCCGACCCGAGTAAGACGCATTCGGCTTTCTCTCGCGTCATGGGTCGGGGCAGGGTTATCATGCCTAGTTTGCGGGACTTGTAGCGTTGGCGGTTGCTGAATGCTTCGTTGCGGTTTTCGGTTAGGAGTTTGGAGGCGGTTATTAGGGGCTGGATGTCCTGGTCGGCGTCTTTGGCTGCCATGAGGAAGGAGCTGGGTAGGGCAGTCAGGACGAATTCTTACCTTCGCGCTGGGGGTGCACTTACTAGGCGTTGAAGAATCTCTTCCCACAAGCATTCGCGTGATGGCCTTTGACATCGCAGTACTTACAAACCTCTTCGTAATCCAGAATGCACGTCTTCGGTTTATGTTTCCCGTACATCAGAAAGCAAGGGATACACTCCCACGCCTTTTTCTTATTAGCGGCCTTGATTAGGCGGATGGTGCACCACCTCTCATCATGCAGGCGTTCAACGTTTTCCAGGTCGTCTGCTTTTCCGTGGTTCTTCCAGGGACAGGGTTTGAAATCTTTGATCTCCATATCGAGCTTCTCGCTGGTGCAGCACTGGCAGTACATTTTGCGGTTGCCGTAGTTGGGTCCGAGGAAGCAACGCACGCAGTGTGGGATTCGGTAGCATTTGACGATGGGTTGGAGTTTGGAATTCTCTGCGAGGGCCGAGAGGACGCTGTTTTTGCTTCCTATTCTGCGTATAGATCAGCATTGTCAACTAAGAATCGGAGTTGGAAGACGCACTCTCGCCGTAAGGCCAGCGGAACAAAAGTCTCACAATGCACCGTCTCCGCCATGGTCATAGTCTTCATGATCGTCTTCCGGCAAGCCGAGTACGCCTTGTACCCTCCCGAACTCACACTATAGATATGTCCAATAATCGGAATGAAATGTGCATGCTCTTCCGCGGAGCAATTCAGACCCTCCTTGAAAGTCTCCTCCGCTGTCTTCTTCAACGCCTCAAGCCTGACTTTTTGCGCCACTTTGTCCAACTTGCAGATCTTCCTCAAATCCTCATTGAGCTTGTCAATATTCGCTTGGTCATGTAGGGCAAATTCTATCAAGACTTTGTCGATGAAGGTATGGTTCATCACAGCACCAACGAGTATCTTGCCGAATGGAATCAAGCCTGCTCCTGATGTCGCTACTATGTGCTTGTTTACACTGAAACCCTTAAGAAGCTCTGTGCCTACGTCGTCGATGTGGTCCTTGGCGCGCTTCTCGGCGTTCGCCGTCAACGCTTCGGTCGCAGCGTCAAGATCTTTGCCCTGCCATTTTGGCCCTTCCTTTGAGATCCAGTCTCTCCCAAATTGCTCGTACCGGTTGATGAATGATGTGGAGGTCATGATTGTGAGAATATCGTTCAGGAAAGGTGAGGAAGCCACGGGAGCATTCTCTATTTATATATTGTCGTGCGATGAACCTCTCCCATCCATCGAACAAAGGTTCCCGCACGTTCACCATAGCTACCAATGATGTTGTTATCTAATAGCTTTTGCTCAGGCTTGAGGCTTCCTAGCCAAGGCGCTGGATGTTGTAGAGACAGGTCTAGATCGCTGCCGCCCTTTGCCTTGGCAGTTGGTAACATCAAACACGGATAAGTAAAAACAATTGCCAGTACGTGCAAACATCGTTTGGTTTCTCTTGACTAGTCGGCATGCGCTATCTTTCCGAGAGAGTGATCAGTATATAACTGCAAGTGTTGCAGCTGGCAAACTCATTGCAGAACCTTGAGGCAAGTTCGAAGCCAAGTGTGTAACAAAAACGGCTGCGGTTATGCCAACGAAACGCCAGTGAGTAAAGGATCGGAGCAGAAATTTTTCGATTTTGAAGAACTCTAGAGCAGAAAAGTGTGTAAATTCAAGCCTTGCGAAGCACGACAATGCAGAATTAAACGGCTTGGAGCCCAAGCTTTTGCAGTTTCGACCAAGAAAGAATGAAGCAGAACGGAGTTTTAAAGGAGCCAGAGCCATGACTTTTTCACGATGCTCGAAGATGGAATGAAGGTCTCGATTGGGACGAGTGTACCTGTACCTTCGCAGTCAGTATGATAGCTACGCCGAGGCTTCTCACGGGAGGCATGAACCTCCTTTAATATTTTACCACGCTTACAAAGAGCGCGCAGTCAACTCACGCGCCTTCATTTGCTACAAAGGGCAGCGGCTCGCGATGCCGTTCCTGATTGCTTGTTCACGGCGCCTTTGCTCGATAGGCGGTCTCTGAGATTCATCGTTGTCTTCATGTCGCCCCACCCCTCATTTTTCAATATACCCTATCATTGGATCAAAGCAGAGAACTAGGAAACACACGAACGGCACTCACAGAACAAGAAGTTCAGCCAGAAAGCTTAGTGTCACCCTAAGATCTCTTGAAGATCATCGTTTGCTATTTCCCTACACGATAGACACAGCCTCAGCCTTAGTGTGGAGCTGAAACACAATTGGTGGCAACTAACCGCCCCCAAGGCCAATCTTCATGCAATAGATCGAGATGAAGCGCATGTAGTAGCTTTGTCGGCCAATTGTATGAAGACAAGCTATCCCGGAACTCCTGAGCTGCGCACGATTATTTCGATGAAACGGACTCAATGACAGAGGCTCCTTATTAAGAGCATAGACCCTGAACAGCTCCTCCTCCTCCCCCTCCTTTTCCTTCATCTCCGACTTTTGCTGTCACCGAAAAGCGACTTAATCCACCAAGAACACATGAGTACTAACAGTACTTGCTACAAGGAGGACGGAACGGTATCAAGCGACATTCCTTGTGGCTTCGCCTCCATATCTACCTGCTGCGGTGAAGGATGGGACTGCTTATCGAACGGCCTATGTCAACAACATGGAACCACCGGTTATTCGCAAGGTACATGCACAAACCAGAATTATCAAAATTGCCTGTCTGTCTGCAATCAAAGTATGTCTTCTCAATAAGCGCCCTTATGGCTTCCAGGCCAACTAACAATGTTTTCAAGGCCAATTCGACGGCTTTACTGAAGTAAATCGTTGTGAGTCCAATGGCAATAGCTGGTGCTGTGCTGGCGCGGCAGGACAAGGGCTGGGCGGCACGAATTGCTGCGATACCAATCTGACCACCTCGCTTGACCCGTACCCCTTCTCCACGCAGTCAGTGGGGGCTGCGACCTCGGCATTGTCTACCGCTACATTGGTAATATTCACATCGGACGTAACGACACTTACGTCTAGTTCTTCTTCATTGAGCCCCACCAGCTCCGAGGCGCCAACAGCGCAGAATCACGTTACATCATCGCAAATTTCTACCACAGCACCTACAAGCTCAGCATCGCCACAGCCCGCAAGCCAGAACGCTAATTCGAAGACGAGAATAGAAATCGGTGTGCCCGTGGCCGTCGTGGTTGTCCTCCTTGCAATTCTTGCATTCTTTATCTCCCAGAACAGAAAACAGAAGCGACGTCTTCTTCAATTACAGAGTGAGAGGGCAGAGAATCAGCTACGACACGAAGAGACTGAGCCTGGGATGCAAGAGTTTGATGTTACTCATGAACTGACGCAACCGGATGCCCCACGGCATGAGATGGCTGGGGAAGCATTTTTCGAATTGAGTCAACCGCACGCGCCAATGCATGAGCTAGGATAGTACCTCAGAATGGAGCTCGCCTTCGATACGTTCGATAGAGCTGCCATGGCCGGCCTCTACCCCTTACCCTTTGGAAGGGATCCTCGACCTGACAGGGTTGGAGTCCATCGGCATTCTTTCGGATGGATCTAGCGCCTCAATATCGTTCACTCGGGATTTCCGTCACTCTAGAGGGCCTGGGAACGTATCTGTCTGCGTCTCACTAGAGTCAAGGCCTATGTTTCCCCTCTCAAATGTAATAAGAGACAGCTTCGCCATTGGTGAAGTGTTGCGATGGTGTGACCCAGGCACATAATGTTCCACAGCTACGCCGCAGTACGTATGCTGCATAGCTCAAAGCTCAATGATGAATGGTGGTCTGATATTCTCGGTACTCCATTTTCACTCTGATCGGTATGAGGTGATATCTAGTGCAGAAATTGTTTCCGAATTGAGCTCCTCTTTTCTTTCACACTTCAATCACTAGTCTGTTGTCAATGATATAAACCCTTTCAATTCTCTTGATTCATCAACCATTTTCGCGTGGTCTACTCCCCTTGGCCAGTTTGTACCTACTACTTGCCACGACAGTCAGCATTCTCCGTCAACCATCAGCAGTCCACAACCAACATGAAGTTCCTCTCCCTCTCCTTCGCTGCCCTGGCCATATTTGCCTCAGGCATTACCGCTCATCCCACCGCATATCCCGTTGAATTCGTAAGTTACCCCTCTGCTTCTTTGTCTTTCACTTACCGTTAATCCTAATTCATTGACCATGCTCCATAGGTCACCTGCAACCCAGCCCACCCGAAGGAAATGGCCTAGGGAAATGAGCACCCGACGAGCGCTGCGGCTTCGAAGCCTGCCACAAAGGCAAGCCATGTGTGAACAGAGGGTATTGTCACTGCCATGTGGGTGAGTGCGTACATAAGGAGGACTTGTAAGAGAACCTAAAGTAGGGAAGGTCTAGTGCGCGCTGGTGACTCCTGAGACCACCAATTGTGAACGCTCGTTATCTGTATCAAGATTCATGCCTCAATGTATTTCTGATAAGCTTGATTATATCTTACTTTGAGGCAGGGTCCGTAATAGTGTAGACTCTTAGTGTCTGGTGTCGCACTTACCAATATATTTGACTTCTTTATAGTACGAACAATGCAGCTTGTATATCACCCTATCCCACTTCGAGGCGAAGTATCGCAGCATGCCAGAATGCTAGAGCATTCATTATCTCGGTCAAAAAAGATGAGAAACTCATGAAGGCCAAAAATTCATTGACAGGCTATCGGGTTAAGTAGTCTACCGTCATGATCTCATTGTCCCAAAGGAGGGGAGATTTCACACTAAACCACCCCACAATGAACGCAGGTACTTGCACTACAGGTGTCATATTAGACCACAGGCCAATTTTAGGGGGTTCTGAAGACGTGGGTGTGTTTGGCACTATCATGTCTTAGACACGCGTCGTACAACGTTAGAACTGATCACTACGGCCTGTTTTCTTGGCAGGTGGTGTCGCAGGACCTCATAGACGAGAGTATTCGGGGGATCATACCTGCACTTCACGGCTGTTTGTAGACAGAAAAATATTGCGAGGTATTCTTGCAGTTTTGATGCGATTTGCGAGCGTAAGGTAGGCGAAAGACACTCGATGGACACAGCACAGATTCCGTACAGGTGGTTGAGATCCTGTGTGTATGTCTTATTCAGGAGAAAGTGCGTGTGGGGACAAAAGGAGTCAGGTTGAAGTTTTCGTTGAGCTTGAAAGCTATGGAAGAAGAGATTAAATGGGGAAGGAACCCTGAGATACTGCTAATCGAGCCTTGACGATCGTAAACGAATGACCTAAGTTTCAGTATGTTCATAGTAGGTTTTGCAGCTCAAGTCATCCCCAACGATATGAAAGTGGGCGAAATATTAGAAATACCAAAGTGCAACCTGCTCAAGTAGGACCCCGTTTTCGATTGTCTGATGTGCCAGGGTTTTCTTCACTGTCAGGTAATGTGTCTTCAGCATCGAAGAATTTAGAGTCGCTGCTTTCGCCATCCAACTTGGTCATCAATCTCTGAAATGCTCTTCTGATATCTACATCTACTTCTTCCCTCTGCTCCATAATGTCCTGAGCGATGTGCCAGCATTGTTCCTTACATCTGGGTTCATGTCGCTCAGGTCCGCCGACAAGAAGATCTCAAGCGTGCGAAGATCGGAACTGCGTACAAGGTAGTGCAATGGCGTTTCTCCTTCAGCATCTGCTTTGGAAGGATCTGCCCCATTCTTCAGCAGTACGGAGAGGCAGTCAGATCTCTTTTGACTAATCTTCTCGTTCAAAAAGATTGTACAAGTAGGGCCTAGGCCATTAGGATCAGCGCCATGAGAGATGAGCTATTCTGCTGTTTTAATGTTGGTTTTTGAGAGAGCTTGAGAGAGCGGGGAGGTTCCAATGTCTGATCTTGCGTTCACGTCTACGCCACGGTCGACCAGTAGTGAGATGTAGGTTAGATCGTGATTTGCTGCGGCGATCTGAAGCGGAGTTTGGTTCAATTTGTCGCTGGTAGAAGCGGGGGCGCCGTTCTCAAGAAGGAGTGACAAGCAGGCAGGTGATTTAGGCCAAGTGGCGTAGTGCAAAGGGGACCAATGATAGTTAGGGTTGGAGTTTCTGGCACCGTGGTTGAGCAGTGATTCCAAAGCAGAGCTGTTACTGCATTCTGCTGCCCAGGACACTGGAGTCCTTCCTTCAGAATCGCCCACATTGATGATGCTCGTCGAGACTTCAAGCTCATCCTCCATACTCTGCGTAGGCAACAGATCGAGGGCAGTTTTGTGTAGCACCGAGAATTGTCGTTCATCCAGCCATTCGTCATAATTGAAGGTCTCCTTGAGAGCAGCGGCAACGTCAGCAGGAAGGCTCTTTGAGCACACCCGGTGTATTGCTTGATCTGTAACATTACTGAACTGAAATCAGCTCGTCCTAGAAGACATTCAATGGATGGATACATAACATACACTTTGTTGAAAGCAGCTATGCTGGGGTGTGCTCCAGCACTGATCAAGAACTTGTATAGCTCAGGATGACCACGAAGTACGGCGCACTACCCCGGATACCTATCAGTACCTCCAAATGTACTTGCGACCTTTGCAGGGTGCCTACTTACATGTAAAGGTGTGAAGCCTCGTTGATCTTGGATGTCATCAGGCGACGCCGATCCCTGATCAAAAAGCTTTGCTACTCCCCCAATGTTGCCAGCTTCATGAAGAGAGAAAATAGCGGAGTCATTCGGGACTATCCTGGGAGTCATCAATGTCCCAGTTATCCGACCATAACAGTTTTTCTCGATGACCGAGAAGACTTCAGGAAACCTGTAGGCTATACGTATACTAGCTGAAGACCCTTGAGAGCACGAAAATTCGTTGCAAACAGGATTGATGCCATACAGACCATTGACTCCGATCAAGATGGAACCCATAATGATTTCCATGATGGAAGGGCTTTTCAAGCGATACGAGCGGTGACAAACACAGCTGCAAGCTAGTCTGCATTGATTCGAGGTGGATCCAAATGTCATTTGGGTTTGCACCCATATGCTCTGCGTCCCCTGGGTATTGGCAGAGTTATCCACAGCTTGAACTTCTGAGTCGAAATTTTCAGCGGCTGGAGCTTCTGTACTCTGTGCTGAGCTCATTGCTTCAGCCTCGAGTCCTAGGAGATGAACAAGAATTCGACGCTGCTCGTTTTGGAGAGCGTTCGTTTTGGCGGACAGCGAGTTCAATTCAATCGTCACGTGGGAGAGATGAACTCTTGATCAATCAGCTTTTTTTCTGAAGACTATGTTAAAGAAGGACAAAGCAACCACCAACAAAACCAGACTTGTAGAGCTACAAGATGAGAGGTAACTTCGCAGGCGCGGACTGACGTACAAGTTCAAAGCAGCCAATGAATTGGCGAAATCCAAACGAAGGACTTTCAAGCTTTCGCAGAGTTCTCCAACGCGCCGCTTTGCGCGAGTCCAGTTGAATCTGTCCAGCAATTGAGGTTTCAGCTGCGCCATCTTGGCGTCATCTTCACCGCTCTCTTTGAGCTTTTGAGGAGCCACACCACCGATCTCGCATAGTTCTTTGATTATACGATCTGACTGTTCGAAAAGACATGAGAAAATGAGCTCCGATTGAATCACCTCGATTTTCTTGCGTGACGATATCCAAAGCCGTCAGAATAGTCTGCAATCGGTCGAGCTCCTCAATCAAGGCTAGAATATCATCCGGGGCTCGAGACAATTCCCTCAGAAATTTGAAACCCTTGGCCAATCGCCGGCAAGCACTAACAAAGCAGACTGCGCTGGTAGCAATCGATAGTGGCTCCATTTGCGGGACGGAAACCCCCTATTAAACAGAAGAGAAGAGTGGAATGTTGCAATCTGGTTGCCTGATTGCTCTTTATACGATTCCATTGTCTTTCTCCGCTAGTCACAGGCAGAATTGTTATCAAATAGACAGAGATGTCTATTAGTACTCCATAGATTCCTATCTCTTAGCTAGTCAGTCAATTGAGTGTTTTCTGCCATTGCAACATGGAAGCAATAATTTACTGCGAATTGGCACCATTGACAGCTTCTTTGGGGTGGCGGTATCGACATGTGAGATGCACGTGCATATGCAGCCCCTACGCAGCAGGCTGACAAGCCAAATGACGATCTGCTTCCGCTGATCGGGCGAGTCAGGAAATGGCTTTTTCAGCTGAAGCACGAGAGCCACAGCCATTTAGGCAGCCGGTTTGCCTAAAAGGTGAAGGATGTTCATCAGGCTGGTGGTGAATGATAAGAAATCGCGAGCTTGTTGATATCTTATTACGTTTCCAAATGGTACGAAATATCGCGGAGTCAACTCCGTGTCGACCAGCTCGTGCACATCATCATACAGATTTCAGCACAGACATGTTCAACGGCCAAATGAATCCGTTCCAATGGAAGCAGCTCTATTTGATGTATATGTCGTTCGTAGAATGCGGTATCTAGAACTTCTATGCTAGCCGTCCATCAGACTGTAAAGAGGATCGTGACAACGGGGCTTTGATGCCACTTCCCTTACTTAGAAGCAACCTTGTAGATCTGGAAAGCGAGCCGTTGCATGAAAGGTCTTGGAAACAGGGAGTCAATGACTGGTACTATTATGATCTGGCTAACTAGATGATCTCTGAGAATCTAATGGTACAAGACAGACAGCTGCGAAGGGAGAGATGTTACCGGCGAAGGGAATGGGCGCGAGAGTTTTGGATGGAGCCCGACCCCTGATCCCTGCACCCGGGCCAAGATCCTTAGACCATCGCACCAAGAACCTTACTTCAATTTCCCGACCTACTTCTGTCTAGACCAGGAAGCAGACCATTGATAGGATCACGATGGCGTCCACAGAACAAAAACAGCCATCCGAGGACCTTGCTCATGTAGAGAGAGTATGGAACCTTATGATGCCCAATAGCCCAATCTACGATTTCCTCCTCTCTGAGGTTGAACTCCTCTCCGCATCCAAGGCTGGCTTTATCACTGCTCAACTTAAGGTCAAACCATACCATCTCAACTCCAAAAATACCTTGCATGGAACGGTCTCTGCTTGTATCACCGACTGGGCTGGAAGTCTGTGCGTTGCTGCGACTGGTCGTGAGAAAGTTGGCGCTTCTACGGACATACACACTTCGTTCGTGTCTACGGCTAAAGAAGGCGACTTGCTCAAGATATCTGCAAGGGCAGCTAAAATTGGGGGAACGCTGGCTTTTATGACTGTTGAGATTGAGAAGGTTGGGGAGAATGGCGAGAGTAGTATTGTTACTACGGGCTCGCATACGAAGTATGTGAAGCAATGAGTGGTTCAGTTTTACGAATACCGGATTGGAAGGACTGGACCGCATTCTTCTTTGCGTCTTACGTATATCATCAATTACGTTTGGACTTCACTCGGATTGCGGAGAGCAATCTCCATTCTCGCTTTAGATGCCTGTCATAGCTCAAGCAATGATGTTCAGACAATTTGAATGGAGACATTCGATTCTAAGATCGATGGCTTAGCCATGGCTTATCGAAAGGCTTAATCATTCGTCATAAATCCATGAATCGGACTTCATGGAGTCGGTGGTTTCAGTTGCCCTAATTGAAACCACTCATTCCACACTCCACCAATCGTGACAGCTCGCTCTTCAGCGGTCATTCCCTCTCCATCTTTCAGTGATCGAATGTCTGCTTTTCCAGTCTGGTTCTCTCTCCCAAGACTGAGAGAATTCTGCGCAGCATAAAGTGCCTCTTGTGAGAATTGATCGAGTGGCAGCGAAGACGCTAGGTATAATAGCAGCCATGCCACGTTCACCCTTTCATTCAGAATAGCGATATGCAAGCCGGAGTTCAATGACCCAATTGGATCTTGGTATCTCAACACATCGACGTGGCGCCCCGCACCTTCGCCAATAGTTGCTTCTTCGTCTTCGTCTTCCTCGTCTTCAAGAAGATCCACTATAGCCTCTACATCGCCTTCCTCACAGAATTCCAGGAAAGCTCGGCATTTGCGCTCTTCAGGATACGCTTTCAAGTAGCTTTCTTCCGTAAGCAGTGGCAGTATGTCGAGGTTCTCTTGTAGGCCTCCTTCGTTCTTAAGCGTACACAGTAATTCTTGTTCGCCGAGACTTGTAGTTGATATGAGACTTGTTCCGCATTTGGGGCATTCGCTCATGGAGTAGGCGTCAAGGAGGCATTGCCTAGAGAGGATTTAGATGTCAGCTCTACGTATGGGGTGAAGACGATTATGACGCACCAATGAAAATGGCACCCACATTGCAATTGCACATCATCGTCCACGTCTTGGCCCGCATTGGCGCTTGATCCTCCCATGCTAGCATCTTCATCTTCGTCGTCAGGCTCTAGGTGTAGCGTCAGGGGCTTTGAGCAAGCCACACATACCGCCATGGTGTTAGCAGAGGAGTCCTCTCGACTAGGTAGGTAGAAATGATCCGCTCTCAGTAACTTAAAAAAGGTCTTGGCAACGGGCGGAATCCCTCCGCACTCGTTGACAGCTGTTAGCTGAGTTGCGCCTTCCCCTTTACTCATTATTTGATGATACTGAGGTTTTGCGCGTTACGATACCGAACGATTCTGTTACTACGCGATTGGCATCATGATATTGCGGCACGAATGGCTACCAATGGCGCAGACAATACAGCTCGGACTTCCGAACACCGGGGAAACCAAGCTCCTGAATCCATGAAGGCACTGGAGACGAGCCATGAGAAGCTAGCTAATCGGAATTTGCTACCAAACACCTCAGATGTCACTTCGAAAGCTCGGGATTTGACCAGCCATATCCTCGACTTTCTCTCGAACGCAAGCAACGAAACCCTAGGAGCTTGTGTTGTTGCGCTGGGTGCTACTACATGGCTGATACTGGGAAGGGTTGGGCTTGTGATAATTGGTCTTGTTAGTGGGGTAGTTCTACACGCTACATGGGAGGGTAGTGGCCAGGGCAGCGCAAATGATGAGGCTGGAGCATCAGAAGCTAGGAAGAGGAGGGAGAAAGGCCTGGACGTCGTTGGACGAGTACTCGATTGGCGGGAAAGAACGCGAGGAGAAAAAGAGCCTGAAGTGTTTGAACAAAACTCGCAGAAGACGTTGGACTTCTCAGATTTCCAACCAGAGACGGGTGCAGTTTTGACGACTCTGACGGACGCTGTGATTCGTGACTATGTCAAGTAAGACGGAAGATGTGATGTGGTTGCCAATGTTCAAGGTTAACGTTGATAGATGGTGGTATTCGCCAGTCCTTCCACTCGAAAGCAAGTTCCCATTTGCCTGCAGACAAGTCTTCACGGGATTTCTACTTGCGGTGTCATCACATCTGTGTCGCAAGCGGCCTGCAGACACATTCCTCGACTTCCTCACAAACTCCTCGTCGATCGTCATAGTGTTTCTTAGCGAGCTCTCGGCTGCACTTAGGGCGTCTGGAGCACCTAGCGATGCGTCTCAGGCAGTACATTCCTTCCTCGAAGCCAATCCGAGCAGTAGCCTTGCCAATGTCTTGGATATTGAGCAACAGAATAGGAAGCTCAAAGTCGTTGCTGAAGATATACTTCAAAACTTCTTGGAACCAAAAGTCTATGCCTGCGAGCCAATACGGGTATTTCTGCGGGAGATCCTAGCCAGCGTGGTCCTTGAAATGACGGTGACGAGCTGCTCGAGGCCCGAGTTCATCAATGAATGGATTATCTGGTCCCTCGAGGAAAGTGACACTGGACTTCTCGAAGCTATAGATGCGGGCGTTGACGGAGCAAGAGCCAATGGGAACGCAAAAACACCAGGTCAAGCAGCAGATATTGTAACTCATGGAAAAGGTGACTCTACCTCGGAGACAGCAACGGCCAGCGCACAGGCAACAACTGAGCACAAAAGGACCGTTAGCAGAGCGGAAGATGCAATGGAAGAAGCTGTGCTGGAGGCGAAACGACTCAGCGAGCTAATAGCGGAAGAAGAGACCAACAAAGGAAAAACATCCACTGGGTCATCGTCCTCTGGGGATAATACCGCAGCTTTGATAACTCCAACATCCTCACGAGATGATCTCTCCGCAATCATTGATGGCTCTTCTCATGGAGCAACGCAAACATCTCCACGAGACGAGAATGTCACAATCATCAACAGCACCTCAGCACCAGTTGCGAGTGAACCCGAGGCTCTAGCTCGGTCTGAATCAAAGATCGAAGAGTCTAGCCCTAGCTTCACAACATTTGATCAGATAATATCCTCTCAAAAGCCAACTGCACTACAATCTTCACAGTCTCAGCCATATACAGTTCCACCTCTCACCCTCTATAATGCCAGCGTTTCCATTTTTGATGATTCCCAACCCGGCGAGAAAGGGACGATACGGTCCAAGCCCACAGTCGAGTACCTCTTGCAAATTGAGCCAGCCACTTCCCAGCATCCAGGATGGATGATAGCCCGTAAACACTCGGACTTCGAGACGCTCCATGAAGTACTGCGGCGTATATCTGTCGTCTCGGGAGTCACCGCGTTTGCGCAAAAGCATCAGACTGTACCCACATGGAAGGGCAAGACGAAGGCCGCTTTCCGTTCGGAGCTGGAACACTACCTTCGAGATGCTTTATCATTCCAGCGTCTAGCAGAGAGTGAAGGCATGAAGCGTTTCTTGGAGAAAGATCAAGGCCTGGGCCGATCGTCGCCTGGCACCAACAAAGGCGGATTCGGATTTCCCAGCCCTGCTGCCTTCGAAACCATGGGCAAGGGTATGCTAGATGTGCTCGCGAGTGCTCCCAAAGGAGCTGCCGGTGGAGGGAAAGCTATTCTAGGCGGTATGACTGGGGCTCTAGGTGGCGTGGGCTCCCTGGGACAGAAGAAGCAAGTCTCTAACAGTCCAATGGGAAGAGGATCCGTTTCGCATAATTCGTCAGGTTCTACTTCTACGATGCCGCGTACGGGGAGCAATGGACCTGTGAGATTAAGCTTCGCGGTGGAGAGAGAATCGCAGGAGAGTCACCGCTTGTCGATCAACAGTACGGGAGATGAAATGAAGCCGCCGCTTCCTCGTCGGCATAGTCAGGCGCCGTCAGACCAGCTGAGCGAAGCTAGCCCAAAAGTCAACGGACAAATGCCCAAGATGGTGCCCGAAAACCTACCCCCTGCGCAGCCATTACGGGAAGAACAGGACGAGCTTCATCTACCTCCACCACCGAGTGAGATACCTGATGATTATAACATCGCACAAGATTCACCCAGGTATTCGATCTCCCATGACGACAGTGGCACCCTCCGCACCCCAACAAGCACCGCTCCGACCACACAACCGTCCCTGTCTCGTAAGAGTACTTCGTCGTTACAATTCGCAGAAGCTGATTCGGCAGCCCCACCAAAATTACCAAAACGCGGTGCTCCCGCTCCTCTAAATTCTCAAGAAATTAGTGTAGCGGTTGAGCTTTTCTTCGCAACAATCAACGAACTCTATACACTCTCATCAGCCTGGACTCTCCGTCTCACACTCCTCAATGCTGCAAAATCCTTCCTTCTCCGTCCTGGCAATCCCAGCTTAGAGGCCATCCGCGTCTTGCTCCAGACTACCATGATTGACGCGAACACTTCCGATACTGGTATAGCTACTCATCTCACGAAGCTGCGGGAGAATGCCTTGCCTACGGAAGAGGAGTTGAAAGCCTGGCCGCCACCGCCCAGCGACGAGGCAAAAGAACGCATGAGGCAGCAGGCTAGAAAGTTGCTTGTAGAGAAAGGTATGCCGCAAGCGTTGACGAGTGTTATGGGAGCTGCGGCAAGTGGGGAGGCATTAGGAAGGGTATTCGATTGCTTGCAAGTGCCGGAGGTGGCACGCGGTCTGGTATTTGCATTGATATTGCAGGGAGTAAGGGCTGTGACGCAATAAATGGTACTGGTAGAGGCGCCAGTGAGTACATTTTGTCAGCGTAACGACCATGAATGTTAGCTCAGCGCAGGAAACTGTACAATAAGAAAAGCAAGATAATGGCACAGCAGAGCTTCTTGACTTGCAACGGGCTTTGTGGAATTTACACCGCATCCGAGAGCATTTTCATGGATACAAAGGCTGTCGACCTGCGCAAAGACATGGATGTTTTGATGATCTAACATCATCGATTTTCTAAAGGAGTGCGCACACGGGCAGGAATCCGACATCCTATCAATTTTGACCACTGCCTACAGAATCCTACGAAAACACACTTCGGATACTCGGAAAAGGAGCCTAGCAGAGGCGCTTGATTTGATAGGTTTAGATAGCTGAGCCTGACCATGCCTGGAGTTCGCTGCCTTAATTCAACAAATAGGCGCCTGCACAACGCCCCTCTCAGATAGCTTTCTCTTGTCAACTCTCGCCAGGGACTTTTATCACTGGGCTCCGAAACATGCAAAATTTTCACGATCTCCCGCTGGAAATCATCGATTTGATGGTTGATCAGGTAAATTCTTCAATTAGGAGGCTTCCAAGTCTGACAAATGCCCGCTACGAGACCAAAAGGATCTAAAACGACTTTACGAAGTCTCTAAGCATTTGAATCATCATACAACTCCAAGACTGTTTAGATCTATCACTATATCCTCCCGTGATGAGAGTAACATATGTTCTATTGACGTGTATCCATTATTGAGTATGCGCACCAAGCCAGATAACAATTTGAAATACGTCAAAGATGTTCTAATTATTGCGCCTTTCCACAAGCGTCTTCGTCACCGCTGTGTCGATGACTCGACTTTTCGGGATATTGACGAATCCCTAATTGAAGTCGCGGGGGTTGATATTCTCCACAGTATCTATCTTACAAAGCTGGAGTCAAAGCGATCAACTCCTTCATTGTCTTTGAGTGCCCATTGTCAAGCTCGTCTCCTCTCGTTTTTGCAAGATGAAGAAAGTGTTGAGTTCGGAAGGGTCATCATAGGAATCCTTGCAGAGCTGGTATACGCTGTACATATTACCGTTCCACTGGTAATCGTATCTGGCAAATTCCACCTGTTCACGGAACTATGCTTTTCCCTGTCCTTTGCAGGCTCATACTTTAGCTGTGACAGTAACTTTCTGGCTCTCGACATCGAGTTTCGCAGTAGCTTGGTCGGCGTCGGCAAAAGCGATTAACCTTGTCAAGGCGGGAATCATCGTTACTGTCTAATCAGGATAGCGAGACTGCAGAGAGCATGGAATGTCAAGTGCTGTGTTGTCGTAGGCTTTTCGAAAGTCTTCGAAGACATGGGAATCGGCGGCCTCAACAGCAGGAGTGCTTCAAAACGGATAGGACTGAGTATGTTTCAATGCTGACGATGAGCAAGCGAACGCTGAGAGACTACCTCGATGAGGCAGCTGCTTTAAAGAGACCTCCTATGGCATAGGACGTGGCTCCCCGAACTCCACGAACGAGCAATCTAGATTCCATAGCTCATCCCAATTATCACCGCTCCTCGCCTCAAGAAAGGCTTTCTCACGTTGATGAATTGATTGCTGTCAGAGGGTACAAATAAACAGCGCAACACTAGTGCTTGCGCTAGTGTCAGCCTTATCAGGTACCGTTCTGAGGTATGCGACTCTTCCTCCTGCGAACAACAAGCTATCGTGAATTCGTATTAAATATGTTTGGAGCACTCAACCGGTTTATATCTCGACTCGACTCTGACGGTCCTTCGCAGGGCTCCAGAGACGGCCATGGAGCGTTTGGGTTTCAAGTCCTCCGCAACAAGAATTCAGAAATACCAGTTGAGCCTTGGTACGACTTTGTCATTGGCATCAATGGCCGCCAAGTGGTACGATCTGTCCAGGAGAATACCAATGTGCTAGACTCACATAATTAAAGAACGATCCTGACCCCAATCTCTTTGCGACTGAAATCCGCAACTGCGCCGGCTCAAACGTGGCCTTGACTCTTTGGAGTGCGAAGGTAGGTCCTTATGCTCTTTGATGGTAGAGAGCCTGTGTCTGATATCTTCCAGGGGCAACGTGTACGAACTCTCCATATTCCCGTCCCAACTCCCTCCCCCACTCTCGGCCTCACCCTCCAATGGACGCCCTTATCTTCTACAGAAGACGTCTGGCACATACTCGATATCATCCCTGACTCCCCAGCCGATGCAGCTGGCCTTCTTCCCTATGGCGACTACATAGTTGGAACACCAGAAGGCAGCGTACACGGGGAAGCTGGCCTGGGCGAGCTAGTGGAGGATTACTTGTCTCGAACATTAAGACTCTACGTCTACAATCACGAGTACGCAGTGACGCGGCTGGTGACCATTACGCCCTCCCGGAGCTGGGGAGGCAATGGAGCTCTAGGCTGTGTGCTAGGTTTCGGAGCTCTACATCGGCTGCCCGTCCCTTTGACGGAACCACCAGCAGGGCCCGGCGAAACTTTATTCGAGACAGCACGCTTCAGCAATGAAGAAAGTCGCCCACTGTCTTCCCAATTGCAATCATACCCTTCAGGAGGCTCCCTATACCAGACGACCTCGAATCAATCGAGCGATCTATTGGTGCCTGCCACGTTAGCCTCTCCACCTCCTCCACCACCTACGGCATCTACTCCCTCGGCGCCTCCGAGAACGGGGAGGAAATCGCGGAAGCCTATATCACCCAATTCAGCGTTTGACGAGTATTTCAAGGAGGGCGAGAAGAAGAGCAAGGAAGAGGATTTCACCCCGGCTGCGAAGAATGCACCACCTCCGCCACCGAAGATGGGAGGGCCTCCACCCGCGAAGAGTCCGGCACCTGAAGCTCAGCGTGAAGAAGCCGCGGCGTAGTACATGGACAATCAACCGGATCTCGGATTAGCGGGAAGCGACAAGCTATTTCTCAGTGGCATGAATTTGGGATGGTTTGATGCTGCCCTAGATTCGCAAGGGAAGCTCGGAGAAGCACTTCGCCATAGTAACGCCTCTATGCTGCGGTATGGCCTTAGCTGCCATCCTCCGTGGTATCATGCAATCATACAGCCAAACGCCAGATGCAGAAAAGCTCACGCCCTGTATACTCCATCTTTGCCATGCAGATGCCAGATATATCATCTTCGATCGATTGCCATATTGAGTCCATTCAGCAAGAAGTGGTAAAGACACGCCAGCCACATCTCAATCCTCCTCGCTGGTCTCCTCGAAATTTCTCTTCCCCTTCCCCTTCCCCTTGACCTTCGGCTCTTCTTCGTTTTCATCAAGAGTTGCCGAGGCACCGGCTCTGCCATAATCTGGCCGCTCGATCCTCTGCCCTTGCCCTGCAAGATTCGTCTCGATTTGAGGAAGTAATTCGATCAGGGCATTAAACTGGTCAATGGGGAGGGAGATGCCCTATTGGTGGAGGGAAGATCAATTAGCACAAGATGATTGATTTAATGAAAAGATTGATACAATTCGATCGGAACTGTTAAAAGTACAGACGGAGAAAGGGGACAAATTAGTCTATGAAGTTACAATTCATACTTTCTTCGTTGGCAACATTTGCCCATCCTTCTCATAGTACTCCCGGATATTGATGAGCTTCCTCCCTCCAAATTCTTGTATGCCTACTCTTCGCTTCCCCGATAGCTTTTAATTCCAGCAAGTCAGCCTTTACATCTTGAACAGGACCGTCGAGCACACACCTCCCAAAACACCTCGCCATCTTTCCCTGTGCTCGCTCCTCCAGCCGGCTTACTGCTCCCTGAAGCTCCAACCTTCGACATTTTTGACTTCTTGCTCTTAGGCGCGTCCTCAACGAAACCTCCATCCGAATCGTACTCTTCCACCTCCGCCGAGCGCTTCTTGGGCGGCATTTTGCGAATTCTGAAGGGTTTCCTAGAAGAGTGTAGAGGACGGAAGCGGAGAGATGAAGGCCGGATGCAACATGTAGTTCCGATGTTGCTTGACGAAGAGATGGGTTGTTGAAAGTGACGATTGAAAAGAAGTAAAGTGGAGCTCGGAGTATTTACGGGAACGCGATGCGCGTGTCAAGTGGTGGATTACGTAATTGGAGAGTAATTGCAGTGAAAATTGACTTAGATTCTGATATCAAGCCTCACATTCAGGGCCTCATTTCGGACTGGCCATTGCCTCAACTTATCATTGCATTTTTAAGGGATAGCCCTTAAGAGCTTCACTCGCTATGCTCCGCTTCTTGTATGCTATGCAATTACAATCTTGCTGATATCATGCCATCATAAGAGCCTCAAGCCTCAAGCCCAACGGCGTCTAGTAGTCCGTGAACGGACATCCCTTCGCAGCACTATCCTCAAAAGTCTTCTCCTTGACCAGCTCCCTTGTCAGCTTCATCAAGTTGTCGCCCAATTGCTCATCTTGTGCCAGGGAGCTCCCGCTCTCTGGCACCGCAGGTGGACAGATATATTGCCCGCTCTTTTCCGTCTTAGTCGCTGCAAAAACGGTGGAAACACAGCCTTGCATGATATTCTTCTTGATTGGTGCCATGCCAACAGACATAGCGTAGCCGCCTAGCGGGTAAGGCTCGTGGATGTCCTCCTTCGACATCTTCGTGTCAACGAAGCCGGGGTGTGTGGCATTCGCTAGGATATTTGGGTGCGAGGAGGTGAGGTGGCGATTGAGGTAGCGGGAGTAGAGGATTGCTGCTAGCTTGGAACGACCGTATTGGCCATTTGGTCCCAAGTCTTGGTTCAGCTCCTCGAGCGATTCGAACTTGCAGTCTGAGGGTGTAGATTGGTGGGCGTTGGATGCCATGTTGACGATGCGGACGGTGGAGCCTGTGGAGGCGGTTTTCTTGAGGATGGGGAGGAGGTGGGAGGTTAGGATTACGTGGGCCATGTGGTTCATTGCCATCTGTCATGAATTAGCTGTAGCAATATTCAACAGCTCGGGAGACTTACATGACGGTCGACACCGTAGTCTGTGACCTGATATGTCATGATACCCCTACCAGCATTGTTGATCAGGATGTCAATTCTGTCAGTGCTGCTAGCGATCTTGTCTGCCGTCTCTTTCGTCTTCTTCCAATCTGAGAGATCACATTGCAACCATGTGACTTTCTTGGCAGTCTCCGGTCCCATCTCTTCTTCAATAGCCTTCAGCGAGCTGTCGACTACCTCCTGAGACACAGACAGAATGAAAAGCTTCTCAATGCCATGGGCGAGAAGGGTGTGAGTGCAGCCATAACCGATACCTTCAGATCCACCCGTGACAACTGCAACCTTTCCCTTCAGGTTGGGAGTCTGGTTGAGGTCGAACTGCTGGTCCTCAGGAACAAGGGTATGGGCGCCCCCAATACCTATATTCTGAGCGACGGTTTGCTTGATGGCTTCCATAGCTTCTGGGAACTGTTTGTTGATATTTGAGTACCTGGCTTTTTGTACTGAGTAAAAGGGGGCAGTATGTGGCTTTGTGACTATGCGAGTAGTCGAAGTGGAAGTGAAAGCATAGTGAAGTGAGGTTTTTGTGGTTGGTGATGATGTAGTCAATGTGTAAAGCTTTGAAGATGATTGGATGAAGCGACACGTCATAGCAGACGGGAGCAACTTTCACGAATGCGGTGTTTCACAGACCGAGAAAATTCCAGCCGCTTATTATAGAGAGCATGGGCGCATAACAGGAATGTATAGCTGGGAATTGTGAATGCATATTTAAGGCGTCATCAAGTGCACAGGCGTGCTTCTCAGGGCAAAAGTGGTGATTTCATGACCCAAACTATTCTGTTTCAGGTTCGAAAATCTTACCAACATCGATTTCATTCATGATGTACCGTTGAATTCAATGGCATGACTTGTGTAGAGACCGAATGTGACCGCACTGTTGGGAAAATGTCAGCTTGCAGTAGTACGAGGTGCGATTCTCGGCACCTACTTTCGTGGATGATAAGAAAAGCTGGAATTGCGTCATAATTCGGGCAAGTTCGAAACTGCTTACCATTGAAAGACAGGACACGTTTGACTCAGCTCCAGTGAACACTGTAATTTTGACCGGCGAAGTTTCACGACACGAAATATCAGGTTGTAATGAACACCATTCTGGCATTTTTTGTCATTTGCGAGCCACTTTACCCCTTGTGTTCTGTCCGGGCCCAATATCAATGTAGCCCTCCCTCCACCCAAAGTCTGCTGTAGTATCTCATTGAAACTCATTGAAACTCATTTTCTTTCTTCTCCAGCCTCACCGTTGTGAGTGCCGAAGCTAGTTTGCACATCTCAACTGGATCTTTGCCCACCACTTCCCAGAGACTGTTCAAGTCCCTACCAAGCCCACAGTTCGACGCAGTATCCAAGCTTCTCGGATCGATGAATGGCGCCAGAATTGGCCAGACGCCTTGCGCGGTGTCAAAGAAGATGTCTGTGCCGACTTTGCCAATTCCCTTGATTTCTCCGATAAGCTTGCGGACTTGCACCGGCGAGGAATCGGCGCGCTTGAGAAGGTTGTTCAAGTCTCCATCTAAAGTAGAAGTCTTGTCAGTCAGAGTTATAGGAGATCATCATTCAGCATGCTTTGGCCGTAGTCCTTGCTACGATGTCTAGGAACGGAGACGCTGGGGCCGAGGGTTGTATTTGACCACATACCATACTTATTTTCTATGAAATCGGCCAACTCTCCCAAAGCAGTAGCCGTCTTCTCTCGATATCTTGTATAGCCACCCTTTGTCAAGACCTCAGTCCTTGCCTGCCATGTGCTCTTCTTCAGCGTATCGAGATTATGATACCCAGCCTCAATCAGGCATTTGAGACTATTGTATGCCAGCTCATGTGATATACGTGCGGATGTAAGCATTGCGTGCAAGACGAGCGCGAGGATGGTCTCTGGCGTTGATTCATTAGGCTCGTCCAGGCCGAGGTCCTGTAGTGGAGGGACACCATATGCGGACATGATTGCGTCGAGCTTAGACTTATCAAGGCTAGGCGTTGTTTTCTTGCCCTTGCTGCGAGAGGTTCGTGTAGATTCGGTCGTCTTGGCTTGCTTCGTTGGAGGTTGCTTGTTTTCGGCGCTGTCTCCATGGGCGGGTCCAACGTCGTCTTCGTTATATTCACGCTTCTCGCCTGCAGTATTAACAGCGGGTGGAGCTTTTGACCGAGCCATTTTGCATGTAAAGATTCCAATGCGAGGTCAGTCCCGAAGAATAGATTGGCAAAGTGATCCAAGCTCGACGCGAGAGTTGGGTAAAATGACCATCATACGTCATTGTGACCTGCATAGTATTCTTGGAAATTCCATAGCTCTCCTTATTCTTTCCCCTGCCATGCAAGCATCAGTATGCACCGCGAAGAATAATGTGAATTTCCATGGGTCGAGAATCAATCACTGCGATGCCGTTCTGGGGTAATGACCACTGGATCAGACCCCGCTCCGCAGCAACCGTCTACTATTTTACATCTCCTAGACTCTACCAACAGTCATTGGGAATACAGGACTGTTTCAAAAGTATCCGGTTGAAAGCCTTTGAGTGCTTGACGATGTAGATGCTCAAGTCTAGACTTGATCAGTGTTCGAGATGCGTCTACGCTTTCATGGCGGCTGTTTCGTAACCGAGGCTTCTCCAAAAGCTTCCCCAGATCACTACCTCCTTCCTCGCCGTTCATACAAGACCAATACGAGCTGCATTGCTGCGGTCCGTTCTCAGTTAGCCTACAGGTTGAGTGTCACTTACTGCACTCTCAATTGACGTTAAATCTTGGCTAAGCTCGACGAGATGACTGCTCTTCTAAATGGACTCTATCAAGGTACTGGCTGCTACTTTCATGCTTTTGCAAGCCGGAGGGGTTGCTAATGTCTCTGCATCAGGTCCGAACGCCAGATGACTTCGCAGGACCTCCTACATCTCCAAAAAGAAAGCGGCACACTAGCATAGCTTGCGAATGCTGCAGGAAACTCAAAATAAGATGTATTGGAGGGGAAGCGGCAGCCATTGGCAGTGCCTCTTCGGCCCCGAAGCCCTGCAATCACTGTGTCAGCCTATCCAGGAGCTGCGTCTGGCCGCCTGAGGATGGCAGGAAGAGACCAAGAACGTCGTCTTCAGGGAATGCTGATGTACGGTTGGCTGGACATGGAGCGCGTGACAAGAAGCCTGTCCATCAGGCCATTGACTTGGAAGCCCGCCAGCCAGAAGGCAATAAATCAAGGATAGAGTATGGCATTCCCGTGTCGAATGTACCAGCATTGGCTGGGATTGCCAATGGCAACTATTCGGGCGGCGAACGCTCGAATTCTTCTGCCAGCAAGACTCCCTATACAACAGTCCATTACCACCGTCATCTGGGTCCAACCGCCATAGCTCCTGGCCATAAGATGATCAGCTTGAAAGCAAGACAGGATTACAATGGTTATGCAGGGCAGGGTTCGGGCCATGTCCTGTCATCCTTTGGCAAGCATACGCTCTTACCGATCTTCGATGTAAGCTCTGGCTTACCAGTTGAGGGCTTGCTACCCCAGCTTTTGGACACATTTTTCAGATACTATGGAGACAATTTCTGCCATCTCAATCGCAGATACTTAGACTCGCTCATTGAGTGCGGAAAGCCACCCGTCTTCCTCATCTGTGTAATGTCAGCGTTCGCATCCAGATTCTGTACTCCAGATGTCTTTGCGGACTTCCTTCCGCCCATCGCAGACGGATCCAAACGGGAAGCGTGGGAACTTTCTGTCCCCTTTTTAGAGCGAGCTAAAGCATTGACTATGCCTGCATTGGACTTACCGTCTGCTGATGTTATTGCTGGCTTGCTAATGCTTGCCTAGGTAGATTTTGGGGGTAACAATGAAGCAGGTAGGGCATTCAGTGCTTGTTGTTGTGACGTTGTATCTAATTAATGTGTCAGGATTATGGATGTTTACTGGCATAGCTCTGCGCATGGTAATCGAATTAGGATTGCACCGAGAACGTGGTTGTCTGGACATGGATCAGCCTCCAGCAGAAATAGAAAATCACAGGAAAGACGACCAGGTTCGGTCCTCTTCAAAGGAGGTTACCCTAGAAGAATTCGAGAAGTCATCTCAAATCATCCTCTTCTGGATCGTTTTCACCCTCGATACTGCTTTGTCGAATGGAGCTGGCAGAGTACCAGGTTTAAAGCGTCACGAAATCAACGTAAGATTGCCCACAGACGGTGACATTGCAAGCGTTCGAGCTGGCCCGGGAAGAAGTACCGAACCAATCCGGCCTGAGGTCTTCCCCCACACAGCTCGAATGATGCTCATTTACGCTCAGTGCCTTGACTTTTTGAACACCGGCTCGCGACAGATACGCTTTCAGCCTCGCTCAGATAGTGAGCGTCGAATGGACCGAATCGAGGAATTGAAATCTAACGTCATTCGAGAGTATCGGTTAGTGCCCAAGGAGCTCCGTTTCGGCGCAAATTGCTATCAAGCTGCTGTCAAAGCAGGCCGAGCAGGGCCATACCTCCTTCTGCATCTTCAATACTACCTTCAAATTGCTTTTCTCACGCAGGAAAGCTTGGCTGGTGAGGAAGAAGCTGCTGAGAAACCACCAAGTCGTAATATTACCGATGAGGATCGCAAACGTGGCCTAGAGCTTCGGAAGGTCAACCGAGAGTCGTATCGAAACGCTATCAAGTCTATAACGGACATGCTCACCTTTGCAAAGCTGATTGACAACCGAGCTCTTCTAAGCACTGTGTATCTTAACCAGGCCTTTTTCCATGGGGCTTGCGCCTACAGTCGTGACATGCTTCCCAGTAACAAGGGCAAACACTCCTCGGACACCCAAGTTCCACTATGTGCATTCCCGATTCCTAGTCAAACATCGCCGTCCATGGTTTTCAACTTTGAACACTGTGCGGAAACACCCCACAATTTATGCTCTCGAAATGGTTCTGATGCCGCAACGGAATCAACTTATTCCTTTCTTTCCCTTATTGCCAAGGCAAATTACCAGTTCCTGAGGCAAGGATCAAGCCCAGTATTATGCTGGATCCGGATGGGTCGATGCCGTCCTGGATCAGAGGGAAAAAGGTCTACGAGACGTGGACCTCAGTATTGTTAGCGAATCAATTAGTACATTCATACGGCTTCATGATCTACGTGAGCCAGGAGGATCGCAGACTGCGCTCGAAAAGGTTGTGCCACCGTCTATGGGCAATGTCGATCAAGAAAAGTCGTTCTAGACCAGGCCAATGGATCGTGGGCAGAGCTACCTTACGACTTCCTCGCAGATACTGAGCTCAATTTTGATCCGCAAGCTTTCTTTGACGATTACATGTTTACAGGTGGGATTTTCTATCAATCGAGGTAATAACCGAGCTGACTTGATTCCATGCAGAGCTCGCAAACCAGAACTCATATGGCCATGCGCCAGCAAACTACTGCAATGGGAGCGTCTCCTGGTGATCACGGAAATCCGAAAAGGGCAGGGAGCTTCAATTTTCCGGAGCTTAGAAGCGAACATCCCGCTTCCCGCTTAATCTAGGGTCAAGCTTTCTCTTTATTGGTGCGCATCAACACCGATGCATAGAATGCCCTGTTATGGGGACCCCGGCCGTTACGCATGTCTCCGCCATGCTGCCCATAATGCGATTCTGATATCCGGCTTTTCGATTGTATATATAATGGCGGACTCCAAGCGTTGGCATGGCTGCAGGACTCTTAATTAGAGCAACAAGCCTGGACTTTCAACCATCGGTCACCATGGCTCCTGTTTCCGACTCCGGCGTGGAGAGCGCTGCTTAAAAGTTTCATATCCATCCATACACGACTGTGGGGCTTCTATTGGTGATGGAGGAAATGGATTGCAATTGGTTTCGGGCGGAGGTGACCAGGTATCACCATAAGTAGAGGGTTGTACGAACAGGTCCGTAAAATCGTCAACGACGGAACCATCCGGCATTGTCAATGAGAAACTTGGGGAAACCGCGTGTGAACTGTCAACGTAAAGGATGGTGGTGGGGATCACATCTCCTTTGTTGAATTGTAGTCGGTTTGATTGGCTATTAGCAGCAACGTAGTTTGTAGATGACCACGCGGTGAAAGCTATATCTTCAGTCTAGACGTAGCCAAAACTTACAAAATCAACGTTGAATGTGTAGGTGCCAGTCTCGGGCACATCGAAATACACGTGATAAACAACGGCGACGAGGTACGGAGGAATCTTGTTGGCTTGGCCGGGTAAAGTTCCCAGGTTTTCCTCATCCGCTTCGAAGTTGATTTTTAGAGTAGTTCCACACCCAATTAGTTGGAGATCGTCGTTATCGAAGTATCCGGGATCGAAATTATTGCTGTAAAGGTTATAGGGATTATTGTAGGCGTTGTACACCAATCCATAGTTGGCAGGTAGTACCACCGTCACTGTTAGCTAACTACCGGCGCCTGTCGTCGTTGACGTAAAAGCCAATGAGCCAGATACAATGGTAGTAATGATAGGGGTTGGCTCAACGACGGCACAGGTTTCTGTGGGATCACCAACCCCAATTGTCGTCTCTGTCGACAAAAGAGAACCGGCTGTGGTTATAGGCTCAACAAAATACTGGATAAGTTGATTGGAGAATTGATCGGTGTAGCGTGGGAGATAGAAAAAACCTGTGGTATCTGTGTAGTTAACGTCCGTCTCATTGTCGTAAGTACCGATAGCGAGTTCGCCTGGCCCATCAAGATCTATCCACAGGATAGTGATGGGAAGGAAATCGCCCGCGGCGAGAGTGATATTCACAGATCCAGGCTGGTTAACAACTGAAACGGCGTCATGGTTCTCCGACGACTATTGCGTAAAAGTTTTCTCGCCGATCCAGATGTATGCACCGTCATCGAAATAAGATGAAGTAGTAAAGACAAAGTTGCCGCCGTGAGGCGCTCCAAAGTAGCCTTGATACCCCATGACATAGGAGGAGGACACCAAAGTTTCATCGGCTTGGCCTGGGAAAGCTGTGAACCCATCACCAGCCTTCCCTGTTGTTTGGAAACTGATGTTTTACGCTGTACCGCTAATATCGGAATCAGAGTCGCCATTAAAGTCGGATGGATCTCATGGATCTGGGGTTTTTGATCTATGGCTCAGTCTCTCGTTCTCTAAAGGACTTTGCAAAGGATTTTGATACCCGAAGTAGGCCAATCCTTGCTCCGTTAGGTGATGGTTCAAGGACTTCGATGGGACAGTGAAGTTGACAATGGTGTAGTTGAGCGGGGTGTTGAAGAGAGATATGATGAGCCGATACTCTTGATATTCGCAATGCTGGATACCAAAATAGAGGAGGTTGATGACGTTCCAAGGCTACTGGTTTCTATGGGAATACCGCTTTTGGACGTCGAAGGTGTGCTTGCTTGGGACGTTGAGGCAATGCGAGCATGCAGATACTAGAATTTGTTAACGTGATATCATGCAAGATTTGTGGGTCACTAACAAGCTACCTTCATCAACGTCACACGAGCGCAACTCGTAGGAGGCGGAGCCGAGAAATAAATCTCAACGGTGTTCGAAGTCGCATCCAAGCATACGAGAGTAGTGCCATTGAAAAATGCTTTATTGTTCCACTTCACGAAGCCATGAGACAGCTGCCAGGTCGTGGAAACGTTGCTAGGGGAAAGTGAAGGGACGAAAGGGATGAATTTCACACCCTTGGAAGTCAAATAGATGGCCCCATCTTGTATGGCCAATTGGGCCATTTGGAGTCAGAGAGTATGTCGGTGAGAGGTCGCAATACGGTGTGAGTTTGCCATTGGAGGTAATGCATCTGAGAGAGGTATCTGCACCCCGGCGAAGACGGCTATTTGGGCTACTAGCCAGAGCGACCAAGAATCCAGGTGGTTTGAGTATAGGTAAATTTGTTGTTCTATCATGGTCAGTCATTATGGATGCGCAGTAGTGCCGGAAGGGTCACGCGGAGATCGGTGAAACCGAAGAAGGGAGATGAAGGGAGCTAGCAGCGCTGCTAGCAGAAGATTTCGAAAAATGGCTCGACCCGAAAGTCAGCGTGCTACTACTTTTTATAGGTGCGAGAAGGTTGGTAGCCGCAGCGGCGTCATCGACAGCAGCGCTACTGACAACCTCACAGTCACCTGTTGCTACTTGCACCGTCACCACAGACTGTGCAACTGTCACGGCTGGCGGTAGAGTCCCAAGAAGCAACAACCAACCAACATATTTCATGCTAGGAAGGTGATGGCTTGAAGCTTAATTAGGACTGAAGCCCATCGTGAGAAACAGACGTGGGGCCTAGAAATACTGCAAAGTAAATGAGGAAGGATGCTTGCCACACGAGTGAAATCGTGATTTAGGAATGCTGGCTTGGAATGCCAATCAACGCGCTGAGAATGAAAAAAGCAGGACGTGGACGAGAGGGGATCGCATAGTAAAGAGTCGACAACTTTTCCCCCATACATAGTGAATGTTCGACGGATTGATGGATGGCTGAAACTTTGTTCGGTGTGTGGGAGACTAGAAGGCGTCGTTCGAACAGCGATGTAGAGGCGTTGGAGCAAGTTAAAGTGGTTGAGCTGTTAGACAGATCGGAGGTAAATACATACCGAGCAGCCAAGGACACCCAAGACGGGTAGCCACGACCCAGGCAGTCATCAAGCTCTATGGGAAGGAGCACAGCTCCTCAGGCGTACATGAGCACACGTCCAAGAACTTCAAATTTTCTGGTCTCTGTCAGATTTGGCCCTTCGAGGTCTACAAACGCTGCTGCAAATATGTCGAAAAGGACAATTTATTGCGATGACCTTGGTAGTTTTGATATTATCAGCACTTGCCGTACATTCATCACACCTGATAAAATACACTTTGCTCAAGCAAGTCCGGCAAGCTAGTGCTACATCTTCTCGTAAGTAGCCATGAGGGAGCCTGTTCGCCGGATTAGTTCAAATCTCCAACATACGTATAAGAGGATCAAGGATGAATAGACTCACCAATAAAAGTAACAACCAGCCTACTCCGCACCTGGCAGATATCCTCCGGCACCAGCCAAATCGTGGCACCCATCTTCCTAGCAATGCTGATTGCCAGCTTAGCATTCATATACGCCTCTTCATCATTCCTCCCACTCGTCACGAGATCGTAATCAACGTAGCTGCTCTTCATACCGTTCAGCACATCAAGCAAGAAAATACCACTGCCGATGGCTTGATCTTTGAAACTGCGTATGCTGCTATTGCGGCCACCTTTCTTTGACTGTTCATTAGCCCATTTCACCATTTCAGCGTCGCTGATCTCGCGCTTGCCGAGGCGTTGGGCGAGTGCTGAGAGGGTCTCGGAGATGTCCCGGCGCATAAGCTGCCATACTAGACCGAGGGTGAGCGTGCGCTGGCCATCTGTGATGTCTGCGCCTTGAACGCCGACGAGGGAGAAGTGCAGTTGTTTGCCAAGTTCAATGGCGTAGTTGGTATTCTCGACGGCTTTGAAGCGCGAAATTTCGCCACCTGACGCTGGAGGCTTGTTCACATGACGAAAATTTACGCTTCCGGGAACGACTTTGTCGTAGGCTTGAAGGAGTATACTGCCATCACGGAGATCATCATAGAAGGAGTTGACCGCTGGTTGGACGTCGAGAGAATTAAGCCAAAGCGTGAATACACGAGCTTCGCGCTCTCCTTCGGCGTCGAAGTCTTCAACTTCGAGTTTCTCCTCTTCTGTAATAGGGTCGAGGCCAGGGTGTGTGTTGAAAAGGTTGGCAACGAAAGCAAGATTGAGTTTGGGGTTGCCTGCTACAAGGGAAGTGGGTGATAGGAACTTGCGGCAGTCGAGTCTGTCGGCATTCTGGAGGACTTGTTCGGCGCGTTGGAGGAGATCACGGGTTTGAAGGGGGCTGCGATTGCAGAGGTCAGGGGCTAGTTGATTGAGTAGGACGGTGTAGTTGTCGCCTTCCTTGACATCAGTGGAGAAATTTGATACCCTGGAAGCAAATTAGCCCAGCCCGTCGTGTCCGGCAGAAGAAGTATACCTCTTGTCCCATTTAGCATTCTTCAAATGGTAGTTGAACCATCTCAGCAATATCTGCTCAGGTGGTAACCTCAAAAACTGCTCCAACGTCTCATCGTCCTCCAGCAACCGGTAGAGCTCAGGATGTAATTTGATGTCAATCTTCCCCAGCAATCCGCGTCGAATGATCTGCCAGATGAGACCTAATATCAGATGCTCTCGGACTTCAACGAGATCTCCACTGCCAATGTTGACCACCGAACATCCGATACCCTTTGCTGAATTAATGACTATGTTGTTGTTCTCCGTCATATGGAAAGCATTCAAGGTCTTGATCTTCTTCCCAGGCCGATTCAGCACACGCTCGTCAATGGTATCCGGTACGCTGTCATTAATGAGCTTGGCCAGCACCAGGCCGTCCTTGCAGTCGTCAAACATCTCGAAAGTATCGGTAGGAAATGGGAGGCGGTGACCAATATCTGGATCCCCAGCAAGCACCGCATTGATGTGTCTCGTGAACTCCGTTCTCTCGTCCTCATTGATCGTATGTGTGACGTTGGCGGAGGAGCCTTGGACTTGTATTCTGCCGCCCACACTACCCTTCGATTGGTGCCCTGGTGAAGGCGCTGGACGTTTGTCTACTGCTGCATTGCTGAGACCTCGTACCCTGCCACTGGCCATTGGTGCTTGAGCTGGTGCGGATCCACCACGGACTTTGGAGATGAGCTGGAGAACAAAGCATATCAGCTCATTCTTCTTCTGGTATACCACCTCCCTACTCTTGCATCTTTCACGCATCTGCAAGTCTGGTTTAACCTACATCGACATAATCATCCAACTCTACCCTCCTCGAGCTATCCAGCTCCACCTCTTTGAGCGCCGATCTGACGGCATCGTACGGCTGTCGCTCCGAATTCTGTGTTGCCTTGATCACCGTAGCTTCATCAATGTATCCCTTGTCATCCACATCAAGCTTGCGGAAGGCATCTTGTAGGGCGAATATATCTTGTTGCTGGAATTGCGGGTACTTTCTGTTTGCCCGGAACGTCAGCAGTTGCGCCTCAACAGATAGAAGAGGCTTTCTATGCTCAATCTCTGAAGAAGGGTTCTGTGTAGCTGCTTGCTCACCTCTGTAGTTTTATAACATTCATTTTGTTCGTGATATGGTGGATGGTGGGGGCGGGGCGTTGAATTGTTTTCAGCGGGCGGAAGGTCGGGCGTCAAGAACCATCCCGCTGCCTGATGGAGGCGACTCAGCCACGTAATCAACGACGCTTAGGGCTCAAGAATATGTGTTGACTGGTATTGACGATGTGACGCAATGAGCTGACGTGGTGGTGGTGTGGCCGTGTTTGGAAGAATCTGCGAGCTGAACGGCTTTGTA
This sequence comes from Lepraria neglecta, assembly GCA_033220425.1. Lineage (NCBI taxonomy): Eukaryota > Fungi > Ascomycota > Lecanoromycetes > Lecanorales > Stereocaulaceae > Lepraria > Lepraria neglecta. The sequence continues at coordinate 3,113,463 of CM065648.1, read as the reverse complement.
TGGCTCTAGAACAATGCACAATTGGAAGGAGCAACTCGGATCGTGTATAGTTTAGGCTTCTAAATTTTTGCTTCTATGTCTACTATGTGAATTCGATGTACAATGCAATGCAATGCATGCGTATGCTAATTGGCATTTTCCGGCCATTAGCAATTTTGGTTGCCCTCTCTCCACCAAGCTCTCTTCTAATTTTGTGGTCGTCAGTCGTTGAATCGTCGGGTCTTCCCTTATACCCTCTCGAAAAAGTACACATAAGCAAACTTCTTCATCTCATCCACATCGCCTTCTGCTTTGACGACTTTCTCATCGTTGAACAGCACCCATGACTCCTTGCCTCCTTCTGCGGGGATTGGCTTGCGTATGAATGCAACATAGTGCCTGTTGAGAGGATTTGGGAATCAGATGTGCTCACCGTTGAAAGGGAGAAGGCATATTCGAGCGAGAAGTGGTATGAGATGGACTTACCCAGCGTGAATACTTGCACCTTTGTGGCATACAATGCTCTGCAAGCGGAAGGTTGCCGGCAGGTCAGCATTACCAGCCATGGCTTTCTCACCCTCCGTGGCAGGGGCCTCCATCGCAGCAGCATCCTCGCCGAAGGCTCCTAAGTCATCGAAGTGGCTAAATACCCAGTCCACCGCCCTGCTGACGTCCCCACCCGTCTCCTTCAATGCCTTCCTTGCTTGGGGCGCACTGATACCCATGGCTTCTATTGTTGCAATGCTCTCAGGGTCGACGCTGGCAGAAGGACCGCTTGCACTACTCGCACCACCTAGATCCACGGGAGTGTCAATGTTCGGGTCGTCCATGTGGCCAATCAACCAATTCATTGCTGCTTCAGCGTCGCTATTACCGGTGGCGTGAAGCGCTTTCTCGCACCTTACGCGGGGAAAGCCCATTTGTTCAAGCTGGGCAAGCGCTGCCTCATCTGGGGTAAACGATGGTGCACCGGAAGTAGTTGCGTCCTCAGGGAGAAGCTCTTCGTTATCTTGCAGGCCAGGTGATTTGTAAGAGTCTAGGTCGAAAGGTTGGTCACCTACAACGACAGGTACGTCCAGCTTCGTAGGTACCCAATTAACAAGCTCAAAGCGGCGGGCATTAACGGCGAGAGTAGCGGGGAAGGTCTTGAATAGCGAGCGTTTCATAAAGCCATCTTTACTGCCACATGAGCCACAAGTAAGCTCTACAACTTCGGTGGCGGTAAAGCTGTCGAGACATTCGTTAATTGTAACCGGCTCAAACTCGTCTTTAGGCTTTCCGCCCTCTGATGGTCCATCTGTGACAGAGAGTTTCCGTTTTACGGGGACAGGGATTGAAATGTTGTCTTGCTCATCTGTACGATAGCGAACCTTTTTGCAGGACATGCATTGAAGGCGCTGTTCCATGACGAAGCGGAAAGATTGAACGGGGTCTTGGAGAGGAGCAGTATTTGAAGAGCGAGTGATTAGCTTGAGGAGATGTAGGAGAAGCTCGAAAGCGTCTTGCTGGCGCATGGTAGAAAACTCTTCATGGCCTCGGCCAATCAAGTGCTTGAGCATGGCCGGTGCAAGACCTTTCTGACTAGGAATTTCCGGGGAGTACTCTGAGGCGATGACGTCTGTATCTGGATGTGAATAACGACCTGATAGAAGACCGTCTGCAAGCTTTCTCAGCTGGGTCTCAAGATCCTCTGCAGGAGCTTGCGAGATTGGTGGAGCGTCTTGCGGGTGGAAATAGCGATTTTGGAAAGTGGGGATTGAGAAAAGACACTGAAGTATGCTAGCCATGTAGCAGCTGTTACCCAAATTTTTGAGCCCCGTGAAACCCTTGCCGAAGACTGGCTGGAGCTCCTTGCCGTCTTCAGTAACCATAGCAAAATCCCATCTGAGATTCTGTTCGATCTGTTGCTCTGTAAGGCTCTTCTCCGTCTTTTCTCTGTCGGCGATGTTGATACCCCAGTGTGCAAGGTGCTGGGGCAGCTCAGGGTCCGTGCGTTCCTCATTGCATGCGTAGCAGTAGATGTCCGCTGTTCCTTCTGGAGTAATAGACCCTAGCTTGACCGCTACGGCATGCGAGGTGAGCTCTGTATGCTTTAGACCGTGACTGTTCCCCCCTATGCCACCGAATTGAGATCGACCACACCCCAGATTCCCACATTCAAGGCAGAGCCAGAGGTTTTCTTTCAGATCACACATCGAGCAGTGCCCTAAGTCTAGGACCCTATCAGCATGCGACCTCTACCATCCCGTGTCTCGACGCACCCTGAGAATCTATTCGACGGGCTGCTCCCTGTTCCATGCAGAGTGTGTGCTCGCAAGGTGTCATCTCTTGTTCCCATGCCTGAACTTCGGCCTGCCTGGCGAATGTGCTTGCTTTGAGTACTCCATCTATGACTGCTGGTAGCTTGCCACTGGAACGGTCGACTTTGATTCTGCATTCGTAGCATTCAACTCTCGTCGTGGTATCATAGCGGTCTTCCTCTGTTTCCGCTGCTATAGCGAGCCTCGTAATCTTTTGTGGGGGCTCATCTCTCTTTATGAATTTGTTAGCAGAGTAAAATCACGAAAAAGTGGCTTTCATCAGGGCACAGCCTTGTCAACCTAATACCGTATTGAGGGCAGCTTACCTTGACTTTCTTCCGTGTTCTCTGAATGTTCAGAACCAGTGGGTGCTTCAGAGTCTTGCTGTGCAATAAAGCATGGTCTCGCTCGCCGGTGCAGCCTCCGTTAAAGCAGTATAAACAGACATTAAGCCCGGTAGGATCATCCTGATATGATGTTAGAGGCGAAGCTGTGGCGGGCTTTCAACAGACTGGGGGCGCACTATGGAGTCGAAGCATTGTGTACAATCTTCTCTGTAGACTGATTGTGCAGCAGTGGGAGGATGCAGCTCTGAGTAGGCACGTGAGCAAGTAATCTAGGCATATTTTGAAGGGAAGGAAGTTACCAGCTGCGTCAACATGCTTGCAGGCCATGATTCGTGTCTATCCGAAGTGTATTGGTGTAGAAAATATTCGAGTGAGTTCGTAAGCAAGCTACTTGCATGAAGGAATGCTAGAGGAATGAAGTGATGGTGGGACGTAGTGGCATCAATGTTTGTCACTGCCTCGAACTAGTGTCAAGTCTACGGTTATACCTTCCTCTGTTTTAAGCTTATACTATTGCTTACAATGCCTTGATATTTGTGAAGCTTCTAGTTTATCTAAAAATCATACTTGATCAAACGTTATGCATTTATATCTATTGCATGCCTCATAAACATGTCATATGCCTCATCCTTCCCATAACGCCAACAACTAATGAGCCTTGAGCCACCCAGCCATCTGTTCAAATGCCGTCTTCTGCGCCTCTTGAATCTTGGGATCCTCATATTCCCCTACAACAGCAAAGCCATGAGGAACACCTGAGTAAACTTTGATCTCGTGCTCGATCTTGTTAGTCTCCAGGCATGTTTGCCCTGCAGTCCGGACGTCGTCTGGGAATAGCTGGTCGTTCTCCACGCATGCCATTGTGATCGGCGATTTCACACCTTCTAGATCTTCCCTCGTGATGAGAGTCCCGTGGGCTAGAGCCCCAGCTTTGATCAGAGGTCCCGATTTCACTATTCCCGCCTCTTCATCCTTCGGGGCTTGGCCGTGTGCAACGGTATCTGGCAGCTCAGCGCCCAGTAGGCAAACATATTTCCCTCCAAAGCAATATCCTACACCGTAGACACCTCCACCATTGGCAGCTGCATCGGCAAACTCCTCCTTTGCTCCCTCGACCACTTTCTGCAAGATTGGTAGAACTTTCTCAGGTGTTTGCCTAGCAAGCCACATATCCACCATGAATGATTTGGCTGTCGTTGCAAAGCCCAACTTGACCTTTTCTATCATAGAGGGATTCGAGTCGTCAGCGTTTGGATCTGTTGTGCTGTTGGGCGCTGGGTCGCCTGCGAATCTAGGATAAAATAAAGGGTCAGCTTTAGAATTTGTTGTTGGATAAGCTATACGCAACTGGTCAGGCATAACCACAATGAAGCCCTCGCCGGCATATTTGTCGGCCTGAAGCTGGTTGTTCTTGGAGTGTATGCCAGTCCCACTGCTCAGGAACAATAACAGCTTCGAGGGAAGATGAGGGTAGTCGCTTGGTTTTGTGATGTAGACCTAACAGCAATAATGTTAGCATATGTTCAGAGAGTCAATGTTCAGGACTCGACTGACATCGACGTCTGCAATCTTAGATATTTCCTGCAGGACGACCGTCAGCTACTATCTCCGAGCCAGCTGTCATGACCAAACCCACACCACTTGGTTGCTCCCCTGATGTAGCTACAGATATTCTTAGCCTTAGCATAAATTAGAGGAAGAGCCCAGCGTACGAGAGGGTCGGTCAGTCACACAATGGTCCTGTAGCTCGAAGTCAGCAAGGCTCGCGGCTTCGAGGCAGCAGGTATCGTACCCCCATACTTGCGCCTGTCTGAGCTGGAGTGTCTTCAGAAGACACCATGCTTGGCTCTTTAGCATCACTTTCCGGCGCCTTCGTAGCAACCTCGTCGTCGGCCATCTTGAGTACAGTAAAGGTCGAGGGAACTAGCTAGCTGCAAGGAAGGAGACGTCTGCCTACCCAGCAGTAAACAGTCGAGACGATGACTTAGGGTTAGGGTATAAGCCAAAACCTCTTTACACGCTCTCACCAAACAACGCGTCAACCGAGACTCGCGACTTCCCAACAATCTTGACTCCTGATCGCAGCAGTGAAGCACGTATATAGTATTCAGTCTATCTACGTCTACAGTCTGTAATAATGGCGGCCAACGCAGCCTCGCGTATCGACCAAGGCTCCCTTGCGTAAGTCGCAAGCTTCTCATGCAGCTTCGAGGCCCAGCACAGATACTAACCTCCTTCATAGTGCAATCTTCAACTCCACTAATGACCCAAACTCCGCTGTCTCTCAGCCCGTCTTACAATGTGTCCAAGTCAAGCCTCTGGCCGGCCAACAAGGCGCTCCAGAGCGCTTCAGGGTGGTGTTTAGCGATATCAACAACTTCGTGCAGAGCATGCTTGCCACGCGTGAGTACCCTTGCAACCTTGGCAAACCTGCCATGATGGGTAATTGGAATTGGTCCAGCAAGCTAACAACGTCTTGCAGAAGCAAACCACGTCGTTCATGAGGGTAAACTCAGAAAAGGCTGCTTCGTTCGGCTGAAGTCATACCAGGCAAACCAGGTCAAAGGAAAGAGGTGAGAGACCGAAGTCTGCCTTTGTCATGACATCCCTAACGAACATCCAGAATCATCATAGTCCTCGATCTCGATGTCTTAGAGGAGCTTGGAGAGTGTGAAAAGATTGGTAACCCAATAGCTTTGGAAAGCAAGTCAGAAGAAGACGAAAAGCCGCAGTCGACCACCATAGCTACGAACGGCTTCTACGGAAACAAGCCTGCTCAGCAGCAACAATCTCTCGCGTCAAGGACTAACGCAAGCTCTCCCGCTGCCCATGCCAATATCTACCCTATCGAAGCACTCTCCCCTTACGCACACAAGTGGACCATCAAGGCTCGGTGTACACATAAATCGGAGGTCAAGACTTGGCACAACAAGAACGGTGAAGGCAAGCTCTTCAGTGTCAATCTATTGGATGAGAGCGGGGAGATTAAAGCTACCGCCTTCACTGATCAAGTCGACACATTGTATGATGCCTTTCAAGAGGGTGCAGTCTACTACGTTACTAGTCCTTGCCGGGTTAACCTGGCGAAAAAGCAATTCACGAACCTCAACAACGACTACGAGCTAACATTCGAGCGTGATACCTTGGTGGAAAAAGCAGAAGAGCAGAATGGTGTCCCTCAAGTACGCTTCAACTTCACTAACATCGCAGACCTCCAGACAGTCGAAAAAGACACGACTATCGATACGATTGGGATTCTCAAAGAAGTCGGAGAGACCTCTCAAATCACTTCGAAGACTACCAGCAAACCATACGACAAACGTGAACTTACTCTCGTCGACAACACTGGCTACTCAGTTCGACTCACGATATGGGGTAATACAGCTACTGCATTCGATGCCATGCCCGGGTCTGTGGTTGCGTTCAAGGGAGTCAAGGTCTCAGACTTTGGAGGACGAAGCTTGTCCCTGCTCAGCTCAGGGTCTATGAGCATTGATCCGGACATCGATGACGCCCATAAGCTCAAAGGCTGGTACGATGCTCAAGGCAAAAATGATACCTTCCAGTCTCACGCTCAGATGGGTTCTGTGGGAGCCGCGGGTGGACGTGGCGATCCAAATAAGACCATCATGCAAGTCAAGGAGGAGAACTTAGGGATGTCAGAAAATACGGACTACTTCACCATGAAGGCCACCATCATTTTCGTCAGACAAGAAAACTTCGCCTACCCTGCTTGTCTTTCGGAAGGCTGCAACAAGAAAGTCGTCGAAGTGGATCCTGGGCAGTGGCGGTGCGAGAAATGCAACAAGACTCATCCTAAGCCTGAGTACCGATATATCATGTCAATAAACGTCAGCGATCATACAGGACAACTCTGGCTCAGCTGCTTCGACGACGTTGGAAGAATGGTCATGGGCAAGAGTGCTGACCAAGTGACGGAGCTGACCGAGGCTGGTGGTGAGGACAAGACGGCTGCCGACAACGTTTTCCAAGATGCAAATTGCAAGACTTTTGTGTTCAAATGTCGAGCAAAGATGGACACCTTCCAGGATCAGCAGAGGCAAGTCGTTTCTTCTTTGAATTTTGAACACTGCTAACGTCTTCAAAGGGTCCGGTATCAAGTGTCTGGCGCGAGCCCTTTGAACTATTCAGCAGAATGCACCAAGCTCGCGCAGTTGATCAAGGAGTACAGCATGGTCTGAGGAAACGAATTGTCACGATTGTTCAAAAATGGGGTTTCTCCGCTTAATGGCACAACAGGCTCGCGAGCATCCTTGGACGAGATAGTGATAATACGATCACGCTCTCGTATATATAGCGGTTTGAATGTACCATAGTCCTTACGAGCTGTTGTTTAAACATTCAAACACCCTTGAGGTTTGCTTATGTCCGTCTTAAGTCCATACTTTAACGTCATGCCTCGGGTTTCCGCGCAAATGTTTACAAAGGTTTTCATATACACGAAAACAGTCTGTTGTTTTTATACAGCAATTGAACAGAGTTGCTGATTCGAAGCCCCGCAACGTTCAGCAGGGGAAATATCAAGCAATGGCAGACACAATGCGTGCAGTCGGTAAGCTCATACCTCCCGAGCCATTTACTTCCTACTCGCTGACATTCATTCTCCACAGACATCAAAAATGGCACCGGCCCAGCCACCTCCCTCTACATCAATTCCTCTACCCCCAAACCCAAGCCCCGCACCACAGACGCTATAGTGAAGATCAAATGCTTCGGGCTCAACCGGATGGACCTCCTCCAACGCGAAGGCCATTACCCCGTACCGCCTCAAGCCCCTAAAACACTAGGAGTGGAGTTCTCCGGCACAATTGAGAGTTTTGGAAGTGATGCGGAGAGCGGGTTCAAGAAAGGTGATGAGGTATTTGGGTTGGCTTATGGAGGGGCGTATGCGGAGTATATTGCTGTGAGCACGCATATGTTGATGCATAAGCCGGAAGAGTTAAGTTGGGAGCAAGCTGCTGGTGTGCCCGAAGTGCGTGTTCTTTCCCTATTCCTAATCCATCCCTCCTTTGCTCAGGTCAATGGCTGCTGATCAGATCTATAATAACTAGACATGGATAACAGCAAGTCAAGCCATGTACCTAGTCGGCGGCTTCACCCCCGGAAAAACCATCCTCTGGCACGCCGGCGCCTCCTCAGTCTCAATAGCAGGCATCCAGCTCTCCCGCGCCGACAACGCAACCGCAATCTACGTCACCGCTAGCTCGCAAGAAAAGATAGACTTCTGCGTAAAACAGCTCGGCGCAACCGCAGGCTTCAATTACCACACGCAGAATTGGTCAGAGGAGATTTTGAAAGCCACTGGTGGCAAAGGTGTGGACATTATCATCGATTTTATCGGGCAGAATTATTTTCAGGGGAATTTGGATGCGGCGGCTAGGGATGGGCATATTGTTAATTTGGGGACCATGAGCGGGACGAAGTTGCCTGCTGGAGTTGATATCGGTGCGTTTGTGAGGAAGAGGTTGAGATTTGAGGGGAGTAGTTTGAGAAGTCAGGATGAGAATTATCAGGGCACGCTGAGGAATACATTGGCTGAGCATGCGTTGCCGAAGATGCGAGAAGGAAGCTTTAAGATTCCGATTGAGAAGGTTTTCCCATGGGAGGAGGTTGTGAAGGCTCATCAGTTGATGGAGAATAATCAGACGAAGGGGAAGATTATATGTAGGATAGACTAATGAGCATTATGTAAGTATCAAAAGTCGCTTCGGTTGGGCAAATGACCGGTCTCAGGTTTCACGTACACAACCCTCGGAGACCGCCTCTACGGGAATATCGACACTCGAATGTCTCTTAACAGCAGCTTTTACCGCGCAAGGCCATCCTATTTAGTCACGCATTTCGCTCCACTTCTATGAGTGAAATCTCAAGACATGCTCTAGAGGTTTAACCAAATTATCGAGTTCTCGCGCCTTGTCGTTTCTCAGGCTAAAACAGCGCTTTGACGCACCTGTCTTAACAAGTTGTCGCTTGCTGTAGAATTGAAAAATTGAGCTGGCACTTGGCTGCTCATGTCGCTTCACCGATACTTCTAATGTTTTGTTCGGTTGGCCGAGTGGATCGCTGCACAAGGAAGATCATCAGCTCTTTCGTTAGGTGCATATCGATGGGCACTTGGAGAAACGCCAGGTGCCTTGCTGATTCGTAGGACTGTCATGTAACGCCGCTTTGGTGTCTAGTCGCTGGCTAGAGGCAGCTCCAGAACAACTCCAGGAAATTGAGCGCCATGTCCAATCAATAATTTGAGCCGCATGCCAACTCTACCGTAACGCTCATGGCTACGCCCGTACACCAAATTATTGGCCTGGACTCCAAATGCTCGAATATTGACCACGGCCAGCTGGCCGTTTCTGCTCCTGATGAGTGAATTTCCTCAATGGCCATGGAAAGAAGAACGCATGGTAAATCTCCAGCGACGAGTCCTCTGGGACAGCCAGACGAGATCAACCCAGAATTAATTCGGCGAGAAAACCCAGAAACCCCTTTTCTTGAGCAGCGTGAATTCTCTACGATCAATATGATAAAGGCCCTCATCTCTAGCGAACTCGGGGAATGGGTCAAGCGCGGCTTTTGGTTCTTGGGTTCAAAGGATCAAAAATTTGGCTTGAAATTGTTCTGATATCTTGACTTGATGGTTTGTTCTCTGTCTGAGCTGCTGAGAAAATGATGGACGATAGAGCTCTTTTTATAATGCCCATGACTCTGACAACATCACGGATATGAGCTCCACGCTCTTCCGTGATAGATTCGACAGTCACAAGATTAAGTATCATCAAAAGGCTCGTGGGCCCATGAGTTCCTCACGGATACCGCCCGCGTCAGCACGAGCAGATGTCATTCGCCAGCCAAAAAGCGGATAGTAATAGAAATGCAATCTTACATGAAGCAATTGCTCCTCGTGATCTTGACGGACTGCGGCATTTACATGGCAAGACAAGAATGATTACAAGGGAAGGAAGCAAAAGAACTAAAGTGCGATGAGATTTAAATCCTGTTCAGCGATGCGATTTGGCAATGACTTTGCAGTCGCCCTGACTTCGTCTTACAACAACGATTCCTCGTCTGTCTGCTCTCACGCGCTCGATTTGGGAACAGGTCACAAATCGACGCTGGAGATTGTGAAAAAAGTACTTTATTCTGGATCGAGGGGCAGGTAAGGTACAAGAAAATGGCAAACTTGCTGGAGTGTAGACTCAAGCATGCCCAAACATTGGGTCCATGCCATGTCACCTCATCATGCAGTGACAGCTCCAATAGCCGCACACAACGACTAAGATCTTGCTCTTCGATGCTATCATTCTTGCACGTTCATTCGTGTTCTCAACAGGCACTACGACTGCCACTTCTTCGGACTCGGCTGTGTCTGAAGAAGCTGCATCTTGTCCGGTTTCTTTTACCGACAATGATGACATGTGATAGAGCAATCTTGTGTCTCAAACGTAATATTGGCTTGAGAAACTGACTATTGTGAAGAAAGCGTCGTTTTCTGTCATCTGGCCTCGCGGGTAAAATTTGGATGCCAAGTCTGCTTGAGTCGCAATTGAATTTGCTGTGACTCCTTCTTACAACAACGATTCCTCCATCGCCTTAATGCGCTCCACTGGGGAACCAAGTCGTAAATGAGCGCTGGAGACTGAGAGGGAAGTCATCTGTTCGTTGGACAAAGATGAAGGGAAGGCATCAGAAAAAGTGGCAAAATCTTTGCTGAAGGTTAATTCAAGCAGCGTCAAAAGCTGGGTTCATTTTGTCAATCACCATGCAGGGACAGCTCCAATTGAGCACAATGACCAGAATCCTGCTCTTCGGTGGTATTATTTTGCACGTTCGTTCGCGTTCTTCCTGCTACAACTGCCACTTTTGGCGGCTCGCAGGTGTCCGAAAAGCCGGGCTGCAATCATAGTCTTAGGGCATACAGAATCAGGGTCCTTCATTTCTGCGCACTGTAGCCATCAAGGTCTCATATGCGCGCTGATCCTCCCTCAAGAAGAAGTGCGCCGCCGTGCCTTCTTCGTCATAACAAAAGCCGTATTCCTCTTGATGCGTTCTGTACAGGAAAATCATCCTTTCCGGATATTGTTTGATAGTTTCCTTCACTTTTGCAATCTCCTCCTCGTAATCACCACCTCTTGCCCCCTTCAAAGATCCCAGCCCAGCCATCAGGCCACTTAAGTGGTCGGATGTCGAACTTGCTTAGTCTCCTTGGCTTTATGTCTGATAGGGCATTGAGCAGTGTGACCCAATTCATGTTACCAGGCCAAGTAGGATGGGGCCTCCAGCCACTTGGGTAGTCGGTAGACGCCAAGACATTACGCATGATGATCGTTTCGATCTCTGGGGCTCTTTCCACAAAGATGTCAACGAGATTCTGGCTGATGAACACGTTCGTAAGTTCAATGTGGCGAACATGCGGCAGGTGTTCTGAACGCAAAGCCAAGGGCGCTACAGGGCCTAATGCGCCCATGGAGTGAGGATGCAGACTGAATCGTCTAGCAACCTTGAGATGGTCGAAGAAGAGCTGGTCAAATTTCGCCGCTAGCTCCTGGTACCCCTCCTAGTGCAGTATTTCCCGAACGTCGCAGTTGTCACTGCCGGCAATTGTCATCTCAAACCTGTCGAGTTGGCTGAGGAAGTGGTGCCATACAGGGGTCGTGAATGACGAGACTTCCTTCATGATAAAGTCGTGAATCACCAGCTTTTTTATTGTGACGGTGGCATTCTTTGCCAGGCTGTCGAAAGGTTTTGCCATGAAAGCTCTCCAGCATTCCGTTCGTTCAGCTTCTCGAAGTTGTTCGCTCGTCTCTCGGGGTGGAGAATAGGGACCTTTGTCATATTCGTCTGTCAATACCAATAAACGGAGAACTTGATATTCAGCGTCTCCAGGTTCGGTAGCTTGCCCAAATTGGATAAGACGTCGTCTACGTCTGCTGGCAAGACATCGTCATTCACCAATTGATGGCCTCCTTCACTCTTACACTCGCAATCGGCACGTGGAAAAAGTCGAACGTTTTGACGAACGTGGCATTTCCGCTATCTATGATGGCCTTATTCGCAGCCCACTTTGTTTCTCCTTCCCCAAGTTGATTCTTGAGAAGATCCATGGCGAAAGGAGCTTGCAGTAGTATCAACAGGTGGAGCTTCAATCTAGGAGCGCCCTACCATAAACATTGCCGTCATACTCAACTTCCGAGATTATTGCCCGCTGCAACTCCCAAGCAAGGCTTTCTAAACTGGAACGCATTTGGACATTTGTAGTATCTTAGCTCGTTGGGACAATGCCAGGTGGTGGGATGTATATGGCATTTAATAGGCAAGGGCGTTCGTGCCAGGGTATCAAGTCCATAGTCACGGGGATCAAGAGGATTCATAGCGTCGTAGGATTCATAGCATTAGTAGCATCAAGTAGGATTGTTTCTGCCTTCTTTAAGTGCCAAGAGATGTTCGGCAAACCTGCCTATCGCGGATAGCGGAACAGTCCCGCGATAAAAAGAAATGCTTGGCATTCTCGAAATTCCTACCTAGTTTGGAAATTTCTACACTATCGAACAGAATTTGTTGTACTTCACGGCCGTGGCTATCCTCGCAATGACAGAAGCCCTACCTTCCGAGGCTCTCACCAATGGCCATAGCCTGGAGAAAAAGAACAAGAAGCGCAAGCGTGAGAACGGAAAGCACGAGTCCAGCAGCAAAATTGAGGATGTTACGAGCAAACCTTCTAAGGAGGAACGGAGAGAGGCGAAGAGGCTAAGGAAGCTGGAGAAGGAGAAAGATACAAATGGCAAAGTTGGAGAACTAGAGAAAAACGCTCCAGAGATCAATGGTTCACATGAAGCGGAAGAAGCTCTCGCCAAAGCGACGCGCAAAGCGGAAAAGGCTCGATCGAAGGCAACAAAGAAGGCAGAAAGGAAAGAGAGCAATGGGACATCTACAATACCAGAACCCTTAGATGGCGAAGATAAGATTACCAAGAAACCTAAGCAGAAAAAGTCCAAGACGCCTCCAGATTCAACGTCAAACTACGCGGAAGACCCAGCACTCACAGCACTCTCCAAATCCGAAATCGACGACTTCCTCAAGACCAACTTCATCACGATCAATGGTCCGTCCTCCTCATCCCTACGCCCTATCACGAAGTTTCCATACCTCCCTACCACCGACTCTACCCCCTTTGCCGCCTTCAAAGCACCCACACCCATCCAATCAGCCGCGTGGCCTTTCCTCCTCTCAGGTCGCGACGTGATAGGTGTAGCAGAGACCGGTTCCGGCAAGACACTCGCTTTTGGAGTTCCCTGTATACGCTCTATAATACGCTCTATGACCACCTCTCCGCCTTCCAAGTCTCGCGGCCCAACAAAAGCAGTCATGGTCTCCCCAACCCGCGAACTTGCCGTGCAAATCCACACCCAAATCGAAGCGCTGGCCGCACCCGCATCTCTCAAAACCGTCTGCGTCTACGGCGGCGTGCCCAAAGACCAGCAACGTGCTGCTCTCAAGACTGCACATATCGTCGTAGCCACTCCCGGCCGTCTCAACGACTTGATCAACGAAGGCGCCGCAGATCTCAGCAATGTCAACTACCTGGTGCTCGACGAAGCAGACCGCATGCTAGACAAAGGTTTCGAGGAAGAAATCCGCAAGATCATATCGACTACCTCTCCCGAAGGAAGACAAACTCTCATGTTCACAGCTACTTGGCCACCTTCAGTGCGCGAACTAGCTGCTACATTCATGAAACAACCCGTCCACATCTCCATCGGAGCTGATAATCCTACCGGCGAGCTGAGAGCGAATACGAAGATAAAGCAGCTCGTTGAAGTTGTCGATCCGCGGGGAAAGGAGCAGCGACTTTTGCAGATACTGAAGCAGCATCAAGGTCCTAAGAACAAGAATGATCGGATCCTCGTCTTTTGTCTGTACAAGAAAGAAGCGGCGCGTGTGGAGGGTTTTCTACGACAGCGGGGGCTCAGAGTTGCAGGCATCCACGGCGATATGGGCCAAGCTGCTCGCTCAGCGAGCTTAGAGAGTTTCAAGAGCGGTCAATGCCCCTTACTCGTAGCCACAGACGTCGCGGCTCGTGGTCTCGATATCCCAGCAGTCAAAGTCGTAGTGAACGTCACCTTCCCCCTGACTGTGGAAGACTATGTCCACCGCATTGGGCGAACCGGACGAGCTGGTGCTCAGGGGTTGGCTATTACATTGTTTACAGAGCACGATAAAGCGCAGTCTGGGGCTCTGATTAATGTGCTTAGAGCAGCTGGGCAGGAGATACCGGAGGATCTGTTGAAGTTTGGGACGACGGTTAAGAAGAAGGGTCACGAGGCTTATGGGGCATTTTATAAGGATGTTGGGGCTGGGGGGGAGAAGAAAGAGTCTACGAAGATTAAGTTTGATGATTAATGAATCACGTTGGGAAAAGTCTTGTTGAGCATTGAGCGAGATGATAGAATAACGCTAGATGGATAGACTTCTGTAGATCTATTGCTGTTTCTTCTCGTCCCTGTCTTTCCGAGTCCTCGTGACGTGTTGCAAGATCGGAAAGCGATCAATTGCTGCGTTTGGTATCATTGACAGCAGGAATTGGCGCTCGAAGAATAGCCTTTGTTTGGCATGAGTATCTTTTGATTCAGTGGAGGGGTGGCAGGTAGCAACTTACACTCCGATTCCACAAGCACCCACGACAACCCCACATTGCATCAGCTCTTCCAATCTAATATCGGAGCCATCTTGTAAGAGGTACCTCAGGCACCACCGCGCCCCAGCCCCTACCGCCAGACTTCCCACACATGGCATCATCTCCGAAACCTTCAAACCTCGTGCATTTCCACCAAAAGCCCCCAGATAACCTTGCACAAACCCCCAGCTCCAAGAGATCCGCGACACCATCGTCACGGCGTTCGCAACCACCAACCCGGGAGCACCCATGTCTGCGACCCTCAACGCGACGTAGCTAGTGCCAGCAAACGCGCAGAGCTGTGCTATTTTCCAGAAACTCTGCGCGCGGATCTGTGCTGGAGTCGCTACGGCGCTGACGAATGCTTCGAGGATGCCATTGGCGGCTAGGAGGGGGATGAGATAGCAGTATGCGGCTAATACTGCTGGGGCTTCTGTGGCGGTCCAGCGCGAGCCAGCGAGCGTTTGGAGGACCAGTGGGGAGAGAGGAGGACCCAGGGAGATGGCGAAGAGAGAGACGAGGCTGTAGAAATGCAGGGTGATTGTCAGGTGCGTTACGGCCTGCTGTACGGGTTTGTTATACGAAGACTTGGTTTGTGGCGAGTCTATAGTGGGGAGACGGCCGAAGAGGGAACGAGAGGCTTCTTCGATGGGTTGGAACAGCATGCGCGCGAGAAGACCACCGTAGTTGGCTGCTAGGGCGTAGGCGCCTTGAGCTGGAAGGGTGGCAAGGGCCGCTATCAGATAGCTGTCGCCGGAGGTAAGTATCTGATTGAAGATGGCCTGGCCGTAGAATGTTGCAGCTATTGTGATGAGAGGGCGAGAGAAGCGTGACATGATGTAGGTATTGTTTGAGGCAATGGTTTTGGGGAGGAGAGAAGCGCCATTCTGATTGCAAATGGGAATAATGTTCCAAATATAGACGAGGTTGAGGACAATAGCATAGCTCAATTGGCCCATGGCAAAAGGGAGGACACCAACGTCGCGACCGGTCCTACTGGCCCAGACAGCTGTCACACAAGTTATAAGACATTTGATGATTGACGCTCGAAATTCGGCCCAGACGCGAGTACCGTCTAGCATTTGCTGCTTGGCGACAGCAAACGCCGGCTCAATGAAAAGTTCGAGAAGTGTAGCAAGCGCGTAAATGTAGAGCGAGCTGTGTAAATGGCCCGTTTCCAGGACTGCAGAGTCGGCGCTTCGAAGGTATAGCCATGAAAAGAAAATCGTCAATGGCAAGCCAAGCCCAGATGCTATATGCGAGAGATTGGCCACCTCTTGCAACCTTCGAGTAGGCCCATAGCTGACAGCTACCTGCTTGGCATCTTTCTTTGGGCTTTCTCCATCGACTTGCTCTGTCTTCTCCAATTCATCGTCCCCTTGCTGCCGCTGCAATGCTACTCGAAGGCTCTCACGAGAGAAGTACAGGATGGAGACCGAGAACAGCTCCAGCTGCGTAGCCACTCCATATATCTTCGGAGATAGGTATCGGAGCAGGACCTGGTTGACAGCGAAAGTGAGGGCTCGAGTGCCGATTTGATTAAGGACAAGGAAAGCGGCGCTCAAGGCCGATTTGGAGGAGATTGAACTTTTTGGAGGAGGTTCTGCATGATCTTCTTGTTTGTGGTCAGCTTTGGCCTTAGACATGACCAAATGTGGAGTGTGATGGAGGAACTTACCTTGGGGAAACTTAGAGGGTCGAGGCTGAGGTTGAGTACATTTGGCCTGTCATGTCCGTATCTAGTGCTGTCATACCCGAACCATGTGGCTCCATTGTATGCGGAATACGACCTCTAATCTTAGGTCTCGTCCATCACCACCACCTATTTATAACGGCCGTACTTATGATATAGATCTGGGAGTGGAAATTTTGACCGACTCGATGACAACTTTCATACAAGCCACCTTGGACTCGTGACAAACTCGCGTCTAGCCTTGTTTTACTAAACCCCTGAATCGTTTTTTACAACCTCAAGAAAGAGTTCACCAGTAGGCAGTCTATGAAGCTTATCGTCGCCGGAGCGTCCGGCTTCGTCGCCACCGAAGTCATCCGTCAGAGCCTGGGCATGCCAAAGATTACCTCCGTAATCGCGGTCGAACGACGCCCCGTCTCTACGCCCTTGAACCCCGTCCAAGGCGCCGACGATTCCAAGCTACACAGCTTCATCCTCGACGACTACGGCAGCTACCCCGGCGAAGTGATAAAGCAGTTTGCCGGCGCGGACGCCTGCATCTGGTACGGCCCCTAATCGTCCCCTTTCCTCCCTTCTATTAGCTTCGCGTCCTTATCCCTCGCTCGCGAATTACGCGGCGTGATATGTAAACACGACCAGTCAATCGAACTATACTAAAGCCCCACCACTAAGGACCGTGGCTATTACACCGAGCAAGTCGCGTGGCCTCGACTTTGGTGAGGTGCGCCGTGTGTGCCAGGACTACACGCTCGCCGGGCTTCAAGCCATGTTCGAGGCGGGCGGCGAGGGTGGTAGCGGCGTCACGCCTTTTTGTTTTATGTATATGAGCGGTATGGTGGCCGAGCGCGACCAAAATAAGATGTCAAAGTTTATGCCGCCGTACTCTTTGATGCGTGTGGTGCATCCTGGAGTGGCAAAGACCTCGCCGAAGCTGACGATGCGGCGACCTATCAGGGCGAGACTGAAAACCGCGTGCTTGCGTTCGCAGCGGAGCACAATGACGCGGTGGAGGCGCGCGTGTCGAAGCCCGGGCTCATCACCACGCTGGGGCAGATTTTGAAGACCGTAGCTGCTAAATATGTGATATCGTTGCCTAATGTAGACGTCACAAAGATTTCGGCCGCGATGCTATACCAGGTCATCAATGGCTTTGAGCAGGAGCCGCTAGAAAATGATTACTTGGTTAGGATAGGCCGCCAGGCACTTAGGGATGCTGTGTAATAAAATTTTCGCGGAATCTGTCAGGAATAGCCTAGAGCATATCACAGAGCCGTGCCTAGGTTAATTGCATGCACCGTCAGGTGACGTGAAGTCATATTAGATGGCGAGCGGCATCATCCCTGCTCGCCCTGCTCACTCGAAAGCCGCAAGTTACTTCATCCTCCAGGCTCATACTTTCTCTCCGACGGAGAGGGAGTATGCAGGACTTATAACAGCAGCCAGAAACCGCGGGGGGGTGGCCAGCAAGCGGAGGGCAGGGAGGTCGAAGCTGGCAGGATACGACACGCTTTAAGCAGTAATTCCTTTGCACACAGCCAATCAGACAGATTACTAATCAGACCATAGAAAGCTGCATCAGTGCCTTGGATGACTTTGCTGATCAACAGCATTACCTTTAGTGAAACCGCACAGTTCTAGTACTCGCATTTTCACAATTCTGATTTGGATCTCTAATAATATCATGTGAGAAGATAGCGTGATATGGCGTCAAGACCATCCCCGATTGGACTCGTTCTCACCTGAACACAAAGTATCCGCGACTACACCTCACCTCGTGAAACTTCATGTGGAATTGATACCCACGACGGGCCGATTCCCTGCACATTCAAACGAAACAATTGTTGCACTTCGAGAATTGGTCCACTTCGTGTAGTCTCAGCTTTTGTTCTAGACGACTGGGGCCCACTCAAGAAAGGGGGCATACAAAACAATGTGTCGCACTTGTACCCGCAGAATCCACTCGCAAACAAAGCGGTGTAAAGATAGTATTTCTACCGAAACTGGTTATTGAAAGGGGCTAGAAGATATTCGAACAAGGCCAGCCGAGATCTCTTACGTTGAACTCTTAGTGCGTGAAACGTTCGCTGAAGGCAAGATGCAAGCGCTATCCTCACTTTGTGTGAAGCTAGGATCGCGATCAAGAAGTCATTCATTGGCATGAGCTTGCAACGAATTATGAAATTTATGCCTCTACCTGACCATGATTGAAGTCGTAGGCGTGAGGATACTGTTGGGTCCTTTCTCCTCTAACCACCACATATTGCCATGAATGTCCCAAGTGAAGCTCTATTTCATCAGAAGACAGAATGCCCTAGTGCCTTGTAAGAGTGAACATACGCTCCTCGAAACTACCCTCCTCGAAACTACCCTCCTCGAAACTACCCTCCTCGAAACTACGCTCATGTATCTCTGCAAGGATTTGCCCTTGATCAGCCACATTCAATAAACATATAAAGCTTACGGAGCTGGGTGACGTCTCACGGATGTTTCGAGTAAGTCGTCATCACGCCATTGTTTTGATTTGAAATTCGTAACCTCCAACTCGAGGCTAACTATAGCTGAGCAGTACCATAGCCACCTCCTTCCAGCTATATTCCACGAGTGGCCGCCGACCAGCGTCCTGAATCTATCAGCTCTACAGTCACTGTAAGTCATGCTCCGCCTAAGATCCCTTTCATCACGTTCAAGCTTGTTAACTGTCTGACTCTGATAGATGACACCAACCAAGGTCTCTCACCGGCCTAAAGCCTCATCTTTCTTCGACGATCTCACGCACGCTCGCCAGGCGTTTTCGTCTGGGCGATTGCCCGTATCGTCTTCGACAAACATGCACAACGAGTAAGTAAATCTACCACATTCTACTTCTTCCAGCTCTTACACTCAAAGCCATTCAAGACAACCTCTTCCTGTCTTTGGATCTTCCTGTCTTTGGACTCTGCCAGAGCTTCCAGCCTCGTTCTCCTCCTCCTCGAATCCGTCAAAACGAGTCTTCCTTCGAGTATCAGCCCGTGACATCCTTTGGGTTCCAGCCAGTGACATCATCTACGCGTGCGCTTCCTACATCTCCTTCGGCTGGCGTTCTGGCCAGCTAGGCCATCCTATCCCCTACGTCGTTCAACGTATTCATCAGCCGGTATGCTCGACAGCTATCGCCCATCCTATCATAGAGACTCGCATCGCCAACGTCGTCGTCGCTCGAGCCGTTCAAGGTCACCTCGAGATCGAATAGATTCCTACCGCTTGAGACTACCTACCCGAGCTATCATGCAGCCAAGGGTACAATGTAAGCATATTTTTTGAGCTGACATCTCCCCTTCCATCACCAAATTCAAGTTGCAAGACATGCTCTGGGGTCCGGAATTTCTGACCCGTCAGACATATCTATCAACGCAATGCTTTTTTTTGGAAAGGAAAGTGCTGACTTCAATGGTTATATCATCAATTGGACAGAATGAGCTACATCCTACATATCCCCAAGAGCTCAAAGGGAGGCTTTTTCATCATCGGGATCCCCGGTGCGATCATCATAACGGTGCCACCCGCTGGTACCCTGACGCGCATTCGTCTCATGTATGTCGCGACGAGTGCGGTAAGTTTTTTATGGCCTTAAATGATTTATCCTTAAGCAATTACTGACCACAGACTTGTAACAGGGGAGGAGCGTAAAGGGAACAAAGCGAATTTCTTATTGGTCTGCCATGGATGTGGGCATGCTTCTTGCCATAAGTGCTGGAATAACTACAATCTACTGCATATGAAGCTGAGCAAACAGAGGCGACAGGCAACTCGTTGAGGATAATGGCGGTCTGCTGGAGTGTTGCGCTTGTGGCTGGGATTTTTGTATTTGTTTGCTCCCGTACTTGTACTTGTGAGTGGGGGTCTTGTGTGCTAGTGGACTTCCACGTTGGGATACTTGTGGCGCTCGTGCTCTCATATTGTTACATAGACGGCTTCATTCGCTCTGAGCCAAGGGCTTCTTTTACAAAACTTACTATGCTTGAGCCACTACACTACCCAAAGCTCTATCACTGAAATCGGATGGACAGCCAGCCTTCAATCCTGAGTCGCTGTCCAGTCACCAACATCAACGTCCACACCTTTGCCCTCGTTGACATTGGCTACCGTTTGAGCAGATCCGAGGAGAGTCTAAGTAAACATGGCATCTTTCTCTCCCGCGATACATGCACGAACAGTAACCTCGTGTCCTAGTCTATGACCACAATGGTAGCTAGACGGACTCAACTCACTCATTTTTCACAGCATTGCCCACTTTAAAACCGCTTCTCCTGAATGTTATTGGTCTTCGCTAGTCCCTAAGCCGCCCAGACTTGGCCCAAAGCACTTCCACTAGGCGGTAAGGCTGGCCCCCGGAGCTTCAACCTCGGGCCAGCTCTGGGCGCCCTTCTATACGCTAGCCAAACCTGCGATACCAGACGACTCAACAACGACCTCGACGTCCATTCAGACGTTCTGGCCCGTTCATTACGAACATCTTGCCTATCTCTTGCCGCCTTTTGAAGAAACAGCCCTATTTACACCATGGGCCAAGCTCCTCGCGTACGGTTCTATGACCTTCCTGGCCTAGAAGCATGGAAATCCTGAATCGCGGACAGCGAGGTGAGGCTCTGCGAACCCAGCCTTCTCGATCCCTTGCCAAACGATACAGCGATGCTCCGACACACCCTCGTGATTTTACTATTTGGGACAAGTGGCGCTGGTCACCAGGCTAATTGTCAGTAGAGACGGGAGCCCCACCTACCACACTTGGTATCGCTGCTGACAATACCAACACCATTGGTCAAATGTCCGCACTATCTCGCCCGACTTATCAGGCAACTTCCATCATTATCTCTCGAAGCCAGCAGAGAAATGATAGACTGTCAGACCGCGCTAGCTCTGCACCAATCAACTAGCAGTACGGCGCGCAGCGTTTTAGTTCCAGAAACCGCCTACAATGGCTTTCCTTACGGCTAGCAAGAATCATCCTTCTACAAGTAACATGCAAGTCAGTTATTTTGATGTCCATCTAGTGTTCTCAGTACTTGCAAGCGGTCAGCTGCGAGCATGGCAGCCAATGGCAGCGGATCAGGGGATCCTTCCGCCAACCTCAAATGGCCATACACCAGCCCGTACTACAACCCCATGACGATGCGAGCTTCTGTACTTCAGGAATTAAACGACTATCTCATATACAGTGGTTATCAATTGGGTTATATTCAATTAAAGGATAAAAAACTCACTGGCGACTTGGATCTCCAGCTTCACGATGACGGTGCGCGAGGGACGTTTTCGTCCTCACTGAAGAGCCAAGAGCCTGATGTGACGGTCTTTTTCATGGAGCACATTTTCTCACATCGCCACACCCAAGACGGCAGAAAGGGCGACATGAGATTCAGAATCTCCCTAGACCAACCTACTTGGATCTGGCTACTCGAGGAGATGAAGGTACATCCGAAATTCGTCGAGTCCTTATACTTCTTACTCGGCCACTACGCAACATTTGTTACTTACGAGGAAGATGGGAAGACTCCTGAGAGCTTCCATTTGCTGCTCAAAGTACCCCCTGCTGGCCACTTAGAAGCTGCTTTTTACCTACGACATGACTTCAAGACCAGAAGAAACATGGTCTTGGTAGCTGGAAACGACCTTGCTGGGCATGCAAAGTCTCTCATCGAGCATCTCTCGGAGCTTGACGGCCATTCCCATCCCTTTGGTGTTGTCTACACAGTGATATATCGATACTTCTATTTTCTCGAATGGCAGCGACGCCAACTGGATCATGCTGTCATAATGATGGAGCGGGTGACTGGTAGGGGAGCTGTCACATACTCTGGAGGCGTACCAGAAGATCCAGACCCAGAACAATTTGACCTTCAGAACATGCATTGGATTGGCGGCAATCAGAGAAATGTGATATTTGCGATTGGCTTCCAGGTCAAGCTGCTCACATACCTTCAGACCGCCCATCGTCAATTCATCTCGCTAGCACAAAGGAAGAAGATAACCAATGAGCAAATACCGAGGGAAGAAAAGTACCTGCAAGAAGCATTTAACTCCCATCGAGTCACCGTCCAGGGGGTACTAGACAATTGCCGCGTGATTGGAGAACGTGCTCAGTGGCAACTGAATGCTGTAAGTCATGAGGCACCTTCCTGAACTGCCAGAAAAGTAACGGGAACAGGCGGACAGTATCATCAATACAATGATTGCCAAACAATCGCAGCGAACGGCGGATGAATCAAAGAACGTTGCTGTTGAAACACGCCGCGATAGCACTTCGATGAAAACTATTGCCGGCTTGACCATGGTTTATCTACCAAGCACCTTCGTTGCGACTTTATTCAGTACCGGGTTTTTCAACGTCACAGGGAGCGGCTCTGGTCTCATAGTCAGCGCGGCAATCTGGAAATTCATCGCAGTGGCCGCGATCTTGACAGCTATTACGATCTCCGTCTGGGTTTATCTCAACAAGCGTGGAGTACCAGCATTCCTCCACTGGACTCAAATAGCTTCTGAGCAAGATAAAGATAAATCCAAGCGGCGGCCCCCTGCGGCAAAGATATTACTTGACCTGCCACAGCTCCCAGGGAACAGAGTAAACGATACGGTGTCTGAGAGGAGTATACCTATTGGTGACACTTCTGAGAACCAAGACAATGGCGAGAAGAGCAATAGGAAACCCTCTGTACAGCAGGGGGACGAGCAGGAGAACCGGGCAGCAGACCGCATGGTTTGACCTCTCCCACTCTTTCCTGAACGAGAAAAGACAACAGTATCGTGGCTATGACTATTGACTTCGTGGCATTGTTTGGTGGAATTTTCTCACATGCCTATATCCTATATTCGTGATACACCCTTTTTAAACACGTGTGATATCGGTGCAAGCATACTAGACAAAGACAAGCATGAATAATTTCTTCCCAGCCTGACATGAAAATCATCCTCCCCTAACCCTGCAAGAATTGTTTCGTTTGGAAAAGCAGCCGTACAATTGAGAATGGACCACGCAGCCCCTTAATTTGGTGTAAAGTCATATGAGCGGGCATATCCCAGTATCCATCGGCGACGTCATTGATTAGGGCGAGAGACTCGATATGAATCGCGCTAGTGGCTAAAATTGCCGTGCTTTGTTGACAAATATAAATGTAATAAGGCTGAGTTCGCTTGGAAAGGCAGCCCACAACATCTCAATTCCTCCAACTTCCCTCTCAGAACATCCACATGTCTGCACCCCTACTCTCACTATAGACCCTCTATTTATCCGAATACGAACAAATACCAAGTAAGTACCATTTCGATTCAGCTTCGCGTGATGTATCTGGGCTGACCTTTAGCATAATCCGCGCCATCACCAGCGCAGGTGAGTTCACAGTTCGAGGGGTTTTTCCTAATCACCAGCAGCTGAATGCGCCATTTTAGTAGCCATCATGGATCTCTGGGACCTTAGCAACGCCAAGAATGGGGATGTGGGAGCGGATAGTGCCAGCAATGCCTCTTCGGAGACGCTGAGATTTAGAGATATCCAGAGGCGACAGAGCGCTGCGGACGCTTCTCAAACTCTAGAAGAGCCATTTGAGTACATTCGTCACTTCGCAAGTACCGGCACGGGATTTTTCCATGCTTCTCAAGGCCACAAAGCCAACCATGTTCAGGTCGATGCTTCCAAGAATGAGGATACGACTGCTGAAGACGTGTAAACTGTGCCATCCACGGGGCTTCCCCCGTGAATAATGCCACTGATTTCTCCTCCTACAGACCTCGAGTGTGGGCTTCATTGACTTCTAGTAAGTTCTATCGCCGCAGATCACGTTCTCTCAATGTCCAATCTGACTCTGATCTCAGATTCCGATATGCAAGCCCAGCGCAATAAGGCCAAGGTGCAAGCACCACCGCCTTTTGAGTACCCTCCCGACCTGGGCTATCAAGAAGTCCCCCCCAGTCAAGTGGAAGAGCTTTTCAGACGAACACGCGGTGAAGTTCTACCAGCTGATCATATGGAGGTTGATGAACCAGCACATACCACTACTCCACATCTTGAGACACCTCTGCCACTCTCACACCTACGGGGCCCACAAGCCTCCGTTAATCTCTCACCACGGGCACCAGCGCCCGTTATTACACGTTCGCCACCTTCCCCAACTCGTCATCCGCCAGCAGCGTCTGGTAGATTTTCACGCTCAAGACCATGTTCACCATTTTGTTCGTCTCGACGGTCTACTAGACTTTCACGTTCCAGATCACGCTCACCATTTCGCTCATCGCGACCCCCCATCAACTTTCCACGCACGAGAACTCCACTCCCTCATCGTCCGCTGACACCAATAAGACAGCATGAGAGGGGACAGTCTGATATTCACGACCGACCGCCTATCCGTGAGCAGCATACGCACAGCAAGAGGGTACCGTTAGGCATCACAGTTCAAAACAGCTGTCCTCAACATCCCACCAATCATCCACAATCCTACTTCAACAATGTTGGGAGCGTTCGCATAATGCCATCAGGCCAACTGTTCTTCCCATGCCGTCACGCAGCACAAATGATCAAAACCCAAGGACATTACGGAGAATCTGCCCTGGTTGTGGAGATTAAGTATTCATCAATATGTTTATTAAATTCTCCATTTGGTGATTGGTATCACAGATTTACGAGAAGCATGATATTGACTTGTTCACATTGCAACCAGACCATGTGCAAGGGCCACCAGGAAGTCAACAGCAATCATAACCGTGGCTACAATAGGAAGCGTCGTGGAGCGGACCCTCCAGAGGTGCCAGGCTATGAAGAATGGCGCGAACAAGAGGTGCAGTGAGACCATGAGCGTCGTAGGCGGGAGCAAGAAGAGCGTCAAGAGCGCGCGTCGGGGGCAAGAGCGTCAGGAGCGTCGGGAGCGCCGGGAGTGCCGGGAGCGCCGGAGTCATCCGCTAGGGCTAGGGCCATGAGGTTCAATCGCGCTAGTCCGAAAAGCGGGACCAAGACGCGACAGGAATGCCAAGCCTTCGCATTCGCTTTCCAGCCGGCGGAACCCAGCTGCGCCTGGAGGATTCGCGCTGGGATAATTGAAATCCCGTGAAAGTGACGATCGTTTCCACAATGTGGCCATAGAAGGGCGAATGGTTTAGCCGACTTCGATCCGGCATGTAGTCACTCCATGGTAAAGGGGCTGTGTTCCGACAACACTTGCAATATATCTCAGTGTTTCCCCGTGTTGAGATGAGGAACATTGTCCAACTCACTCTCTGCTAAAACTTCTCGACTCGATTCCTTCTTTACTACGAAGATACAGCAAAATGGCAAAGCCTGCTGCAAAGACGCCCCATGGCGTGAACGGAAGCCTCCCTGCCCTGAATGACTGGCCAAACGACATCGGGGTAATGATTCCTTTCTCAAGAAAGCTATGGCTTTAGCTAATACGTCCATGCGTAGTTTGATGTCTTCCAGGACGAGACAACTCCTATTGAGCTGAAAGTTACAGGCAAGATCCCAGCTTATGCTGCGTAAGTCAACACCATGGGTGCAAAGGTCGCCAAAATTGACATGAAAAGGGGAATTCTCTACCGTACTGGTCCGGGCGGCTACCAACTAGCCACTAGCAAGGATACGACCTTCAGTATATCCCATTGGTTCGATGGATTCGCGCAGACACACCGCTTCGAGCTCTTGCCACCAACCGAAGGAGAAAATGTGACGAAAGTGTTGTACAATTCTCGACATACCTCCGATGAATTGGTCGAGAAGATTCGACAGACCGGAGACTTTGCCTTTACGTCCTTTGCCCAACAACGAGATCCATGCGAGTCATTCTTCAAGAAAGTCATGAGCTCTTACCAAGCAATCAGAGGACAGGGAAAGCGAGGTAAATCCGGTTTCAACGTCGGCGTGACTGTCCAAGCCAATATGCCTGTGCCTGGACAACCATCTCAAGGAAGTGCTCCGAAAGACACTAGCAACGGAGCTTCGCCGGAGATAGAGCACATTTGGCTAAAGACGGATTATACCAGTTTCCAAGAAGTTGATCCCTCGACTTTGGAGCCAATCCAGATTTCACACCACCCAAAGCTCCATCCAGATTTGAAAGGCCCCTTCACAGGCGCTCATTCACAGACAGACCCTGTGACAGGAGACTGGTACAATTACAACCTCGATGCCGGCCGCCAAGCAACCTACCGAGTGTTCTGTGTTTCTGCGAAGACTGGCAAAACAGAAATACTAGCAACTCTTTCTGGTGGAGATATCAAAGCAGCATATCTTCATTCCATGATCTTGACGGAGAAATACGTAGTTCTCTGCCTATTCGACGCCTACTTCGCCAAAAACGGAGCGAAAGTGCTCTGGACGAGGAACATGATGGACGCAATGGAATTCGATCCAAAGAAGAAGAATGTGTGGCTAGTCATCGATCGCCTCCATGGCCAAGGCCTTGTCGGGATGTTCGAATCTGACCCATTCTTCGCCTTCCACCCTGTCAATGCCTGGGAGCAGCCCTCAGAAACGGAGCCAGGAAAGGTAGACATCATCGCTGATATCCCAACATATGAGAACCTCGACATACTGAAGCGCTTCTACTACGACAACATGAAAGCAACATCTGAAGGAGCACGAAACTTTACCGGCGAAAAGGGAGAATCGAGTCGCCCTGTTCTGGCCCGCTGGAAGCTTCCGGGTGTCGGTAGCACCAAGGTCGCCACCACGAGCAAGGCAGGGAAGGCGGAATGCTTGTTCGCTTCTAACAAAGACGATGCGCCAGAGCTGCCAACTTTCAACCCTCTCTACGCAACGAAGCCAAGCCGCTACATCTACGGCGTCTGCGATCGTGGCAACTCCTCCTTCCTTGACGGATTGGTCAAATACGACAGCCAGACAAACACTTCAATAGCACGAGTTATCCACGCACAATCTCCCGGCGAACCAATCTTTCTTCCAGATCCAGAGGGTGTTGAAGAGGATGACGGTGTATGTTTGAGTGTGGTTCTTGATGGAACGAAGGGAAAGAGCCACTTGCTTGTCCTGGATGCTAAATCTTTTGAGGAGATTGGGCGTGCGGAGATGGATATTGTGGTTCCGTTTGGATTTCATGGGACTCATGTTGCTAAGTCATAGCGTGGTGGGAATTGCTGGTCGTGTTTAGATGCGAAAAGGGGTTGCAGAGTTAGATAGAAGCGGTAATTAGTGATGATTATCGACCCTCGTGCAATTTAATAATAAAATACCAAATGATCGCGCTGAGATGCAATGATCTTGAAGCTTGGGACCTTAGAGCGGTGAAAATGCCACAGTGGGGCGTCACATGGCTGGAGAATTTGAGCTGTTCTGGGCCGATCTGCGTGTAAAAACTAGGGTTATGTCCCGGTGAAAAAGCACATACTAGACTCCTATGTGTACTCTAAGTACATTGGACGCGGGAATTATCTAAACTTGGATGAACTTCCCTACTCTGCCTCACCCTTACTCAATGGTCCTCCGCAGCTGACTCGTAGCTTTTTGCCTTGTCATCGTGGTTGCTAACCACCCGTAGGCCCTCCAATTGCGGTACGGGTGTCTCATCCGCGCCCTGATTCAACTTCATCCGCTGTTGTCGACCCAAATGCCTCATAGCATGCACCACACCAGGATCAAAATTCGCAGGGATGACCATCGCGTTCTTCTCTGCCGCAATCTGAGTGAACGTCTGCAGTTCTCTCAAACGGAGGCCCAAAGCCCCGTCACCAAGCTCTATTCCGGCCTGGAAAAGCTTCTTTGAGGCCTGTAATTCGGCATCGGCTTCAATAATCCTTGATTCCCTCATTCGCTCAGCCTCGGCGCGACGGCCCATTGTTCGGATCATCGATTCGTCAACGCGAATATTCTTGAGCTTCACTGCGTCGACCTGTAAGCATGGGTCAGTGTCTCCTTTTCATGTCCACGGTTGGGTTACGAGACAAGTCTCGGGTGTATATAGGAGGCAAAAGCCCCACTATTTGCTCCTGGAACATGGTCTAGTCACTTTGTCTTGGGAAAACATACGTACCACAACGCCCCAGTCATCTGTTAGCTTGCACAGCGCAGCAAGGACGGCCCGTCCAGCCTCTTCACGATCATGTAGCACTTCATCGAACGCTGCCGTGGATAGTTGATCTCGAACGCTTGTTTGCGCGGCTTCACTGACTGCGGCCTCGCAGTCTTCGATATTGCATAGTGCCTTGAATGCCTACAATATCCGGGTTAGCATCTCTCTTGAAGACGAGTGCCATGGACATGGGACCCGCGGGAAGGGCTCAGAAAGGGCTACTTTACATCGTTGATTCTGAAAAATGCGACGGCATCAACGTGAATAGTGACGTTATCTTTGGTCATCTAGACAGTTCAGAGTCAGCATTGTTCCTTAATTGAGTAGAGAAACAAAGACTTGAGAGGGCCGCGCCCCCTTCAAAACTTCCTCTCACAACTCGAAATAGTACAAATTTCGCCGCTTTGATGAGATATTTCCCACAAAATGTTGCAACTTTCGGCTCTAATCACCTTCCGAGTCCGTCGTTTCTTCGGGCTGTAACGCGCAAGAACGTGCTACTTGCAGCTCTCTTTTCCTTCTATGTCTGTCGTCTGATGGGATGTTTCCCGCAGAAACGTGCTTCTTGCAGCTCTAGAATGCCTTACATTTCCACAATTTCTCATCGTTGCAGGGGCTCAATTCAGACACCGATTTTAGAAAACGTGGCTTACCAGCTCTTGAGATGGTATCTGCATCGTTCGGGTCCGCATGTCCACCTTGCGGATCTCATTAAAAGGTGGAAAGTTGAACCGGATCCCTGGCTCTTTCTCACACGTATGACGTCCGGAACGAAACACAAGACCTTTTTCATACTGTTGTATCACGGTGAAGAAGCCTCTTTTGGTATTTGAGACGCGTTGACAGCCGAATCGAGCCGTGCGTGGAAGGGTAGTTAACCGCAGCTTTTGTGGCAAGGCACGGCGCGAGAGCCTAGCAATTAGCATTCTGAAGATTCGGATATATAAGAGTTGGACGTTTTCTTGGAGTTTTATGGTCAAATTGGCAAGTCAGGAAAGAATGATGAGTCTGACAGATGCCATTTATATGGGAAATAGCCTCGAATTTCACATGCTGTTCGTCCAAAAATTGAGTGAGAAACTTCAATGTCTTTCCATCATGTGAGCTTTCAACGCTGCATGTTCTGGGCTACAACCCCCCGTGCTCTTATTTCATAGCTTGCTTAGCCACTGGGTTTGCAATAACGGAGTTCACACCATGCATGGTCAAGGCGACTATGCTGGACAGAAGTGTTGACAAAAGCGAAAATGGTATGCATCTTTGCAAGAATTCGGCGCAACTACTTGGTGCTTCAAGCATGGCAAAATTCAGACCTTCGGTGCACTACCGTTCAATAAACCAAAGTTGCGCAAAATTAAAGCAATGCAGTTGTTTACCTCAAAATCTCACATGCCCGAGAAAAACCGTCCGAATCTCGGGTGACTCGCGATGAGCATGTGAAGATGAGAGGGTTATCGAACTGTAGTGGGCATTGATTGTCAGTGCAACTTCATTGGCTGTACCCATATCAATACATTCACCCAATTACTCTTCACTCTCTCAGAAACGTGCCCAGAACACTAAAGAAACAGCAACATGTCAGCGGCCAAACCCCCAAGCCACATCCTTCCAAATATGTCTAAAGCCATGGCCTTGTATCGCTTCAGACCTTTCTCGAGCCGTCACTTCGACCAGCCATCCTGAAGCCAATATCTCGCAAACCGGGACTTTTCTCACGCTCCTTCCTCTGGCGTCGGACAACTTCATCCAACCATTTCCGTCATGTCTTCGGAACAGCATTCGGAGATACCTAGCGCGAATGTTCTCTTCCGACTTTCAATCTTTGACGTATTCCCTAGACCACAAGTACCGAGCGAGGAGACATTGGCCGAGACGAAGGGATAAGAGAAGAAAAAGGCGGAGGAGAAAAAGAACGAGAGTGACTCGCAGGCGCACAAGCCAGTCATCGACGGCGGATACGGATACGGATCCGAAGCTTCTCCAGGGCAACCTCCACTCAAAGGATGTCGACAGCACTGCCAGAAATGCGATTGAGAACACAGATTCACAAGAAACGGATGTAGGAGGAAGTGTTTCAGAACATGGTGGTGATTTTGGTGGCTTCGGTGGCTTCGGTGGCTTCGATAGAGGTGCTTGAGCAGGATTGTGGCCATGATCAGAATGTTGAGAATGTACGGCTTTGGTCCAGACGACAGAGAAACAGCCTCCTCTCAATAGTGTACATTAGAGAACAAAAGAACATTACACTCCCCACCACAAGGAGCTCCTCGTCGTAGAACGCGTGAAACATGTTGATGAGCCCCGCTTTCCATATAGTCTAGGTCTTCACTTCTTGAAGAAGTCGTTCGTGAGACTTCATTGCTTTCTTGGTATACGCCGGCATGTCCTTCCAGCCCTGATCTTGGCCATCTGGTCCACCATCGAAGACCTCCATAGAAAACCATCCACGGAAGCCAGTCTCCAGAACAGCCTTTACTACATCAATCACGGGAAGGTATCCTCCGTCAAACGGGACAGGCCTAAGAGACGAGCTCCACCTTCCTCTTGGTCTCAGTCCGCTCTCATCGGGGCTAGGATCGAGAGGCTTCTTGGGCTTGTAGGCGTCCGATATCTGTAGAATATAGATCTTTTCAGCCGGTATTGTGGCAGCGAGGCTCTTCAAGCTTTCATGGAATTTTTTCTTCAGGTCTGCTCGGCTTTCGTGTTCTAACAGACCGGATCGTGTGGTTGGGTCTGCCCATTCGCCTCCAGCAGTCTGGAACGTATCGAGACATAAGCCGACATTTGGCCTGTCGACTTTCTTGACAATATCCCATACATCCTTCCAGTCTGGAGCGTGTGTGGACCAACACCAATTCTCGTAGGCCAGGCGGAAGTTGTGGGGAGCTAGTAAGTCTGCGAGTTCTTTGAGGTCAGAGACTGCTACGTCTCGAGCTGTGGGAATAGGAGAATCTGTGGAGCCGACCTAACACGAAACGTATGTTAGCATGGTTACATTGATACTGAATTGGTTGCGAACCTGCAGCATATCCGTCCCCACAGCCTCCATGATCCGGATCCACCCTTTCGCAAGCTTAAAAGCCTCTTTTCGCTCCTCTGACTGCGGCTTCCATCCTTCAAAATTCGCAAATGGTTGCAGCATGACGATCTTTAACCCCAGCTCTTTGCACATCCTTTTGACCTCCAATCCGGCCTTGCACAGCACATCAAATTCTTGGGGTCCCATCTCTCTGCCCAGGTTCTTCGATGCAAAAGACAAAAGGTCCAGAAAGCCCAACTCGATGCCTTGGAAGCCCGCAGTAGCAATGGCCTTGAGCTTGTCCTCCAAGTTGTGCTTCGGGGTGCCAACGGAGACTGTTGCGTAGCATGTGGGAATGGAGGATAGAGAGTCCTTCAAAAGCGACATCTTGCAGGTTATAGCAGCGGGCTGAGTTTACTCTTTGAATTGCAATGGTAAGGTTGGGTTTTCGGCTTGAGGATTACCTGCTCAGCTTCTCGTTCAAGGTGGCCAACGAATCGTGTGAGCTCGAAGCTTTGAATCCGATAAGGCGGATGCAATGGATGAATAATTGGGTGTGGAGAAGCACAGGTACTTTGCTGTAGACGCCATTGCTGTTACGCACTTCGTCATTGCTGGTTGTTGCGTCATGATGCTGAGAGTTTGAAGTTCATCTCCGGCAACAGTCCAATGTCAATTCAAATTGGCAACTCACTCGAGCTGGAGCTCTGCCATTTTATACGGCTCCGAAGCCAGAACGCATGCTTATTGACCTGATAATCCCCTAATCATGTCACTGAGCTCGGCAGCAAACCCGAGGAGACCCAACTAGCGGCACGTCGTTGCCTCTTTCATGACTTCATGACGTGCAGTTATGGCACGAGTCGCAGTACTTGAACAGTCATGATGGCAATTATTCCCTCCCCAGACAAACCTTCCAAGCCTCTACGACATTATAAATTATCATGGGAGACGAACGGACCATCTCCGAAGCCATCGGCAACGACCACAAGACCATCGATAGCTACGCAGACAAGATCAAATCCTCGAGCACGCTAGAGGAGAAAATACAATGGAGGAACCAGTTTACATGGGCACTTGCAAGGCATGCAGTCAGTGAGGAGCTGACTATGTATCCGACGATGGAGAAGCACATGGGACAGGAAGGCACCGACTTGACCAACCTCGATCGTGAACAGCATCAGGCTGTAAGTGCTGGATTTTACTCAGCGTGGGACGAAGCTAACATGCCGCAGGTCAAGGAGGATCTCTACAAGCTACAGAGTATGTCCCCGGACGATAGCCAATTCTCTCCTCTGCTTGAGCAGCTTCTAAAGGATTTGCACACCCACATTGAGCATGAGTCGAATGAAGACATGCCCAGATTGGAGCAACTACTATCGAGAGAGGAGAGTCGGGACTTGGCGAGTCAATTTCAGAGGACAAAGATGATACTGCCTACGAGAAGCCACCCATATGCGCCCAACAAGCCGTACTTTGAGAACTTTGGGGCAATGCTGGCGGCGCCGATTGACAAATTTGCGGATCTACTGCGCTCATTCCCGCCGGACAGCCAAGTGTAGTGGTTAGGTGGAGCTCATGGGCTCGCAGGTAGCAAAAAAGTCCGGACAGTAACCCCTCGACTTTTCGTCGTAACTGCTCGAACTACAGGGATTGGCCGCAAACGTGGGGCCACTGGGTAATAATTGAGCATTTGCACAAGTCTCAGACCGAAAGCCCCAAGCCTTTACTGCTCGCTGTCAAGTGTATTGGATGTCAAATTGGGAAAATATCCATATCATTTTGCAAACCGCGAGTTGGGCTAGTTGCTGCTTAACTTAGTCCCAGGAGAAAGTTTGCTCGTGACTGCAGATTCACTTCTTATACCATGTAACTTGCTCTCGTCCGCTGAGAGCTCTCCCAAAAAAATTCGAATCCGTGATTCAGCCAGGACTACATGATAACGCTTGTATTTGGGAGGACAGGAGTGACCTTTCCTAATCAGTCTGAATCGGATTGCTTGGGTCAACCTCCTACCACCAAAGGATGTTTGGAAGGTGCCATTCCCTCCCGCGATTTCAAATCCACTGCACTCGCCGACTCCGTTCAACATCTGCCCGGACAATTTCCCATCCACGATTCGTCCAGTGATCTTACTATCCCTTCAGTCACAGATCATATCAAACAAGAAGCTATTCTACGCTGGCTTGACCAGCTCGAAGTCTGCACTTCACATTGTGCTCAGCCAGACTCACCTTCTAAGGTATTTGTGTACTCCCTTGCTTGAACATTCCAGGCTCTACTCACACTCTGATTCGCAGATGACGTATAACATATATATTGACAGCCTTGGGAGTATGCTCAAAGTCCAGGACGACCGCGCCTTTCACAGCGTCCCCCTCAGCTCAAAATCGAAAGCAATCCGAATCAGTGGTCCAAATGGAGAAAAGGAGTATCAACTCAGTCAAATGCCACTCGATTTCAACATCACAGACCTTGATGGAAGGTTCGATGTTAAGGACAGTAATGACGATCTCATCAACTGCTGGAGATTGAACGCTTCACCAGTGAAACGCAGGTACCGAAAGCGCAAACGCTCTCAGACATCTACATCAGAGAATGCACACACTTCTACACCACCGCAAAAGCCGTCCCTCACATCCAATAACCCCGCTCCCGGGCCAGGCTTGCACACTCCCACACCCAGTGTCGTTAACCACAACTCTTCTAGAATAACGGACAAAGGCCACCACAGCTCTCATGCCAACATCATTGACCTTGGTAACGAGGAAGAAGAAATTCGAGCTCCAAGGATGACAATTGCACAAAAGAGCTTGAAAAAATTGCCAGCTTCCGATGTCGACACAGCCTAATATGTGAACCCCGCAGCCTTCTCGAGCGCGACTTTCCCACACATCGGACAAGTCGAAGCCTCCAGACCAACCGAAGAACCTTTCCCTTTCCCGGCAGCTTAAGCGGCTGTACCGACCGGACACCCTGCTTATCCTCAAAACTTGGATTAGTGGCCTGGTTCTGGGCACTACGAACGCTGAGTGTGGCGATTTCTGCGAGCTTTCAACATTAGCTTCTTCTCCGCCTGCGGAAGATACAGGATGGGAGCATCATCGATTTGCAAAGTCGACGCTTTTACACTATGGGAGGTTGGCTTGGCTGACAAGCTCGAAGGAACAGAGTTTATGATTGGTACAGGATGGCACATGGAGTTGCGCCTGAGCACCGAGCGATCCCCAAATATATTCCTTGCATAGCATGGCTAGTTTCTTAATGCTACAGTGAATCGACAATATTGCTCTCATCAATATGCATCATCCCAATTATACCCTCCCTGACCTTTCCAGAATCTAGCTTCGCAATTTTCTCCTCAATCCCCTCCCGACTCTTCAACAACTCTTTTACCACGCCCTCCCACCCCACATCTACCTTCCTCTCCCCACCTCCCAAGCCAGCAACCTCCCTCTCCACGCTCACAGGCAGCGTCTTTCCCCCCTCCTTCCTAAAAACTCCATCCACAATCACCATCTCAACATCCCTCACACTAGCATGCAACACAATAGCAGCCACTGGATCCTGCTCAGCCGCACAAATCATACTCGGACTCGTAGCATCGAAAACAACCACATCCGCTAGCTTTCCCACTGCCAAACTCCCAATCTCCTTCTCCATCCCTACGGCTCTAGCCCCGAGAATCGTACCAAGGTTGTACGCTTGTTCCGCACTCACATTCGGAACCTTGGGATTCTTCCCCTGATCAAGGAACGCCTGGTTATACCGTGCCCGCTCGCTCTGCAAAGCCAATCGCATCTGCGTGATGATATCCGCGGAACCGCAAGAGTGGCAGTCTATTCCCAATGAAGCGTGAGAGTAAGCATCTTGGCGGAAGCAAGCGGGGAAACCGAAGTTCATTTGCAGTTCTGTGTTTGGTGTTGTGGAGATGGAACCGCCGTGTTGGTCGAGCAGGGCTGTTTCCGAGGGGAGGAGCTCGTTGGCGTGGGAGAAGAGGATGTCGGGGCGTAGGAGACCGTAGGAGGCGAGGAGGGTGACGGGGGAGGGTGCATCTGAGAGGATATGTTAGAAAAGAGAGGCTACTATCCGCAGCCAACAGCTTTTTGGGCGAGGAGGAGGGTCGACATACTAACGATAGGATTCTTAGAATTAACATAATGCGTCGTAATCAACTTCACCCCCATATCCCTAACTTTATCAAACAAATCTACCACCATCTCCTTCGGCAGGAAGAGCCCATCAAATGCGAATCCGAGCCTCACGCGGCCGTCGCCAAATGGCTGTGCTTTTGCGAGATCAGAGAGTTGGGTGAAGAGCCATTTGGGCATGTATTCCGGGTCCATTTCGAAGGGATCCCAGGATCTGATACGGAAGGTTGGCGTGTAGCAGAAGAAGGAGCGGAGGCCGGAGGAGGCGGTTGCTGAGATGGCTGCGGTTGCTGGGGGTTGTCAGAAAGGGTGGCCGTATTGAAGAGGTGCAAATCTTGAGAACATCTCTACGGGACGAGGAATCGTCCAATAAAAGAAGTCGACGCGCATTGAGCGAAGCGCGAAGTAGATGCGAGATGCATGGCAAGGAGCTGGGCGATTGCCATGATGTAATCAACTAGAGCTCAAGGCGGCAGATGGAGGCCTGGCATGGAGCCGTGCGTTTGCCGAAACACAATTGACGAGAGCTCGACGCGGATACAGAAAGCACTGCGAATCACATGACAGGTGCGAAAACACAACCAAGAAGAGCAACAACATACAATACCCAGGCCCATAATTCATATGCGCATGATCAACCACACACGTAACCCCAGCATCCAAACTCTCCATACACCCACCCAGCTCCCCCCAAAATACATCCTGTTCCGTATAGCTCCCGCTCTGAGCATTCCCCGTCGCCATATAATCGAGGAACATCTCATCTGCATGTCTGCCCTTCAGCTGCGTCTGCCAGAGGTGGTGATGCGTGTCTATGAAGCCGGGGGCGATGAGCTTGTTCGTGCAGTCGATTATGCGAGTTGAGGGGGAAGGGGGAGAGATGGTGGGGGCGATTGAGGCGATGTGGCTGCCTTCGATGAGAAGGGAGTGGGAACGGAGGATGGTGGTGGTGTAGGGGTCATTTGGGTTGCGAGGGGGAGTGTGCGTGATGATGGTACCGTTTTGGAGGAGGATGTACGACTGGGATTCGGTGGTGCCGGCCATGTTCGTGGATTCGCAATACGATGTTCGATATTTCTCCTCTCTCGGGACCCGAGAGCTGATTTATATGTGGACGCTGGAAGCTTTGAACCTTGTAGGGCCCCCGAGGGGATATTGTTAATACAGCTGTTGTCATTTGAATGCCCAGAAGACTTCGGACTTAGCGGCTTAGACGTATGCAGGGCTCGCACTTTCTTGGAGAAGCGAGTCCTATGTCCGAGACGGAAGGATTCTGATGGGATGTGATAAGCGATGGATGAAAGGAATCGAATAATGCGGCGAAACGGTCCAAGTATTTACACGTGAAGAGCTTCAAGTGTAAGGTCAGTGGCACTCAGTTGGCGCTGATCAGCATCAGTCCAAGGAGTGCTTAGCTTAATAATTGCATGCAACGTCAATGTCAATGCAACAGAGACTGTGGTATTTTGTGGTCGAGGGTAGCAGTGCGAGAAATTTGTATTCACAAAAGACATGAAAGTAGTAGTACAAGTAGTACACAAATTGGGGAAAGCTAAACCTATAGTACCCATGCTATGATTCGTAGATCATTCTTCGTAGCTCCAAACGCTCGTCGCTTGCATGATATCATTAAGAGTGTATTGTCACAATCCATCCAGACCCTGTAGCAGATCCAATATGCCAGCTACGGCTGCACCGCCAAACAATCCCCTCTTTAGATTCTTACTTGATTCTTTTGCTCTCTCGGCCTTCTCATTCTCGACCCTTTCTCTTTCTTTTTCTTTTTCAGTGTGCCGCTGATGTCGCTTTCGATATTGTGGTGGTCGCTGCTGGTTCGGCGCCATAAGGGGACCTGGCGGTGGACCTGGCGGACCTGGTGGCCTTTGTTGTGGGAAGAAACCTCCAGCCTGCGGTTGTGGACTCGGACCACCCATGTATCCAGGCGGCGGGGCGTACGGACCACCTGATGCCAATCGCGGAGGGCCGCTAGGAGGAGGGTGGTATGATGGAATGCGGAAGCCTGAATTTGAAGGCGTACCTTGTGGCGTAGGTGGCCAATGTTGTTGATTTGGGGTTGCCATTGGACGTGTTGGCATCGGCATAGGAGGCATAGGTATCCCGCGAGAGACTGGTCTGCCAGGATCTTCGGGAACATTACCTAAGCCTCCTGAGGCATAAGGCCGTCGGTTGCGGTCATGTTGTTCCTGTGCGCTTATACTGTGGCGAGGACTGGCGTCACTGGCACGACGTGAAGGAGGGTGCGACCGTGGAGGTGGTGACGCACTCTCAGAGTCGGAAGTACTGTCGTCGTCCTCGGAATGGAGGATGTGCTTCCTAGGAGGGCGTCTTCGTTGTCTGTCCCAATCTCCATCCTCGGGATCACTCTCAACACGGGCATGGAAATGTACGTTGTTCTTGTTGCGCATTGGCCGAGCCTCTATGTAACGTCCTCCCGTATGTTCTGAACGTTCAAATTCAGAATCAGATGAGTCTGAGTCGGTGACGTAAAATGCCCTCTGTCTGTGATCCTTTGGTGGTGACGAGCGTGGAGATGAACGTGGCACGAATTCAGGACCACGAGTCCATTCACCCAATAAATGATCGACAATATCGTAGACAGGAGCGTTCAAGACATGGTTCTCCCGGGCCAATGCCTTGGTAAAAGACGCGTCCAGCTGATGAAGTGGTTTCTCCTGGTACTTAACCATAGCTTGAGAGTTAATCTCCACCTTTGGCGGGACTGGTGGCACCTCAATCGTTGGCTGTAGATCACTTTCAGCGCGCTGCGCATAGTAGTTGTGTTCAATGCTTCGGTGAGCATCATAGCTTGGAGGTGGATCGTCGAGGAGCGGGCTCGGCGGCTCGTCCTTCGCCTCCTGCTCAGCCAGTGCGTAAAGCTTACGAAGCTCCACAAGGGACCAGTGTTGCACAACCATCATACTCTGTATCTCTGCCTTCTCTTGTAACAAAGCCTTGTCTCTTAGAGGAGTTTTCGATGGATCGTCACTGTATATATGAATTAGAATAGGCGTGGTGCAACCAGAATATCACGTACCGGGTGGTGGCGATTGTCTGGCCCATTTGCAGAATCTGAAGCATGATGGACAAGCTGAGCTTGAGCGACTCCAGCTGGCCCAACAAATATTGAACTTTCTGTTTCTTAAAACACCACTTGACTCTTTCCACTATGGTGATAGATCTGACCCTGCCTTTTTCGTCTCTGCCCTGGGTGAAATCGACCATGCCTCTGATCTCCTCGAAAACCTTTTCGCTCTGTTCCTTGATCTCGGTGGCAGTGTCGATAGCGCCTTGTGACGCTATTGTCTTACCCTCTTCCATGGTCTTGCCAACTTGCTTCAGCATCAACGAGAACAGGGAGATGCCTTTAGCAACATTGCGGATGTCGTAGTCCGCATTTGCCGTCTCCGCTGCAACAGCATTGAGGAGTAGCGAGAGCCTAAAGCCGGCTCCAGCGACTTGAATGATCGAAGCAATGATGCTGGAAGGGAAGTCGTTAGCTCCGACGTGTTGATTGTGTTCATTTGCCTGGGTGGCGTACCCCAGCTCTGCCATTTTGTTGGCAATGAGCGATCGCGTCGACAGTAGTGAATGTGTTAAAAGAATGTCGCTGCAAGGGCATCATAGGCATGATGATGATGAAGAGAAAAGGAAGAAGGAAATGCGCAGCCTCGGATAATAATGTAAGAGGGGAATGAGACAACCTTCACGAGTTGAGGCTCTGGAAAGGCTTGGAAGAGGCCATGTCATCTAACGTGACCTAAAGGTTCGATTCATCGAGTCATCCCTCGCGCCGGCGGCACTAGAAGGCTACCTAGAAGCGTACCCTAATTACCTAGAAAGGACTGGCCCGTCGATGGCGTGCATAAGCGGGAACCTCTCCAAAAGCCCTAGCTCAAATTTTTCCTAACTGCTCCGCCACAATCTTCGGTAAGATGTGACAGATCCGACAATTTCACAGCCAAGGCATTCTCCTCGTCGTATTTCTTCTTTCAGCTGTCAACCACTCACCGGTCACTCCTTCCACCCATGGTTCAACACGCCAAGACGTTGCTTTGAAAATGCTGCATACCGAGAGCGCGGGCATTGGACAGCTCAAGCGGACATTGCTGCCCGATCCCCTTCTACCTCGACATGGCAGTATTGATGTCGATAACGCTAATGCTGCCATCGTTAGTGTAACGAGTAGGATCAATCACCGTCTGCCAGATAGAGCAGATACGCATAGCCATGACTACCACTAGATATCCTGACGAAGCCGCGATAGCGGTTCCATCTATGAGAGGGTGGGGTTACTTCAAGGCCCCAGCCATGAACGACTACTTGGATGAGTCTACATACATCAGCACGGTTGCCTGAATGTCTTCTCCAGGAACAACATCTATTCAGACCAATCGCTACCCTTCAGCCTTACTGTGTGTTCACTTCCCTTCCTCGTGGAAAGACCCGTTGGCTGCACATCTTGGTTATGCATGGCGTCGAATCGGACTGCTTCCGTGACCCAATGCCCCAGCCTTATCGTCTCGAAGGCCCTCAAAAGCCATGATCTCGATGGTCTGACAAGACTCACACCACGCCTTTCCGCTTCTATTGTTTGGTGTGGGTGGTGAGTGTCTTGGCGCCTTTCGGCGCTTCAGACCAAAACCACGTGGCCTAGAACGCTGACAACCTGTAGCATGGCGTCGATCTGAGACCTGCGTACACTTTTCCGGATGAGCCCTCTTTGATGACCTTGTGGAGGCTGGCCTTCTCTCGGTATGCAGCTAGCCATTTCTGGAGCATTCTCAGGACGCGCTTGGGTTCGACGCTCTTGCCTGTCTCATAATGAGCAAATACTTGAAGAGATGGACATTCGAGGCTCTAGTCTGTGATCATGCTGTACTATGTTACATGGACACGTGTAATGGCAGCTTCCAGAGTCAGGCTTCGGGTTAACCCAGCTGATTGCACGACAATGACTGCCTCATCTGATGATCGCAGAGCCGCTTGGATGGAAACAACGAGAAGATTCATGTCTTCAGGCGAGTCGATCGGTAAGGTACACACTTTGACGAAATCCGCCTAAGGGCTCCCTCGAGCATGTTATGTGCCCTTGTTGGAGGATCCACGACGCCTGAGAGAATACACAGGACAACCTTCTGAAAGTTAGGGCTCGAACTTTGGGTTGGAAGCGGATCCATCAGGAACCTGTCAATTTGATGATATGGAGATGTCGAAATGCTTCTCTTCGACTCGAATCTGGGACTAGACGGTCTCTTTCCAGGGACGTTACGTTCTTTGGCTGTCAGCTAGAAATCCTCGATTCAGCCCCGAGATTCTTTTGCCGTAGACGCAGCATTCTGAACAGGACAAGACTGGTCTTGTCATTCACCCTTCGCTTTCCAATACTTGGATCCTCCCTAGACATCCTAGTGCACCCATGCTTGGATAATGCTTTAGTAGATAACGCATATTCCCAGGGACGAGGCTTAGCGACCTCGCCTCCCTTCGATAGTGCGCTGCCGAATTCAAATCTCAAGAGAATTTCGAACCAAGCGTAGTACATGCCTTGTACGACTCTGCCTCTCCGCCTCATGCCAGAGGCGTTGATGCATTTGTCGTCCGCAGCGACATTGGGAGGAAAGGCAAATACACAGCCACGATGTGATCAATCTTGGCGTTTCATCGGCCGAAACACAAGAATCCCGAGCCAGACAAGTTGATAGTAACCAGCACATCTTCCTAAACACTTTCAAAACATCGAGAACTGTGGAGTGCTACGTCAGAGCAGATAGTTGTTAGAGATTTGAAGGATTTGGTATCACTCTAGAATCTCGATAGCGGCGGTCGCCTGAAGGGCTCCTCAGGCAGGCCTACAACCGCTCCACAGACACGCTTACCTGATCATCAAAGTGATCGCTGACTAGGACCTCGTGTCAGCTTTTGGAAAGTGTTGAGATCTACGTAAAAGGTCAGAAGGAACTTTTCTAGGATATAAATCGAAGCGACCCCGAATCTGTGTTGCTCGAGAATCCCCCACCTTCGTGCAGCCAAAGGCGACTGGTTTGGTGAACAGTCTTCAAGATGGAGCCTTCAGGGCTTCGTCGCAGAGATACGACGAAAGGCACACCTCTGCGCATCCTATCATTAGGTGAGTGCGCAACGTGTGAGACCACCTCTGAACCTGCTGACTCTTACAGATGGCGGGGGCATTCGCGGTTACTCTATGCTCATCCTTCTCCATGATTTCATGCACAAAACCTACACCGAGTGCCATGACGGCGAACCACCAGAGCCAGACCAAGTGCCGAAACCGTGCGACTACTTCGATCTCATCGCGGGCGTTGGGACTGGAGGACTGATTGCAATCATGCTGGGTCGATTACGGATGAATACAAAAGACTGCATGAGAGTCTACGTACAGATGACAAGAAAGGTCTTCGAGACAGACAAAACGATAGCAGGAATACCATACAGATCCACGTTATTCAAGGCTTCGATGTTGGAAGAGGCGATAAGGGCCTGTGTGCGATCATTCGAGCATGAGAGGGATGTAGCCCAAGAGGATGAATATCGAGACATGCCAATGAGTTCCTCAAGCTTTTCACGACCGGAAAGCATAATGAGTGATAAGAACGGTATGCCTCGGACTTCTACAAGTTCTACCTCGAATCGATTCAGTGGGATGTCCTCGGATACTTGGACGGCACTTGGAGACCCAAATGCGCCCCTGGAGGATGCCAGAAGGGAAAGGCGGACAAAGACGTACGTAGAAGCCGAAGTCTAAGCTGATCACGTGCTGACAATGAGTAGCGCCGTAACAGCAGTCTTGAAAGGCCATAACGAAAGGAGCGCTACAACAGTCCTACTACGATCATACCCTTCGAGAACGCAACCCGCAATCGAGTCTGAATGCACGATCTGGCAGGCCGGCCGTGCAACAAGCGCCACAAAACTCGCTTTCAAAGAAATCCGAATCGGGACCTCTACTTTCCTCGACGAAGGTTATGGCCTTGTCAATCTTGACAAGACACCCACTTACAATCCAGCTCCAGAAATCCTGGAAGAAGCTTTGGTCAACGAATGGCCAGGTCAGACCATTGGCCTTTTCCTCAGTATAGGTACGGGAAAGCGGCCAGGTGGGACACAAAACTCGCAGGCAGAATGGTGGGAAGGCTTTGCGGGCGGTCTGGGTTCTTTTGCAGAAGCAAAGAGGAAGTTGATTGCAAAAATCGAAGGCTGCGAAAAGACACACAAGGAAATGCTCTCCACACATCTACCGAGAAGGGGCATCAAACCTGAGAATTACCTTAGACTGAACGTGGAGGTGGGAGTTGGAGAGTTTGGGATGAACGAATGGAATAGGTTGGCGGATATCAGCAATAGCACACAATCCTACTTGAGTACCCCAGCAGTGAAGGTCATGCTCAATAACGGAGCAATGGAGATGGCTAAAGTTGAAATCATGCGAAGACATACTGCGAATAAGGTCCAGCGAGCGAACGATAGCTACGAACGAAATTACGAGCAAAGGAATTACGAGCAACAATCATACATTCCACCCTCAGAGCCGGACGCCATCGAACTTCCCACCGGAGACAACCCCCTTCTCGTACCACGACCGCTCAGCAGACCAGGCCCAAGATATCCAGGGACTCAGCCTCATCCATATCAACGAGCCTCTACTCCGGGAGACAAGTTCACCGTCATGTCATCAGATGAATACGTGCAGCCTGCAGATTCATTAGAGCCACGGTCATCTGAGGATAAACCTTATCGAGGGAGCAACGAATATCAACGGAATGATTCACTAAGAAGACAAGAAGCTCCTCCATTACCACCGAAGACGCCAATACAGCTCCATGATTCTCGACCAGCGAGAAGACACAATTCAAATCCAAACCCGAGAGGCAACGCGCCTTTGCCATACCCAGACACTGATGGCCCTCCGCCTATGGTGAACATGGCGCGGAAGCCTGAGCATGTGCCCAGGTAAAAAAAACAATGTTGGGTGGATTTATGGTTGGGGTGCATTGGGGATGGAGTTATACGTTCATAACGACTGAATGAGTGATATGAATGATATCCAGGACATAGTGGTTGATGGCTGACGTTCGGATGTATTTTACAAATAGTGTCGTATCTACAAACTTGATAGCCACCGGACCTCCAGCTGTCCGTAGCATCATGCATTCTATAGTTTGCAGAGTCACGGCCTCACATCAATAGCGACTCGGGGATAGACTCGGTCTATATTTAGTATATGTAGCTGAACACGCAATTTTGCCTCCAATTCTTTGTCGTCACGATTGGTTGCCCAGTCGAAAACCTGCGTCGGTGGCGGGCGCTTGTCCTAACAACGAATAGCGGCCGATGTGCCTGGAAGCAAGTTCCCTCCGCGCCCATAAACAGAGAACTCCAACGACGACAGCCTCGAGGGTATTACTTTTCCATTCCAACTGGCGCTTCCAGATTGTTAGACATCGAATTGACACCTTACTCCTATTACCCATAATCGTTTGGGTATTGTCACACCTCATACAGACTATCCAGCCTCTTCCGTCTCCACGTTCAGGCGCCGCATCCCTGATCTTCATAGCCAGCGCCTGGTCTTCTTCCTCCTTACGACGATAAGCTCACCTACCGGATCTTCTGGTTGTCACACGGGAGAAGGAATCCACAGAATTGCT
Organism: Lepraria neglecta; assembly: GCA_033220425.1. NCBI lineage: Eukaryota > Fungi > Ascomycota > Lecanoromycetes > Lecanorales > Stereocaulaceae > Lepraria > Lepraria neglecta. The sequence goes on along the minus strand of CM065648.1, from coordinate 3,069,554 downwards.
AGCGTCTCTTTATTCTCCTCTTAATAGCAAGCTTGCATCTGAACCGAGGACAAAGCACACTTCATCACGAATGAATGGCCATTGATTTCCTTATGATACCACGATAACACTCCATGAACACCTTCCTGATTACTCCTGCTTTACTTCTTGGACAAAACTCTCCAAATATTTGAAATCGCACCCACTTCGACGATGGCCTCTGGTAGATAAGCCATCAGCTCTTCATACAATATTATAACTCGGAGCTCGAACATCGCAGGACGAGGCTTCACAATGGAGAACACAGCACATATACTGGCTCGGGCCAACGAGGTCTACGCCAGAGCCGCCGCCGCACCACCAAAGGAACACCCTCCAGTGTACAAGGCTATTGGCATATCGCTTGCTATAGCTTCAGGCCTTTTCATCGGCACTTCCTTCGTGTTGAAGAAGACGGGATTGTTAAAGGCGAATGTCAAATATAATGAAGAGGCGGGAGAGGGCTATGGCTATCTCAAGAACGCTTTCTGGTGGAGCGGCATGACATTAATGATTATTGGAGAAATATGCAACTTCGTCGCTTACGCTTTCGTTGACGCTATACTGGTTACGCCCCTAGGTGCGCTGTCCGTCGTGATTACGACTATCCTATCGGCGATATTTCTCAAAGAGCGGCTCAGCTTTATCGGAAAGGTCGGGTGCTTCAATTGCATTGTCGGATCCGTTGTCATCGTCCTGAACGCGCCAGCGCAGTCCTCAGCCGGTACAATACAAGACATGCAACACTTTGTCATTGCGCCCGGGTTTTTGAGTTACGCAGGGGTCATAATAGTTGGGTGTACATTCATTGCATTCTGGGTTGGACCGAGATACGGCAAGAAGAGCATGTTGGTATACCTGAGTATTTGCAGTTTGATTGGAGGCTTGAGTGTCGTGGCAACCCAAGGACTGGGTGCTGCTATCGTTACTCAGGCGGGTGGAACGCCGCAGTTTAATCATTGGTTTTTGTACGTTTTACTTGTGTTTGTGGTTGCAACTTTGGTTACAGAGATTATCTTCTTGAACGTGAGCAGCCTCCTTACCGAACACGTTTGAAGAAAGAGCACTTGCTAACAAAGAGGTACAGAAAGCTTTAAATATTTTCAACGCTGCCCTCGTCACCCCAACCTACTACGTCTTCTTCACAAGCTCCACTATCGTCGCATCAGCAATCCTCTTCCAAGGCTTCAAGGGCTCAGTAATGTCGATAATCACAGTCGTCCTGGGCTTCTTACAGATCTGCGCTGGGGTGGTTCTATTGCAGCTTTCGAAATCAGCAAAAGACGTGCCAGACGCAGCAGTCTTCAAGGGTGACTTGGACCAAATGCGAACGGTGGCTGAGCAAGAAGAACCAGAATCCGAACCAAAAGCAGACGCCATTCGCGGTACCGCCGCTATCATTCGCAGATTTTCTCAAGCAAGGCAGAAGAATGAAATGGCAGAAGCAAAGAGGGTTCATGAAGATCGGATGAAGGATCAAATGGATCCCATTGGCGAAGACGAGCAGGTGCAATGGGATGGTTTGAGGAGGCGCAAGACTTCGATCAGTGGGCCTGGAAGTCTACACAGACGGAAGACATTGCATCCACCGCTAGGGATGTCAAATTTCCCAGACGAAGAGGCCGTCGATGATGAGCGACCAGTATCTGGGCACAGCTCTGGAGGTGGAGGCTTCAATGGAAGGTTCATGCACAGCTTCAAACGGAACGCCTCAAGCAAATTCAGTCGACAAAATAAGAGTCTCAGCACCGGGACTCCTGGACTGACAGCAGAACCTAAAGATGACACCCCACCTACAGCTCAGGTCTTAGGAGCAATGGAAATGGACCATGTCTACGGACTTCCGTCCTCTCTTCGTGGTAACACTGGTGGCGATGGCGCCGGGGACCCAACAGGACATTTTGACTCATCAACAGAATACACTGGTGCAGGTGGCAAGCCCATCATGTGGGCGGAGAGCGTCGAATCGCGGCCTTCAAGCTCACGACCCAGTCTCGCGCCCACACCACCACCTCACTCGGCTAAACGGCAATTCTCGTTCCAAAATCCGTTCCACCGGCACAAGCACGAAGCTATGACTTCCGACAGCAGCAGTCACCGGCCCAGCTCACGAATGGGTATTGGTTCTAGGGGAAGTAGTAAAGACCATTCAATGCCCGGCATCAAAGGCGTTACAGAGGAAGAACGGATAGGCCTGGTGAAAGGAGATTCAAAGAACATGCTGGCTGTGCCCGGTTATAATGAGGATCCTGAGTACAGTTCTCCATCGGAGGAGGACGACTGGCAGCTTGAAGGACGGCCTGCAGGGAGCGTAGCCCCCGGTCAGGTGCCGCTCATACGAGAGGAGAGCGAAACAGACAGCGGGAGAAATTCTCCTGGACTACATTCCACGGTACCACCGAGGCTCGTGACTGAGGAGCCTCTAAGGAGGAAACAGGAGTGGGAGGGCCATCCTGGAGGAGGAGGCCCTGGAAGTGCTGGTGGCAGCAAAGGCAGTGGAGGACCCGCGTTTATATGAATAGAATCTGGTATATGAGGAAGGAAGAACCTCTTGGGTATTGGCGTTCTAGCATCGCATTTGCTGCCACCAATTACAGCTGATAGCGATAGAGATAGAGCATCTTAACGGTCTTTTTCAATGTATATTTTCAATCAATGCTCTTTGTTAAACACCTCCCGCTGCAAGCTTCCAACCCTAGCCCTGAGGTCATCTTTTGGATATTTCTCCTTTGACGCCTAAAGGCGAATGAATACACAGCCTCAATAATCTCAGGCTATTATTCAAGGAAACGTTCGCTATGCTACTGAACAAGTTCCAACATATGTCAAAAACCCGAACCACCCATAAAGGGGCCAGCCAATGTGTAGAAGAGTTAGTTTGGTTGTCGTTTCAGAAGCGTTACATGTTTCAGCCGGGAGCAACACAACAGTGTGTCAGAGATCTTTGCAACTCGTGTGAAACTCATGCATTGACGCAGACATTTGCATAATACATACATACATACTACATAGGTGGTATAGCTGTTTGTGTTTCCAGGCATGTCAGACGGGGTTTCTGCAGCTTCGTGGCTCAGACGCCCTGAAAACGTGGCATGCTCTAGACGACCACGTCAGCTTCTGCAACCTTGATTCCAAGTCAATATCCGGAAAACCAATGAAAGAGGCTAGGTGGTTTGATTGCACTGATCAGGCACTCCAGCCCGTGTTTGTGCATAAAAGGCTGTGAATGGGTTACATTGAAGTCCGCCTGCTTACGCGGCCTTTTAGCTGCCACGTGCATACCGGATTGAGGGCTGAGCAAAAGGGGCCTGCGTATTTAGTACCCAGTCAAAAGAAACAGTCACAAAAGCAGCCTGGGAAAGAGCTGTAATGCAGGTCTGAGCCCTTGAACCGCTGTCGTAGTCCTAAGGCTGCGTTCACCAATTCGTAGTTTAGTTCAGAATGGCACGGCATGCCTCGTGGGTTTAAACAGCTGACGTGAGATCCTTGTATGGAAGTTGGACAGGGAAAGTAATGGTAAAGGCAGCCTTGGATTAGTTCAGATTGCTCGATCTCTGAATTTCGAGGTAGATTTCAAACGTATGACTAGTAGCCTGATATGTTGGCATCGTAACCCTGATATGGACGCCTTGCAATTAAAACATCTATAGTGCAAGCAGAAGTACCGTACAAGCTTTAGCAAGTCTAACGCTGTTGTATCGGAGCAACCCCATTTATTGTGACTGCGAAAGCAAAGCGCTGGCTACTAACTGTAGCTCATAGTCTTTGTCTCAATCTCTAACAACGCTTGTAAACAGTATCATAGCACCTTCGCCTAGTTAAGAAACCCGACTCCCCATATGTATTAGAGCAACGCGGTAAACAAGTCGTGTAAGTTAGTCGTACCAGTGCAACGCGAAGATTCCAGGCCGTTGCTAAATATTGGCGTTTACTGGGCGGCGCCAAAGTATCTTTGTTGCTATGGTCGTCCTTCTTGGTCAAGGCTAGCAGCCTTGGGCTCCTCCTTGACTGGACTAGATCTGTCAAGACTGGCAGGCGTAGACTCCTCATCATGCACCATGCTCTTCTCAGCAGACGAGAACTCGCCAACAGGGCTGGTCTTGCCATGCATTTGCATCTCAGGAAAGGCATATCCTGGGTGGAAGATTGTAAGGCAGAGCACGGAAATGGTGATCATGACACCGTCCAGAACGATAAAGTCGGTTTCGTCCCGCATGATTGGATTTGCCCAGCCCTTGGCCATCTCGCCAATACGGAAGACACAACGCGTAAAAACAGTCACGAACGCCAGGGTGAGGCTGACGGTGAGGAGCTTCCAGCGAAGTGTCGCCATAAGTGCGACGGCTGATGGTGCAAGATTGGCGCGGTTCTTGAAGGTTCGGAACGCATAGTCTGCGACGAGGGTGCCAAAAAGGAGGAGCGTGATGACTTGCCATACGATACCGGCCATCATCAGGTCATTGCCGGTCTTTTGGAATGATGATCCAGCGTCGGCAGTAGCGGCGATGCCTCCGCCCGCTCCTTGCAGGACGAGCGAGAGGAAATCACAGAGGATGAAGATCCATGTGTAGAACTTAGGGCGGAGGCGAGAAAACGAGGGGCCGACTTCGAGGACGATGTGCTTCAGGTTGAGGTAGATGCCGGCTGCGATGAAGGCTGGGGCGATGATCAGACAGCAGATCTGGATGTCGAAGCCGTTTCCGTCCCAGGGGTTGTGGTGAAGCATGATTCGTCCGACGTAGCCTGTTTCTGTTAGTTCAGTTGTTGAGAATTGGGGGAGAGGTGGCAATACCGATGCATTCTGCGATGCAGCCCAGAGTCAATGCAATCATGAATGTCCATGTCTTCCATTTGATGCCTTGAACGAATTGGACAACAAACGCAATGCCGAAGAGAATGGCGAAGAAGAAATTCGCTCCGAGACTGGGATAGTAGCCATAGATGGTGCCCTGGACTGGGCACTCTTCGCTGACGGTCAAGCAAACCTGATTTGCAGACATGGCTGCGAAGAAAGAGTGTTATGTGGAGGTTTATAAGATGACAGCGGGTGTAAGGCTGCGGCTTGGACTGTAGAGGTTGACGAGGCCAGCATATAATAGAAAAGAGTGGTGTGGAGGTGGTTAAGAATTAAAGAAGTCAGGTCTGGGACTGATGTACGACGTGGATGAATTTTCGTTCCGGCAGAAACTTCTACATACGCGGGACCCACAGCTGAATTATAAGTTGAAGCGTCTTACATGCAGTAGCCACACCTTTCAATTAGTGGGTCCAAACATTGCTGCCTTAAGATAGTGTTATCTATCAAAAGCACCTACCGGCAATGCTCGCGAAGCGTGGTGGTATTAAGGGGGAAAAGGCGGGAAATTGAGATCGTTACGAATAGGGCTGCAAGGCGCGCCAGATTTTGTGTCAGATCTACGAGCTGCTAGCCTATAAAGGCTACGTTGCCTCGCTTGCGCAGAAATCGTCAGCACTTATGGCTTGGCGGACGGTGACTCTCGGTGCAACTTTCACCGACTCGCAGATCTGAAGATTGACATATCTTTCCAACAACAGCTCGTCCAAGAAATATTCTGACTGTGAAGCTGTAGGGCTTGGTTAGAAGAATAATTCATAACGCAAATTGTTTCCTTGAAAAGTAATTCTCGTAGAGATAGAACAGATTGCAAGACAGAAAAGCTCGGTTAGGCGGCCGAAACGGCTCGGGCCAAATATTAGACCTGTTTTGATAGAGGACATGTACGTCAAGGACGATAATATTTGAAGGACGACGTACTCGGCTATAAATAGACTAGATGATGATACGTGCGTTGAAACGTGGGGCCACCGATAATCATAACGATCTTGGTGGGGACTCAAATCCATGGACCACAAAAGGGACAGGGGCTTTCTCCGCCGCGGACATGCTTCCAATGTTGCTTCAAGCTTGAAAGTCGTCGATGAAGCACTCCTGAAACACTTACGTTACGTCTTCTCCTGATGCCAAGTGACTCCTTGCCTGTCAGAGCCTTGCCCATTCTCCTGTTTGATGTGCCTGAATCCAACAACCTTTCCCCTCCCAAACGTCGAAAGAAGCTTCATTCTGAGACCTGGTCACCCACCAGTCCTAGTCCCGACAAATCGCTAAGCTAGGATATGGCCGCCCGTAGCGCATATGCTATGCTTGGAGCGGTTAGAAGACTCGCAAGCCCAACGCAATGCAGTTTAGTTTAACGACAACCCGAAGCCACGCGACGTCGATGAGTATTAGCTTTGCCAAGTCCGACGGGTCAGCCAAACCCGAGCAAGGTCCCAAGCAGCAATTACATAAATGCCAGTGGATCGCCAGCGACTGCGGGGACTTTTAGAATTCCATAAATAGTCAGCTTATCCGTTACATTAATTGCATTATTTGCCACCCACTCGTAAGATATACTGCTTTTGTCTATCAGTCCCAGCCCCTCAATCCATAGAGTATCATCATGGTCTATCAAGGAAAGCCAAGTGCTGGCTGTGCCAATTGTAGAAAGCGAAAGATAAAGGTACGGGAAGAGACAGTCTCCATGCAATGCATCAATTGACAAACCACCTCATAGTGCGACGAAGCTACACCAGCTTGCTCACAATGCATCAATACCAAAAGAACATGCCCTGGCTACGTCCCACGGTTCGACTTAGTCCTACGTGACCAGACCAAGTCAGTCCGCCGGAAGGCACAGCGGAAGAAGGGTGTCCAGAGGCTTCCATTGCCACCACAATCAGCATCATCAGAAGAATCTGCACCTGCATCAACGGCGTGGGCATTGTCTGGCCCTGGAGGCCGCTCTGCTTATGGCATTGCCAAGAGTGCACCCTCAGATGAGGCCATTCCTCGAATTTTCAATGACTTCCCAGAGCAACAAGCAATCTGTGCTTTCTTTTTAGACTTCGTTCTCCTTCCCCGCCACCCAGACAGTGTTCAAGGTCATCTCGAGCATCTACTACCTTTGTACCAAAAGACCACGCCGGACTCACCACTCTCCTTGGCCACCTCCTCGGTGGCTCTGGTCCTCTCCGGAAGCTCACCAACACGACGGAGCGACCAGCAGCTTGGACGAACAATCTTCGGGCGAGCGCTAAGGAAGACAAGCGCCGCCATCCGGAATCCCGCTGAGTCCAAGAAAGATGAGACGTTGATGGCAGTCCTGCTGCTTGGGCTGTTCGAGGTCAGTCACTCTAACTTTTGCTCGAACTCTGGAATTTTCATGTCATCCTTTCTCGAAGTAATCTCCAACCTCGAGGCATAAAGCACATTCCATTTCTCATCTGTCTCTGTGTGTTCTTGTTATGTTCTCTCATCAAAGCTCACAACACATACAAAGATCTAAGAGATCCATCCTCAGAAAATATACTGACGTTTGGATGACAGAAAATCATGGCCAGCGCTGACGCCTCAAAATCGGACATGACTAAAATGCACAACGCTGGAGCAGCAGCCTTGGTCATGCACCGAGGTCCGGACAACGTGAAAACTGATCTAGCCGTCGGCTTGCTCTTTTCAGTCCGTTCTCAGCTGGTGAGACTCATCTTAGAGGCCTTGCACTCTTCCCTCGGGCTAACGAAAATCCAGGTTGAGCACGCCATCGAAGAAGGCACATCCTTCAAGAGGTGTCCTGATGCTTTGAGTAAAATCTTCAAGAGTCTTTCACAAAACGCCGCAGCACGTCTGACCTCGGCCACAATCAACATTGCCGACCTACGATCATCCGCCAAGTCCGCTCTGTTGCTACCAAAGAACACAGAGTCAGAGCAAGAAGTCAACGACTTGCTTGAGTACGCCATTTCCGTCGACCTCCTAGTCGCGGCATGGCCCGAGTCCCTTCCCGAAGATTGGAAGGCCAAACTAGCCGACGGCTTCGATTATCCGTTCGGCGATGTCCCCAAGTTAGCTTTTGTCTACGATGATAAGATGGACGTCTACCTTGACTTGTGGGTCCAAAGTATCTGGAACCAATACCGGTCCGCCCGGATCAAGATTCAAACCATCATCCTTGACTGCATCAGCTGGCTCGACACACCTTACGAGCATCAATGGTACTGGCGTGCGATATATGCAAAGATGATCACCCAAGAGATGGCTGACGACATCTGCGGGAGTATTCCCTTCGCCCTTGGCACCAAGACGTCCGGTGGGCCTGGCGACAGAGACGGCGTCGAGTTCCCATATGTCGGAGGTCAGAAAGCCTCCGAGGAACACCGCCGAGCAGCCTCTGCGCTTGGTGGGTGGCATCTGCTGGAGCCCATGAGGTCGTCTTTGAGGACGACTTGCTTGAGGGATGGGCAGAAAGATTGGATTATTGGTCAGATGCAGAGGATCAGCCGGATCTACGCCCTTCAGTCTCACAAGGGTGTGGGGGAAGCAGTCTCGCCAGTTGATCAGCAGATGTACGATCAACAGTTTCAGCGCTACGAATTCGATTGCCCTTCATAGATAGGAAGGGAAGATTTGAACAAATTCTTGATGAGACGCAGGCGCCTCTGTCAACACAACGATTTACGACATCACTCTTATCTAGTTGGCCACCAGCGATCTGCAAGGGCCCCGACATCCTTCAACGCAACTCACAAAGCCCCACCCAGGGGCCTATAATATAATGTTTGGTCACTCCTTAACTGATCGAAGCTCAGGATCTCGGTAGATCCCCTTCAACGATCAAGGCATCTTGAGGAAGTTTGTGGGGTTTCATCCATACAAGCGGGTTATAAAGGCAAATAGCAAGCAATTCAAAGCTGCATTCCAGGCAGTTGGAAGCAATGTCAGGTCTTTCTTAAAGCGGATTTTCGCAGTGTCGAATTTGAGAATCAATTCATGTCTTGAGGATCAAGTCCCAGCTTCGAAGACGTGTTCTTCTCCACTTACCCCGTTTAAGCAGTCAATCCTTGGTCGCCTCCCACGTCAGGGAGGCCCCCAAGGCCCACGTTTCAGCCTGAAGGATCAACCGTCATTACCGTAGCTCAGCCGTTGTTAGTGCAGCTTCGTCGTGTGGCTGGATATACGGTCGCCAAGAAAAACATTCAAAGAATACTTTGACGATGAGAAAGCACTCATTGAGATGTTATATTGCGATGAATGAATCTGAGGTCTCCAAGTCTTTGAGAAGGCCAGCGTTTGGGCGTGCCCCGGGCCCTCTTCCCCGCGTTGAGGATTCCCTTCTTGGTACCCTCGTTCTACTGCGAGACGTTTCAGTATCCTGTCGCTCCTTCTGAAAATGAAATGCCTATTATCCGAGATGCCATCATGGCAGGCCTCAGGCCTTCCGTGTTGTTTCGCTGAATGTAACATTGCAGAGTGGGTCGTTAAGGTCAGCAGTGTGCTCATTGCTGAACAACGTATAAGGCAGAAATTCGGTGAGTTGTTGGTAACTGTGGGTCAGGACGCGGTGGAGACATTCCTTTCTCATGTCTGTTGGTTCACAATGTTTTTTCTGGCCTGTTCTGTAGCTAAATCTCTCGTTCTTCGCCTTGGCAGAGTGTATCTGGCTGGCTATTGCTCTTTCCCTCACCTTTTTTTGCTTCGTCCTGTTGCATCAATACACCCTTCTCGCTTTTTATCAGAACATCCAACCTCTCTTGCCGATAGCCATACTAGAGGCCTCGAAAACCCTATCTTGAATTTTCTGAAACTGACCCAGGATGACCCCGTGAAAGAAATAGCCGCGATACCAAACATCGTGTATTTTGTCCAGATCACGCTTCAGCTTTCGATTTCTCTTTCCACCAATTCGTCGCCATCTAATCTGCACACTTTCGCCTGCAACCGGAGACTATCTGCATTCATATAAACGTCGAAGATCATGTCGTCAAGAAAACTCTCGAGAACACCACCAACCCTTACACTCTGGATATCAACAAGCTTCCCAAAGTCAAATTCAACTATCACGCTGCTCCGAACAAACCTTTAAGCGGCCTAGACATCGCCCTACTACAGCACCGCTCCGACTTCGTCCGTACCGATGTTCTCGAAAAATTGGGAGGCATCTATCTCGACGACGACGACGTCTATGTTCTTCGCGATTTACGCGCCTTAAGTCGCCTTGGCTTCGAGAATATAATCGGCGAGCAGAAATATGGGAAGATTTGGAATGCAGTTATCATGGCCACACCTCAAAACAAGATGATGCAAGCATACCAGATCCTGCAAGATGTCGTTTTCGATGGCGGCTGGGAAACGGCTTCCGTGGATTTGTTGACACGGTTGGCTCAAGAGTTTCATGACATCCCGGACCAGGTGATGGTTATGCCGCAAGATGCTTTCTTCCCTCTTTCATGAGACTGGCCGATCTCGAAACTCTCTATCACGTCCACTTGAATGCTGGAGACTTCGGGACCAATAACCACAGCGTTGAAAATATCACGGATCCCACGAGGCAATTTGATCTGAGGCCTCCGAAAACTTGGCGCAGGGATTGGCGGGCTTCGTATTTGCTGCATGGATGGACTTCTAGTCTTAAGAAAATGGTGAAGGAGAAGGAGAAGGAGAAGGAGAAGGGAGATGTGTTTGGGGGGTTTTGGAGGTATCACGCTGGAGCATGTCCTTAAGAACAATAGCAATTATGCGAGGGCTGTGTATCCGGCTGTGAGGCATGCTCTTGATCATGGAATGCTGGACCAGGTGGTCAGTGAGCAACGTCGTCGAGAGGAGGGAGCTTTGGACATGAGTTGAAGAAGGCACAGGAGAGGTTGTCGAATCGCAGGGTTCAGAGCCCTTCAATGAATCATGTACATCTCACACGTCTTCTCCAATGGAACTATACAGACCTATAAAATACAAGATGAATGCAAAAACTGCATAGGTAGCTAGCAGCTAGTATTGCATTCAGGCCTTGCAAGAAGCCCCACCTTTTCTTCCTGCCCCTCCAAAGCCACCAATGTCTCCAAACATTCTCATTGTATATTGAACCTGCTTAGGCATACCACTAGCAATCATGAAGATAACTCAAGTCAGCCCCCCTCTTTATCTCGCGTCTGCGGTTTCATGCAATTGACTGACCCTTTCTACCATACAGCTCTATACGTACCCCATCAAATCCCTCCGCTCTGTGCCCCTCACCACCGCCCTCCTCACTCCCCATGGCTTCCCCTATGACCGCCGCTCTATGCTTATCAAGATCCACCCTGCCAATGGCAATCCTGTGCCGCGCTCCAAGAGCCACCTCATTGGCAATTTGGAGAATATGACTATTACATATTATCCTGAGCTCGCTCTATTTCTGCAGAGCATTGATGAGGAAAAGGGGGTGTTTACGGTCACATACTGTCCTCCTGACGGGGAAAAGAAGAGTCTGGAGATACCATTGGAGCCTGAAGTGTCGAAGCTGCAGGCTATAGATGTGCGCTTGCATAATAGCCCCGCCAAAGGGTATAAGATGGAGGAGCGAGTCAATGCCTGGTTCTCGTCGTGCTTTGGGTATGAGGTTATGCTGGCGTATCTGGGTCCCAATACCAGACCCGTACTGGGTAATCTCTCGCCAAACGCTGTCCAGAATAAGTCTGCGGGCAGCAAGTCGTGGCTGTCGAGTGTCGCTTCAAGATTACCGAACTTGACGGGAGCAAAGGTTCAGGAGGAGGATGGCGTCACCTTCGCCGATCTTGCTGCTTACTTGGTCGTCACGGAGGAGTCACTGCAGGATGTCTCTTCGAGGTTCTCAGACGGCACGAAGATGGATGTCACGAAATTCAGACCGAACATTGTGCTCTCCGGCTCGAAGAAGGCTTACGAAGAGGACTATTGGGGTTGTATTACAATCACAAGCAATTCGAAGGCTACAGAGATAGTCCTGACACAGAACTGTGCTCGCTGCGTCAGCATCAACATCGACTACAATACCGGGAAAGCTGCGACAGGCGAAGCGGGAAACGCGCTTAAGAAGCTTATGAAGGATCGACGAGTGGATAAGGGCAAGAAGTGGAGTCCGATCTTTGGGCGATATGGATTCTTGAAGGCTGCTAGCGAAGGTGATGGGCGGACGATGACGATTGCTGTAGGGGATAGGGTTGAGGTTAGTAAAGTCAATGGGGAGCACACGACTTTTGGTAAGTCGTTAGACTGGCAAGGGACTGTGACGTTGCTGATTATTGAATAGAATGGCCTGGTCTTTCAAGCTGAAGCATATGAACGTAGAAGACAGTAGAAGTGGAATTTCCCACTCCATTCTGGACTACTCGGCTACTCATACGCACATTCCGCCTATCACACGTTAGCTGGAGGCTCTCCAGACCGCTTATACGGGACGAACGAACCTTGGGCTATTGTCAATCATCATTAGCACCACTGACATTGCCGCCATCCTCTGGTTCGTGTCCGCTCTCTGGTCCCTCACCCTCGGCTCCTGACCCGGCCTCAGCTCCTTCGCCGTAAGCTTCTGCTCCATCTTCAGCACGTTCTCCAGAACTATGGCTGTTCTGACGCTCTTCGTGTCCCTCATCCAACCTGACCTCGTCCTCGTGGTCTTCATCGCGAGGCTGATGACCCTCTGAGCGTTGGTCATGATCATCATCCTGTCTGGCTTCATGACTTGGATATGGTTTAGGACCACTGCTCCTCCGGTCCCTCTCCTCACGGCTCCTAGGGCTAGGCTTAGGCTTAGGCATACGCTGAGATGGATGGTCGTGGCCGAAATCGTCGCGACCAGTCTCTGGCCTCCATCTCCCCTGGTACTCTGAACGCCCTCGAGGACTCTCGGAATAATGGAAGTCGTCATGACGGCTGTGTCCTTGGCTCCGATACGAAGCAGGGTAACGACATGGGTCAATTTCACCATCCCCGTCTCTTCCCCCACGACCGGTAAGCTCAGGCTCAGACTTTGCCCGCTTGGGTCCAGATTGACGCGCCGGTGACCTGAATGGAGCTACGTTCGTGAAGATTGCGTCGTCAGGATATCTCTGCTTGGCCTGCTCGAAGTCCCTGCCACGACCATTGCACTCCAGGGTAGGCAGCTCATCACCCCTACGGTGGTCGCCTTTCATTGACGTGCGGGCTCCATTCCGGTCTAGAAAAACGCGGAGCATCTCAAGCTCGGTCAGCAAATGGCTCACACTCGGATGGTCGTGGGCAGCGTCGTGCAGCAGCTTCATGATGCCCTTGCCCATGCCGTGAAGTTTTTGCGCCAACACAGCGTCTTTCTCGGATCTGCTGGTCCCTGTCATCACAGTCGCAACATGGAGAAACCTTTTGAGAAGACTCCTCCTGCCCCTATATCCAGTCTCGGATGCAGCACTGCCATCTATAAAATGATTTGGGGGATGCCCATGATCCGGCCGCCGTCAGGTACTCTCGTCCACCTTGCCGGCCCACAACCCTTCCATGTCCTTTGGATTGGCATATCGTTTGACTAGACTAACATCTCTGTCGAATTCATCTTTGAGATGTGTAACATAATTGGAAAAGTCGATAAGACTATCGAAGAGGGAGTTGTTGGCTTCTTGTGGTGATACCTTGGGCATTCTGACGGCTTGTCGGCTTCCTTCGTCCAGGCTATCGCGTCTGGAGTGTTTTTCCAGTGAGCGACGGGTGGAATAATTGTCGTGGTGGGCATCTCTACTCGATCGGTCGCCTTTGCGGCTGGACTCTTGGTCGTTGGGACGGCGTCCAAAGAGATTCATCTTGACTGTGGCGTGGTTTATGAATTAGAAGCGTGATGTTGTTGCAGCATTTTGCTAGCTTTCACAAAGACATCTACAGGAGATCTTGACGCATATATGGTAGAGAGCAGATCAACCTGGCTTCGTTTGTTAACGATATCAAAAGAACCGGATCAGCAGATACAGAAAGCAAGCGCGCAAACATCAATTCTCTGCATCCGTGACTTTCTCCGATGTCATTACTGTTGGGGTGCCTGATCGGGTCATTATTTTCGAATGCAAGATTGTTTCCACAAGGCTTATGTGCTACGAAAACAAGCTGCTGTAAGGCTTTGCTCTCGTGCGGGCAATACACCGGTCCCTTCCTATTGGATTTCATATTAATATTGTGAGAGTACCAAGACGGCATGGACATAGGTTGATGTTTTGGCAAATATCAAGGTAAATCCTGAGCTCCACAATTCATAAATCATTCAAATTGCCAATATTCCGCCCAGTTCTATCCGAGTATCTCTTACAAAGTATACACAAACTCAGGATTCTCCCTATCAGTCAAATCCAACCATTCTTGATTCTCCAACTTCATGTATCCCGGCCTTGCTCTAAACGCTGCCTTCTTCTTGTTTTGTCGGTTGCAGTACCACCAGATGAATGCTACATCAACGAGGCAAGCGCAGTTGCAGCATATGATAGTAATTTCAGCAGGGACGTAGCGAGGGGCGTCTTTAGGTCGGAAGGTTTGGGGACCTGGAAGTGGTCAGTCAGTGTTGTGCATCGGGCGACGAATAAGGCAATGGAGTATGACATGACATACCAATGATATTTCCCGCGCAATACCCAATCAGATACAACGCAGCTACCGTAGTCTTCTTCGTGTATCCGGCAACGTTCGTAGCAATGAGAGAAAGTAGACATACGAACATTGTCGGACTTGCTTGTGTCAGGTAGTACCCCGCTAGACGGCCGCCATCGTTGGTTATTGGTAGACCTACGATCAGGGCCATGCCTAGGATTGCAATGAATAAGCCTGAGGAAGAAATGATGAGTCGGTTCCCGAAACGGTCGCCGAGGTAGCCGCAGGCTATTAGAGATACTATTTCGACTACACCGCCTGGTGTGCCGTAGAGGAGGGATTGCTCGGCTGTGTAGCCGAATGAGACGATGAGTTGGGAGAAGAAGTTGCTGATGCCCCCGTTTGGGATGTCGGCTGTCAAGGCGTAGAAGACGAAGGCCCAAGTCAAGGGGTCGGTAAGCGCTTCCTTGAGCTGGTAGGACTTGAAATGCTTGTTGCCGATACCCTGCTGGTTGACTCTCACTCTCTCCACGGCTAGTCTTCGATCGTCTTTGCTGAGCCAGCGGGTATTGAGTTGGTTGTCGGGCACAATGGCGAGGAAGATGCAACCGACGGCAGACGTCAATAACCCAGTAACGAGAAAAACAATCCTCCACGGTGCAATTGCTGCGCCGTACTTTGCTGCGCCTTTAGCAATGCCGTAAGCGACCAGCCCGCCAAAGATCTGTGCGAACCCATTGAAGCTGAACCAAATCCCAATGCGTGTTCCCTGCTCTTTCTTCGTATACCACTGCGACGTGAAGAGGGCAAAGCCAGGCGTGACGGCCGCTTCGAAGACTCCGAGGAAGAAACGTACTGCGATGGCACCGGAATAGTTCTGTACGGCGGCCATGCAGCAGAGGACTAGGCCCCACATTATTATGCAGAAGGAGGAGTATTTGGCTAGGGGGAGGCGCTGGAGGAGGCGGTTCGTGGGGTATTCCCATGCTAGATAACCTGGTGGTGTGTTAAAGATTCAATTTTGAAGGCAGGGAGGGGAGGAGAAAATACCAAAGTAGAACATGCTTCCCAGCCATTGGTAGTCGTCGCCTCTGAGTTTGATGTCGGCCTTGATGCCCATGACGCTGGCATAGGAGAGGGTGGTTTCTGGTTTACGTCAGTGTCCAGCTCATATCAAGAGAATTATCGGACAACGTACTATCAAGGTAATTGAGGCCATAGACTACACACAAAAGCTGCACCTCTATTAGCGACATGACAATGCCTTATCCTGAGACATGCGTACTGGCATAATATTCAAATCAATCTTCCCAAGCAGTCTCTTATTCGTAGCCTCATCAATGACTATTGCCTCCCCTTCATGTCCCTCAAAGGCCTTCATCGCCTCGTCCGCATCATTCGCATGCTTCAGCACCTTCTCTGGAGCTCCACTGCCTCGTCTGTATGCTTCTTTCTCTATATCATCACTGCCTGTTCTGACTGCCTCCATGTCCATATCAGGGCTCGAGGGGATCTTTTCGTCTGCCATGTTGCAGGTCGTCCTATTGTCGTATCGAGGGAGGAGTGTGGGGAGGAGAGCGAGTCTCCAATTGAAGAGGCATGATAACCCTCGACGCTCGTGCCATTGCGAATGACGTAGGCTTGCAGTGTTCTTGCAGATAACGGTCGATAACGCGCGTGGAAATGTGACCTTGCCTAGCTGCAGGGAGCAGTAGATCTGCGGGGCAAAGCCTTGGTGTATTGGTGAGAGATACGAGGGGATGATTATTGGACGAATGAGGCAGGTCTCGATGATCCTCAAGGCTGAGAACGGCGCTTAGGGTTTATTCAACCTTGCCCTCTATTTGAGCTCCTCTCCTCCGCATCAAGAGGCTTATGCTCCTCTCCAAGCAGCTTTTCTCTTCTCACACCTTCCGGACAACCAGTCAGCTTCCGGTTCGTTCATTCAGAATGGCCTCCACTTTCCCTCCAGCTTCAATCCGCGACCTCGCCTCCGAAGTTTCCACCCTCCTCAAAGAACGTTCGGAAACTGTCTGCGTAGCAGAAACAGTACGCCGTACATCCTGCGCTTGCATTGCTTGAAGCCAGGCTGATGCAATACCTAAGGCTGCAGGTGGCCTTATCTCCGCCTCCCTCCTCTCGACGCCCGGAGCCTCAAAGATCTACAAAGGCGGCTTGACGCTGTACACGCTCGAATCACGCATTGCTTTTGCAGGATGGACTGAGGAGACGAGGGCAGCGTATAAGGGTCCTACGGAGGATGTGGTGAAAGGTCTGGCGGAGAATGTGAGAGGGACACTGGGGGCTACGTATTGTGTTTGTGAGAGCGGGACCGCTGGACCGACGGGGGGCAATACCAGGAACAGGACGCCGTAAGTTTGTCTCAATTGCAATTTGGAGATGGAGGGAGGGCTTTTGGCTGACTGTTGTGTGTTTTGTAGGGGGTACGTAGCCCTTGCTGTTGCGACAGAGAAAGGCACGTCAACGAAAGAGGCGGAGACAGGATTGGGAGGGGACAGAGAAGGAAATATGGTTGCTTTTGCGGTAGAGGGATTGAAACTGTTGAGAGATGTTGTAAAGGGCGATGCGAAGCTGTAACAACATGGACTCTCGTCCTGGCGCCCGCTAAAATCCGAACCGTTCTCTTCGTCCAGGTCAGAGGCCGGAGCGTCTACTGCTGCCTCACCTTTTGCGGGGACAGTTCGCTTCGATGTTCTGCCATCAGTTGGGGATTTGCAGCCTCCTTTTGAGATCCTCTCGCCCTTCTGCATCAGTTCTTGTCACTTTCTCCGCTCGTCCGAGCCATCTTTGGGCCAGTGTGCAGAATTTGTGCAAAGCACAGAACGTAGCTTGATTGTCGTACGCCCTGACAGCTGTCGTCCGCTTTGGCTTCCAGGCAGGCATTCAGCGTCCGATCAGGGCCTGCTTGCATTGCCAACTGGCCCAGCCACAAGCCCCATTGCAGTCCCCTGGGCCGTCAATTGAGCCTCTCGAATATCTTTGTAGACAGCTACGCTCCTACTGTGTTTATCACTCTTTGCTTTCTTCAGTTCTTTCCTCCTGGCCCAGCAGAGGTAGCTGGCTAGCAAGCTCGGTTGCACGACCGGGTACCGTCTTCGCAAACGCTGGAATATGGTTGATCACGAAATCTGGCACCCTACAGGCGTACTCAGCTATGGCCATGATAAGACCTTTTTTCCTCCGGCCCAAGAAGAGCAGTAACATCGTGATGATGACAGCAGGGAAAACGACTGCCCAAGGTGATGTAGCGGCATGTGAAACGTTGATGTGTGATTTTAACTTTGAGATCTGCTCCGCCGTGTACGAAGTAGTTGTTATGGGAAGGGCAATGTCTTGAGGTGATAGCGCATCGGCGTACATGGTGAAGCGGTTCAAGGTGCCACGGAAGCCGGTGTCCAAATTATTCCAATCTCGGGCGTTGAACCAGATCTCTTGGCCAATCTTTGGGGAAACGATCAACGGCATAGTCTTGTTGGCGATTCGTTCGCCATCGAGAAACAGGTTGACTGATCCGCGGTTCCTGCGGTCAAAGGTAACTGCCACTTCGTGTGGACCCGTCTTCAAGGAGAGAAGTCTGCGATTGAATCAGTCAGTTATCATTTATAGGACGAAGTGAATGCGGAGATCGATGAGAAATATGAGGCTCACCCAGCTTGCGAAACCCAAATCAAGTCGTCCAATTTTTGCAGTTGCTTCGATGCAAGCTTATTACCCGACCATTCCACTTTCATCGTTATGCCTGGGAATGGATTGTCGTTCCTGACTCGTATAAGAACCTCTCCTCCATCCTCCATCCTGATCTTGAATAATCCCACGCCATCCCCCTCTGCAATGTTCTTGGTGTCCATGTGGAAGGTCATCCGAACAGACCAGACTCTCGAGTCCCAATCAGCTGGAACAGGCAGAACAGCATACGAATTGGCAGTGATATTTCGGATGGCGAGCCCAGACGTGCTGTTTTGCTGTAAAAAAGTCCCCTTTGGAGCCCAGCCGTGATTGTTGAAGCCTGATGAATCGACCCATTTGATGTCGAGATCGTCCGTAGACATCCTGTAATCTGAGAACATTCTGTGATTCTCCGATTTCAAATCTGAAGTCCAGGTCACAGAGCAGTTCGCATTCTTCTCTGGAGGTGTAGAGTAGTAGCCATCGTCATCCAAATTGTCGAAGACGTTCCGTATTCTGCAGAAAAGTGGTGTATCGATGATCCGTATTGTCCTAGGTGTAATCAGTTCGGCAAACTTCGTCGTTGGATGCCAGAAGTGTGTGCCGTAGCTCTTTTCGACATCATGCCAGCTCTTCCCAAACCAAAGCATCTTGAGGCTCGTATCACCGTCCGATTGGGAAGAAAGAGGATAGAACCACGAATGCCCATCCAGCACGGTAAGATCAGGGTCCATATCGGTATACATGGTATATGGTCGGCTCGTAGAGAGTTGGTCCCAAACGTTCTGGTTCTTGATTTGCTTGTATTGCTGAATCCACCTCTTTATGAATGGTGATCTGGGCTTTGACATGATCAAGCCATTAGGTATGCCATCCCCCTTATGCTGTAGTGCCATGACGGTAGATCGAGTGGAATTATTGTATATTACATCATCTGAAGATTTGAGGGCCACCAGGTCGTTGTCCAGATAGATACCTGAATCCATGTCAGTCTCAAAGCTTGCACTTTGCCATTCGCGAAAGCATACCCCCTTCCTCATACAGGATCTTCAGCCGGATGATATCCGCTTGTTGTTGAGGTATGTCGATGCGACCTCCCCAGACAGTCTTCGGCATTACAATCTTCCTCAGCGTCACCTCGGGTATATCCTGGATGCGGTTCCATATCCAACCCTTCAGTTCTGCCTTCTCAGGAACCCATATATTAACCTTCTCTACCCCCAGATTAACCACAGCAGTCCTGACAGCTGCCCAATCCAGCCATGTCAGCTCCTTGACGTCGGCGTGGACAAAGTGCGCGACTCTAGGAATCGGTTTCGATGGTGGCCATTTTACGTTCGCACGGAAGATGGCATCGAAGTTGAGGTCGACATTCTGGGGGTTAGAGAAATTATATGCCATGCGAGGCGAGGAATGCGCAATTGTCCAATCAACGCTGCAGGACGCACTGTGACCGAATTGAGCAAAATTGAGCAGGGAATTTCAGGAATTTGCCGTCCTCTAGCGATATATACAATCAGTCTCTCAGTATCTGGCTATCCTATATGTACATGAAAATAATGAGTGTGCGAGGAATTGGATGTTCTATTTGGGGCCTAAGATTTTCCCCTGAACTTCACCCCATCGGCCGATTATTGCCGACAATGCGCCAAAAGGCCTCGAATGCTTGGGTCCAGGTCAGCCAAGACAGCACTCAGTAAAGGTACTTTATTAACAGGAGGAATTCAAGCAATTGGCGTTTGTTTGCTAAGATGAACTTTTGTAGCAGTATTTCGATACGACTGCTATCTTTAGCAGTGAAGATTCAATGCCTTGATATCCCTTCACGGACTCGCTATCTTTGGATTGACATGCTCACTTTGAAGCTTCGTCGAAAACCAGTGGGACTTCGCCGTAATCCCGTACCCTTCTCTCAATATAATCCCGATCCTCTGAGGCCTTAGTCATTTGCTTCGGAGTAAAAGACCCAATGGTGTGCCCCGACGCAAGCTTCTTTCAATGGACAAAGAAACTTTTCGGAGAATGCTTGGAAGCGTTTTGAGATAAAGGATGTTGTTGGAAGGTACTGCTTCAACGGGCGTGGAGAATATGGGTTGCATGCTGCAGAGAAATCTGGGATCGACCTTATAACTAGTACTACTTTTGTGCGAACTTGACTTGAAAATGGACAACCTACCATGGACTTTTTCCAGCTCCGCTCTTAGAGCTGCACCAAAGTCACTATGCTGACAGCATGATCATGCAGGTCCATCAAAAGAACCAACCGAGCTCTCAATTAGAGCATATGCTAATCATTCTTCCGCTGAGCTTTCACAAACTTTGCCAGCTTGCCCATGTTGAAGAGCATAGCAAAATAGTAATCCCAGAAGATCCTCGGAAAGAAGGTAAGAAGCAGCCACACCTTCGACGCCTGAGAGCCTTTCCACACCGAGTTGGCAGGGTACGGTTTGAGCACTGCTTTCACTACTTTCGCTGCGTAGACTGCGGTATCCATACCCACTTCTTGTGGATGTAGCTGCCTTCTCTTATACTCTGCATCGAGTGGGAGGTACATTGAGCTTTCGGACAGCTCTCGGTGTGTCCGACATATGTTGCTCTTAACACCACCGGTCACCACGACTATGACCTTGACTTCGAACGGAGCCAATTCGACGCGTAGGGTATCGCTATAAGCATGTAGGGCTCCTTTGGACGAATTGTATACGGAGCCGAAGACGTAAGGTATTCTCGCAGCGACACTGCCAACGTTGATAATTGTGCCTTTCGATTGGATGAGAAGAGGAGCGAATGCCTGACAGAGACGCATGACAGCAAACACATTCGACTCGAATACACTCTGGACCTCTGCGAAATCGATGTCGAGGGCTGGAACAGTGTAATTGCGTCCTGCATTGTTAACGAGGTAGTCGAGAGATCCCCCAGTTTGTTCGTGGATGTGATTTTTGATCTCTGTAATGTTGGCTGGGGATGTGACTTCAAGTGATAACGCCTCAACGCCTACGGCTGTTAAATCTCTGAGAGCCTTCTCATTGCGAGCTGTTGCAAAGACGTGGAGGCCGCTTGAGTGAAATGCGCGAGCCAGTGCATGACCGATGCCTCCTGGACTGCAGCCGGTGATCAATACGGTTTTCTTTCCTCCGACTGGCATTGCGAACTGTGATTCGTGGGGTGAATATGCCTATACCGAATGTGGGGTTGGCGTTCTCGAATCTATCGATTTCTTTCGGTGCCTCGTAACTTCTGAACCTTGACTCATATGACAATGGCAAAAATTTGGAGGCAACAAGATCTTGATCACGTCTTGTTCGGTCGTTATGGGCGGTGTCGCTGAGTGAAAGCGAAGTTCGGCGTGAAGCTGAACCTTTGCCACTGGCAAGGATATTTTGCCGGACGGAGCCACGGAGCGGTTTGCTTCTCAACAAGGGAGGCCTGAAGACGAGCACATAAATATACAACATTGACCGCAGCTGGCTGCTTCTCAACAATATGCCCTCCAGTATTACAATGATTGAGATGCTGCCTAGCACTCCTGAGCCTGCTGCTTTGGCCCCTTCGAAAGAATCGTCGATACCTTTGGAGGAAAAGCCAGACGAGTCAGACGGCTCAATTCTTGAACATGCTACTTCAGGGTTGCCAGAACCAGGCGCAGGGCGTGTGTTGGAGGCACGGGAGAGATGGAACAAGCCCAGGATTAATACATGGAGGCTTGCTGCTACCTTCTTCGCTTTCATCAACTTTGGAATGAATGACGCATCATACGGTGCTCTGGTCCCTTACGTATGCCATTGGCCACTCATTCTGGGCTCCTATTGATTGTCTCTCATATTCAGCTTGTTGACTTCCACTTTAGATCGGAGCAGACTACAAACTTTCCTACCTCGTCACCTCTCTCGTCTTCCTGTCTCCTTTCTCAGGTTACACTGTGGCTGCTCTCTTCAGTGACCGCCTTCACCGTCTCTTTGGTCGACGAGGTGTCGCTTTCATCGGGCCAACATGCAGAATCTTCGCCTACATAGTCATCTCCACGCATCCACCCTATCCAGCAGTGGTCATCATCCTTGGCTTAGCAGGCATGGGCTGCGGACTCCTCGACGCAGCTTGGAATGCATGGATTGGCACAATGGATCAGCAAAATCAGCTGTTGGGGCTGCTACATGGGAGCTACGGCCTTGGAGCAACCATAAGTCCTCTGATTGCTACAACTATGGTTACGAAAGAAAACCTGGGCTGGTGGACGTTCTACTATATTATGATTGGTGTGGTGACTTTGGAGTTGATTGCAGGGACAGCAGCTTTCTGGAGAGCAACAGGGGAGCAGTATCGAGACAATAATCGTGCTGACGGCGGCGATGAGAAGGGCATGACAAGGTTAGCCTTGAAGAAAAGGGTCACTTGGATATGCTCGATATTCTTCCTTACTTATGTGGGGACTGAAGGTCAGTCAAGAAGGTTTGCTGCCTGCTCGCTACGAACATCCATTGATTAACGGAGCTCTGTACAGTCTCTCTCGGCGGCTGGATCGTCACATTCATGATGAGAATTCGCCACGGACAGCCTTTTGCCTCAGGCATGACAGCTACTGGCTTTTGGCTGGGCCTAACAGTCGGACGGGTATCTCTTGGCTTTTTGACAGGTCGTATCGGGGAACGTCTGGCAGTTTGCATATACCTTTTCTGTGCCCTCGGGCTTGAGCTCATTTTCTGGCTGGTTCCTCAATTCTTCGTCTCTGCCGTCGCGATCGCCCTTATCGGATTCTTCATTGGCCCAATGTTCCCGGCTGGTGTGGTTGCGGCTACCAAATTGCTCCCACAGGAACTCCATGTTGCTGCCATTGGCTTTAGTGCGGCTGTGGGCGGAGCAGGCGCTGCTGTGTAAGCTTTCACCTCTCCACTTCGTCCTGACCACTGCTTAGCACTCAGGAATTCATTTTGATTAATGTCGATGCATCGCGTTGATCCCTTAATATCTATGAAGAAGTCTAACATCAATCATGCGAGCAGGCTACCTTTCGCCATTGGAGCAATTGCGCAAGCCAAGGGTGTGCAGACCCTGCAACCTATCGTCCTGGCCCTGCTTATACTGCTGCTGGCTATCTGGCTCACGTTGCCACGCATACCTAAACATGAACATCAAAGCTAGTGTATCATTTCAGAGGCTGCAGGGTGAGATAACTTGGCCGAGTAAGCTATACTAAGCTTTGCAGCCCTTGAAGAGAAGAGAAGGATGGCGTCAATCATGCTAAGTACGCAGCAATTTTCTAAAGATGACATAGAGTTTTGAGACAGATAGATCTATTTCTCTCAAGCTCCAGCTAAGCCTATCCTACAGACACGTGTTCGTGCTTACTCAACAAATCCTCGAACTTTGCCCATGCACCAGCTCGTCGTAATCAATCTCGCAGAAATGGGTATCGCCGCTCACGCATGCCACTCGCTAGCTATACACCAACAAATGCTCGTCCCAAACAATTGGCATCATCAAGCCTTCCTTGCCGTATTTTTTCCGAGAATGAAGCAACTCCAGCTGCTCCCTATCCCTGGCCCTCCACGATATCTGCTCCTTCCCACCTCCAACACGTCCATCAAACCTCTATGCTTCTCATCCTCCATCTCACCCGCGTCGCTATCATTATCATCGGCATCCAACCTATACCTCCTCACCGTCCCAGCATCGCTGCCCTTCTCAGCGTCATAAAATCCTACTCGGTTTCCATTCGATCGGAATAGAATTGGAATGAAACGCCGCACCAGGCCTCGAATCCCGCGGGACGACTTCTCTATCTCTTCATACTGGCGACGGCGTGTCGAGGGAAGTGTCCAATCGATTGTGGTAGCTGGAACGTGATTCGAATAGCTGTGTTGCTGTTGAAGCTTTGGGGAATCGACGAGGGTTGATGACGATAGAGACGGGCATGGCTCTACCGCTGTTGCTGGAGATAGTAGAGCCGGCAGGCTTGATGATGTCAAGCGACCTTGTGGTCGAGAGGAAAATAGTTCAATACCATTGGCTAAAGAAGCTTCCAGAGACTGGAACAATAGTACACTTTTGCTGTGAGAGGCGGGCGAGTCGGTAGAATATGTGTGATAATGGGCTGTGCTACTCCTCCGCTGAGGTACTCGAGGTCGCCAAGGATGGGTCTCGCTCGGCTGACGGACAAGGAACGAGGAGCGTCTGGAGCAAGTGTTTGAAGGCTGAGTCGAAGTCTGTGCTGTGGAATAGCGTCTGGTCGAATTACGTAGGGAGGAAGTGGGCCTGGAGATATTTGGCGTGGTTGACGTACTGGGCCTTTCGTTGCTCGACGTGAAAGGTAATTGATGCTCGGGTTCTGTGGACATTGTTCGCTTGCTTCTGCTCCTTTCGGCTTTCCGTGACCTCGATACTTGGGCGGCTTCCGCATTTGTACTTGAAGGGCTCGGCATTGGTACTTCTGTTGTAGTGCTGTCCCCTGCCACCCAGCCTGCTGATCAATCCATCTCGCTCACTGGAAGCTCTCAACTTGCTGGATGACAAGAGTTGAGGGATGATGTGGTTAAAGCCTCGCATCAAGTCTCCTGCAGAACTGAGCAAGAAGACATCGCTCCAATGAAATAGAAATATGTGTTGGCTTTTGGCCGAGCACTTCATGCACAGCGAAAAGCAACCATGAAAACTAATTGCCCTAGTAGTTGCCTAGGACTTAGACCATCGTCACATGGCGGTGACGGTGACACAACCGAAACGTCTTAGATAGTAGTACATAGAACTTGTAAACATTGGCTCACTACCCCATTAATTCATTGGACTTTGCACTCAGCCGAGGTCTGCCTGCAAATTCCATCTCACTTCCGAAGTCATTTAGCACATGATCATTGAAGGATGGCCAAAGGATCCCGCACATTTTCATGTTCCTGCATTCCCCAAGCCCGCCATCAGAAGCTCTAAGTTTAAGTTAGCAGGTGTCACACCGCTCATCACGCGCTTGGCCTATTCCCTGATACCGCGTATCACGCCATGGCGCTGGTTTATGCAGCTAATGATGGGGGGGAAACGGCACGATGCGTGGTTGGGGGAGCCTCATGATCAATTTAAGCAAGGGAGATATGTAATGTTGAGGTAGTGGTTGTGAAGAGGATGATGGGATGGAGCGAGCTTGGCACGCGGAGAAATATCTAGCGGTTGGGACTCCGTTACGAGTGCTACTAGTAGAAATGCTACTGATGCAATTTGATCAACATGCAGGCGGTGTCTGGATTCTGGGCATGAGTTGGTGAACTGGGTTTTAAGGGATGGGCCGAGAATTGGTTAATATCTACATAGGCGGGGACTATTGAGACTCAAAAGACTCCGTCTTTTATGCTCGTCTCTTTGTATCTTGCATCTTAGGTCAGGGTCTTGAACTCAGCAGGAGCAAGAGTTGGAGACCTGAATGCAAAATGTTCGGTGGTTAGGGTCGTGAGCCATGTGTGCTTGAATGTTGCAGCTGGAAAGGTGGTCTTGATGCTTCAGATTTGCCTATCGTAATGCTCCTTCGCAAAGTCGTAGCAACAGCACCACACCTGCCCTATCATGAACCCATCTAGAATACCAAAGCAGCACCCTTCGTCTTCTTGTCGCCTCTGCAACCCAAGCATTAGCCTACTTGCCCCATTATCCAATACCCTCAACAGATATACGTACCCCAATTCGAAATGCTTGCACCGCTTCAGCGCCAACTGTGCCTTCGTCTTGCAATTCGTGCACTCCAGCCTCAGCACCACTTTTTTCGTCGTCTTGGCTTTCTTGTGGAAGACGGGTTTTGTTTGACCTCCGTAGCCGGATTGTTTGCGGTCATAGCGGCGCTTTCCTTGGGCTACTGAGGAGGCCTGTAGAAGAGGGGAAGATGATCAACTGGAGATTTTGTAGAGAGGGATGGGAGGGGAGGGGAGGGGGGGGGGGGAGAGGAGGATGTACCTTGCCGGCTTTGTATTGTGTGACTTTGTGCTGGGTGTGCTTTTTACATTCTTTGCCTTTGCAGTAGGTGCGGCGGGTTTTGGGAACGTTAACCTAGAAAAGTAGTCTGTTAGTCGTGGGGTTCTGAAATGTGACTGCTTCGCAGTGAAGAGGAAAGTCCGTTCAAGCTTCGAGTAGAGGATCCTTCTCTTAATTGGGGCTTTGACATGACGGCTCGATCTCAAGGTCTAGCATTCGAGCTCTCGAACGTAGCATCATCGCCCTCTTCTACCATTGCTCCAGCTTTGTCCCAGTGCCCTTGAACTCCCTCCTTTCACGACCCCATGTAGCCCTCGTGCTTTTGAGCCCCGTCCTCTCGCAAGCTCTACGTTTTCTTGTAGGCAACGATCCGGACGCAGAGACCAGGGAATGGGAAGCTTACCATCTTGAATGCTTTCTGATGGTCGTATTGCCTGATGGCGATAGGTCGTTCGTCGTTGTTTGGGCGCCAGTTGATGCTGAGATCTGAGTGTGCGGATGTGCTCGCTTGCAGATCAATGCCAAGACGCTAATTATTTTGGTGGCAACTATCAAAGCCTTGAGCCGAGCCCACTTGCTTGGAGAACCAGTAGAACATTAGTATAGGAAGACTTCAGCAAGGGACTTCAGCAAGGGACTTGAAGAATGCACGGGCCAGGGCGACTTCAAAAACTGCTCTTAGTCGTCTACACTGAATCTAGATTCTACATCATGGCTACTTTCACAGGCTCATGTCTGCCATAGCAAAAAACGAATCATCTATGCATCAAATCCTCGACCTGAATGCTGTGTCTCCCCTCCTCCATACCACACTGTTCCCCTGCGACACACAAGCCCTTTCTCTTCACCTACAGTCCAGGTCCCAGCCTCCTTCAACCAGTGTTGCGACTTGAGATTGGTATTGACCTCGTCCAGCTTCTCAACCAGTCTTGCTACCTTCTCGGAATCCGGACCCTCGCTTTCCTCTTTCGCGAAATCTTTTTGCGTGACAAAGCGTGCAATTGTAAGATGCGAGGATGGTACGACGTATCGAGAGGCGACTTCGACTCCAGTGCTCTTGCACAAAGCGGATATATCTCGACGTAGATGATGATAGTTGTATGCATCTTTACTGGCCTCATTCCCGGGCAAGCCTTCTCCAGCAGCTGGGAGGAAACTCAATGCGATAGCTGCAGCGTCGTAGCTAAGCATTGGCTCGACGAGTCGCGCACGATGATCGTAGGTATAGTCCACGATCTCTGGTATCTTTCCCTCCATTTTATCTACCATTGCTGCAATCTCAGCTTCGGTCCGGGAATGGGCCATTTCCAATACTGTCATATGTAGGCAATCGAGTGGCATAAGCCAGAGACCTTAGCTAGTTAGCGAGCACTGGGGAACGGGACTTTCGGAACTGACTTGGTGCAAGATCTCGTAGCTGGGCCTGCAACGTTCCCACAAGCTTTCGAATACGCTCTGGTGGTCTTGCCCAAAAGACCAAGCAATTTCTGGGATCAATATAGCCCGGATATGCATCCGGATTGACCAGCTTTTCGAGGATAGGATCGATACTGAAGCCGGAGAAATCAGGAGCGAGTATTTTGGCTTTTTGCTGTTCGTTTCGAGTTTCACGGTGCGTTTTGTAGCGAATTTGAATTTCGGCCTTTACAATTAGCTGCTTAGAGTTATTGAAGTACAATAGGAGAGATACCGGGTCATTTGCGCAAGCCTCGAGCAAGGCATCGTAAGGATTGTCCGAATGTGAGCTTACCGCTCCAGACAGATCCGTAAAAGCGTTGTCGGTACCTGTAGGAGACATGGCGTCTGAGATGGTCGATAAGCTGTCAGCCGAAAATCAAAGGCATTCGGTATTGATTGACAACGTACTCTCCGTGTGACTGCTTATAGGCTAATTTTCCCCTTCAATAAAGTATACAATCGATTCGGGATTCAACAAAACGACTTCAATGTTTGAAGTGAGACGTCAGACTTTCTTCGAATAAAGCTAAGACGTTAAGGATTAAGACTGGCGTATGAGCCTTTCCAGGCTTCACTTTTTGTAAAATAGTAGAAAGTTGTAGGCGCGGAAGTCAGGCTATCAAACTATTCTCGAATGACTGTAGATGGATGCTATGCAATAGGAGAACACGCAGAGTTTACACATTGAAGCATGAGGCGTGATGCCTGTACATGTAGTAGATCATGGGTTCGCATCAATTGATCACAAGATTCGGGTTGCAGTGAGTTCGAAGAGGGAAATAATTGGAAAGTTGGCAATCCGTAGAATCTAGGATGCAGCAAGCACTTCCCGAAATTCAGAATTGGCAAATTGCTGAGTGCTCCTTCCCCAATCCTTATCTTGGAGAAGGAAGTAGTCTTCTGGTAGCATAGATTTCCTTGTGTGTGATTGCATGTTCCTATATCTAGTACATTGGACTCTACCAGAAAGTAATCGCTCCTTAGATACACTTGTATCATCCAACTCATGTCTAACATTGCCATTGGCCGCCAACACTCCTGCCTCAGTGCTATTAATCGAGCCTCCAACATCTTCATCCTCCTTTGAAGAACGTGCACTTCATTCAGCATTCGATCCGTGAAGAAACTCTAGAAAGCACCTCTGATGCCTCTAGGAAGTTCACATTTGCATCTTCACTAGCAGGAATGAAGGCCAGCCAGGTTGCAGCGGTCGAAGCCCAAAAGGCTTGTATTCTCTTCCATTGTTGTTGTTCTTGCTGCTCCTGCCATCTCTGCTGCCTTATCGGAGCCTCCTAAGCAGGCGTCGCAGCTTCCTGGAAAGACTGCTACCAGCACTCCGGTACCGCTGCGACCCACTATCTTGCACTCTACAAGTCAATCGACTGTCATAAGGCTTGTAAATCCCACATTCTAATCAAAATAGTTGAGTTGAGTCTCCCTAAATCCCGGGGTAAATATTAGTTCGCCGTTCTGGGGACTGCTTCAGCATACGATATCTCTTCGACAATCTATTCAATCAACTAATGTTTCGTAGAAAATTTGTAGCCTGTTTAATTCTGTATATTTCTCTCCGGAATTGTAAATTCGTAAGTGCAATTTTTGTGGTGTTATTCAAGTACGAAGCTTACTACTCCAGATCGGCAAACTCATTTTACCCCGCGAGCCTAAGTCTTGGTGGTGGAGCCCGGAGTTACAGTTCTTCCTTCTCCGGATCTAACGAATTGAGTCGAAGCCCAAACCGGCTAGCACTTTCGGGACACAAACTCTTGACTACACCTCGTTCAAGAGCTCACAACACAGTGAAATCGCGTCTTCCACTGTTCCTGAAGCACTTTTGAGGTGGTAATGGGCAATTGGGGGCCTGGAGACTGCTTGCTGGCGCGTACTGCAGTGGAGAATGGCCTCGGTTTGTCCTTCTCTGCCTTTGTACTATGGGTGTTCTGTTGTCCTGGTAAATAAGCTCATCTAGTGTGCAAACTCAGTGCTGTGGAGGGTTCTTTGATCCACATATCATGCCTGTAGCCGCCTATACTGATGAGCAAACATGCAGGCTCGCAAGGTTCAAGTCAGCTGCCCACCTCCTCATACTAACCACGTTCACCATGATGGTGACATGAGAAGCTGTGGTGCCCTCAGCCACTGCACACGTTCAGTGTGCTTGAGAAGCTTTCTTTGATCCTCCAGACTAACCACGACCTCCACAAATATCCCTTGTTCTGTTCGGACGAACAGTTTTGGCAGCGGTAGACAAATCCTCCCACATCGAGCTACACATCGATGGCGATGCCACTGACCAGGGCTATGCCTACTCAGCAAGCTCATGCTGCCTCTCTGGCGGTCCGCTTGCAACAACAAGCTCGAAACTGCCTCCTCGCGTTGCTAGCTTGCATGCACCTAAACGTTCCCTAGGACTAGGTCTCCTCGCTGAACAGCGACTCAGATCGGTGGTAGTGACCAGGATGGAGTGGTGAATCTCGAAGAGTATGCTGAAGACAGGATAGACACAATTCTGACTCTATCTTGCAGTGACATGGCTCGAGCTACTCTTGCGGGCGCCACTGGCAACACTCGTTATCGTATGGCTGGCAATGGGTCCTCTTCGAGGTGACCTGGGTGTGGGATGGGTCAGCAAAGTGCTTCAAGCAGATTGGGAGTGAGTGTTTCTTTCTTTCTTCTTTCTGGTACTCTCCCTGGAAGTCCCTTGCATGTGCCTCTTTCTTCGTTGATTGCAAACATATTTCCCGCTCGGTCTAAACAGTCGTCTCCGCTTTGAGTATCTCTTCTTCCATACATTGGAGCCTTGGTCAAACATTGATGGTCATTGTTCAAAGCAGTAAGAGTTGAAAGCCAAGAATGACTCTAGGTCATGAGTGCGTCAAGAAGCATTGCTGTTTGTGATTGCCAGTCAGCATAAGCATCCGCTGTAGCCTAACAGCTGGTCCACACTGGGTAAAGCTTACGTGCATTTCTTTCTTCAAGTTGTATTGTCCTTCTCTACCCTTCTTCTGGACAAGCCTTGCCCTTCCCACCTTCGAAAACGAGAGCCTGATATGGAAGAAGTTCGGTTGATAGGCGAAATACGCTAGCGGCAAAATCATTACACAAATAAACCCGCCCACTCTCCTGCAAAACACCACCACCATCAACCACCCTACCTCTTGTCTCAGCACCATAACGCACTTGCTGCTTCACGTCATCTCGTCTAGCTACTGCGGAGCTTTTGACCCTTGCTCTGCCGGGCTTACGAGCCTTGCGGAACCCTGTACGTACTGCTGTGTTGGCGGATCAAAACATTGACACGCGGCTAACCCCAACCTCCACAGAACAACCACGAAGCCCTTGAATCAAACTCCCCACCGAACTGTATGGAATAAACTTCCTAAGTTTCATCATGGCGCCGCGTAGGCGTCCTCCGCCTCAAGCTGCTTCTGGGGCTCTTGGCGGTCTATCCACGAACGAATCCTCACGAGATGAAATATTGCAGTGTGCGCGAATTCTCTTCGAGCGGCGAGAGGTAATTGAAGAAAACTTGAGCTCGATATCTCTGCCTGGATCCGATGTCAGCATGAACAAACTGGCCGACTTTGTTGACTCGCAAAAGTTGAAAGCCTTCATGAACACTTCTTATGACCCAAGAAATACTCAAGCTATACTCTTGCAGTACGCAGACTACTGTATGAACGTCAACCCGGAACCTGCACCGGCGAACCCTCAGGTACCAACATCGACGACGGGCCTATTTACAAGACCACAAAAGCGAAAGATCGACGATGAGAGCACCACGCAAGAAGGGTTGCCTGGGGCAAAGCGGCAACTTACGTCACTCCCAATATCCGCTGAGGACGCCACGAACACTGTCCGTGCTGGCTCAGACAACAAAGATGCAGACGTCGACTTGCAAGATTCCGCACCTCTCCTCTCGCTTGACGCTGCGAACGCCAACAAAACCACACCATCTAGCCCAGAAAAACAGCCTGAATCTACCCACGACCAGCTACCCACGCAGGAACCAGGCAGATCCGGGAAAAATGGTGTAGCCAAAGACGTCGAGCACCCAGCAGAACCCACAAAGAAAGGTGCACAAAAGGTCCCATCTAAGACGAAGTCGAGTTCTGACGATGCCACTGGAGCTAAGACTGATGGCAAGGCAAAGAGGGCCGAAAAGACCACGACTGGGGGTAAATTTGGTGGAAAGAACAAGAGCAAGAACACGAAGAAAGAGAAGAAAGATGATGATAACGATGATGCTTCCGAGAACGAATTCTTCACATTCACACCGGGCATCGATCAAAACCTCCCAGCATTGTCCGACATTCAAGATATCTTTAATGACATTACAAGTAGAGCCTATGAATCAGGCTTCAACGAAGCTGTCGATCTTCTTGACGGGCGAGTCATCAACGTTGCAACCATGTGCTCTGGTACCGAGAGTCCTCTGCTAGCTCTGGATATGATTTGTGATGGTAAGCTTGCTGATCTCACTCTCGCGAAATACAGACTGATGATCTACAGCCTTGAAGCGAATTTTCAAGAAGGAGCTACAGTTCAAACACCTTTTCAGTGCAGAGATCGTGCCTTTCAAACAAGCTTACATCGAGCGGAATTTCGCGCCTGCCATTCTGTTTCGAGACATGCGGGAAATAGCTGAAGCAAAGCAAAAAGGTGGCAAAGCGTAAGTCAAGAATTTGATTGTGTGTTCAAGATATTAACTGACATTCATAGGCACACTGCCTATGGTGCACTCGCAGATGTTCCCAATAACGTCCACCTGCTCATTGCTGGCTTCTCTTGTGTAGACCTTTCGAAGCTTAGCAGGTGGAACAAGAAACTCACGGATCTTGGCGAGTCCGGAGACACATTCCGGTCCATTATGAGATACGCAAAGGAATATCGGCCAGCCATCATCATTCTCGAAAACGTCAAGACCGCCAATTGGAAATTCGTCAAAGCTGTCATGCAGAACGATCAAGAAGAGGTCCGAAAGTTGATGACAGCTGACAAGGCCGAATTTGAAAACGTATGGGATGACGGTGACCCGGCTTATGCCTGCTGTTGGATCAACGTCGACACAAAGAACTACTACATCCCTCACACCCGTCAACGAGTCTACATGTTCTGCATCAGTAGGGAGCTGTGGCACAATAAAGACTATGCCGGCCTTGACCTTGAAAAGATCGAGAAAGAAACACTAGCGACGTTTGCTTTGAAGATGAGGGAGTTCCGACGACCCGCGAGTGTCTCTGTGGAAGCTTTTCTATTACCACCTGATGATCGGCGTTTGCATCGCGCCAAGGACGAGATATCAAAGGTTGGGTCAAAAACCAGGAAGGACGTAGACTGGGCGCTTTGTCAAGGGCGTTACGAAGACTACCGAGCTGCTCAAAACCTAGGAAGAAAGAGACCTATTACTAGATGGGTCAATGGCGGTTCAGCTCAGTCGCCAGACTACTGGTGGTCCGTCTACGTACAGAATCAAGTTGAGCGCCTTTGGGACACATTCGAGATCTCGTTCCTGCGAAACATTGTGCGAGGGTTCGATGCGCAATACAAAACGTAAGTCATCCCTTCTCCATCCCAATGGGCTTTGTGACTGACAAAGCTATAGACGTGTCT
This sequence comes from Lepraria neglecta, assembly GCA_033220425.1. Classification (NCBI taxonomy): domain Eukaryota; kingdom Fungi; phylum Ascomycota; class Lecanoromycetes; order Lecanorales; family Stereocaulaceae; genus Lepraria; species Lepraria neglecta. The sequence continues at coordinate 3,036,439 of CM065648.1, read as the reverse complement.
GGGAGTTGTCACAAAATATTGACCGATTCAAAGATCATACACATTTTGGTATCGCAAATTGCATTACTCCAACCGGACAGCCTTTTCTCACCACACGCGGAGGACCGATAGTTGGCCTAGAAGTCATGGCTCTGCAAGGCCTTCCAACCAATAAGCTTTTGCTAAGCCGTGAAACACAGAGAGAGCTACAAGACCTAGCAGGTAATGCCATGACTTCCACCGTTATTGGCATCGCTATCATCTGCGCTTTTATCGCAGGCCACGCTCAATTGGAGGTCGCTACCAAGCCTGAGAAAGCTAAGGCCCCGCTCGAAGTGTCGCAGGTCAATGATCCCATGGACCTTGATCATGTTGAAGGCAAGAAGATCCCGAACACCACGCCGCCTATCGAAGACATGAACCTTGAACATCTCCAAGACGAGGCAATCCTCGATATCGTTGGCGTCGAACCACATTCACTGGTGGAACTCCACAAAATCTCCAAGAAGAGCTCTCGTTTGTGCTACTGCGAAGGACCTCATCTGAACACTAAAGCGCCAATTCTTGATTGTAGATTGTGCGGTCATCACATCTGTATGAAATGCGGTGGTATCCCCCAGCACGATTACACAAGTCGAAACCAGACGCTTCATAAGCGCACTGCGCCTCAAAATTTTTCCAAAGCTATTAAGAAGGCTCTACCTATGGTCGTCAAGATCTTTGAGTTTGGTCTTGAGGATATTGAAACCCTTGGAGAGTCTGCTCGGCTTGACTCAGAGGACAACGATTGGTCTGATTTCAAGAAGGCGATCGCATCCGCGTTTGGCGAAGAACTCCGGTTCCAGTGTGTGAAGCGTTCCTATTGCTGGACTGTGATCTTTGAAGGTGCCTCTTGTCGCCTAGAGCTTGTATTTACTGAAGGCGAAGTCTTCTGGCAGCTTTTCGGAAAACCAAGCCCCACCGCTCCTGCCAACAGCACACTCTGCCAGCTCCTCAAGTATCCTATCGCTCGGATGGTCGTTCGCGAAAGTGACATACTGCAAGGTTCTTGGGAATTCCGTCTACCAATGACCCACACTTTCAAGATCATGATCAAAGGCGAAGGTAGAAAAATACAATCTTTGGAATCCAGGCTTGGTCTGCAAGCCGATGAGTTCGCTGACAAGAAAACTTGGTCGCACCTGCGCATCACCACAGTATCAGCTTTAGGGGTGACTATTGACTGCGGTATCAGTGGAGTCTTTGAGCTTTTGCCAAGATGTGGTACTGCAATGGGGACCTTGCATAAAAGGATCTCACACGGTCAGCCTACAGATGTTCAAGGATGGAACGAGCCAGAGAAGCCTCTCTATCTGCTCTTTGACCCAGAGCGCATCGGACACGAAAACGTCGATCACTATGTCTTTGCCACCAACATCGATCGCCTATCCTACGGAGAGACTCGAAGTGTCATCGCGCGTGTCAGTTCAAAGTGGCGCCCTACCGATGGGCCTCCGGTGACCATGAATTGTTCTGTCTCTGGGGAGTGGCTGAAATGCGGTGCAAAACTAAGGGCCTCTCAAGGCTTGACCAATGCAACTTGCTGCGTACCCCTGCCGGATCCCATCACGCCCGTTTCGCCTGTGATTGCATGCCCTGCGGGCACAATCGCTTTGCTGTCCTGCAAAGTGCCGCAGGCTATCCAATACATGACTGGCTGGTCCCGAGGAGACTGGACAACGGTAGACAAGGTCAATGAGTCGCAGATGTTCACAAAATTGACTTGGCTCACCGAGCGAGCGCGAGATCTGCAGGGCTTCCAAGACACTGAGAGACCCTTGATACTCCCCAATGACACCACGCAATGTGGAAAATGCGCGCCAACAAAGCCGGATCTGAGATGGAGGCGGGCGAAAGAGACGCAGAGAGTCACCAGAATTCTTGCTTATGAAGACCCACAACAAGCTGGTGAGTACGAACGGGCACTGAAAGTCAGAGCCAACGCATTTCAAATTCGAACACGAATCGATGGCCAAGGCAATGGTTGCGTGCAGATTGGTATCAACTTGACCACTATGGCACACCGACTTTTGACCGAGCTTAAGGCAAGTGCAAACGAAGTTCATGGCCTCGTTTGGCAACTGTACACGGATTATGATATGCCGTCAAGCTATAAACTCTACCCTTTCACGCTCCGTGACAATTACCAAGAGGCGCAGGCGGGCTATCAATTTCCAGCGGCCCAAGCGGATCGAGAGAGACCGGAACTTCGAGTGGAACAGCAAAAATCCTTGACTTGGATGCTTCTTCAAGAGGACCCCGAGACGAGATTCACACAAGAAGAAATCGAGGAGACAACAATTCCGCAACTCAATTGGCGCGCAGTCGTCCGAGCAAAAAAGTCATACCCAGTCCTAGGAGGCGTCCTTGCCGACGAGGTGGGCTATGGAAAGACAGCGACAACGCTTGCTCTCATACACAAACAGTCCGACAAAGCCCCTCATACTGCAATTGTCACGCGCCCTGGACTCATAAGTCTCAAGGCTACCTTGGTCCTTGTGCCGGCACACTTGGTCTTGCAATGGAAAGAGCAAGTCGATAAGTTCTTGGGCACGGAGTTGGAGGTTCTTGTACTGGCGGGCCAAGGCGCGCTTGCCAAGACCACGTTGCAACGGTTCAAAGACGCAGACATCATCATTGCTTCAAAGAACATATTCGGTAGCCAGTCTTATTGGTCGAAGATGGGTTCTTTTGCTGCTTTGCCAGACCCCGCTGTCTACACTGGGCGTGCGTTCGAGGCGTGGCTCGACCGAGCAATTACTGATGTTGGAGAGCATACAAAAGTGCTACAGGACATTCAGGAGCTCCAGAGGCTCGAGACGATCCAAGAGACTCGTCGGCTCTCAAGGCCTCAGGAGAGAGAGTTGGAGAGGATAAATGGCAGGTTAAAGGGAAGACTTTACGAACAACTCAGGTGCAACTTCAAATCAACACTCAAGGGGAAGCTCAACTTAGCCACGAAGGCCAAGGCCCAGAAGCTGGACATATTAGCCCTTGTCAAGAGTCTTAAAGACGCACTCAAGCCAAAGTCATTGTCGTTCTTTGCCACCTGGCTCAAGGTCGAACTTGAGCAAAAAGAAAAAGACGAAACCCTTCTCCGAGGAATTCCCACTAAACGACTGAGAGGAGCTAAGTATGTCAAGATTGTTGGGGACGCCGCAAAAGCCTTGACTGATGAGGTTCCCAAGAAGGCTGAAGAGAGAAGTTACAAGAATATGGAGTTTAAGACTCCCGCGCAGATGAAGAGCCCATGCTTTCAAATGTTTCTGTACAACCGCCTTGTTCTGGATGAGTACACGTACCTCAATGATACCGAAGATGCCGCTATCAGAAAGCTGGTGACCGACAAGCGATGGATACTCTCTGGAACACCTGACTTGGGGGATTTTCATAGCGTCCATCGAATGGCAGCTCTCATAGGTGCAAATCTTGGTGTTGTAGACGACGCCACTGGTGTTCTACGACAAAAGACAATCCAGAGCATGCGAAACGCCAAGACGTGTAAGTAGAGTCCTCTCAACTGTTTCGTGTACTGACAGTTTAAGGGGCCGAGAAGTTTCAGGGCCACATCAAATTCTTTACGACAGCGTGGCATGAGGAAAAGCGGAAAATTGCGCAGAAATTTCTGAGTGACTTCGTCCGACAGGTAAGCAAATTTTGTGCCTCTAGATAATACATTTGTCTTACCGAGAATATCAGAATTTTGCCAAAGATATCGACATTACGGTGAAGGAACACACCCACGCAGTAAAGCTATACCACGGAGAACTCTTGCTCTACATTGAGCTCCAGCAGCTCCTTGAATCCAATTTGATGAAACTTGTGCTCAGAGGCTCATCGAGGGCGGAGCGCGCTATTGTGCGTCGACAGCAATCGTGTGTCGAAGGCAGCAAAACAGCCGAAGAAGCTCTGCTCAAGAAGTGCTCGTATGACGACCAATGCTATAAGTTGAAGAAATCGAAGGGCTCAGAGCTTACGCTTGATCCAACCAAGGACCTTGTGGATCGTCTCAACCGAGAGACTGACCAGATCAGTGGAGAGTTAGCGAATCACCTCCTGCATGCTGAAATCCTAAACAAATTCCTCGAAGATGCAGGACACCTAAAGCAGGACGACAGTAAGCCTGTGCAGCGGCACCCAAAAGACCATTACGGCAAATGGAAGGACAGTGTAGGACATGGCACGTTTGGAGACCAGGAGACAACCGAAAAGATAAAGGAGCTTATCGCTAATGCTAAATCCATGGTGGAGAATGGTATCACGACTGAAGACGAAGAGAAATTCTACCGCGACCCTCTCACCAAAAAAGAGATCGAAGCCGAAAAGAAAGCATTAGAAACGCGAAAGAAAGAAGTCAAGGAAGAGAAGAAAAAGCAGAGAACGAAAGCCAACAAGAAACAGAAAGAGTTGCAGAATCTACTCAAAGCGGAAGCCACAGCACGGATGAAGGGACTTGATGATGACGGACGGGACGATGATGACAACGATAAAGAAGTACCTGAGGAAGATGAACAAGATGTCTACGTCGAGCCATTAGACCCTCGGGGAGACAAATTCAATCAGCAAATCTTTGCTGACCAGCATGAGTACTGTGCCGCCATTACTACAACTCTGCGAAAGCATATCGGCGTCTTGCGAAGCTTTTCAACTGAGCTTGTGTCCCGAACGAGAGCTCATCGATTTTTCAATACTTCCCGAAACATTCAGCTTTGGCGCACTCGTACAGGACAAGCGGTAACATGCGACTTATGCAAGCAGACGCCGCCTCGATCCCGCGACATCTTGGTGAACACCTCTTGCGGGCATGTCACCTGTACCACATGCTATGCAAATGCAACGCATGTTGAGCATTGCCTGCTCAGCCAGCTTGGAATATGCGAAGCTCCTGCCGAGGGATACCGCCTCAAGACTGCCGAAGAAGTTGGGGTACAGGCAGAGAACAAAGGCGTCTATGGAAGCAAACTGGACTCCATTATCGCCCTCATTAATAAAAAACTCCCTGGAGATGAACAAGTGCTGGTCTTCATTCAATTTGACAATCTCATGATGAAGTATTCGAAAGCATTCAAAGAATCGAGTATCAGCAACTACGCCCTATCCCAATCAGCTGGCGGTGCCGCCGTCCAAATGCTCAACGACTTTCAAACCAATACGTCCGAGCAAAAGGTCAAAGTACTGATGCTAAATTCTTCGAACGAGACCGCTGCCGGCGCGTGAGTCTTGCCTCTCTCGGACTGATGAGTTCGTGCTAATTCTGCCTACAGTAATTTGACAATGGCCAATCATGTTATCCTCGTCGGCCCACTCCTTGCAGACACGCAGGAAGATTACGTCGCTTCTCGGAAGCAATGCATCGGTCGCGCGAGGCGTTTTGGCCAGAAGAAAGATGTGCACGTGTACGACTTCGTCGCTCTCAAGACATTCGATGTCGATGTCTATCAGCAACGTCATGGCACAATGCTAGTCCGACGCATGGTCAACAATAAGGAGAAGTTTGTCTTCGTAAAGGAGAGCGAAGCCACACAGGCAGAGATGCAAGAGAGCTGGGGCTCCGGATACAAGCGCCCATCGTATGACGAGTGAGTGCTTACATGTTCGGATCGAAGGTAGGTTTGAAAGTGGTGGTGAAGGGTGTTGGGCACTGGATAGGTGGCATAAAGAATTGGTGTTCGGCAGACGGGAATGTTACTCATCCATGGAAAGTGTGGTTGGAGTTGGCAAGTTCTTGTCAGCTTCATTGTCCGTTTGGGACTACTTGATGATATTACGATAGACGGTGAGGTTCTTTTCACAAGCATACGATTCTCTTTTCATAAGCATGTGACACTCTTTTACTGATACAACAAATGCAATTCTTGTACATAGCCAATCGTGCCTACTCCAATCCAAACATGCGCCCACTACCTTTTCGTCGAGCTTGATGAGCTTTATGAAACATATTCATAGCATCTACCTCTAGCCCCTTGGCCTACCAATACTCGAACAGCCCCCTCCTCTTCCTCATCAAGTGTGCAACAACGAACACCAGCACCATGCCATTGAATGCTTGAATGTGCCTCGGACAGTGCTCTCGCAGCTTGAACACGATACTGCTCGTCCAGACCTACCAGGGCCAAAGATCCCGGTGTCCGAATTCCGCTCTTGAAACGGCGCTTGAGTGATGTCCTGATTCCAGCTACGCTCCAACGGTACGTAGGATGAGGGGGACGACGTCTTTCGTAGAAGGTCTTGTAGAGGAATGACAGCTTACGGAGCATGGGAGAGAGTTGCCTATTGACGAGCTCATAGCAGCTGAGATAGCGAGCTGGCATCTTGTGGTAGGGGTGTTAATGCTAGGGGGGAGGATGTTGAGGGGTTGGATAGAGAGGTGGCACCGTCGAGCTATGCGGATTTCCGTAGGAGGATTGAGGGGAGGAAAGAGAATGTTGAGGATCTGATGTAGACATTCTGCGGTGGCGAGCATGGGCAGTGGCGACAGGGTTGTTGGCAGAGGAATTCCTGTTGCGAGTGTTAGCAATAGTGCTCGTGAGGGGAGTTGGACAGCAGAGGTTGTGGGGAAGTAGCCAATGGATTGTATAGGCAGAGGCAGCCGAAGAGACAGACTCACCACGTAAGCGAGGTTGAGACTCCTGAAAGGAAGCGGTGATCCTGATCATCCAAGGGTCAATATGAGCACAAAAAATCTTCGCCAAGCCTTGAATATGAAGACCAAAAGCGAAAGAGGCAAATGGGAGGACGCCAAGGTTCTCCCGCAGGAACAGGTCGAGTACTAGAAACACTGGATGCTGAATTGAAGCATTCTCAAAGGCTATCTATATGCTATGGCTTCTAGACTTGCAGAGCATCGCCATCCCTCAAAGTTACTTGACTCCAAGATTGCCAATATGTACGCCACGAGGGGAGAGCCAGAGCCTGAGTCCCTCGCCTTCACATCATCACGGCGTGATGTCGAGGACAGCCCAACAACGGACAAACAAACCCTACACCTCGCGACCTCGCTAAGATCACCAACTTCGCACAATCGCCTTTCGGCTCACCAAACCATAGCCCTTCCACCTCTACACCATCCGGTTGGGTTAAACAAAAAGCTTCTTAAGGGGTTATACACTTCGTCTCCGTCTTCGAGACGCTGTTTGCAGCTAAAGAGCAGACTGTCTGGGGTCAGACATGTCGGTGAGTTCACCCTCCTTCAGGTGAGCCGGAGCTCACGGATCAACAGCCTCCACAGACTTCGAGCTTTTATCAAACAGCCACCGCGCAACTTGCCTAGTACTACTACGTCTCCTTCGAAACATTATCATAGCACCTACTCGCCTGGTACGTCTTTTCAGAACGGATGTATCTAAGACCAAACCAATACAGATCAAAAACGCCTGAACAAGAGCATCAAGGACAACATCACCAAGAATAGAACCATCAAGAACAGACTCATCAAGATCAGAATCATCAAGATCAGAAGCATCAAGGACAGAGTTATCAAGGACAAAACCATCGAGAACAAATCATCAACGTAAGTCCAAAGCGAAGTTTCTCTACTCAGCACGACCCAAACTGACCCATAAAGTGGATCAGAACTATTGACACAGATGGGTCCGATGGATGTTGAGCCCGAAGGCTCAAAGGCTCGCGAGACATGTCTGCCTCTTCCTTCACCCATGTTCGTGGATGCCTCAACACCCGCGGAGGTTGACCACCAGAGGTACGTGCTCGATCGAAGGGGTGTCATCCCAGTTAAGCTTACGCATAGAAGTTTTGAGCCCCATCATAATACAACGCGGTAGGTTTCGTCCCCGTAACTTCTCAGATCGAGCTAACACAAAAGGCAGAAGCAATGGAAACAACGAATACCATTCTGCGAACGTGGACCGCACACAGTATCCAATTCAGCCCGCTCGACGCGACCTTGGGTACTCACACGGTTGGGCTTCTTCCGATGTGCAGTTGGATGATCGTGGGGACCAAGATCGTGGGGACCAAGATCATGGCGCTCCACCTGAAGGAGATGACGGTATCAATCCTAGTCCTGTCCATCGAGGCCGCTCTCGCGTAGAAGCTGGCAGTCACGAAAACTCTACCAGCTCTCAGACGACTTTTGAAGCGCAAGGCGCAGACGATGAATCCGTTAATAAATCCAAGAAGAAGGGAAAAGCAAGTATGGAAGTTAAAGTCCCGCTGATCGTGAGGCAACTAGATGCGCACAATAAGAGTCCTGTATGTAATCTTACCTTCCAAACAGCGTATTACACCCTGATCAGTGGGACATACCATTCCTCGATCCATGAGCGAGTGGAAAGGAGCGTTCCTGGTTCTTGAGCATGTCCTACGCTTTAATCCTCGATTTGAATGAACATATGCTGACTCTGGAACCATCTAGGTCTCAGAGCCTGAGACTCCGTTCAACTTCGACGATGACGAAGGCCGGGTTCGCATGACACGCAACGTACGCAAGAGCCTAAGCAAACATCCCAAAAACGAGGAGGTTCCTCCGGCAAGGACCCAGAATCTGAGGAGTTTGATGAAAGACCAATTCAATGCGAATCGAGACAAGAAGGTCTATTTTTCAGAAGGCAGCAGCGGCTTTGCTACACCTGCTCCTGATGCTGTATGCAAGCAAGAAGTCCGCAAGCCCAGGAATGGGAATGAGCTTGCAAACGAGCCACATGGCAGCCATGGATGTCTTAGGCAGGAACTCACGTCAAGAAATATGCGTAAGCGCGACACCAGCTTTGTATCAATGCCTATGGTAAATAACCGCTTGATTCAAGATATTGGAGCTGAGAATGCGTGCAGAGATTGGGCAAACCAGAAACGTGAGTCGTCACCTGTTTACCTCGTGGCCAGCATGCTAATACTCCCCTCGCCGCACAGAGAGGATCAATGAGCTTCTGACACAGCCTCACTATGGCCTAAGACCGTTGAAACAGGGCAGTCGCAACGCAAAAACGGCAAGGGGGACACCAAAGACGCCCGGCTATTTCCCTACTCGAGCTACCCCTGAAGACAACTATCATATGGACAGTGGAGTCTATGTCTTTACGCCCTCACCAGCGGATTTCATGGATTTCGGAAATTTCTTGAAGATGGTGGAAGAACTTGCTGGGCGAGAAGTGGGTGTCGTTAAAGTCGTTGTGCCTCGCGAATGGTAAGTCAACGCGGAGGCAAGGCTTGTGCGCGGAGACGTCAAACATTCACTATCTCCTTCACCGATCGTAGATTCCCGCTTGAGCCCCCAGCTTTTCACCTCCTGACCTCAACGAAGGAGAGAGCTAACGTGGTATTCAGTGTATCACTGAACCCAGCTAGACATGGACAGGACTCTGGCCCGCAAACGGCACCACAACAGACCGTCACCATCTCGAAGGTCGAAATGAGGATGGAAAATAAATCCAAAGCGAGCATGAACCCACTCTTTCGAGTGTTCACTGTGCCCGCAGTTGCCCGCGCAATGTCATCTTTGCCAGGTGCATGGCTTTCCACCATTGAAAACTCTAGAACCAAGATCATCAAGCAACGGGAATGGCAGGGTAGCTATCACGGCTACGATGTGTGGAAGGATTACCGGGCTACCAAGCCATACACTGAGAAGAGGATGTTCCGTCATTGTGCTGAAGCACACAGGCCTTTGTACTGCGTATCAGGTCAACCAGGTACGTAATTATTTCTGCCCGCAGCCAACGAGCATTCGTTCGGTCAGATAAGATCTTCAGCCAACTGAAGATTCATCGTCGTTCACCCTCGTCCATCTTTGGTGTCGGCAAATGACTTGTGCAAGAGTTGGGGATCAGCGATGTGATGAGGGGCTAACAGTTTCATTAGCCACACAGGAGGTACGAAATGCTTTACAATGTAACGAACCCAACCTTCAGAACTACTTTGGCAACCGCTTCATCTCCTCACCATCCACTCAGAGTGGGATCAATGAGCCCGTTTTCCACCTCTCTGCGCACTCGGGCACTATCTTCGCCATGCAGCTTGGGAAATATGCGGCATATACCTTGAATTATCATCACTCCGGCGAGCCAAGGAATTATACAGTGATCAAGCCGAAAGATCATGAGAAGTTGGAAGACCTGATTGGCAATGCAACCCACGAACACCTTAGTACCCAACCTCCAAAGACGCCAAGCTGCAGCCATTTTGTACGGCACCAGGCCATGTACTTGCCTGAAGACACGCTTCAGCTCCAGGACATCGACTATACCACCGTCACACAGTATCAGGGCGAGATGGTTATTATCTTCCCGTACGCATACCACCAAGGTTTCAACACCGGAGCCAACATCACAGAAGAGATGATGTATGCTAGTGATCGTTGGGAGGTGTTCCATCGAGAAAAGGTGTATCAGTATTGCAGCCGCAACTGCTTGGCCAAGAAAGATGACACATTCAGCCTTGACTTCATTAATCAAGGGTTGCTATCCTTGCGTAGCGGTCATCGTCGCTGCTACAGCCGTGAATCGTTCAGTCCCCTTAGCCAGGAATCCGAGGATAGTCCAGTCGCCTCCCAAGAGGAAGAGGAGATTTCTAGCTTTTGTCCGCGCCGTAAGACTCGTGCGACTGGTCTGCGCGCAATGGACCGCGTGAGCAATGAAGAAGGCGAATATCTTCCTCGGGATGACACTAGTGGAGGACGTCCAGTTTTAATGCGCAAGAGCAAGCGTCAGAGCGCAGGCAGAAAAAGGCCCGATATGTGGAATGTGCACAGCATACTCAGCGATGTTGATGACGAAGGAGTGGCCCCAGTTGCCTACCCCAAGCGAAGCAGGGACAGCAGTCCGGAGGATTTTAAGTGCTTTGCTCGGCCTTCTGGGGGGAGAAAGAGACATCGTACAAGCTCCTGATCGACCAGCACTCGTGTCATACCATGCGACAACCTTCAACTATTTCAACTGTTGGCCCTCGGTCGACCCTTTTTCTCAATTCTATCTCTTTCGGACGACAATGATGGAGTCCCCTAGGAACACATCGGAACGGTCCAGCCGGAAGATATGCACTTGTGCTGCAACAATATGCTCGTCACCACCCTACACCACGAGCCAGCGATATTAATTCAATCTCCGCATCGCGTCAACGCCGCGCTATCCTTCCTATTTTCCAACAAAACTTTCCATTCTATTGGCTATCGGCTAGCCTTCCGAGGTAGCTGTTGGGCCGAGTTCAAGCTTTGTGGAAGCCTTGGCTAGAGTGTTTCCATAGACAACCCAGGCCTTGGATTCATTATTCTTTTCTTCGCGCAGCCAAACGTGCAACGTCTTTCAAGTATGTCTTTTAATACTTCGAAATCAATCTATCATAGCCTGCATCTTTATTAGCCTGCCATCAATCAAGTCATGTCTTTTTCTAACGGTGCACAAGGTAGACTTGCCAGAACCTAGACCTTGGGCTAATAAGACGCTTCGCCCCACCGCTTCCCAATTGGAAAAGGTACCCGCTGAGCCATCCGTCAGCCGCTGAAATAGAGCGCTAGTCTCTGACACAATAGCTTGCAATATTAGTGGTTGATGAGAGGTGATAGTGATGAAAAGGCCGTGAGAGCCTTGCCGATCGAATTGAGAGGTGCTTGCGATTGCGGCGCAGCTCTTAAGGGGCTCTGCCGCTAAGTTTGAGCCTAATTCTCACCCTAGTTTGCGTCCCGGAGCCGCCCCGGGGCCCCTGAAGCATATATGTTGGAGTTTCAGATTCTTCGAAACCAATAACTTCGTATGTGTAATGCTGAGGTGACGATACTCCTTCAGCCTATTAGAATCCTAGATGTTGAGGCTGTCTGCCTGGAAGATCTACTACACTAACATCTGCAACTTGTGTGCCTTCTAGAAATTATGTGTCATGTCATAACAGCCTAGCCAAGGTGGCAATGGCTGACATCGCAAGGTAGGGCCATGTGTTCTATATATTATCAATTCAAGTGTTCCATCAACAAAAGCCTTTCCAACTTCCTATTCACAAAAGCCAATTCTATCTTCAAATCTCATTGCTTCGCCATCAAGGACCAGTTTGAAGCCTCCCTGATTATTACAAGAGCCAACTCAAGTCCTCTAGACTCCACCATCAATCGTCCTCCAAACCACCATGCATTTCTCCCTCCCCCACACCCTCCTCCTCCTCCCCTCCCTCCTCCTCACTACTCACAGCGCAAACATGTAGGCCCCCTCCCATCCCTGCCTACTCCCAAACCCTCAACTAACACCACCCAGTCCCCACGCCGCATCACTCTTACACAGCCCCGCCTGCCCTGCTAAACCGGATATCTGCAGACAATGTGTTTGGGGCGTCCAGAACGGCGTATCGGCTTGCGAGGCTGCTGGTGGCTCCGATAGGATCTCGGGTCTTTGCGAGGCGGAATGTCTGGGCGGGCTTGGTTTGATGGCCGACGTGTTGGGTATAGGGTTCGCTGAAAATTGGAAGTCAATGTGGGTGAAATTTAGAAGCGATGGAAGAGGTGGATGGGTTATGAGATCCATGGGGTGCTGTGTCGCTGTGGGAAATTTGAGCTGGCGAAGGATGTGACATGTGATTGTAGGCTGTTTTGGGGGGGAGAGTTGTTTTTGGCTGTAACAACATGCGTTTGTAATCAACTAGATTTGTAAGCGGAGAATGCAAGGAAAGTTAGTTTTGTATCGCGTTCCAGTGATAGATGGGGCTAAACAATGGACGTTGTGGAATTCGTGAGAGTGAAGAATTGTATGATGAGGAAGTAGGCCGAATAGATACCGAGGGGTTATGCTAGCGAGCAGTCAATTCTGTGAGAGAAAAGACGCTATGAATAGACAGGCTTCTGAAGGGAAAAGGGCTGGGACAAGAGGATGAGAAGTAAATAGAAGCTCGCGGGCCTTCAAATGTGGTAGAAACAGGTGGCAAGTGCAGACAACCTCCTGAAAGAGAGGACTGAAGAGTGCTGAGCACGAAGAATCCTCTGCGTCTGAGATTCTACTACAGCAAGGCTAAAGATAACAGGACTCCAGTCGAAGAGGATGGAGGTGGAGCGCTGCATGCCTTGAACAAGTGATTTTTGGGCATTATTCTCTGAGTTATCACGGCCAAGGAGCGTAAGGGGGCTGAGCAATTTAAGCACATTTGGAGACAGTCTACTGAGACTGATGTCGATCTATGCAGAGTAGCTGGACTAGAGGGCGTCCCGATACCATTTCTCTGCAGCTGATGTATGTAGCTCGAAAGGCACATCCATTGACGTAAAATCAATGGCGGAAACTCGATTCTCCAGAAGCTCTGGCGCAACTAGTAGATTGTCAACTACAAGTTCAAGCTCTCCCAAAACACTCTTTGTCTCACCGGCTGGCCGTGGAGGTAGCCCTTCCAAACGAATCAGTATCGAGTCTCGATTACCTATCGTTTTTTCTTGAGCTGGGAGGGCCTCGGGAACGTCATGACCCACTAGCTCTGGGTCCGCTCTCCATGACCGCAGATCAGCGACTCTATCCTGTATCAGCTTCACATCGTCCTCTGTAACTCTCACGCCCATCAGTTGTATCTGCTTCAGACCCCGCCACCTAGTGCCTTTAGCACTGAACCATTGAACCCTTGTAGTCTCACGCGCCACAAGATCCAGTAGCAATGGATTAGGGCCCTCCTGACCCTGCCATCTGAAATTCAGAGTTTCCAAGCTGCCGGTGTACGCAAAACTCTCGAGCCAGTTGTGTAGCAGTTTGAGGCCAGTGCGCCACCTTTCAGTATCATCTTGCGGATCTTCAGGTTTGAGATAGTTTTGCTTGTTTCGTGCCGCTTTACCAAACCATGGTACCACGGTGATGTCCAAATACTTCAGTCGTTGCCACATCTGCCTACTTGTCGGATCTGGTTTGTCAAAGGAGGTGAAGGCGCCGAAGCGAAGGGCCTTAATCCCGTCTAGCGTCAGGTTGGATATTGTAAGTCGTGTCAAGAGTGGTACGCTGGGCGATTGGAAGGCTTGGCGAAAGGACAGCAGAGGTTGTATGGTAAGGAGAGAGGGACAGTCGAGGTGGAGGTCTACCAGGGATGGGAAAGTAGGGAGAGATTGGCCAATATTGAGTGTATACATAGCCCGAAAGAGGTCCAGGAAGGAAATCTCAAGATGCCGGCAATGCGGGGCTACATGGCTGAGCGCAGACAGTCTTTCCGAAGGATATTTGTCGAGAGGGAATCTGATATGTAACTTTGAGAAAATGGAAGGCTTCGCTGCGTCCACCCAGTCTCTCGTTGCATGAGTCAGCTTACGGAATGTGAGTAGAAATGACTTTGGGAGGAGGGAAACCTCGTCGTTGGGCGGCAATTCGAATGAACTACCCTTAGGATGACGGCATAGCACCTTTCGCATAGGCTGAATCCTGTTGATAACGGAATCACTTCGTATCTCAGAAGGCATTTTGGGGAATTCGATCTGATAAGAGATGATGAAGTCGAAGGAACCTTGAAGACGGCCGTCTTGAAGTCGTGACCTACTCAATCGTACATAAGAAGTGAAGCGTTTGTACGCCCGCAACATAGACCCTCCGTGTTTCGGATTCCTTCGATGTTCGTCACATGATTCTCAAATAGCAGCCTAGTGCATGCTCAAGAAGTGGCAAGTCGTACAAGCTGAAGTATGTAAGATACTCCTAATAAAATCTTCTTAGCAACTTTCTAGCGAGTCTGCTGATCCACTTTGGTCATTGATCGTACGGCGCGAGTGAATGGATGTAGGAGGGAAAAAGCGGTGAGCGTGCTATGTCTAGTAATTTTCAAAGCCGATTGGAGTCAGTTCTATAGCAACAACCGTGTCCGAATAGCGCGGACAAACATTTCATGATATGACTTCTGTAAATTGCTTAATCACTCGAATTCGAGGAGAAAATTCTCTGCCAGATGTCCAGCCAAGCTTGCTGATGCGGAGATAGGCTCCGCCCAGGGTGGCGAAATGATTGGGCCATGATTTTTCTCACTTGCGTACGTAAGGTCTTGATGGCCAGCATGATCTTCCAATCATCAACGGAGAAGCGAATCCGGTTGCCATCGATGACCATCACTCCTGTAAACATCTTGAACTCGGCTTCGCCACACATCAAGGCGACCGCAGCATCATCTACCGCGCTGGTCTCGTGGGCATTGTAAAATTTGTTGCTTGATTGCATGATGTGGTAGAATGACAGCCATTTGGGTGGATTTGTGGGGCTTTTGTTGACAGATGTAGGATGTAGGCTGACCGACTGGTTATTTGCGATGTTCCTCCAGCCTTTGCCTTCCCGCTTGAGCAGCTTAGGGTAGAAGCTACATGCAATGGCCGTGTTAAGTATTAGATCATTGTTGTTATTCACGTTGTAACGTGAAGGAATCTCAACGAAGTTCCTCTTCCTGGAGTAGAAGCGGACCCTATTAAGAGCTGCTTTCTCAGAGTTATCGAGCTTCATGAAGCCAGCGTCAGCCAAAGATGCCGTGAGCTGAGCTTTCAAGTCTTCGATGTTGGACAATATTTGCTGGCTTAGGAAGTTCTTCCGGCAGAACTGGTACTCAGACATCCCATTTGCGCTACATACTCGCCGCCACGCGCAATACCCATTGTATACAGTAAGTAGGTCAGAGTGGCCTTTCCTGAATGTTAATCGAGCGGTATCGGCTTGCGATCGAGCTCCATTTGGTGCCGAGAAAGGCGATTTCGACGATAGGATGGCGGCGATGGTGAGCATGGCATCGAGACATCCGAAGATGGAGCCAAGCAAGACAAGCTTCCCTAAGAAGACGTCGAGCGGCAGTTTGGCAAGCTGTCTTCCTAAAGGGGTCAGCTCTTCCGTAGTTGTCAAGGCTTTGACATCAACAAGAGCGTCTATGGCACGTCTGATGTTCTTTGCCGACGGAGGGTCCAGAGCCTCGGATAAGGTCTGCTCAATGCCACCAAGCTTGCAGATCTTTACTCGTAAGACCAAATCTTGCAGGGAGAGGCGCAACATTTCTGGCGTTTGCTCCTCTAGCATCATGTTATCGTGGCGATTCTTGGTGAAGAGGTGGAAGCAAAGCCCTTTCTGTACACGGCCTGCTCTTCCACGACGTTGTTTCGCATTCGCCCGTGAGATGAACACTTCAATCAAACGGGACAGCTGCCTTCGTTCGTCAAACCTCATCTCTTTATGCTTGCCCGTATCGATGACGCACGTAACATCTGGGATTGTGATACCGGTTTCCGCGATGTTCGTTGCAATGACGATCTTTCGGTGCCCTGGTGGAGGGACGAGGAAAGCGCGTTCCTGCTCCTCTGTTGCAATGGTTGAATGCAAAGCGTGGATGTACCATCCATGGCTAAATACACTGTGGTTCGCCAGCATGTCATTGAGCCTCTTGATCTCTGCAATGCCTGGCAGGAACACTAAGACCGCCTTGCTGTAGTCTGCATACTCATCAAACGTGGCAATGGTTTCCAAAAGCCTGAGTGCTAAGCCGTAGTTGACGCGGTATTCGTCATATTTGAGCAGAGCATTGCAAGTATCAGCGGTGTAGTACTTCAGGTTGTCTGCAGACAAAGAAGTCTTGGCAGAAGCGTCGACAAGAAAATCGTCCTCGTCGTCAATTTCTCCAGCGTCACCATACTTCGTATTGGCATTGAAACGTGTCAGCTCGATCGCATCCTCGAGATATCTCGTTTCGACGGGGAAGGTCCGTCCCGGGACATTCATGATTGGGGCGTCGTCCAAATACTTCGAGAATTTCTCTGCATCCACGGTGGCCGACATAAGGACAACTTTCAGATCTGGCCGCTTAACCAGCAGCTTCCGAAGAACTACCAAGAGGAAGTCACTGTCGATGCTCCGTTCATGCACTTCGTCCAGCACAAGATGGGTGATATCCGCTAGATCATCCGATCTTTCTAGCATGCGCATCACGATCCCAGTCGTCGCATACACAAGTCTTGTTTGGGCTGTAATCTGGCTTTCGAGTCGAATAGCATATCCCACCAGTGACCGAGCGGTCCCAACATCTTGCTTTCTTTCTCCCAACTCTTCGCTTACACGGCGTGCGAGGGAGATTGCCGAGATTCTGCGAGGTTCTGTGCAGTATATCTTGCATGATCGCCCGTTCGAGAGCTCGTGCTCTAGGATGAAAGCCGGAACTTGGGTACTCTTACCACAGCCCGTTTCGCCACAGACGATGACCACTTGGTGCTCCTCAATGGCGTCAAGTAGCTCGTCCTTGAAGTGCCATATTGGTAGGTTCATGCGGGATGTCAGCATATGCTTGTAGGATGCCGTTGATGCCTTTGACCCCCACAAAGTTCGCAATTCTTCGGACAAAACAGCGGGCGGTAGGCCCGCGACCTCAGATACTTGAGGCTTAGACCGCTGTTGGTTTGCAGCCTCGGGATTGGTGGCTGGAGTAACGATTCCCTCGGTCTGACTGCGATACTCCTCAACTATGCCGCGAAGTTCGCGTAGAACATCGCGATCCTGTGCATCATCCTGATCCTTCTTAATTGCCGACAGCTCCGTCCAAAGTTCTCGCCAGATCGATGGTAGTCGTAGATAAGCCTTCTCCTCTTTGGGTGATGAAGCAAAGACCAAAAACAAGGCTACTGTGGAGATATATGCTTCCGACTGGGTGGCATCAGGGCAAGCGATTGATATCATTTCAACCTTGGCTGAGTGTGGGTTGGCCTCGCACGCGATTGAGTCGAGCGTGTTGAGTGTAATAGGGTTGGATTGTTGATCGCGAGACCACCTTATTTGTAACGAGTGTCGATACGAGAACGTCGTGGCAGATATCAGCTTGTAAGTTATGCGACAGGATGAATCGCGTGCCCGGCATGCCTCTTCGAAAACTCTGCGTGGACTGATACCAGTCCATTTGCCAAAGTATCTGATCATCACCGTAGTACCAGCTGAGTCCGTGGTTTTCATATTGCTTGTGCCAGTAGCTGTATCAGTCACGGAGTCTGGAAGGCTGGAGAAGAGCTCTCCTAGTAAATCGCTGGTGTCCTGACTGTTGTCTGTAGGCTCGGTGACATTGTTACTTTCCAAAAATGGCTTTTCAGGGGTTTGATGTGCCCGCTCGTTGCCATTGTGGATGGGTTCATTGCCATTGCGGATGCCCAACCTTTTGCGTTCTGCTGTTTCCTTGGCTAATCGAGTCCAAGTTTCTGTCCACCTGCTGTTGGCTTCCTCGTCATCGAACAAGATATCTGACCTGATCTTGTTGAGCTTTGCCGTTAGCCGAGAAATCTTGTGGTCTGCTTCAGAACCTTGGTTGGTGTTGACTGAACGTCCATTGGCTGTGGCATGTTTTGGCTTCCTTCGACTGGGTTCCACCAAGTCAGGATTGATCTCATACAAGCGTGACTGCAGGGTCAGATATTTTGTTATTTGCTGATCTGGCTCAAGGTCACTGTCTGACTCGCTTCCGGAAGAGGCTGGGCTGCCTTCGTTGAGCGGAGAGTGCCGGCTTGGAGTCCCTTTACTGAGCGGAGTTGAAGGTGTTAAAGTGGTGGGCGTATTGGTTGAGGTATCTGCGACTCGTGAGCAACGGATGGAATCAACGCTCCATAAAACACTGTGATATTAGATAGAGAGATTCATCCTACTAACCTGCCTCAGTAATAATTTCAAAGCATGAGCCATCCTCTGGGCGCTGTGGCGCCTTCCGGGCATCCTGCGACACGAATGAAGGCAATTCTCCTGGTTCAGATGTCAAAGCCAGCCAATCTAGACATTCGTCAAGACCCCATATCGAGTCTTTACTGACAGAAATTTCGTTTGGATCTTGGTCTGTTCTCTTGTCAAGCAAATGCCGGAGTGCTAGTTGAGTACTGCCATCAGAGAAGCCAAGTTGTGGAAGAAGACGCCTCAATGTCCACAACTTGACTACTAAATCATCTTCAGAAAGGTCTAGAGTAGAACCATTGGTACCAGTTCCAATTTGGAGCCCGTTACTGGACTTGATCTGCACGTCGAAGAGGTCTGTGATTAGTTGCATGATTTCAGCTGGCAGCCAGTGCCGAGTACTAAGATGCTCTGCTTGCGAGCGTAATACGCGTCGTTCTGTCTGTAGTCTTGACACCTGCCTGGATGCATCTTTCTTGGTCTTCTTTCGATACGTGTCAACCAGGATTTGAAGACTAGAATTTTCAAGTTGCAGTTCAAGCTCCTCAGGACTCAAATCCTGTAAAGCTTTCTCCGACTTGATGTTTGGACCACCGTTGGTTAAGACACTGCCCTCCTCAGATACCAACTTCGTACTTTGGCCAGAGGTGCCCCACGCATCTTCTTGCTCAACTTCATTGACATCCTGTTCCTTAGTCTTTGAAGCGGTGGAGGTTGTGGCAAATCCTCGTGCTGGGTTGCTGGCAGGCTTCTTCTTCTTTTTGTTGTTTGGAGCCATCGCAGAGGCGTGATATCTTGTTTCTCCAGCTTTTCGTATAGAGTAGGAAGCGATTTCCCTGGTAAGGTGACTCAAAAAGTGTTCGATATTTTTAGTCAAGTCACGCCAGCCTTGTAGGGCTGCCGCCCGGAATTATCGATATTTCTGCTCCGGGGTACAACGCTAGGGCTCTCCTAGGGGCGCAGGCAGCGAAAATTTGCAGAGCTCTACAATTCACTAACCAGGCAACTAAAGATTCAGTACCAAGCCTTTAGAGACGTACAAATCCCACAACTCTATACGCAAAAATATATTGTCAAACTTCGTATCTGTGGAGTCAGAGCAAGGTGAACGGCTGGGGTTTTGGCTGGTTGGGGGGTGAACCCTTCTATCAAAGTTTGTGCACAAATGCATAATTTTGAGATTCTAAACATTTGACGGTGAGCAACTTCTAGTGGTAGCAGGGCCCAGAAAGATGCTTCAGGAACATTATGGAAGATGGCATTCAAGATGAGAAGGCGGTGGACGTCGCCGGCCTCCGTGAAGCTCTGTTGTCGAGCTCCACGAAGCGGCGCAGAGCATGGCTAGCAACTCTGCATCAGCAGGTCGAGGATTTAGGTATGAGCACTTTGTAAATGGTTTGGCAGTAGCTAACTCTCGCAGATATTACAGAGAGATCCTGCGCCCAAGCTATCGACCTCCTTTTCGGGACATATCCCTACTACAATGACCGAAATTCTCGCCGGGCTGTTCAAGCATGCTTCCAAGCAATTCTCCGAAACAAGCAATATGCCTCTACGATCCCCAAGATAATCACCGTTTTCTGCAACGAAGCTTCTAAAAAAGGCATTGCCCCATCAAACGCCTTTGTGCTTGTGGAATTGGGGTCACTATTCTTGCCAAGAGCATGGGAACATGAAGGTCCGAAGCTGGTCCCGGCCTTCGCCAGGGTACTGGATCTATGTGTCTCTACTGGCAAAGACACCGTTAGACAGTCTGCCCTCGTGGTTGCTAGACGAGCTGTCCGCCAAATCTGCGGTGATACTACCGTGGCCACGCTAGCGTCTCAGCTCAGTGCCAAAGACCAACCCCTGGGATACCGTACATCAGTCCTACTAGGCGTCATAGCTGGGGTATGTGCGCGGAAGAACAAGCCAGCGCTGGAAGCTGTGAAGCAGCATTACTATGCTTTCTACGTTCGAGAGATCCTTGGATCTCGTCAACCTGTGCCAAAACACATTGCCACTGCCTTTGATGACTTCTTCTCCAATTTCGCTACCGCTGCCGACCTTGGCAAGGAGGTTGTGCCTGCTCTCGAAAAAGCGCTTCTCAGAGCACCCGAAGTAGTGCTGGACCTCCTTCCGTATTTGGTCCAATCATGGCCTCAAGATATTGATACGGCAGAAGTGTTGGCCAAAAACCTGCTAAAGCCCTTGTTATCCAACGTTAAATCTCAAAACCTGGTCATCCGCAATGGAACACTTTCAGCGTTTGCAGCTCTTGCTGAACGTGCTCGTGATGGACAATGTGTTGATAGAATTGCTGAAGAGGTTTCAGGGTCACTTTCGAAAGCTACTTCAGCCGACCAACGCTCAATCTATGCCCAAATGCTAGGACAATTACCAAGATTTACATCAAAGCCCGGTTCGATATCCCTCGCTCTTACTCAGACAGCCAGCAAGGAACCAAATGAAGCCGCTCTAGACGCCGAGGTTGCTGCCTTGACAGTACAACTTTCAAGTGTACTCTTGAGTTGTCCCCCCGATCCCAAAACGACAAAAACTCTCATTGAGGTATACACCAGAGGCTTGGGCGACAAGAAGCCAAACGTGAGGAAGACATGGGCTGTGGGCTTGGGAGAATTTTTATGGAAAGTTCGAAACGAAGAGCGTCTTGATACGAACGATTACGGTCATAGAACCGGTGGAACCCGGCAAAGCCTAGAGAAACAGCCTAATGGAACTCTACAGAACAACGGCAAACAATCTCCTAGCACTTCTCAAGAATCACATGAGGGCTCTTTCTGTCCCGAGAGCAAAGCAGCGATATCGCAATTCATGGAGAGCACAGCGCCAAAGTTGTTGGAGAATTTCGATGAAGTGTTTCAGAATCCGCTGATCGCTGGCCAGTTGGCTGCAGCTGCATTCGTTGTAACCGCAACGTTGTCCAGAATGCCCGAATCCTTGCTACCCGAGGCAATCAAAACCAAGATACGGAAAACCAGAGTTATTGATAGGGCGCTTTCAACGTTATTTAATCACCGAGTGTATACCAAGATCAGCCCTGAGGACTTCAAGTGGGTCGTGCGTGCCCTGGCCACTTGTACCTCGGAAATATGGAAGACCAAGGCCTCAGATCCTTCGAACACCCGGGATGCTTGGGCCCAGACCTTCATATATCTGATTGCAGCGGCTGAAGTTCCAATAGCTGTAAGGAATGAAGCAATATCTGTCCTGAGCATCATCTACCTCGAAAAACAAGTTATCACGTCTGAGATAATCATCGAAGCAATGTGGAGCTGGCACAGACGGTTGGAGGTGATGGAAAAAGACACAGCCGCATTAGCAGCGAAGACGGGCACTTCTAACCTATTCCTTGTCGTGCGTTCTATTTTTCCGCCGATGCAGAACTCCGATGATGCAATCATGCAGACCCAACTTATCAACATACTTGTGCTTTGCCGCCCAGAAATACTACCCAAGGTTCATTGGATTGAGACTTGCTTAAGGGTCGGTCAAGACCCGGGCATGATTGTGCAAGCCAACGCCGAACGGTGCCTGGGAAAAATTGTCAGCTGTCTCTCGTCTGATTCGGTCAAAGCATCCTCTGCCACAGTCAACATTGCAGCTTACAACACTGCAGCCGAACTAGCATTTGTGGCTCCAGATGCCATAATACCGCTTCTTGTTGAGCGAATAAAAGTCAACCTACCTGCCGAGAAGCTGGCATTGTACGGCCCTACCGAAATTGCAATCGCACAGACCCCAGAAGGCACCGCTTTTGTAGATGTCCTCAGCACTAAGGGGCAAGCTTACACTATAGACAAGAACTCGCGTGATTACGATACTATGAAATGGGAAGCGGAAATCCGAAGTCAAATCGCTCAAAAGAAAGGCCAAGAGAAGAAGCTCACTGCAGATGAGAGAGCCAAAGTCAATGCTCAACTTGCAAAAGAAGCGATCATACGACGAAAGGTGCATCAGTTAGAAAAGACGCTGAGAAACGGAGTGGGATTCGTCCACGCACTAGCTGTTGGGCCACCGACGGATGCCGGCCTGTGGCTTGGTCCATCACTGAAGGCTTTGACTGAAGCGATCGTCACTGGTGCTGGACGTCTGGTCGGCAATGCCGCAGATGAAGCTTTTCTGGCTTGTTCCAAATTCGTGTCCTCCAGGTTAGGGTCTTTCAGAGAATTCGTTGGAATTGCCACGCTTCGGGCTCTTGGCTCATCCACCCTCCCAGCTGAGCTCCTGGAAGAGCCTCTAGGGGATCTCGTTACAAGATTACTCTATCGAGTCCACTCTGCCAGCGCCCAGCGCCCCTTTGACAGCGTTTCGCTGATCTACCTACTGCCTCTTACCTCTACAGTTCTTCGTCAAAGTGGTATTGGACAAGTGGGAACTGATGAAGCCGATGAGCAGATCACTCTAGCTTTGGAAATTCTCTCGTATCACACAGACATATTCACTGACAAACAGTTGCCACGAGATGAGATACTCAATCTGTTGATAGAATCAATGCAACGCTTCTCGCAACATTACAAGCTCATCAAGGACTGTTTGTCTGATGTTTGCAGGGCTATTGCGGAAAACGCTTCTGAACAGGAGATAGCAATCCTGCTCAAAGGCGGGATCGTACCACAAGTTTCGGTCAGAACAGCAGTACTACAGGCAATCAGAGAGGACATCGACTTGACTGATCTCGACTTTTCTGAGGAAATTTGGCTCGCGTGCCATGACGACGTGGAGGAGAATACGGACCTTGGACATGCGACCTGGGAAGAAAATGCCCTCGAAGTGCACCCTCCACACGCGATGAACATGGTACGATATTTGGCAAGTAAGGACAAGCAGCTTCGACGTGCAGCATCACGAGCTCTGGCGGAAGCCATTGGCAAGGATAGGAACGTTTTTGCCCAAGTGCTGGACCAATTGGAAAACGAGTACCGGGACCTTGCCAAACCGAGAGTTCCAGAACGAGATGCATTTGGCATGATCAAGAAGACCGATCTCGCTGACCCTTGGGAGAATCGCAGTGGTATCGCCTTGGCTTTCAGGTCGATGGCACCTACTTTCGATACGTCGAAGCTCGTTCCATTCGTGGAGTTTCTCATTAAAGACAGCGCTGTTGGCGATCGAAATGCCACAGTAAGAGACGAGATGATCGACAGTGCAACGACTGTCATTGGCATCCACGGCGCTGCCAAAGTTGAAGAGCTCATACGAATGTTCGAAGCGGCTTTGGATGATGCGGACAATAAATCTAATGCTTCAGACCTTGTGAATGAAGCCGTGGTTGTTCTCTATGGCGCGCTTGCTGGTCATCTGCGAGAGGGCGACGAACGAGTTCCAAAAGTTGTGCAACGACTTCTTTCAACTCTCGACACACCATCAGAGACTGTCCAGTATGCCGTGGCCGGCTGCCTACCGCCGTTGATCCAGACTTCAGGCCAAAAGATTTCTGAATACGTTCAAATTGTGCTAGACAAGCTATTGCAGTCCAAGAAATACGCCGCACGAAGGGGAGCTGCATATGGACTGGCCGGTATTGTGAAAGGCAAAGGCGTCTCTGCGTTACGGGAATATCGAATCATGTCTACGCTCAAGTCTGCAATAGAGAACAAGAAGGATCAAAATAGTCGTCAAGGCGCTCTGTTTGCGTATGAGCTTTTGGCACTTATACTTGGTCGTACGTTTGAGCCATACATCATCCAGATCGTGCCCCAGCTGCTAGCAAGCTTTGGGGACGCGACCGCCGACGTACGTGAAGCCTGTCTCGATACCGCAAAGACCTGCTTTGCGAGTCTGAGCTCTTATGGCGTCAAGATCATCTTGCCCACTTTGCTTGAAGGACTTGAAGAGTCGCAGTGGAGAAGTAAGAAAGGTGCCTGCGACTTGCTAGGCGCAATGGCATACCTCGACCCGCAACAGCTGGCTCTTAGCCTTCCGGACATCATACCACCTCTGACAGGTGTCCTGAACGACAGCCACAAAGAAGTAAGGGCGTCGGCGAACCGAAGTCTGCAACGTTTCGGCGAGGTCATCAGCAATCCCGAAATCAAAGGGCTTGTGAACATTCTATTAAAGGCGTTGAGCGATCCCACCAAGCACACTGACGAAGCGCTCGATGCGTTGATCAAGGTTTCCTTCATCCACTACCTCGACTCGCCATCTCTCGCTCTGATTGTTCGCATCCTCGAAAGAGCTCTTGGGGAGAGATCAGCTAGCAAACGCAAGGCTGCACAGATAATTGGATCATTGGCTCATTTGACGGAGCGAAAAGACGTGACGCCTCACCTTCCTATTCTCGTTGCTGGTTTGAAACTAGCAATAGTGGATCCTGTTCCAGCTACACGGGCTACAGCATCCAAAGCATTGGGCTCATTGGTGGAGAAACTCGGTGAAGACGCGCTGCCAGATCTGATACCAAGTCTGATGTCAACCTTGAAGTCAGACACGGGTGCAGGTGATAGATTGGGCTCTGCACAGGCACTGAGCGAAGTCCTTGCGGGTCTTGGAACCGGAAGACTGGAAGAGACCCTACCCACGATCCTGCAGAATGTCTCCAGTGCAAAGGCGACGGTTCGAGAAGGATTCATGTCCCTGTTCATTTACTTGCCTGCATGCTTCGGAAACAGCTTCGCTACTTACCTCAGCAAGATCATCCCGCCAATACTATCTGGCTTGGCAGATGAGGTCGAATCGATTCGAGAGACTTCTTTGCGAGCTGGTCGTCTCCTTGTCAAGAACTTTGCGACGAAAGCCATCGACCTGCTACTGCCCGAGCTCGACCGAGGACTTGCTGATGACAGCTATCGCATACGACTGAGCTCCGTTGAGTTGGTCGGCGATCTCCTGTTCAACTTGACAGGCATAAGCGGCAAGACCGAACAAGATGAGGAGGAAGAAGGCGCTACAGAGGCTGGGCAGTCTTTGCTGGAGGTACTCGGAGAAGACAAGAGAAACAAGATCCTCTCGTCATTATACATTTGTCGCAACGATACCTCAGGATTGGTCAGGAGTGCAGCTATCAATGTCTGGAAAGCGCTTGTTGCAACGCCTCGGACTCTCAAGGAACTCGTACCCACGCTCACCCAGCTACTCATTCGGCGTCTCGCAAGTCCGAATATGGAGCAGAGAGTCATTGCAGGAAATGCTCTGGGTGAGCTTATTAGAAAAGCTGGAGAAGGAGTCCTTGCTAGCCTTTTGCCGACTCTGGAGGAAGGCCTTCAGACTTCCACTGACACGGACAACAAGCAAGGAATCTGCATAGCTCTGAGGGAAATCATCTCTTCTGCTTCGGAAGAGGCCCTCGAGGACTACGAGAAGACTCTGATATCTGTAGTACGCGTTGCGCTTGTGGACACCGATGATGAAGTGCGCGAAGCAGCTGCAGAAGCTTTCGATTCCTTGCAAAAGATACTTGGCAAGAAGGCTGTCGATCAGGTGCTACCATACCTTTTGAACCTGCTCCGGGACGAGAGCGAGGCCGATACTGCTCTTTCCGCGCTCTTGACTCTCCTTACCGACAACACTCGCTCAAACATCATCTTGCCGAACCTCGTCCCCACGCTCCTGGTGTCTCCAATTACTCCCTTCAATGCAAAAGCAATTGCCTCTCTTTCTGAAGTTGCTGGACCCGCAATGACAAGGAGACTGCCTACGATTTTGAATGCTCTGATGGATAATATCATTGCCTGTAAAGATAACTCTTTACGGTCCGATCTGGAAGATTCATTTGATGCAATCTTGCTGTCAGTGGACGAATTTGATGGTCTAAACACCGCCATGAGCGTTATGCTTGCTTTAGTAAAGAACAATGATCACCGAAAGCGAGCAAATACCAATCTCCGCCTAAGCAACTTCTTTGCCAAGACCGACATCGACTTCTCGCGCTACCATCAAGACTTGATTCGAGTCCTGCTCCTTTCATTCGATGACTCTGATGCAGAAGTTGTCAAGGCCGCTTGGACCGCCTTGTTAGAGCTAACAAAGCGCTTGAAGAAGGAAGAGATGGAAGCACTGGTATTCTCAACGCGGCAGATCCTACAACAGGTGGGAGTACCTGGTGCCAATCTGCCAGGCTTCCTGCTGCCTAAAGGCATCAATGCAATCCTACCAATTTTCTTGCAGGGTTTGATGAATGGCACTGCCGACCAGCGCACCCATGCAGCGTTGGCAATCTCTGATATCATTGATCGTACCAACGCAGATTCGTTGAAGCCGTTTGTCACGCAAATAACAGGACCGTTGATCAGAGTCGTCTCGGAGCGCTCAGTTGATGTCAAGTCCGCCATCATGCTGACATTGAACAATCTGCTTGAGAAGATACCGGCTTTGCTAAAACCTTTCCTGCCGCAGCTTCAACGAACGTTTGCCAAATCTTTGGCGGACACCTCTAGCGAAATCCTACGGTCTAGAGCCGCAAAGGCCTTGGGTACTCTTATCACCCTGACTCCACGCATTGATCCGTTGATCGCAGAACTGGTAACAGGGTCAAAGACGCCAGACTCGGGTGTCCAGAATGCAATGCTTAAAGCGTTGTATGAAGTAGTAAGCAACGCCGGAGCGAAAATGAGTGAAGCATCGAGGAACTCCATACTTGGACTCATCGATGGAGACATGAGCAATTCCGAAGGTAAGGACTGTGAGCGCTTCAATATCTGGCAAGCTGACCTGAAACCAGAAACAATGCTCATTACTCATGCACGGCTTTTTGGAGCTCTGGTCAAGAGCCTACCAACCTTCAATGCCTCAAGTCTGATCAAGTACGCTACCACTCTCCAAGTTACGGAGCTTGACACTCATCTTGTTTGACGCAGGACGCGTGTGCTCACGTCGCACATGAGCAAAGCCTCCGTGCTGAATCTGAACTCGGTGCTGCTAGAATCACCAGCTACGTTGACAGGAAGTTACGCGCAAGAGACTCCAGCTATCATCTGTCAGGGTATACGCAACAAAGACGTGAGTAGATTTCGGCCTTAGAAATCGTCGATCATGCGCTGACAGAGTTATAGACCTCCATTTCAGACAATTGCGTCCTAGCAGCAGGAAAATATCTCCTTGTGCCTAACAAGGCCTCCGACTCCGAACCAAGCAAAGCCATCATTGAAGCTCTAGCCACGGCTATAACGCCAGGAGGTCCTCCTAACACGAGACGTTTGGCCCTTGTCGTTATCCGAACCGTAAGTCGCACGGATAGCGAACTCATAAACTCAAATCTTCCCACCCTCGCCCCTCCAATCTTCGCCAGTATCCGTGGTGAAACAGTCATACCAGTCAAGCTAGCCGCCGAAGCCGCGTTTCTATCAATCTTCTCGGTTGTGGAGAGCGAGAGTGAGGTCTTCGATGATTACATGGCCGAGGCTGGAGCGGGGATGAATGCAGCTACGAAGAGGAGCATGCAGGAATACTTCAAGCGCAATGCTATGAAGCTAGCCATGCACGCTCGGGAGAGGAAGGAAGCAGAGGGCGGGCAGGGTGGACTCGGCCTTTCTAATGACGAACGTGAAGATGAAAAGGAGATATGGAGCGTTGGGAAGGTGGAGCTTGGGGACGTGTTCAATAATGATTGATTTAATCACCGGCCATAAAAGCTTGACTACGGTATGAGATATAGGTCTGCATAGCATAGCGAGGCGCGTAAAAAGTATCAATTAGTGCTTTTGAAAGGCCTTTTCTCCTTTGGTCTTTCAGATTGCCATTCCGTAGTTGACGCTGCAGCACGGGCGGCTTCCACTACTGCTCCAATCCCTCCAAATTGCTCAAATCATCGGTAGGAAGCATTCCGTGACTTCAAGAGTTGTTGGATCGTTCTCTTTAGTTGGTGTTTGGAGGCGAAAATGGGATCTCGAAAGGATCTCGCTTAGTTCCGCGCCAAGCCCACTACTAAATTTGGACTGAGTCAACGACACCTTTTCTTCCAACAGCATCACAACATCTTCCATCGAGAGCAACGGCCAGCCATCCGAGATGTGAGCTCGTCCCCTCCAGAGTTGTATCAAGATCTCATGCCACTGCTGCTGGTGGCCTCCGCCCTCTCTCTGCGTTGCGCAGCACCGAGAAACCACGACTGCCCCACATCATCATTGAACCTCGAGCCCAGCTAATCCAATGCTCTACATAGGGTCAATCTACGCACCCAAAAGCGCCTCGCGGCCTCCGTCGTCGGCTGCGGCAAACGCAAGATCTGGCTCGACCCCAACGAAGTCAATGAGATCTCCAACGCGAACTCCCGCCAGACCATCCGCAAGCTTGTTTCCGATGGCCTCATCATCCGCAAGCAGGTTACTATGCACTCGCGTGCTCGTGCTAGGGAATTAACTGCCGCAAGACGGATTGGTAGACATAGGGGCTTTGGGAAGAGAAAGGGTACGGCTGATGCTAGGATGCCTAGGTGGGTCAATCTTCTACATTGTGGGGAGTTATACTGGAGGCTATTCGGGCTTAAGACTGGAGATCGTATACGATTGTGAAGCACTGGCTGACACGTTATCTTCGCAATATAGCCAAGTGATGTGGATGCGTCGTCTCCGAGTCCTCCGTCGCCTCTTGGTCAAGTACCGCGCCTCGGGCAAGATCGACAAGCACCTCTACCACGAGCTCTACCACCTGAGCAAGGGTAACACATTCAAGCACAAGCGCGCATTGGTCGAGCACGTGAGTACATGAGCCTCTTCTCAAAGAGACTCGTCACTGATGGATTGGCCCACAGATCCACAAAGCCAAGGCCGAGAAGCAACGTGAGCGTATCTTGAAGGAGGAAATGCAAGCCAAGCGCGACAAGACCAAGGCTGCCCGCGAGAGGAGACAGGAGCGTGTTACGGCGAAGAGGAATGCGTTGACTGGCGAGCCCGAGGAGGAGGAGAAGAAGTAGATGGGGTGTGGGGCGCAGCGTGTCAAATACGATGGAACTTTAAAGTGCATCTCATGCTGAGAACAGTTGATGGCAGATTCATGAGAGATGCTGTCTCATTGATGGCGCTGTTAGCTACAGGATTACCATAGCAAATGGAATTGCATGGTGTCTCTATGTTGCTCGAAAAATAGCTCAACTCCTTCGCAAATCCATGCCTTCCACGGCCTGATGAACTTTAAACTCGTGAGAGATATTCTAGAGGTGCCCACGCCTATAAATCTGTATATTAAAGTCCGCGAATTTCAAACTTCTTGTCTCGGGACGGCGATGACTAAACGGGAACTAGTTCCGAGCATTTATTGTATTGATTCATCTTCTATTTTCTCTTACTCGATATATAGAATTAAAAAAGTACCGTAAGATTATAAACGAATTAGGATGAGGATCTCGTCTATATAGAACGTACCTTATCCTTCTCGCGATAGTATCTAAACCTAACATCTTAATAAGGATTAGATTCTTCATCGGTAGAACTCTTCTTAAACCTATCTAGAATATATTATATAAGAAACGCGTCAGGCGCGTTAATACGGTCTATGCCACTGCAGAGTAGGCGCTACTATTTTATTAAGACCCCAGTATCCTTTTTATGTTACGGCTTGGCCTTTGTGTCTTGAAACCACGGCGCATATCGTCCTTCTTGTTCGGATTTCCCATGATATCGCTCAACATGCTGAGAACCTCTTCCGGCTTCGCGAAGTGCTCTGGATCGTTCGTTCGATAGGCTTGGATATGCTTTGCTGCAGTACCACCTGTACGAGAGATGACGTAGATGGTTCGGGCAGTATCATCCCCAAAGTGATCCTTGTTGATCGTAAGCTTGTCACGAATTCGCTGGGTCCAGTCCTCGATGGCAAGGTCACCATCTATCTCGCAATATAGCGGTGGGTGAGGGATCTTAGGGTTACGACTCTTCGAGTTGCTGACAGTTGAACTTGGAGTCTCCTGGCGCTGTAGAGCTCGATCCGATTGTGATTCGATAATCCGTTCCTCCAAGCGACCATTCTGGTCCTCTAGGTCTATATTCTTCGATTGTAGAGCCCGGACCTTCTCTTGAGCTACCTTCTTCTGGTGTTGGGCTGATATAGCAGCATTATTAGCTCGGTCGACCTTATCAACCATATCACTCCATTCTTCAATGCAGGAGAGGGCGGCGTCACGCTCCTGACGGAGTTCGTTAAGGGATTGTAGTAACTGGACCGGTTGGTACTTGGCCCAGTATTGCAATTGAGATGTGTTACTGATATCCCATGGAGTCTCAGCATCTTTGGCACCGGCAGACACGTCTTCGGGGATCACTGATACGCGTCGGTGTGCTTGCGCTTGTTGTAGGATGTCGTCGCGCTGATGCTCGGCATCCCGGGATGTAGGTTCGCCTGGTGGGCTTCGTGCCATGGCGTATATGGTCGGTTCTTTGGTATAGTGGTGTCTCTTTCTTCAACACGGCAACTCGTGTTGGCCACAGGCAGACTGGTATGCCTTTCTCTTTCTGAATGTAGATGCTTCCCTGAAGCTTGCTTTTTCTGGTATGCTCCGCAGAGCTCTTGCTATCCTAGAGCTGATCGCGTATCAACCCTGTCGATGCTAATCTGGTGGTATGGCCCCAGTGACTGTTCCTGCAGTATGGACTCAAGGGACCGTCCACGTCGTTTGTTTAACCTCGCTGACTGGCTCACGAGGGCGGGATGAGGGTGAGCTATGTTCTAATGTCAGGGGCCTGCCTAGAGCGAATCAATAGGGGTGGAATATGACTAGGAGAACATAGCTAAGGAGAGAAGATAGATACAGGAAGAGCAGCAAGTACTTGAGGACGCGCCAAGCCCATCGCTAGTCGGATGCGCGTATCAACATAAACAATGCGCAAAGCCCAAGCCGTAACATTTTATACAGCTAGACCTGGCATAGCTCCCTATAATCTCTTCCCAGCAAGTTCCTGCCTTTATTAAGAGCTATAGGCCGGTTGCTAGCGAGGTAGATATTGAAGACCCTCTTATATTTGCTTAAGCGCAGGCTTCTATTATCCCTCAAACCCTCGAAGGAGCTACCGGTTAAACCGATCGCGTGGGCTACCAGCAACCATTCGCATCGAAGCACGGTTCGGGGCAACCTATT
Organism: Lepraria neglecta; assembly: GCA_033220425.1. NCBI lineage: Eukaryota > Fungi > Ascomycota > Lecanoromycetes > Lecanorales > Stereocaulaceae > Lepraria > Lepraria neglecta. Next base: position 3,004,861 of record CM065648.1, on the reverse strand, counting down.
ATATACCCTCTAGACTATGGTAGAGTTGCGTGCCAATCCCATCCCTGCAACCACTCTATCACCACTCTAGAGTGGGCACCAATTTTCTTTCAGGACCCGGGCTTACTCCCTATGCAGCCAAGCAATACTTGCTACTCTACAGCTGCTTCAGTGTAAGCTGCAGCATATCCACAACATCCTCACGGGGCCAGGGACCACGCCAGCTGCCCGGCCTACTTTACCATTCAGTCGAATCAAGTTGCAGCTTTCTGTCAAGACTCAGGTGAAATCAACCACATTAGCAATCTCACAGCTCCAGAGCAAGGACCTGGATCGTCAGACCATCTTGCGGCCGGCTCAAGCACAAGCTGCACCCTTCCTGTGTAATCCCATCGGAGTTTCGAGCCAGGTCGACACTATGGTATCAAGTCAAGTCCGGCGCCGCCAAATATTACGTTCACATCCACGTCTAACCCTGGCATACTTCTCTCGACACTGCAGCGAGTGAAGGATTCGACTTTTTGCTCAAGTTATGCTGGGCTGGATGGTCAACGAGAATATGCGCAAATCTCACGCCCAGGCTCTTGCCCAGGCTCTTGCCCAGGCTCTTACAGCGGAAATGTCCCTGGCACCAAATTCCCAGATGCGAGTGTCCATGAGCTGTAGTCCAAACCTCGTTACTTCTCAACGTCAGCATCCACACACTATCGAACTCATTGGGATGATGCTGGAGGAGTAGACTGAATCCATTTAAAGGCGGCCAAATCTGAATATTGATCGGAGTCAGGCGCTCTATCTATGAATGAAGTCCTCATAATCATTATCCTATCCGTGGCTCCTCATCTGCCATTCATAAAAGGACTACAATTCAGCAAATTGAACTTAATTACAACGGATATCTCTCCTTCAATCAGGATGGGTCCCAACTGGAGATAGACGGGAGACTTCTTCGGAACCAGCATCTTCTTTAGAAGTCTATCCCCACATGTAGGGTCTGGCTGATGCGTCATACACATTAGATGTCAAGAGGGAATGGGTCGGTTATAAACTTAGGTTGCAATGTTCTTTGGCTTCCACCCAACCGCCGTCCAGGTGTGTACGCCGTCCACGACAATACTCTAGTGCTCGGAAATGGGTCAGGTCGGATCACTTCTCTTCAATTCAGTGTGACAGTTGCCCCATTCTGTACCTAAGACTTGTAAGTTACGAGCTCTTTCGGGCTACTAGGTGCGCTCTCGCACATACGCCACTATGCCGTCTCCTTGAGATCACTAATCTTGGTGCGTGCTACGCGGGCAAAGTCAGCCGTGACTAGCGAATGCGCCGGTAATGTATCTACCTCAGATATTCGATGGCGCTTGTATTGCCTAAACCATGTCTCCCAGGACCATGTGGCAAGTGTTGATAAAGTAGAAGACTTTGAAAGGAATTCAAGCTCAATGGCAGCAAGAACACTGTTGGATAGAATGTACAGTGATGAAGTAGCCGTCGAGAAGCGAAGTTGATGCTTGCTCACGAGATGCCCTGGATTGTTTGAAATTTCTTCAGCAGGGACATGAAAAGGCTGAACGGCAAGATCTATTCACCTATCAGCTAACCCATCCTAGGCGAAGCTTCTCTCCGCAATCATGTGACCTGACCTATCAATGCTTAATTGGACAGTGAACCCATATTGTACCTATACCGTTCGAGGCTGAACTGTCTTAGATGTGCTAAGTTCTAAGCCTTATGGACGGCTGTCTCTGCGTATGGAAAGAACCCGATATCATTACACGTTTTTATCGATATGCGGCACGAGAGATTTTCGGAATCGGTAGTCTACGGTCTCAAAAGTCCAGCTTATCGAAAGGGCCACCGTTGAAGTTGTCCGTGTCCAGATCGTTTCCTCGTCCGAGGGACTTAACCGATCTCAAGTCCATATGTGGACGAGCGGGTGGGTGGAAATCAAATGATCCTTATTACGATTGATAAGGGAAAATGATAGCAGAATCGACAACGCTGCTCGAATAGGGTAGACATCCCATTCCTGACTTGATTGACGAAGGAGTATATCCGATAGATGTAAGAGTGTCCATTCGGAAGGCGTGTCGCTCCGTACAATTTTCCATGCTCGGCGGAATATTTCTTCGGAAATCCCATCGTGGTGGAGGAAGCTGAAGATCTGGAGTAATTCCATAGCGTCTCGTCCGGCCTCGCTCGACATCTCCTCAATCATTTTCAGTAAGATCTCCCAAGTCCTGTATACGGTGTATCGATAATCCTCTCCACATTGCACAGCTTTTCGACTTAAAAGTTCTTATCGATGTTGGTAGTAGATAGTACAGTATTCCTCCGTCTTACAACGACCTTGTCGGATCACCGCCCCGGCCTGAAAAATCGCTAGCGCCAGGCATTCTAGGGTCGCCACTACCGGCTTTGTACTTTCTCGTATCGACTTGTGTGATTGATCGTGGACTCCGGTCGTTTTGAGGATCAAAGTAACAGCGCCATCAGATACCATTGTACCGAGCTCGTATGAACCGACGGTGGCGTGGATCTGGCAATCCGGGTTCCGAGTCGTGATCAAGACGATCCCCCGATTCCCTACCGGAAACTATGGAGAGATACCCAGGCGAGAATCATCAGCGTTATCTAAGATCAGGACCCACGACTCGGATATATTCGATAACCATCGTTTAACAATATCCACGTTGGGTTCTAGACCGCAGACCTTGGCAACCTGTGAAAAGCCTTGCTCGAGGCTTTCTGTACTGCTCGCATCAATCCAAAATATGCCCCAAAATCTGAAGCACCGTCAGTGCAGGGCGGGAGTATAATAATAGTACACCTACTCTGCACGATGATCTTCCGCAAATTTGAGGCACACCTGCGTCTTGCCTGATCCACCCAGCCCGTAAGTAACAAATCTCTTCTGTTGTTGCTGCGAGTTTGGGGTGTTGGACGGTAGGCAGTGGGTTCTTACTCGTTTGCCGATTTCTTCGCGTCCCGGTGAAGACAGAGCTGGCGTTGCGGGGCAGCTCGAAGTGCTTGTTGTGGAATCGAGAGGCCGGGGGTGTTGAATCTATCATGTTATCTCAGGCAGCTACATGTTTAACAGCACACCATGTAGCGATGAGTTTCACTTACTGCCATAATTGTGTATATCTCCGATCTGTACCTACCCTGGCCATCAACGTGGAACCTCTCGGCCGTATGGCCTCGGAACGGAGCTGTCGACATCGGAGCAGGCACGCCAGTCGATGTCGGTGATAATGAGGCGACTGGAAGTATCAGTCAAAGAGTGGTCACTTCCGATATATGTGGTGTCGCGTTGCATCAAAAGGCCTTGTGTATCACGTTGCCATATGTAGCGTTGCATTGCATGAAAAGGCTTTGCGTGTTGCGTTGCTGATACAAGCAAGGCGCGGGTGGTGAATGCTGCCTCGACAGTGTTGTAGAAGCCGCTTCGGTGCGTCATTTGTGTCGAAGCGGAGCGATTAAGATGCTGACAGGCCCTATGGCATTCGCCGTATTACGGGTCGGGCATTTTTTTTTGCTGGCTCGGCAGAGCGCGGTCCACTTCCCTAATCAAGGTCCTGTTACGAGCGGTACTTATAGTATGGCATCATCAGACCTTTTCAGCATTATCTGTTGGCTTTCTTCAGAGAGCCATAAGGCTATTTACATAATCAAACTTTCACACGACTGGATGTGGTGGCAAATGATGCATGTAACAACTAGTAATCCGTTTGGGAATCTAACGTATCTCAGAGAGAAAAAATGGGCGCATTTGGATAATATTATGTTAATGTCTGATTATTATGATCGATGAAGATCATCCTGGATTAGACAGTACTAGGAGAGGCAAAATTTGCAGCACTATACGTGGAGAGAGGCCTGAATAGTAAAGCTGGCTTGGGGCTCTAATGATAGCTCAGCCCGATGCCGGACAGCTTTCCAATCACCCTCCCCTATTCACATTCCCAAGATGCACATCTGCGTGGTCTGACACTGTGAATCTTGCGAAATTGTGACCTCTGCTCTTCACTCCGGACGCATTATCATCTCCTGCCCACATCTTCGAACTGCCACCAGCTTTCCAGTCGGTAACATTATGACCACGGCTATCCATCTCCTTTTCCACCTCGGCCGCTAGTATCTTATCATCATCGCTAGCAATATCCTTTAAGAGTGCTAAATCCTCGGTCTCATGGATTGCGGATACCTCAGTCTTACAGAGTGCTCTTTGATCTTCTTGAGCGGCTGGAAATAAATCCACCAATTCACTTACGAAGGCGGTCACATCCTCAATCATCGTATCGAATCTCTTCTTTTCGTAAAGTGCCCAAACGGCTTTCTTCCGCATGCTCGTTCCCTTCTGCCGTTGGCCTGCAAGCTCGCGCATGGTCAGGTGGAGACGTTGATAGCTTAGATCCAAGTTGGAGTCTGCATCGTAAACGAGCAAGTCATCGGTTCTCGACTTCTGCATCATCGAATGCTTCATGAAACGCTCTGAAACTCTCTCAGCGTCCTTGAAGCTCTCCATAATCTGGTCCAGAAGACTTTGGGCCAGTCTCATCTCTTCGTCAGATGCTGAAACCTGTCGCTTTAGGTATGATTCTGGACCGAGTCCCATAGCTACTCCCCAGCGAGACATTCGGACTTTTGCGGCATCGAGTCTAAGTAAGCACTTTCCATAGTCTCGTCCGAATTGGCGGCCTAGTTGAATATATTCAAAGCAATCGACACATGCGGTAAAGGCCCCTGCGAGACCTGCAACTCCGATGGTGAATCCTACGGCCTCCATCGTGATATGGCTGGATAGACTAGACAGGTCTTTGAAACTCTGAACGGATGCAGTACTCTGCGCTGGAGCTGGGGTGTTCTGCGAGGTTGGCAGTGCTTTGCTGAAGCCGGCAAATGGCTGGGAACGAGAATCAGGTATACAGTGCCGGTATGACACTCGTTAGAAGACAATGGCGCCCATTAATAGTTTACTCCGGTACGACTTAAGATGACCCCAGCTACCAAGTTTAGAGACGCTAGAGAGAGGAAGGAGCGGGGTAGTGGTCGATTAAGAAGTTGATTATTAGCGCCGTTGGACCGCTTTCTTAAAATCCAAAGGCTAAGAACTCTCTGGTGTCCACTGCAACACATTATCCACAATAACCAATAGTTCTGTTCATTAACGGAGCTTGTTCGACGGACAATATTCCGTTGACAAATAAGGCGCCAAGACAACTCCTGCAGCCCTACCAAGCCAGCGACCACCAGGTGCCTGCTCAAGCGGCAACACGATCCAACGCACACATCGGAAGCGACTGATTTTCGAATGACTACTTCCGGTGGGCTGATATGTACTATCAGCCGAACTAGCCTCTCTGATGGCCGCAGCTTCGTCCGGTGGAAATGCAGCGGAGAAGTTCTACGTTGATGGGCAGGGTCAGGTACAGATCGGAGATAGACAATACTGTGCCAGTAAGTGAAGCTGCTCGCTACATAGTGTGCTATCAAAAATGCAGTTAGCTGACATGATACGATAGATCCGACAATCGAGGCCTTCCAAGGGAGTCAGATCTTTCAAGGCAACTTCCACGGACTCACTATCAGTCAAGTATCCCGACTAGCCGGTATCAAATGAAAGCTGACGCTAGGTTCAGATCCGACGGCGGCGGCCCAAACCACACCAGACACCTACGAGGGTCACTATTCGAAGTCCTCACTCAGGCCCGTAACAAACTACATACAGCGACCTACACCCTATGAACAGGTCCGGAGGCAGCTACATCCAGCTTTGACGGAGAAGGTGGAGGAGACTACGATCCTTGTGGTCTGGGGCTTAGGCGGGGCGGGGAAGTCGCAGCTCATACTGGACTACTTGCGAAAACATCGAGGGGACTACACCGCCACGTTCTGGATCGAAGCAGGCCGGAAGGAATCAGTCGAACGAGACTTTCTACAAATATATCGACTTCTTTTTAATAGAGGAGCAGTGTCAGAGGGGGAGAGTATAAAAGCTGAGGATGCCGTTTCGGACGTGAAGCGCTGGTTCTCTCGGCAGCATGGACGCTGGCTGCTGGTCTTTGACAGCGCAGATCTGACAGAGGACGAGGAGGACCCTTCGTATTACGACTTACGGTGTTACCTCCCAGATTCGCCGGGGGTGCAGATCGTGATTACCACTCGGGCCGAATGGATCAAAAAAATGACACTACTCGATGCGGTCGAAGTTGGGGAGATGGAAGAGATCGAAGCGGTCAACCTATTTTTTCAGAGCTCAAAAATCAAAGATCAAACACAGGAGACAGAAGTAGAAGTAGGTTCGATTGTTCGGGAGTTAGGATATCTTGCCTTGGCCATCAGCATTGCAGGCTCATATGTATCAGCGACCCCTCGGCTCTCTATGAAGATCACGAGTTATCTACCGGAGTATCGGTCCCGACGGGCAGAATTACTGCGTCAAAAGCCCAATCGGATCGTTCATCATTACGGGGAGAGTGTACTTACAACTTGGGAAACATCGTTTGACGCGATCACTCGGCAATGCCCCGGAGCTACGAAACTTATGGGCTTGCTGGCCTTCCTCAACAATGATGATATTCTACCTGGGTTTTTTGATCAGAATCTGGGCTACCAGGAGAGCGGAGAAGATGTGGTAATACCAAGTATATATACTGTCGAAGAGGCTTTTCGTTGTCTCCAGGCATTCTCGCTTATCCAATGGAAGGAAGATCAAGGCAGCTACTCTATGCATAAGTTGGTACATGCGTGGAGCTATGACCGGCTCTCTCCGGAGAAGCAACGTTCGTTCAGCGGTGGCGCGCTCCGATTGTTACAGACAATAGTATCGGGATGTGAGCCACATCACATGCACCGCATACGCCTGGTGCCGCATGTGATGGTTAATTTTATGGCAGTATCGCAAAACTATGCCGAGACAGATAGCGAAGATCGATCTGTACTTAAGCTTCTCCCCAGCTTTGCCGACTTTCTTAATACAGTAGGCCGCTGGTCGGATGTGTTTCTGATTCGGATTTTCCTGTTGAAGCACAGTCAACGCGTGCTTGGCGAAGAGCACCCCGACACCCTCACAGCCATGAATAATCTAGCGAACAGTCTCAGCGAGAAAGGCCGGCTAGATGAAACGGCGTCCATGAGCCAACAGGTGCTGGAGAAGAGACGGCGCATCCTTGGCGAAGAGCATCCCGATACTATTAGAGCTATAAGTAATCTAGCGAACAGTCTCAGCGATCAAGGCCAGCTGGATAAGGCGCTATCGATACAGCAGGAGGTATTAGAGAAAATTCGACGTATCCTTAACGAAGAGCATCTCGATACTATCAGCGCTATGAATAATCTAGCGAACATTTTCAGGCGTCAAGGTCAGCTGGATAAGGCGGTATTAATGCAGCAGGAGGTGCTGGAGAAGAGACGGCACGTCCTTGGTGAAAAACATTCTAATACTATCTCCGCTATGAATAATCTAGCGGCCACTCTCAGCGATCAAGGCCGGCTAGATGAGGCGGCATCGATGCGGCAACAGGTGCTAGAGAAAAGACATTGTATTCTTGGTGAAGAGCATCCCGATACTATCAGCGCTATGAGTAACCTAGCTATTAGTCTCGGCAATCAAGACCGGCTGAATGAAGCGGTATCGATGAATTACGAGGTACTGGAGAAACGACGGCGCATCCTTGGCGAAGAGCACCCCGGTACTATTACAGCTATGAACAATTTAGCGGTCACTCTTCGCGATCAAGGCCGGCTGGATGAAGCGGCGTCGATGAGGCAGAAGGTGCTAGAGAAGAGACAAAGGAAAGTCGGTGAAGAGCACTGACACATTGTCGGCCACTTGCGATCTCGCTATCCCATCAACAGAAGAGGGAGACTTAATCTGCGCAACATCTTTGGTCCTAGAGGCCTTGATTGATGCAAGACGGTCTTTTCCCCATCCCTTGAGCCTAGAGATTGCGAAGCTCGTAAGCGAACAATTTGATCGGCGCCCTACATAGATGGCCGTCGTCTACGGAGCAGCAGAGTTGGGAAAGAGAGACCGTCGATAAAAGGGACGCAAAGCAAGAGCGCGGGAGGTACTGCTTATACAATGGAAACCTTCGTGGGTGAATGCGAGCCAGCTCATAGCGCCCGGGTCACTGTAAACCTGGAAGGAGAAGAAGGCGTCAAAATGTAGGTGCTGAGTCAATAACACTTCTTGGCCAAGTCTATGCACTTCCATTAATTCTTTCAGCTTATACTCCATAAAAACCTCACGTCTACAGTAACTGTCCGCTCGAAGGCAACCCCAATCCCAAACCCTACTGTTTCGTAGAGTACTCTCCGGCTTCCTGCTGCCATAGCGAAGTATCTACTGTCAAGTATTGATATGAGAGGGCAGGATGAGAGTCTGAATATCGTAGCCTAAAAGGAGGCTGATGTTTACAAAAGTAACCTAACATTTCTCAAATCGCTATGTAGAGGCAGAAACCTTCAGACGATCGTTGACGTTCGTTCAACTCAAAGAGAAATTGCATGCATCGGGGCCAGTCCTAGCTCCTTTCGGCATAACGATACCTAGGCTTCAAAGCCATGGGTTTAGCGGGAGCGCTCCCCCAACTCCTTGCATCAACGGCTACCTGTATCAAATTGTGACCGCTAAACGAATGTGATAGCTCCACCATTTCCCACCATGCTTGTACACAAGAGACCCACCACATCTCAGACTTTTGGCAATCTATTACAATGTTGCTGGAAGAAAGCTCAAGCTGTCTGTGGTCCAAAAAAGGCTCTCCTACCAAGCCTATTAACTTAGACAACCGTACCATCCAAGACAGTCAACCGCCTTCTTGACTTTCTATTCTTATATTACAGAGGCCTAGATGTAAAACCTTGGGCAGATTCCAAAATCACGCCCGTCGAAACCTAGACGCTATAGTCTATACTGAAAAGAAACAGATCGCTTTATAACTACGTTGTCATGGTTCTACATGCATCTATATATACCTCATGGGCGCATATCTCAGTCTACCATGCCGTACATCTCAGCTCTGGCTTGGCGCATGCTTATATGCAGAATTTGCTCCATAGATTTCTCATCATCATATATATTCAATACATTATTCAAAACAACTGCATAGAGAGCTCTTTTGCTTCTCCTCCCTGACATACGTACTAGGCAAGCTCTGTCAGGGACCTGCCTAGAGTCAAGTTATAGGGGTATAATAGACTAGGATATCGATACTAAGGAAGAATTTCATAGAGGTGCGGAAGAAGCAGAAATAGTCAGAGGTTGCCAAGCCAGTACTATATACGAAGCTGTTAGAACACGTGCTTAACGTTCTGCACAGAACGCGCGGTCCGCGTTGCTGTAGTCATGATCAGTTGGATCATGGACTGATCGAATCGGACAATTGGGGGTTTCCTATGTCTATATATGTAGAGCACTGCTCACCTCTTGGAGCATCGTGCTCAACTTCGTATTCACTTGCGATAGATCTCATACTAGGCACTGAACTTATACTACTATATACCAGACCAGTCTAGTACCTTGTCGAAGCCTGCTTCATCTCTTGCGCGCTGCACCCCTCTCCTTATTGAGGTCTGAATCCCTAAGACAATAAAGTTTATCGACACTTGGCGTGCGGAACCATTCCGTTTGAATATCAAATATCTTGGCGGCTCTACTCAGAGTCACCCAGCGCGGCGAATCTAAAGCACCTCGCATTCCTCTTTGCCTCCATTATCCAGTCGCTATGACCTCTAATGATGCTTCCATAAGTCCTCCCCATCCCGACGGTCATCATGATCGACACAGAAAGCCAACATCAAGAAAATTACGGCGGAAGGGCAGCGACGACTTCGAAGACCGCTGGGGTGATGAAGAGTATGTGGAAGAACAGGAGTTCGAGCAATCCCCACCGAAGCGAGTCCGCCTGGATGATGACGTGGCGCGACCCCAGGAACCAGAGGAAGAGCTTGATGAGGAGGCAGCAAATGAAAGAGCGATTGCCAGAGACCAGGCGGAGAAGGATGATTTCTCCAGGAGACTGGCCCTCAAAGACGCCGAGAAGACGAAGAAGCTAGTTGAAGATCGTTCACAAACAAAGGAGGGCAAGGAGGTAGCTCGACGGCGAGCCCTAGCAGCAGATGCAGATGCAAGACAGGCGGCTATGCCAGACCTGAGAGAGCGGTCTAGACAAGAATATCTCAAGAAGAGAGAAGCAGAAAGACTGGCCTTGCTGCGGAAACAAGTTATCGAAGAGACTGCAGAGCTACGAAGCAATCCAGATCTAACGAGAAGAGAGAAGGACGAGTTCGCTAAGAACAGGGAGGTGCTGCGGATTGCAGAGGAGAGGTTGCGGATTGATGACCACCGTGATGGGTATATGATGCCCGAGGACTACATTACGGAGAAGGGCAAAATCGACAGAAAGAAGAAGGAGGATGCTCTCTACAAGCGATACGTTGACAAGGACGAGCATGGCAATGAGAGATATGTCACTGAGCAGGAAGAGTGGGAGAGGGAGCAGAGCGCGAAGGCGAAGGCGCAGATTTCCCAAAGCGAAAGAGTTGATGAAGGGGAGTACGACTATGTCTTTGACGATGCCCAGAAGATCAACTTCGTTATGGATACGAGGCTGGAGAGTGATGGGAAACCATTGACTAAAGAGCAGAGGGCGCTGCAGGAGCAACTGAAGGTAGCTGAAGCGAAGGCTTTATCGATCGAGGATACGCGGAAGAGCCTGCCGATTTACACTTTCAGGGACGACCTGCTCAAGGCGATCTCGGAATACCAGGTCCTCATTATTGTTGGAGAGACAGGCAGTGGGAAGACTACACAGATACCTCAATACCTTCATGAAGCGGGCTACACAAAGGATGGTCTCAAGGTTGGATGCACGCAGCCCAGACGAGTGGCAGCTATGAGCGTTGCAGCACGTGTGGCGGAAGAAATGGGAGTCAAGGTTGGCAATGAAGTAGGCTACTCGATCCGTTTCGAGGACGCCACGTCCGACAAGACAATTCTGAAATACATGACAGATGGTATGCTGCTGAGAGAGTTTTTGACAGAGCCAGATCTTGGAGCATACTCGGCCTTGATGATCGACGAGGCCCACGAACGGACACTGCATACTGATATCCTGTTTGGCCTGGTGAAAGATATTGCCAGGTTCAGGCCGGAGCTGAAGCTTCTTATCTCATCGGCTACAATGGACGCACAGAAATTTGCAAAGTATTTCGATGATGCTCCGATCTTCAACATACCAGGGCGAAGGTATCCTGTCGACATTCACTACACCCCTCAGCCAGAAGCCAACTACCTTGCCGCCGCCGTTACTACGATCTTTCAGATCCATATCACACAGCCGAGAGGAGACATCCTTGTGTTCTTGACAGGCCAAGAAGAGATCGAAGCAGCCGAGTTGAATCTGCAAGAAACAGCAAGAAAGCTAGGCTCGAAAGTACCTGAGATGATCATATGTCCAATCTATGCCAATTTGCCTTCCGAGCTTCAGAGCAAGATCTTCGAACCTACGCCACCCAAAGCGAGGAAAGTCGTCTTGGCTACGAACATTGCTGAGACGAGTCTGACCATCGACGGTATCGTCTACGTGATAGATCCCGGCTTCGTAAAGGAGAATGTCTACAATGCTCGGACTGGTATGGAGTCGTTGGTCGTCACGCCCTGCTCACGCGCCTCTGCAAATCAAAGGAGTGGACGAGCAGGCAGAGTTGCTCCAGGGAAGTGCTTCCGGCTCTATACCAAATTCGCCTTCCATAACGAACTCGATGACTCTACCATGCCGGAGATTCAACGAACCAACCTCAACAGCGTTGTCTTGCTACTCAAGTCTCTTGGCATCAACGACCTGATGGAATTCGACTTCATGGATGCTCCACCGGCCGAAACCCTCATCCGTGCTCTGGAAAACCTCTACGCTCTTGGCGCCCTCAACGACAAAGGCGCCCTGACCAAGCTTGGCCGTCAAATGGCCGAGTTTCCAACCGATCCCATGCTCGCCCGATCCATCCTTGCAGCAGACAAGCACGGCTGCGTCGAAGAGGTCCTCTCCATTATTGCCATGCTTGGCGAATCAGCCAGCCTCTTCTACCGGCCCAAAGACAAGAAAATCCTTGCTGACAGTGCCCGCGCTCGATTTACGATCAAAGAAGGCGGCGATCACTTCTCTCTTCTCAACATCTGGAACCAGTGGGTGGACAGCGACTTCAGCTACGTTTGGGCACGGGAGAACTTCCTCCAGCAGCGCAGTCTCACCCGTGCTCGCGATGTCCGAGACCAACTTGCCAAGCTCTGCGACAGAGTCGAAGTCACTATCACCAGCGTTGGAGCGAGCGAACTCGTGCCCATCCAGAAGTCCCTAACAGCCGGTTTCTTCCCCAACGCAGCACGCCTACAAAAGGGAGGCGATAGCTACCGCACCGTGAAGAATGGAATGACGACATATCTACATCCGAGCAGTACGCTGTTTGAGGTTAACCCGAAATGGATCATCTTCTACGAACTTGTTCTTACATCGAGGGAGTATATGAGGGGCAATCTGCCGATACAGCCGGAGTGGTTGGCCGAAGCTGCGCCGCATTATCATAAGAAGAAGGATCTGGAAGCGTTGGGAACGGATAGGAAGATGCCGAAGGGGCAGGGAGCTGCTGGGGCGAGGAGTAAGATCTGAGACGGGGAAAGCATTCTTAGGTCCTGACCAGAGTGTAATTTTGTAGAGTACATTCCCATTTCATGAAAAAATCAGATGACATTATTGGAATCTATGGTCCCCGATTGGCCCTTCCCATTCGTCGTGTTGGCAGCGATCCCAGCTCGACGTCGATTCTCCCCCTTAATCTCTCCTCTGGCGCTGACGCGACCATTGGCGAGTGGTGACACCATCTCTCACCTTATCATGATTAAGTTGCAAAAGATATAAATTTCCCTTTATTTGGATGATATGGCTGCGGCAATCCACGATCATGTTGTTCGGAGTACGCTCGATTTTGATCATCCGAGTTCATGCCTATTCCCGGCGGCCACGATCCAAATCCGCAAGTCCTTATCCTAAGACTATTACAACCCTGTGTCATACATCGAGCCAAGGCAGAAACTGCTACGGATGCAATCAACCTTGTTGAGGCGATACGAAGAGACGTTTATTATTCCTTGCAGAGATCGAGCATTCATGGAATTGGACCTGTTACGCCAATGCACCGGCTGGATGAGATCGATAATGGTGCGACGCTTCTTACTGGGATATTTGAATTATTCTCCTCGAGTCTTCAAGTCAAAGACCTCCAAATTTGTGCCGCCGGTGTATCTACAGCCCCCTTGACTCTTCATAATTCTCCTCCAACTACCTCACCATCACCGCTCACTACAATTAACTTCGTCCTCGCTACCTATACGTCGTGTGCCTCAGAACCAATTCAGCGCATTGATTTATAGCATCATAGCATTCAACAACTCAATTGTAGCCCGCCATGCCGAGCCGAGACTATCCCACTCCCACCCCAATCTCAATCATGGGCACGACTACTCCAGCGGGAAAATCTGGCACCTTCAATACCAAAATCAACACCACTTCGCCCTCGCTACCTATATGTCATAAACCTCAGCACTAATTCAGCGCATTGATATGTAGCATTATGGCATTCAACAACTCAACTACAGCCCGCTACGACGAGCCGAGATCACCCAACCCTCCATCGAACCCAACCAACGGGTACGACCACTCCTTCCTAAGACTCCGGTAGCTTCTTACAGAGCCACTCTCAGTCATTCAACGATAGTCGAGCGAGCCTACAACATAGGCAGACTACAAATCTCACCAAGATACCCGCGATCACCCTACTCGACCAGCAAGTTCAATGGGCTAAAGCAAAGGCAAGCGAGTGGATATATAGAGCAACCACTTTAATATGCCCAGCTCAAGCTCTTACAGACGCCGCCCTCGACCTCCTATACGCGGTGGACTAGGTCGCTGGCATATGCTACCGTCACCAAAGGGCTCTAGCCCCGCGTCTTATGATTACTATAATTGTCGTCAATACTGCGGGCCCTGAACTGGATTGGGAAGGATATGCCTCTCGTATAGGGGGAAGCTAGTGGAAGAAATCACAGACAGTGAAAAGATCAGGATCATAAAAATATAAATGCATGGTGGAAGAGTAAGCTGCTCAACCAGATATCTATTTGAAATGATTTTCCTAACCTTTCAAGCCTTGACGGCTAGAATCCGAACCGCTTGCCCGAATATTACTATGGACCAGTGCCCATGGCCCCTCTGATTTACAAGCGGATGCGCGATGAAGCTGTATCTGCATGTTAACCGGAGCAAACATTCTTCTTCTGTCAGCATTCTTCTTTCATGAATTTGACGCCCCGCTTCTTTCCGTCGCCGAGCTCTCGACACTATCAAAGGCAGAAAGACAGAGCCCGTACCTAAAGACTACTAAGGACCATTCCCCACCGCCCCTCTTCCGGACTACAAGCAGATGCACGATGGAACTGCCTCGGTACTCTGATCTAAATCACTATCCATCTTCAGTCAATTTTCTTTTTCTGCTGTCAGTTTCAGTTGATGGTCTGATTCCGAGCAGTCTATTGACAGAGAAAACAGATCCTCCCATGCAGCTGCGCCCTTTAGAAGAAGCCACGTCACCTTGTCTTTCTAATAAACTGTTCTCGAGCACACCATGCAACTGGTGGCAGCCGTACATTGTTTCAGCTCCAATTCCGTATACCAACAAAAATGCCAGCCCTTTCCAAGCTCGGTACCGACATTATGTCAGAGATCCTGAAGATCGTAAATTTACTTTCCAGCGGAACCTTACAGAACTTGACTGATATGTTGGCAATTGGAATAGACATCTCCTTGGTCAATTAAACAAATGTGCTTAACGTCCAAGAGCCTGCACGACCTAGCGCAGCATCTCTTATACCGTACGCTACATCTGGCCTTCGTTGTACCCAGGAACAGGAGCAACAGAGAACTGCTACAGCACGTGTTGATTAACGAATCTTCGTGTATCTCTATTCGAGAGCTGCAAATTCACTGGTTTCCCTCCATAATCCCTCATCTTGGAGACGAAGGCCGTGGATGTCTCGAGCTCCTTCCACGACTTGGTATATACAGTTGAGAATGCGTTTGCCATGGAAAATCTTAGCCACGAAGAGAGTCATCGGGACAATCAACATGGAATCTTGCCATGGCTTGTTGATGGACTCAAAGTGCACCATCCAAATTGCCGTCTCAGTGTCGCCTCAACCCCGTGATAAGACCTAGTGTTGGTTCTAGGACTTCTCGCCCAATCCTCTAACTTGTATTCATTGACGATAACTCTCGATGACCGCCAAAAGCTAGCTTTCAATGCACTACTACGCGTAGCGTCTACCTGTCCGAATTTGAGAAAACTGAGTATTACATCGCACAACATCTTTGGTCCGAAACATTTCCCTTATCTAAATGGGAACGATGCAACCTGCCTTTACCTCCGGAACCAAGGGAATTAGCCGTTATATTTGGAGATCTTAGAATTTGATGGGATAGTCCTTTCTATGGACGAGCATGGGGGATATCCCTTTATAGCTCTCCTTGAGCGGCCAAGGCTGAGGAAGCTTTCTCTCACCGATCCTACAAACTTCTCCGTCTTGATGAAAACCCCGATAGATCTGCATTCTTTACGTATTGGACCGGAAACCTCTCTTGGCTCCATTCGAGTGGAAGACGTTGAACCATGGTTGTGTTGCTTGTTCAACAGCCAAAGGCTTGAAGAACTGGATGTCTCTGGATGTACAGCAGTGAGCCGCTGCATCACAACGGATGTATTAAATCCATTGAAGTCGACGCTTAGGTCTTTGAAGATTCATGAAAACGAAGACCAAACGGGGATTTGCAAGAGGAAGGTCTGCTCCGTCACTGATCTCGATTGCCTCGGAAACACCATGGGGAAGTTGGAACACTTGAGCCTCGATCTGAACTATGAACGGGAAAGGATGCGTACATCCTTCTTTAGACAAAGCCTCAGATGGGAAGCATGAAAGGCACCAAAATGTAACCATTTGAAATTCTGTCCACAATCGCCCATTCCTTTCCATTTCTCCTTCATTTGGAATTAAACCTCGAGATTGACATTGCGAATCCTCAACAGCCTTTCCGACCAGCAGCAACGCCGACCAGCGTCCTTGATATCTGGACCCATGTTTTCAACGAGATGAAAGCCACTCGGCTCCACCAGCCTCATCTTGTCCCACGCCCACGGCTTCGCTTTCTTGATATCAACGCAGGCTCCTTTAGCACCTCCCACAAACCATCAACTTCTGGACCTGGGAAGCGTGCGAGCAGCAGAGATTCATGGTTCAACGTAGCCACCGGGATGATGAGACGGAAGCTGGCGTTGCGACGGTATCGTGCGTTGAAGTGGACGATAGGACTGCTAGATTTGGGACAGGACCCGTGAGCAAGCTTGTGGGGCAGAGAATGATGGGGGGAGCTCAAGAGAGGGTAAAGAATGGTGTGGCTTGGGAACGAGATACTAGACTATGGCCTGACACAGCGCCAATGAGGGACAACGCGTTTGAAATTGATGAATGTTCCGTCGGCCCTTGAAATGGAGGAGCAATGGTTCTCTGGAAGCAACTGAGAGCCTGCTATCTTGCTACGACTTATTTCAATACCGACAATCTTGGTAACCAAATGCTTGTTGTATGAATACGGATTAAATCTAAAACGTCCTTGATCTCATGGTGGTGATTAGAGATCAGTCGAGATACAAGTAGCTTTGGGGAGTATCAGACTTCTTCTTCCGAGCTATTGGTAGGATCTGGACCATAGGCCAAACTCCAAACCTGTTAAGGGAATTTACTTGATTGTTTCACCTAGCCTCGGTTTAAGGACATGTAGTGATTTGACGACGATTTCAAGCAACGGGCGCCGAAATTCAAGAATAAAAATGAGGGCTGTGTCACACCCGACCTTCGTGCAACTGTTAAAGCATCAAAATGAGCTTAGGTCAGGTTATATAAAGCCAGAGCTATTCTATCTCTTTGCTCAATTGAACAGCGTCCGAATCCATTCGCCAAGATTCCTCAATCCCTAACTCAACATGCGTCGCGGTGAAATAACTTTTCTCCTAGCTTACGCCTTCTCCTTCCAAGCCATGAGCTAGGCCTTCTTTGGGTCGAGTCCACCCGGGACCGCGTGTGCGCCCTAACTCCCTTTACGGGTCGTACGCATTTTCTAACAGATTACCTTACAGACCCATTATAACCACCCAAAACGTAACAGTCCGCATGTCAGCCTCTACGTGCGAGCAGCAACTTACGAGCTACTTTGAAGCCGAGGAGGAGATCACCTCACCTAAGGGCGTAGGCACTCAACCCTGCGCAAGTTTCCAGTACACCATGTCCTCCGTCCAGATCAAGATGACTAATCCATTGGAACGTCTGGTTGTTGTATGGTGCAAAGGGTTTTACGGGCTCGTGGGTGGCGCAGCCTGCTACTAGTGTA
Organism: Lepraria neglecta; assembly: GCA_033220425.1. Classification (NCBI taxonomy): domain Eukaryota; kingdom Fungi; phylum Ascomycota; class Lecanoromycetes; order Lecanorales; family Stereocaulaceae; genus Lepraria; species Lepraria neglecta. The sequence continues at coordinate 2,987,390 of CM065648.1, read as the reverse complement.
ACGGATTGGGGAACTTGTATTGGCGATGGTCTCTAAGAGAGCTTTCTTATTGAAGAATTGCATAATTAAGGCGCTGGATCTAAACATGTATTATAAACTCTTCGCTGTGGTAGTGCTATTTGCGGTACCTTCCTGCAATATGTACTATAGTTTGGGTAGGTTCGTTTAGATTGATGGCCCTCCGTTTAGGCTATCATCATCTAGATTGTGTATTAAACGATCATGCTGATCATGAATTCTTACCTCGAGACACGAATATCTTTGGTAGATACTTGGTAAGCTGCTCGCTTCGAGCTGTTAGAAGACTTTGTTCCTTGGCCAGATTTCCAACACTGTTGGTGGGACCAGTGGACTTGGCTTTGTTTCACCTGTGTCTCTGTTCAAACACTCGGAGTATCTTTTAACGAAGCTTCAAACAAAATAGAGTGCAAAAATATTTTTTTTTTTTTTTTTGAGATTGAGGGACAAGAGTTGCTGCACCATGTGCTATTGTTCAAGTAGAATTGTCGATTTCTTTAAATGTGGAGGTGGGCTATCTCTTTCAAACTTGATCTCTTTCCTCAGTTGACGAGCCTTTGGAGCTGTGGCCTGCCAGGACTCCCTCGTCTTTGACTAATATGTATATCGCTACGCTAATCTCTCTTCTTGCCTGTTTTACCTCTTTCCAAATTATCAAGTCGCCGCGTCTGTGCTCCCATCCCCAAATCCGTCTTCCACGCTCCCTAAAAGATCCCAGAATCCTAACAGACAACTCCGCCTTCAACTACAACGGAGTACGGACTCGCAGCAACTCCGAACCCTACGCTCCAGGGGATCCAACATTCTATCCCGCAATCGAGAATTTCGCCTGGCCGGCGACTAAAGGCAGCGGCTGCGGAAACTTCCTCTTATCACCGGATATGACTTCTGCCAGCGTCTACACGTCAGTCGGCCATAGGCAGGTGGCTTTACATGGGACGCAAGACTGTCAGGGACCCGTGGTGGCTACCCAGCAGACGTTTGATGATCAGGGATGGCATCGTTCGAGCGATTTTCCGTAAAAGGGCTTCTTTGTCACTTATCATGACCCTAATGCTTAGAATGGTTAGACATGAAAGAATATCAATATTCTAACTCCGGGATTGAGGCCGAGAAAAAACCACCTCTGGTTAGCTATAGCTCTCATGCAATCGCCCATTTGCAGCTCCTCGCCCAAAAAAGTTGCCAGATCCTAGGCTTTTGTCCAAGAAAAAAAAAGGCAGGTTATCAGCTCCTCACGGTGACCACATCGCCAACTCCAGCCAGTGCTTCAATGGCCGATTGCGTGCTCTTAACGCGCTTGCAACGACACGATTGTAACTCTACCAGGTCATGCTTTGGCACTTTCCAAGGGTTAATCGCCCAGAAGGTGCGGCGAGGGAAGGTGTCTAGACCGCTTCATTAGTGCTTTGTCATGTTAATGAAGCGAAGAACTGGTCAATGATGGGGATAGGGAAGCAAAGAATGCCGGAACATATGCATTTGTTGCGCTAGCGAATCGACCAAACCAGAACAAACAAGGGTATTTCCAAACACGTTGGCGCCAAAAGAATGCATTATCATCAATCATTGCTGTGATAGCTCTAGAGGTCTCATCTCCGGATCATCAGGCCAGTCTTCTCCTTCGCCTAGACCAGGCCACACCTTTACCTCATCTGGGTCAAGCCAATGCTTGATCACACAAGGCTCGTGGTATCCTCCTTGACACACTTTCCTTCTGCTGAGGTGTTTGAACCGGGGTCCTAGAGGTCCGCTGACGTAGTGATACTCTCCAACGATACCATACTGCCTGTCATCGTCCAGTGGGTAGAATCTGTCACCCCAGTGACCGGCGAAGTAGAACCATTGAGTCGGAGCTTGTGGTGTGAAGTTCGAAGGACGAAGAGTGTCGGTCAGATGATTGTAGGTATAGGTATGCGAGTTGAGGGCAGGATCCCATAGTGGCCCACGGTCGGTTTGGTCATGTAGGATGCCAAGAGGGAGAACGTAGGGGTGAGGACCTGGCCTGGCATACATAGCATGAGAGCCTGTGGCAGAGTAGACGACAGGCTGGCCATGGTTAGCAGTAGAAATTCTGCATCAAAATTTGGTCGGTGCTTACTCTTCCCGCAATCTTCTCCACTGCGTCATAGCTGTACGCCTCTCCAAAGTTGTGTTCGCTTAGGTACACGAGCTGAGGCTTGCCGTGTTGAAATCGGACAAGCGTATGCTCCCAGTCACCAACATGATTGCCAAATCGAATGTTGAAGACTTTGTTCCCGAGATTGTAGCTGTAGAAGAAGAACCAAAAGGCGTCGACGATGCCTTTTCCCTTATCGACACTGACAAGGACAGCTGGCGCCTCGCTCCGGCCGCCCTTGCTTTGCTTGCGGATTTCATCCGCTCCACTCTCAACCCCATCATCGAAATTATCAGGTATGTTTTTCTCTCCACCCAGCCACTCCGGTCTCTCCTCAACGTTATCGTTGCTCGTCAGATATACGTGGCGCCCACGTTCAAACTCATTCAGTTCGTCCAGATTCGTAAGGTTCGAGTACTGTAATCGACCTTGTATTGGTGTGTAATTCAACTCTGGCGTGACGTGAAACAGATGTTCAGCGATGTCCCCAGGCCAAAATTGCTCGCCCGAAAACAAATGGACCAAAGGCGCGTAGTCAAGAACGTATTGAGGGATCTCGCGTACGACTCGGAAGTCGTTCGATAGTTCTTCAGGCGACGTGACGACGTCAAAATAGTTGTCCCGAGGGTCATGTTGCCCTGTCCACCCGCTATGGCCGCAAAGTCCCAACCAGTTGCATCCTTGTTGTGGTATTCCTGGCGGCACATAGTTGATCAAGTCCATGTGAATGAATAGACATCCCAAGATGATGGAGCCAACCAGGACCGTAGCCTTTTTCAAATGCCTTTGCCGCATTCCGGCCGAGACCTGTGGGCATTTTGGGGGTAGCAGCCCAGCCTTCAAGCAATCTTGCTTCGGTATTGCATGTTCGACTCCCGCATATCCCTTCTCATTTAAGGCATGACCCTCTTCAACGAGGTGGGGCGAAGGCTTCATGAGCGAAGAATGTCGTAGTGTAGGATAGGTGGAGATGAAACTAGGTGGGATTGAACCCCGTACTATTCGTCATGGTATTGTCAGCAAGCAAACCATCACATTGAATAACAAAGGACTGATAGCATCCAAAGGGGACACAAGACTGGTCTGGTACCATCAAAACCTCTTGGCGAAGTATAAAGATGGTTGGATGATAGGGAAGAGGAAGTAGCTGGTGGGAAGATGGGGATTTAAATCCCCAAAGATGCCGATTGGAAGGTGATGCGTGCATTCACCAGCAAGCATTCACCAGCGGGGTAAGGCACCCTTTATGCTTTGTGAATGGAGGGTCGGCGTTGGCTTGGCTCCACTCAATAATATATGGTGAGGAGGTCTCAATTGGCATCCTTCGCAGGCATCAAGCCGGCGCATGTGGCGGGTTGATTGGGAGGAAGTTGGGACTCACAACGAAGAGGCCAGGATTCGAGGTAGCTTTGTCAAATTATAAGGGTGTTGGTCCAGCCATATGCTCGCGCAGGCATAATAGAAGCAGAGTAGCTAGGCGATAATCAAGAAATTTTTATTGAAACCCGAGCTGCTGGCGCGTCTCACCAAATCATGATGCCACTTGTACTAAGCTTACTAGCTTGCCGAGCCGAGCCGAGCTTGGCAACTCAAGGCGACAAAAATCTGCCCCCAGCTCAGTCGAAGCTCGCTCGGGGGCTGCCGCTTTAGCGAGGGAGCTAGGTAAGCAGGGGTGATACGGCACCCCACCCTGGTGATACAATACCCCGACTAGGTGATCAACGCTTCGCGCTCACCCTTCCTTCGACTCACCAAGACCCCTCGTTCGAGTATCCAGGAAAGCGCGCGCTCTTATATAGCCTACCTTAGGGATCTTAGAGATAGCCGCTAAGGTAGAGTATAATAGAGAGCGGTACGCCGCCTATTCTGGCTCTTTAATTCTTACTCTCGTCTGCAAATTCGAACCCGGCCCCAGTAGCCCCGGGCGCCCCTCGGGCCAAGTCACGTGTTTTCAGCCCTATATGACTTTTTTGTGATGTTCGATGATCCTCTGGAGCAGCCCCGGTAGCCCCAACGCGGTGCTGGAATCGATCTCGGGCGATTTTCTCGCGACATTAGTATTAGGGTGCAGCAGCATGCGCCCGTGGGGGTTTGCCAAGGGTAGCTGCGAGACTAGCCAGGGGGTTTCCGGCGCTGTCTTTTACTAATTAAAAGTTGGCCCTGGGCCTGCATGGGGCGCCCTAAGCAGTAATTAGTATAGCCCCGAGCGCACGTCGGACCGGTTTCTGGGTGAGGCGCCCGTGCGGCCCCAGGCGCACGTTCGGGCCACGTTCGATTTTGCCGACGTTCCGTATCCCTACGGCTTATAGGAGGGTAATAGTATTCGGGCTCTTCGATAAGTAAAGAAACCGAGTAGAATTCTCTAAGACTACGACCTGATTAAAATTCTAGATATAAGTGCCCTGATACCGGAGGAGTCTCTTAGTCTATTTAGCGCGCTAGTACCGGATCTTAATGGTACCGAAGCAGGTACCGGAGGTAAAGTTTGTTTATAATAGACGGTAATTAACGCTGCTAGATACCTCTCGATAAACTTGTACCTATGTTCGCAGTAGTGGAAGAAGACGAGGACCTCCTAACCTTTAAAGACCTAGTATATAGTATCGGAGAACGGCAAGAGTGGCGAAGGACTGGAAGACCTGAAGGAAATATTGAGTATAACGTTAAGAATGATTGTAATGACGCTATCCGTCCTAGATCGAGACGAGACGTAAGTAATGGCCGTATATCCAGGTCAGTGCGGACGACTTAACCGCTGTGGAGACGTCTGACGATTTTAGATAACTCAATCGCGACCCCCGATACCGATGATACCGACGATGCCAACACTGACACTGATACTGATAGGTTTACCGCTTTACGGAAAGGTCGGACGCTCGTGCCCAAATTCAGGTATCTTCCCGGGCCGAGCAGCCAGACAGAGACAACCGTGCAAGGTCGACTCGGTAGCAATTTGTCGGCAGTCCAGGTGAGCGTTGAATGCGCATTTCTGATTCAGGAACCAAATAATCGTCTAATATTCTCCAGGTAACCCGATTGTAGTTCAGGATTAGGACATCGAGAGCAGCTGCGACGGTACTTCGGAGGAGCAGGATAGGAACCAGGGTTCGCTTAGCACTCCGCCGACGTCTTGTGGGGGGCCTCACAGGCTGGGTAGGACCCCCAAACCCCTACGCCTGACCGCACGGCTCTCTAAGCATCATGCCGGAAGCCTCTGTTGCATACCGTCATTGCTTTTACTGAAAAGGCTCAGTCCTTTCAAAATAATGGCGCTTACTCAGTCGGACTGGTAGTGAGTTAAAGCGCGGATGTGTGGTTAGATTTGTATTATTCTAATAGCCTATCAGGGTAGAGCCGCACCGATCGCATTGTGATTTTTAATTCTGACCGCGTTCTCGGACTTTCTCCCTACGAGATCTCCCTTCGCACCCATGAGGCGCCCGCAGGTCTCATAATGCACTCAGCATGGCGCCGTACATTGCCAGAAGGGCTTTGCTCCAGTGTCTACCGCCAGGCTGTGCCCGGCGGTCTGCTCACTTCTTCTCTGACACAGGGCGTCCTGAATTTTTTTCGCCATCTATCAAAGCACCACAATGGCAGCCAAGCAAGTCTTGCAAGATTCAGAGACTCCATCTTTATCGACATCTCTATGGCACGGCCGTAGGAGGTACGCACCGGACGGTACGTCAATATCTAGCTGCCCAATTTTAAGTGTGAGGTCTTTCTTACAGAGCTATCTATCAATGATTGCATATTGGACGGTAGGCAAAGATCCACACTCTATTTCCTTGTCCAACTCCAAAGCGACTTGGCTAGAAAACTTCATGGTAGAGTGCACGAGATTGGTGCTTTCGATATCACTGAAGATGGATGGCTCGCGAGTCTCTGGAACATGCCATTTAACTCGCCTAGATCAGCGCCACCTATTGCTCAGGGGCAGCAGTCAGCAAATTCGGTAGTATAATAAGAATTGCCATAAGTATCAACATAGCTATGTACTCTATATGCTCATTCCTGACTGTGGATATCTCTGACATACGTGCAGATATTTCATTCTCGATTCACTTTAATAGAGAGGATAGGGCTGCCAGGGAAAGTCATACAAGCGAAGGAGAAAACCTACGAGTCTTCTGCCAACAAAGATCGTATGGGCTTTAGGCATTCCTGCAAGCTTTGGTGGATCGTCGATGATGAACTTTCAGAGGCGGAATGGTCAGATCGAGTATTACGGATACAGGGAAGCCGTTTGTTAGCTTGATTAGTCGTATAGGAGATCTGCTTACTGTACCGATCTGTCTCTGCGGACGGTAGTACGCGGGACGAGTTTCAAGGTCTCGTTAGCAAGAAAGGTCACGAGGATGTCAGACTCACGGAACTTGGCTTCCCGCGTTTTAAAAGACTATGGGAAAATATTTTCAATTGGCCAGCTATTTCGTTAGAGGCCCGTGCTCTATTGAACGTTGACGTCGGCTCCTTTGTCCAATAATATTTGCACCACTTGATCGTGACCTTCGCATGACGCCGCCTGCAGTGCGTTATCATAGAATCTACCTTGAGCGTTGACATCAGCTCCCTTGTCGAGCAGTATCTGCACTGCTTGATCGTGACCTTCGCATGACGCCGCCTGCAGTGCGTTACCATGGAATCCACCTTGAGCGTTGACATCAGCTCCTTTGTCGAGCAGTATCTGTACTACTTGATCATGACCTTTATATGACGCCGCCTGCAGTGCGTTGCCATGCTCTCCACCTTGAGCGTTGATATCAGCTCCTTTATCGAGCAGTATCTGTACTACTTGATAGTGATCTTCGCATGACGCCGCCTGCAGTGCGTTACCATGGAATCCACCTTGAGCGTTAACATCAGCTCCCTTGTCGAGCAGTATCTGTACTGTTTGATTATGGCCTCCAAATGACGCTGCCTGTAATGCGTTGCCATACTTTCCACCTTGAGCGTTAACATCAGCTCCCTTGTCGAGCAGTATCTGTACTGTTTGATTATGACCTCCAGATAACGCCGCCTGTAATGCGTTACCATAGAATCCACCTTGAGCGTTAATATCAGCTCCCTTGTCGAGCAGTATCTGTACTACTTGATTATAACCTCCAGATGACGCCGCCTGTAATGCGTTACCATAGAATCTACCTTGAGCGTTAATATCAGCTCCCTTGTCGAGCAGTATCTGTACTGTTTGATCATAACCTCCAGATGACGCCGCCTGTAATGCGTTGCCAAAGTGTCCACCTTGAGCGTTAACATCAGCTCCCTTGTCGAGCAGTATCTGTACTGTTTGATTATAACCTCCAGATAACGCCGCCTGCAATGCGTTGCCAAAGTGTCCACCTTGAGCGTTGACATCAGCTCCCTTGTCGAGCAGTATCTGCACTATTTGATCATGACCTCCAGATAACGCCGCCTGCAGTGCGTTACCATGGAATCCACCTTGAGCGTTAACATCAGCTCCCTTGTCGAGCAGTATCTGTACTATTTGATCATGACCTTTATGTGACGCCGCCTGCAGTACGTTGCCATACTCTCCACCTTGAGCGTTGATATCAGCTCCTTTGTCAAGCAGTATCTGCGCTACTTGATCATGACCTTTATATGACGCCGCCTGCAGTGCGTTGCCATACTTTCCACCTTGAGCGTTAACATTAGCTCCCTTGTCGAGCAGTATCTGTACTGTTTGATTATGACCTCCAAATGACGCCGCCTGCAATGTATTGCCAAAGTATCCACCTTGAGCGTTGATATCAGCTCCCTTGTCGAGCAGTATCTGTACTACTTGATCGTGACCTTCGCATAACGCCGCCTGCAGTGCGTTGCCATAGAATCCACCTTGAGCGTTGACATCAGCTCCCTTGTCGAGCAGTATCTTGACTATTTGATCGTGACCTTCGCATGACGCCGCCTGCATTGCGTTGCCATAGAATCCACCTTGAGCGTTGACATCAGCTCCCTTGTCGAGCAGTATCTGTACTGTTTGATTATGACCTCCAGATGACGCCGCCTGCAATGTGTTGCCAAAGTGTCCACCTTGAGCGTTAACATCAGCTCCCTTGTCGAGCAGTATCTTGACTGTTTGATTATGACCTCTAGATGATGCCGCCTGCAATGCGTTGCCATACTGTCCACCTTGAGCGTTGACGTCGGCTCCTTTGTCCAATAATATTTGCACTACTTGATCGTGACCTTCGCATGACGCCGCCTGCAGTGCGTTGCTATACTGTCCACCTTGAGCGTTGACGTCGGCTCCTTTGTCCAATAATATTTGCACTACTTGATCGTGACCTTCGCATGACGCCGCCTGCAGTGCGTTGCTATACTCTCCACCTTGAGCGTTGATATCAGCTCCTTTGTCGAGCAGTATCTGTACTACTTGATCGTGACCTTTATATGACGCCGCCTGTAGTGCGTTGCGATATAATCCACCTTGAGCGTTGATTTGTTTGGAGACATTGGACGTAGATGCAAGTGACAGGGCCGGTATGGTTACGCTCTTTAGTTGTTCGGTACTAACTAGTTCATGCAAAACCTGGCCAAGTCCTAGTAAAGACGCATAGTAGACTGGAGCTGCAATATCGTGCTGTCGGGGATGAAATTTAGTAGAAGGGTTCCACGGTCGATCTATGTCGTGCAACTTAAGCCAAGTCGCAAATGAATCCTGACGTTGAAATAACTTCAAGATGAAATCGTCCAGTTCGGGAGCGGAATTCACCGTATTTTGGTAATGGTGATACCAATACATGGCTGCGAAGTGGGCTAGTGGGAATTCCTCGAGAAGACTCTGATCCGGGTTTGAGCTTGAAAGGCTATGCTCAAGCAAGTATATTAAACAAATCCGTGCAAGTTCAGCATGTGCCGCAACGCTGGTTAAGCTGAATACCGCAGCCTTCTGATGGCGGATACGTTCGGATTCCAAGTATTCCTGAACAGAGAAATGGGCAATCCGAACGGTCGGTGTCAACTCTCCTTCGTGGTAAGTCTCAGTCGTACGATCAATACCAGCACCGATATCGATAAAACCTAGACATATGTTGCGAATATCGTCGGAATCCTGCAACCGACGGTTACGGTTCAGTCCTATAGGGTTGTTGATTTCGACGGCAACGCCATCGATAACCTCTCGCACCGTTAATGGCCTTGGAGCAAAGCAAAGCAACGTGAAAATCCGTCGAGCATCTTCAATCCAATTAGGTTCGATGTTACACAACATCCGCTCGTATGTCTCGTCCAGTGATTGAGGTAACGAATTGAGTAGGCGGTCGAGGTGATCTTCACTGCGAGGACACGACTGCAAAGACTTAAATTGGCATTCAACCCATCGAAATCTGTAGAACGGTGAGCCGGTATCTTTTAATGCTACCACTCCATCGCTATTATCCACTTACACGCCCTTGGCACGTTTGGCCAATTTCTCTTGGATCTTGTCACGGTATGGCAGCAATCTTCGAAGTCTTCGGTCTACATCAAACCGACCGGATATGAAGTCGGCAATATCCTTGTCTATCCCTGCATTTTGCATTATGACTTGTTGGGCGTCAGAAAGGTTGAGAGATTCGCGAATGTCCGGCTCATCCCGGCTTGTGACGAAGAGATGCAGACATTGTACGCCCCAGGTTCGTATTGCCTCTAACGCGTCGAGCACATACTCTCGTGGTCCATCCCGAGGACTCTCGTCAAGCGCGTCTAACATAATATACACCTGGTGAAACCTTTGAGCCAAGCGGCGGAGATACTCGATCAGCACCGGCGATGGAGGTCTACCGGCCTTGTATGAATTGTATAACCGAGTAAGATCTATATGGCCGTCTGGGAGCTGGCTCGACAGTTGTAGCAGCAGTGCTCGTAGCATAGCCGACTCATCTCGTTTCGACTCATCGCTGAAGGTAAAATAAAAGAATGCAATCCCGACGCTAGGGTTGGATCCTCGACGCCGCAGAGCGAGCTGTATTGCTGTTGAGCACAAGACTGACTTGCCAGACCCCGCAAATCCGTTCAGCCACATAATAGAATTCTCCTCTGTCAACCATGTCGAAAACCGGCGACTCTCGACGAGCCACGTTCCTGTGCCAGGATGTTTCTTTAAGCATGCCGCATTGTGTTCGATGAAGGCATCAGGTGCATTTAGCCAGTCACGAAGACTCGATGAGATTTGACTGGTTTGGACCAAGTCTAAAAGGGTTTTTATCTCATCAATATCATCTTGAATTCTTTCATTGTCTTTAAGCTGCAACACATCTAACGCAAAGGAGAGGTTGGCACGTATTTCACCAATATCTTCATCGAGCTTCTGCAGGGTGCTCTGCCGGAAAGGGTATAACACTCGACGTCCCGCAACTCTTACGACAGCTTTGATTCCCTTCGGGGAGGTCTCGCTCAACTTCTGACACTCGTCCTGTAGTTCCTGAATCAATCCATCGCAGTTTTTAATCGATGTCTCAATACTCTTGACCAAGGCTTGTTCGTCCGCTTGGAAATTGCGATCCAATAACGTCTTTTTAAGGCATTGGAAGATATCTAGGAGGCTTTCAAGCCTTCCAGTTATGCCAACGAGGTCCGAGTCCCGATTTTTGTAAGCATTGTAGAAGTCGACTAGCGACTGCGTAACTTGGATTCCTAGCGAGACCAACCCCGCCACGCCTGCCGAGACGGAGAGTAGGTCAGTCATTGAAACGGACCTCGCTCTCGATCGTGATCACTAATGACTAGTTTCTGGGAGAATGGTTATCCAAAATGATGGACACAAATCTAGTTGTTTTGTTCTGGGACACTCTTGAAGAATCGTTGGAGCCGCGTGTGCTTCAGCTGAAAACCGTTTCCGCTACTCTGGAGATCGTTTTTAGTGTACTCTATCTGAACCCCACTGTTAGAACTAGACCCGGTGGGGGGTGAGACCGGGGCGGATTTCTGTCACCTTGGCATGCTAGGGATGCAGGTATTGATTTCCCAAATCCTAAGTCATTGGGAGAGGGTAGGCACTCTTTGAAGCTTACTTCAGCCTGGACAAAATTCCCTGTGAAGCCATCAGTCATGTTCAATGCAGCGTCAGTCTGAGCTGCTTGATAGGGTTGATTCCCCCCAAGATGAACAACCGCAAAGTTAAACGCCTTCTGGGTTCAAAGAGTGGTGGAGCGTTTCCTACCTGATTCTGGCCTTCACTGGCATCCCCTCATTCTTACAACTCTTCAGTCATGGCGGAGAGCCCACCCTCCAATATTTTTATCGCCGAGGATGATGACTCGGGATGTGAGTATGAATACCACGAGACGGAGACCGAAGTATGCTCACTACCTTACGTATCTTTCAACGAGGCATGCTTCCAGTCACTGATGACCTGCAGAGCTTCTATGTGACCCTCGATTTATCCTCCGCGTCGAATAATTTACGTCCCAAGAAGAGAAGACGCACCACAGCGCCGCAACCAACGCCCGCTACTTCTACGACAGCTGGCAATGACTCGATAGGTATCGTCAATACAACCGCTGACCCTGCTCAACCAGCTGCCACGCCACAGGATGAGATCGAGCTGAGTCAACTTGCTGAGAATGGCTTCAAGGAGACTGGACCGCCTCTCGAACCAGAGGATCGAATCCAGATACTCGACCTGCACTCTGCCAACCCGATCGTCTCCTACCAAAATCAAATTTACTCTTGCGAATGGACCTCTACAATTGGAACAGACCTCCTTCTTACCACGCCAGATCCCGACTTCCCACATCCGGTCCTGCGAGAAGCACCAGGTATCTCCGTCCTTGCAGCTACAGGCATCAAGCTCCTCGCTCGCCCAGTGCAACTAGACTCTCGGCGCAATGTATCTAAACAGGCAGAACCGCAGAACCAAACACCAGCTCCCGAGAGCCTAACCCAAGCAGAAGAATCACCCAAATCCACAGCCATCAAAATTCCTCCCAACTTAGCACCCAGTCGTGCTCGCCTAGGTCAAGCAAATTTCCTCGAACGCCTCATAGCAGCAAAAGCCGCGAGAGGTGAAACGGATCAAGTGACTGTCTTTGCACAACGAATACCACAAGGTTCTGGGTGGCGCAGTCAGCAGAAAGCGGCGGCCGAGTGCCGTGCCAGTGAGGCCGGACAAGACGAAGATGGTGAGGATGGTACACCAACGACCAGTCTCAGAAGGACAAGCCAGATTGGTAGACCGCGAAGCAGCAGTTTGAGGAAGCGGACAGCACGGACTGCGAAAGGAGGGCTGTTCAGAGACTACAGACCACAGCTTTGGGATACAGAGGGTGCAGATATCAGGAACGACTCGACGCGGACGCCAGAAAGTTGGGATCAACTTGAGCGTGGGGAGGCGAGCAGGCGGTCATCTACGGCGGGTGCGACTGCTCGCTCTTCTGCAACAGGGGCTTCTCAACTACAACAGGCTGCAGAAAGCAACGCTTTAGATCCTGCTTTGGATGTGCAGTTAGCACAGATGGCTCAGGAAAGTTCACAGCTAGGCGACGGCAATGATAATGGAAACGGTAGTGGTAAAGGTGACGGCAATGTGGAAGTGGCAGCAGACGTTGAGATGGAGGATGCTTATTAGAACTAGCAGATCTTAGAGCTGAAATCTATTGAGGCATTTCCAATCCGAGTTAATCTCTTACAGCACTCGCAGTCTAGGCATTGCACTTTCTACGCTTACACTGCTAAACCTTCGATCAATGCACGTCTGAATCACAACCCATAGCTTGCATACAAGACCATACTCTGAGTGATTTAAAGCATTTCATTGCCATTACTAGCTACAAAGCCATTGAATCAGCTCCACAGGATTCCCCGCCTCGACCTTGTTCTCATTGTAGAATCTGCCTTTTGCAATGCCTTTCTCATCATTCCACATCCAGCATCCAGCATCCAGACGGTGACCACAAGATTATCAACCACCTAGACCTTAAAACCTCTAGACCTCCTCCTGCCTCTTGCCCTCTCAAATTTCCGCCCTTTACTCTCCACATAAGGCTTCTTCCCACTATGCGGCCCAAACCCAAAATGCTTCACCGCCTCCCTCGCATTCTTCGGTCCCCTCAACAGGAGCGTATTACTCCCCGTCGGCGCCCTCAACGCCAACTGATCCATGGTCAAACACTCTCCTCCAGCCTTCTCAATTCGTGCGCGGGCGGTGGCGGTGAAGTGGAGGGCCGCGACGGTGAGCTTGGGAACAGTCAGGAGGCGAGTATCGTCGGTTATGGTACCGACTACGACGAGGGTACGCTCGGTGGGGGACATTTTTTCTCGGGTCCCGCGGCTGGCGAGCATGGTTAGGCGGGAGAGGGACATCGGGGGGCGGTTGACGCGGGACATGAAGAGGCGGCGGAGAACGACTTTGTTGAAGTTGGAGTCGGTGCGGCCTGGAATGTTATATTAGAAAAGCTTTGTGGGGTGTGTGTAAATGGTGGGTATGGAGGAGGAAGAGGAGGTAGGGTCGTACGGGCCAGGAAGCGGTAGAGCTTCACGAGTAGCTTGAGGTAGACATTGTCGCTCTTGGGTGCCTTGCGGTGCGTGTCACGCACGTGGTGCTTGTCGAGGTCGATACCTGTAGAAGTAGAGACAGGTCAGCGTTCAGCTTCTCCTTCGCTGGTCCCCAGCACTTTGTGTTCCAGAGAGGGCCTCTGCAATGGCTCACGGCCAGCTGCTCCAGCGTCGTGACATTGCTAGAGAGCTTGGGAGTATTATCAGGGAGGACTTACCCATCTTTGCGGTTGTGGGCTGTCGATGTTGTCGATGTTGTGCTGAGGTCGAAGTTCGGATTTGCTTGTCTTTCGCTAGCGTGCTTTTTTCGTGCGCCTCGCTTAGCGGCTTGATAGGGCTGAAGCCAGTTTGAGAAACTACTCCAGAACATGACCGGGTGAGTTTCAATGATTCGATTAAAACCCGTCTATGATGTTGGGAACAATGATTTTGTAGAGCTTTGGCTTGAGCTATGGAGTCACGGAACGGATTGTATAATTCTTGCGAGAGTATAGTACAGCTCTATAGTGGAGTTATCTACCTAGATGGCATCATGGAAGTCTTTTTGTATGCCACCCCAGATCTAGAGATCAATGCCGGATTGCCCAATGCCGCTGAATGTCAATGCCTGCCAGCCATGCTTCCAAAACAACGCCAAATATGCTCATGAATGTCAAAAATTCAGAACGTCGTTTCCTGGGTATCTTTCTCCTTATGCTCCGAATGTTGATGAACGTAAATGATGACTTGAAAGGTCCAAAAGGCTCAGGCATCGTCGTCCCCTAACGAGACGAAGAAGTCTCGGGCTAGCTCGAAGCTGAGGAAGCTGCTGGCCATGCTGGGAGCAACTTTGAGCAGGTTTGGTACGATCCCTTTGTAGAATCCACGAAAGCCTTCTTCCGCAGCTATTATTCTGATCGCGTCGAATATTGATTTGTATTTGTAGCCCATGCTCTTCATCTTGTTAATCTGGAACCTTCGGCGTAGAACGTCACTACGAAAAGTCAGTAATCATCCAGGAACGAATGAATCTTTTAGAAGGGGTCCGTACAGTGGATATGTGCATGTCTGTGCAATAGCGCCTGAAACAGCACCAGCTAGCAGTTTCCCATAGCTTGATGGGTTTTTCTGGCCTTCTGGCGTTAAGTAAATCCTTAGGAACTCGTAGGTCATGAAATTAAGACCGACCTTGACTTGTCAGAAATAGCAGGAGCTTGACAACAGGATAGGACTCACATATGGAGCCACACCGGCTATGGTTGGTACGTAGCCACCGTACAAAGCGAGCACACCACCTTCGATCTTGAAGATGTTGACCCCCGTTCTCCACATTCCAGGTAAATCCTTTATCTGCGCCTCGGTAAGATGGGAAAAATCTGCTGTTTGCACAGAAAGCCGCGTCCTGATGATGTCGAGTGGATAGGTGAAGGTGACTGAAGTGATCCCCGCCAGCGCTCCGCAGAGGAGATTCTTCGACGGTGGTAACTTTTCGCCTTCCATTGTCACCATATTCTGGTACACAAATAATCAGCTCAATTCAAAGGAATTGAACAACTTGCAGTACAGCTTACCTTCTTGTAAAAGCTGTAACTCGCGAATTGCACAGCAGAGTATGGAATGATACGAATGCAGTTCGCACCATTGCCTCTCATGAAGCCCTTCCAGCCTTCGTCTCTCCACATCTTCACGAGACCTTGCCCAACAGGCATTTTGTATCCAGTTCTTCCAGCGCTCTGTATCTGAAATAGGATCTTCAAGCGTTCGAGTGGCGAGACAACGGTCCTCGAGACCGCTCCGGCCACACCCCCTGCCAGAAATGCAGCGAAGACAGGCTGAGCGATGGTATGCCGTAATTGTATAAGCCGTGATATTGGTGCAGGCAGATTCTCTTCAACCTTGGCCACAGGTGAAGGAGCCTGCCGATCTACGCTCATCGTGGGCGAGTGAGGTGAGAGCGTATGCCGCACTGCGTCACCTGCCCTCTCTTATCGTACAGTCTCCGTACGTCGCGGTTATCGGAGGTGGGAATCATGTATTAGCGCTATCATGTGTTGGTGCTCGTAGGGTTTTGTGAGAAGTTGGGAGTCCTGGATATCCGATGGTCTGAAGGCTGGTGGCGCTGGGTTAATCTGCAGCGCAATCGTGGAGGAAATTTTGGTTCCGAGGCATACAGGGTTGGACGACGCGGTGTGTACAACAGAGAAGCTGCGTTTTCGTGCTTAAAGGCTGAAGGGTCCATGAAATGCTGGTATGTTGAAGATAAACGGGCTGTTGTCACAAGGGAAAACCAACGCAGCCTTATTTTTGGTTCTGGGCCCCTGGAAACTTTGCCTCTTTGGGCCTATATTAGAATCCGGAGGCAACGATTGGCTGTAACAAATTCTGGGTCTAGATTCGACCTTTATCGCTGGATAATGAAGATTTGGAGAGGTCAGAAGACAGTCTTTGAATCTCTTCATAAAAAGAAAGACAATTTCTCTTTGTACAAAGGCAGAGATGTGGAAAATCGTGAATGCTGGCTGACTCATCTGGCGCTAGTCAAGGAGTCAAGCAACCCGCCGCTTCCTTTTCGACCGAGGGACCTTTGCACTATTCAACCTCTCTTTCTTGCACAGCAACCTCCCACAAACATCATTCAGACTACACCCATTACACTTCTGATACTCCAGAGCAAGCACGCTATTCACCCACCATGTCTCGCGGCGGAGGGACAACGCTCTATGTGACCGGCTTTGGGCATGGGACTCGCGCCCGTGATCTTGCCTACGAATTCGAACGGTACGTCTACCTAAGCAGCCAACAGCCTAAACCGACACCGCAAATATCCCGAACCTCCTCCCCCACATCCTCATACCGTCGACCCCCTACCAACCTCGAAGCTAACTTTCGTCAAGCTATGGGCGTCTCGTGCGCTGTGATATTCCAGCTCCTCGAAGTGCGGCTAGCAGACTGTACGTATCTGATATGGTACCTTGCCGATGTCACTGTGGTTCTCACGTATTACGCAGGTTCGCTTTTGTGGAATATGAGAGTCGTCGTGATGCGGATGATGCCTATCATGAGATGCACAACAAGCGTCTTGGACGAGATGATATTTTGAAGATCGAAGTACGTTGCTCCCCCCCACCTCTCTTTGTCTCAAAAGGGAGCTGACCTTTCGTTAGTGGGCTCGTACTCCTCCTTCAGCATCCTGGCGCTTCGACTCCGGCCGCGACCGCGACGCTCCCCGTGGAGCACCCAGCCGTCGCGACCGTTCTCCTCGTCGTCGGTCCGGCTCTCCTCCACCTCGTCGTGGCCGGGCCGACTACTCTCCCCGCAAGGATGATCGTCGCGAGCGTGACTATGATAGGCGTGACCGCGATCGCTCTCGAAGCCCAGACGATAGGGATCGTGAGATGAAGGATGTTGACCGTCGTCGTGATCTTGACGATGATCGCGAGAACGGCACCAACGGCGATGACCGCAAAGGTACTTTCGCCCAGTATCAGGAAGGCAGGCCCCTCGCTGAACAGTTCTCCCCCCTTTCCAGTTGAAATGGGATCCCCGGTCCCAGCTCACGACGAGCTCGACACCGCTGAGTAAACGCATCCTCGAGAGTGGAAAAGGTGTTTGAATTGAGAGGATTCAAGACTACAATATGGTGCTTTTCGATCAACACTCATGCAAAAATAAAAGTCGGACATTGGGGGAGGGTTGTTAGGTCAAGTGTCGAGATTTCATTCCTTTTTGGATGCACTACCTTGGTCTTTGGCTAACAGTCAATACGTGGCGGATAATGGAGGACTTCTCAAAATAATTTAGTGGTCAGCAGCTCGGTCGGTCCTCGATAACGAAATTGTTCGGCGGCGGAACGTCCTTTTCTTTCTCATCCTGTACCATCGAGACGAATCCATAGACCCAATCGCACTTCAACAAAAACCTTGCTAGATACCTCCACGACCGAGCCACCTCCCTTACCCGCTAACCTCGCCGTCGATTGAATCGGCAGCCTCGTCGTCGTAAAGCGCTTCCCTTCCCTTTCGTGCCATCGCCCCCTCCCTCGATCGTACCCACTACGTTCTTACGCATACACTTCGGTCGGATATATTATAGTGAATGGTATTAAGCTGGCTGGATCATTCCGGTAGGTCCTTCTACCTGATATTTGCTATTTGAAGAATCAATGAGTACATTTTATTTGTCTGTAAAGAGTTTGTAGGACGCATGGAAATGCATCGGAAGAATGGATTGATGTTCAAAAATGCCTCCTGACCATTCTATGCGCTATCGTGCAAGCATATCCCCTATCTGTTACTGCTGTTTCCCTATTCTTGACCGTATCTCATTCACAATGCATGCGGAAGACCCCGTCTTCACCCAAAATCTCTCTTCCCAACAATACCTATCCCTCTCTACAACCCTCTTTCTCTGCTCAGGACACCTCCGCCGGCAGCGCGGGTCCATAAACATCCAACAGAAACATCTCTTTCCCACCAATATACGCCGTCCCCCCTAAACTCTGGCTGGGCTGCCCAGGCTTTCGGCACTCGAACGCGATCTCCGCTACGCTTTGCAAGACTAGGGATATGGGAAAGTAGTCCTCTGCATCTGGCTTCGTTGCTTTGAGCCGTACTTCGCAGGTATCCCTAGTGTCTGCGTATGTGGCTGGTAATCGCCAGGGTGCTTTGGTTGTAAAGAGCAGGGGTTCTACGTTGTTGCCGACGCCAAGAAGGCTGAAGACGACTTCTGCGCAGCCGTTTAGGTTTAGTGGGCGCCGCGTTGGTGTGGGACCCTGGCGGCAGTTGATCTTGAGAGGGTTTGTGGAGATGTCTGAGGGTTGAAGGAAGGCCAATGGGAGGGTGAGATTTGTAGGGTTTTGGGGAAGGAAGGCTGAGTCGAGAACCTCAGAGTATGCAGCAGGGGGCGAACTGAAGCTTGATGTTATAGCCAGGGCGAGTGCTGGGTTTAGAACATAGGAGAGCAGTGTAAGGAAGGAGAGGGGAAGGAACATCGTGCTATCATAGTCTTGCAACGGTGTGAAATCTTTGACGAATGAACAAGAACCTCACGGGATACCACGTGGGTTTATGAAAAGAGAGTGCTCGGCAATCTGAATGCAAAGATCATACGTTCCCATATTAACGGCCTGTCGGGTATTCAATTGAGCAAAAACTTTGCAGGCGATAAGCGATGTGGCGGCGTGGAACAAGGGGAGGATCTTTTCTTGGCATCAAATAATCACTCCATGCAAATTCCATTGCCATCAATCTGCATACTCCTGTTAAGACAATTTGCTCTGAGACAACATACTACTGTCTCTCAATCTTACAACGGCAACCGCTCATGCTTCCACTGCTTCCCTCCCTCCCCATACTCTCCTGCAACCTGTCCCGTCCCATTGATCCGATACTTGTAAATCATCAATCCCTCCAAGCCCACTGGCCCTCTCGCATGAATCTTGTTCGTGCTAATGCCGACTTCAGTCCCAAAACCAAATCTCATCCCATCAGCCATCCTTATACTCGTATTCCAGAACACGCAGGCTGAGTCCACGCCGGATTGAAACTGTTCTGCGATTTCTTTTGAGGATGTCAGGATCGCATCGGTGTGTTTTGAAGAGTGGGCGTTGATGTGGGCGATGGCTAGGCTGCAGGAGGTACTCGGCGAGGCATCTGGAGGTGTGGGAATGGTTTTGATTGCGAGGATGGGGGCGAGGAATTCGGTCATGTAGTCTTCTTCAGTTGCTTCTTGCAAGATGGCTGCTTGGGATTTTGTCAAGGAGCTGGAGAGCGCCGATTTGGAAGCTGCATCGCAGCGCAGAGAAACGCCTTTCTCCAGGAGTGTGGATGCTACTTCTGGAAGTACGGTATCGAACGCGGCTTCATCGACGAGCAATGTCTCTACTGCATTGCAAGCAGCAGGGTAGCCCAGCTTTGCATCCACCAGGATCTTAACCGCCATATCCTTATCGGCGTCCCTGTGAATGTAGATGCTGCAGAGGCCATCTGCATGGCCGAGAACTGGGATGCGGGTGTTGTTCTTGATGTAGCGGACTAGTTCGTTTGAACCGCGAGGAATAACAAGGTCGATGTATTTGTCGAGGTCGAGGAGGGAGGCTACTACGTCTCTGGTGGTGAGGAGTTGGATGGAGGTGTTGGCGACGAAGGTATTGGTTAGCGCGTTGGATATGGTTGTTGAAATTGCTTGGAAGGAGAGCGTCGTTTCTTTGCCGCCTGTGGAATGTCAATATTGTACATTCAAGGTAGGTCTCTGGCGGAAAGAGAATACCTTTCAAGATCGCAGCATTTCCGGATTTGATCGCCAGAGATGCTATATTAGCGATGATTTCTGGACGTGCTTCAAAAATAATCAGGAGAACTCCAATCGGACAAGTGACCCTCTCAAGCTCCAGACCATCATCTAGACGTGTTCTTAATGTGATTTTGTTGACTATATCGTACCGAGTCCGTAGAAGTCATACACCTCTGCTGGACCCATCATACGACCCATCAGCCTCTGTAGCTTGCTTAATTGCCGATGACAGCCTCACCAGGATCCTCAAGGTCTCGAACGTCCAATATCCCTTGCAGCATGTCCTCCCATTTCCCTTTCCTGCCCAGGTCCAGTCTCTTGAGTACGCTCTGACTCAACTCTCCTTCTTCTGCGGCTTTTGTTGCTAGCTCTAGATCCTTTGCGTTGGCTGCTAAGATGGTCTCTTTTGACTCTTGTAAGGCGTGGTGTATGGCTGTCAAGGCATCGTTGCGGGCTTTGGTGGGGAGTATTGCGAGGCTCCGAGAGGAGATTGATGCTGCTTTTGCGACTTCGAGTGGGGGGAGTTTGTGAGAGACATGAGTGCTTCCCGTAAATATCAACCACTCATCACACACAAAGACAACGAAAGACAAGTATCATGCACACACACAAACAATGTTTCCATTACTCATAAGCCTTGTCTTAGTAGCTTTTGGCATCACTATCAAAGCCCTGGAACTCTGGTTTTGGTTGGTTGTCATCATTTATTTAGCCGCAGGAGACGTAGGAAGGTTAGCCGGGACAAGCGCCCTCCACTTTTACAGGTACCTCCGCTGGAGGATCGAGCTCGCCTGGCTGGACTTCCTTGTTGCTCTACTTGGATTTCGCGACATTCTCGAGAGGCATCGTGCATTTCATGTCCTTGACCCCGTGTTCGTTCGACTCTGTTAGGGATTAATCCACAACGAAGCCTCCCACCATGGACGCCATCCTTCAACAGCTACTCGCCTTTCCCCCACACCCACCACCTGCTAACCCGCCGTCAGACGCAGAATACGACAAGCAAATTAATATTCAGATTCAACACCTCAACCACATACCTGCTAGCAAGCTCACAGCTCCTGTACCAGGCGGGGGAGATCTTCTAGACGTAAGTGGATTTCCTCAATGCCTGAGCCTCACTTGTTCGCCGTTCTGCCGGCCTTTTCCCCTCAAATCGTCGCAGCTACAGCTCTGCACCCTCCAAGTCAGCCACAGTTCCTGGCCTGTATACCAAAGAAACAACAGCTTTTATCGAGCTGTGAAGCCAGCCAACAGCGCGCATTTCAGTTGCTAACACCTTTTATGCCCATAGGTCATCGATCCTTCCGTCAACACGATCTCATACCTCTACGTACTACTTGCACAAATCAACAGCCCTTCTGGCAAGCAAAAAGCTGGCAGCACCTCCGATTCCTATGCGCCAGTTTCATTATTATGGCTGAAGACACTGGAATTCATGGAACGCTTCGACCATATCCAGATCAGATACGTTGGCAACGAGTTTCGACGCCTTGTAGAGATGACGGCAGCGAACGCTCGATTGGTGTCACAGGTGAGCTCCTATTCTATCAAGCAACGCACGGTGATTGACAAAGTCCAGCCCTTTGCAGCTATCCCCGCCATAAGATCAGCCATACTACGCGTCGACCCATCAGGAGCGACTTTCACATCATCACATCTTATCTTTGTCCGGCTGTGTCTCGAGGCACGTGTATATTATGACGCGTTACCAGTACTCGACCAGAACATTTACTATTTCCCCACAAGTACGAACAAAGCAGCCCAGAACAACCGGTTTCCTTACTTTTGCTCGGATCACGAGTCCAGCTCCACATTTATAACGCCGGAATCAGGGCTATCAGCCAAATTGGTCTATCGAGACCATCTACAATACTTCCTTTACGGCGCCATGATCTACATGGGCCTGAAGGACTGGAAGCATGCTCTCTTTTTTCTGGAGGTTGTCATATCATCACCTGTGGCCAACAATGCCAGCAAAATCCAGGTTGAGGCTTACAAGAAGTGGGTGCTTGTCAGGCTACTGTATAAAGGACATGTAAGTGATGGGCCTTGATATGCAATCTAATAGCCCGTACTGACTGCTTTCCTCAAGCCTTTGGCCGTACCAAAAACCACCAACTCGCAAGCCCTGAAACAATATCGTGCTTTGGCAAAAGCATACGATGCATTGGCTGAGATATTCCATGTGGGCATAAAAGAGGGACATGATAAGCAGAGACTTATTGAGGAGGCTCAGGTGGGTATGCAATTCTGGGATAGTGTAAGAATAACTCCAAAGCGCATCCCGCTGGGATCTTGCTAACGTATCCTCAGGACTGTAATCGTGGCCTAGTACGCCAGGTCCTAGAAGCCTTCCGCAAGTTCTCAATTCTACAACTTCAATCGACCTTTGCGGCTTTGACTGTCGCGGACATCACGCGTAAAACGTCTCCCGATCCTAGTGATTACGCCGGAACTGGTAGATACGTGGTCAACCTAATCTCCTCCGGTCAACTGAACGCTACGATTTCCGAACCATCGGATGACCCTAAATCATGGATCATACGCTTCTCGGATCCCACTAGCGGTCCCCTGGCGCGCTCGGAGGAGCAGCAGCACGATGCACTCGTGAAGCAGACTCGCAAGGTGGAGGACCTCGTACGCCACATTCGGGAGCTAGACCGCAAGCTAAGTCTAACCAAAGACTACATCGGGGACGCGAAGAAAAAGAAGAAAGAGCAGAACGGCGAAGGTGGTGAGGCTGGGAGTGCTTGGACAACCCACGGTGAAGGCTTTGACCATGATGAGGATATGATGGCTGATTTGTGATGATTGGGAATTCAATATGAGAACGAAAAGAGCTATGACCGTGAAAATGACGGATATGTGAAGGCGGAAAATTCCTTTGCTGGATATGCATAAGCGATGGTTTGAGCGATGTGCATGCATAGCACCGGTGTTATTATCAGGCTCTGCAGAGGCATCTGCCAGGAGCTACAGTGATAGCTCCAATGATAGCTAGCGTTGGTCCAAGCCCGGACAAACATACAACTTCTTTGAAAAGATTGCCTTTCCAGAACGAGTTGACTCGGGGCAGTCCCCTTCGCAGTCCCCTACAAAGATAAAACACCGTGTGGCATAGTCAATTTAAGTGGAATTAGATGGTAGTGTCGGGATACTTTAAGAACTGTTGGCCAGTACTTTTTACAATCCTCTATTTCTAACGTTTCAATCTTGGTATTTTATTAACCTAGACTTCTCTTCGATCTAGGTATTATAGAAATTTAAACTATCAGAATATTAGCACTGCGAATGTCTTATATAGTCTATAATTGGGATTTTCGAGGGGAAAGGCCTATGAAAATCTGGGTCTACGAGCTTGGAACGGCAGTCTCAGTTGGATTGGTTGCCCAAAGTATCGAAAATCTTGCTGATTGGCTGTTGTTATCTGCCACCCACGTGACCATCGGACTTTCAAAATGCGGTCATTGCTCGCTCCGTCGACCACCATTTAAAATCTATCCACCCTCCCCCTACGAAACGATTCCTTTGACACTGATACCAATAACTACCACTTCGACCATCATATGTACGTCTACGATGCTTAGAAGAGTCATCACCACGGCGCCTCGCGCCAGCAGAGCGCTCTCCACCTCCATCCGACCAGCCATCACCTCACAAGCTAGAATCGCCGCACCAGCATCAAGAACAGAGCGGAGGTGCTATCATGAGAAAGATTAGTAACCTATTACCATCATCCATGATGTCCTTCCCATTGTCTTCACGCTTCTGACGAAGCGAGCTCTACGTCTTTACACACTACCCCACCTCCCTCAACGAACGTGCAGCTAACATACCATCTACTCCTAGATCACTACTCCTCTCCCCGCAATGTCGGCTCAATGGATAAGACCCTCAACGACGTCGGAACCGGTCTCGTCGGTGCCCCAGCATGCGGCGATGTCATGAAGCTCCAGATCAAAGTCGACCCAGAGACGGACACCATTTCAGACGTCAAGTTCAAGACATTCGGCTGCGGTAGTGCTATTGCGAGCAGCTCATATTTGACGGAGCTCGTGAGGGGGATGACATTGGAGGATGCGGGGAAGATTAGGAATACGGAGATTGCAAGGGAGTTGTGTTTGCCACCTGTGAAGCGTACGTACATGCGACCTGGAAGGTATATTATGGCAAGGGTAAGAAGGCTGACGGAATGAACAGTGCATTGCTCTATGCTGGCCGAAGACGCCATCAAATCCGCCATCTCAAACTACTACACCAAGAACCCCAAGGCCGCCAGTACAGACCTTGGAGGAACAGGCGCGCAAATGCCGAAGATTGAGGTTGAAAAGATTATAGAAACACCAGCGCAGCAGCCTGCTATGGCGTGAGTTGGAACCTTGTGTAAGTATTCGCTTGGTGAAAATTTTGAACGATTGAAGAAATCGGTGAGCCTGTGGCGAAGGCATACATTCAAACGAACCCGAAAACATGGTGGCAATTTGGCTTAAGGAAGGCGATTGAAGACTTGAAAGGCGTTCTCGGTCTTCCCTTGATAGCATTCATGAAATTGTAAATTTCTACAATATTGGTAGAAGACCTTGGCTCTCTACCAAGATCTACTGTGAAACAGTTGTCTTCTACGTGCTCTACGGATGCGCAAAATAACCAAGGTCATCGTTGGAAATGCATAATACCCCAGCAAAGCTGCCCGTTCTTGCCACCATTGACCCATTGGCTTAGTCCAGTCTTCATGTTCTTCACATACTCATCTGAGATCTTCCCCTTTAATTGCTCTTCTTGACGTTCCAGCTCTTTCAGCACTTTACTGTAGCTGTTGACAAGCTGCTCCGTCAATTCCTCGAATCCCATGTCGCTAAATCCCCTTTGTTGAAATTCTCTACGATACGAAGCCAGTGATCCCAAACTCCCAAGCTGCAACCTCGCCAGTATAGGTTTCAAACCCTCTGGACTTACACCTTTAGCGGCCATAGGGTCCGTAAATACCACCTTGCCTCGCTCTTTCACCAGCACCCTATCAATCTCCGCCACAATTGCTGGCCTGTCCCCAGAATGCAGAAAGGCGTCCTGAGACCACGCCAGATCGAACGCATGATCCGGCACAGGCATCTTCTCAAAAGATCCCTCGACAACATTAATCAAATGCTTCAGTCCCTGCTCTTTTGTCTTCACTCGATTCCGCTCATTCTCTACTTCCGAGAGATTCAAGCACGTAATATGACACCCATACGTCCTCGCTAGATATCTCGCAGCCCCACCATACCCAGCACCCATATCGAGCACCCTCGTTTCAGAGGTGATTGGCCCGACGGTTGCAGCCATACGCTCGACGGTGCGCCGTGAGGCGGTGGCTATGCTGTCGTCTTCGGAGGTGTAGATGCCTATATGTAGGTCTTCGCCGCCCCAGAACGTGTGGTAGAACGTGTCTGCGTCGGTGGAGTTGTAGTAGGTTCGGGCGACGTCGGTTGCGTTGGGGGCATTGTTGGAGGAGGGAGGAGCTGGCGTTTGGGTAGTTTGTGTAGGCATGATACCGTCTGATGTGCTTGTCTCGGGCATTCAGGTATTCATCGCCAGCTCGTGGGCTCAAGATCCATGAGGGGATCAGGTATGACAGGCGCAAGCAAGGACAGGATCCATTTCATAAGCACTGTCGAGCTTCGTGAGTGCCTCAAAGTAGACTGTTCAGCTTTCTTCCATAAAGACGTTAGTGAATGGTGAACAGAACCGGGTTTGGAGAAGGTTGACAACGGGAGCTAAAATCATGGTGAATATGCGATAGAATAGGTAAATCACCATAGCAAAGCCACTTTATTCTCAAGTAATCGGCAACATCACGGTCTTCGGCCTCCTTCAATACTTGGATGGCATTGCAAAGAATGCTAGAGCTTGAATGCCATCTTGGCAGGTACTCAAGCTCTAGTCATTACGTTCCGAAGGAATCAGGCCGATATGCTGGTCAAGGCTTCTCTCCAATTTTGATGCTACTCCTATATTTGAATGAATACTATGTCCGGTTTTGGTCTAATTCAGGCTCTGCAGGAGCGTGAAAGGTCAAGTTATTGGCTTAACTCAGGACCTACATCAAGCCGCAACTTCAATGTTTGAGTCCAAAATCTGCCAGAAAGCTGAACGAATAAGCTCAGAATGGCAATTCAAGTCAGGGCGGATGTGTTGCGGATTTGGATTTCCAAGGCGACTAAGTCGTCAAGTGGGCTGCATTGGATCAATTCGGCTTGAGGGCTGGCGACTGCGTCAGGGTTGAGTATGCGGTTCTGTGTCATGTAGACTTCCATGCTGAACACGGGCAGCCTTTACCAAAGGCATTCTAATTTGGACACTTGTTACTATGACCTGAGACATCTGCACCCTGGTGGCTATCCGATGGTGTTAGCAGCGGTAGCCTTGAGGAGACTCCGGGAGGCTTGGGACGAAATTTCTTCTTCTTTCTCCATCAAAGTTCTTGAAATCATTATGCATACTGGGACTAGCATTGAACTCACCTCTCAACACCGGACGTGTCGAGAGACATCCGCTCGGCAACTTGCTCCGTCAATGACAATGCGACTTACAGGTCACCAAAACACACTGTCTTCCTGAACTTCGACATCTGAGTGACTTCTCTCCTTCAAAGCTAGCTTACCTGCCTGAGGCTAGAGACAGCTTCCCCTGGGCCCTATCTGGTTTCCAATCGATACACCTCGAAATGCCGTTCAGCGCCTTCCCTCCAGAGATCCTGCTGACAATCTTGCAGGTCGTTTCACCCAACGACATCGAAGAATTCTCTGCCACGTGTCATCAAATTCATGCTCTAGCTAAGGCGAGACTTCGTAAGTATGCGAATCTCAAGAGAAGATACTCGTTGCTGAATGTTAACGCCTGTATGCTTGGTTCCAGCCAGTAGTACTGGGTCACATTGTATGGCCTGTGTTCCGATCCGTGGCTCAACATCTATCTCAAGAACCTAGTGCTTTACACTACAGCCATCAATATAGGACACCGGAATCGAATACGCCTCAAAGAAAGACTCCGCACTCTCGCAGCTTTTACGAGCTTCTGCTTTCCTCAAGACATCGATTTTTGCTTTGATCAACGCCGTAATGTTGATGGTCAGGACGCACTGATTGCACTAGTTCTAAGCCTGTTCCCAAACTTGGAGAGTATTTCTGTGAGTACACCGACGATGCGTGAACATGGAACATATCACCTCACAAATCAGGTAGTGGACCGGATTCTAAAGGCAAGAAGTATACAGCACGGTCCTCAAGCTCTCACCAAACTCTCCAAGGCCGCCATAGGGGCCAGAGGCTACCTTGATTACAACAAATCTCTGTTCTGGCTCCGACCGCTCATGACAGTCCCTAACCTCAAGACAATTGGCGGGTTTCGCAAACGTGTCGTCAGCGAGCTACCGCAACCGAGCCAATATGAGCTAAAGTCGTCGGAAGTTACAACGATTGACATGCACGACTGTCTGATCTCTGCACAGAGTCTGGATTCAATGCTTGCAAGAACGAATGGGTTGAAAAACTTTCATTATACGAATGACACTTATGACTCGTGTCAACACCGTGAACATCTTCATCAACCAGCATTGAAGCCTGGCGATAGTAACCCGCAGCACTTCCTTGATACTCTGCAACAACACGCCGGAGACACCCTCCAGACGCTTGAGTGGAGTTTTGAGTTTGATACGTGTATTAAACCCATTGGATCTTTCCACGGGTTCCTCTCTCTCAAATCCGTCACTCTCAGCGCTTCCATGCTTCTACTGCAGGATGGCACCTTTCCAAGCCTCGTCGATATCCTCCCGTTCGCGATAGAGTACTTAAGAATTGAGAGGTTGAGATCGCTATTCCGAAATCAGCTACAGGGCTTGTACATGGCTATAATAGCGTTTCAAGAGAAGGCTAATGCGGATCTCTACCATCACACCCTGGCCCTTGATAAATGCACTGTCCAGATCGGACCCCATACAGTCAGCGTAAAGCCAAGTCGCACTATCGAGATCAAGTCATTAGGCCAACTTAACTTTGCAATGCTAGGAGTTGAACTGGCTGAGAAGGTAGAGTGGCTGGAAAGTAGGGTCAGGGAGCCGGTCAAATGAACAATGATAGAACCGACGATGGTGATAAAGGGGATTTAGGCTCATGCGAATTGCACAATCTGCAAGACCATTTAGGGCATCATGGGCGAACAATGGGGCAGGCTTGGCAAGGAAAATGGTGACATTAATAGTGGACTTGCGGATAAGGTTGGTTAGGTATGCATGATAGCAACCTTGTGAGATAAAGGGCTGGACAAGATCAATCAAACTATTTGAGGCTATAACCCATTGCTGAAAGCAAATATTCAGAACAAAACCGACCTTGCCTATAAAAGCGTAGTTGAGCAAATGTCTGAATGAGGAGTTTGAAGATCACATGATAAATACTCACATGGATTGTTAAAGACTTCTCGGCTTTGACTACTGAAGCATTGCCAAGCCCACCTCCCTCCCCACGCATATGACTCTTTGATCAAGATAGCCTAAATCCAAGATCTTCTTTCGGGACTCTGCTGCAGCTCCTATCACACTCAACTCGCTCAGCCTTTACAACCAACATGCAGGCCCTCGACCGAGCTAAGGAGGCTTTCCAACACGTTAGAGAGCATACCTTTCCCTTCTTACAACTACCAGGAGAAGTCCGCAACTCCATATACAAATTGGTCATACCGCACGAAGAGAATTTTGGTCCGAGCTATCGCTAGGTCCCACCACATCCAGATATCAGCCTTCTATCAAAATCTATCCGACTACGCGTCGAAGCTTGTGGGGTTCTCTACAGCACTGGAACCCTGTCCATCCACCTCATCGACTCGGAATCCTATACGGCATGTCTTAAATGGATGCATAACACGGAAGAGGGGCTCGTATGATTGATACGCAAGATTGAGATTACAGGCTACGTTGGGGTTTTCCGCCACAGACCTTGCGTGGCCTTCCAGAAATGTCGTTTCGATATTGACTTCATGCCCGAGTTTTCTGGCTATCATTTCGATTTTGTGAGTTACGAACACCAGTACTACGATCCCAAGTGTCTTCGCCATCAATATAGCCCGATTACTTACTTTCTCAAAAGATTGAAAGAGGGGCCACGAGTGGGAGGCTGACAATTAGGGATCTTGAGGCAATTCTAGATGCGGCTTTCGTTCACACTGACGTGCATAATATCTATTTGAGTGCGCTGAACTTGCGTCTATGAGATTTTGCTGTCATGATATTGGAGGACGTGACTGGTGATTATCCTATTATTTCTGTAGTAATATTTGACTAGATACCACCGCTGGCATGACTTCAGACCCACACGTGTCTAGCAATCTTTGACCCGCACAAGATGTGCCCACCCGCATCCCGGAAAAGATGCTGATTATGCTTCTGCAGTGAAAATCGTTGGCAAATGCCAGACCTGCGGAATAACAACCGAACACCCTAGATATCTTTTTAATCACCTTGGCTACTGTATTTCTGAGACGATCTAGAAGCTGGGGGTCAATTTGACAAGGATGAATCATTGCAAGTCTACAATTGAAGGTGTTTATGACGATGTTCTAGATATAGGCTGCTTGCCCGTATTTATCGACGGTCGAATCTTTTAAAATGAGACACTAGACAGAGCTTCAAGAGCATAAATTCCACTCTTATCGAAGAGGCGATGCAAAAGCCATTGTTTGACACTTCTACATCCGGGATACAGCGAACTTGATTCATATATCAACTCATCTAGCTAAAATATCATTCCGCAGTGGCCAACTGTAAACGCGTGGGTGTTGAAAACTTGATGAGTCAGCTGCCAAACACTTTCTCTTTGCCAACCACACCCTTGTCACGTTCATCAACTTACAAGGCGTCTTACATGGCACGATTGTTGAGAAGAGGTCGTCACGGCTATTTTCTCGCTCCTCCCTAATGAAATCGTATGTGAGATTTTCCAGGTTGTCCTACCAGAAGACCTCGAAAAACTTCGCTCAGGTCTCGCGGAATGTAGCCTGGCTGGCAAAACGTTTCCTACCACAGCATCGGTCCCTCATTCGGCGGTATAGTACCTTGAGCAATTCCAGAGTCGGATCTATTGGTAGTCTTCTGAAGGATGTCCTCATCAATCCTTGCATTAATATGTATATTCTCAGAGCATTTCCCTCTTACTTCACATCGCAGTCTGAGTGTTGAGACTATGCTTCGTGAGCAACCGGGAGGAATTTGCCCCCTCTAGGCTCCTGAAAGCTATCTCATCACTTAACTTTAGACCTGAAAGAGCAGCTTAACCCTTAAATGTTTTTAGGCCTTTACATGAGACGACTCGAGCTGCGTGCGACGAAAGTCTCCATCAGCCCCTACAATGATGAAGAGATAGAGCTCTTCGGTACTGCCGCAACGAAAGCGAATGCCTAATCGCTCCACTAGAGGATGGGGAATCCGAAAGAGACTTCTGGGCTTTCGCTGTAAAGTACGGCGACGAAGACACTTTACTCGCCATTTTAATACACTTTGTCCCAAATCTGTTGTCGATCTTGTTCGAAGGCTACGACCTGCAGGCTGGCTTCGTCTACCAAGTACTCAACAGGATCCCTGATGCCAGGGATCAAATTCTTCCCAAGCTTACCTGTATTGACTTGACAGATCCTGGGAGCAATCTATTAGGAGGCTATCGCTTGAAGGAAACCAAGCTGTTCGGCGCAATCCCGTCTGTGAAAGAAATTTCAGTCCCTTTCGCCTCCTCTGAGTTCCCCAACGAAGTATCGTCGCCGAGACGCTCAAAAGTCGCCTCTCTGAGCCTCTGGCGACCTCAGCTTGAGATGGTTCGGATTAGTCCCCCTTTCGGATCCCTTTCGGATCCAAGTCTTGCCATGAGACATTGAATTTGTGAAGGAGTTTAATTGCAAAGGACGTTGTCTCCAATGGTCAAAAGGCAGCAACTTAGGCGTATTGTGCCGGAGTGAAGCCACGAAGCGCTGGATGATAAGAGAGCTGAAGCCTAAACCCACAAGCCTTTTTAAAAGATTGAGTCACGATTTGACACATTTCTTAGCTCTCGCAGCTCCCAATGCCCATTTTCTTGCTCCATCGGTCATACAATCCGTTCGCTCATTGCTCAGATGGGAGTATCTTATGTCTAATTCATCCTCGTCCGAAGCCCACGTCTCCTTAATCAACTCCACATAAAAGCTCTATATGCAAAGGTGGTGAGGCCTGTCGACTTTTGCGCACACTTACCATGATCCAGATAGCACCAGACCCTGAGACCATTCTACTATCATTCACCGACGACCATTTCTAGAATCTCCATTACTTGCTCCTTCTTCTCCAAAGCGATCGGGTTGGTCTTGCACCACCTGTCCTCCAGACTTCCCACCGCCAACCCCTCTAACTTCTGCCTTCCCGCCCCCACTTCTTTCAAGCTTCTAGGCATACCTAGCTCCCCAAATACTGCGTCTAGCGCATCTGTCAGGCTACCTGCACCTAGCGTGATGAGGCAATCGGCTTAGGAGTCTTTGGCTTCTTGGATAATCTTCAAGACATCTGAATAATGAGTATGGGGCCTGATGCATTTCATGACTCCCACTACCGTCCCCTCACCCACCTTGTTGTCCAATGCAGCACTGAGCCGGTCTACGGCATCCGTGCTCCTACTTAGCGAGCCAGATGCCAGGACATAAACGCGACTAGCATGGAATGTCTCTGCCAGATGCTTGGCGCAAGCTTCGGCATATAGTAGCCCGTAGGAGATGTGGGAGGAAGCTTGGACCTGAGGGAACGCCGCGTGGTAGGTTTCTTGTGCCATGAGAAAATGCAGACTCGTGTGATTTGCAAGCCAATGTGATGTGAAAGATGCTACTCTTCCTCAGAAAGTATATCACCATATACCTCAATCATTTCAGACTGGGACACTGCGAGGATGTGCTTTTGATATTGGTGATATCATCGTGCTTTAAAGGGTACTTTGGCTAAAAAAATATTCTGTTTGGGCGCTGCTGGAATTCGAGAAGTCCAGTCATTGGCTCAGTTCAAAGCTCACGTTGGCAATAATTGGGATGTTTGAGTACAAGACGATATAAGAAGTGAGGTCCACGAGCTTAGGATCATCTGATTCTTTAGCGACTGTCCGGGGGACTGGCCCGATTCAGCCCAACTACTCAAACCTACCATGGGCTGGTGTTTGAGAACCAATGCGTATTGGATCAAAAATGGATGATGTATAGGACGAAGAGGAGACTGAAGTCAAAAAGCGAGCGAGCGGCGGGATGATGGCAATTCTAGCTGGTCATACACACAAGTAAGAGGTTTGTTTCTCGTCCTCTCAGTAAGATCCGATTAGTGTCTTTCCCGTATTCCATTCTCCCCAAGTCTGTTCACATTTTTGACTCGGTAGGTCTATTTCTGGACCTCGCCGAACCGGACCAATATTGCACCGAGAACGAGCAAAAGTGGCGCTGGGTAGATATTTTCCGGCCCGTATAGACAATACATCCAGAGTGAAGGCAGGGCTTATAGCTCCGACGATACTGGAAAGCCTTGACTCGGTGGGTTTGTCTCTCATTGCGCAGGAAGAATGCACAATTCTCGGAATTACTTGTCCGACCCACGGCATTTAATCCTGTCAGACCATCTTTTCATACTCTCTCTCGTGACGATCAGTGGTGTTTCATGTAGGTAAGAAGTTTCATTCTTTGATGGAGTCATAGTGAAGAGCTAATTCAATCGATAGTAACGATACCGATATCCTCTATTTCACCCGGTATTAGTGCAGTATTCATGCCAACTCATCACCCAATTTCACCGCACACCCTCTGTTCCGTCCGTGTTTTCACCCACGCAATAGTAATACAGTTTTTATGGTAACTCATCAAAAAATTTCGCTGCAAATGCCAATGGTATCATTTTGTGAATGCTCTAGTTATCCATCCTCGACCTGGTTCTCCGTGAGTTTTGTGGCTCGCTTGACATGTTTTTTATCTTCTTGATCTTCATCTGAAGTATCATCTCTTGTTCTTCTACAAGTTCCATGGCCGATTCCTCTAGCGTCGGTGGCGTGGCTGGTCGTCGTGCTTGATAGAGACTCCTCATTGTGGCCCTGGAGGAGAAATCTTCAGCCTGGCGGTGTGACCGCGAAGAGAGAAGAGCCCGACGTAGTGCATCACTCAGGTTGCTTAGCTGATGCGAGATGACTTGCAGGTGTAGGCGCGACTCAAGAGAGGTACCACTTTCGATGGTGAAGGCGCCAATGGAGAGACTGGCAGTGGATGGGCGACGGCCGGAATTTGAAGCGTCGGATAGTTGTGCCCCGATGCTGTTGATGATGGTGTCGTAAGCGGTAAGCAGGCGTGTATGACAGGCCATCATTAAATGGAAAGCGGCAGTGCTTGAGAAGGCAGCGTCGCATTTTGACGATGGCATGGCATCGAACATAAAAGACCCGAATGAACCGTCAAGAGCGGGTGAGGATGCGCCACGTTTGAGAGATGGACGTTTTTCGACCGCCATGGTGGTGTTGCTCGATCCTGCCGAGCGGGCCGACATGGGTGAGATTAGTGTAGATGCCTGAGGTGTGGTGGGATGTTGAGGACTACAGGTGTCGGAGATGAGCTTGATGAACTTCTCTGTCGCACAGAAGAGCTTGCCTAAGGCTCCAGATTGGTTTTGGCAACCCTGGTTGTCAATCTCGAATGTTGTGTCTGAGTGGATTATTGTTGCTGAGCAGTCGTAGATCTCGATCTGCAGCTGTAGCATGGATTGGGTTTGTTTGAGCTCATCGGTTTGACTCGTGCCAAAGTCCAGAATGCCAGTCCGCAAGGTCGACAATGATTTGCTGACAGAAAGTCTGCGCCGTCTCTCGGGCATCGGGTTGTCTTGTTGAGAAGTGTTAGGACAAGGTGATGGGAAAAGCATCCTTGTATCTTCCAATATATGAGCCATTTCCGAAGGGCTGTAGCACGTGTCTTGAAGTGTAACTTCGGGCAGGCAAGAACTTTGTCTGGATGCTCTTTCCGCTGGTGAGATATATGTAGAGGATGGGGTGGAGTACGTCGAGTCGTCAACCATCATGCTGTCATCTAGCAGATTCATGTCAAGTGTTGAGGGTGATTGGTAGAGGAACTCGTCACGCGCTGAGTCTAGCTGAATAGGTGGGTCGTGTGGCAGGAAATTGATCTGATCCATGGACTTTGACTTCGTCATCGAAGGACATTGTGGTATCGTATAATCCCCTATGCATCTTGGCGTTAGAAACTGTTTACAGGATTTGTTTTCGGCTACTTACATTTGTCTTTCTCCTCGGTTTTGCCAAAGAAGCTCATGTCCACCGAATCCGAGAAATCAAGATTGAAGTCGAAAAATTCGGAATATTCATCCATTACCATGGGTATGGAGGTATCATCGCAGACTTGGAGTGCCTCTTTCGTAGGAGAAGCACCAGATATGGAGGAAGGATAGCTTGAGGAAGTACTCGATGCATTTCGGGACTCATTAGTGGTATTCTCTGATGGCGCTTTGCAAACAATGTTGGTATTCTTCTTTGTCGTTGGAGCATCAGATGCATCAGTGCTGGAGGCTCGACTCAGTGGTGATGACACGATCCGGGGATGAGGTTCTGTCCGAGCTTGAAGCTTCAAAGCTTTACTAGGCCGACCAGTCTTCAACGGAGTACTGATATTGCACACTGTCCCAGCCTTCTGGCACCGTATGCAGGGTGCATTCAAGTCTCCGTTGTCAACAGGACGTGGACATCGAAGCTTTTGGCCATGACAGCGGTCACATGCGAATCTCTTGACCTGGGTCGCCATTTCTTGGACGAAAGACATATTCGAAATAGTTAAATGCAAGTCAACTTAGGTGCATAGGTTCGGGTGAATGCAGGTCGGTCAAGATATATGCGCGTACGAAGGCAAAAAGTGGAGCTCCTCGGTATGAAGGGAGCGTAAGAAGGTCTCGAGGACCAGAAGCGTTCTAGTAGATTTTGTTCCTGAGATCAGGGTTCGATGGGATTCTTGTAGTGATCTGTAACTGGTTTGGGCCCCAACGGTCCAGACAAGAATATGTCTCAGCACTCGCTTGATGGGATCAATGACGGAGTCCAAGACCGGTAGTATCACGGCTTAGCTGTATTACACTTTGATTCTAGGACGTCGGATTCCACGTGTCGAAGGATTCCTTGGCTCAGCATGGAAGAAAGCCATGTGGGCTGACAGGGTTTATTGCAAGGTACACATGGCGTCTCATGTAGCTTTGGGTTCCAAAACGGCACTCTCACATAGCCGAGGAACGACAAAAGTGGGATGAGTATAGAGGAGCTATCGGCGCTGACGAGGTTACTAGTATTGGACTAGTAAGATGATATTGGCGTCTCACATGCAGGATTTGTACGATGCAGGAACAAGCTTAGCCTAAAAGTGAAGATGTGTGAAGAGTCTCGTGTTGGGTCGGCCGAGTATGAGTGCCTAAAGCATCAAAGCAATGGGGTTGCATGGAGTGTCAATTGGGATGAAGATCAGCCGAAGACGGCGGTCAGGTTGCACCTTCCGCGGGAGGAGGACGGTAACAACTGAGATGCACACCGTGCATACGCCACATGGTGGCCCTTATATTGAAACATGATGGAATCATCGGGATCATAGATGAAGGATAGCGGATGGGTATTTTGAATTTTGACTTTCGTATCTCGGGGAAGGGTCTGTCTCATCGAAAAGGCAGGCTGCAGGAGGGATACCAAGTATAGAGGCAGGCTAAGCGAGAAAACGAGAAAATCAGAAAACAAGAACACGGACTGCCCTACGAGGAAGCCCAAGCTCACCCGATGATGGAAGGGTATCCAATCGTCAAAGCCGGAATGTTCCCTCATACGCTATCTGGATCCTGCTGTACCTCAAATTGCTGACATGACTTGTGTGGACGCTGCGGCTGACACGCAGGCCAGAGGTCGTATTACAAGCATTAGCTTGACATGCACGTGTGATTGGCCGTGGTTCGCGTAATTGATGATGAAACTTCAACGATTACTTAATTTACTTAGTCTACGCCGTCGCTATTCTTGCCTCATTCGGGGGCCAACTCGGCCCGGAACCGCGCAAATCATTGCGCCAGAGTTACCTAGTACTATGCCACTTAGCCCTATCACCTTTCCAAACTGGCCTAAACCGCCAAGCTTCCGCAATAATCCAAATAGAGTAAGCCCAGCGCGGATACTGCCGGGGCTGTTTTGGCCCTACTAGAATTCCTTCATCGCCAAACTTTTATCCAGATGAAAATGTCAAAGTAATCAAAGAGACTTCTGTTTGAGAATACTACGCCGTCTATATTCATCAAGTCCCCATAAATAATACTCTTAACATCTTACATCTCTTCCGTATTTAGCTAGCCTTTCCAAGTTTCCCAAAAATCCCGAGTCACACGTTACCTCATCCTTCCAAAGTCGCCGAAGAGTGAGAGACGGCCTAATAATTCATCCGCGATTTGCCTGTTTGCAATGACTGATGACTGTTCCTGCCATCCTCTACGGCGAGAAAACACCACAATCATGTCCGAAAGGGAAGTATATGGATCCACTTCTCCTTGACACCTGTCTCCTAAATACTCTTTCCGTTCAGTTTTGCTTTTTGTGATCGGTAATGCCAGTCGGAGGATAATCTCCACCACACTTCTTTCATTCAGTATTCTTCATAACTTGATTGCATTCAACAGTCCAACATCTACGTCTGCAACCTGCACACCTTTCTTTCACTAATCTTTCCCACATTCTCTGGCCAAGGCCGTCAACTCGCACCTATGATCCCTTCCAACCACCCCAAATCCTCATTCAGGATGTCGGCCTCACCGGAGAGCACAATAGGCGTCAAGGCTCCCCATTCCCGAGTTGACTCGGACGATGGAAGTGCTGGTCTCGTCACCACCAAGATTACCGCAGAGGATGCTGCTGCACCTCCGAAAGACTGGCGCTTCTGGCTGATCTTCTTGTCCGTCTGTGTCGCTACTATTCTCGTCGCCATCGATCTCTCGATTCTTTCCACCGCTCTGCCCTCCATCACTGATGACCTTCATTCTGGAGACCTGTACGTCTGGGTTGCTAATGCGTACATCCTGGCAACCACGGTCACGATGCCGATTTTCGGCCAAATGGCCAACATATTCGGACGTCGATCCTTGACCATCATCTCAGTTCTTGTTTTCATGCTTGGATCAGGCTTAGCTGGAGGAGCCACTAGCACCGCCATGCTTATTGCAGCTCGCGCAGTCCAGGGTGTCGGAGGAGGAGGTATCATCACGCTCGGCGAAATCATCGTTTGTGATCTAGTACCCTTACTGGAGCGAGGCCAGTACAGTGGCATCATCTCAGGAACCTATGCAATTGGTACCATCATTGGCCCGGTCATGGGAGGCCTTTTCACACAGCATGCAACATGGCGTTGGGTGTTTTACATCAACTTACCGATTTGCGGCGCGGCGTTGGCGCTCATCGTCCCGTTCCTTAACCTTAGGCACCGACGCGAAGGCACCATCATTGATCGTTTGAAGCGTGTCGATTGGGCAGGAAATGCACTCCTGACTGCCTCAGTCACATCGATCCTACTTGCTCTTGCATGGGCAGGGACAAAACATTCTTGGTCGTCCTGGAACACCATTCTGCCCCTCATTCTCGGCTTACTCGGTATGCTCGGCTTCGGTGCAATTCAGTACTCAGGCTACCTCGAAGAGCCTACTATGCCTCCAAAGCTCTTCTCGAACAGGACCTCCATCTCAATTTTCTGCATGGCTTTCGTACATGGCGTATTGTTACTCTACGTCACCTATTTCTTGCCCGTCTACTTTCAAGCCATCCTCGGATCCTCACCTACGCGTTCAGGCGTGCAGATTTTCCCCATTGCTACCACCATCGCACCTGCAGCCGCAATTTCCGGCGTCCTGATTACTATCAAAGGAAAATACCGCATCTTCCACTTCCTCGGCTTTGCGTTGATGGCAGCCGGATGCGGCAGCCTCGCTGTTCTTGATGAGAACTCCAGCATGGGAGCTTGGATTGGGTTCCAGTTACTTTTTGGACTTGGAAACGGTATGGTCTTCAATACCATGATTCCACCTCTACTCGCAAGTCTGCCAGTCTCAGAAGTCGCCACTGCCACCGCCACTTGGACTTTTATGCGGTCATTCGGCTCCATTTGGGGCATTGCTGTGCCCAGCGCCATCTTCAACTCGCGAACTGACCACCTCGTGGCGCATCGACTGTCCGAATTCCCAGCTATCGCTGCACTGCTAGTGAAAGGTGGTGCTTACCAAAGAGCAACTGCCGCATTCGTTCAAGCTCTACCAGCTATTCCGAGGCACACGGTCATCGGCATTTACACTGATGCGCTCAAGACGATCTGGTATGTCAGCATACCATTTGCGCTA
Organism: Lepraria neglecta; assembly: GCA_033220425.1. Classification (NCBI taxonomy): domain Eukaryota; kingdom Fungi; phylum Ascomycota; class Lecanoromycetes; order Lecanorales; family Stereocaulaceae; genus Lepraria; species Lepraria neglecta. The sequence continues at coordinate 2,949,087 of CM065648.1, read as the reverse complement.
ATTGGATTTCCAATCGCAATGTTCGTCAAGAGCTATGTCCTATCGAATGAGCTCGAGACGGACTTTGGAATGGAGGATAGAAAGAAGACGGTAGAGTCGGAGGCGTAGGGCGTCTTGGGTGGCTTTGAAATTTTTTGGCGCGGGTAAATTCCAAATAAGAGCTGCGTGAGAAGGGTCTCGATTTTATGGGGTATACATTAGTGCGCTGAGTCATGCTTTCTTGCAGCGGATTGAACAAGGATTAACGGCATGGATGGGCTTGTTTCGTTCCAGCGTCAGCTGCGCATTAGCATGTTTGGCGTCTCGTAAATTTGATGCCAACATTCTACAAAAGACTTGGCCTGAATTCTTTGGCTTCACTGCCATCACGATCTCTGCTGCGGATGAACCTGCAGTAGTGGAAACAGCTGCCTGCTGTCCGAGCCTTGACATCCGGAATCCTCCAATATAACTTCGTAAGAACTCAGCTCCGTGCCAATGTGCAGTAGTTCCTAAGGATACTTTTTGATTCCGTATCACCGCCTTAGCATAGAATCACCTTGCTTGCTATACCAAGTTGATGAGACGTAGGCGAGCCAGCCCCGTGTTCTTGGATCTCACGATCTGCGCAAGTCCCGTAGCGAGGAAAGTTGAACCTCGCGCAAGGCATGTAGGTTGAAATAGAATTCTTGGAACGAGCCGGTGCTGACTCATATATGGGCTCAAAGGGTTACGTGCTACTCGGAACTTCAGAAGCTAGTCTGTCCCCCCAACTAGCCAAATGTTACCTCGGATCTCTGGACCGTCCGTCCCACTCAATCTTAAGGATTTCTTTATTCGCACCTCGTTAGTGGGGAAATGGTACGTTTCAATTATTATGGTAAAGTAGAGAAGGTGCACAGTAAGCAACGGAATTGAGGCAGCATTGCTCGTATTGGGCACCCTCGGCGTTAACGGTTTGGTATGTACCTTAGACTAACTCCAAGCACTCACCGCCTTCCGAATTGTAATTACCAAATAAAAAGCTCCGCCGGACCTCAGTCACTAAATATTTTTGTCCAAAAGAAAAAGAGAAAAAAACTCCCTAGCTGGACGCCTAATGTACAACACATCAAACAAAATTCTGACATAAGATCGGACCAAGATCGGACCGGCACCACACTCTACCTTAGAATCTAGAACAAGTTATGATTCAACGGCGCAACACCCACAGTAAGCCGCTCATAATCAAATTTCAAATATGTCCTCTCAATCACCGTAAGCCCAAAAAACGTCTGTGCTCCTGCCGTAGTCCTATCCCACGCCCTCGCATCCAACAAGCACGTCCCTGGCATTGTTGTCGTGTCAATGTACATGTCTGGCGTGACTGTGATGTTCTGCTTCCCTGACAATTCGTAGGTTAAAGTTGGGAAAGTCGAGATCTTGCCGCAGGAAACGGAGTAGAGGCTTTGTTTCCCCTGGTTGAGAATCGCGGCTGATTCATTGATTTGAATTGCTCCGGTCGCTGTCACGATGGATGGGAATGCAGCGAGAGGGATGGGCGCGCCTTTTCCGAATCCGCCTTCGTCGAAGATGGCGACGGGGTTGATGGTATTGCACGATGCATCTGGGACGGGGGGCTGCCCTGTTGATGGTGCGGATAAGGAAATGGCCGTATTGCCCATCCAGAGACCTGTCCAGGACGCGGACCAGTAATTGTCGCGTGAGGGGCTGAGATTGAGATTGCCGGCGTTAATGCAGGGGGTTACGACTATCGGGTGCTCTTGCATCGATTGGGGGTGGTAGACGGATGTATCGGTGCCGCCGAGGATGGTTAGGTAGTCTTGATTCGAACAGCTTTTCTTGTTTTTTAGCGCTGTGCACATGTGCCAGCCAACTATGTTGGAGATGAGACCGGCTTGCATGAATTGGTAGGGTGCGGGGAGGAAGGTTGCGTTGAAGCCGTTTAGGACGGGTGAGTAGCCGAATATTCCGCCGATGTCTTCTACGACGGGGAATTCGTAGGGGAGATCTGAGATCTCGACTTCGATTTTGGATTTGCAGATGTCGTCACGGCTGTTGCGGTCGGGTAGGCACATTTTGTCGGTGCCGAAGTTGAAAGTAAAGGGGAGGCCGGGGGCATAGTCGGTGCCGTTGAAGGATTGGACAGCATCGGATGTCTGGTGAAAGGTAGACGATTTTTTGTAGTCGAAGAAATTCTGACCTGGCATGACGCAGTTGGGAACGCTGTAGCTGCCTTTGCAGTTGGGGGAATAGAACCATGTCGATTGCCATGTCCAGTCATCTAGCATGACCATTGTTTGTGGGGGGCTGCCGTAGGTCAGGTTCCATGTTGGGCCGTGGAAGGACTGGCCCATGGGGATTCGGACTGGTTGAGCGGAGCGTCGGTTCGAGTCATGTTGATGTGGAGCGGAAAGGGCTGGGTTTGCGAGGCATGATAGAAGGGTGGTTGTTAGGAGGCCCCATTGGGGCAGGTCAAGAATTGCCATTGGTCGAAGAAATCTAGAGGATCTAAATGATAGTGGAATTGATGGCAAAAAGTGTATAATGAATGGCGACAACAACGACGAAGTGTACTGGATAGATGCAACGTTGCAGATCTGTCGCAGAAGCAGTATAAAGAGCGAGAGGATGCGGTGTGGATGGGTGGAGATGCAAGTACCCAAAGGTATGCTCTCCACTTATATGAAGCAAGAATTATGAAGAATTGTCCATCAAGCTTAAAAACATACCGATTCAATGCGAGTGGTGTACCGAAGTGTTGGGTCGTCTCAGAACTGCAGGAAGGCTCTTTGCGGAGGTACCGTTAGCCTGCAGTAAGCCGTACCTGCAACGAGCCGTACCTGCTGCCAATACGCGAGACAGATCTCCAAATCCTTGCTACCACGTTGTCTAAGATTAGAATCTCGTGCTGATGGCATTCCAACTCTGCATGCTGCATGCAGAATGGGGAACCTCCCTCAGCCTTGCTGCAGTGCCGCACGTGGCGAAGTACAGCACCGAAACCGAAACGAAAACGCGCCGAATCCGGTTGGAGGGGTTCGGCAGACATGCATTGCCATATTTTCGGTGTTGTATCAGTACTTTGCTCCGAATGCGGAGCTCAGAGCATCTGCTGTGGGGTTGATTTTCAATTGAGATCCCCGTGAGGCTCCTGGACCGGTAATCTGGAAATGCTTGGCGATCTCCTCACTGGTCCCTCGCATAACCTGATCTGATATCTGCCCATACCTTTCGTAGTGAGGCGTGCATGTTTTGTGCCAATGTCTTTGTAAGTACGTGGACAATTCGCCTGCTGCTGCATTCTGGCCCTTATCTTGTGATACCTAGCTGGGAATTAGCCAATGGTGTTCGCAAAGCAGTCATAGTTGGGACTCGCGATGAGCATCCCCTGTCCTCTATATAAACGATGAGTTGATTTTATAGACCATTGAAGCGTTTCTGCGGTTCCGAAGAATGATAAGGTGGCAATGATACTTTTGCAAAGCCCCTGAAAGCCAACATGTAGGAACTAAAAACAGCCAAGGTGCCTATGAGTGGCCGAAGACTTGCAATAAATCTTGAGAATGAATCTTGAGAATGAATCTTGAGAATGAATCTTGAGAATGAATCTTGAAAATGAATCTTGAGAATGTATACATGATTATCAGCAGTCTTGTACACTAAGCAATAAAAGTCTATAAGCGGATGAAGAATCCCCTGAACTCCCCTAAATTTCCCCAAACTCCGCGCTCGCTAAACCCAACAATCAAGCAATATCTAGACACAATCTTGTAAACGTAAATTATATCTCAAACAAACACAATCTTTATAAGTTCTTCCCCTCCATCTCCTGGAACCACGAAGTCAGCGCAAGTGACAGTCTTTTCGACCTCCGGCTCAAAGTCTTCATCACCGCCTGCGTGTCTGCGTTCCTGAGCACCTCCGTCATCATCGTTGCGTTCCCCTGTGGCAGACCCTTTGTCTTCGCCTCCTCCACCCATGTTGAGAGCTCCAAGCTCAACAATTTGCGGTTGTACTTCTTCTCGAGGTATGGCTTCAGGTTGCTCATCTTGACTTTGTCGTCTGAGCAATGATGGAAAACTTGAGCTCCTTCTTGTCTTGAGAATAAGGAATCAACGAGGCCTCGTCCTACTTCCTCAACCTCGACGAATTGCATGTTACCGCGTAGATTTGGTGTTTCCGGAGTAGCTCCAACGCGTAGTGAGTATTCAATGACGTTGGCTGTCATGTTGACGTTTTCGGCTCCAGCACCTAGGATGTTGGAAGGACGATGGACCCAGACGGGGATATCAAGCTGCTTGGAGCATTGCTCGAGGTACGTCTCACTGGCCCACTTGCTGGCTGCATACCCTCCACTGCCGTCCACGGGTGGTCGGCGATCAGATATGAAGATTTCGGGCAACTCGTCTCCCTCAACGAAGGAGGCGACACCAGCGGTCGAGACGAAATGGAATGGAATCTTCCTTGCGGCAGAAAGGCGAGCGAGCTCTTTGGTGGAGCCCATGTTGGTCTTTTCGAGCGTGCTGTAGGCCTTTAGGAAGGACACATCTGCGCCATTGTGGATGATACGGTCAGCGTTGCGTGATAGGTTGCCGAAAACTTCTTTGGACAGGCCGAGGCGTGGTGCTCCCAGATCACCGTAGTGCTTAACGATCTTGGGAGAGTCGACAGCAAGGTTGCGAGACGTAGCTCCGTTTGAAAGTCGAATAGCAACACAGTGAACGACGGATATTCTCTCATCTGCTACTAGCTCCTGGAGAATATAGCCACCGAGGAAACCGGTGGCTCCGGTCAGAAGGACCTCGAGACCAGACTTTGAAATGGGCCTGGATCTTGGCGATGGAGGTGCTTGCTCGAAGAGTGACTTGTCTAGCGAAGTCACCGCAATCCAGTTGATAGCGGTCTTGATCGTTGGCGAGGCGGCAGCATCAACGTGAGCCGCCATATTTTGAACCGTGCTGGCCTGGAACAATTTGAAGAGTGGTACAGTTACCCCAAACTTCTCTTTGATTTGCGCTTGCACACTCACAAGAAGCATCGAGTTTCCGCCGACACTGAAAAAGTCGGTACCCTTGCGCACGAATGTTGGCGTTGCTGAGGGGATGCAGTCAACCCAGATTTCCTTCATCGATGATTCAGTGGTAGTCAGATCGACCTCTTCAGTTTCATCCTCAGATAGAGACGGAAGAGCCATGGTGTTCAATGCCCTTCGGTCAAGCTTGCCGTTGGGTGTCCGAGGAAGTCGCTCCAAAACCACAAGTCTGCTGGGCTTCATGGAAGATGGCAAGGGTAGCCCAGTGATGAGGATCTTTGACCAGTCAGAAGACTTATCTGTTGCCGCACTTGATGCAAGCGCGACGAATCCAACGAGGAAGGCCGCGTCTCCTTCACCTCGCAGGGAGATGGCCGCTTCGCTAATCTCCCCATTGGCATGACGAATGATGGTATTGGCAATGTCGTCTAGTTCGATCCGGACGCCTCTCAGCTTGATTTGCTGATCACCGTCAATACGTCCAAGGAAAACGAGCTGACCATCAGGAAGAAGTTTGGCCCTGTCACCAGTCCGGTACATGCGATTCCAACCTTTGGCTTGGTCTTCAGCAGATGCGAATGGATCCTTTACCCATTTGGCGGCAGTAAGCTCTTTTTTACCAAGATAGCCACGAGAGATACCACCTCCACCGCAGACCATCTCTCCGGCAAAACCAAGCGGAAGTGGATTACCATCCGCACCTAGGATGTAGGCGGAATAGTTGGGCAGTGAGTTTCCGATCATCATGACGTGCTCACTAGCATTCGGATCCTTGAGAGGTATTTCCCATGCAGAATTGACAATCGTGATCTCAGTAGGCCCACAGGAGTTGATGAGGCGCAAGTTGGGCAGCTGAAGAGCTTGGAGATCCTTGACCACGGATGCAGTCAAAGGCTCGCCACAAGAAATGGCTGAGCGCCAGGCGGTACACTGCTTGAGGACCTCGGAACCTCGACGAAGCATGAGTGAGTATACCGATGGTGTTACGATGGTGTATGTGACTTGGTGGAGAAGCATAAGCTTGGCAAGTTCAAGTGGATCCGCTCGAGACTGGTATGATGCAACGACAAGCTTGCCCTGAGAGCCAAGGAATTGGATCATCTGGGCAAGGGAGAGATCGAAGCCAAGGTTAGTTGGCTGCAAGACGACCTCTTCGATCATGTTGAATCTCGCATTGACGCCGAGGATGTGATTCACCAGATTGCCATTGGTTAGGAGCGTTCCTTTAGGTGTACCGGTAGTTCCACTTGTATAGATGATACAAGCGATGGACATCGGCTGTGAGCTGTCACGAACATAATGAGGTCGGTGGCCATTAAGGTCTGAGAGTCTGACGATGGAACAATTCTGGAGTTGAAAGTCCTGGGCAGCAGCAAATGTGTGCTTGTCGCAGATGATTGCTGATGGTTTGCAGTCGTCAACAATCAACCTTAGGCGCTCTGCTGGATTCGAAACGTCCAATGGCACATACACGGCACCCATGCGCAGGATTGCCAACCAATAGCAAATGCTGTTGACTGTGGGCTCGCAGTAGACTGCAACGAAGGATTGTGGCTTAACGCCAACTCTGATGAGGTGGGTAGCCATGGCATGGACTCGTGCTGCCATTTGATTCCAAGTGAGACATCCGCCCACGTTGTCCACAACAGCGACTGCGTTTGAACGCCTCTCAACGGCTGTGTCGAACAGCCCGGTGACTGTGAATGACTGATCAAGATCAATGCGTGGGCCTTTGCCAACCTCGAGAGCCGCTTCAACGTCTTGCCTCGAGAATAGGCTGTGGTCTGCTATTGTGACAGATGGTTTCGCACAGAGGCTTTTTAATAGACGGCAATAGATCTGTAGGACTGTTGACAAGTCGGCATCAGAGTACAGATGTGACTGGGTGGTAACCGTGATCAACGTAGTGCCGTCAACTGCATTCTCAACGTCGAATTGCAGATCGTACGGGTTACTGACATCTTGGAAGTCAATAGCCTCAGCTTCGCACTCGCCCAGTGGTACAGTACGGCTGGAGCCCATCTTGTAGTTCATCAGGACCTGGAAAAGCGGGTTGTGAGTTGTGGATCTTGGAATTTTCAACTCATCAAGCAGTATATCAAAGGGCATTTGTGAGTGAGCCAGCGCTGCGAATGATTTGTCCTTTGCCTTTTGAGCAAGATGTGTGAAAGACTGGTCGCCGTCCACTTGGAATCGAAGTGGAAGTAAGTTCACAAAGAAGCCAAGCGTGTCGACATGCTCTGGGTCGTTCTTATTGGCATCAGTGATACCAATGCAGACGTCGTTGATATGTAGAAGCCTGTGGAGCATGACCTGGAGAGTAGCAAGGTGGACGTGGAATGCTGTTACTTGCAGCTTCTGGCTGGCGGCCTTGACCTTGGAGGTGAACGCGGCATCAAGTCTCGTCTCTAGGATGCGGTTCTTGTATTCTATCAGCGGCTTTCGTATCTTAACCGTACCAAAATCGAAGAATGGCAACACTTCGGGAGGGCTTGGAAACTCCGCCTTCCAATAGGCAGTATCCTTGGCCAGGGTGCGCTCAATCTCAACACGTTGCTTCGATGTGTAGTCGAGGTATTGCTTCTTCAGAGGTGCAAGCTTCATTCCTGCGTAGACCATTGCAAAATCCCTAACAAACAGGAGAGCTGTTGTTGCATCAAGTGCGATGTGGTGGTAGCCCATGATCAGGACGTGAGAGTTAGCATTCTCAGTCAGCAGCGTGGCTCTCATAGTGTCTGCATGTTCAAGATCATAGACGTGATCGTTCGTCCTTTGGAATTCTTCTTTGACCATGGCATCGCCCGTCATTTGCTTTTGCTCCAATTTGAAGGGCGTAGTCTTGAGGATGCCTTGCATGGCCTGACGTTCGGATGGATCGGTGAAGAAGACCGTTCGTAGGATCTCGTGTCGCTGGATCGTTGTAAGGAAGGCTTGTTCCATGTCGTCGACACGCAAAGGCCCCGTCAACTTGTAGGCCATCGTGATATTGTATGTTGTAGGGTCGCTCAGATAGGATTGTAGAAACCAGAGACGTTCTTGTGGGGATGACATTCGTCCAGCACGCTCAAATTTGAACGTAGAGCCTTCGACCTTAGTCGAGACGGCGGTCTGCTGTGCGACCCTTGGTGTTGGCTCGTAAGCTTCGTCCTCGTCAGAAGTGTCGCCTGGGGTTGTGCGTGGAGTCTGATCTGACGACCAGCCCTCATCAACGGGTGTAGGAGCATCGATAATACTAAAAGGTGTCGCACTCCTGGTTTCTGCGCCGCTTCCCATGGGCAAAAGCTCAGGAGTTAGCATGTTCTCCGTAGGCATTGAAATCTGAGATGAGATTAGCATTTACTCATCGGACTGGATCTGATGGTACCTCACCGTTTTTGCCATAGGCACAGAAGAAGCAGCAGATGCTGCAGGCGCAGGGAAAATAGGTTTGGAAGTCGCAGGTTTGGAAGCCGCGGGCTTGGAAATACTGGACTTGGAAGCATGCTTGGGTTTTGTAGGCGCTGATGCAGCAGGTGCAGCAGGGCCAGCAGCCTCCGGAGCGGAGACGATGATTTCAGGAAGCGATTTGGCAGCCTCCAAACATAGTTCCGTAATGGAAGCTCCTCCGAGTACCTTCAGAACAGGCATGTCGACGTCCAGCTCATTTAAGAACCAAGAACGAATCTCGACAGCCATCAACGAGTCCACACCAAGAGCCAGTAAGGGTTGCGATGGCTGCATGTGGTCCTTTGAGCTCTGCAGGATGCGTTCAAGTTTGTTGAGGAAGCCTTCTTGGATGATTTCTGTGCGCTCTTCCATACTGGTGGCCGCTGCCAATCGTTGCTTTGGTGGCACAGTTTCGCTGCTTCCAGAAGACGTGTCCTCCTCTTCATCGACCACGACGTGGCCAGAGAAGCGGACGTTGTCGGCATAGAAAGGGTTTTGGGCATCAGCGCGTGTGCTAAGTCGGCCAAGACCTGTGATGAAATCGTTCGAGTGGCCAGAATCTGGGCGGCCAACGACAATACACTCAGCGAACATATCCAGGAATGACGATTCGGAGATTGGCATGAAGTTCATTCTCTTTAAAGTCGATTCGTAAAGGCCCGTCTGGAAGACGACACCAACCCCAAGGACCACACCTATATGCATCACTGAAGCGGGAAGACCTCTGGCTCTGCGTTGTGCAGCGATGGTCGCCATGTACAAGTTTGCTGCGAGATAGTTGGTCTGGCCACGATTGCCGACGATACTAGCGAAAGAGGAGAAAAGGATGAAGAAATCGAGACCCTTGCCAGAGAATAGCTTATCAAGATTTCGGGTGCCTGTGACCTTGGGCTTCAGAACCTTCTCAAAGTCTTCGGCGGTAATATCCAGGAAAAGGCGATCAGAGAGCACCATAGCGGCGTTGGCAACACCAGCAATTGGAGGCATGTCTCTGTTGATCTCTTCATATGTGTTCTGCAACAGCTTCGCATCGACAACATCAGTTTGGAAGATCCTTGGGTTTCCGCCCATGGCGCGCAGTTCATCGAGCCAAATCTTGTTCACGCTCTTTGGATTGCGACTTGTGAGTGCCAGGTGTTTGGCTCCATTTGCCACCATCCATCGGCAGAGAGACTGACCAAGGCCTCCCGTGCAGCCAACGAGAAGGTAGGTTCTGTCTGATCGGAAGAGCCCCTTGGTGTCAACGGGTGCAACATTGACCGAAGCGACCACATCCTTGGTGAAGTCCAAGACGCAAGGGAAAGACCTGATTTGAGGATCGTTGGACAATTCAGAGAGCGAAGTCACCAAAAGATCGGCAGTGTTCAAGCCAACGTTCTGAGCAATACCTTGAGCCTTGGTGAGCGCGTCAGCAACCCCATCCGGGATGCTTTCGATCTCTGTGCTGGATTGCGCGCCGACAAGGTTGTGAAAGCTGGTGATGATGCACTTTTTCGGCAGACACGACTCCAAGGCTGCCACTGAGGAACCAAAGTTCAAGAATAGGTCGATATTGACAGGAAGAAGAGCTCGGATCTTGCGTTGCGGGGTATGAGGATCGATGTACACAGCAGGAGAATCTGCTGCAGCTGGGTTCGACGACGCCGAGAAGACCTCAAGCCCAAACTCACTAGCCCTGGTTTTGAAGGCGATGGTCAACGCTTGGTCTGCCTCGAAAAGGAGTATAGTCGAGCCTGGGACAAGTTGGGAGACCAGAGCATCAGCAAGGAATATGGTTGCAACAGATTGGATGAATTGTGCTGGTTCATCCACAGGGACCGACACTGGAATGATCAAGGGAGCTGGGACATCGACGACAGATTCAAGTTTGCCAGATAAAGCAAGCACTTGGGTACCGACAAGACCTGGCAGCTCAGCTCGAACAACTTGGCCAAGACAGAGGTAGAGGCGAACGTTGCTCGCAACCTTGATCGTGGAGAGCAATGAGTGGGTGACCTGAACAGTGACATCCGAAGCCCGTGAAGCCTTGAGAATTGAATGACGAGGCTCGGACAGGACGTAGGAGCCCTGAGACTGGTCAACGAGGATTGGCGATACGGACGGCTCGACAGTCTTCGTGATGGGTCGACGAATAGCATTCAATCGCTCGTTCAGGGTTGGATCCGCTATAACTCGGGGAATCATCATCTGTCTGTGTTCCACGAGCAGCTCAGGCTCTAGGGTCCAAAGCAGTTCTGGGCAGGATGCTTTGATAGCATCATGGCCGATGAGGCGCATCGCGGCCTCCGCAATAAAGAGGTTGGCCGTCTGGAGGCATTTGGGGTCCACGTCGAGGAGTTGAAATTTGACGTGACTATACTCGGCCTGTAAACCTCTGCCCATGCCAACAGACATATTTGCAAAGGGATTTTCAAGCCTGCAGCCGGATGTCACCCAGAGTATCTGACGGGCCTCGTCAAACACCTTTCGCAGCGCACGAAGTCTGTCGTCGGATAGAGAGTTCCAGATGGGTTCATCCAGATCCTGGAGGAGAAGGACCGAGTTCATAGGCTTTGACTGATGCAGAATGTCCTCGACTCGATCGAAGTACGTGATCTGCGGCATATCGCGGTCGAGAAGCCTGCAGGACTGCATCAAATAGCTATTGATTTCAGCTCGCCTTCGCTCGTTGCGTCCGATGAGGAATAGACTGCCTAGGGAAATCGGCAAAGCCGGGGGAGACAGCGGATTCCGCAAGAACATGACTTCATCGTTGACAGCTTGAGATAGCATGACCGAGAAAGTTTGCCTAGGATCATTAGTGTAGTCGTTCCTTACATGATCAACACCGGAGAAGCCGGTCTCCTTGAGCACGCAAGACCACTGGGGAACAGAGCTCGATGGGCCGTGACGGCGACCGTCTTCGTCATTAGGCCACCAGCTGGCAATCCCAGACATAATGAAGTTGGTGCGGAGGACGTCACCAGTAATATCGAGGACAAGTAGATATCCTCCTGGCTTGAGAAGCTTTCGGAAGTTTGTCACAGTATGTCGAAGATTCTGAGTCGCATCAAGAGCATTGGCAGCGATAATCAGGTCGTATGACTGCTCCTCATATCCTTGAGCTAAGAGATCTCCTTCAATGTCAAGTCCTTGGAACTTGATCCTCTTTGCCCAAGTCTTCAAGACACTTTCGGCGGTGGAGAAGGACTCGGTGGAAATGTTGGTGAACGTATAAGCCTTGAATGCATGGCCAATCTCTTCTAGGATGCTCTTCGTTGCACTGCCTTTGCCAGCACCAACTTCGAGGATTCTCATTCTTGGATAGCGATGTGTGATCTGGCCAACAGCTTTGGCCAGCGTGGCGTTTGCTGCACGCATACCAAGCCCGATCTCCTTGTAATTGTCCAACATGTTGTCTGCATTGAGATGCTCCAGAATGGTCGTTTCACCCTTGACGGCGGCCAAAAGATTCTTGCCAACAGTATTGATGAGCTGAATGTCGACGTTGGCAGGATGCTTGGATGCCTGTTCCAAAAGCCAAGCAGGATCGTCTGATGACCATTCTTCTCGGATTGTAGGATGCTGACCGCTTTGAATTATGGGAAAGAGGTGGTCAATCCACTGAAATATGCGCTGATGGCTCGAAGCGAAATTTCTTATCTCCTCATGCGACACAGCAGCACTGATCTGGCGAAGATACATGTAGGATAGGCGCTCGCAAAGGTCGACGAGGTCTAGCTCAGCATCCAGGTCCTTGGTGTTCATGATCAAGTTGGGTATACCGGCTGAGACGTCTGCCTTCAAAACAGTTTGGGCGTACAGCTCGTTGTCATTAGCAGCCCTGGGTCGATCGAGCGAAGTGCAGGCTAAGCCCTCAACTTGGATCTTTGGCTCACCCGTCTCAGCATCATACATGTCAATATCTCCAATAATCTGGCTCCCCTCATTGATGGTGATGAAGGACTCAATGGAAACTTGGGTTTTCTCAGGCGACTGCTTCCCAGTGGGGAAACGAATGCATTTGATGTGAGTGGGCACTAATGGTGCGTTCATAGTCCCATCCTCAGGGTAGTGAAGGGCTGCAAACAGGCTTTGGAAAGCCGCATCGAGGAGTGCAGGATGTATCATAGCAGACATATATTTGTCTTCCGGATACTCGATGGCAGTGGACGTTGCTCGGTTCATGCGTCGTTCGATGGTGTCTAAGCGCCGGAAGAGCCCTTGGTAGTCGAACCCGATAACCTTGAGAGCCTCGTAGAAAGTGTCAGTGCTGAGCGGGTTGAGCAGGATCGGCGTATCATCACGCTTGGGCAACTTCGAAGTCTTCGACTCTCCCAGGATGACGCGCAGACGGCCACGCGCATTGATATCCCAGTTATCTGCTTGCTCCCCAACACAGGAGAAGCAGCTGAACTCGGCCTCGATGAAGTTGTCTCCGCTCAATGTTCCTTCATTTGTCTTTCTGAGACCAAGCAGTGTGTCAACACCAGAGGCGTCATCCTCCAAGGGAATGGCACGGGATATTTCCACGTCCAGAAGTTCCACCATCGAGACGGGCTGGCCTGGAGCGAGCTCTTTCGAGGCTTCGAGCGCCATGACAAGATAGCCAGCGGCAGGGAACACAATTTGGCCCTGAACCCTGTGGCCGGCAAGCCAGGGTGTCTCGGAGACACGAAGCGTGTTCCGCCAACGCATGTCAAATTCGAGATCATCAGGGAAACGCTCTCCAAGAAGATCATGTCTTGGTTTGCTGCGCAGGCGATACCTTCTGGACTGACGGGACTCTGTCCAGAATGTCTGTGAATGATCCCAAGCGTATGTTGGGAGTCCAATCAAAAGGCGAGGTTGAACATCTGACTGGAACGAGCGGGTGTACGTCTCTAGGTTCATTGACGAAGTAGGCATATGTGTCATGAAGAAACCGAAAGTGCCCGAGATGGCTGCAACATCGTTCATGCCTCGTGTCAGAGTTGCTCCGTAGGTCAACGAGGATCCCGTAACGTGCTTGATTGTCTGAAGAGCCGGCCCTTTCAAAGCCGCATGAGGTCCGACTTCGAGAGCAAGGTCGAAGGGCTGTTCGTTCTGAACTGCTTGTTCAATAGCAACGGAGAACAGGACGGGCTTGAGCATGTTGTCATTCCAGTACGTGCTTGCCAGAGCTTCGAGGCTCGCAGTTTCCTCGATGCGATCTCCAAAGACACTCGATATCCAGGCGCAATCGGATCTGGGGTATTTTGGTTTGATCCCACAAGCCTTTAGTGACGCGATGTAAGGCTGGGAGCTGGGCTGCATATGGCGAGAATGATACGCTTTGTTGACTTTCAAGAGACGGACGAAAATCTTTTGCTTTTCGAGAAGGCCCTTGGCAAGCTGAATAGCATCAACATCCCCAGAAAGGGTAACGCTTTGAGGAGCGTTGCTCGCTGCAACCTGGACGCGGCCACCGATAGCAGGCTGATCGCAGAATTCGGTAGCTTCGTCAAAAGACATGCCCGCTGCCATCATAGAACCAGGCTCTCCACCAGGACCCTTGGATAGTTTGGAGTGGAAGCCACGATAGTAGGCGATCTTGATGGCCTCGGACGCTGTGATCACTCCAGCGGCGTAAGCGGCAGTGATTTCACCCGATGAGTGGCCGACAACGGCAGTAAATGAAATGCCAGCCGATTGCAAGATGTTGACTACCATGATTTGGACGGCGGTACAGATTGGTTGAGCAAGTTCTGCTTCGTCCAGCCGAGATGGTTTATCTTTGTCTGTAAGCTCCTCCATGAGCGACCAGGAAGGACGATCTGGAAGATCCGCGAGGCAAGCTTCAAGGTATTCGATCGTGCCCTTCGCCATTGAGGAGGCAATGATCAGGTCACGGCCCATGTTAGCCCATTGAGCTCCTTGACCGGTGAACACACCGAAAATGCGAGCTTTGCTGGTGCGAGCTGCAGAGCGTTGGCCAATGGGAAGCGGTGGACTGTCCTTTGCCTTTTCAAGCGCAGCTTCCATGTTAGAAATCACCTCTTGTTTTGAAGGGCCAGAGAAGACAGCTTTGATTGGCAGCTCTGATCGCCGAGATTGCAGCGTCCAAGCAAGGTCGTTCAAAGAGAGTGAATGGTTATCCTGGATGAATGCACTGTACTGGGCAATCATTGACACAAGCGACTTTTCCGAGTTTGCAGAAAACACCAAAGGGGTTGCTAGCGGCAGCGAAGCTATATGCTTCGGTGCTAGAGTCAGCTTGGGCTGAGGCTCGTAGTTCTCGAGAATGGCGTGAGCGTTGGTGCCTCCGAAGCCGAAAGAGTTGACACTTGCTCGACGTGGCTGATTGGGGAGCAAGCGAGGCCATGCCTGCTCCTTTGTCACAACGCGCAGATTACTGGTCAGCGGCAAAAGCTTCGGGTTCAACTTCTCAAACAGCATGTTTGGAGGGATAAGGCCACGTCTCAGGGCGTTCGAGACTTTGATCAACCCAGCGAGGCCAGCAGTGCCCTCGGTGTGCCCAACAGCAGTCTTGACGGATCCAACGAGCATGATGTTGTCATCGCTTGTAGAGTGCTTCTTCGTCTCGGGGAAGAAAGCATCTCTAATTCCACGGGCCTCCATCGGGTCTCCAGCAGGGGTGCCTAATAATGTCAGCTATATCCAGGGACAAATTTCAACAGAGGGACGCTCACCAGTTCCGTGTGCCTCAAAGAATTGGCACCGGTCGCTTGGAAGCGAGGGATCCAACCCCGCTCGTTCATAGACCTGTCGAATCAACCTAGTCTGAGCCTCAGGGCTAGGTAAGGTAATGCCCTGAGTACGACCATCGGAGTTGACACCGGTCTCACGGATGATGCATTGGATGTCGTCTCCATCTGCAATGGCGTCCGAGAGCTTCTTCAAGATGACGGCGGCAAAACCCTCTCCACGAGCATAGCCATTTGCGCCGGCGTCCCACATACGAGATCGTCCTTCAGGGGACAACATATGGAGATTGGTCTCGCCCATCATGAATTCTGGGTTGAGAATTAGATTGGCGCCTCCTGCAACAGCCATTTTGGATTCTCCGTTACGGAGACTCTGTACAGCAGAGTGCACGGCCACAAGACTGGAGGAGCAAGCGGTGTTCATGCAAACGGATGGTCCCTTCCAGTCGAAAAAGTAAGAGATTCTGTTGGCAAGAATGCTTGCGGCAGCGCCCGTGGCGAAGTATTTCGGCATCGTGTCTGGGTTGCGGAGGAGTAGCTCGAGGTAGTCTCCGGTCATGACGCCAATGTAGACAGCAGTGTCTGAAGCCTGCATTCCCTCAATGGAGAAGCCACCGGCTTCCATGGCTTCGTAGACAGTTTCGAGGAGGATTCTGTGCTGAGGGTCGATTGCCGCAGCTTCCTTTGCATTGATGCCAAAGAAGTTGGCATCGAATGCCTTGACGTCTTGCTCCAACGTGTAGGCACTGTCCACGTTGATGCATCCATGGCGTTCTCCGTTGGGGTGGAAGAAGCCTTCAGGGTTGAAGCGGCTGGAATCAATCTTTTTCAATGCGTCACGCTTCTCAATGAGCAAGTCCCAAAGCTTGGAGGGACTGCTCGCGCCGCCAGGGAAACGACAGCCGCTCCCAACAAGTGCAATGGGCTCTGGGGTGACGTTGGCAGACATGTTGATCATGGGGGAGAAGTGTATGGATGGCTCTGGTCTTCGAGTATATTAAGTAGAGAGTGTTGAGTGGTCACAAAGTATTGTGATAGTCGATACTCTGAGAATATCAAATAGAAGGATCAAAATTGTAACAAAGTAACTGTAGTCGAGCGTTGGTGAGGATCAAGCTGCAGACTAATTTTGAGATTGCTTTTCGACGATGGTTGTCGTAGGGTAGACGAAAGTGAGTCTGACGAAAGGGTCAATGGGCAGGCTTGGGCCGGGACTGTGATAGTACAGTATGATGGTTGTAGAAGATAATCAACTAAGCCTTTAAGAATGGTGAAGGCGTGCCTGGAATTAATTTGTTGTAAGAGTTGCCAATGTGATAGCGGACAACTGGAGTCAGAATCGTAGGGATGCTTGGTATCTTTCCCAATAAAGAGAGTCTTCCCGATGCGATAATGAGATCTGAAGAAAAAAGGTAGGAGGCCTTCGAGTCCTTGTTATGAGTACTCTGCACGTGGCAATACACTAGTAAAATCCCCGTGCGGGTCATCGTCGGCGACCACGCGAGAAGGTTGCATCCGAGCTAGGTTGAGAGCGTCGGTGGGTTTCAGCTTTTAATCTGGAACACAGTCAGGCACATCCGGTATGTGTCTCGATATTGGGTATGGACGGGTATTAACAGATACTCTCCGATGCAATGTCGGACGCACCGACCCTTGTGAGATTGCGGCGCAGCCACCACCGAAATTCCCATATACTATAAGCATAAGCCGAATTCCCACACATTGGAAAATTGCTACCTATCCCAAATCGTTTCTGTTCACAAGACACAATTGTCATCATGTTCAAGTTCTTCAAGTCTCCGTTCTTCAATTTCGAGTACCTCAGAGTTCTTGGCGCAGCACCTTTCCAAGCATCAGAGATATCGGAATGCCTCGAAGCACATTCGCACCTCAAGAACGATGACCCCGAGACTTGGTATCGCACATGGACTGCATTTGGAGACAAGGCCAAAGCCCTCGGTGAAGACGCTTGGGCGAACCACGACAAAGCTGCTGCAAGATGGGCTTTCTTACGTGCCGCCAACTATTATCGGTCCAGCGAATTCTTCCTACACTGCCAGCCTGACGACCCTCGCTTGTGCGCTGCAATCCAGAAGAGCTCCGACGTCCACAATCGAGCCGTGGCTCTCTTCGATACAGAGGTCATGGTCTTCAACATCCCTTATGAGAACGGTCTCGAGTTGCCCGCAAGATTGTACATGCCTGAAACTGGAAGCCGTTCCCTGGGCCGCATTCCTCTCATCCTACAAACCAACGGATTCGACTCGACGGGCGAAGAGCTATACCTGTATGGTCCTGCGGGTGCCATACCCCGTGGGTATGCCGTCTTGAGCTTCGATGGCCCAGGTCAAGGACTATCACTTCGCAAGGACAAGACAATCCTCCGGCCAGATTGGGAGCATGTCACATCGAAAGTGCTGGACTACATTTTCGATGTTCTTGCGCCTCAGAACGAACGCCTCGAGCTCGACTTGAACCGCATTGCCGTCCTTGGTGCAAGCATGGGAGGCTACTTTGCCCTGCGGGCATCTGCAGACCCAAGAATCAAGGCATGCGTCTCTTGTGATGGCTTTTACAGTCTTTTCGAAGTCGCACGAAGCCGCATGCCTGGTTGGTTCATCAACTCATGGTTAGACGGAACAATGAGTGACGGTGTTTTCAACGCAATCAGCAATTTTCTTGGCCGATTCAACTTTCAACTAAAATGGGAATTCGCACACAGCCAATGGACATATGGTGTTAAAACGCCTGCAGATGTGATGCGAGTGATGCAAACCATGTCACTGAAAGGGGAGGACGGCAGCGAATATCTCGAGAAGGTGCACTGCCCAGTCATGGTGACCGGAGCAGCTCAAACCATCTACTTTGAGCCGGACATCAACGCTGAAAAAGTCATGGCCAATCTGGGCCACTTGGAACACCGACACAAGCTGCTCTGGGTTGGAGATGGGGAGTCGGATGGGGGGATACAGGCGAAGATTGCGACATTGAGCCTGATGCATCAATACATGTTTGAATGGCTGGACAAGCAGTTAGGTGTTCGGCGACTTAGCGCTTCCGCGAAGGATGAAGTGAGGTACTCGCAAGTAGAACTATAGGATGATGGAGGAGCTGAATTGGGGGTGTTCGGTGGAATTTTGCAGCGTTAATTTTAGATTTACGTCAGCATTTGGCTTGGCAAACATATTATTTCCACGCGACGCGTTTTGGCGTGCTGGTACCAAGGAAAATCTAACAAGAGCATTTTGATGAAATTGACAAGGCAAGGCCGACAGTATGCTACAGACTATGTGGTGCGAAAGCCCTAGGGAACATGTTTTGTATGTGCTCTGACAGCCAGATTTGTAGATTTTGGCCTCATCCAGCCCAATCTCAACTCCATCACTGGCTGTCGCAGTTGGAACCCTCCGAAAATAATAATGCTATTACAATGCTACCCGACTCTGGTATGGCAGCACGTAACCTCCAAATCAGTCATCTTGGAACAGGCAGGCTATGCTCAAACCTCCCGCTAATGCTTTTCGAGATCTCGCCGAGCCGTGTGTCTCAGTACCACAACCAATGAAGCCACCAAACGGCGCATGCAATGTCTTTATGAATATCAAGCTGAGATAGCTACAATGCCGTTAGAGTATCGAGTCTAAGTTTCTGAAAGAATGTGCGAAAGCAGAGCTTCGCTATGCCACCCATCGTCCTTTGGTCGCACACGTTTGCATGAAACTCTTCTGTTTTGCAAGAAGCTCGTACAACCAAATCAAGGGCTGCCTCTTGAGTAGATGAAGCATACTTGTTTCCTATGTGGCCTTGTCCTCTAAAGCGTTGCTACTCATTCAACGCTGTCCCTCACTGCCAGACCCTCCGCAAGCTCAATCCGCAATCCGGCTGAAATCCATTAATTCTATTCCATCACAGGCAAATTCAGAGTTCTAGAGCTTGAAGGCGATACTGGCCCTCTGAGTGTCGTCGTACATGACGGCCCATGCCATGACAACCAATTCCCTCTTGGCTAGCCCATAACAACAGCACTCCCCATTTCCAAGTCTTCAATGCCTCCTTGACGCGGAAGTGACATGTCGGGGAACTTATGTCGGGGACCATGTGTTGGGGACCATGTGTCGGGAATCTACGGCGCTTGCTGTCCCAAAGCGGGTAACGCAAGCGCAGAAGGTGACAAAACGAAACGCTTTGAATAATGCAGTTGCGCCCTGTAAGAAAGCTCCTCGATCGAGCCTTTTTTTTAGAGCCGCAGAATGCCCACGAGCGTCAAAACGCATGGACCTGATTGAAATTCTCCGATAGGGAAACGCTATAGGTTGACAAATTCTCCGACGACCAACGATTGAGGCTGCGGCATGTGCTCTGGCCCTACATCGTCCACTAACGCGATCCACGTTCTAACTTCCGTTGCGAGCTATGGCACAGTGGCTATGCACCAGTCGTGTAGTACCAAGGTTACTATGAATGTAGACCGTCTTTCTAGTGCTAAAAGCCAAGTGGTCAATGCGAAAACTCATCTACGTAACCTGTAGAATCCCTGAGGCAAGCCACAACTTCAATAACTGGGTGAGAGAACATGGCAAAGTCGCTCGTCAGGCACGTTGTGTCGTGTGCACTTCTAGAAGAAGATTGGGGAGAACCAGCTCGTAATACTCGCACAGCCCTTCGCAATTTCCGTTTTTTCAGAGTGTTTATTGAGATCTCAGGCTTTTACGACCAATCATTGACCGCGTTGCTGGACCTGTTATGTACTACTGCTGTACGAAATGAGTTTTTCCTTTGTATAGATTTTGACCACTCAGCTCGTCCATGACGCAAAGAATTACGGTGAAGGAACGCGCACGAGCATTCTGCCACCAACCCTAACTTCCCAGTCTAGCGAGAGGTGGTACCCTGTGAGGCTGTTTTTACCTTTATGCCTCGATTTAGTTGAGCAGGCTTCCATTGAAGCATTGAAGCGCTTACATAGACGACGGCCATAGCGATCTAAATTCAATATGGTTCCCACGCAAATTCACCGAAGCTCGCAAAATCGATTCTCCAGGAGCTGTCATAACTCTTGAACGAGGGACCGAATCTCAGAGACTTATATGACAAAGTTGTTTCTATCTATTGAGGCTACAATGTTGCAACATGGAGTGTGAGCGCACGTCGAATATTCGCGGATGCATTCAGCTTTGAAATTTGGTCCACATGGAACTTTATTTCTTCGATGGCGGGGCGATGCAATAATACTCATGTATGACGCGGCTTGAAATGGATCAATCGATTTGTATGCTGAACGACGTGCGGCGGGATGGTCTCGTCTCTCTCGCCACCGTCATTGCTAGGTAAGGATCCTCAAAGTCTGAAGCTTCGACGGAATATCGATGTCTGCGCACATTAGATTCTATCTGACTCGTGGAGCGGCCCCGCATCCGCATCGGGAGCCCCTGGATCAATCTAGAGTGACCTAGTCTCCTAGTCTATCACTCGGCTCGTTCGGGTGGGCACAGCCTAAGCTACAACCTTAAGGTTTAAATATAGGGTGCTCCTCGGTAACCTTTTACTTTTAGGTAATCTACCACGCTTCAACGAATCTCGCTCCAAATCTCGCTCTTACCAGTCCAAACTTTGACACTAACTATATCCCGCTACGTCGATTTGCAGTACTGATGGGGAGCTTCCGAGCCGCCTGCTTATTATTACTCATGGCCCCGGACCGAGACAGTGATGTCGTATTTACTTTAGATCCGGTTCACCACTGCTACTCGTGGTCTCAGATCTGAGAACTCCGCTATGATGTTGTTGTATTTCCTTTCGACCACCACGACTGGTTGGTGACCTAGTCTTCGGTAGGAACCTTGGCGACTCGCGGACCACGATTACATTAACGAAATCAAACAGCAAGATTTGATAAAAGGGTTGAACGCCACGGAGGATATTCATGTTTTGATCTCAGGTCATGCATCGCTCACTGCTCGTGGGCATTCAACGTACCCAGAGCGAAAAAGTCCCGTCTATCTGTGCCAGTTGCAGGCGCTGAGTGTCTACACGTGGAGAAATTCGTTTACGATGGCTTCGATGAAAGAATACATCTGGCAGCTGCCTACCATACCGCCACCTCCCGGAGTCAGTCCCAATCTTGTGGACCTAGTATCTCTACACCCATATGGCATCCTTACGCAAACTTTCTGCTTGACAATCACGACGCTACTTGTATGCATCCGCATCTGGACCAACAAGGTTTTGTTGAAAGGCCTTGGATGGGAAGATTGTGGGTCAAGCACCTTCATCGTTTCCGATTCTTGCGCTGACCTTGTTCCGCAGATACTACCATCCTTGCTTGGGTAAGATGCCGGGTCATCAGCCTTTTTCCATTGATGAGTTGACAATGCCATGAGAACCAATCTAACATTGTCTTGCTAGTTGGGCTTAGTGAGGTACGGAATAACAATGCTAGTAAACGATGGCTACGGATATGGAGTCCAAGTGTGGGACCTGAGACTGGCTGACTATATTAAGTATGCAAAGGTCAACAAAATCTGATACTCAACGGGCTCACGAAACTTATGCTGATAGCAACAATAGCTCGTCTTGGTCTCCCAAGTCCTTTACAGCGCCGCGATATTTGTCGCGAAGCTTTCGATCATGCCTCTCTACCTTCGAATTTTCAACCTATTGCGCTCAACGTATCTGGTCTTGCACATCCTTCTCTGGGTCAACCTTGTAGCTTGTATTGCCGGGATTTTCGTCGAAATCTTTCAGTGCTATCCAATGGAGAAGATGTGGTTTCCTCAGGTGCTAGGCACGTGTGTAAATGAGCCATCCATACAGGTCTGCTCTGCAGTGTTCAACACATTCTCGGACTTTGCAATCCTGATCCTCCCTATTGCGTCCGTCTGGCGCTTGCAGATGCGATTAAAGAGAAAGGCAGGCCTAATAGCGATCTTTGGAACTGGACTGTTGTTCGTATTCTTCCCTCTCGTGCGAGAAATTCTCGAGTTGACATCCGTAGCGGCTGCGTTGCAAGCGTCATACGCATGGTTCTTATCATACAGAACACGAACATCTTTGATGGAATGTGGCAATGTTACTCACTGAGTCTATAGTTGTAAGTATCCTCGCCGCTTCTTTGCAAAGCGCATTGACGCTAATCCTAGAGTAGCACTGCCGAGATCAGTTGCGCCACTGTTTGTGCATGTCTGCCTCCATTACCGGCATTCGTTCGATACATCCGTGGCAAGACAACTTCGCAAAGCAATTCGACTACTCCAAGCAACCAAAAAGCCAGCACACCGGCGACGATGTCAAGACGTAGGAGAAAAGACAATACTTGGGACGAGATCACAGAGTTGAAGCGATGCAGTACGACATCGGCTTGACGTGAAGATTGCTATGGTTAACGTAAGGGCGTCTATGCTTCTTGGGTAGATTCAACTGCTTCATTCCTTCATCAACGAACCTCATTTACAAGCTTAAACGTGACTGGCCGAGTCGGCTCGGGGATTCTTCTATTGTTGAACGCCAATCCAACGGTTTGGAGATCGTTTCGAGAAGACTAGTCACCCGCTTTGATTTTATTTCCCCCATGACTTGCCATTGTGAGAGAGCATTGTGGTTTAAAGGAAGCTATTGCAGAACCATTCTCAGTTTATTTCACGCTCAGAAATACCTCCCAGCACTGGCCGGCGCTTATGTATTCTTGGCTATGTTCGCGGTCTACCTTCTAGACCAGATGAACGATGCAGCCCACGGCCTGACTTTGCTTTGCTCCATTTTTTCCTCAGTACAAAAAACGTTGCCGATTCTTGCAACTACAGACGATGTAATTCCATGTCTTTGACTATGAGATAAGTTGACTGCTCTCATTGACCTCTCGAGCTTCCCTGAGCCGTACTCCCAGTCCCAGAATCTTAGTCTGTATACATTCTGCAGATTTCCGCGCGCTTTCACCGAACAAGTCGACCAATGCAACAATTTTGGTCGACGTCTATGACACTGTTGCCGGCGATCATCGGACGGCCACTCATAAGACATTTACACTACTTTTTAAAACTCAAATATCTCGACACTCCTACAATCGTCTCAGGCTCGTCAAACCCAAAAAAAAAAAGGCACAGCTCAAACATAGTTATGTCTTTGGTTACCAAACTCTTTACCATGAAAGCTCTCTTCCGCGCCTCGCTGGTGCTCCTGCTAGCGCAATCTGCCTTCACCTCTCCAGTGGACCACTGCGGTCCATCGTTCACCACTGGTAGGACCGCCAGCGGATCGTCGCCTCCCTCCGGAGAGATCCCCGGTGCCTACATCGTTGTATTCAAATATCACATAACTCAGATAGACGCCGTTACTCACTACAGCTGGGTCCGGAACTTGCACGACCGAAATGAAATTGCTGATGTCGATGGCAAAGTTTTTTTCCCAGTCACCACTTGCAAGCCAGGCGTTGCAGGGAATCAAGCACAAGTAAAACATCCGCGGCGAATTTCTAGGGTACTCTGGACAATTTTCGGAGGACGTCATTCAAGAGGTCAAACCCCGTCCAGATGTAAGTTATTGACATTGTTGATTTATGCTCACGAATTATCATGCATCATTACCCCGGTTTTTCTCCACTGCCATTGATTGATTTCTTCGAAACGTTGTTCCAAGCCTCATATCTTTGGTTACTCCGTGGCTGGGAGAGTCGTAAGGCAAGAAAATATGCAGTGAGTTGACTCAGTGTGACTTGATTGAATAGGTTACATACGTTGAAAGAGACACGATGATGCAGTCGACAACTTCGAAACCAGACATAACCACTTCGGACACTATCTCACAGAGGGGGGCCCCATAGGGCCTCGCAAGGATCTCTCATCCGCCGAGGTTGACATTTCCAACGTTCACAAGGTACGACTATGATGCGAATGCTGGGCTAGGGGTTAATGTGTATGTCACCGACACTGGCATCTTCACTAACCACATCGAGTTTGAGGGTCGAGCAAAATGGGGAGTGAAAATCCTAGAAAACGATATTGATGATGACGGAAACGGGCGTGGCACTCACCTTGCGGGCACAATCGCTTCTCGCAAATAATGGGTAGCCAAGAAGGCTAATGTAATCGTAAGTGCTTTTTTCCCAAGCAGCGTCGTACCAGTCGAGAATTCCATATGACTAGCGAGAATGGGCAAACGGTAACCCTAGCTTTTCTTTCTAGGCACGTCTTCTTTCTATTTCCATCCAAATTCAAACATCTTCATGCTAACTTCCTACTATGTAGTCAAGACTCTAGGCTTAAATGCCTCTGGAACTATGTCTGACGCTATCAAAGTCGTAGAGTGGGTGGTTGAACAGCATTAAACGAACATTGTGGCTTCCGGAAACGGCATGGCTCAAAAAGACTTTAAAGGCAGTGTTGCTCTGCTGAGTCCAGATACACTTGTGGTTGATAACAGCGACTTTGAGAGCCTGAAATCAGCTCTGGATGCGGCCACTGGTGCGGGAGTCCACATCGTTGTCACTGCCACACCGGACAACCGAGATGAATGTAGGTCCTCGATGGCGCCAGCGAACGCTATCACCGTTGGTGCCTCGACGTTGGCGGACGAAAGGGCGTATTTCTCCAACTTTGGTCCGTGCGTTGACTTGTTCGCGCCTGGACTAAATGTCCTGTCGACCTACCGCGGCAGTGGAACTGCCGTCGTCGGGTACTGAGATGGCTGATGTGCATGCTGCTGGACTTGTGGCCTACCTTCTCTCACAACAGCCTAACGGAGGAGTACCGCCAGAGAAGTTTAAGAAAACTCTTGTGGGTCTTGCAACTCCTAATGCCTTAGCGAGCTTGCCAGAGAAGATTAATAATCCGAGGACCAAGCATTTTCTCAGAAATATCCATTGCCGCTGACAAGATCTTAGCTGCTCGCTTTCAACGATGCCACCACTGCTTAGATTCAAGGTGAGTGGAGAAGAAAGTCGTGTAGAGAAGAATGCCTTCAAGCAGGAAATGCAATTGGCTTGTATGGTTGACGAGCTTGAGAGGATCGTGAAGCTTGTCGCTCGTTCCAGTAGAGTTTGCCTATGATTTCTTGAGACAATTTAACCCTACCTTCGCGTATTTAGAACAGCAAAGTGTATTAAAACCTGGTATGGGTGAGATTTGAATCATAGAACATGAATGCCACGTAATCGTATCAACATGGCAAAGGCCGTGGGAAAGCCTAGATAGCACTCTGCGTGAAATTGGGCAACACAAAAGATCCATAGAACTGGAAGGTTGCCAAAGTTTTGGCAAGTTTTGTTTTACAATGAAGCTGGTATTCACTGCATCTCGGGAATGAATATCTCTAAGAGCAAAGGCTTAGCTTCAGGGAGGAGACCAAATCCCGCGAATGACCGACCACCGCTTGTTTTCTAATAGGTTCTTGATCTGAGATGGTAGCTCTCTTGTCTTCTAGCTTTTGCGGAGCACCCGTTCGGAGCCCAGTTGTAATTCAGCAAGGACGAGTCTGCAAGGTTTGGCGCTTCAAGAGGTGACTTCGTCAACTGACTCTGCGCTTATCAGTATTAGTACTATTGGCTCGGGAAAGATCGCGCGAGCGTGCTCCTTACCTTAGTTAAACTTCATGTTAATCTGTCATTATTATAATGCCTAGGTGACCGAGAATTAGGTATTAGGTATGTCCCCTCGGTCCTTTCGGTAAGTGAGGTGAACGCCTATTTAAAAATAAGGTGCAGATAACGTCACAAGGTAACTTTGCCGAGAACGCCTTTCAAAAATTTCTTGCGAGTGCGAATCGTGTATTCTTTCATACTTCTCCACCCTGCTTCATCATTATTTTGAAGTAAGGTTCCTCATTCAGCAGATGCACAATCGTCAACTTTGCACTCAAGATGCTTGTACTGCGAGGCCTAGGATCTTGCGAGATTGCAAGATGATTTGTGATTGCCACCCTGTCCTTCTCTGTTTGCTAGGAGACTGGGTTTCTAGCTTTCAATGCGTTGCCACTGCAAGAGCGCCATAAATCCTCCTTCGTAAACAAAACCTTACTACTCTCCAGACGCAAGTGTCCAAAGGATGACCGAGCAGCCATGAGACCGGGGGAAAAAAAGGTTGGTAAATGTAGTAGAATTCTCCAAGGTACATTTCAATGCCGTGAACCCGAATTCCAGTGCCGTAAGCCATCGTACTATTTATTGAGCAAGAAAGGATAGCAAATCGGTCAATACCTTCTCCTGGCTAATGGCGAAATGATGTGGTCATGCAATCGTGGTAAAATAGTGGTCTGTGCTGTCGGTGACCGAGGCGCGCGGTCAGGGCGGGTACCTTGATACTAAAAAATCTAGGCCTTATTCTTCCACGAATCTTGTACTCGGGATCAACGCTCTGTGGCCATCAAAGGTCTTTGCATCAACGAATGTCGCTTCGGTCAAAAGCCAGCCGGGGGCTGAACTACTACGACCGTTTCTTGATATTACCCTTCTTGTGGCTGCCATATTTCGAGCTCTCACTTTCGTCTAACTATTTTCCTTGCAAGATGTTCTCATCCTACCCTTGTACCCTCGTTGTTGCAGTCTGTCTGGTGCTCTGGACGTCGCCCTTGCTTTGCGCTCGAGTCAATTTCGCGATTGATCTCACTTGGGAGATAGGTGCTCCGGATGGCCAACCAAGATACATGATTTTCATGAATGGCCAATTTCCAGGACCACAGTTGACCTTAGAGCAGGGTGATGATGTTGAAGTAAGCGAGGTGCCATGTATATAATCGTCTCGATTGACGTGCGTCCAGTTTACGGTCGACAACCACCTTCCTTTCTCCACGTCTGTTCATTTCCACGGCATCGAGTATGGTGCTCCACAATTTGAGTCTGGAGCTTTGCTCTGTGCTTATATTTTTCCAGGCAAGAGGGTACGCCTTGGTCCGATGGTGTCCCTGGAGTTTCTCAAAAACCAGTCGCGAGCGGTGCAACCTTTGTTTCCAAGTGGACAGCAACTCAATATGGCACATACTGGTATCTTTGCAGACCGTTCAGGTTGTATCACATATATCTAACACGATTAAAAGGTATCACGGACACGCAGAAGGCCAGATCCAAGACGGTCTTTACGGAACAATTATTGTTAAGTAGGTCTAGCTAAGGTTCTACAATATCGTGCAGTCCTTTGTTGACCAAGGCTATTTCAGGCCAAACTCGAATGAACCGTCGCCCTTCAGCTTCATCGCGAATGGTAGTAAGAGTCTAACGGCCATGCGCATGGCTGAAGCATCCCCCAAACCCATGCTGCTCTCTGACTGGAGCCATTTGACTTCGGATCAATACATGGCGGCTGAGAAGGCTACGGGCTATGATCTATTGTGAGTGTCAGTAACTAGTATTGGGAGCTTCTACTAATACATGATTGTAGCTGTGTGGACAGTATGCTTATCAATGGAAAGGGATCTGTGAATTGTCAAAGCCAGGGAACCTTGAATCAGCTAACATCCCCACCTTTGAAGCATCTCTTGAACGGTTCTACTGTTACTGATAGAGGGTTCGTGGTACCCCTTCGGCCTTTCCAAACCTCTGGCTAATACTTGAACAGCTGTACGCCTCCAACCAGAGCGGACTTGACCCAGGGGGATTTTACAACGCAGGACTCTAATCTTCCTGCTGGACTGTACTCTGGCTGCACACCATCCAATGGGAGTATAGAGATCATTGAAGTTGACGCCTCAAACGGATGGGCCAGCATCAATTTTATCAGCGCAATGAGCCTGAAGTCGCCCGTGGTCTCCATTGATGAACATCCAATGTGGGTATACGCCGTCGACGGCCACTACATTCAGCCTCAACTGGCAGACTCCATCTTCATGTACAACGGCGAGCGCTATTCAGCAATGGTGCAACTTGATAAGGTACCGCGCGACTATACTATCCGCGTCGCAAATTCCGGCGCCGATCAGATCATCTCTGGATATGCAACGCTTTCCTACAAAAATGGAACCAAGAACAATACGTCCGTGCCGTATATCAACTACGGCGGCGTCAACACCACCGCAGGTGTCATTCCTCTAGATAAAACCATTCTTGTTCCCTTCCCTGCCTCTGCACCTGCACCTACAGCAGATGCAACCTACATTCTCAACCTCGGCCGCAAGGGCGCGAACCAAAATTGGACACTGAACGGCAACGCCACCTATGGCCTTGATCAAGATTTCAACGCCCCACTCCTCTTCAGCCCCGAGTCTCCGGATGCCCTCAATCCGAACTTCACCATCCGCACCAAAAACAACACCTGGATTGACATCATCCTCCAAGTTGAACTCACGCCAGCGACACCTGCTCAGCCTGCGCACCCTGTTCACAAGCACAGCAACAAAGCGTACATCATCGGCAGCGCCAATGGAATCTTCAACTACACTTCCGTAGCAGAAGCCATGAAGCATATGCCTAGTGGGACTTTCAATCTCCAAACACCGCAGTTGAGGGATAGCTTTACAACACCGAGTGTACTGCTAGGACCAGCATGGGTGGCGTTCAGATACCAGAGTGTCAATCCTGGAGCATGGTTCTTACATTGCCATATTCAGACACATCTGGATGGAGGCATGGCTATGACGATATTGGATGGAGTGGATGCTTGGCCGGACGTGCCGGCTGAGTATGGAATTGTGAATTATGGGCCTTGATAGTTTTTGAGAGTTTTTAATTTCATGCACGTGTTTGCTCTGTTCATGGTTTCGAAGAGCATGCAGCGTGGCACCGTGGACACAGATAATTCGAGAGATCGCATTACATGTATGGGAGAATCTAGCTAGAGGTGTTCTGAGTACACTTAGGTAACATGACGACCTCAGAACCCGTGCATTACGGATAAAGATCGCTCACTTGCTCAGAATGAAATGCATGAATGATTATATCAAGGGATCCAGAGCGACAGAATGCACCCACACCTCTATTCAAATGTAGAGTGCTGCAAGCCAATGTTGCCATTTAAGCCTTGGGCTCTCCATGTTGCGCTTGTATGACCGAGACCCGCGCTCGGATGGGCTTTGAAGCGGACGACCTCAGCACTTTTCGGCTCGATTGTTCTCACTGTTAACACACACCGCCATCAGTAAGCGAACCACACTGCCCATTACTGTAGATAGTATTATATTGATTCGAAGCAGTCTGATAGAATGTTCTTTCAATGTTACCTGCAGGACAAGTGGAGCCGTCATTGACGGTGTATCACATGTCATTAGTCGTGGTGTACAGGGAGAAGTCGCAATTAGTGCCGGTAATGCATGCAGCACAGCAATCTTATGCACTGCTAGCTGGGGGGTAGTTGACCGAAATGTCACCGTCGGAAGGGCTTACCGCATATAGGTAGTTGCTGTTTTGAATATAGGGACCTAGAAGGTTGTTGGTTGCGCCTAGAGACTATCAGTAGAGTGGATATGCGTAGCTAGTTTGTGTCACCGTGGCTGTGACCAACGCTGTTATTATGGTTGAGATGATTGCAACGGTAGTTGTTTCAGTTACCACGGTTTGGAGAAACTCAACATGATTGAAACGTCAACTGGAACCTGAGAGATGCATCAGCGCCTTGCAACACTACTAAGTTTTGCGGAAGTTCTTAGTACAGTGGATGTCGTGGTCGAAGTGATTAAGCTAACAGTAATTTTTGGAGTGGGAGCGGTTTTGGTCGTAGTTCTGCCTCTAGGTTGGTATCAATCTCTTTCGACAACTTAAAAGCCTATATTATTGGCTAGACAAGTTATACGTAGGCTATACTAGCGATATATAAAGGCGATTGGAAAGCGAGCTACCGAGAAAAGGACTTGCGGCTTGACAAAAATAATTTCTTTCCTATAATAGACTTGAGTAACGTTGGCAAATTCGAACCCGGCCCCAGTAGCCCCGGGCCAAAGCGCGAGCTGTTTCGGGGGCTACGGGGTCTAAACGAGCGCCCGCGGGGCCCGTACGCCCCGAGCCGATCGCGTAAAGTCCCCAGGAGCCCTGACGGCTATCCCCGCCGCTAACGCCCTCGACCCCTTGGGTTAAAAGGTGCCCGGGCGCTCGCCAGGCCACGTCACATGATTTCAGCCCTAAATGATTTTTTTTGATGATCGACCGGAGCACTTGGGAACCCCCTGGAGCTGCCCCGGGAGTTCGTCCCAACGCGACCCCAAAATCAATCGATTCGGGCGATTTTCTCGCGGGGGTGATGCGCCCAGGGGGTGCGACAGCGGTGCGCGACAGCGGTGTTGGGGGCAGTAGCATGCGCCCGTAGGCTTGCTAAGGGACTGCGGGGACCTGCCAAGGGTGGCTACGGGGACTAGTCAAGGCTAGTCAGGGGGGTTTCCGGCTACACCTTAAGCAAGGCCCGAGGGGCGCCCTAAGCCTCTATTGGCGTTGCCCCGGGCGCTCCTCGGACCGGTTTCTAGGTGAGGCGCCCCTGGGGCCTCCTTCAGGCCACGTTCGATTTTGCCGACGGCTATATTCACGACGAATTAATCGAGACGGTTTTTGAGTCACGTTGAAGAAAATCTTGCAGAATATAATAATATGTTGATTGTTGCCTCCTAGTGCTGTAAACAGTACGTCTCTATCTTATACCTCGATTATAAGCAGTTATTTATACGTACTTTAGTATTGGTGAGTACTGGCTAGCGGCTACAAAGGTCTTAACCCCTCAATGTCTACTTTGCGAAGATCCTGGAGTCTTCGATACTAACCACACTCTTTATCTCTGCATTACATGTGTCACGACTCAAGTCTCGGTGGCTCATTAATATATGCCTGTCTTGGAGGTCATACTGCGATGCTTAAGTACTGGATCTTAGATAAAGGCTACAGATACTCATAAGCATTCAGCACAAACAAATTATATTACGCCGTTACCAAAATCTGACAGCAGGCACTTATTGAGGGGCCTGTGAAAATTTGTGTTTTCTGCTCTGATGGCACTGTATCTGTATATCAGCAGAATTTGATTAGAGGCGACTAGAAATCTCATACAAGCCGTCCAATGGTGAAATGCCGCACCTGCTCTTTTTTGTTCGGATGTTCAACCGTGCGTTCGAGCTGAATCTTCCTGTTCGATCGAATAAGTCGCTTCATACGACAGCCACCTTCCGAACGACTCAAAGGCATCAAGCCGGTGTCATTTCATAGAGTATCAACTCTAAGATAGACCTTGCCTACAATATTCGCACACGCAGCCCACAATCTGGTACCTTTCTTGATTAAATGTGCTCAGTCCAGACACAGCATTCGACATTGTGTTGTGAAAGCTACCTTGCACCCATATTGGAGTAAGATCACCTTCTTTGCACCCTGCTAGGCGTCAACGCATTGCTCTGCAAAGTAACACAATGAGCTCTTTCAGCAGCCATGAGGCCGAGGGCTCCTTGACTTCCCTTGTCAAAATGTCTACGAGTACTGAGAGTTCAGTGGGAAAGGTCGTCGTACAAGACACCACGACACCAGCTCAAGACGAGTGGCCGAAGTACCTCAAGATGCAGCAAGCTGGCAGCTCTGGCGCCAGCATCATCTACAATTCCGGAAATTTTGGCGACATCGAACTTCGATTACTCGCCGATCCGGGCAAGAAAAGCGCGGAGCTAATGGCTCATTACCTTTGGGATGCAAGTCTTCTGATGACCCAGCTGATTGCTGGTACCAAGCAACATAATCATGACCCTCGATGGAGCGTATCAGGCGAGCATGCCTTGGAGCTTGGCGCAGGCAGTGGCCTGGTGGGGATAATTTGTGCACTTGCTGGTGCACAGAAAACCGTCTTGACGGATTTTCCAGACGCTAGAATACTTGAGAATATTCAGTTTAATGTGGAAGCCAATGTCACCTCTCGTCGGTCATTCATTCGGCCAGACGTTTCTGTCGAAGCTCACAAATGGGGTGATATCGACAGCGACATTGCTAAGGCAAATGCGCATCAGTTCACGCGAGTGATTGCAACGGGATGTCTGTGGCTTCCTGAGCAACATCGGAACATTGCAAAGTCTGCAGCACATTTTCTGGCAAAGACCGATGAGGCTATGGTATGGCTGGTGTCTGGATTCTTTCTAGGCAGAACGAAGTTGGCTGAATTCTTTGATGTTGCAAGAGAAGAAGGTTTACGGGTCAGAGAGGTCTTCGAGCAAGATGTGGTTGGCAGTGTTAGACCTTGGTCAGTGAAGGAAGATCATGAAAGCCGTGAGAGGCTCATTTCGCAGGGCTGGCTTATGGTTGCAGTATTCGGAAATGCTAGCTCCCTGCCATGACAGTGTGTCTAGTCCTCGTAGGCTGCCGGGCAATAATGGAAGTCTTTGGTTTTGCTTCCAGAAGAGGATGATGAAGTCCGCAAAAGAATGACATCGCAGATTACTACCCGTCACGCTGCCAGCTTTTATATTGCCTTCTGCAAAGCCAATTCTTAGACACATGATCAGAAGCCTGGACTCTAGGTAGAGCAACGAGATGGCAGAAATTTGATGAAATGGAATTCTGATCTTGTCTCCTATTTCTATATTTAGCATTTCTTGGTTTCGCGCCAGCTCCATCGAGACTAGTAGACAAAAAAACGACGGAGAATTATCGACGCGCCAAAAGCTCGTCTCCTTGAAACACAACATCTCAAACCACTCAGCCCAGCGTTTCTCTTCCGCAGCAACTCAGATGACTTCCGCCAATCGTTGTACTTGCGGTCAAGGAGAATATCTCATGCCTGCCAAGCTGTTCTGCATAACACAAACATTGATCTATACTCAATGTCCTCCTTCTCACCCTCCTCCACCTCCTCTACCGAGACCGGATAATGTCTTGAGACTTGGCAGGAAATCCCAAGTACAACCTACCTTCGTCGTTGGTGGAGATGAGGCGCGATGCTGAGCGGCGCACGTCGCCAGATTGTTGATATCCCCTCCCTTTTGAGATGAATCATTGGTATCGGCCTCCTCTGAGTCTACGGGCAAGACCCAGACGTGTAAGCTGGGATTGGCCCAGGCCCCTGCCGGATCTGATGGTCTTCGATCTGGTTCCGAGCATTAGCTTACGTACCTCGAATTCCTGGTCAAGACTTACCAATGTAAGTGCCTCCTAGTTGACCGTCATTCTTCACGCATCTCTGAATTACCCTCAGAGCAGCGGTCTTAATGCTGTTCCAAGTCGCTAGTTGATTCACGCTACTTTCGATTGCCATTTCAATAACGCATGTATCTCGTAGGTTGTCAGTCATGCTTGTCCCGATACGAAGCAGGTGTATGCACTAACCAGACTCCCATTGATAAATTTCACTTGAGTATGTAGCTCCTAATTCCGTGCCAAATATATAAGGGACGTTGTTAGAATTTGGACTTTCGGCGTTGATTTGGAGCACAGCGTTCGCGCAATCCCACCAGAAAAGAGGCCTCGGAGGGTTGATGGGGAAGCAGTAAAGTGAATCCCGTTTTTCCAGACCCTGGTTCACTGGGAGACTTTCACCAAAGCGCGAAAGGATGAAGAACAATGACGTAACCAGCAATGGAGCTGACTTCCTCGACATTTTGGCTGTTCTCGCCTTCTGTCAGTTGAATCGCAAAATGCTTTCGATGGAAGAGGGAGTTGGAGAAAGGTGTGCAATGATGAGAGCTCTATCACACTTATACTGGGCATGTTTGTAGCGAGCCCTTGCAATTCTGACGTGCGTCAATTGAACACAATCAAATTTAGATACGGTGAGGCAGATGCGCAAGGCAGAGAAACCGCTGGGAATGATGTATGTTGATGATTCTCTAGCGTCGGAGAGCTTCCTAGGTGGCTTTAAGTGTGGTGCACCGGATCCAAGCTTGCTCTGCAAGTGCATAGTACTAAGGACATCTCAATGAACTCATTCGACCAGACGGAACATTTTGGGTGAAATAAGGTTTGCGATTTCAGCCTAGCCAATAACAATAGCTCATACGCATTTTGCATCAATTGTAATAACATCCTAAGTATACCAATTAACGACGAACGCACGACGAACGCACTGACCCTTCCAAGTTTTCACAGCCAACCTGCGAACAAGCATGTCTTGCGGCCCAAGATTTAGGAGAATTAGGAGCAAGCGAAAATTGGCAGAAACTTTTTGTCACTAGCTTGTTTTGAATGGTATGGGATAAAGCCGTTCACAGCCCAGGCTTTTGTTGAGACAATGTCTAGACCATGCCCATCCTCGATTCGCCCCAACATCTGTTAGCAAAGTAGGCGGCAATCAGATTGTTGCGCTACTGGTCGGACAGGCGACACGGCAAAGCGGATATGAGCGCAGGTGAAACAGATGTACTTAGACCTCCGGTTTGAGTGGCCCCTCAACATGGCAAATAGCAAGGGTATGTGCTGCTCGCTATCCCTGATAGCCCAGCTCCACACCCATACCCCAGCTCGCATGCTCTGTCTCAAATGATTGATCCATGCCTGAATCTGACCTTGCAAGGCCTCAACTCCAAATTACAAGATGACGGCGTTCTTTCTCATTCCGTCCTGGTAAAAAACTTCTCCGTCATAGCGCAATGCTAGTGCTTCATTTCATATTCGCAATCATGAGGAATCTTAATCGGCGAAACACGGCGGACATCACATCCAATCGTGTCGAGCTCCGATATCAGAAACTATGTTCTCCCGGGCTTGCAGCGAGAAAAGTGGCCCCTTCGCTGCACGTGGATACAAATGCTACAGTTGTATGGAAATGATTGAGAGATGAACGTCGGACCAGCAACTTCAATCCTGATCCACAACGACCGAACACGACTAGCAAGGCTCTAGCGGTGTAATGTTAATTCGAACGACCCTGACATATGCCTGCGCTTAAAGAGGCGGAACAGCCGGGTCCTTCTGTTGTTTCATCTACGACCCAAGTACGTACAAGCGCTTATGTACGCCTTCCGGCAGTTGGTAACCCAGCATGCATGTCCTGAAGCCGGGACGGTCCGAATTGGCGAGTATCGCTTTTAATAGCAGAATTCTCCGACCAAGGGGACCACTCTTGAGCACAATGACGTATCTTGTTCACCGCCGGAATGGCGTGAGCTTATCTTTTAGGACGAGTGGCTTCAGGGGTCACATGCACCAAACCTTGATAATCCCACGCTCCGATGATCATGCCACGAACTGGGTCGTATCTCGCGCGGGATGAAAGTGGGTCATCATATGTGCTACCACGACGACTCCTGAACACTTGCACGAGGCGTCGTACCTCAACTTGAGAGGTCGAGACGGTAGAGTTTACTACAACAGGTTCATCATGAAGGTAGAGCAATACCCTCATAGCCTGCGGTATAAGACGAGGTTGTTCCAATTGTAGATTCCTTAATCCTCATCACACGCAATCCACGTTGGTCATGTACATTGCATCAAAAAGTTCCGAGAGAAAAAAAGATTTCCCAATTGGTTGACTCAATCACTTGGACGTAATCTCCTTCTGAACCCACTTGCACCTCATGCGGCCGCCAGCCATTTCTTTCTTGGCTGTGGCCATCCTTGATACCACCATCGTTGCGGCGAACCCAATGGTCTATCCCACCCTTAACAGCCTCAACACTGGATCGGGACAGTGCAACACGCCTTCTGTGGGCGGAGTCGATCCATCTTGCTGGGATACCCTTGGCATGACTCAGTACACTCAGACCTGGTGGGCCGCCCACAAGGACAAATGCGATACTACATCAAACTTTTCGTCCTGCTTTTGGGAGGTCCAGGGCCTGGCCGCTATGGACTGCACAGCCATCCAACCTAGCGCATGCAGCTTTCCTATGAGCAAAAACTTCACCGCCAAGGATTTTTACATCGCATACAACATATACGGCATCAATCAAGTGTTCAACTCCTACTGGCGCGGCATGGGTAACGCCAACGGACTCGCCGCTGAGAGAGTTGGTGCCATCGTGGAGCTCCTTGACCCACTAAAGAACGCAAAAGTCTTGATGAACGAAATTCTCGTAGCACTGGCTACGGGCCTCCAATTCTTGAACGTCCTTTCGGTCGCAGGCTTGATCAAAGCAGTCGTGGTCGCCAATCAACAAAGTCCACAAGTCTTCAGAAACCTAATGCTAATCGGGACAACGCAGACACAAGTGATTCAGATGAGCGAGCTGAGCAACTCCCTTTCAGGCGTCGTTCAGCAATACCAGCAAAACATCGCAAGCTCTCTTCCTCTCATCGTCAACGATCTCGACACTTTTATCCATTTTGCTAGTACCGGTCAATTTCAAGTCAATCCTCTGCCGGACATCTCATCTGCGTCAGACCAATTACTCATTGGCCTTCAAACTTATGTCATCTCCCGAGCTTTGACTGCGAACAACGTCATCATTGCCAGAGCCAATGCCACG
The DNA here is from genome assembly GCA_033220425.1 of Lepraria neglecta. Taxonomy (NCBI): domain Eukaryota; kingdom Fungi; phylum Ascomycota; class Lecanoromycetes; order Lecanorales; family Stereocaulaceae; genus Lepraria; species Lepraria neglecta. Next base: position 2,912,709 of record CM065648.1, on the reverse strand, counting down.
AACATTCACAGCTTAGCCACTACAACAGATGGTGGTCTTGCATACACGACTGGCTGCGAAAATGGTTATGACAGTAACAACATGTGTGGACCCTTCTGGTATGACAACAGCACGAACACCACTTACTCGCTCGATAATTTAGGGAGCATGGGAGATGATTATGCTCCTGTGCTTCAACAGATATTCTCCAATTGGACAACGCCTGAGTTGCTTCTTGGCGGTGCAGCCATCTGTACTGGATTGGGCGGTTCCAAAGGCCAGCTAGGTCAGTACTTGGTTCAAGGCACGACGATCAATTCGGCCTGCCTTTCGAATACTCAGGTGTGCTCGTGGGATTTGGATAGCCTTGACGAGGATCACGAATTTGCAGATTGCCCTACGCAGAATGGTTACATCGTGAACGGCTGTACTGGACATAATGGCTGTGGAGGAGAAGACGATGGTGTCAATGTGCCGAATGGTTACATTGGACAGTATTTGACCGATCCGCCGGAACTAGAATGCGTTTGCAATGGTTAAATCCAGGAGCCATGTTTGGACCGGTAATGGATACTATAGATCACGTACTGCGCTTACCAATGAGCACCCCAATAGAATGTTGTAACCCTCATGACAGGCTTCAATCGCCTGAGCATTTTTCTGTCTGGACCTGCCTGCTGTCAACGGGAACAACATGTGATCGATTCAAGAGAGCTGCTGAAAGCTAACTCTACCCACGGCCATGACAGTCTTGGCCATATTTTGGCGACCCTCAATTAGGCGTCTACGAGCCCCAAAAAAATGTCTTCTGAGATTTCTCGGAGTGTGGTGCAAGGTATATCACAGACCTCTAGTAATCTCAAAGATGTGGACTTGCACTTCATATGAAACACGTCCCATGCAGATCCGCCGGAAAGTCGACAATGCGACTTGCGACAACGCGTAGATTTATGGTCAAGCTTAATTGCAGAATTGTTCCGTTTGCAGATCACAATCTGTGGCAATCATGAATTGAAGCTAGGTTACATTCACCCTTGACAAAAACTATCCTAGGCTACCAGGAATCTTCTCTATTTTCTGGTGGTGCTCATCATGCCAAATTTTTCCAACTCAGCAAGTCCATCAGCAATTTCTGCTGCGGAATCGTTGTCTGTTGGCGCAAACCCCAATATATTACCTCCAAACATGACAGCTAAAAGCGATCCGAAAAATCCCCGATTCAAGAATACCGTATTACACGGCCTACGCTTGGCCCAACAGTACTCGCATTCTCAATATCAGTTGCAAATCCTTGGGGTGCGGAACCGAGGTCAAGGCACGAGAGGCTACGCGGGATTAAGCGATCCAGGCAGCCGAACACCCCACGAGACGGCGATCCTCGCTACGGGAGAGTGGTCGGAGGACATTAAGAAGTCCGAAAGCGGAGGCGATGATGTGTACCAAGGATACCATGTGTTGGTATCTGAATAGACTCAAACAGTTTCAGGTCGTCTTCGAAGTCTAGTCTTACCTCGACTAAGATCTCAAGCTACAAACCATCAGCCCAGACCAGAGAGATACCTAATGAGGAAGCCCATGGCAAAAGGTCGACCTCCAAAGAAAGAGTCTTCCTCCAAACGGCTGTCGGTAATGAAACGTAACGTACAAGAACTGAAGAGAATGGAGCGCAGGGCGTTGGGCTTGAGTGATTCTGACATAGATAAGCATGTCCGAGCTCTTTAATCAGGGGATGAAGGACTGAGTGTCTCCAGATCAACTTGCCAACGTCTGGTCCAGTACTCCACCTGATGTTCTCGACCGAGCACAGAGCGACAATTTCTACACGATCCAGACATTACAGAATAGCCTGCCGACAGTGCAAGAAAATCAGTTGACAATAGTTCCAGACTCAGAGGACGAGAGAAATGAGGGTTCAGCCAATGAGGACAGTTCGAGCCTCACTGATCCAAAGTTCAGATTGACCCCAATGTTACACAGATACGGCTACTTGGCCCCGAGGTCAATAATTTCACTTCACTAAGGCCTGTTTAGTGACAACTTGAAACAATTGATCAGAATCAAGTCACTAACCTCGAATTTGGTTCCTCCAAGTGACAATCGCTAGTGACTGTTGAAATTTGAGAAGCACTCTCTCCATACCAACGTTTTTAACTCAACTTTTGCCCTGGCTAGTGTGACTTGTAGAAAGCTTCTATCACTTTCGAGACAATTAATTGCAGGTGACTTGGTACTTTAATTTACATATTTAACTTCGATCTACTCTTCTTTACCCTAAGCATAATAAGCTCCCATCTTTTGTGACATCACTACGAGAACTATCTCTATTCTTGGTTCTATCTTTCACATCTCATGCGCGAAGTTTACCTAAGTTGGCTTCTTCATTTATGGCGAGTTCATTTTTCCTCGAGAGCTCCACCACCTTCACTCGACATCTAGGTCATCTTTTTCACGGCTTTCGTAACTTGTATCCAGTCCCCAGAAGTGATTTGCGACGTGGCTATTTGACAAGAATACCTTTGCCGCCGAGCCTCCATATTCACTGTTCTTCCTTTCAGCATCTTCTAGTATATAAAGGCATCTCCTACCCATATTTCTCCTCTTTCCTACATCTCTCCAAATATGCTTGGTTTTCGTTTGATCCGTGGCGATAACCTAGCCTCAATTGGTCTATAGAGTGCTACGATACGAGCAATTAACGCCTCAACCCTGGGTGTCTTTTGTGCAGCCTTTTTTTACCCTCGTGCTCCGCCTCTGTCCTGATCGTGCGGTGCTCATTTCAAGTGGATGTAATTGCTTTGCGATCAGATCAGGACCTACTAATTTTCTTAAGCTTGAATCCCTTGGTCAGATACAAAATTTGGAAGCTCTCGACTCGCTATAAAACAGCTTCTTGTATGAATTCAATTCGATTCTTACCTTCACCGAAGGCAATGGTCACAAGAAGTGATGAACTCGCGAGTATAAACAGAGCACTTACACAGATCCAGAAGCACGATAGATCACGAAAGCTATGTAAGAGAACCATCAAGTCAAACAAATTAGAATGCGAAGCTAGAATAAGTACCTAAGATATTATCTAGATAAAGGTAGGCACCTTCGATGATCGCGCGGTACAACCGTAAGTCCCCTAAGTTATCTTGATATAAAGATCTTTACAATAAGGTACGACTTTATATAATAATAGTAAGCGATGATTATTATAGCAGGATTAACGTATAACAGGACTAACGTATAATAGAATCGAAGTACAGAAGATATTTTGTGACGGTAATGTATATTTTGAAAGATATTCTGGTTATAAAATCTATTTGCACGACTCTTGAAACCATCTTTTCTATTTTCTCAACATCGTACCAAATTGACTCTTAACTCGCTAATCAAGTTATCTACCAAGAGTTTACTCTTGGACCAACAACGACACAAGAACCTCTCCTAGTCAGAGCGAGGCTACTCCAAAACGACTTGCCATCAACGCTCGACCTAGTCAAAATGGGGTTCTTCGATTTCAAAGGGTCACAAATAGGTCGGCGACTTCACCTACGATGCGGAGACGGGGATGGTCTTGTGCGGACAAGTAGTTGTAAGTGGTGATGTTTGGGCGTTTATCAGGGGTGGTAGGCGATATTACTTCGGAAATTGGGTGACGGATCCTGGCAAGCAGGTCGGATGGCAAGAGATCAAAGTCTAGGAAGCTCGCCATTCAAAGCCAAGAGTAACATTGAGGGCGCCGCCTCCAGCGATTTAGGATCCACGAGCCTGGGTAAGTTGTACCATGTGATAAAGTCACATATCTACGCATTGCTGATCTGGTCAGTCTTAGACGACCTACTTGATGGTACTTCTCATGCGTTACTGGCAGAATACGTTGTGAATCATCTTGAATGACCAGTACAGACTAGTTGACACGATCGTGTCGAAGGAGCCATCGCTTGGATCGCCCGCAACACAGCCGGCTACACCGCGCTCAGCATCGCCAAGACGGCTTCTGTCAAACGTAACGTCACCTCTTATCACTGCGCCATACTGAGAATTTCCTACCAAAAAACTGCTAAGCGGAAGGCACGCTCCAGCTTGATCCAATGTATTCGTAACTATGGCAACTTGTGTTTCGCAAGCAGTATCCATATATGCCGCCAGAACGCTAAATCCGTAATCTTTCCCCGCACCCCAGTCAATGCCAATATATGGCTCATTGCTCGGCTGGAATATGACACAATCGCCCTGGTGCACTTCTGGCAGGAAATCTGCCTCAATACTAGGACTGGCAGTGACCATGCTGTTTTCCGTCGCACGTAGGATCGCCAAAGTTTCCGACCCAGCCGTAGGAATATCGTTTGTCGAGGGTGGAATTGGTAGTGGTAGGGTTGAGTGCGGAAGCGAAAGAGCGCCGGCGCTCAAGCCCAGGAGGAGGGCAGTAGTGAGATACGTTATGGAAAAAGATAAGGTAACAATTGACAGTATAGTAGAGTGAGTCAATTAGAATGGTTGCTGATTTGGGGTCATCTGGGAAGATTCAGTCGACACTTATAGCTTCCGCAAAGCGATGACTCAAATTTCTTTTCATGTGCGACACGTATAATCCAGGGGGCTGAGGCACGATGGCTCGAATTCCTTTTCATTTGCGACACATATAATCCTGGGGGCTGAGACACGTAAATGATCTTAAAAGAGCATGAAAGCGCCAAAACGCAACAAAGGAACAAGCTAGCAAACAGTGCAAGTTGGTTTTGTTTCAAGAGCCAAAATTGTGATCTCGCACCCTAAAGAACGTATCAAATACATGCGAAACAATTTGGTGGCGTCACATGCCCATTGAGTGGGATTACGGCCGTCAATCCTTCTATCGAAGACCATGATGCCACGTGGGAATTCAATACCCATAGAATCTAGGAAAATTGTCATTTTAGCATTTCCCTCTCTTCATTAAACGTCAGTTTTGTTCTTTCTTTTCTTGCGCCTTTCTTTATTTAGGTTTGCGCGAAATCAATACTATGGAAATTCACAGTACCTTCACCCTCAAGCCCTTAGAATCACTCGGCCCAAACGGCATAAAGAAATCGTGCGCAATAGTCAAGTCCTCCTCCTTCGTATCGAACAAACGCATGTCAAAGTTGCGAAACAAAGTCCCAATCACCAGATACATCTCCGCCAAGGCAAGGTTCATGCCGATACAGTTCCTCGGACCCCTGCTAAACGCAATCATGAATTTCTCCAGCGCTTGTTTCTTTGCAGCATCTCCGAGCCAGCGCTCAGGCTGAAACTCGTGAGCGCTGGAAAAGATCGATTCGTTGAAATGGATGTCTCGAATCGACATGCTGATCGCCGTACCGGCTGGAATCTCAAATGATTTGTATCTCATCGCTGCATTTCGATTGACCCTCGGTAGTCGGCCAGCAACACTGTCACTAATGCGAAGACCCTCCGTGATGACCGCGGCGAGATAAGGCAGCTTTTGGAGGTCGAAGTAGGCTAGCGGTTGGCTTAGATCTCTTTTCATATCAATCAGCTCCCTCTTCAGTAATTCGATTTTCGTGGGATCCGAGAGGAGGTAGAAAGTCGTGAAGCTGAGCGTATTGCTAGTTGTCTCCGTGCCGGCAATTGTCAAGGTTTGGGCTTCTTGGAAAAACCGAGAGACAGACTTCTCGGAGGCTGGAAGATCGGAGTCGTAGATCTCTTGAAGTACAGTTGGCTTGGCATTCTCCAGAGTTCGGCCTTTCGACGAGACAATACTTGCCGCCGAGTCTTTCAACGACTTGACAGCGATTATTTACGTAAGCATATACTTTGTCAGGCGGGAAGAACATGCGCGAGTGCTTACTGTCTGCCAATCAAACACGGCAAGATTGGGGCCTGAGTCCAGCATCGAAATTATTTATCTGGGTATGGCGGTGAACATCGGAATGAGCAGGGGAAAATGTCTATTCCATATAATCATCCGAGCAAAGTCCCGCAAGACGCCATTGTAGCCCGCAGAAAAATCTGGTGAGTCTAGAAAAGAGCTTGATCGGGGCAGTGCGTATTCGGCAATCACATCTTGAGCAAAGCAGCGATAGGCATTCGAGAGGTCAACCACTTTGGCGTCCTGCCGGTGCTCTTTCAGCCTTGAGCACAGTTTCGCCACCCATTTCTGGATGAAAGGTTCCAAATGCGACACATTGCTTGTCGAAAAGTACTTTGCCAATGCATTCCGCCGAATCCGGTGGAGATCGGAGGAAACAGTTCCAAACCCAGAGCCGGCGGCTGCAGCGAACCCGTAATACCAAGCATATTTGTCGAGCTTCAGAGTGTTTGAGTTGAGCTCTGCAAAGTATTCCGGGTCATTGATGTGGACTTCGTTTGGGGAGATGCGCACGATTGGACCTGGGACATCTGTGTCAGTCGCTCCCCCTGGGCATAGATATGTATCAGAAGTAGGAACAGGCCGTACAGGCGGTGCATTCTCTCAATCTCGACAAAGTACTGTCCAGCCAGAACACAATCATAGTAGAACTCATACCATCCAGTTGCAGCGGCCAACGTTGGCCCAGGTATTCCTCCCAACGGACTCAGATAAAGTCGATAGACTATTAGGGTGCTTGCTAATACGGCTACAACCACGAAGGTGCCCGCAACAAGACCCGGAGGCAGCCGTGGTGGCAGACAGCCTGTCATAGCTATAACTTCCCCAGCCATTACTGATGATGAAAGCTGTATCGTAGGTGCAGTAAATTCGATGTCACCAGGAGCTCATGCTTTCGTATCGAGAAGGGAGGTCTTACCCCTCGCTGCTAGTCTGAAAAATTTGGACTGAAGGAATCTGAAGGATTCCCATGCAAGCTCACAAGTGCTTACCTAGGTACGGATGATTCAGGCAGCAACGACGGCGTTCTCTGCAAAACACCTAGGCAATACTGATGCCACGTGGCAGCGATACGAAGACCCGTGCCCAAATCAATGATGTTACATTTTGTCTCGAACCAAGCGCCTAGGAGAGTAGGCGTGAACCTAGTACAAGGCGCAGCGAGTCTAGACACGCCGCCAAACCCAGTAAATAGTATGCTAGCATTGGCGTTTCAATTCCGAGCGCTCATCACCCAAAGCACAAAATCCCATGGGTGAGAAGGCAGGCAACAACGGCCTAGACGCTTGAGAGGAATCAGTCCACAAACGGGTCCTCCAAGCCCGTTTTCTTTGCATCCTTATTCGCCTCCCCTTTCTTACTACTCTCCTCCGCCCCAACATCTTTGGCTTTAGTGGCGGAAGAACCACCGAAGCCAAAGGAGGGGATGTATGAACCATAACCAGAAGCCCTCTCTTTGGGAGTTTTGCTTCCTTCCTCATTGCGAGGGGTGTCTTCCGCCGACTTTTTGGCTGACTCCGTTGAATCATCTGCAGGTTTGTCATCACCAACTTCTAGAGGATCGGGGTCATCAGACGTGGTCGGCGTTATTTCTGGAATTGATTCTTTGGAGCTCTTCGATGCCGACCCAAAGCCAAAAGAGGGGATGTAGCTCGACATGCCGCCAGATTCTGGAGCTTTCTCGGCCGACTTCCCCCCTGACTCCTTCGCATCTTTTGGCACATCAGTAGTCGCATCCTCAGCTGATTTAGAGGCGTCAGGGACTTCCTCCGGCTTATCCATTGCTGAAGCAGGTTCGTCTCCTGCGCCAGCACCCACCTGTTTCCCATCGCTCTTTCCTTGGGCATTGGTAGTTTCTTTGGCAGGACCATTCTCTGCGCCTTCGAGTTTCTTCTGCGTGCTAGCGCTCTTTTGCATTTTTGGCTTGTCAGGCTTCTGCTTACTGGGCTTGCGATCTCCAATGCTAAGCTTCTTCTTCTCAGTGGCCCCTGATGCCTGCTTTGTCGCCTGCTTGCCTTTCACATCGGCAGTATTGCTGGCGCCCCCAGTGGCTCTAAAACTGGGGATGTAGCCTGTGGGTATATATCCTGCAGCAGTCGTGAGGTATGAACTAGGAGCCGCAGACGAGGCGGTAATCTGCGCTTCGGTAACTCTACCCTTTGCAGCCTCCTGACCTTCGGATCCACCAGAGCGAGTGAGATACACTGCGTCTTTGGCACGCTGGTAAACTGATTTAGTGGCAGCGTCCGCGGTCTTGTCAGCAGTCTTTGTCGTGGCTTTAGCAGTGCCCTGAGGATTCGATTGGGTGCGCTTGACATCTTTGGTAGATGGAAGTGAAGGCTGGGATATGTATAGTTGCTCTACAGCCCATTGCATCAACCCTTTCTGTGTCTTTTGATGGACCTCTTTTTCCATGGCTGAAGCCTGCTTGTCTGCATCTGCGTCGCTGATCTTTTTATCGGCCCTCTGTTTGCTACGCTTCCCGTACTGTTTGTAGATCTCGCCCGCGCTCTCCTTGGCATCTTGCACATAGTTATACTTCTTCTCTTCTTCCACCATTTTATTGAAAGCTGCGGCTTCCCTGTCAATTTCGACTTTGTCGATGCCCTCAAACCCAATTTTCTGCATTGTAGCGCCCACAAGGTAGCGATAGCGTAGGTGGCCCGAGACGGTGTCTGAGACGTCAAAATTCTCGACGCCTGACAATCCCGGGACAGCCGCCAGGCCTGCTACGCCATACTGAAGGCTGGAGGCTCGATGGAGGAAAGCCAGGAGGTAGTCGTTGGTTGAATATACGTTGACAAGTCGACCGCTGACGGCAGTGCGCATTAAGCGCCAGGTACTGATATCAGATGGGCTTGGAGACCCAATCAACACAGCAGACTCAACAAGCCCAAATGCCTTGCGCTCGGCAAGAGTTATTAGGCAAGACCAGATCACCCTGGCTCCGAGTGAATAGCCAACAAGGGTGACTGGTCGCTCGCCCTGAGTGCGGTTGATCAGCGCCTCTGCCAGTACTTTCCCAGCTTTTTCAGCACGGGATTTAGCCAAGCTGAAGGGATTCTCAACCACACGAGCAATCTTGACTAGCGCTAGAGGCCAAATGGCAGACGATAATTCCGTGTATGCCGCACGTGTGGCGAATGCGGATTGGGCGTAGCCGTAAGCATTGTTAGAATTCATGGTGTTGATGCTTTGGCCAAGCTTCATAAGGGTCTCTAGCTCAAAGCGCAGGGCGAAGACTTCGGCACTATCACTGAGGATGCGCCAGGGGGTCACTACTTCTTCCTTCTCAAGCAGCCAGCCGGATATGGCGATCGTGACTCGCAGGCGACGACTGTCCGTTGCCGCCTCAATGGAATCTTTGTGTTCCTTGCGCTCTCCATGAACAGGCAGAAATGCAAAGTCTTGAACATCGGCCGAGAGATTGCGCATCATCTCGCCAGTCATACGGCCACCATAGGCCCCGAACATACTACCCACTAGATAGGTGTTCCCTGCAACGCTTCCCAAGTATCCTGCAGCTGCAGAAGCTCCAAGACCCATCTCACTCATCATAGTGCCAACACTTGCTGCAATGAGTGGAGCTGCATAGCCTCCGGAAATTCCTACAATAGCGGCACCAGCGACAGTAGCTAGCCTCATCTTCCATCTGCGGGACTCTTCAGTCTCTTTGCCTTTTTGTATTGTCTCTTTGCTAGCGGCCAGCTGCTTGGCTGCTTGCAAAAGGCCTTTTGCCGTCTTCTCCTCATCTTCGCGTAGACTCTTGAGTCCAAGCTTGAGGCTTGAGGTCAAATGGAGAAGGAATACCCGGGACGCGGCATTGTAATTCTCCAAGCTTAGGAGCAGCAACAGGAACGAATGAAGTATGAATTCACGTCTCTTGATGGGCAATTTTGTCAGCGACGTTCGAATGCGAGGAAACAATTGCTCAAGCTTTGGTGGCGGTCTATCTCCGTCCAGACTCTTGGACTCTGCTGGTGCCTCTCTGACTTCGTCAACTTGCGCCTGCCGCGGTAGTGCTGTCTTCTCTGGCGTCACCGTATCAGTCACACGCTGAAGAAACCCAGTTCGCCAATCGTCGAACCATTTCAGGTTCGCTTTCTTTAGTTCCTTGATCTTTGGCTTCGAGAGTTCCTTCTGCCGTTCATCACGAAGCTTTCGCTCCTTGTCATACTCCCCAACATCCACGGTGCCTGGATCGAAGTCGAGGTTCTCTAGACTAGCTTCTCCGGTGCCCTCGCGACCTATCTTTGTGAGGGTAGCGGCAGCATCGAAATTATCTTCAATGGTTTTCCGCATTCGATCCATGATGCTGGAGGTAAGCTTGACGAGATCTTCACATTGTGGGTTTGACAAAATAGACTTGAGATCTTGCTCTTTCTCGTCAGCTTTAGGGGCTCCTTGGCCATTTGTCGAGTCCATGCGTTTCATTCTAGCTTGGATGTCCTTTCTTAGGACGGCTGAGGATTTACGTCCTTGCAAAGCCGGTCGCTTGTCGCCATCAGTTTTGGGGGGCAACTTGGGAGGCCTTCGCTTGGGCACAGCTGCTGATGACTTACGAGCCATAGCTGATGGCCTTCTGGACGGTAGGGAAGGCTTCCTCGATTGAGGTGATGAATTGTCTTCTTTATCATCTTTGGGAGGCAGCTTGGGAGGGTTCTTCGTTGGCCCTATGGAAGACGATTTCGCTCTTACAGCTGAGGGACGAGCTGCGGGGGTTGAAGATTTACGTGGGGCAAGAGAAGTTCGACGAGATGTATCGCCTTGCTTTGAGCCCGTGGAACCATTCCCGCTCTTCGAAGCGGATTTGGTGGGTTTTCCTTCTGTGTCCATCGTGATCTTGGTTGAAAGTTAAGCTAAAAATAGATCATAAATACACCAGATTGTCAAAACACGTATAGATGAAGAGTATAAATAGAAAAGGGAATTTTGGAAGGTGATGAAGAATAAGTGAAGAAACCTGGTCCAGCCGATGACACAAACACAAAAGTTGGTTCACGATCTCGATATCTTGGAACCGAGGATCTCCTGCCCGCTGTTGTGATTAGTCAGCCGAAGATCTTCTGATGCATGGTAACGGTGGTGAAGACTGTTAGGAATATGACGCGGTCGAGCTTCAACATTGACCTTCGCAACGCCCTCATAAATTGCCACAGACGTCCGTGGTCTGCTGGGCAGCCTATCCAACACTAAGCTCGCATAGTGCTGTATATCACGTTGCACTGAGCCAAGCGTTACAGAGACAACGGCGGTGGAAGCCCTTCAAACGCCTTGGAAGAGCAACCCAGAGATCTGCATACTCAAAACACCACCCCTACCAGTCTCCAAAATTGACGGCATGGCCTTCTAGCTTCGACCCTACTCCTCCCGTCCTCTCCTCGTGACCACTCGAGCTACTCGTCGCTATCATATATACCTGCCTGCTCTCAAACCCACACAACGCGGACAGATTATGTACAGCCAGGTTGGCTCAGGGATGCCAGACAGCTCAGCGACGGTTACGCTGTAGTAGGCCAGAAATACCACCAGAGTTGGAAACGCACGACCGTGGGAGTCTGCTATTGCAGATGGAATGCGCCCGAGATCTCTATCTCAATGCGGCAAGTTCATAGAAAGGCGATACAATTTCCGATTTTGTGCATACTGGAAGGCAGTCGCCAGCGGGTCCTTTACTCTGATCGAGCAGGGAATACCTATGTTATGCTCCGTGTAGCACAAGAAGCTGGATCTGCCACTGCACTTGCTGCACCTGGGCGGAATGATATGTATAAGGTAGTTCATTGTTTCTTTCTTAGGTGATATAGTGCAAACTAATCTCTCGTCTCGCTTAGTTATTCGAAAAGGCTCACTTATCTATATACAATACATTTAAATTAATGTCTGGCTATCCTATTTGCAAATCTCACCTTTTCGTCGAGGCGCTTTTTCCTTGCCAGCAGGCCTTCTGCGCCGCAACTCCCTCCTCTTAGAGTATCCTTCCATATACACATGATTATTATACAAAGTCTCCTAAGACCCATGGGGCATCTACCACGTCCTTGTATAAGCCCCAGGAGAACCCCGATCCGGATATTCATCGCTAACTCTAATATCCGTAGTCTTCAAGATCTCCGAGTGCGGATCCTTCAACCTGACCGTGTCCTCCTGACTCGCGCTATCGCTGACATTGACTGCGTTGACAAAATCAGGCCGATAGGCGCCATACTTGTCGTACTGCAGGTTGCTAGTGGTTGTCACGCCATTGACTGTATTTCGATGGGTATGTATGGACGAAAGCTGGTAGGCGTTTTTGATGGAAGGGATGCCAGCAGTGGAGCTGTGGAAGCAGGGGAAGAGAGGGCCGAGGGTAGGGATGCAGGTGAGGATTATCTATATAACATGCTCAGCGTCAGTGTTCAAGAGAAGGAGGTAGGATGCCAACTTACGCCGATGTTCAGTTCAACAACGCCCCAAAGAACGAGCATGGTTGAGTTGCCAGTCTTGGCTATGGTGGTGATCTGATACATACGCATGATCGAGCAGCCAGTAGTGAGGAGCCCTAGGAGAAAAACACCGCAGAGAACCATCTTCTTTTTCGCGTCGACGTTGAGGTTGAGGAGTAGTGGGATGGGCATGAAGAAGATGAATACGTCGTAGAATATCGTGACGGCGGCCAGCCCATAGAAGGTCGCATCATTTGGCAGACAAGTTCCAGGCGTCTGGGGATACCAGGACTTTTGCACAGGCGAGCATTGGAAGATGAGGACCAGTGTTGCGGCAACATGACCGATGATACAGGTAATCATGACCGTCCAAACCAAAGCTTTGTATTTGGGATTCTGACTTGTCTTCAGAATCCGCAGATATGCCCAGCATAGAGCGACTTTGAAACCAAGAATGCCAATCTGATAGAAGGGTCGACCAGCGAAGTTTACCTAAGCCACGAGCATCAGCATTCTCGCAGCTCGGGCAAGCTTTGAAATTGGATATGAACATACCACAGAGTACTCGTCAAGATTTGGCTTAGGACGCATCGAAATGGGGAGTCCAAGGCCCCATCTCGATTGCTCTATGCATAGCGCCGCGTAGATGATGCCGCAGACCTATTCAAAAGTCACTAAAAATGCAAATTCACAGCAGGAATCTGAAACCTTACCGTCGAGAAGAATATAACCCAGTCATCCAGTCCCAATACTTTCAGCAGCACAGCTCGAGTATAAGCCCGAGCCCCAACAACGATGGTTGTCAAGATTGGTAGAGCAATGCATACTCCTAGAATGGTCCTATAATTCGATATATGGTCCAATTCTGGGGTGCCATTGATGATCCAGGTCATGGTGAATGCGGAAAGCGACTGCAAAGGTTCGAATATGACGAAAAGAAATCACTAAGCAGCAAGGGGCATCATGGCGATTTCTATGTGTTCAACGTATATAACGATAGCCTAATCTTATCCATTATGCAGGAATAGAGATTCTTTCCATGCACATCGAAAAGCAATCAATATGACTGCAGCGGCTTTTTCCACCACATGTACTAGCCAGTTCTCGCAAGCTTTCGACCTATGAAGATCAACGATCAATGAAGATGGCCCCTAGAATTGGCAGACAGTGCACAACCATGTCCCACTCGGCACAGCTCACCTGTCTTGTTTGGAATAGTCCACCCCTGGTCCCCTGATCGAAAAGGCTACCGCACGGGAGACTGCCCCTTAAAGCGACGGTATGGGGAAGCCAAGGGACCCCAGAAAACCCCGGTCTATCCTCCGGTTCATAATATGATGTGCATCGGTTCATTTCGCCCACAAAGAGAGTTCCTGCACACTTTTCTCCAATCTTCCAAATGCTCGAGTCGGAAGAAGAGGCGTAGATCGCTGATGGGTCGGGGCGTCTGGCATCCAACCGAATAAGGTTGGCTCGGTTGGTCATCTTTTTCGCCGATGGTACCGAGTATAGTGGCCGATCACACAGGAGGCCACCATCATTGGGTTGGCCACGACCGAGTGGCTTTTGTGGCTTTTGTGGCTTGAGACATCTCGATTTCATTTAGCTATATATCTCTTGCGGGCATTAGGGAACGATGGATCGGATGTCCCCCAAAGAACGGCAGAGCTACCTCCTGTCTCCTTTTCTTGGGCATAAAGAAACTGGATTTGTTATTGCCAACTGGAGATCATTATACAAGAGCTGGAGGCTTGCCTGGTGGTCTACGGTTCATCATGTCTCAGTGTTAGATGCGTTTAAGCTAGAGAGTTAGCGCCGGCGTATCGAAATGTGGGGAACGCCAACTCGATATATTATTATTACGTGCCGCCAGCCAAGGGGGCCAGCCAAGGGGGTCAGCCAAGAGGCTTCAAGGCTCAGAAGCCGTCTCGTCTCCATGCACTATGATATTCAGCACAAGCCTGCGTGGGTCTGATGCGCCAATCACGGCACGGGTATGCCACTTCCACCGGTTTTCAATGAGGCATGAAGGAGCTAGATGCCTGCTAGATTGCTGCTAGAAGTTGTTCGCAGGAGCCCAGGTTGTTTAGCAGGTTATTATTGCAGGATCAACAATAAAATGGCGCCACTTGTGCCTTTCCATAGCGCTAATGATGATCTTCCCCCATTGATTCACGCCTCCCGAGCCCATCGCATGCGAAGCGAGCTTGGAAGCGTTCGCATTGGCCACCATATGCCACCAAGTCCTAGGACAATCTTAAGGTCCGGCGATTTATTGAGAAGGTCCCTCCCACGGCACGATTAGTTTACGCCCAAAGAGCGGCTCAGATAAGCCTCATAGGAATATCCTGTCAAAGCTCAGCTCAGTCAACGAAACCTCTCACTAAGTTTCCGCCAGTGATCGCCTTCGCTTTCGATGTGTGTTCATCATGAGCAGTGCCACAGGGTGCAGTATTAGAGCTATCGCAGGAGCGACCCGCTTTTCTGGAAGTGGCGATAATGTAGGAAGTCAGTAGAACGAAGTTTTCAGGACTTGTAACACTGTGCATGGCGATCATTGCTACATTTTCATGATTCGTGCATCCACGACTAGCTGCTTCACGCATGTCGCATGTCGTGGGACACGAGACACTCCCCACATGCTCCAACGCATCTTCCCTGGGCTCTTTGCAGTTTGTTTCTTCCTCGTAGCGAAAAATAAATTTGAACACTGATGCAAGAGGCTGATCCTGGAAACGGTCAAGCCCATTGGATTCTTAGCGTTTTAATTGTTGTCCCTTCAGTCTCAAGGTGCAACTCAACACCAGCCCCACCTGTCATTGCTGCGCTTCAAGCCAACCTCCTTTTCTCCCTGCGTATTGTCCATCGACCATGGATCCCTTAAAGTCAGAAAAGTCTAAGGCCTTAACAGACACCGCCGGCGACGCATCGAGTCACGACAATTCCAGCTTGAACACACCTGGCTATGTCGAAGGAGAGGCTGGCACTGATGTACGAGACCTCGACAAGGCCTATTGGTACGTGCAAGAGCATGATACATTGCAATGGTCCGCCTTGGAGTTGAAGAGGCTTCGCCGGAAGATCGATTGGTGGATTGTGCCCATAATGTTTTGTTGCTATACGATGCAATTCATTGACAAAGTTTTGCTTAACGTAGGTTCCTGTACCGACCATAGAATGTATTGAATGAGTCCTAATCACAGTTACAGTATGCCGCCGTCATGGGCCTTACCAAGCAGCTGAAGCTTCATGGAAATGAATTCTCGAATACTGCCACAGCCTTTTTCATAGCTTACCTGATCGCTGAGATACCCAATGGTGCGTCAAGAAATTACTCAATGGTCTCCTCGATATCGCAACTGATATCTGAATATAGGCATAATTCTGCAAAAGGTTCCTCCAGCGAAATGGTTAGGAGCAAATGTCGTCCTATGGGGAATTGCAACGGCCTGCACCGCTGCTGCAAAAGACTACCACTCCCTCCTGGCTGCGAGGATCTTTCTGGGGATATTCGAAGCCGCAATTGCTCCTTCTCTGATGCTTATCAGCAGCCAGTGGTATACAAAATCCGAGGCGGCTCCGCGTTTCAGTATATGGTATGCCGGACTCGGGCTTGGACAGATCATTGGTGGAATAGTATCGTACGGGTTTCAGCAGGTCCATAAGACGGCGTCATTCGCAGGATGGAAGGTCATGGTCGTCGTCCTAGGTGTGGTCACGGTGACCATTGGCTTCGCGACCGTCCTCCTTCTCCCAGATACGCCGATGAAGGCTCGCTTCTTGTCTGAAGCCGAAAAAGTTGCGCTGCTTAAGCATGTTGCGGTCAATCAGACAGGCATCGAGAATAAGCGGATCAAGATCGGACATGTCCTGGAGATTCTGACAGACATTCAGCTGTGGCTGATGGTGCTGCTGACGATTCTGGTATGGGTTGTGAAATCGTTGAGTGTCTTTCAATGCTAATCTCTTGTGTCCAGATCTCAATCTCGAGTGGCGTGATCACGACTTATTCGGCAACACTGATCAACACTTTCGGATTCTCCCCTCCCGACTCCGCCCTTCTCAATATGCCATCAGGTATCGTGTCCATTGCGAGTACTCTCATAGTCGGCTTTGGCATACGATACACATCAAATCGATGGGCCTGGATTGTTGCGTGCTGCGTGCCAGGAGTACTCGGCGGCGCGCTGATGTCTTTCGCCCCAAAGTCCAATCGTGCGGCGCAACTCGCTGGCATCTATCTGGTCAACGCCATTACAGCCACGCTCATCGTGATATATCAGTGGACGGCGTCAAACGTTGCAGGACACACAAAGCGGGTCATTTCTGTAGCACTCATCTCTGGAAGCTTCAGCGTCGGCAACATCATTGGACCGCAAACCTTTCAAGCCAAAGACGCGCCGGCAATACAAGCCAGCGAAGATCACGGTTGTGGCTACTCAGGCTGCAGGGGCATTAATAGCCCTTGTTCTCTTCGCCTACTATGTTTGGGCCAACAAGCGTAAGAACGCCGTCCAGGCTTCCGTGGATCCGGTAGACCAAAGCGAGCAGCACTTGTGGGAGGATCAGACCGACAAGGACAACAAGACGTTCAGATATGTATATTGATTCCGGACAGCTGGCTTTGCAAGACTTTCTTCGAAGGCGCTGTGGGGTCTCATTCAGGGGTATCAGGTTGCTGGGTCTTAGGCTATCTTGAACGGGAGGACTTCTCGGGAAAAAGCGTTTCCAGTGGTTACATTAGATACCGTAGACGTTACCCTCATGGGTACTGAAAAATGAAGTAGGCATACGTTCATGAAGCGGTGTAACAGAGATGACGCGTGATAGTGTCGACCTCGCTGCTCGGAGAGTTCTGTAACACTCAGGCCACATGACGTATCCGCAGCAATGATAAAACGACCTGAACGATCTCATACTTCGAGTCTACCATGACGATGGAAAAAACATTTTCTCGAACGAACGGAGCGTCGGTCTTTTCTGGCGACTCTCGCAAATATCATGTACTCATTATTGGTGCCGGCATCACTGGCCGTAAGTATCATCTCTTGCTAACTCTTCCCTGACCCGTACCTTCTGCCGCGTAAAGGCAATGCTGACCAGGAGCAACTCACAGTGGTCCTCGCTCAAGCTCTGAAGAAACACGGTATCGAATTCACCGTCTTTGAAAGGAATCCAGCTGCCTCAGCCCGCGGGCGAGGATGGGGCCTCACAATCCATTGGTCGCTCGATGCTTTCACCTCCTTATTACCACAGCACATTGTCGACAGACTTCCTGAGACGTACGTGAATCCGGAGGCAAGTAAGAGGGGGGAGAATGGGAATTTCTTGTTCTTCGACCTCAGAAGTGGGGAGGCTAGGTGGAAGGTGCCTCCAAGCAAAAGAATCCGCGTATCCAGGGAAAGACTGAGAGCGTTATTGCTGGAAGGATTGGACGTACAGGTAAAGGGGCTCACCTTTTTCTGCACCTTTTGCACTACGTAGATTGCAGGACCAAGCTCATCATGAGGTTACCAGTGGTCCAAGAGCTTTACGGCTGTAACTACCTCCACAACCGCCATCACAGCCCACTTTGCCGACTCCACCACAGCAACAGGTACTCTAGTTATCGGAGCCGATGGATCACGCTCCCGTGTGCGCTCTACCTTACTCTCCCACACACCTGATCTCAGCAGGAACAAGCAGTTGCCAATCCGTCTACTCGGGGCCACGGTCGTCTATCCCTCCCGCCTAGCCTTGAAGCTGAGGGCCCTAGACCCATTCTTTTTCCAGGGTGGCGACCCTCAATCTAATACCTTCATGTACTTCTCCTTCCTGGACACACCTTCCAATAACGCACGAACTGAAAACTCGGACACATACGAGCTGCAGATAATACTAAGTTGGCCGTATAGGAAGGGATATATGGGCAGAGAAGAGCCGCTTGATGTCCCAGCGATGGGCAAGGAGAAGGTTGCGTTAATGAAGAGGATGGCTGAAGGATGGGCTGAACCTTTTCAAGAGATGGTGATGAATATGCCCGAAGATACAGATCCGAAGGCGATTGTTTTGGAAGATTTCTTGCCAAAGGAGCGCATGTGGGACAACATGGAGGGTCGCATCACGTTGGTAGGGGATGCCGCCCATGCAATGACAATGTGTACGTACTATTTCCCCTACACAGCTTCCCTTAGGACATGGCATGGTGCTTACTACACATCTAGATCGGGGCGAAGGCGCCAACCACGGCATCACCGACATCTCATTGCTCCTCGACAAGATCCTTCCTGCCATTCAGACCTCATCTGCTACGTCACCACAAGAGAGCGCAACGCCGATGGCTTTAGAAGATGCAATCAATACCTACGAACAAGAGATGATACAACGGGGAGCCCCTGCAGTGCTGACGAGCCGCCGTGCCTGCTTAGATGCACACGACTACGAAAGAATTACGGACCAAAGCCCTTTGGTCTCGAGGCGAGTCATGGTGACTAAAGAGTAGGGCGAAGTCAATATCTACATCAAGCTGCTATCATCGATCATTAGCGAAGAAGGATCGTGTACCACTTCAGTGAGACCTCATCTACTTGTACAGAAATACAAAACAAAGAAAGCCGGACACTTTGATTCGTTACTTGCCTACTGCATGAGCCCACTTAGCCTAATTTCCCAACATCTGCATTATCATTACCACTTTCAAATTCCCCAGCAATCAGATTTACAGTATTAAGGCTGTTAACCATCTACAAGTCATCACAGTAGTAGCTTACGATATTCGCAAATGGATTCCGCCTAGCAATTTTTACTTATGGACTCTAATGATGCACATTTCCGTTGAGCATAGTGCAGCGCATCGAATTCTAGAGTGAAAGAAGCCCTTTTGTCTCTAAAGTAGGTGATAAGGTTTGAAGCTGCATATGCTGCATCCACGACGAGTAGCCAATGGAGAACAACGCCTGATTTAAGGGTCCCTCCTTCAACGCAAGTCTCTTTTATGGGTAGGCCACAACCCTTTTCAAAAGTCTCCGAGTTAGATACTACCAGTGTCCAATCGGACATTCTTCAAGACGCATTCACCGATTCAAAAGCGGTCAGAGGGTGTACCAATCTTTAGCTCTAGTCGGCGAAGGCCGCACGCCCTTGCATGCTTTGCAATCCATAACACCCCGCGTCCCCCACCTACCTTTCTTCAACAGATCACACCAAGCACACATTACCCCACATTACCCCACATCACCTCACATCACAATGGACCAGCCTTCTAGGTACCTGCGTCTACTCGACGAGCGGACTCCCGACAACTCCAAGATGGACTGCTATGTATGCATTCAGGTGTTACAGCACAAGCCGGAATTCAAGCAGGAACGACCGTTCAAAACCTGCCTGCTCTGCAACAATCCGTACTGCGAGAAGCATAGAGGGAAGGATGAAGGTGTCTGCGAGATCGGCCATGTCGAATACTACGAGAATCCAGACCATCGTGCCCGGCATGCCCCAGTGGAGATCTTCCCGTCTTTCGAGGCAAGAAAAGAAAAGATGGCACACACTTGGTTGGGTCCCTAGTGGGTAATCTCCATGGAATTGAGCTTCACACTTCCTAACCATGTTTAGAAAGATGACATGACAGAAGCATAGAGATTGTCTTGGAGGTCTGCCCGTTTTAGTGGGATGTTTCCCATTGTCGAGGGAAGACCAATCGAGCTTTGATACATGTGCCGTCAACGATTATGTGCTCTATGCCAACCTTTCACCATCCATGCCCCTCCTTTTCATTGGATGTCTTTGCATTACTCCTTCCGCCTGGTAGACCACAGACCATTGCAGAGGACGGTGAATCGCTTCTCTGTGTTCAGCTGATCAGTGTTCGAGAAGAGGAAGTCGATTGACTCCAATGTTGACCCTACTATTTCAGGATAGAATGATCAAACGATAATGGTGTTGCAATCTCTAAGTGTTTGGCAACGCTTTATGCACTTAATAAGCTCTAATGTACGCAAGAGAAATTGCAACCAATTCTGACGCCGTTGTACTGCACTGTGTGTTCAAACCTCTGCATTTTGAAACTCCAATTCCCCTTCGCTCTACTTGGATCCAGACTTGGAAGTATACTTGAAAGCCGACAGACCATCAAGGGTGGTTGTAAGCATGCTGCTACCCTCGATATCAGCCTTGCGAGCTTTTATCCCTTCCACATCCCAGTTCCCAAAAACGGTCTTGCCCTTCAAGAAGCGTGCTTCAGGACTACAAGCCCAGACAATGAAAGAAGCTGGAAGTTCAACTAAAAGGCAATTTTATTAGCTAGGGGCCAAACACAAAGCAAGAAGTCATACCATCATCCAAAGCAAAATCGGCACCTGAATCGAGAGCTTTCTGACCCATATCTGTCTGGATGACGCCAGGATGGATATGCACAACATGCATTGATGGATTCTCAGCTTGCACGCCATCGAATAATTTGTGCTCCGCCAGCTTCGAGGCTCCGTAGGCCGAGAAACCCGGGAAGGCCTGAAAGTGCACTATGCCGGTCGTGATATCTACGATAGTGGCATCGGCGGAAGCCACTTTCAGAAAAGCTTGGACGACGATGAAAGCGCCTTTGACATTGGTTTCGAAACCTGACCACCATTCATCCAGGCCAGATTGGGCGATTGGTGCCAAGTGAGGCAGGTAGCCCGCATTGTTGATCAGAATATCGACCTTGCCTACGGTTGAAAACGCGGAGTTGACAGCTTTCTGGTCGGTGACATCGGCAAGAAAGGTGAGGACTTTAGTTGAGGTGTGTGTAGCTTCGATGTCTTTTTTGGCAGCCCAAAGTGTCTTTTCCGTGCGGCCAGAGATGGCTACGATGGAAGCTCCTGCTGCGGCGAAGGCGCGGGCGGTAGCAAGACCGATGCCTGCACCACCGCCTGTGACGAAGACGGTTTTGCCAGCGACGGAGAGGGAGGCTTTGGTGGGATCGATGGCGGGGTAGGAGGCGTTGCGCCAGACTTGGGTGAGCGATGGCGTTTCCATTTTGAAAGATTAGAGGCTTATGGCTTTAGAAGAGGGAGGTTTTGTAAGAGTGAAATGTAGATTGTATTGGCAAGTGTATGTTGGAAGGAGCTTGTCATGAATTGATACTTACTTGAGGAGCAGCAGTTCATGCCTTATATAGTATTGGTAGCTCATGATCTGCCTCTCCTGTAAGGGCACTTTCCCCTGCATTATTGCGCTGTTAGTGGACAGCTTTGTAGCACGGGCAGGCTTTCCAATCACTGGGCATTGGCGGGCAGGTATCCCGACAAGCAACCTCGTTGCGCTGATTAATGTCTCCGAGCCTCAACAAAGAGGTCACAGAAGCATGTTTCACGATTTGGAATCACGCGTGGTGGAAAGTCTCCATATTGGGGTACTGCACAATGCGCAATCCTGTGGTTCAAGGATAGGGAAAGTTGGCCGCCGTTTGGCCTGTTCATGGCGTGTTTGTGTTCAGTAATCAGCCCTGCGTTTTACCAGGAAAAGTTTCCGATTACACTGATGATATCCTTGAGGTGCTTATATCAGCCAAGAAACAATCCTGCTCCTCTTCGTATTTATGGTTGTTATTCTGATAGTGTTTTCAATGTTCTATTGAAATGCTAGCGATTTGATTCGTGAATGCCCCTAGGGTTGGAATGCCAAGAAGACTGACTTACTGATTCTGGGTCTTCAACTCTGATATTTTGATCACTATTCGAATAATGCCATGCATGATTATCATGTCTTAGCGATATAATTTTGTTCCTGTTTGTAAGCCTGTTGTAAATTCGGCTTTTGCACGTATCTATCCCTAATATATCAACATGTGAATGGACGCCTTGCCTTCTTACCGCGTCTCATGGGACTAATGAGGAAAGATCTCATTAGTACCTACCTTCATCAGTTACCGAAGTATTATGTTTGCTCGTGAGAGTTGGCACGAGCAAAAGTACTTGATCAAGCTCGAAAATATTTATGCTTAAAGTAAGTTTAAAGTAACTCTGTATAGACTTTTTGTCAGTTTGTGACCGGTGCCAAACCTTACGTGGTTGACCACTGACGTACCTGCTGCCACTAAACTTCGGCCCCTGCACATCACATATCAACTGCGGGACGGTACTGTTCTTGTAGACAACTGCAAAGATTGAACTCAATCTTCAGAGGATCAATCTCCGAGACTTCTTACCAAACTCTCACGTCTCCAGCTCCAAGACCGTCTCTCCAGTATCCAGGCGCGAGCTCCAGTAAAATCTTTCCAGGCTTCTGTCTTGATTTCCTACTTCAATTGAATGCCATCGGGCTATAGGCTTCGCCGGGTTTACCGTCAGATCTTGATGCAATATCGGCATCCAAGAAAAGGTGTAAAATGACGTTTACCGATCAATGTCACTTCATCGACTCAGTCAAGGTGAGCCCTATTCCGTTAGTCCTTCAGCGATGGGCTTAGTTGGCAACGAAACAGCGCGCTGCCACAGTTAGCTATCTTAGCCCGGCTCAACGTTATCGACCGATCCATCCTGGTATCTGACGTAGCCATATATCTTGTGAAGGCTGCCAACGAGAAAATCCGGCAATTCGGGCAAGACTAGCATATGACAGGCAGCTCCTGGAAGAGTCGTTCCGGCTCGTCGACCTGGAGCTGTTCGCAGCCGAAACCCTTGGACTGGATTGGGACTATCTGGAAGCAACCATGTGGTGTACTCGGTAACCAACTCGCGCGGTTTTTGACATTCGTGACTTGCGTCAAACCTGCGATTCCTCGATGGCCGAGCTGAACACTACGCGCACACACTTGCCACTGCTTGGCTGTGACTTCTCTTTCGTGACGGCTCGCTCGTCATCAAACATTCTCCTCGAGATTTCCGTAGGCCTCAGCGGATAGCTGGACCGATGACTCGACAAATTACCAACAGGAGCTGTGATAAGTCCGTAATAAAATTCGAGAAAGAGAGTGCCGAGAAATAGCCTAAGCCCGAAACCGCAAGGTGCAGGGCGGTGAACCCTGCTAATCCCATGACATACATATCAGCTGATGCTAAAAATAGAGTCATCGCCGTTCTTTCCAGCGGGGATACTTAAGTGTACTTGCATTGCAGCCTGCTCCACCGCATAGACACTCTCTTGCTTGCTACATCTACACAAAAAAAATGGCAGCTCAAGACTATTTCCAAGGCTCACAGAATTTCCCACAACACCCACAAGCTCCGCATGGCCCACCACCTCCATACAGCGCCAACTACGGCCAGCAACAGCAGCAGCAGCGACCACCGCAACCTTCGCCACAAACAAGCAAGATGAACAACTATCCACCTCAAGGGCAGGCACCATGGCAGCAAGCATACCATAGCCAACATCACCCAAGTCAACATTACTACACTCCTCACTCCTCGAATTACTATACACAACAGGTTGGTCTATCTCTATTCACTGGTACAGAATGCATGCTAACTCTAGTCTCTTTAGCAGCAACAACCCTATGCCCAAGGCTCCCCATACCCCCAGAACCTTCAATACGCGCAACAACCTCAATACAATCAACAAACGCAGCAGTACCGACCCCAAAACGGCACATTAGCTCCTCCCCAGTCAGATCACCACCGCCCACACCACCATAAGAAGCACAGGAAGCATAGTGATAGCCATGAGTCAAGAGATACGTTCCTAGGCGCGAGCGCTGGTGGAATCATAGGCGATGTCTTATTAGGACCCGGTGTCGGCACCTTAGGTGGGGCGGTCATCGGCGCGCTGACTGGTAATTCAAAGGCTAAGAAGGACAAGTCCCGGAGTCGGAGTAGGGATAGGAGGAGCCGAAGCAGAGACAGCAGAGACAGCCGAGACAGCCGTCGAAGCAGAGATAGCCGGTGAAGTCTGAGTACATGTGGTTAATGCTGCCATTGTTACCTGGCGTTCACATTCAGCCTGACGGAGGCGGTAGTGATACTTGTTCTTGCTTACGCTGGTCGTAAGCCGGGCTACTGTTGGATCGACATGTACATTTTACTTTTTGCCAGATAAAGTTTCTTTTCTGTACAATCTCATGTACACAATCTATGACTAGATACCCGTGTTCAATACAATCGTTTAAAGGACACTGCATCAGGACCGTAAACTCAAGCTAGAGTTCATGACGGTAGTCAAATCGCCTTCCAAATGATCTCGTCTTAGATTGGCTCTTCCAATATTACAAGATCAAGACGACGGATGCACGACTCTACCAGACCAGGCGAGCAGTACCGTCGTCCTCACAACGCTTAATAAAGATCAATTCTAGAATCCACTCTAGAATCCACCCTTACTCTCAAACAGCTCAATTCTCGCGATCAACAGTATAGCCCCAGAGAAAAATATCGTAAATCGGCTAAGAACGAGCCTCAGCTCTATGGCAATCATTGCTTTTGCGTATGCAGTCAACACCAGTTATGGCTCACCGCTTTCGGATAATTCGGAGTGTGGAAAGAAATGTTCAGAGCAGTATCGCCAGACTCGAGCGGGCATGTCACGCAGTGCATATCGCACAAAGTCAAGTTTGTATGCATGGATTGGAAACCTCCCTGCTCCACGAGTGTTTCGACGTACGCGCCCTCTTCGACCCGTGTGCTCAAAGTGCCATTGAGTTTCAGCGTGATTCTTGAGTTACTGGCAAGATGTGATAAGTCAGCGGTGTAGCGACGGTAATGTATTTAACCAACTAGTGCCTTCCAAGTGGTGTCTTACGGTTGCGGAGGATCAGAATCTGTGTTGATGGAGTCCATTTGGAATACAGCATCTCGCTTGAGCAATCTTTGAAAGTGATTGATTCAGCAATGGACGCTTCGGAACACGCGACGACAGGTATTTGATTCGATGCAGGTTTCGACGCACCGAGATGGGCTAATGCGAGGGAGCATACGAGTATGGAAAAGTTGTTTGGCCTATTCATCATCATAGTAGAAAGGTCACTTCAAGTACTCGGAAAGACTGGGGAAACAGGGGTAGATGATGGTTTACACATGCAGCAGCTGAAGGTTACCATCTCCCTTAGGTCGGAGATTGAGGCTGAGCCTACTTTGCCCTCGTAGGTCGAACACACTATCGTGTGAGAGACATTGGTGCGCTAGAAAAAGTTGCAAAATGGGCTTGAGCAAGGTCTCAAGGTGTAAAAGTTCAATGAAGTAAGGAGATGCTCGGCCAAGCACCGCCAATCATGAAATGCAGGAACTTCCAGCTACCCTAGCCAACGAAGTCTTTGTGGTCAGGCAACTGCATACTAATGCCAGGATGTATTCAAGAAAACGTCCGCCGAGTGAGGTGGTTTTTCGACAAGCTCATCTTATAAGGGGCCATCCAGCATTCCCTATACTAGAAGAGGCCGGCACAGCTCTCTTCTGCTAAGCAGACGATTATGGACGTCTATGAAGCATTCATTTGTTAAAAAAAACCTCCTTCAAATAGGCCTGGAGTCTTCAAAGGCAGCCGCATGTCATGAAGGTAGGTGAAACATTCTTTGGATAGGTAGCGATATAACAGCATATGATCTAATGACAAGGTCTCATGAAGACAACCGTAAAGGAATTGACGTGAAGTGGTTGCCACGACTTCATGTATGGTGTGTCTGGCTATAGGAGAATTAGAGAAGGAGCCTGAGGAACAAGAACACGCCATCTCTACCGAAACCCCATGCTTTCCAAGAACCATGACTTTCATCAACATAGCACCCTCAAGCTCAGAAAGTCCCCGTCGCATCCAGGCAGGTGAGAGGATCATCCTCAGCAGTGTATGCTCGGGCATTGAAAGTAAAAGGTGCCTACGAAAGCACACCAGCAATGCGAAACACCAAATCATCGTTTTTCGGGACACGTACCTTAATAGCAAGAAAATCTGTCTTGAGTGGAATCTTGAGAGCGACATGCCATCGTCCGTCGGACAGGTCACACCAACCATCTCGCATAGATCTAATCGCGTGTGCAGGAGCTCAACAAGCCCAAGCTTCACCACTACATAAACGTAGGCGCCATCTTCAACTTTCGCTTGTATTGCACCATTGATGTAAAGCGTAGTGACTTTGGCGTCGCTGGAAAAGGATCCTGCGTTAGTAGTCTGACCAGTGGAATCTGCTTTGCTTCAGAGGTATCTCACTATTGCGGAGGATTAGGGTCAGTGATGACAGTGTCGATATGGAACACATCACCGGGTTGCGTGCAGTCATTTTATTTGGTATCACTAAGGATGGACTCATCAGGGCAGGTGGCGATAAGTGGGGGGCGAGGTGATTAATATATTCGGCATATGGACAGAGCAGAGCGAGGAGGAGGGCCAACATTCTCCCTCTTTCTCGGAGATGCGGGGAGGTCGCTCTGCTCTGGTAGCCAGAAGCAGAGGTACCGTATTGAGAGATATGTGGTGCGTCAGAAACAGCAGAAGCAATGGCTTGCATCAACTGAGGAGACGTTCGGCTCTGAGAAACAGGGCAATTATGGAGCATCGACAAGCAAAAGAGACTTCTAACCGAGGACTCCCTTCTAAGGCCGAGGATTGAAACAGGAAGATGGCAGCTCATTTATAAGTAGTATATGCGTATCGTTTGTATTATCACGTTTGAGTGTATCCAAATTTGATCAAGACAGGAGTTGAATCCTTGTACTAATTTGCTCGCTGCAAGGCAGGATGGGAAGATTTCCACTGGCTGTCCTATCGATTTGGAGTTACGTTTTCATCATAGTCGGAGCGGCGCGGAGCTGCAATTGCGATTCAGGAGCCTTTTGACTGCTTACTGAGAACATATTCACGTTATTCTTGGAGAAGGTTTAGCGCGCCCCTGGTGGACGCGGCACGGGTATGATTCGGGTGTGAAATGTGCCCTAGGAGGCAAGCTTAGGCGAAGTCAAGTAGCCTATGGGCTTCGGCCTGTGCTAACTATCAGCCGCCCCAAAACCTGGCTCGTGGTGCAAAGATCGCCCTAGCAGATACCCGCTGCATCTCGTCGTCATCCGTCCCGTGAATGCTGTTCAGGATATCAAGCTTTGAGCAAGATGTCATCGTCCTCTCCTTGCAGTCTTTTTATCTTCTTTACCGTTTGTTATGCCTCACATCTTAAACAATTCAGTCGTGAATCTCGATATACTCCCTGAAGGTAAAGCTCAAGAAATGGCAGATAAAACTCAAGAGGGCGCCAGCGAAGGAACTAGTGCAGCGGGGTATGTCCAGTGTTTACTTCTGCTGTTGTTCATCTTCCTCTTCGTCACCTGGCGATCCTAACACTATTCATGCAGTGGCTACCTCTCGGCTGCCGCCTCTTACCTCCCAGGCACCGGTCAAGTTAAGGACGCCGCTTCCAGCGCACCAGGCAAAGCACAAGAAGGAGCTGGTGCTGCGGGGTATGTTTCCCTGCTTCCAGTATCCCTACCACAGTACCTTCTGCGAAGGACTCGCTGATCAGTGTGCTTGTATAGCAAAGGACTGAAAGACGTCACATCTCCAGTGCCCGTGGTCGGCAGCGTTGTTGAAGGAGTCGGCAACGCACCCGCAATCCAGAAGCTAGGTGGAGAAGAAGAGAAGCAAGGGTATCTGGGTGCTGCGTACAATATGGCTGGAGGTGCGGTGCGGACCGTGTATGATGCTGCTGGCAATGTGGTATGTTCACTTCAAGGGATCGATGGCGGGGAAAGGCTGATGGGGGGAATAGATCGGTACTGTCAGCAATACAGCTGGATCATACATACACGGTTCATCGGAGGTCAAGAAGGAAGGTGATACTGCTGCCGGGAACGAAGAAGGTGACGCAGAAGGCGTGCTGTCAAAGGACGAGGCAATGAAGAAAGACCAGGAAGCGATCAAGGACGATGCTACAGCCAAGACGCAAGAGACAGCTGAGAAAACCCAAGAAACAGCAGACACCACAACCTCGAAAACCAAAGAAACAGCTAGCTCTCTCGGCCAGACAGCCTCAGACACAAGTGACAAGCTCAAAGAAGGCCATCGGAATATTGAAGACAATGTCGAGTCCGGAGGCAAAGATGCCATTAATACCATCCAAGAGTCCACCGGCACCAAAGATGCTACCTCCGGAGCAAGTGACGGACTGGAAAACACTGTTGATGCGGCTAAGGGGACTGCTCGAGGTGTAGAGGATGGCGCCACCAAGGGGGTGGGGAGTGCGGCTGGACGTGATACGGAGGGAATGAAGGACGCAGCGGGGGATACAGCAAGTAGTGTTGGAGAGGGAACGAAGGGAGCCGTTACTGGTGGGACGGACACTGTCAAAGGTACTGCCGGGGCGCTGGGAGACGGTGCGAAGAGTGCTGGTGGAGCTTTAGGAGGAATGACGGGTCTGGGTGGGAAATAAGTGGGCTAGGTCTGGGTTTGGGGATTGTATTTAGCAACTTTGTACTTGTGCTTAGAGGCTTTGTTCATAATTAATGAAAGAAGAGGTGCCTTGAGAGTGTCAGCCTGTGCTGACTTATGCTCGAAGCATGCATCATGACATCATGATAAGCTTAATCTTTTGAAGACCCGTTATGCAATCAATGATTGTATTTCTATGTTGGTCTCTCATGTCAACCAAGAACAGTCAAATCAAGCCATTATCTGGCTTTCCTATGGCTTTGCCCCACGGCACAGAGTTGTGGTCCGCTCTCACCCAGTTCTATGACCACCTGACCCATCACATTATTGCTGGCCCACAAAGTATCAGCTGGTTTGTGCCGTTCCTGCTCTTGCCAACAGCGCTTCTCATTCCCCCATCTATCTTGTCCCATCGCCAGCTATGTGTCTTGTTTCTTCCGGCCATCTACGCATACCAGGTGCATGCCTGGCTGCAAATTGGTGGGATCGAAGTCCTATCGATGACTTTGACGCTCTGGGCGTTTGTCTTGCTCGCACTAAGAGATCCGAGAAGGACATACCGGCGACTAAGAGTCCAAGTGCCACGGGCTGCTGATGAGCCTTCGGGGAAACGTCAGGAAGAATTCGTGGAGGAGAGGTATCCAGAGGACCTAGGCAGGCGAGTTCAATGGGTGTTGACGCTGCTGGTATCTATCCGCCTCACCGGATGGAAGAACGGTGATCCCTCTCATGACAAGACCCAGCCACCCAAGACACTGAGTAGATCCGCATTCTTGGGACATGCTCTGGGGATGCTAGCAAAAAGCTATCTCATCATGGATGCCACATCGTGCTATGTCCATACCGATCCATACTTCCACGTATCCAATATGAGCGTTGACGCGCCCTTTCCTCCGCCAACGCCGGGCATGCCAGCTCTTCTCATCATCCTCAGGCTTCTGCCTCCACGAGTGCTCAGGTCCGCCATCCTTGCGGGACAGGTATACGCAATGGTCACGTCAATGTTTTATTTGCCCACTCCTCCGGCGGTAGGCCTGAACGCCATTGGTATCCTACCAGATGAGTGGAGTCCGCATACCTGGCCGGTGTTCTTCGGCCAATTCTCAGTTGTAGGAGAGCGAGGGCTTCGCGGGTTATGGGGCTCATGGTGGCATCATATGAACAGGCAGATCACCACTACTCCTGGTCGATCACTGATCCAGATTTTGGGCATCTCGACTTCGTCAACGTTGGGCTATGCTATATTGACTGTATCCACTTTCTTCTTATCGGGTGTGATACATATGGGCATGATACCACCGCAGCCGGAGACGAAACTCATGTCGGCGAATGCGATGAGGCTATGTGTTGGCGCTTTCTTCTGGGCTCAAATACCTGCTTTCGGGGCTGAAATGGTGGTGTCGAGGATGGTGGCAAAGCTTTTGCCAAGGATTGCACACTGGGAAGCGACGAAGGTGCTTGTTCTGGTCTGGGTGGCTGGGTGGTTGTGCTTGATTTTGCCGCTTCTGACGGTTCCATTTCGAGAGATTCGGTATTGGCATTATTGCTCGGTGCCAATTAGCCTGCTGCGAGGACTTGTTGGGAAAGGCTGGACGACGTGGTGATAACTTGGCTAGCAGTGTAGATCGGCCGCCGCATAGAATAGCATGAGAAAGACAGCGTGCTCTCAACTGGGTTCACAATGCCCAGCAGGTAGTCGCCTTCCCAGCGGTGGGAGTTCGTAATTATCTCATGGTAGAGGACAGGGCATAGCTGGACGAGTCATGGCTGACACCAAAATCAGATTTCGAACTGGGCAGTATATCATGAATCCTCGCTTCTAGATCTCGGCACTTTCGTAGTCTCTATTCGTGGCCGTAGTAGCTTCTCCGCTGTCTCTTCTTTCCTGAAGCCCAGCACCTCCCCAATAAACCCTCTCGGCTTCGGCACAGGGCACCCATGTGATTTCTTTCTCATCGTAATCCTATCTTCCTCTGAGACCTCTGGCGATGATGCAATTTCTCCTTCTCCACTAGAGTCCGGGGGGTTGAGCGCATCTGCAGGCCGGCGCCGTCTTCTTCGCTTCCCATCTTCTGTGACCTCAAAATCTCCATCTGCAAACTTGACGCGTGGGGCAGGGCATGGTAGGATGTGTGGCATGCCGACCACGAGGAAGGAGACGAGGAGAGTGGTGCCGAAGAGGGAGGTAGTCAGGCGGGATCGTGGGTGAAGATTGGGGGTCATGGCGAAGGTCTTTCGTTGACGTGCTGCATAGAAGTCAAGTTAAACATCGAAGATTTTGGCCGGAGGCGCCAAGGTCGCGCTAGCAAATTGTACATGTCGCGCTTCTTGGAAGCTGCATACTTTACACAAACATTCAAATCTCATGGAGCAACCAGAGAAGCTCGAGCTTCTACGCTCTACGGAATCATTGCCCAGGTGCTTGCCTGTACCCTGGTGATAGCCCCAAGTAGCCCGTGCAGCCTTCCAGCCTCTCGCACTGCAATCCCAGCCTCCACTGCCCTTAAGAGTCGCATCTTAGTGATCGCTCTATTGACGGAGGTCGAGAAGGAGTCAAAAAAACGCTGGAGGACCTGAGTTTAGAACAGCTCTCAGTATAGTCCACAAAAGTGGCCAGCGCCTCGCGGGGAAGCCAAGCACAGCTTCACAGTTCGCCCCGCCCGCATACTGGGCGACGTGGGGGGGACGATGAGCGATCTAGACAGGTAGGCTTTACTTTTGTGATGAGCTGGAATAGGATTATACTGACGGCATATGCTAGGGCGATTTCTGAGCTCCGCGCCTGCAAGATCATCCCCGAACCCCAAGTCCGCGAAATCTGCCACAAAGCACGCGAGCTACTGATAGAAGAGGCCAACGTCGTCCAGGTCGACGCCCCAGTCACAATATGCGGAGACATACATGGCCAGTTCCACGACCTGATGGAGCTGTTCAGAGTGGGAGGAGACGTACCAGATACGAACTACCTCTTCATGGGCGACTTTGTTGACAGAGGCTTCTATTCGCTGGAAAGCTTCCTGCTACTGCTATGTCTAAAAGTCAGATATCCGGATCGTATAACGCTGATAAGAGGGAATCATGAGTCACGGCAGATTACGACGGTCTATGGGTTCTATGACGAATGTTTACGAAAATACGGAAGTGCGAATGTGTGGAGATATTGTTGTGAGGTCTTCGATTACCTGGCGCTTGGGGCGATAGTGCTGGGTACGAGCTCGACGCTGGAACCGTCATTCACGGATCAGTCCCAAGCCATTGAACCCGTCGATGACGACGTGGAAATCGAGATCATGAATTCGAGAAACGAAGTCACTGCGAGATTTCCTCGCAGCCGACGACCGCTGTTCGAACCAGAAGCTCTAAACTCTTCACCGCCCGGCACTCCTTCAAAAACCGGTCCTTCAGGTACAGGTGCTACAAGTGACGCTGGCGGCTCGCTACAAAGTGGTGGTGGGTCAGTCCTGTGTGTACATGGAGGGCTCAGCCCACTTATCGATAGCGTTGATAAGATACGGCTCCTTGATCGAAAGCAAGAAGTACCACATGAAGGCGCCATGTGCGATCTACTTTGGAGTGATCCCGACGAGATCGATGGCTGGGGTCTGTCGCCACGAGGCGCAGGCTTCCTTTTCGGCTCCGATATTGTCAAGCGATTCAACTACCTGAATGACCTCTCCTTGATAGCAAGAGCACATCAACTGGTGATGGAAGGATTTAAGGAGATGTTCGATTCAAGCATCGTTACTGTGTGGTCAGCGCCAAACTATTGCTATCGGTGTGGCAACGTCGCGGCGATATTAGAACTGGGGGAGGATACAAGTAACGGTGGTATCATATCGAGGAGCAATGGGGACGCAGAAAGGAGCCTACAGGTGCTGCCTACAAACGACATGCCGAGATCTGGGCCTGGGAGGAGGTATAGGGTGTTTGAAGCTGCACCGCAGGATCCGCGTGGCATGCCCGCGAAGAAACCTGTAGCAGACTACTTCTTGGTACGTTCCTCGTCTCGTCTTTACTTTCCGGCAATCAATTGTTCAGCAAAAATGCTAACGTTTTTGCAGTAATGCTTCTCCTGTATATGATCAGGCGATAGAGTAGAGACTTGCACATGTTAGATGTTGCATCGCATCTGCCTTTGAAACTTAGAGATACCCATGTGTTGAAATTCGATTAGATGGATTCAAAGCAACGGTTCTCTGTTTGACGGGTCTTTCAGTCATCCCCGGTTATTCTTATCTGGTCCTGGTCCACCAGATACTGGTATATACAAGACCCACAGTCCGCTACTCGGTAAGCATGTCCTCACGAGTTAAACGAGAAGCTAGAAGAGGCTCCGTCAAACTAGTAGCTTTAGTGGATTTGGGCCTTTCAGCCAGTGACTTGAGCTAGAGGAGCTTCCATTTTCATTGAGAATGAGTCGAAAACATGGCCATTCGCAAGCAAGGCCGTGATGAATAATGCCATCTTGCGATACGCTTTCGGCTTTTTCTGTCACACGAGTCAATCTGAGGAAGCACAACGACATTCTCGTATACTTCTCCTTAGATGACGTAGTCCTGGGCTTCGGCGACATCAAATGACCCGCAAATGTTGCCTGACCTGCCCCTATGGAGGCGATATCGCAAGGCAAAAAGTGAGAGCGGACGAGTTCCTGACTCCTAAGATCTATGACCATCCTTCGGTCACCAATGCCATACCTTTCATTCTCTTCCCTCAGCGGCAATAGGCGTTTCCATTTTGTGTCTCTTACCACAGAGTGCGCCTTTTATATCGCACTTCCACTCAATCAAGCTCGCACAATACCTTAAAGATGCATTTATTATCACGCATTTTGCTGATCGTCCGTCCATCTCAGGGTCTTCGTATTTGACACCCAAAGCTTCTTTTTCTCTTCATCTACGTATCTCAACAGATTAATTCACCTATAGCTATATCCATACGCACCGACTTCAGGCTCAAAGACAAAGAGAAGTTCGGAGGCATTCTAGAGCTAGAGGACGGCGAGCAAGAGTCAACCGGAGCAAGTGAACCAGAGGAAATTCCAGTACCGGACATCAAGAAAGGCGATGTGTTTATTATATGAATGACGACTAGCGATGACTGCACCACAGACACTAAGCGACCTCTCAAAGTCGTAGCTATCAGAGCGGAGGTGAATGGAACCGCCAGACGCATTATAGACGTTGTTAATGTCCTCGATAGTAAGAAGGGAACTGTATCCCTAGAAATCATAGAGAGTGTCACCATCATTGCTGTGCAACGTTACACACACACAATGGTACGTCAATGCACGATCTTGACAATCCACTAACATCCCGACTCTGTAGCATGGCCGGTGTGGCCCCGAAGAGCTCGACCACATGCCTCACCTGCTTCTTCGCAGACATCTACCAGGAGGCCTTTGCATGAACACTCGATTCAAGATGCCCGAAGGCCAAATGGGGAGAGATATACGTGCGTACCGGAGATTTGCGGAGGAAAGGAAGGACCTTGTTTGTGAGTGGTAAACGACGTTAGAATATTGGAATTTGTTGCTGATCGCAAGATAAGCGTTAATCATAATTAGCTGTCTGGGTCAATACAGGCTTGTAGCGCTGGGCGTTGGAGATGTTGGTTAGCAGCTTTGATGGATACTATTGCTGGGCGCTAGATGATTGCACTCTTGCGTTCAGATTGTCAGGATTCGGGATCTTGATTTGTCAGTGGTAGCATCACCCATCACTAATCATTTCAGCCAAACTCAACCACATTGCTGGATTGCCCTTTGAATATTTTCATACCGCTGCATTGTGATGAGCCCTAGCTCCAGAATAGAGCAGTCACCTCAAGAATACTTTTACTGCTTATTTCAACAAAGATCTAATGTATTTTGAAATTATCTATCAAGTCTTTCTATATACACATTGGTAGCTTCCCTCAACTTCACCAATCGACGGCAATATTTACACCAGAGTGACTGTGTTCTTGAGATATGAGAGGTCTACAGATGGGATTTCACTGTCCTCGCCCAAAAAGCTGAGTATCCTAGCTGCTGTCCATTCAGGGTTCTCATCCCCTATGAGAGTTCGTTAATCACCATCTTCAGCACAATTCCACAAAACTCGATAGCTTACCAAGCCAATGCCCAGCCTTGGGAACAATATCGTAGCTCGGATTTTTCAAAATTGGCCCCCAAGTGCTCTGCAACAACGACACAGGTGCAATACTAGCCTCTCCTCCCAACACCAGCACAGGCTCTTCCAGTCGTTGTTTCCCGAAAGTCGAATTAAAGAAACCGGCGTCCGCCAGGGTGGTAGCAAAGTACTCAAAGCCTGAGCGCAGATATCCCGCTTTGGATATCTCCCGCGTGTACCTATCCAACAATACCTGGGAGATTACTGAATTACCAGAATAGGAAGCGTGCCAGAAGTACCAGGCCAGCATCTGCCGTTCTTGTCCTTGGATGAAGTATTGTGCAGCGTCTGGGACGGAGAAGAAAGCGAGTTGCCAATTCCCGTAAAGCCCTGTCTGGCCAAGCTCAGGCGAAAATATGTCCTCGTATCCGAAGCCTGGAAGCGCGTACTCCGTGTAGATGGCTCTCTTTACGAGGGAAGGGTATTTGGTATTGAGTGCTACAGCTTGGCCGTTGCCCTTATCATGTGCCACGATATAGGTTTCGTTGATCCTCAAAAATTCAAGAACTCCCTTGAGATCTTCAGCCGCCGTTGATGAGGTGAAGTCGTAACTGGCCGGAATTGTAGATTGGCCCATTCCGCGAATGTCTATGGCGATGACGGTGTAGTTTTGGGCAAGGATTGGTCCGATAGTGTGCCATGTTAGCTGAGAAATCAGTCTTAGCATAGTCTCTATGGCTTAAGCAGCAGGGTAGGATGCCATTACGGAGTGCTGTGGATATCCGTGGACGAGTAGAATTGGTGGACCACTACCTGCATAGCGAAAGAAGATATTCACGTCCGGCAATGCGACTCTCTGCGAGTCCCAGTTGTCAAACGGGATCAAGTCTGCAATGACGAGCGGCAGGACAATAGCCAGAAACAATGATCTCAGGAGAGCCATAGCTATGGTATTGACTATTCGGAATGTCGCAAGGAAACGGCGTTTTATATCAAAAACAGGCTGATCATCACTGACGTACTTGCTTAGTCATTCTGCCCTCGAAGGTGTCTGTGGCAGATGGGCCATTTGGCGCCGCTCTTATGCATCTGCCCGAAAGCCGAATCGCGTGATCGAGGGTGTTGCTGAGCAAAGCCTTGTGTAAACAACAGGTCAGACGCTGGGACATGAGTAAAGAATATCGGTATTTCAAATCACACTGTCGATCCGTAGCGATATGGAGCACTAGTGCGCGGCCAGATGAATCCTTCCGCAGCCAGAATCCTGTTCTTAGCCCCGTTCCGAACATGGGAAATCGAGCTTCGATGGCTCCAGTCCTGGCTCCAGCGGAGCTTCTATGATTGAAGACCATGAAATACCACAAACAACTCGAAGACCCTGAATATGCCGTCAAGCTAGTGTATCAGGCCAATATTCAAACCAGAAGATACCCAGCCAATAGTGTATCGTTGAGTTGATTCGGGCGCCACCAGTCGAATAGCTGTCCAAGGCTGAGGAAGCTTAGCGAGATCATGTCATCGCTTTGCCTCTGAAAGAGTTTGATTAACAAGAACACCACTGAAATTGGCTGCTGGGAAGGGCAAGGAGGTTGGTGAAGCGAGGACAGGCTGTCCCGGAGGGACGATCTCGTTCTCAAAAGAGTCTGTGCCCCATAAGAAAACTCCAATGGCATCTCTACCACCTACTCATCATTAGCCTCTGTAGAGTTCGTTCTAAACGGGGAATGTCGTAAGGCTAATGAGAAATGACAGCTAGAATTACTCACCTACAGGAGCCCATCCCGGTTGACTCCTAGTCTCTGAGCAAGCTCTTTGGAGCTTGAGAGCCGCTACATAGATATCCAAGAACGAAGCTTGATCACGGGAGGGAAAAGCTGTGCCTTTTTCGATCTCAGGAAGCTTACCATTAGGAAAGAAGTTCAACATGACGATAGCCAGCGTACATTTGCCTTCCATCATCAGTCTTTGGCGGAGGAGGTAATATCGAAGTTTGTGACAGGAGAATGACTCACCAATGGTATATTTTCTTGGTGTTCGCATCCAATCCTGAACTCGGGGTCTGGCTTTGACGGAGAGGAAATCAAAATTTTTGGCGCCGAAATACGTAACCTCGACATCATACAGGAGCTTGACGGCTTCATTACAGCCCTGTATGCTTGAGCCGGTACCTCTCCATTTTGCGTTGTTAGTGCAATAATAGCCATTCGATATCATCGAGGTTACATTCCCAGGCGGAACCCCAATTGAGACCGCTGATGCTAACCGGAAACCGTTGAAGATGGCCAAAAATATAAAGAGGAGATGTTCACAGACAAGCAATATTTGGCGTTTCGCCATTCTTGGAAAACATTGAAGTCTACCGAGAAGCGCATAGCAGAAGAATACAGTTTATGCACCTACTCTTACGCTGGCGGCTATATGCCGGATATCATCAACGCATGGAGGGGGAAAATCTCGCTCTCGCCGTTTCGTGAGGTTATAGGTACATCTGCAGGAACCACACGCGCTGCGCAAGCTCGTAGGAGGTAATCACGCCAACATGCCTTCAAGTCGCCACCTGGCATCATCTGGGATCTGGCCCTGGAGACGTATAGGGCACAAGGATGGATACATAACGTTGAAAATACTCTCGACGCTGTCAGACACCCGGTCCTTGCCAATGTCCGCATTCTGCTCGTCTGATTTTTGCCATCCAATACACGGAGTATGTCTCCCATTCCTGGTGGTTGATTGATTAGCAAGTCAAAGGCAGATTGGCGGAAAACGATACGTCAAGTTTGAGGTATTTTTATCACGCTAGCCGTATTATACATTAGACTCATACCAGTGGGCAATCTTCGAATCCTTTCCTCTTCCTTTCCCATTCTCAAATACAGATGCATTGATATTCGCTGGACATCGACCATGCTCACATGTGCGCCATCTCACGTTGCTAAGGCTCCAAAAGGGGTTGGCACGTGCGACTGAGGCACCCATGATCCATGAAATCCGTCTTTGCCCTATTCTAATTTCTCGCTCGCGACTTCGGGCTTTGCTGAAAACCCTGCTAGAGTCTCGAGGTTTCTTTGTGGTTGATCTCGCTGACAGCTCCGTTGACGTCGGTGCTGAATCGAAGATAGGCACTCATTATCAATGGGAATCTTAAATTTCCATCAGCTCGGCCGAGCCCCCAACTCGACTGCTGGGCCACATTCTCAGCCTCGTTGGCGCTCTTCAGTGCTTATCCCAAGATCTCAGTCGGTGTTTGGACGTCTTGATAAGGTACACGGGTGTACGTAGTACACAGCGGCTGCCCACTATCTCTGCTGTTTTCTCCTAATTTCGCTACGCTCCTCCACATCGGGTTAATTCCGCTGATCCTTCACCTCATATTGACGCATGTCACTTTCCCATTTTGGGTTTGGGATGTTGGACCCACTGACAATGACGTTTCTGTGTTCAAATATCCAACCGCGGGATTCCTTATCTATGCAGAACATGTACCTGTAAGATGATCTTCCTATCATGCGAGGCGGAGAAATCGTCAGTACTACTGTTGTATTTCTTGCATTTGTCGGGTTCCTACAGAGGAACAAGGAACAGCAATGATTGAAACAGCTCCCTGCACCTTACATGTTTCAACATCAACCGCATTGTTGCGGCTTTTGGCCTACCGATTCGACGACACCAGCAAGGGCAAGGCTCTACACTGACAGTTCTGAGGCTACGAAGGCGAGTGAACTACGATTATCTTTCTTCGCGTCGGTACCCGGCAGATACATAGCATGGTCTCGATAGCTTCCACGTACATCACTCTTGTTTCTTGCCTGGGCAAAAGCAACGAAAACCATAACCTCAATTGGAATAATTTGGGATCTCTAACAGCTTAGCACCATTCGATCACACCATCTCACCTCTCAAATCGGGGTAGACTGCCCCCAACAACGCCATCAATCTGTCCATGGACAGCTTCTCCGCCTATCATGCCGCCGCCATGAGCCTCTTAGTCGATGGGAGCTATCGCAGCCCCTGTTTCTATGCGAATGTGAAGAAGCAGATATCAAATTCGCTGATCCTTATTCTTATACTATCGAAAAGGGGCAAAACGCATGCTTCCTGGGAAGAAAAAGCAATGACACTCAACGATCTTGTGTTCTTAGCCCCATGTTTTCCTCTAACAGAGATTTTGAAAATTTTTTCCATTCAGCCGGCCAGGTAAGGCTATATAAATCGTTCAACCAACCTCGGAATGCCAGATTTTCTATCATCCTCAGCACTTGCAGTATCCAGACACCAGGAGCACTCAAGCACAAACACTCATAACCTGTTCATTCCCAGCTTGAGACAAGATGCCTACGTCTCGTTCTACTCCCCGATGGGGCTTCCTCAATGCCATCACTATCTTATCCCTCTCCCTGTTTCAAGCACCGTTCTGTGCTGCAAACCCCATTTGCACCTACATAAAGATCCCCATCACAGCCACAGCATCAAACGAAGTGTTCCCAATTCCCGTGAACCTCAACTACAGCGACCCAGCAGCCATTTCGGCCCTAGTCCAGACCATCATCGGTGACGGCGACGCGCCCTTCCCAGTCATTCCCGAAACATTCGATGGTACCATCGCAGCCAAGTATTGCCCACCCGAGGTCACAGTCGCCAACCGCAGTGATGTGATCCAGCTGTTCATGTCTGGCGTCACTGAGAACAACCTGTACTGGTTCGGCTTGGGCTACCCCAACGGCTATGACGGCGACATATACTCGACCGTTGCCTATGCCTCGAAGCAAGGTTATCCGACTTTGGCCATTGACAGGGCTGGTGTCGGGAACTCCACCCATCCGGATCCGGTTACGCAACAACAAGTCAATGTGGAAACGGCCATCGCCTATCAACTTGCGTTGAAGTTGAAAGCAGGGACTGCGGTGCCAGGTAACACTTCTTTCTTCTATTGTCTCTCTCAATAGTCTCCAAGTAGACTAACATCATGAAAGACAAAACATTCGACCGCGTGGTCTTTGTCGGACACTCTTACGGCTCAGTTCTCGGGAACTCCCTCGCAACCAACCACCCCGGTGACGCCGCCGCTTTCATCTTGACTGGTTTCGGTGTCTCCGGTATCCCCGTCGCAGTCGACCTCCCCCAGACCGTCCCAATCCCAGCAGAACTATTCGCAACCCGCTTCGCCGGCTTCAATCCAGGCTATCTAGCCACCTCATCCGAGCCCGGCCGTCGCGGCTACCTCTGGGGAAGGCCCGGCTCCTTCGACGTAGGTATCTTTCAGACGGATTACAATCAAATGAATGTCGTTGGGCTAGGCGAGCTGCTGTCCATCGAGGGCGGTCTCAAAGAAGCGCCGGCTTCAACAGCGCCAGTCTACATCGTCACAGGCGATGCCGATGACGTCTTCTGTCTAGCTGCAACTTGTGGTGATGGACCGCTGTCGCCGCAGGCTCAATCTTGTGCCTTATTTCCCAAGGCGTCGGCGTGCGAGTATTTCATTCCTGTTGGGACTGGTCATATGATCAGTCTGCACTATTCGGCACAAGCATCCTTCGCGAAGTATCAAGATTTCCTTGCTACCAAAGGCTTTTAATTTAGGACGAGGAAGGGATATGAGGGTGGCAGGTTTGCGGTCATGGTGGGATTTTTGCGGGGGTTTGAGTGATATATTTTTTATCTTGCTCTTCGTATTTTGATTTCAGTCCATTTCTTGCTTCGCTTCACTATTAGTTGAAATTGTTGCAAGTGTACTTAGCTAGCCAATTTTCTGAGCCGGATCTAGTAATTCAAATGAGTTTATGTTACTATCATGCCGCTGTGACATTGAGAGCCAAAGAAGCATTCCCCGCTCCCAGTCCGTCCTTCAAAAAGTCGATCCCCATAGTCGCGTAAGAAACACCATTACAAGCAATGATCGCTCGAACGTTTCTAGCATCGTTGACATAAACGAGAGTATCAAGCACCACCAAAGCCCCAATAGCGAGCTCCAGAGTCAAGTCTTCCTGCAGAATCATCTCAAGCAAGATATCAACTACAATGATATCAAAATCGTCCGGCGTTGATCCTTCCGGCTGAGCTCTGAAAGCCGCGATTCGGTCGTGGATTGCAAGAAGTACGTGGTATGATTCGGTCTTGTTGCCGAGTCTTGTGCCTAGGTTGGTGATGGAGAGGGCGCAGTATTCGTGTGGGTCCGTAGTTTGGATTTCTTGGGCGAATGGGGTACCTGGCCATCCACTTAATGAGACATTCCTACTACAGATACGTTAGCTATCCTATGAACCATGTTCTTTCATTCTAGAGGCAATTGGGATGAAATGGTACCCGTTCGTGTGTAATAAATTTGTCAAGTTCGATGGCGGTGTCAAAGACTCGTATATTATTGGTAATGAGAGCGGCGATGCAATGCTTGGATAGAGCATGAGTAGCGCCAGGAAGAAACTGCTGAGATGTAAGCCACATGTGAGCCAAAGTAGAGGTTCTAGTAAAAGGTGCATTATAGCTAAACGGGCAGGATATTCAACAGGTCACAAAGAATGATACCTATGTAGATAAATAGGGGTTTTTTTTTTGGATCATTCTTTAGAACGTAATGGGGCCTTTGCAGTGGCTGGCGCCATTCCGGGTCATTGGATCCCGTGTCGCGTAGGCGGCAGCCGCTATCTGGCGTGATGTTTCCCTTCGCTCGGTGGCGCGGCAATATGAACACCAAACACTGTCTCAGTAGATGTTAGAGAGCCATGGCTAATGACGATAGCCGAGATTATGGTAAAACGCCAATGCAGTGCATCATGCATTCGGCCAGGCTTGGCCCCACTATCGTCAATTGGCGGGCAAAAGTGGAAATTCGCTTGGAAGTAGGATGCAGTTCGTTCCATCATTTCATGCAGACTTTGAACAGTGTTGGAAGTATTATCAGCGTTGCAGCCATTTCCTCTCAAGTCTGTAATGGCATCAAGAAGATCCATAACAGATGAGCGCTGTGATATATTTATTCCCGAGGTTACTCAACCCCTTTGCAAACGAGTTTCAATGCAACATGCTCAGACAAGGAGACCTTGACTAGAAACTGTTTCTGCAAACTTCCAGGACCACAGACCTTATTCAACGAGCGAACAGCTTTAGGAAGTGGACTTCTCTGATAGACATAGTCAGCGAAGCTCCGGAGTGAAAGCCATTCAGACAGACGAAATAGATGAAATCGCGCTTTGTTCTGGTGCAGAGTTTCTCCATTGGATATGGACTTTCGAGGACGATTGGAGGAGGTGTCATTTGAATTGACGCAGGTCCATGTATCCGTTAAGAAAGGTATCTCAAACACCTTCGTGATGGCAAGATGAAGCAGTTTGAACCTTGGTGACCGGAGGCAAGGGGGGAAAATTATTAGCGACGCCAAGAGCTGCTAGCAAGGGCCAAATTTCAATTTGTAAGCAACAAACAAGGAAACTTTCCTCTCCTGGAACTCATCCCATCCTTGGCATGTTTTGCATGCAAAATGCAGCGCTGAGAAATCAAAGTATGACGATTGTTATACATCGAGAGGTGTTACTTGGAGTCTGGTGGCATCAAGAACGTCATCACGTTTGCTTTGACCTCGTGAGTTGGCTGCCGTTGAGTCATAATTGGCAATGACATAGATGCACTTCAGCCAAGTCCGTTGAAATAAAAGAGGGCTTGCTCTCTGTCTATTTCCTCTGCAACTTATCCACGGCATTTCAGACTTTGATCGTATTTCCGTCAAGCTCATTGAACAAAACCGCCAGCCTGCTTTCTATCTGACTTACCCTCCATCTCACCCGCTACATATTAGAACACGATCGTCAAGATCATGGCGCCACTCACACCCTACACCGTCGCTGTACCAGACGAGCGACTCAGGAAGTTGCAAGCAAAGCTTGAACTGGCCGAATTCCCAGATGAGCTTGACGCTGCTGGATGGGACTACGGAGTTCCACTTGCAGATATCAAGAGGTTGACTGCCTATTGGAAAGACAACTTCAACTGGCGAAATCAGGAAGAAGAAATCAACAAACTTCCCAATTTCCAAACCGAGATCCAAATCGATGGCTTCGATGCACTGAAGGTACACTTCATTCATCAAAAGAGCGATACACCAAATGCCATACCTCTACTATTCTGCCATGGTTGTGAGTATCTGACACAGGTCTTCAAAACCCAAGTGTATCTAACTTTTGATAGGGCCCGGCAGCTTTCTAGAAGTTGTCAAGCTCCTACCACTCCTTGGCAACCCCGGAAAAGACGTACCGGCTTTCCATATCGTAGCACCGTCTCTACCAAATTTTGGGTTTTCTGAAGGTCCGAAAAAGCGCGGCTTTGCTATGAAGCAGTATGCCGAGACGTGCCATAAGCTGATGCTTCAACTTGGGTACGGTCAATATGGTAAGACCCCTCAATGATGGACTTGATCTATTCTAACAGGCTACAGTGACTCAGGGAGGCGATTGGGGTTCACATATCACACGACTGATGGATCTACTATATCCGCAACATGTCAAAGGTGAGTAATAGAGGTACAACTAATGTTCTTATCAGCATTGATGGACCACAGCATCCCACATCAACTACGTCAGCCCCGCCAAACCCCCCACATTCACAAACTCCCCAATAGCAGCCTTACAGCACGCAGTAATACCATATTCCGAATCAGAAAAAGCAGGCCTAACCCGCACAGAATGGTTCCACAAAGAAGGCTACGGCTACAACAATGAACAAAGTACGAAGCCACAAACAGTAGGCTATGGCCTCCAAGACAGTCCAGTA
This sequence comes from Lepraria neglecta, assembly GCA_033220425.1. Lineage (NCBI taxonomy): Eukaryota > Fungi > Ascomycota > Lecanoromycetes > Lecanorales > Stereocaulaceae > Lepraria > Lepraria neglecta. The sequence goes on along the minus strand of CM065648.1, from coordinate 2,869,300 downwards.
GCATTTCTCGCCTGGATATATGAGAAGCTTCATGACTGGAGCGACGAATACCCATGGACTGACGACGAGATCCTGACTTGGATTTCGATTTATTGGTTCTCGACCACGGGGCCAGCGGCCAGTTGCCGGATTTACTATGAGGCGACACACGCGAGCGAGTATAATTATGCTGCTCTGCGGGAGTATATCCCGCATGTCAAACTTGGGCTTTCTTATTTCCCGAAGGATCTCAATGTGCCGCCAAGAGCATGGGGCAGGATGCTTGGACCAGTGGTGTTTGAGAGCGTGCATGAAGACGGTGGGCATTTTGCTGCCCATGAGCGACCACAGGTTCTTGCGGAGGATCTATTCAAGATGTTTGGGAAGGGTGGGGGTGCCTATGGTGTCATCAAGGGTAAAGCGGGTTACAGCTAGATTATGCCAAGTAAGCGAAGCGAAAGTCGACTGTAAGGTCGTGACTGACGCAGCCATGAACGAGACTCTCGCAGCTGAAGATTTGTGCAAAGAGTGTGGATTGAAGAGAATTGTACCGAAGAAAGCGGCACCTACACAATGGTTGACACCATACGGTCTGGGCCTTGGGGATTGACGGGTTTCGATCCTCGAAATAGAGCTTTCAGAGCTCATTGATCGTCTCATCCACCCTATTCCTTGAGTCAAATCAAAGTGGTTGGACCTTTAAGCCAGCCCTTAGCTAGAATTAAAAGTCTAGGGCACATCTCGAGCGTCAGACTACATCAAATACACATGCCCGATCAAATCGACCAACTTGAAGGAATGTGATCTCAACCCATCTCACCTTTCACTCGACAAGACTCAACCTTAGAAGCTCTCTCTGTTGTGATACTGCCGTGCCTCGGGAATGGTCCTCTCCAAACTCCTATCGACTCCAACACTAGTCTTGAAGTCAGGCCTGAAACCAAGGCCCAAACTATCACGCATAGCCTCCCTCTCAACATCAACATCCGTCGTCTTCCTAATCTGGCAATATTCTGGCAATGCAATGTCCTCGCCCTCAATCTCGGTCCAGTTGCTTCTCTTCTTGCTGGATGAGTCCTTTGTGCGAGAATTGCTGTTCTCAAAGTCTAATTGCTTGTTACTGGATTTACCTAACAAGAGCGTTGTTCCACCGTTGCCGCTGCGAAGGGTGAGGGCTTTTCTGGTGAGCCATTTGTAGCCGGGTCGGAGGGCGGGGATGCTGGCTGCGATGATGCCGAGCTGGACTTCGAAACTAGTCACAGTTAGGCTATAGTCGCTTCTCAAACACGAAGAGGTAGTCACTCACAGCCTCCAGAACCAATTGTCGAGACCACCATCTATATGTATTATCAGCTCAAGTCATACCTGATATGAGATGAAGAGCTTACATGTATAGTCGTATTTAGGTATTGCCTGCCAGTTGAGTGTTGTGCGAACAATACAACAGGCGCCGGTACTGCAGTGACATGTCAATTGCTGAGGTCATCTTCCGGCCAGCAATGTGACATACACTACACCAAGACCCATCAACACGCAAAGAGCTATCTTCGACTTCAGTGCCATCTGGACTCGCCAGAGGATCAAAATTGGGAAAGCGGCGAAAGCAAAGTCCGAGACTGCTGACATGACTGGGAAAGTCAGCACGATGCGTCGTCTAGTGTGCTTCTCCTTACCAGCTTGAGCCATGATAATCCTCTGGAGTTGACCTCGACTGAAACATTTGGACTCGACGTCGGTGTTCCAGGCTCCTTCAAGGGGTCGACACTGCACAATCCATAACACAGTGAGGATAATGTTCGACACAATCAGGCCAACGATGGCAGCTTGAAGTGGACGGATGAGCGCTTTGGCCGTTGGAATACGCATGAGGAAAATGCATATGGAGATCTTTGTGAACATGAGAGTCGCGAATGTCTGGAGCCATTCTCCATAGGTGTATTTTCGAAATTCGCGCAGCTGGTGCTGGTTCAGGTAGAATTGAGGCCTGCCAAACCCTTCGTGGACTTCTACAAAGTCAAGTGCTGTTCCAATGACGGTCCCAATCTGACCGTAGTCAGTACACATCTCCTTCGCAGGTAGAGTTTTAGGACAGAGAACGAACTAGCGCAAGAAGAATTGTCCAATCATCCCAGCCGATAGCCTTGACAAGCCGACCTCGGACCCAAAATCTCAAGACTACCGCAAAGATGCAGGCAGTGGTGGTCACGGCAACAGATGCAATAATGCCAAGGCCTAAATTGACATCGCCCTCTGCGGGTGGGCCTGTTGGATCCATTGGGGAAGGAAAAGAAAGATTTCAGAGTGGGCCGAGATCTTATGACAAGTAAGAGACAGCATACTCAAAGAATCATAAGCTGTCTTTCAGCTCCTGCAAGTGTACATGAAAAGGCTGTCACAGTGTTCATCATTCGAAAGCAGATCATGCACGCATGGCAAAGCAAGCGAAGCACCACCTCGTCGGATGGCAATCGCTCGATGAACTGCATCACCATCCGCACCAACAAGACAGCCATGTAAGATAATTCAGCAGCGTAACGTAGTATTTCGTCGAATAAAACCTGCCCACCAAAAAGATCTGCAATCTGCGAGACCCACGCCGCGTGCGCCCAGCGGTATCTGACCGCCCCACCTCTGCACAGCGACAAATCACAATGTGGCTCTGTTGATCACTGATCGATAGGCTGCGGGCTCTCGTCATTTCTGCACTGTGCCTCGAACGCCGGACAAAGATCCGATTGGCTCTGTAAATTTGGAATCGAACGATTTCCTTCAGCTGAAAAAGAAGTGGGAAATATGAATATGCTGCCTTGGCTTCATGGAAATGGCGATGCGCACCTCCATCGTTAGAATCACGTGGTCGCTAACATCCATCATGTTCTAAGGCATGCATGAGGGCAGGTACGAGCATTTGATGTAGTTGGATAGCTCTGAAGATGTGAAATGCTCACTATCAAGCACGAGAGACAGAGCAGAGAGACGCACAGCTAGATGTGCAGACATTGACAACAATTTTTACCCATAACAATACCTTTCGTCAGCCTGATCCCATTTTTCTCTAACTCATTCCATAACTACTCAATCAGCACATATGGTTTCCCCGTCAGGGTTTTCCCGTCGTGCTTTTTGATCTTGAGCCCATCCAAGTCAACGCCATTGATCGCGCGTACATTGATTGGTAGGATACCAGAGTCGGCATTAGGTTCCCCTAGCTTGTTGAGGACGAAAACACCGCATGTGGAACAGAATCCATGTCCAGCAACCTTGTCATCGGACTTGTAATAGCGGCTGTGGTGGCGTAGGCTTTCCTCGCCTTGAAGCTGGACGGCGTCTTTGGATGGATAGATCCACAAATACCCATTCTATCACATTCAACATATAGCTTCTTTGACGCACTTGTCCAGGGAAGATACTTACCCTTGCGCAAATGTTGCAATTGCAGTCCGTCACCTCAAGGTCATTGAGCGGCTCACTCTGTAATGCGAACGTGACTTTCCCACAGTGACAACTACCTTGGTAAGACTGCTTTGATGCGTCGGCAAAGGAAGGCTTTGGACCAACGGGTGCGTCGTAGGCAGGCTCAAGTGCGGCTCCGTCATAAGTCTTCTTCTTCAATTTATCAAGGTCCAGGTCTTGAATCGTACGGGCCTGGCGGCTTGGTAAATAACTCTGTATGGATTGAGAATGGAGCCTGCTTACGTTGAGACCAATATTTGGAACACCGAGCTTTTGGGCCATCACTGCGGTGCCACATTCTGGGCAGAACTTCAAAGCTCAGTCCGGACGAGGTCCCCAACAAGATGTGTGGCGGTCAAATCAGCATACGAACCTTGTGCATCATGGTTTTGTTCCCAAACTCATAGCTCTTCAGGGTCCCGTCACCCTTTTCCACCACGAAATCATCTCCTGAAGCGGGAAAGGTCCACAAGTATGACTTCTAGATACTTGACCATCAGAGATACATGGGTCGAATCTGATGTGGGAATAGGAAGATTCAGACCTTGGTGCAGATGCTGCAACAGCAGGCAGTGACTTCCTCAAGGGGAGGAAGCTTGACGGAGTAGCGGAAGGCACCGCAATGGCAGTTGCCACCGTAGGTCTTCAAGCTTGGCACTGACTTCTCTTCAGCCATTCTTGTATGTTTTGAATTGCAAACTCAATGGGACTCGGGGCTACTGACCTTGGATCGAGGCGAGAATATATATTGATGAAAGTGTCCGAGAAATTCGCGACGTGACTCATAATTTTGGCGCCAAAATTCGCGCTGTCACATAGAATACATGCCACCCTCCCACCCTAGCGTGCTCTTACCTTGACCGCCTTTTTCTGTACTACCTCAATCATAACCATTGTCAGCTTTAAGAGACCGCGTTATTCACTCTACTTACAGTTCCAGTCTATCATTTAATGTCTAATGTGAAGACACCACCGATCTCCCCAGTCACAGCAACCTCACAGTGTCACGCCGCAGGACTCCCCCCATGCATCACACACAGCGGCTCCCACCGGACATAGAGGAGGTTATCAAGGCGGCAGCCATGGGCCTGTGGATGGCAACAATGTGGGCACATCATTCGTAAGGATCAGGCACGAACTTCATACAGATCACAATGTTCCTCCAATCCTCTGTGTCCGGCCTGCAGCGACTCTTCTCCACTGCTTCCTCATCTCTCTCTCCGCATACTCCTCGGGGCCAAAGGCAGCTCGAATCGGTCACAGAAGAAGCGCACACCTACAATCTACTTTACCCTGAGGGTGAGACGTTACGACAAGTTCAACACCATGCCTACCCACTCAGGCATGGTGACCCTGCGTCCATCGCTGCAGCCGCTAACAGCTCAGACGACAGAGGCGGACTGGACATTCAGAGTCCCCGGGATATACGAATCATCATCGCTCAGAATGCCAATGCCCTCTCCTCACAGCCCCGCGTGATGTACGACTCGCACCCTCCTCTGCCTCTATCGCAATCACGCAATGGCTCTTCACCAGACGTCACAGAAAGCAGCCGTCCCAGAGCGGGATCTTTGACAGGAGGATTAAGACGCAATAATAGCGTGCAAAAGTCGCGTACTGCTCCACATACTCGACAGTCTTCGCTCTCGCAGACGGCCCAGTCATTCTTCGGTGGGACCTCGCCGCTTTCTCCAGTGAGTGAGCTTGGTGGACTTTTCGGCGGCGTCAAGGCGCGTAACTATTCAAGGCCGGCTACCAATGATGGCGAGAGTACGCAAAATAATCTCGCGAGGGAAGAGCAAGAGGAGACAGAAGAGCTGCTCGAGTGTATGTTCGGGGCCGCCGGGTTTTCAGCGGTGTCAACTACAAAGCTTCACGTCCGGCCACCAAAGCAAGGTCATGGAGAGCAAAATGTTCGACCGAGCTCGGCCAGAGAGACCACATCTCCAGGAGCATTCCCCAAAAGAAGAACCCCATTGACTCGATCGACCACTGCCGCCGATCTTCAGTGCTTATCCTCCACGTCAGGTTCTGACGACCAAGAAGCAACACCTCGCCCCAGCAGCTCTTCCATCTTGATCACACGCCTCTTTTCCGTCGATCCTAAAGATCTCGAGTCTACCTCACAAAGTCCAGAAGCATCTCAACTATCGGAGCAACATCCGTCGCTCGATCCAGATGGTCTCACATTGAGTGGTACAAATGCAAAGCCTGCAAGCAAAGAGAAGGCAGAACATTTCAAGTGTCCAACGTATGCAGTAGCTGTCCTTTTACAAATGCCAGCACGCCGGCAGCGACCATCGACGCCTTCGCTAGGACGCTCTACTGGTTACTCTGCAATAAGCCCGAACTCGTGGTCTTCGGAGGCTCTACAAAACCTCAATCAATTTGGCGTGGACTCTAATAGCGATATTGACTACGTCCTTGCGCATTGGGCAATACTCATTCGAGCTTTGTCTTGCCTCCAGGTGGCAGCTCGCCACGAAATAAGCAACTCACTAGCTAGACTCGAAATGCCCCATCTCGCGCCTCCGATCAGAGAAGCTTCAAAGTCTTCCGAGCCAGGAACGAGCGCCCGAGCCAAAATGGTGAAGGAGCCAGCGCGACTGACTTTGCAGCTGTCTCCCGGAGCTCTACAAAATTGTTCGATCATCCACAGATTGTCTGACATGAGTGGGAAACGGATTGCCTCTGCTTTGAAGATTCGTAAAGTTGTTGCAGGCCAGGGTCGCTGGGGCATTTGGAGAGAGGAAGCCCGTTGGGTTGGGAGATGGGCTGGAGGAAAAGACCAGAACTTCTTTCTCTTCAACCTGCTCACCGCTTTCCTCGGTTCACACACAGAGTGGCTCGATTCATTGGGACCAAGCCGGTATAGGCGCCGACATACTAAGCATTCGAACGCTTCGTACGGCGAAGTCAGCAGTATACAACATCGTACTGTCATTGTATCGCAAGACAAAATGGCTGCCAGGCGTTTGATCTTCTTGCTCTCTGCATTCTTGCCCGGCGGCAACTTCACTTTTGCGGCCGACGGCCAACAACAACTTGATGCAAGCTGGTCGAGTATGGCCTATTCTCAGTCGCCCCCTTCGGGTTTTTCGATTCATCGACAACAGTCATTACGCAGGACCGTGAGTAGAAGGGCCGGAGGAAACCGTGCCAATCCCAACGCAACGTCCCATGCACGGTCTGTCAGCTTCTCTGGCCCAGATGTTTTTCCTAGCGATGACGCCTTTGATGGAGGGCAACATCTTCAACACAATAGCCGTAGAGCGTCCGACGCCAGATCGATTCGCGGCACTGGATTGCCCATAACGTTCAATGGCTCCGGAACTCGAAAAAGCAGCACGACGACTACCGCCACCGTAGTACCTGATCCTGCCATTGGTATTCCGCATTTCTCGAGCCGCTCAGTCAGCCGACCGCGAGGCACAGCACCAGGACCAAGGCCCGGCAGCAGTGGACGTCTCATCTCGCTGTCTCTAAAGCGAACACTTTCTCGGTCTGAGAGTAATGAACAGGATAACGCAAGCACTGATTCACAGTCAATCAGCCGGTGGGGCAGCATGATTAGTGGTTTCTGGAGTGACAGACCTGGTTCGTCTACCGAGGGAAGTGACCCTCTTGCTTCTTCTGAGGAAGGGCTCGGAATCTCGGGAGTCCCCAAGGACATACGTAGCCAGCGGTCCATCAATACGCTTGTGCAAATGGTGAAGGAGGTGGAGGTGAATGGCAATTCACAGGCCTCGGGGCAGAGCAACAGCAATACAACTTCAAGTTCATTGACCGCGACGCAGCTACCAGGTATGGACAAAGAGCCAGACGACGTCTCGCCGCCAAAGGACATAGCAGAAACGCCAGGTTCTGAACAATTTTCTCTCAACCTCTCGATCGATGAAGAGGATGGCGTGGTCGATGTAGACCTACCACCATTAAGTTCATATGGATCATCATTCGAATCCACCATGAGTTCTCCCATAGCTATGCGCTCTGCAGCTAGTAGCTTCACTGGCCCTCCTTCGCTTCAACGTCGAGACTCGTCTCACGCTTTTCAGCATCCTAGCTCTAGTGCAGTAGTCGATGTTGCTGGCTGGCTGCGGAATTACCACCAGGACTTTGCCCTGCAGGCAGTCCGCCCTTGCGACAGCCTCAAAGAGGACATCAAGCGATCTATGCGAACCGAGCCTACGCCTACACCTGCCCACCTAGCAGCAACTGAAGGAAATTCAGAAGCCGACGGTTGGACTGACGTCTGTACAACGCTGATAGCAGATACGACAACTTTTAGTGTCACACGCCTCTGCCTGCGCCGGAAGAACCCAACATCAAGTCAATACCAAGCTAATGCCTTGTTAGAAATCACGCCTCGTGATTATACCGAGCAAGAAGAAATATTAGAGGAACCTCTCATGGACATGGACCCAACCTTCATCGACGCTGTGGAGAAAGTCCTCGCTCAGAGTGGGCATTCATCACGAGTCGGATCTCGAGCCCCGTCTCCATCTCGTCATAGGGATCACACTCTACGAGAAGGCAGCCCAGGAGTTGAGATCCCAAGAGGCGAGTGCAAGAAGATGGTGCTGGGTGCCTTGGAGCAGGTTGCGCGAAGTGTGAGCGCCGAGCTGGCAAAGGGAAGAGATTTCGAGCGCGGACGAGGAAGGAGTGACAACGTGCCGACAGACAGCACGTTGAGAGAGGGCGTCAGAAGGTGGTTGAGTCAGGTGGACAGGGAAGGGATCTAAGCGGTGGTTATTACCATCTCGAAGAATAATGACTATTAGCATGCATGTCGGGCAATGTCTTTTCTTTGACGGGACTTTATCGTCACATTTGCTGCACTTTAGCGGGTTACTAGGTATGATACCCACCACGAATTTCCTTGATCTCTAGAATACAATATCGCGGTCCATAGACCTACGAATAGCGATTAAGGAGATGGCAAATGGTATGTGCTTTACGAGCTCGGCATCGCATTGTCTTCTCTGTATTTCTAGCCTGTCTAATGATGAGGCGGTCAGGTCGTCCACAAGTACCGTACTTTTGGAACCTGACTAAGCCGTAATCCGTCGACAATGGCTACGAGCTCATGTTTTAAAGTATTCGGAATGGCCACCGGAGCCAAGAATAGCACCTGTAGCTAACCCGTAGTGCCAAGACACCTCTATTTACATGTAAATACTACCTATAACACGTTAATTATCGATGTAGGCGCAAAGACGAGACCGGTAAGTCAGTCCAGCAACCCGGGGGGCAGTCGCATATGCTAGAAATCTAGAAAGATCACTGCTTGAGACAATACAGGCCCGAATCCAGGCCCCGCAGTCTATAATTTCTGATAATGCCCGGCATTCAGCAAAACAGGCTAAAATCCACAGGGAAAGCTCTATACACGCCCAAAATTCAATTGCCGGGACACGCTCCGGTAGGCCCTTGTTACTGTCGCAAGAGTAAATTGATACTATACTCCGGAAATCAACGTCTAGCTACGAATAGCGGCGAAAAACGTGGATAACTGTAGCCCGGGAGGTTAGCGTTACAGCGTCTACGATAACAGTCGAGAGGGGCTTTCATGAGGTAGGCTACAGGTGATACTCCCCGCGTTCGAAGCCTAACCTAACGCTAGAGATATGCCAAAAACGGTGTCGCTCATACCTGGATCACGCCTATTAGGGTTTTATTTTAGGCTGGGATTTAGTTATCTACACCGACGAAACGTCAGTTAAAATTGGGCGAGAACCGGGGTAAAATATACGTTACTTGGACGAAAGATGAGGAATGGGAGCCGGCGTGCTTAGAAAAAATCTTTTACCGGTACTCTATATTTATGTTCTAAGGGGTAATCGCCTGGAATTGGAAGGGCCCTACTAATCTATACACCATTATACGAAAGCGCGCTGAGAAGGCAGTGCACGCCGAAAGAACAGCGGTACTACTCACTAAATGCTACGCTATACCAGGACCGGACGGTATAGCTTATGCAAAGACAGCGCTTCTAACCATACGTCGCAGTAGTAAAAACCACTATTTACTCAACACTGCGTCAATATTCTAGACTGGCCCGGTAATAACCCTGACCTAAACCCTATAGATTATATTTGGAGCCTTATTAAGGACCGGGTAGTAGCCCCGCGGCCGTTTATTAAGGGGAAAGAGGCCCTAGGGCTCACGTAGTTAGAAGAATGGGAGAATTTAGATATTCAGAAGGATGTTAACCTATTCATCAACAACCAGTAGCCCCGGTATACCTAAGTTCTAGAGTATAACGGTAGAAATAACTTCTACGGATAACTTATTAAAATTATAATATACATACTCGTAAACTACGTGATTTATTTTATCGGTTGCCTGTTGGTCGAAAAAAACAATGTTCGGAGATCGTCGTATTAGCCGCATGACATGCAGGTTGTGGTTCGATACACAATTGAAGACGAAGTTTCATGCCCATACTTCAATAAATAATTGTCAGATACACAAGCAGTTGAGTAGATTCGTCCCGACTTCCATTTTCGACCGAAGGAGTTCATTGTCTGCGCTACACTCCAATTATCCTTACACATTCGAGCACTAAGCTCAAGATCCCTTACATCAAGCGTGTAGCCTCGAACAAAAAATCATTTCTTTGTTCAGTGTATGCCAGATCCCGCTACCTTCACACCGACACTTCCCACCATTTCAGGCGAAGTCTAACCTTTACATCTCATCTCATCTCATCTCCTCAGTGATTTTCGAACAATACTCAGGCTCTGATCCCACCTCCAATCATCCAGTTATCAAAGATCTTCATCATGGAAGTTGACGACGTTTCCCACGTCCACCAGTTTATGGAGTTGGTTGAAACCCAGAAAGCTGCCCTTCAAGCTGCCAGCAAACGCAAAGGTGAACGACCAAAGGACAGAAAATCTCGGGACCAGCTCGTGAATGAATTCATGAGTCAGTACATCGCTACTAAGATGGTGTTGGCACGCAACGAGCGCCAAATCCATCAATCTTTCATCGCCCCTCCATACCAGCCCTCTGTTGCCTCTCTTGCAGACCTCAAGAAACTACTGCTCAAAGATCTGCGGTTGGAGACCCATCATCGGGGCTTCTATGCTCTGCTTCGAGTAGAAACTCCCCCAATCACAATGACAGCTGTCATTAGCATCGTGGAAGATGAAAATAGGGATGGAGTGAAGCTTCAGCTTTACCAGCAGAAAGACGACGATTATCGAAAGGGCGAAGAAGTCGTTCAAATGAAGCATGTTTGTATTGTCAAGGAGCCCTACTTCAAGACCATGAATGACGGATGTTATGGATTGAGAGTCGATCACGTCAGCGACATAATCTGGCTTTCTCCGGATGACGATAGGATACCTTTGAACTGGCGATCTCAAGTCACTGAGCTCGAGAAGGATGCAGAGGATTTGAAGGTCACGGGAAACGGCGCTCTCAAGGTTGGCAAGGTACACCAGGCGGTAGAATTGTAAGACTCCCTCCTTCATGATTTCTTTTATGGCCTCCAGGGCGTACTGACCCTTCTAGCTATACGCAGGCTCTCCAATACTCCAAGATAGCTGAAGAGTCTCGCATCATCAAGCTCAACCGATCCCTGGCCAACTTGAAACTCGGAAACTATGACCAAGCTCTCGAAGATGCTGGGGAGCTTACAGTTGCGTACCAGAAATCCGAGAAGGGGTTTTACCGTGCAGCTCGGTCACTGTATGAGCTGGGACGGTTCCAAGAATGCCATGATGTTCTGAAGCTTCTTCTCGCAGAGCATCGGCATTGTGTCGAGGCAAAGAAGGAATTTTCCCGGACTGAGCATCGATTGAGAGAGCAAGAGCATAGCGACTTCGACTTCAAAGCCATGTACGAGGCAGCCAAAAAAAATCCTCCCAGTCTCGACTGTGCGACATACATCGGACCCGTGGCTATCGAGGCCTCCAAAGGCCGCGGACGTGGTCTGTTCACCACCAAGGACGTGGTTGCTGGTGAGCTGCTGCTGTGTGAGAAAGCATTTGCGTACTGTTGGGCCGACAGTGCGGAGGGAAATGCCAGTTCGAAGACGAGCCTTCTCGTGAACACGCATACCAATCGTGCCTTCATGGGTACACAAGCGGATATGATTACGGACATTGTCCAAAAGATGTATCGAAATCCATCCCTCATGCCGGCTTTCACGTCTTTGCATCATGGAGACTACAAGCCCGTTGAAGAAAAACTCGTTGATGGCGTGCCGATAGTTGACACGTTTGTTAATCCTCTGCTCCCAACCCACTGCTCTATGCTGATAGTTGCACAGATTCTTAGTCGACCGTATCATGTCATCCAATGTATTTGGCTGCCCACGAACATCCTTCGAATCCCACTTCCAGATACCTAAACAGGAAAAGAAGGACAAAGGCTATCACACCTGTGGTCTATTCATCAACGCCTCATATATCAACCATAGCTGCGACAGCAATGCTCGGCGGAGCTTCATTGGCGACATGCAGATTGTGCGAGCGTCCCGCAGCCTCCCGGCCGGCACAGAGATAACCTTCTGGTACCACATGCCTGACCATACTATCACATATGAGAAAGCGCAGAAAAAGCTGGAAAACTGGGGATTCAAGTGCACGTGCACCATTTGCGAGCAGAACAAGAGCACGAAAAAGAACGTCAAGGCGAAACGGGCTGCCTTGCTACAAGATCTCATAAGAGCTTTTGAGCAACGTGATGGCGCTGATCTGGCCAAGGCCGAGAGATTGCTCGCTGCCATTGAGAAGACATACTCAGTACCTGCTACAGAAGTTCCACGTCTCGCGCTTTGTGACCCATACCTTCAGCTCACACGCCTTTACAATTCCATGAATCGGCAAGATAAAGCCATCCAGACAGGGTGTAAGGTCTTGCAATCTCTGGGCTTCGTGATCAAGAGGCAAGATCCCTCTTCGCTGAAATCTCCGTTCGAAGTCGAGCAATGGGGCCTGATGAAAGATCATGTGGTCGAAACCTGGGTGCATTTGTGGACGGCTTATGCGCAGGTAGCACCAAATTTGTGCAAGAAGGCGGAGGAATACGCCAAGATTGCGTACAAGGTCTGTGTTGGTGAGGATGAGACATTCGAGTTGAAATATGGGAAGCTGGCTCATCAGGCGATGTTTGAGGGCCTGGACTTGGGACAAGCTTTTCAGAATATGAGTCTTTGAGGTAGGGTGGCAAGAGCGAAGCGGAGAGACCTAAGGTAGTGAGATACTGATCTACCATGCCAACAATAGAAAATCAGGAATAGACTGCTAAGAGGTAGACACAACAGTCCTTGGGCAGCAAACGTTTTAGGTCATTCGAGAACCTAATCACTACACCTGTCTATGGCCGGGCTGTTCGATCCCTTTGGGCATATGGTAATGGAAGCAGGTTTTGGGACTCTAAGAAGAATAAGCCTGTACCGTTACAGTATGAGCCATGTCAGACCCCTCCGGCAGAGTGTATGACTTGACGTCTAGACCTATTGCTGTATCAAGAGCTGGAGTAATACCATGCATCATTGGGGAATTGGATCGCCACCTCATAATCTACGCTCGCTAGTATAGCATAGAAAAATGCTGAAACCATCTCCTCTGTCATAATCCACGCTCGCTAGTATAGAAGAACGGTGAAACCGCCCGCTCCCTTTTCAAAGGCTCCCTCTTCAGAGATTGCTCCCTCCCGAATTCATCTCGGTGTACAATATATACAATACCAAACCGCCCCCTATCCATTAAAAGTCGTAGTAGTACTGCAGTAAGACCCCACCGCACGTCCTTGCGCTGCTAATGCACGTCCTCGGGCATTCCATCCGGGCGGACGAGCTCGACGAGGTAATTAGCCAAGGAGCTGATACCTGTTGAAGAAAAACACACTTAGCCCATCTCTTCCTCAGATTCGCACCCGCAAAAATCACATAGATTTTCGTATACTTTTTCGTTTTCTCCCTGAGCCCGCGGGCTTCTGCCTCTTCCCGCCCCGTCCACCACGACCAGGCCGTGGCCCTGATCGTGACCCAGGCCCTGATCGAGGTGCTGTTCCTTCCTGTTCCATTGATATAGGTGTGCTCTCCGGTCCGGCTTTTCTTCGTTTGGGGGGGGGTGGTGTAGCTTCAGCAGTATCTTCGACACCGTTCTTTCGCCGACGGGCTATTGGTGGTGATGCTGTTCGTTCAAAGCTTGGTGCTGGTTGCATACTGGTGGCTGGATTGGATACCGATCTGAATGCTTGAGCCATGGCTTGCTGCATCCCGTTGGTTGCGTTCATGACGTGCTTGTCCACGTTGTTTCGCATGGTGACTAGCTTTGCGTGTATCTTTACTGAGGCTTCGATATGTCTTTGAAGCTGCCGGTTCAAGCCCTCCGGATTCTGGCCTATGAGTTCACCGTCCGAATCTTCAGGCTCGAATGTTCCGTCATCCCATACGGCGTAGCCTAATCTCAGCTTCTCGTTCTTCGTCAAGCCTAGTTGTCGTATGCCCTCAGTGTCCGTCCTCTTAGCCACGAACTCAAAATTGACCATATCACCGTCCGGATCGTGCTCATTCGTAGCGAAGTTGCACCTTAGGTATGGATAGCCCTGCTCGTCGCGCAAAGCACTGAACGTCAATACTGCCTCGTTCTCGACCGCACCTTCACCCGGGGCATTATTGTTCATGAGTTGTAGCTTGTTGACGATCGAGTCTTGGTAGTTGAGGGTGTATTCTAGGTCGAGGGAGCTGAAGTGAAGCAGGACTATGAAGTGCCGCCCGTCGTGGCCTTCATTTCGCCGAAACAACATCTCCCATTCTGAGAGTGACACATTTTCTGCGGTCCAATCCAAGGTTCGCCGCTTGCCATTGCAGTAAGTCCAGACCACGTGGTAGTCGCCTTCGACTAATTCGACCGGAAGGTGTTCGGGCGCGAGTTGCTATTCATCGCGCGAGCGATCAGTAAGGTGTTAGTGAGGGTAAGGGGGGTTTGTCATACCAGACCATCTGTCAGGTCCCCATCATCATAGTACCTCATTTTATGGTATGTGTTGACCTCTACTGCCGTACGCGAAAGACTCTCGTGCGCGCAGCTATGCCGCAGATAGAAGGAGAAAGGGTTTGCAAGAGTGAAGAAGTAGAGAAGGTATATGCAGTGGGGTGTGAGTGTGAGCTGGTGGGGGTATAAAAAATTTGTGATGATGACAAGGAGGAAGTGAGATGGCTGGATTTTGGTTTAGCGCAAGCGCCACTCTCGAGTTCTTGGCACCCAAACTTATTTACTTCCTGCCAATATTCAGCCTAGTTCACTGACTGCTTGTCATGTTTCAGTAAGGCATAAAAGGATGGCAAACACCGAAGGACTTATCACGCTGCGATCTACACCTTGCAACTCTTTAGCCAGCTAGCCGAGCTGCAAGAACACCTAAGAAGCTAAATTGACAACCAATAACGAGGAGATTTAGCTAGCCACATTGCTGGGGTGGTAATGTCCAGTTCCCCGCTTGCCTGTAAGAACATTCCAATTTCTCCGGTATTGCTATCAGCTCTACAAGCATCCAAAAGAGTCTGGAGTATTCCAGATACAGAATAGTCCTGCCTGATTCTTCTTCGTCATGGCTGAGATAAATTTCGTCTTTGGTTTTGGAAATAGCTACTTCTTTAGTTGTCCTAAGGCATGGGATTGGTAAGTTCTCGCGGATTTGAAAACTGATTGTTCATTAGATTTTCCTACTTCATTGTAGACTTACCTGCGGACAGGAAAAACAATCCTTTCGCAGATAATTCAAAAGTTATGCAGAATATCCAATTTATGGATTGAAATTGGTGGCCTTTGGACCCACTGGTGGCTTCTTGGTTTATTTCAAGAGTTACCGGGGCACAACCAGAGCTAGTAAGCTCCCATCATTACTTACCCCGCGTATCACGTAGCCTGACATAGATTCCATCAAAGCCTGGGAAGGGAGTACTGCGTCCAGAGTCCACGATTGGTTTAAAGAGGAATGAGAGGACTGGAGCATTGCACCCAAGCTCACCTTTGGCCCTAACGGCACCTATTTTGCGATCCACGAACGTAATTATAATTACCATGTCGACTCAGATAGCCTCGAAGATATCGTCGAGAGAGCTTTTGATAAGGGGAATCCTATCACCGAAGTAGCGCTGGGTCGGAACAGAAGTTTTTTCGTACTTTGAAGAGGTGGAAGCTTCATCTGGCGGGTCGAATATGAATATCCCGAGCTGGAAAAGATCATGGAAAATGCCATGCAAGGCGATATCGCCGTACGTCTTCCCATGCCAATCTAATCAATACGTCTAATAGCCTTATGTGTGCAGCACGTTTCTCTCAGCCCAAACAGCGGCCATTACTTCATCGCCTTCAATGACAAGAGTTGCCGCTTCCTTGTCCCCACCACATGGGAAGCCGATGTGCGCAAAGTAGCCGAGACAATTGGGCACCATTTCTCTATCGGTACAACTGGACCCGTCTCGCAGCCCTCTTATAGGGGTACAGCGGCTACTCTAGTCATAGAAGCACCTCCAACTACAGCTCCATGCCAAGTACCTCCAACTATGCCCCCACCTCACTCGTGGCGAGAAATCAAACCTGGACGTTGGAGAGGGTACTTGCTGGCTTGGGCAGTATGGGCATTCTGGTTACGGCAGGCGTGGGTCTTGCGGGTGCCGTTGGATGCTCTGTCATCTGATATTGGAAAGGTGCGTGGCTGTTTCGCTGTTCACATTTGGAATTCTCTTGTTGGCTACTCATTTACGTGATACGGTGCGATTTTAAGTGGCCGTGTCTGGACTTGTGAGATCGTGCTGTACTGCCCGCCATTTCAGGAGTTTAGTTGTTGTTAGCGCTATTCATGTGTATCTAGGCAATGTTCGTGCACCATCATTCCAAGCCAATAGCTGAAACGCGCGCGTAGACCTAACGAAACATGTTGCATCTAAGATATGCCATAACATCATCACTAGCCAAGCGTAATGTTTTGTAAGAGCTATGGATTGATTACCAACCGAAACTCACTAAAAGGCTCAAATCGAGCCCTTCGGATGACTTCACACAATCCTCAGGCTGGGGGAGAGCTAGTTGTTCATATGTGACGCATCTAATCAAGCTATGAATGAAATGCTATCATGGCCATTGCAAGAACCTTGAGATAGACTCCAGGCCTATCCGAATGATTTTGAATATAAAGGGGAAAGGACAAGAGGAATGTGAAGGCCTGCAACAATTCACTGAACATCAGATACTCTAGCATAGGTATGAAAAATACACCATAAGCCTCTCATTGACAATTCTCTAAAATAGGAAAGGCACAACCTCCCTAACATCTTGAAACTTGAAAATGACATTGTTTTGTATAAGAGCTTCTATACGAAGCGGAGCGTTCAGAACCTGGTCTCAGTCGACTAATGTCACTTCTCATGTAGAAAATGTAGTGCTTGCTGAGTTTCACCTAACTGCCTGGTACCGGGTGGGTGAAATTCATATCTGACACTAGTTCTACTTTTCATTCGATGCCCTCGAATAATATGTACAAGGCCAGCAATGTGCTTTTAATCATACAAAGTCTTCGGAGCTTTTTCTCCGTCTTCTTTCTATCGTCGAACCTTGTAGCGCTTTAGTAATGTTGGTGTTGTACAGTGGAATATCTCCTCAATCAAGCAGGTGCTGTCTGTCCTCCGCCTGAAGCTTCTCCTTAATTCTCAAAATGACAATCTCCAGGTCTTTCTGCGGCTTCGACCAATTCACCCCCAAAAGCTCTTCATCCTGCGTAAGAATAAACAATGCATCAGCAACAACATTACGTATCTGAGACTAGTCAGCTTCCACTAAAATCATTGGTCGAACGCAGAATAGAATACCTTCGGATATCTATGTATCAACATCTGATACAACTTCTTCAAGGCTACACTTTTGATTTTGGGAAGGGAAGCCATGCCAGCCAAGCCCACATAGATTTTGACAGCAGCTTCAATCTTGTGAATGTTGATTGAGTTGAGTTGAGTTGCCTGGATGACATTGAAAAGTCGTTTCCAGCTTTTTCTATATCAGTATTTGAATTGATTGACTGTCCAAAGAGTTGAATTTGCATACCCGAACATTTCGTTCGCAAGACGGGGCAGAACGCCAGCGTCAAACAGGAACCCAAGAAAGTCCATCGCAGGGAGAAGCAATCGATCGTTGGAGTGATTGTCATGGACAAAGTCGACGATAGTCGTGCAGTACATGCTCAGTGCAACGAGCGAACGGTCATTGGTGTAAGCAACGAATGCTGTCCTAGAAGCTTGGAGAACCGATTCCGAGCCAGCTCCGGCTGAGGTAATGAAGCCCTCGAGCAGCGGCACCTGGATCCAACCCTGATCACACAATGAGATCAACTGCTTGAAGTAATCAGTGGTCGAAGTTTGCGCGATATCAGCGATAATGCTGCTATTTTTAGCCGATCCTAGATGCTGTGGGTCAAAATTGAAGATACATACACTTGCGGTCGCAGTCCAAGACCAAACACGCCCCAGTTTGGCTGTAAGCAATTCCAAGCTCGCCATCGTACTTTGTCGAGTTTTTCCACAGCAAGACCACATATCTTTGCGGCCAGCGTTTTTCTATTGCGTAAACTCACAAGATTCTTTCTCAAGACCGTAGCTACGGCCTTGATAGCTTCAATACGGACCAGGGAACCGACATCGCCACGTTGGTCAATAGTATAATCAGCCAGACAAACTTCCAAGGCATTTGACAAATCGGCAGTAATCACTAGGAGAATTAGCTCGCGCGGAATCCACGTAAAGAGATACGCACATTCGGATTCCAAGACCCCCGAGGTCAAACTCTTCAGAGTAGTGCATCTTAACTCTATGCTAGTCACAGGATAATTGAGCTGCTCGAGAAGGATATGGAGGATGAGAACTCGCAGTGGCGGCATGAGTACGTTTCCAGGATCGATGCTGAAATCCTGGAACATAGCACGAATAGCAGGGCCGGACGGCGCTGACAATTCCATATCACCAACCTGCTGGAACACTGCAACTAGAGCCATTGTTGCTCCAGCTTTCGATCCATCTGGAGTTTTCGGTGTTGTAGGGTGAAGGCGTTGAGCCCACTTGGAGACTAGTTGTGTTTGGGTATGCTGGTCAAGAAGTCTAAATAGGCTCTCCGCTGTCTGTGCACTTGCTTGGAGAACATCCGGATCGGTTTTCTCGAGACTCCGCTCGAGTGCTCTTACACACACATGCATATCTTCAACGCGGGCGATCAATTCCTTTACTGGGACTAAGGAAAACGTCGAGGTTATCCATGCAAGGGCTGAGATCAGCGAACAAACAGCCTCGCACATGAGTCCAGAACGGAGCATTGAATCCAGGTAGAAGAATTGAATTGCATCGTCTGCTCTGCCATCCTTCACCTCAGGTCTATCGGTGCAATAAGCCGTCCACAGTTCAGCCGTCTGGACTGCCAAATGTGAACCGAATTCAAGTATTTGGTCGTTGGTGTGAACGGAGCCATGGACATCCATTTCAAAGTAGAATTTAGCTCCTGCAAGAGCGACTTCCCCCAGTGCAAGGATCAATCCATGCCGCACCTCAATCTTATAAGACGAGGTCTTACGTAATCTGTCCCTCACAATTTTAATAGTGTCATGTACAGATGTTAGGGCATCGATGGCCGCCAAAGAACCTATGGCTTCCGCAGCATGGCGCCGAGATTGCGGGTCTGGGGAGCCTACTCCTCTCCAGTCCAACAGGCCATTCAAGAGCGCGTGCCAATAAACCTTATCGATCTTGGAAGCGCTGCGAGCAACTTCAAGCATTGCGTGAGATCTTAATGCTACTGCGTGGTAGTCCACAACTTGAACAACTCGGATGCCATGCCTGATCTCCCCCGGGTGTCGACCGATCAACTCCTGCAAGGCAGCCGATGCTCCTCGGCGAATATTGCCAGCAGAATCCAGAGTAGCAGCTACCACTAATTCGTTCGCCAAAACTTGGAATGTCAAATCGGAATCGGCCTTAAGGTCAGCAGTCTTATAGCGTCGAGCGAGTGACCAGAGACCAAAGCACGCCGCATCTCTTACGTTTGTGCCGATTGATACTCCCAGCGAGGTCCGTTGCTCGAAATGAAGTGCAAGATCAAGTGTTTTAAGGACAGTATCGATAAGATACTTTGGCATCGAACCACGGAAGAGTAATTGAGATAAAGTAAGTACCAGGCCGTGCCAACTCATGGGGTTCACTTGAGCTAGGCTCTGTTCCCAATGCGCCGGCAATTCAGGTGGTGAGTTAATACCATGAGCAGCTAGGTCTGGCCAGCCGATAGACTGGACTTCATGTTGCTCTGACCATGTCCAGACCATATCTTCTCGCAATTTTTCCAAGATGGGTTCCACGATCTGAGCCACCATCTCGAATTTCAAGGGAACGGCAATGACGCTCAGAGCTTTACTTGCAGCGATCCTCACTGATGTATCTTTGTCGGCCAGTGCCGTGAGCATCTCATCAATAACCTCCTCAAGAGCGTCCTCACCAACGCATGATGGAGATCTTGGATTCTTCGCGTCGATCTCTATCCCAGCTACTATGAGCGCGCGACGGATCTTGATGATAAGCTTGCGTGCCATTGCTGAAGAGTTGAGTTCCTTGTGGAAAGGAGAATCATCGGCCAGGGCATGTTGAACCGATTTATAGATTGGCGCAAGTAAAGGCTTGCGAACCTCATTCTCAGCAGAAATAATGATTTTGGCAAGGAATGAAAGGATACCAATCAATGCATAGGTCGGCAGTGGAGCAGCCTTGCTATGGC
This sequence comes from Lepraria neglecta, assembly GCA_033220425.1. Lineage (NCBI taxonomy): Eukaryota > Fungi > Ascomycota > Lecanoromycetes > Lecanorales > Stereocaulaceae > Lepraria > Lepraria neglecta. Next base: position 2,849,102 of record CM065648.1, on the reverse strand, counting down.
TTCTATCGAGTATCAGTAGAGCACAATTGACAAGGGTCATTTGGAGCTCGATCTTTCGCATGTCCTTCCTCAGAGCCAGACGTGATAACAGAACAGCTGCCGCCTCCCTCTCCTTGCTCGCAAAGCCGAGGTAATGATCAGCGACATTAACAAGGCGCTTCGCTATAGGGGGTGTTTTTTTGTGAAATCCGATACGCAAAGATGTAGTAGCGTCAGGATTTATCCCGGGACTTTGAGAAGCCAATGAAACGAGTTCGAATGGAGCCAGCATGAGATGAGACAGCCAAAGTAGCATGACGAATCTCTCCTCCCAAACCATAGCCTGGTTTGTGCATGTGGAACCAACTCCAGGATCCTCTGCTTGACTCCATTGCTCCAAAGCATCGAGCATTGGTTCCAGATTGTGCGGGTCATTGTCTAGGAATTGGGTGATCACTTTCTGCCCACGAACTTTGCACAACGTGTAAATGATCTTGCAGATCGCCCTAGGCAATGGTATAATTTTCGACGAGACGGGCTTGTCCACATTTTGGCGGTACTTAGATTTGTGATTGAACAGGTACTCAATGAAGGCAGAAACCAGTGGTTGGAGAATGTCTACCAAATGGGGATCCAGTAGTTGCGGCCATTCCTGGAATGGCTCCAACTGGAATAGAAAGTGTGCATCAGCTTGGGGTTAACTCACAAATGCCATGAGATGGACCCACCAGGTTGATCAGCCGTTCAGTCTTGGATTTCAAGACCAGTGTTCGGACCCTCGTAACAGGTGGGGCTCCCTCCCCTGTGGCCTTGGACTTCCACAAGAAGCGGGGAAGAGAACGTCTAAGCTCAGCGATACGATCTGGGGAGGATCGTTGTAGCTTGATGTCCTGATCGCCTGCAGCATCCATCATGCAGGAACCGACGCGTGTCTCAGTGCGCGGTGAAGCGTTCTGTTCTGATTTTCTAAGCGCATCACTGTCAGTAGGTCTTGCAAGTCCAACTGCAGTTTCGAGCTCGTATATCCCGCAAGTCTAATGCGTTCATCACAGGCATTAGCAGTCTTGTAGTCCCTGCCGTCGAGATCTGAGCGGCTGACTGATGCCGACCTTAATTAAGCGGCCTCCGGGCCAATTCGGTTCTAGGCCTCTTTCCGCCCATTGATACCCTTAGCTTGGGAGCTTGAGAGCCTCGTCTTGCCAATTCTATTGGCTTTTGAGCCGGCGACAATGGCAATCTCTTATCACCTCTGACGTCTAAGCGGCCTGCTTCGCTTGCTAGTAAACGCTCCAGCAAAACTCTGGGGGCATGCGTTACTCTGTAAAAGCCATTCGCCAGAACAAAGAAACCGCGCGTTTCCATTACTAAACTGACGGGCTCAGGTCCGAGAGCCTTCCCTCGCTTCCTCCCACCGCATCTCCGAGGAGATATGGCTGGCTCACCTAAGATCGAAGATGACGACCCTGACCATACAACAACCAACGATATTCCCAACGCTGTCGAATCCGTCCCAAAGGGGAACAAGGCCAAGTCGCACAGCAGAGACAAGGGTTCCAAAGACTCTCCGGGCTCCGCTTCAGCGAAGAGACGATGCGTCAGCACCGCATGTATAGCATGTCGCAGGCGGAAATCCAAGGTCCGTTCTTTAGCTTTCTCATCACCTGCAGGAATAGATTGCTCTTACCTGCCTACCGTGTGGACGCTGACTGAGGCTCTGCAATACACAGTGTGATGGCAATACTCCCAGCTGCGCTGCGTGCTCCTCTGTCTACGGCACTGAATGCGTCTACGATCCCAACTCAGACCACCGCCGCAAAGGCGTCTACAAGAAGGACATTGACAACCTCAAGACTCGCAATTCCACCCTACAGACCCTCATCCAAGCCATCCTCAATTATCCCGATAATGAGGTGCCCGACCTTGTCAAACAAATAAGGACGTGTGAAAGCTTGGATGATGTTGCTGAGTCAATCTTGGCCAGGGACAATGCTCTCGGCGATGATGATGGAGTCGTCGAAGCACCAATGGACGATGGGACGCCCTCGGGCGTTCCCCAGTTCGAGAAAGAGTTATCGGGCAAGATGGGCAAGCTGCGTTTGGATAATGGATCCATGAGTATAATCGGAGGAACGTCGAACCTGATTTTCATCGAACCTGACGGCGAAGATGGTATATCATCGATGGATGATTCGGAGCCTTACGAACACTCGGAGGATGCAATCATCTCGTGGACGGAAGTCACCTCGGACCCTAACCTCATCCTACATCTCCTCAATATGTATTTCACTTGGCATTACACCTACTTCACCACGCTTTCGAAAGAACTCTTCTGGCACGACTTCTCTCTAGGAAATGTACCTCGGAGCGTCAAGCGCAGAACCGAGTACTGCACTCCCCTGTTGGTCAATGCGATGTTGGCTTTGGGCTGCCATTTCACTTCTTGGCTACAGGCCAGATCCGACCCCAAGAACTCGGCGACCACTGGCGATCACTTTTTCAGGGAAGCGAAGAGATTGATATTGGAAAACGATGAACATGAGAATCCAAGGCTTGCGACGGTCCAAGCATTAGCCTTGATGTCTGTGCGTGAAGCTGGGTGTGGGCGAGAGGCTCGCGGATGGGTCTACAGCGGCATGAGTTTTCGAATGGCCTACGACTTAGGCTTGAATATAGACTCCGGCTCAAGCAACCTCGATGACGCAGAGATTGATGCTCGTAGGATTACGATCTGGGGATGCTTCCTCTTTGACAAGTATGCTTACTCTCCCGCTCTAGAGACAAACCCACTAACGAATCAGGTGTTGGTCAAATTACCTTGGGCGACAACCTCAAATACCACTATCGAGCATTGCAGTGCCCAAATTTGACGTCTTTCCCGTGGAAGACGCCGACAAGTGGTCGCCATACGCAGATTCCGGTGTGGGCAAAGCTAATTCCCAGCCGTCGCGAACCCGCGCTATCGCTCTCCAGACATCTCAATTATGTGAGATTAGCAGCGATCTCTTATTATACTTCTACCACCCACATCAGCTAGAAAAACCACTCGGCAAGCAGGCAGAACTCAAGAAGTTGAGTGAGCTACATACCCGACTGGAAGCATGGCGGAAGAACTTGCCGAAAGAGATGGAGCCAAAAGAGGGCCAATTGCCAAATGTGCTGGTCATGCAGTAAGCTTGGACACAAAATGTGCAATTGCCAAGCTAACCTCGCCGTAGCATGTTTTTCCAACTCCTCTTCATCCATTTGTTCCGTCCCTTCCTCAAATACAAGCAAGCCACTTCTCCTCTCCCCGCGCACGTTTCTCCTCGCAAATTCCTCACCCATGCGGCGTCCACGATCTCAAAGCTCATACGTCTCTACAAACGCACCCATGGCCTTCGCCAAATCTGCAACATCGTAGTCTACATATCCCACTCAGCATGTACGGTCCACCTGCTTAACTTGCCCGACAAAAACGCCGCCCGAGATATCGTCCATGGCCTGAAGCACCTCGAAGAGATTGGTGAGAGCTGGCTTTGTGCTCGACGGACTCTAAACATACTACATTTAGTGGCAAGGCGTTGGAGCATTGATCTCCCAGAAGAGGCGGAGAAAACCTTCATGCGAGCCGAAGCCAAATTCGGTCCTTTCAAAGACCACGGCTCATCGCCGAAGATGGGTAACCAGATACCGCCGCCAACGCCTATGCAACCATTACCTCCGCCGGCAACGAAACCCAAAATCGAATCTAACCTCAACACGACCGTCAACACCGCGAACGGTGCTCCCACCAACGGCTTCTTCCCAACCACTGCTCCGTTGGCCAGCCCAATGCCATCAGGCGTCCCAAGTCTCAATGGTTCGTTGACTATGCCACCACACTCGGCGGCCGAGTACAACAAGCCGAACCAGCAAAGCTACGCCATGCCTCAGCCCCAACAAAATTATTACGACAACCAAGCGTCACAGGCGCCACCGGCACAGCCGACCACGTCACCCACGATGCTTTTCGGCGGTGTCGACTCACTCATACAAGACCACGACTGGTGGCTGAAAGACTCGAATCAGATGTTTGCGAATTGGAACGGCATGGAACACGAAGCATCCATACAGGGCAATGCGGGCTTCGATATGGGAACTGGAATTATGCGATACGGAAATGGCACTTACGGGATGAATGGAACCGGTCTGGCTGGCAATGGAATGAACGGGAATAACAACATGAGCTTCACGAGATAGACGGGACGACTTCAGAGGTGATCTTTACGTGAATCACGATCGATGACCAGCGTTGGATATAGTACAGTATGGTATGGGATCTAGATGAGCATTTCGGATATAGGGTATGATCTGTGCTATTTACTTCTAGATAGGCTGTGTTATATATATATATATTATATACACCCCGAACTTAGGATTGGAGATTGCCGTTTTCGTTCGAGAAAAGGAGCAGGGCCGTTTTAGAGGGAGCAGCGAGGGAGCAAGAGGGAGCACTGGGGGAGCAGGGGGGAGCAGCAAAAGGGGCAGGATCCTGTTTGGGCTCCTTATGTATATTGGCTATAATTACTTTGCAGATGATGTGTGCATTTCAACCAAGGCTGTCGCCTGAACATAGCCACCTCCTTCGAATATCGACCAATGAATAGCAGCTTCTGAATAAATGCCTCCGAGGTCTTACTCAAAGAGCTTCGCCATCGCACAGGGGTTCCAATATATCAATCATAGTTAGGTCCATTATTTGTTCCCACTGAAGCTAAAACAGGTTGCTTCGGGTAACTTCCTCAGCCTTCAAATAGGAGCCATGTTCCAGCCAGCATCTATTAGATCGTCAAGAGCATCACAGAAACAAAGCAGCGTGCTTTCCAGTGACTTAGCCCTTAGATCGGACCAATGCATGAACCCCCCTATTTCTCCATCACTGAGGACATTTTCATTTCCGTTGGCTTTCAGAGCTCGAACCAGAGCCGATCCACACACTCCTTCCCTGATCTGTGGCCTCCCATAGATCTCCGGCGCCGAAGTTGCATAAATTCCTTGAACAACAGCAACGTACACCCCAGGCTGCGGAAGACTCTCCCTCGTTCCAATAAGCTGCTTTTCCCGTCCTCCCTCTGCCCTGACCCTTATGCCAAGGCACTCAAGCTGCTGCAATCCGGCCACGAAGCTGTCGATCTGAAATACGTCGCCGAACTTGATGTCATTGGAACGTAGGAGCGTTTTCGCTGTGACGTCGAGTTCAAGAAAACGATTCTCGAACGTTATATCTGGCAGAAGCTTGCATAATCCGATGTCAGTTGTTCCAACACGCTCAGCAACATAGCCAACGTTGGTGCCAACGTTCAAAGAGCCTTGCGTAACTTTAAAATAGGCCGAGTCTCCAAGCTTGTCGGCGGACTGTATATACTCCTCGCTCCAGCAATGAGACGCAACCGTCAGACAATTCTGGTTGCCTTTGCTAACCAATATTCCAGCTGAGATACAATTCTCTTCGCTTGAACTTAGCATTGTGCCAGGGAAGAATGAGCCTCTCTCTTGAACATAGTCTACATCGTCGTAAACGCCGTCGAGATACTTCGGCTTTGGTTGCTTCGATCGTCTAAGTTCTGTGGTAGTTTGTGGTCCGTTATGGTACGCAAGTCTTAGGTTGCAATTGGATATTGTTACGGGCAGATGTTCAAGGGAGTTGGAGTAGTCATCGACGCTCTGCTTGGGGAGTTCAACGACTAGTCGATTGCTGATGTAGGAAATATGAGTGGCATTTGGAAAGTATTGTGAAGCCAAAGCCAGGAGTGTCTGCTTCTTCGGAATCCGGTATGGCTTGAGATCAGAAGCTAGATGTTCATCAATCTCAATCGTGGATGCAAGTACCTGTCCGCTAAGGTTTCCTGGAAACAGCTCAAGAGGAAAATTATCTCCCTCTTCCAACCACACTCCAATACACCCAGCTATCATGAACGGGCGTGAGTCTGGGCTTGGGACAGAATCTTCGCAGTAGAGAATTAGGAATGGGAAACAGATGTCCATAGTACCCACGTTGTAGGTGGTGCGCATGTGCTCCATGAGGGCAGCCCTCAGCTCTGCTGAAATGTTCTCCATCTGTTTTGATTCATTGTCCCAGAAGGAAAATTCTTGGAAATTCAAGGAGGCGGTAGGACCCATTTCCCGCGTATCTTGAACGACAGGCTTAATGCTGTTCGTCCCTGACATTGAGCGAGCCTTTGGTTTTGATGCCAAGTGTTTGACAGGGCTGAACGAGGGTCTTTTCTTGCGCAGTTGTCTTACTGGCGTCAACGTGAGCTCAGGATGGATCTCGGTGGCTGTGGTAGACATGTTGGAGGTTTGCTACTTCAGGCAGACTCTTTCCTAAGTCAGATCTGGAACGAAAATCAGATTATCAATCACTATACAACAGCTTGAAAGTCTCCTTACTAAAATGATGCTACTTTCCTCGAGAGATCGTAAACGGGCCACAGCTCAGGTTAGGTAATGAAGAGGCGCTTGGGGAGAGATTCTATCTGCCTCACGTCAGGTCACAAGCTTTCTGATGGGCACTGACACTCGCAGACAAGGTGATGTAGAAAATTCAGATGGCAGAGAGAGGTGACTATTTCTAGTCTTGAGCTACGGCTAAATCTCGGCAAAAATGGTGTTCTACCCCGGATTTAAGGTTGCGCAATACTATTTCCGTATGGAAGGAAGTGAAATGATTGCTAACGCGAGAGCAAAGCGGCGTAAACTACTAAAAGCATTACCTTCGAGGAATCTATATATATATATATATGTCTTTGTATCGAAAGAAAGCATTCGTTCCTCAACTTTGGTTTGATCATCTAACCGGGGTATTATTTTGATATTCTGCAATGGACCCTTGATACGGAGGATGACACCAAAAGTCTTGAATTGCGCTAGTACTGAATGCCACGGCGCCAAGCAGGCCTCAGACCTCAGCCCTACCGAAAATTTTGCCGCATCTGCAGCTAAATATCGATATAACACCGCCAATGGGGTCAGGAATGGGGGCCAGGGGGGCTTAGAGGGATACGTATCAGGTACTATATAGATAGGGAATTCCGTAGGCTATAGATGTTACTGTACCAATGGCTCCTCGCCGCCGCGGTGTAGCAGCTGGGCCTGAATCTCAGCCAATTGCTCCACCAAGAAGAAATCCTCGCAGGCACGGTCCAGTCGCGCAGCTGAATGAGTCGATGCGCCATTAATCATTGAAAGCCCACGCCGTATAGGTTATTCGCCTCCTACAGCAGCTCTCCCTGCCCCAGAAGAGACCCCAAGCCTTAAGACGCTCGCCAAAGATGGCCGTTCAGTCAATCATTCGATAGCGCAACGACTCCAAGCACTCGCCCTAGCCGAATACGGTATAGAGGAGAAGATAGCAGCTACACAGGCTGGACTATATAATGCAACGTCAGTTAAAAGGCTACGGAAGAAGGCTAGAGAACGCGGATTTGACCCTGCAGCCTCGTCGATTTTAAAAGAAGAATATATGGCGGATGCAGGACGTTCTGGTAGACCGTGTATTTCAACGCCTATAAAAGAGGCTTAAATCCTAGCAGCTGGTATATACTTTTCCTTATCTAGAGGTATCTTTGCTAATAAATTAAGTAAAGAAAGACCGTAATGGTAGAGAGAAGCCATCTGCAGTACTAGGATTTGAAAATGGAGTCTCTTCTTCCTCAGTGCTTCGAACCCTGCGCAGATACGGCTTCAACAATGTTAAAACTACAAAGAAACCGGGCCTTACACCTGCTATGATGGAAGCCCGCTATCAATTTACTTTACGCTTCCAGTACTGGATAATAGAAGATTGGAAAAAAGTGATCTGGACTGATGAGACGTCCGTTTGCTTAGGACAACGCCGTGGCAAAGTTAGAAATATGGAGAACTTCGCGGGAAAAATATGACGTAACGTGTACGCGGCTGCGATGGGGAGGCTTTATGGAGTTTATGTTTTGGGGCTGTTTCACATACGATAGAAAAGGGCCGTTCCATATCTGGAAGGACGAGACCGCAGCAGAAAAGAAATAATCTAAGGCGTATATAGACGCTATGAATGAGATTTTGGAGCCAAAGCTTAAAGCTGAATGGGAACTTGAGATGGCAATGAAAAGAATGGGACTGAAGAATATGGGTGGTACTAAGCCTGCTTGGAAATAGGACCAAAAGTATGGCAAAGTCGTCCGAAACGCAAAGAAGGGAGGTATCGATTGGTACCGCTATCAAACGGTTATTCTGCTGAAATTGCTTATCCTATTTGCAAAAATATGTGGCCTTGAGGCTCTTGTCCAAGAGGATAAGGCTCCTTCGCATGCGTCTAAGCACCAAGATCAGATATTCCTGGACGCTAACGTCCTCCGCCTTACGTGGTGCGGTAATTCCCCGGATCTAAATGCTATAGAACCGTGTTGGTGGTGGATGAAGAGGCGTACAACTCGCAAAGGCTGCCCGCGGACCAGGGCGATTCTTACTGAGGTCTGGACGCGCTGTTGGGAAAAAGAACTCAGCCAGAAGCGTATCCAATCGTGGATTGAACGCCTCCCACGTCATATTGCTAAAGTTATAGAATTGCGCGGTGGGAACGAGTATAGGGAAGGGAGGGAGGAAGGCGAATGGTCTGATATACGTCCATACATCCCTGCGGAGCGTCAGCAGCGGTATAAGGGTCGGAAGCAAGGCTATAGTCCTGATAGCAGTCATAATGGGAGCCTGAATGCTAGTATTAGTGTCTGAATAGATAGTTGCTATTGGTTGAAGAAGTTGGAGTTGTCGGAGTTGCTATAAAGCTTGCAAAAAAAATATTATGTATTGTGTTCGTAATACAATAAACTAACGGTACTGAGTGCGGAGTGGACAGAAACGACTTAACTAGTATGCCACTGATTCAAGACTTTTGGTGTCATCCTCCGTACTGAAGGACCAATCTCCCACTCGTGGAAACCACCATCCTACATCATCCAGTTTAGACATCGTCAGACACCAGTCAGAACACTTCAACATTGCAACCTCGACTTCTTTTAGTCATTGCAAGCACAAGACATACTTTGTGGCCATTCTCTATGAAATACTACGCCCTCCTTTGTGGCTCACAGGGGTGGCTTAGTCGTGCATAAGCGCTCAGCTCAGATCAGAGCAGCACGGGTTTCGCACAAACATGTTTCTGTTCTCCCTTGAACTTGTATTTACCTAGTCGTTGATGGATATCTTACTCGAAGCCTACAAAGCTATTCTTCTATGGTTGTTAGCTCTTCGTCTAGACCCCTGACTCCTTAATAATATTATCGTTGTTGACGGTTCCTCAAATATGCATCCTCAATCAGAAATAAAAGAAGTCCTAGATCGGAATTGGCCACCACAACAAGCGCAGACCCAGATTGATGTATTAGACATGGAGTATCATATCGGTAATCAACGTCGATCTGTGGAGTGGGAGCAACAACTTGATGATACTTCTATCCTCAAGTATCTCTCATATGTAAGATAAGATACACTGTCGAAGCCTGAGTCATCTACTAATACCTAATATGGGACAGAATGCCTCTGACAATCCAACGCTTAGGGTCTTGTATGCGCACTGTCCTTTCCCAGCCGGCACCTTATTTTCTGATGCACTTCAGCTTCATGACGTCGAGATTAGAGTCACTAGTAAATCGAATGGTAGGAATTGAGTGCCCAAGAACACAGCAGTAAAGTCTAATGGGCGGGTCCAAACAGTCTGGTCGGACTACTGGCGATCTACATGTGCAGAGACAGACATTCGAATTACTCTGCACGTACTTCCAAATAAGTCCTCCCTTCTTGGAGGGCATCCTACGACCCAGTCCGTGGGCTAAGGCTGGGCATGCAAGTTTCACTCACCGTGATGCTGCGCAGAATCCGCAAAGAATCGGTTCGTAGCACCCTGGCGTCCCTCGAGACTGTTTCTTGGCTGATGCGGATCTTACAGAGGGATATTACCAGTACCTCACTGGATGGGACGCCGGACCTTCCAATGCCTGGTTTTCGTACAACGTCAACACTGGGTCGTCGACGTACCTACTATTTGACTGTCCCATATATTCGAAAGATCGCATCTTACGTCGTGCTCATGAGGATGTGTTTGCTATGTTATCCTGCCCCTTTGCTATCGATATGTTGATTGCAGAGGAATGCTGCTCCTCCTGGGAGTCGCTAGTAAACCGCTTCAGAGAGGAATTACTTCACTGGGTGAGGCTTGCCATCAGAATTCTGATGCTAATCACAGTAGCGATCTCCCACTGACCTCGCTAATAGGAAAATAACGGCGGAGAAGGCATCCCTCTCCACTCCATAATACACACTCCACACGGTACCCAAAGATTGCACTCACTCTCTCGGAGCTTACAGACCATCATCGCAGACCTCTATGATCTTGACGAGCGCTTAGACTTCTTGATTCAAACAAGCAAGACATATGGATCCTTGGCGAGGTCCAAACTGACGCTCACGGACTCTGCTGCCGAAACCATAATCTTCTTCAAGTCGCGGAATTGTATCTGGAAACGATGGGTCGAGAATTACAACGAGCGGACAAGACTCATGATGAACCTCTTCTTCAGTATCGCCTCACAGGTGGACAATCGGACGAATCTGCAAATCGCGGAGCTTACTTCCAAGATCTCGATGGAGGCGAAGCGGGATAGCTCGTCCATGATCACTATTGCTGCAGTCACTATGGTCTTTTTGCCTGGTACTTTCATCTCTGTAAGACATCAGCTCCTCCTCTCATCAAGGGAATTTCGGACTAATGTATTGCCAGGCAATCTTCAGCATGGTCTTCTTCAATACCGCTACGGACATCAACGGCAAAGCAAATCTGATTGTATCGCCTCAGTGGTGGTACTTTCCAACGATCACGATCCCATTGACCATAATAGTATTCATTTTGTGGCAATGGTGGCGGCGGCAGCGAGAGGCTGGCACAGACCATGCAGGCTTAAAAAAATCAAAAAACCAGGACACTTCGCCCAAGGAGTAACTCCAATATCATGTACCACTCTAGCTTCAAACCCTGCTCGGTAGACTTTCACGCTGTAATTGACATTTAGCGCCTTGTCATGGATTGCCCCCAATTGGCTTGCGGTCTTTCAACGTTGTCGTTATGACAATAGACGGAGATTGCTGAGATGAGCAGCATCGAGGGCCTGGGCCAGACGTAAAATGGCAACCTGACAGCTATAAATAGAACTCTTTGCTCTTGGAAAAGGTACCTCCACACCTCGTGACGCAAGCTTCTAGATCGGTTTTCTATCAATGCATGTATGAGCTCCACGCAACGGGTCAATAAACCTCCTAAAAGTCCGTTCAAGTGAAGCTATAGCATAGATCAAGATCGGATCTTACCCGCGATTCGTCGACCGAAGCACTCTCAAGGCTGTAGGCCCTATCGCCCTCAGCTACTCTCTCCCGGCCAGAACAAAATGGTAAGCATGGGCTTGGAAGTCCTCTACGAGTCGGAAGACGGTGCTTCAGCCCTTGCTGATATTGGGACTCTTTGTTCATGGCCTTAATGGTGACCGTCGCGACACTTGGACGAAGAAACTCAGTGCTAGCGAAATGAAACGAACACGTGATGATGACTCCAGTACAAACAATTCTCTGAGCCGGAAACAGGCATTCTCAACTCTCGGATTCGTCTCGAAAGCCACGTCAAATGATCAGATACCTGAGATCTTTCTGGACTCAGGATCTACTACCGGAGAACGGTGACGGATCTTCGAGCAAAAATGCTGCAATATCTCTGTGGCTACTCACAGCTCCATTGGGTAGTCTAGAAATCAGTAGTCTATTCATTGTAGGTCGTCAGAGGCCATTCGCGTTATGTAGAGGTCTTGGTATGCGTCTCGAAGACTGTGTCAATGCTTTCTTTTCCATTTGAAGAGTTTAATTCAGTGAACGAGAGACTGGCGTCGCTGGCTTACATTGGCTCGTCTACTGACCCAACCTACTAGTATGCCACTCCTCAATAACATTCACGGTTGCTTGAGCATTGCCGACATCCGTGTGGTCTCCCATGACCTTTTCGACTGTCATCCTGGGCAATAACTCAAACCAGCGATTCTCCACTCTGGCACTATCCGTGCTTGATTTGGATGATGCGGCAATGTATAGTACATTGATATCCTGCATGCAAGTACTAGCCTCGTATCCTGCACGCGCTATGGCATTTTCCGCTTGGACATCAGACACCACGGCATCCACAGAGGGTGTCTTGGTACTGGATTCCTCTTGCAACATTTTCCCTCCATCTTCGACTTGTGGTGACGGGCTGTCCAAGAATACAAGCTGGATACCCGGAGGCTTAGAGCGCGAAAGCATCGATCGTATCATTTCAAAGCCAACAACGCCGCCGAAGGAGGCACCTATGAAGACGTACTGCTTACAATCCAAACTTTGACTTTCTATAGCCACCACAAATTGTGCTGCGAGCTGTCCGACTGAGAGAAAGGTGCTCCAGGGACGAATATAATTTGGATGTTCGAGAACAAGAACGGAGGCATGGTCAGAAAGCGCGGGGATCATGTCGTTAAGAGAAGCACAGCTTCTTCCAACAGGCGGGAGGAGGATGTAGGCAAGATCACCTCTACCACTGCGGTGGAAGGTAAACTGATTCGGAGACAGCATTGGAACGGCCCTTGCGCTTCGCGACGAAGATGCTGGCAAGGTCAGACGGCGTACATGGATATAAAATGGGGCCGGAGGTGCTATGGAGAAGTATCAGCGTCCAAGGCGTAGTCTTCATTGCTCCAGGAAAGACTCACCCAATAGACGGCGGCCCAAGTAGATACCTGATTGTGCCCACCAACCTCGTATATGACAGACTATCCAGGCCCACAGCACGAAGATCAGTCTCGATATTAACATCCGTTTGCAGAGGCACTAAGAGCAATGAAAGCAGCAATTGTCTCTGTCGACTCTTCAGTTTGGTGTGTAACGCTGCTGCGTGGTGCTTGCAGAAGTTGTCTGTTGAATCGACTACGACGAGATCCTGGGCATAAGATCTTCAGTCGGGTCTCTGGGGGAGACACAGGAATAAGGTGTGAGTTTACGCCGCCCCACCCCGCAGCCGAGATGCCCACGACTATGTCTTTGCTCAGCTTCGTAGGTTTGGAAGCGAAGCTGAATGGAATGTCCTCGTCTATCATTGGACTTAACTTCTCTAGGGAGGATGTTGCTAGGATAGTCCTGCCTTGTATGGATTTGCAAATCTTGACCAGGGATACAAGGCCGGAAACATGCTGTGCGATGTTAGTTAAGGGGTTGAGTTGCATCGGCAGTATTGACCCTCACCTGAGTGTTGCCAATGTTGCCCTTATTGGTTCTAACAATGCAAGAACGTTAAGTGCCATTATTTAGTCCAAAAGCCTCTTTGAGCCCTTGCAACTCAAGAGCGTCCCCTATAGGAGTACCGCTGCCGTGCATTCTGTTGTCATCGGTTCTGTGAGCGGCTTATCACCATTCATGAAGGGGATAGACTTACTCGACGTAAGTGGCGGCAATAATACCATACAGGTCTTGCTGGCTTGTAGGCGTGTTTGTCATCCCCCTCAACACAACTACAACGACTGCATCCGCAGGGACCGTTCCACCTGAACGGTGATCGAATGGGCGACAATTGCCAGTTGTGGAGAAGATTTGGCCCTGCTGTGTCACATAGCCGCCACTGACGAGGAATTAGCATTTGAGCATGGATTGAGATCCGAGTAGTCGGGCACATACTGATATAGCTGGACAGAGATCCCTCCAACAATGGCCACATCGCATTTTCCACTATTGAGCTCATCGACAGCCAGCGAAAGCGCGAGTGTTCCACTAGCGCAGTTTGTATTGAGAGTGACATTGGGTCCGTGCAGATTGAGATGATACGCAGTGCGAGCTGAGATACACGGGGCGATCATGGAACGATTGGGTTTCTGGAATGTATCGCCAAAAACAGCGTCTGTAACTGTATGGTAATTGTTTTGAGGCGCGCCAACGAAAAGCCCGATAGTGTTAGATTTTGTTCGCGAGACCACGCACAGTGGTTTGGCATCCTTCGCGCCTTCGCATTCCCAAATGATTAAGGTGGAGTAACAGTGGAATCGCGTTGACTCATCGACTTGTGTCAGGTATAATACAGCCATCTATGTCAGTCCAGAGACTCAAATTTAGCCACTCCTTCATCGAAGGTCTTTTCCCCATAGCCAGTTGGTAGAATCAAAGACCGCAATATAAATCCAAACAATTCGTGGCATTTCGGTACTTCCCCATAATATTCGAACTGGCAGAGTTACTGTCGCGGTTGGCTTTTGGTTTAGGGATGCAATTTTCATTTGCTGTTCACGGGATGACCAATTCGAGCTGATACGTGGAGAAAGATGAGATGGTTGACAGGGAGTAGAATCCATCGGGAATAGGGGAAGGAGCCCACCGATTCAGTTTTTAAGGGCCCATAGGGCGACCTGAGTCGTAGTCCGCTAACGGGGCGTTTCCGGCTTTCCGTGAGGAAATCACGCCATTTCGGACTTTAAATGAGGTTGATTACTTATACGAACGCATATCGATACTTATACTGGATAACACCTTGTGCTCACGGTCTTCGTCAAGGTTGAATCTGGCCCGTCCGGCAAGTTTGGAGATCTTTTTCTGCGGGGCGACCCGTACCACCTGTACTACGTAAGATATAGGGTATGTTATATTCCGATCCTTCGTGCGGCCATCTGCAGGGTTCAACACGGTATTTAGCAACCTGGAACTATTTAGCGTATTCAAGATCTTCTTCATTTCTTGGCATTCTAATCTGTCCCTACCTCCGCTGACCCAACATTTTATTTTATCAATGGTTGAATTTATTTAAAAATTCGACAGAAAAAAATTAAAGCTCTTATTAGTGTGACTCTAACGCCGTAAAAATTATAAAATGTTGTAAGGTAATCGCGAAGATATTCATGTTTAAAAGATTTTGGAGATTTTATCTCCGAGAGATCCTTCTTCGCATTGACCCGCTGGGCACAGTGCTCTCAATTCCTGGCTTGGTGCTGTTGATTTATGGCCTCACATCTGGAAATATCAGTGGCTGGAATACTGGAGCAGTCATCGGAACAATTGTGGCAGCTGTTATCCTACTTGTTTGCTTCGTTCTCGTCGAAGCCCGAATTGCAAGCAACCCCCTCGTACCAAGATATCTGTGGACTGGGGCCGACCTAGCAGTGGGTTGTGGTTTGGCGGCGCTCACATACGCAGTATGGTAAGGCGCCAATTACTTTCTTACTATTGAACTCCAGGGTACGCAAACATACCAAAACTCTCATATCGTCGATTTGGCCCAGGAAGTTGCTTACTGTTTGTGCCACGCAGATTACGGCTTCACAGCGCTGCAAACTGCGATTAGATTTCTGCCACTGGGAGTCACAGCTTTCCTCGTGAACATGGTCGTTCCCCGCCTAATATTTCCAGTTGGGCCATGCATCCTATTCATTGTTAGCTGGATTCTCGCAATCATTGGCGTAGTCTTGCTTTCGCTGATTCAGTCGAAAGACGATTATTGGCGATATTGCTTTCCTGGGATGGTCCTCTACATCCTTGGCGTCGGCACTGTCTATCTCGTTGCCAATGTGGTAGTGGTAGGCTCTGCGCCTTTGAAAGATCAGGGGTCAGTGGCTGACGTGTTCAACGCAAGTTTGATGATTTTGACCCACGATTATGAATTGAACAGTTAACATTGCCTCTATAAATGTCCTTGCAAGTTGGTGGTGCGGTACTGGGTGTCGCTGTCTTGACCGTCATAGACAATTCTGTTGAGTCTATGAAAGGAGGGTAAGGTTCGGCGGCAAGCGCACGATGTAAAGGATATCAAGCCGCCTACTATGGTGCGGTCGCCTTGTCTAGGTCGGCGGCGCTGCTTTCCTTCTTCACAGCCGCAAAAGCAAATCCCCCAGAGACCAATGCAAATCCTGAAGAATCAACGGAGCAACCAGTAGAGAAAGCTAAGGAGTCAGAGGGTGGTGGCGAAGAGCGAGAAACGGTCTTGGAGCCCTGCAAATTAGCCCCATCCAGTGTAGATGGTCGAATGACAAAACTAGATTAGCGTTAGTAGTGAAGAACTCGCATACCACAATACGTCGAAGGCTAGTCGTATTCTCCAGATGAAGTTGGATCAACTCAGCCT
Source organism: Lepraria neglecta (assembly GCA_033220425.1). Classification (NCBI taxonomy): domain Eukaryota; kingdom Fungi; phylum Ascomycota; class Lecanoromycetes; order Lecanorales; family Stereocaulaceae; genus Lepraria; species Lepraria neglecta. The sequence goes on along the minus strand of CM065648.1, from coordinate 2,832,967 downwards.
CGACAACAAAACAAGACCTGGGCACTTTAAAAAGCTGATGCTACGTCTCCCTGACCCCAACAGACGCAACCTGAGCACTGGCATGGTAGCCTGTCAACGCCAAGATTGTTGGGTCGAGGAACCCCGCCAGAAGTGTGCAAGGCTGAGACGTTCACTTGTGGAGGCCCTTGATGGAGTTATCAGCCTTGTGGACAACTATCCCATCTCTTTGGAAGAAGCTGAGCGCACGAAGAAAGAGTTTGAAGAGGCAAGGAAGGAGTTTAGGAAGCGGAATATGAGTGTTATGAGGGAAGTATGCAGAGTGGGATTCCGGGACCGATGAGTGAGTCTGCGCCATGCATGACCTTCACTTTTACGATCAAGGCTGATGCTTATTTCCCAAAAGCTGGCACGATTTTAGGTGCACCAGGTAGGTCCAGGTCTGATCTTCCTCCGGGACAGGATGAGGCGAAGTCAACCACGAATGCGAACGTGCAGCCTAAAGCGACATTCTCTTCTCGACAAGCACAGATGCTAGCCTCGTTGGTCCCTACAATAAAGACTATCATAAGATTTTCTCTTTCCTGTGGCACGGTGATTTTCATGTTCTTCGCTTAAACTTTTCGTAACCTTTCCGTGTTTCGGACCCCAAGTGGCCCAGCGCCAACGCGGCATCGGGGGCCGTTTCATCCTCATCACGATGAAATCATCGCTCACCTACACCTTTCTCGATGGGAAGATGCATACTGAAATATCATCGCCTTGTGCCATTGAAACGAATGCCTGGACGTTGCGGATTTCATAGACCCAGTACGTATCTGCATTACAGCATGGCTGAGCCCACATCCGGCCGTGATACCTTTCCGGGCGTTTTGAAACATGGCCCCCGGGTTTGGAGTTTTGGGCCCTCGATGTTTAATCGAAATTGACTGTGTGTCTGGTGCTCGAGTAGTTGATTCGTTCAGGATCTCGTTACTTGGCGAAGATATCCATGAAGGACTTCGTTTCATTAAGGGGAGTACTGTTAGCGTCGGCGCCGTACGCGGTCATCAAGAGGCCGAAACATAAAACATGCTGTCAGCTTTTTGTTGTGGCAGGTGCGTTTTCTACATAAGAGATCGCCGCATCTCCTCTTCATCAGCATCTTTTACTAAAATTTCCGCCCGTTTCGATTCCGTCGTTGTTTCCAGTTTCTCTTCTCCTCCAAGATGAAGAAGAATACACTCACTACCATTGCTTTTTCTTGCATTAGCCAAGCCTTAACTTCACTTGCAGCGTCTTGTGATCCGGTGGATAACGTCAAGGTAACTTTCTACGGCTGGTGAGTGCACTTCTTGGGGTCATTACCTCCAGGCCTGTTCATTCACTTCTCCCGCAACATGTCTTCTTTTCTTTGGCATGATGTGTACTCCAAGACAGGTTTTTGACCTATGTCTTCCGCCCCTGAGACACAGTCTTCTGCAGAAACACTGCTCCCAGACATGTATCCTTTCCATGTCTTCTGCTTCCAAGACTTTGAAACATGTCCGCTGACTCAGTCCCCACCTTCAGGCCCGACAATAGCCCACCTGGACCAGCCAACGCTTTCGACTGCGGACGTGGGAAAGATTCGAATGGCGAGCCCATTGCAGGAGGTATGACTTTAGAGTGACTCTAGAGCGACTTTAGAGCAACTCTAGCGCTATGAAATACTCTCTAAATCATGGATTAGGAACCGGGACCTACGACGATCCGATCTCTTTCGCAACAGCTACAGATAACAACAATTTCCCGCAGTGTGGCCTTGTCTATGTTCCTTCCCTTCACAAGTACTTCCGGAATGAGGACGACTGTGCCGAATGCAAGACCGATTGGGACGGTTCGCAACAATACCACATCGATCTCTGGACTGGGTCCAATACTCAAGGCGGAGGTGATGGTCAGATTACGTGCGAAGACAACTTACCGGGAGGCCAACTGACCATCATCAATGACCCTCCAAGCGGCCTCCCGGTCGATACATCAATACTCTATGATGTTTCAAGCGGCGCTTGCAGTACGACAATTTATTCAGTAGGTGACGTATCGAACTTGTGCTCCGGCGGATCTGGAGGAGGCTCTGGAGGAGGGAGCGGCAGTTCATCCGCGCAGTCATCGCCTGCTTCAACCCCGGCTTCATCAGTAGTGCCTCCACCAACTACACTGTCAACTACAACAACGCACAAAGGCCACAAGGAATCGTCATCATCTTCCTCAACCGCTTCAACCTCCTCGAACACAGCAGTGGCTTCATGCGTATGGGAGGGGCATTGTCTTGGTAAGTGTTCAATTGCTGGTCGACAGATCTGTTGAAGCACTGCTGATTCTTGGTGAAGGGGCCCCTTGCCAAACTTACAATGACTGCGATGGCACGAATATTTGTGGACCGGACAACGTCTGTGTTTCCTTGTCATAGACTCAGCCGTTGGTTGCCATAACCTTGAGGGCTGCTTTAATCTTCACTTTGCCAGGTATCCTGTACTTTCACATTCTTTGATGTTTTGGTATGTCATAAACACGGGAACATCTTCTCTTGAATTACGCTTCACTTGTTGGGTTTCTAGATAATTAGTGAACAAAAGTCCGAGGTTAAAGCCCCTCTTCCACTTACAATGTTTGCCTAGTACATGCGACTAAGGTCAGCACTCTAAGCTATTTGCATATTTGTATCCACATGGCTTGCCTCTACCCAGGAGGAATAGCCCACTGCAGACTAAAAAACATGAATACATAGGCCCTCATGTTCATGTCATTGCGACGAAAAAGGTGATGATGTAGGAGTAACAGTTGATGGCTTTCTCCTGCGAGAAAGTCGCATTCAAAATACAAGGATCCGTTTACCTCAAGCCATAAGCGCTTGCATTTGTCCAGCTGTCCTCAACTTTTGGTCATTTCATCTTCTTTGACACACAAGTTGTAAAGGTTATGCTCCGGGCCAGAGCTACCCCTAAGCCACGGGGGCCAAAAGTCAAGAATGCTTGGCCCGCTACCCGTACGGCCCTTATTGAGGCCCTTATAGGGTGCGTCCCGGGTAGATCTTATTACACAAGTCCTACGAAAGTCGAGCTCTAGCTTTGCCTTACTCCGAACACCACAGATTGTACTAGCTTAGATATTCGAAACCTCATCGAATTCTACTCCTTTTCAATATGACTCTGGAGTTGCGCCTTTCTCCGAACACTATCAAGAAAATATAGAGGACTCTTCTAAACGGAAATTTAGCATAAATTACCCTTTTCGCTCGACATTAACAATGAAATCGAGGCCATTCTGTGGAGGGAACAGAAAATTGTCATCTCGTGAAGAGAGACGTATCAAGCTCCGCGGTCTTCTCTGTCTTCTTCATATCCTTTACGACTCCGCAGGTCCATTGATAAGACTCCTATTGTCAACACAATAGCATGGTTGTTCTCTACATCAGCTGAAGCGGCTTTGTGAATCAGTCAGGTCTGCTGCGAGACATGTTGCCGACAATTGAGCAAGCTCAACGCGTGATCAGACCCCTTGATGCAAATTTTTGGACACAGCTCAATCAGCCAACCCAAGAAACCGCTTATCATCAAGGATACAATCCTTAATGCTTTCAGGATAGTGGGAGGACTACCCAGGAGAGTATAGCCCATGCCAGCAGCGAACAGAGGCCAGTCCAGAGAACGAGCAGAAAGGAAAAAGCTAGCATAGCCAATCTCATTTGCGGATCTGGGTTGAGGGACGGGAACTTAGAAATCTTCTGGGGCAGTGAAGGTGGAAGAGGATGATAGAAGAAGCTAGGAGCAAGGCCAATGCTATACTCCTATGAGGAGAGCTCGCTACCATGGAATTTCGCTTAATACACAAGGCCGTAGTCGAGTCACCTTTCAAGCCACAAGCGATTACCACTGCCAGACCTCAGCAACGGCGCTCATATAAAACCTCGAGTTGATACCGCTTAGCTCAAGAATAGCGTTTGAGCGAATTGGGACTTTAAGGGTTTCAGATATTTATTTCACATTTTGCTAGCGCATGTCGAAAATTGTCACCTTTCAAAACCTTTGTTTCTCCAAGCTTGCTACTGACGTCTGTAACTTCCCCAAGCTACTTTCCACGCTCGAGTCTTGCAGTTCGAGCCTTGCCACACCTTATAATACCTCCATATGTACAAGCAGAGGGTAGATAGGCCCCTCTCCTTGATTTCGGAGCTAGCGCTGCATATCATGCTTGTGTGCTTTTCCTTGTGTGCTTTTCCCCATGATCTCCACATGCAAAAGTGAAAAGCCTGATCGAAATTCGCAGGTCTCAAGGCAGAGCCCGCGGCACTCTCTCATCGGCTCCACTCGTGGCAAATCGCTCATTTCAACGGAGCGTATTCATCTGTGGGGCTTACGTTGACGATCCAAAACAAAAGCAAGCATGCGGGTTAGCCAAAATTAGAAAATGTCTTCTACAGTATCTAGAGTGCTGGAGTGACTAAGGTATCCTCCACTGTATCTCAAAACTTGATCAACGCTCTTTCCTTCGACTTTCACGGGGTGAAATGCAGGGGTAAATAAATGGTGCCGGCTCATACATAGGCGCCTGAGATAACCGTCAGGCGAACAATACAAACGTCGCATAGCTGTGAGAGCCGTAGACGTGACTTCGGGAGCTTTTCCCTGCGCGTGTCGCATCGCCTGTCCGGATCACAAAACAGCATTCTCAACTCCAACTCAAGTATTCTTGTTAATAGTTTCACATTGACGAAATGCAATATGAGGCTCCGAAATGTTGCCACAGCTTCCCTGTTCTTACTCGGAACATACTTGTCTCAAGTCCAGTCCGCAACAATCCCAACGCCCCTCAGTTCTCTTTTCCAGCCCATATCCAACTCTTCCCAAACAAACCTAACCTCAAACATCAATGGCCGCGACCCAAGATTCCAAATAAAACCCGTGTATCACTCAATAGACCTATCCAAAACATCAATCTTCATGAACGCGATAGACTTACTTGCTACCCTGGCCGTCAAAGACTACTATGGACTGACACCGTATACAAAAACCTCCATTCCCGGATACGCAGATGCCATGATAGAAATAAGGCCGAGGGAACCGGCGCAGACAGTCCAGACCCGGTTCGCAGTCTGGTGTGTTTATGATGCAATCTACTCCATGCAGACAGATAAAATGTTCAAGAATTCGGTGTTCGGCTGTATTTGGAAGGGCCAGCTTGTTGCGTGGGTTTGGTTCGAGGATCCGAGGATCAGTGGGAATCAGACTCTGGTGCAAAACTTTACTGTACCGTCGTCGTTGTCAGGAGCGTTGCAAGACCTGAACGGGACTTCGCCCGTCCTTCTCACCGAAACGCCGGAGGAGAGTAAATCAAACGTTGATGCAAATCCCTCAAATGCGGACTTCGAGCTCATTATGTCTTTCTCCTCTCCCGGCAGGCCGCTCCCCCAGGAAGAAGTCTTCTTCACGGTCCTAGCGACCTTACAGGATGCAGCCCAATACGACGATAGGGATATTGTGGCACCGTTCGAAATCGGCGTCAGAGCTTATCCATGCAGGATAGAGATGGAAAAGGCAGACGCATCGGGCCTGACGGCACCTCCTACTTTTGAATGGAAATGGGTCGTCCAAGCTGCAAGACAGATTCCTGTGTGGATGTTCGAGCATAGGTTTTGGGAGTCTTTTTTCACACTTGAAGTCAATGGGTTTGTGGTTGGACAGGGCTCGATAAAGCAGATTTATTAGGCAAGAGCGTCGGGGGGTTGGTGGAGGGGAATGCAATGAGTATGCTTGAGGGATTTGTGTATCAACACTTACCCCATCGTCAAAGATCAAGTCCTTTAGCGAAGACTCATTTGATCACAAAAGTCTCCCTCTTCCCTCCGGCCTTCTCGCCCTTCATACACCCCTCAGCAAAGGCCTCTCCAATCAATACATACTTCCCATCTTCCGGCCTCAGCACAAAAGGCGTCTCAACTCCCACAATCAGAACAATCATATCCCCACACCTCGTCTGCTTAGGCACCAGCCCAGTCTTCCCACTCATGCTCTGGAATTGTTTTCGATTCTTACAGATAACCCGTCTTATCTTCTCAATCCGAGCAGGAGTCTTCTCCCGCGTCGCTTTGTAGTCCTTGGCAATTTGGTACGTGGTGCCTATTTGGACTTTGATAGCTTTTTTATGGGCTTGGTAATTATTCCAGTGGTCTAATAGACTTGAGGAGACCCCGCTTAAGTAGCCTGAGGGTAGGAACTCGAATAATCCGCGCTCGTAGTCTGGCTCAACTTCTTTGAAGGTGTAGGAGTCGTCGAATGTTGCGAGAAGAATGCCAATTACAGAGAGCAGGCTATTGTCGGCTGAGAAAGTGTATTTAGAGGAGGAAGTCGTCACTTGCTTGTTGTTGTTCACGAGCATCAGCACTCTTGTTGATGCGTGGAACATGACCATTGCATCAGAGAACTTGGGTATGAGTTGGTCGTCCGGCCGTGTTTTCCAACTTGGTGCCCATGATGGGAGGTCGTCTTCAATGGTTGTCATCTGGCATGTAAACAAGATCGCTAGGCTCTTTTCAGATTCAATCATCCACTTCGCCCAGTCCGTAAAGACTTCGTGCACCGGTCTTGTGTAGTCAACTGTAGGAGGGGACACTGATGAAGACAATCCGAGGGCCTTGCCGATGTTCTTTACGACTCCTGAAAAGCTCAAGCCATACGTCTGGGCAACACCCAGGAACCCGTATATTCTATCGTGGGGATCGGTGACATCAAGCTTGATATGAGACTCCAAGAGCGCGTGCATAGACTTGTCAGTCTTGTAATTTCCATAGCCTGGGGCGAGCATTCCCCGCCGTTCCATCAATAGCCTCGTCCACACGTCGCTCTGAGGGAGTAAGTCAATCTTCTCGCTCGAGGTGTTGCTCTCGCGCTCGTAGGGACTGAGTCCTCCACGTGAGCGGAGAAGAGTCCCCAAGAAACTCTCTATCCCTGCCCACTGGAAGAAGTCTGGACCGCACATGAAGACGATATTGCGGCCGAGAGTAAATTCTTGGACGACCCACACGCGGGAGAACCATGAGTAGGGGCGGCTTATGAGGTTTTCGATGGCTTTATGGGCGGGTAGCGAAATTTGCTCAAGGCTCTTCTTAGATTTCAGGTTTGCCAAGGACGACATAGCGAGAGCGCTATCTTCTGACGGTACCCCTAGCCAAATGAGTACGCGTTTTGCCTTGCTGTAGATAGTACCCATGATCATCACTTGTATCGCTCTCTCGGCGACGTCATTTTGATTGATGCATACTGCGTCAACCCAAAGCGTTTTGGGTTTGCTCGGTAGTCGTAAGGCTCGGAGAGCGGTTTCGAGATTGCTTGAGACAGTCATCGCATGGCCGTCGATGTAAATCGGATCGGGGCAGTTGTCGCCTTTTGCTCCCCAAGAGTAAGATAGTGCTTCATAATTTGGAAGGTGGTCGACGCCAACTATTGCTAAGGTGCAGGTTATTTCGGCTTTGGTGTTGATCGAAGGCAGTAAGGTGAGTACACGCATCTGATGGCCTTCTTGGTCCAGTGTTCCATATTGATAAGGGCCTTGAGCCCTAACCAACATCGTGGAAGGAACTTGATTGTTAGATTGACCAAAGAGACCCATGTCTTCGGTTAACGTAGAGAGGAAAGAGAATCTATTGAGCTCGGTAGGAGGAGAGGAATAAGAGAAAATACTACCCTCCAGAATTGTCTCTCGCACTGTGGATCATACAAAGTCAAATGATCCTTCAGGAAGAATCTCTACCTTGTGTTTCATCCAACGTAAGCGTCAGTCTTGAACTGATAGATCTGCTCCCTTGATAGATGATAGCATTGCTTGTTTCCTTGATAGCCATTCATTCAATAATGTTCTGACCTTTTTGGACAGGCTGGTCAATACATAAATTGTTCGTTTCCTCATGAATAGGCATTCTATTTATAGTTGGGCGCAAGCTGTCAGCTCCAGGTAGCTTGCAGTAGCGGGGCTGAACGTCCAGGTTTAGCCGAAGATCCTTTAGCGTCATCATCCCCCTATCTTTGTTGTTACCCCGCAATATCAGTATCTCGTCCAACGAAACCTTCCTATCTTTGGGTAGATTGACCCTCTAAAATAGACTGCTGCAGGTGTACTCTATAAATTAGGAATAAGCATGTCGTTATATTCGCAATGACTATGTCGCAGACCTAGAGCTCTAGGTGACGCCTGTTACAGACAGTGGTAGCCCATGTAGATAAAGCTTAGTTGACACCTTCGAAAGCCTTTGCCTCGGCGAAGAAATCCTTCAAGGTCGTTGGCTTTTCGTCGAGTATCTGTAGACTTTGTGTCAGCACTGGGGATAAGCTATATTAGAGGACGGTAGAGACTTACTGCGTGGCTCTCAGTAAGACTGGCTTTCCCATAATACCCATAATCATGCATAAAAGCCATATTCTCATAGAGTTCCACCTGCGCCTTCTCGGGCATACCTGCTTTGGCCAACGCACCTTTGTACTGCTCCTTGGTCAGCTGGATGAACTTGGCGTTCTTGCCGGCTTCAGGCTTCAGCTCCTTGAAGGTGTTTACGATGTCATCGAAGGTATAATAGTCAGTAGCGGCGTAGACCCTCTTGCCGAGTACCTGGTCTCGATGGGTAAGTATCCCCTTGACGAATTTGCCCGTGTCGCCAGCAGCGTCGAATAGTGGAACCGGGGTATCAGCGGGCGCAGGCATAGCAAGAGTCCAGTGGTTGTCTGGTGGAGCTTGGCGGAACATCGAGCCGGGGAAATTAGACATGAAGAAGCCGGGAAGAAAGAATGTGGCTGGTATGTCATGGTCGCGAATATACTGTTCGACCGCCGCTTTGGAGTCGAAGTGCTCGACGTTAGAGAATTTACCACCCGTGATTGTGGTTACGTTCAAGAGGGAAGACCAGATGAGGTGTTGCACGCCGCTTTCCTGCTCGCATGTCAATATCTATCTAACTATTCATTGGATTGGATGGGACGGAATAGATGCTCACTTTCGCAAGATCAGCAATGTTCTTTCCCTGATTGGTCTCGAGCTCAGCATCCATCTTCTCCCAGTAGTTGGTCATGGCGAAGACAGCATAAGCGCCGTGGAAAGCAGACTTGATCGATTCCTTGTCATTGATGTCGCCGGCAACGCACTCGACTCCTTGGGCTTCCAATGCTTTGGCGTTTGGCTTGGAAGGGTCACGAGTGATGCCGCGGATCTTGAATTCGTTTGCAGTCTTTGGATCCTTCAAGACGGACTTGATGACAGAGCCACCTTGGTTGCCAGTTGCGCCGAAGACAACGAGGATTTTCTTTGCGGCCATTGCGGAGGGATTTGGTTGGTGGTAGTTCTGAATGAGGCTTCTGGAGCTCGATGTTCTCTGTACGTTATTACTCACGGGAGAGCACCTCTTTTTTAGTTGGTCTGCGGGGTATAGCTTGCTAATGCTGGCAGCATCTCACAGACCCCGCCCTAACCGTGGGTCTGCCTATTCGCGTCGTCTCCAAAATATCTGCCCGACAACTTAGCCATGGCCGAGCGAGGGAGCGAGGGGCATTCAGAATCGCCTCTTGTTGAAAAGCGAGCCATCCGAATGCTTCCAAATCGTCCGATAAAGCAAGACGATTGAAGTCTAACCCTAACCCTAAGACACACTTTCTCGGTGTTGCGGCGGACTCGGGCCCCTGACACCCCGAGGGATTCACACAATTCTCAACCAATCATTTGTTTTGCCACTTTGCTATCAGAGCCTTGAACACTAGTAGAACATTAGTACCAAGTTTTTATAAATTTCTACGCCAAAGTCTGACCTACTTAGCACTTACTTCCATCTACCATACTACTATCTCTTGCTCCCACGTGCCTCTCTAGTTGCATACTCGCATTTCGGATTACTCAACATGGCAGACATTAATGGAGAGGCCAAATCCTACTATCTAGATGCCAAGTCAACACTTCCGTTTTGGCGTATCCAGCCTCACGGACTGGACGACCATCGAACCACAGAAGATCTGCCTACTGAATGTGACATTGTTATCGTTGGTGGAGGATATGCTGGTGCAAGCACTGCTTATCATCTCCTCAATGATAACCCTTCACTACCATCCATTGTACTTCTAGAGGCACGACAAGCATGCTCAGGTGCTACGGCACGGAACGGTATGGTTGATTGCCCATCCCACAAGTTAATATAAATGAAAAGGTGCTAATGTAGGTACTCAGGTGGGCACCTCAAGCCACAAGTCTATGCAGGCATGGCGAACAACATAGAGAAGTACGGTCTGGAAGCCGCAGCCGAAATGTCCAACTTCGAAATCGCACACATCCAAGCCATCAAGAACCTTGTCGAAAAAGAGAACATTGACTGCGACTTTACTCTGACGAGATCATTCGATGTTTTCATGAGCGAAGCCTTCGCCAAAAAGTCCAAAGATGGGTTTGAGAGCCTGGTAGAGAAAGGCCTCACCTCCATTAACGACGTGCAATTCACCCCGGCAAAGCTTGCAAAGCGGGTCTCCGGGGTCAAAGGTGCTAAAGGATGCGCAAGCTTCACTGCCGCTCATCTCTGGCCTTACAAATTCATCATGCATCTTCTAGCTTCCACTGTCTCCAAAGGACTCAATCTGCAAACCCACACTCCCGTCACCCACGTCTCTTCTCCCTCAGATGCGGGTGAACCATGCCTGGTAAGCACAACTCGTGGCAATATCAAGGCCAAGAAAGTGATATTCGCATCCAACGGCTATACTGCTGGCGTGTTGCCCGAGTACACGGAGAAGATCGTGCCTTGCCGTGGAACATGCTGCCGAATCGTGACCCCGGATCTCGAGAAGGCGCCTTATCTGACAAACTCCTATGTACTCGGCCAAGGTGGCGGTATTTATGACTATTTGATCCCACGCGCAGATGGCAGCATCATCGTTGGTGGAGCGAAGGCCACGATGGGCAAGGATAGGAGTATTTGGTATAACAATATGGACGACAGCGAGGTCATTGAGCCTGCCAAGGATTACTTCAAGACATATATGCAGGACCATTTCCTAGGATGGGAGGACAGCGGAGCGTACGTGGAGAAGGTGTGGACTGGTGGTAAGTAGTGCTCCTTCCTGAATTGGGCATCGTGTGATTTGAGCCTCCCAAAAAGAGATTGGTCAAGATTTGTATACTAATCTTGAGCTTCCTTCTCTAGTAATGGGTTACACATCCGACCTCCAGCCACATATCGGTTCCATCCCCGGCCGACCCAATCAATACATCCTAGCCGGCTTCAACGGACACGGCATGCCGATCATCTTCCTTGCCGCCAAAGGAATTGCAGAGATGATCAAAAACGGGAAGACCTATGAGCAGACTGGGCTTCCGAGGGTCTACCGAACGAGCGAGGAGCGCTTGCAAAGTATTGTGAACAAGATCAATGTCAGCTCCCTTGACTGAGATGCAAGACTTTTCTGGTGATACGACGGAATGACAGCAAGGCCCAAGACAGGACCATAGATAGAATGATACCCAACATGCATATAGAAATAAACATCAATTAATATGCGGCAGATAACCTGGCCAATTCACATCCTCAAAAACGCCCTCAGGCAAATGCGCAACATTCTTGAAACATTCCACAACAAGATAGACCCTCCCCAGCACATAAGACCCCCACAACAGCGGCGCCAAAGCAAGAAGCGGCACCAACAACACCGCCAACGCACTCGTTACCCAAAGTCTCACACCGCTCGCCTTCCTCCTACTTTTCTGCCCTCCAAGGGTTTTAACGAGATCAGTAGCCCCCTGCCGTAAAAAAGTATCCCCAAATGCCATCGCCAGAGGCGCGAACAACAACGGCGTAGCAGTCACCGAACTAGCCGCGATACGCCAGAGTATCTGCTCCGTGCGCGACTCGAACGGCGCGTCCCACGCCAGCATGTGCAATCCCCCATACAGCACCCCAGCTACGGCAAAGCCAAGCCATACCTCTAGCGGCCTACTGCCTATCAAGGGAAGGAGATTTCCAATGCGGGCTTTGACTCTAGAATCTTGGTCGTAGAGACTGGAGCGATTCCATTGGCGGGAGAGGACGTCGTCTGACAGGTTGTATTTCTTGATGGCGGTGTGGGCAAGGTGCCAGCGGGTTATGGTGGCAGGGGAGAGATTGGAGATGGCTGTTTTGCGGACGCCGAGACCGGGTGGGAAGCGCATTCTGAGGAGGGATGAGAGGTGGGGGTGGGAACGGAGGTAGGTTATCAGGCGGTAGCGAATGGATTTTGGGGAGTAACGGCGTCCCGACATTGGGTATTGGGCTTGGTCGAGGTCGTTACCGTTAGATGCCTTGGACGGGTGTAGAGGTGCATCTTCTAGGTGGACTCTGGATTCTGGTGTTTTCTGCACTGCTTCCCCTCCGCCATCTGAACCCACTGCCTTGTCCCTCGGGAAAACGAGATCGCTAAACCTCGCATACTGATACATCCAAAGCGCATCAAACTCATCTCTCAGCCTTCCATCTAAATCATAAGACTTACACCCCCCAGCACTATTACCCGAAGACATCCACATATACGCCGCAAGCGGCTCCATCTTCTCCCCTTGAATCAAACTCGGCTCATCAACATCCAGTGGTTTCTGCCACCACATAGCATAAATAAGCAAAGCGCACGCAGCATGGCCCAGAGCATTGAGTTCGAGCAGACTGATCGGTAGCGAGTTGGCCAGTCTAGTGATGCAGGAGGCGCAGAACCAGGTTGCTTGTACGCAGATGAGGAGTTTCTGCAGGCCGTCGGCTTTGCTTTTGTCTTTGATTTGCTCTTCTGAGATGGCAGGTAGGAGATCTGGGTCGTGCTCTAGGAGGAAGCTGAGGCCCGCGGTAGTGAGTGCGGCTCGCGTACGGGGATCTGGCAGGAAGGGCTGGTCTGCGGTGCTGGTGTCGAATGCGAAGCCGCCCATCACTGCGTAAAAACCATGGACGAACGTCCACTCAGGCTTGTGAATGGTGGTTGCTACTGGCAATGTTGCGGGCGACTCAGTTTTCGGGCTGGTACTGGAAGGTGCTCGTTTAAGTCTAGGGCCAAGGCGGCTGTCCCATATTCGTCTGAAATTAGACCTCGGTGTCGGTTGACCCAATGCCTTTCTCACATCTCGCAACACCCTCTTTGCCTCCTGACGCTGGCGCCATGCCACATATACCACCATCTCCGGCGCAGTCAAGCCAAGCATCAACCATTTTGTCTTTCTGAGCCATTGGCGGTCCGCTGTCCCATGCTCTGGCACATTCAAGTGTAAAGCAGTCCAAGCACATAAGGCAATAGTGATGACGCAGCTGGAGAGTAGGCTCCAGGTGCCGCGACCGTTCGGCTCTGGTGTCCATGGGTCTGTGTGATTAGCCGTCACGTTGCCGAAGGCAACGGCCATAACACGAATGCTAGTTGGATGTTATATATAACGACATCAAGGAAGTATAAATTCAAGTGCAAAGTCAATGATAAGGTTTGAAAAGGAAAAAAAAGGTGGTACCAGCTTTTGAGAGAAGCATCAGCTACGGCTTGCACAGCCCTAAATCGGTGGCTGCAATGCACGCTGTGTCATACCTGCAGCCGGCTATTGATAGTCACATTGGAGCCTGAAAGGATGCATAAGCTAAGGAAAGATGATTGGATTGGTGAAAATCTTGTCACAGCCTTTCGCGCGCGCGTATAAAACCGGTTAACCTTGCATTCTCAAGGTTTGCGTAGAGAACAGTCCCACCGCGTAGCAAAAGAAATGTGAAAGTTGGAAGTCCAGGATGAACTGTATTGAGCTCTTGCAAAGACAAGCATGCATTATAAAACATGATATCATAGGAAGAAAACAACTGGGTAATCCACCGCCATTACATTACCCCAGCTGCTGATTCAAACGGGTATGACACGCTCGCTACACACAGACGTCGACTGTAAAAGCCCTTGCTAGAGCTTTCCGTCCTTGTAGTCATTCTAGAGCCAGGTCCTGGTTCAATTTTGCCTCCATTTCCACCAGCATATGTTGCTGTGCTTATGTTTAGCCATGTGCGTGGACGACAGTGCGGCCGCTCTTCTTCCATGTTGCAAGAAAGACGCCGCAGTTGCCGCACTTGTGGTTGACATCCTTGAGGCCGTTGATCAAGTAGGGTACGCAGCCAAGACCTATACATACGCAGAGGACGAGGGCCCAGACACTATTTTTGGGAGACAAGGGTTAGCCTTAGCATGCAAGAAGATAGCATCAGGGTAATGTAGAGCGGGATGGGACGTACTGGGTGGTATTTCCGGCCACGAATTCAACCCTCGTCAAGCCTCTCTGGCGACAGGTTGGGCAGTCGATGGGGGCAGCAGCCTCGGTCAAGCTGTGCAGGGGCACCGCATTCTGGTACATCGATGGCTGCGTTTGCATCTGTTGCACAGGCGCTTGCTGCATTGGCTGCTGCTGCATCTGTTCTACCGGCTGGGCAGCAGTGTAGTATTCTTGCTTCTCGTTGGTGGCCATGGCTGGTTGTTGGGCTGGTGGTTCTTCGTATGTAGTGGTGCCTGCGGTTTGGCCAGTGGGCATAGGAGATTGATAAATACTGGAGAGGAGGACCGTCAGCAATGTTCAGATGAGAAGGAGAGCGGTCGGATGAACAGGGAGCCTGATGCTCTACATACTCGTGTTGGACCTGAGGCTGACCTGGGGCTGAGCCGAAGGACGTGCTATGCTGTACTTGAGGTTGTTGAGGGTAGGTCTGAGATGCCTCGTATGGGGGTACAGCGCCTAAAAGTGGTGTCAGTCACCAAGAGTACTGGGCGACCCGTAAGGATTTATGCTCACTGAAAGGGGTCTTGTCATCCATTCCGGCGAATCAAAGGGGTGTAGAGGCTGCAAACGACGAGCGAGGACCAAGAGTTATTGTTTGATGAGCTACGGCTTAGGCGTGCTATCGTGTAGGGGATCTGGTGAGAAGAATGCTCAAACGCGGAATGGATAAGAAGAAGAAGTGCAATGTGGCCCCAAGACCGTTCAAATGCAACCTCATCCTTCCCCCTACTAACGCATACACCTTCAGCCTCAACCCTCTCGTGTTAGCGCATGCCGTATGCAACTGTTAATACGGTAATCACTAGTCTGCTTGCTGTAAGTTTCCATGTGCTAACCACCTCGGGCAAGCGCACTGAAGACCGCCCAGCAAATCGGAAATAACTATCGAGGATATTTACCGATTCCATCTGTAATTACTGTTAGTCCTTCACTCACGATACCGTGAATCCCTACCCGCAGGCTTTTTAGCTCCATTCCAAAACGCTGGGCCATGTTCCACGGCAGGTTCTAGGCAGACTCCGCCATCTCTGCTTGTGGCAAAGGTCAGCCTTCTGCGTTTTTCCATCGCTCTGATACGCAGGGGCTCATGCAACAGCGGCAACAGCGTCCAAAAGCGGTGCACGGAGATGAGCGGCCAGGTCTGTAAGCGAAATAATGGCCGCTGGGGGCTTGCAGAGTGCCCCAAGATTGGCCGAATATCGTGGTACGCTAAGGCACCTCGCCGCGGCCATTTCCCTTGGCATTTGGGGCTGGAATTGATCGAGATTCTAGGCCCTTGTTCTTGGCCAGACTCAGCTCGGCAACAGCACCTGACTTTTTTTGTGATACGAGCTTGCATCGCCATCGGGACTATTTCTTGCTTGAAAAGAAAGTTCTGGATGGCTTCAACCAGGACGAGCAAGCACCTGTACAACGCACCGCGCCGGCTTGGAATGCTGGGCCAGGCCGGAATTGGCCACAAGCCGCAAAACAACCAAATTCCCCCCCAATTACAAATTAAGCATAAGGCTACAGTTGAATTTCGCCAGCAAATTGGACCAGAAGTGAACGGGAAAGACTTGAGTTAACAAGAATCAGCCTGCGTATAGGTTCAATTTCCAAGCCTGGAACACCCTCTATGTTCAGAGTGCGCCGAATTAGTTGCGGGCTACTATCGGTAAATTATAATTATGAACCTTTTGAGCACGATGGAATATTCAAAAGTTTTGCACTTTACCATGGTGTCTTTATCGTCTTTTTTGGAGAGTACCTAAAGCAGACTGGGATGGTGAGTCTTGCATCAATGCGTCGTTCTGTCTCTTCTATGGCCTAAAGGCACAAGACAAACGATCTTCCAACGCTTTCAATGACTGAATATTGTGCTCAACGCTTGGGCGCCGGGTGTTGGCTTCCAGAGATGAAATCTCGCTTTCTCTTTCCAGGACTCTGCAAGGAAAGTTAGCTAAAGTCTAGAAATTGAGATGCTAAAAATTGGGACTTACACTCTCACGCTAAGAGCTGCTTGAGGTCCCTCCAGAAGTACCTCTGTCAAAAGGCACATTTCCTGAGAAGGAGGACAGAACTGATCTCCCTGCAAACTCCCCGAGAGAGCCCCAAGACGGAGAACCACGGGGGCGAGAAGGACGCACAGCTAGCTCCCTTGGTGCAGTTGATGCAGTCTCGTAATCCAACCTGGGGTCAACCGCTATCTCTGGAACCCCAATCTGAGAGCGGCCTGCGTGGGTGAGCAGAAGGTTGTCTGAGGGGACGAATTCGAGCAACTCGTAGGCAGGATTTTCTTCGAGCACCAGCCAGGCCAGGAAAGGGACGGTGATCAGAACGACAGTCGATCGGCCGACGAAGTAACCGACTATCTTTACGTCTTTGACATAGTCAGGCCTATCGCGGCTTGTGGGCCAAGTATGTATGTCACCGGCGACAGCCCCAACATCTTTGTCGAATGAGATTGACAGGAGCGCCTTGTCTGTCGACTTGTCGAATACTTCGGGAGGAGGTCGAGGTCTCAAGTGAGGCGGCGTGTCACAGGGCAGCAGTGGAGTAAGACAAATGCATGCCTTGTTCTCTATTCTTGCAATATAGACTGGCTGGGTCAATAGGGGAGGGCTCAGCCATCTACCTTGGCCTTGCATCTGTGCAGCTAGTTGTGCAGTCGTAAAAATCTTGAACTTATCCTTTAAGGACCTCATAGAATCCATCAGCGCTCGTGCGAAGTGTCCGCTGGGCGTGTATCCTCGATTCCTCCTTGTATTCTCCTTGAATGTGGAGGCCGCGATGATCTCGTGCTTGGCGGCACCGGCGCTGCCGCCGCCTGCACAGCATTCAAGAAGATGCAGCACGTCGCCTTCGATCGACAACAACACAGAACAGACGTAGTCATAGGGAACTCCGAAGGGTTTGTGGTTGTACCTCAAGAAATTCTCGCCCAATGCTTCCAGTTCCGTCTTTGAGGGGCTAATATCAGATTAATGAACCATTCTACCACAAGTCTTGAATGAATGAAAGATGTAAACTAACAAAAGTGTAAGGTCATGCTTGATGGCAGGATAGGTGTCTCTGATGGCAATGTTGGAGTAGCCATGCCCGCTATAGAAAAGGATAGACAGCGTGTCTTTGGAAGAACGATCTTCGAACTCTGACAAAGCTTTCTTCAATGATTTGTAGTCTGGTTTGAAGGCCGTGTCTGACGGAATCTTGTACTCTGTGCAGTGAAAGTTGAAATCTGATTTAAGGAATTTCCTGACCACTGTCACATCTTCACAGTTATTCGAGTCTGCTTGTTCCCACGAGAACAGAAAAACATTCACGTGGTTGTACGGTCTGTTTTGCTTCGCAAAGGGTCTTTGTAGCTGGGTGGTCAGGTCTTCCTTGAATTTCTCTAGGCGAACCTGCTTCTTTGACGGGTCTGATCCTGCAAGCACATGGTCTCTTAGAGGGTGTGTAGACATTGTGTCGAGGCAAAAACGATGGACTGATTATTGATTGAGAGAATGGCGTGTAAAGAGTCTTGAAGAGGCACTGAGATTGAAGAGCACTGGAAGAGTTGGAGGACAATCAAGATTAAGAACTCCGAAGACCGGAATTCAAATGTCTACCTCAATTATTATGAGTCATTGACTGAAAAGACTTCACGACATACATGGTGCCTGAAAGTGACCAAAGAGCATGTGAATTCCTCAAATCCGCCAATGATCTTCGCGTCTTTCAAGAGCCCCACTTGTGAGCGAACCTTTTCATTTCCGAACCTTGCTGCACCTTCTGAGCTGCCGCTTAGGTGACGATGCTTCACTTCCTACGAGTACGTGCTACATGCTTGCGTGGATGAAAGATGAGGCGCAGTACCTTCTTATCACCGAATTCGTTACCGAAGCCAAGATGAGCAGGGCCCACCATATCATGTAACAATGCAATAATCGTCCGAAGGCCTCGGAAATAACGACGATACGTGCAATGTCGCTCAAACTGGCTCTGATGTCGTGCACGCTGTCCTTTGGGCCAGTGAATTATGGGGGGCTGGAAATACACGATTTCGAAGCCAGTCAATCCTTTCAAGACTTGGAGAACGCCCTCATCAACAATATTCTGTGGGTTGGGTAAGACTTCGAGCCGGACGTAGCACCATCGTCGACGACATCAGAGCTAGTGAATTGCCGAACATGCTCAATATCGTCGCGGTTGCCCGCCACCCAAGTACCATCTTGCCGCTGAGATATATGCGGCAAGATGAGTTACTTCAAGAAGGCATACACAATGAAATACTAGCTTGCTCGCATCATATCAAGTGCCCTTTGTTCTCTAGTAGTAGTGGCGCTAGAACCCGCACTACCATTTTATTTACGAACTAAAACAAGAACTGAAGCCCAGAGGGCGTGAAAGCAATCTTTCGGGACAGATGTAGAGGAAATATTAGAGTTGAAAGGCTGGAAAGGGTCTATTGGGAGTGCTTTCAAGTCTTAGCTGAGTCTTGGGCCAATTGGCTGAGCATTTTCCTGCTCAATCCTGCATAAGCATGAATATGACATTGCACTGCCTCCCGACGGTCGAACTTCCTTGATGCCTCCGTACACTCAAGATCTCCTAGCCGGCTTCTTCCACGACGTCGGAGATACTGGAGGTGAGGGCGTGGGTTGGTTGGTTAGGGTTCGGATGATCAGGAATGCAAGAGCTGATTTGGATGCTTTGTTTAGACATCTTTAGCATGTTCATCCAGTATACCGATCCATAGCAATAAATAGCTTTGCATTATTCACTTTGCATTTCCGCCATTCTTCAACATTGGGGCCACATCCCAGATGGGCACTGATATCCTCCGTGCTGATGTCTGCCCGCATGGACGTGATTATGTGCGCAGCGTATTCACACGATGATGTATCGTCGCCGATGCTTGACTCGTGATTGCGAACACAGTGTCCCTCACTTGGCTCTGATTCCGGCGCCGATTGACGATGGTAGGTATGTGTGGCGGGGTTCTCGTCGATTGGATCAAGGGTTCCCGGAGGAGTTTGTAGAGTTGTTGGAGTCGTGTGGGTCGAGGGTGCTAGGGTCTGCACGGATGGCTCGAAATTGATAGCAACAAGTTGAGTAGGCTGCCTTTGGGCATGGGGGCTCGAGTCTAAAGACTCATGGCTCAGCATCTCGGGGACATTTCCTGCTCCCGAGTCCTCAGGCTCCGTAACAGCCGAGTCCGAGATGGCCTTTGTACAGCCTCGATTATCCCCGCCTGTCACCACAATTGACTGTTGCTGGCTCTCAATCCTCAGCCTCTCTTTCAGCCTTTCGTTCTCCTCTATCAACCGTCCATTCTCCTCCCGAAGTCTAGCATTCTCAGCCGAGACAGCTCGAGCAGCGGTCTGTATGTCCACACTGGCCTGCATGCCCAATGCCTCGTACTGCCTGAGCTTCGCCTCTAGCTCTTGTAGATACTCTTTCCGGCGAGCGCGGGATCGGCGCTGGTTGTCTCGTACGCGGGCTGGGTCTGGGGTGGAGGTCGAAGGGGTAAGCCGTTTGTCAGACTTGTGCTGCTGTAGAGCCATGATGTGCTCTCGGATTGAGGAGGAGGATGAAGCTGCAGCGATATCGTACTTAAGCATTCGTAGTTGAAGGTTCCCGGGGCCTCGGCCCGTTGGGCCCACATCCTACGCCAGAGAAATTGGACAAACAAAGACAGGGACCCGCCTGACGCGTCATAGAGGTCATTCAACCGCCTTGGACCCAAGCGTATCTTACTGTACGCTCTACAGCATCTAGTGCTTCCACTGATCTCCATTCCTTTGATCATCTTCACCATCTAACCTCCTGCACCTTCGACTTGCAGCCTGCCAAGTGGCAACTGCCATGGTCCCTGCATCTGATCGCTCTTTTAGGTAGCCACAGCTGCTGCATTTATCCGCTCTAGCGTAGCACAGCCTTCGCTCTTTAAGGTCTTACATTACACATGGGCGCACTTTCCAGGCTCCAATGTCTCTAGAAACCCCTCCATTTGACCCTCGAGTGACCCTGATAAGGCCACGTCAATGCTTATATTCGAGTCCCACCACTAGCTATAAGAGGGTTCATTCATTGCACAGAAACCTTTCAACAAACTATCAGGACTTCTAGTCAATTTTCACTATGTCTTCACGAAGGAATGCTCAAGGCAGTCCCACCACGAAACTTACCAAGGATCATACCTACCCATGGCCGGATGAAACCTTTCTCCAAAGTACGCCTGTGCCAGAAGCCGCTACGAGTACGAGATTCGCTCGTATAGCGCTCTTACTCACGTACTTCTGGCTTGGATGTTTTGCGTACGTCTAAACCAATGAAATTTCCTCCCTGCCCTAATGAGTTTTCTACAGCATTGCACCAACTCAGTATCTTGGAGCACCTCTCTACATCATAAACAGAGACTTCTATTACCGCTATATGGTCTGGACCAAAAGACAGATGACCCTCCTCGTACTCTCCATGACCCAATGGTGGACGACTACCAAAGTGCACGTAAGCGGCGACGAGAGCGTACGCGACCAACTTCACCAGCTGCCAGATGGTCGGCTTAAATGCGACTTTGCATCTCGCCTTGTCATGATCGCAAACCACCAGGTACCTTACGATGGCCCCTCTTTCTCTATGTACTGATCACGTAAACGTCCAGATGTACAACGACTGGGTCTATCTCTGGTGGACTGCATACACTAACCAGCCAAGCACCCACGGACACGTTTACATAGTGCTCAAGGACTCGATCAAGTACATCCCCATCGTTGGACTCGGGCTCAGATTTGCTGGTTTCGTATTCATGTCAAGGAAGATGAAGAAAGATGGTCCTAGACTGACGCGTCGTATGAACCAATTGACGCGTCGAGGCCCGAATGGCCTTGCGCCGATGTGGTTGATGATGTTCCCTGAGGGGACAAATCTGAGTAAAAATGGGAGGGCTAAGAGCGTCAAATGGGCTGGGAAGCAAGGTACCCCGGATATGCGCTATCAGCTCATTCCGCGCAGTACTGGGACATACTTCTGTCTGAAGGCGTTGGAGGGGACTTTGGATTGGATGTACGATTGTACTTTGGCCTATGACGGTGTGCCGTAAGTTCTGCCCTTTCCCTTCTTTTCTCTCCTGCCAAGTGCGACTCCTTGATTAAACTTGCCGTAGAGAAGGACAATACGGTCAAGATGTATACACCCTGAGCTCCACCTACATTGATGGCCATCCACCACCAATCCACATGCACTGGCGACGTTTCAGAGTATCTGACATCCCACTGATGACGCTCGAAGAATTTGACGCGTGGCTGCAACAGCGATGGCTTGAAAAGGACGAACTTCTCGAGCATCACGCAAAAACTGGGCGCTTTCCTTCCGCTCTTGGACAAGGCGAGCATATTACGACTGAGGTGAAGCTTCGCGGATGGTGGGAACTCTGGCAATTTTCCGTAGTGCTTTTGCTGTTGACAGTGGCATTTTGGGTGGCAGTGATCGGTGGGAAGAAAGCTGTGTGAATTATAGAATAGACCGTGTCCGGAAAAATGCCTGCGCTATTCATATGGGCTCGCATTGCAGGCCTCTTCCGTGCACAAACATTTAATACAGACACTACCCGAAGCAGCCTGCAGAGTTTGCTTCTAGAGGAGGCTGCGGTCGGCGATGCTGTGTCAAACCAATTGCCAATCAGTCACGCAAGTTTTGTTGTCTCTTTATTGTTTCCAAGTATTGGCTACTGTCTTACAAAACATCAATCACAAACTACCCTACGATGAGTATGCCAAGCAAGGCCCAACTCGCTAGACCCCAGCGCCGTTAATGACAGTAGGCCTCCAGCCTTGCCCAGCGGGTTTGCAATCTTCGGAACAACCGAAGCGTTTGCACACTCCATCTCAGAGGCGCCAATGATCTAGTTGTGGTGGGCAGTGAAGCCAGGGATCTGCAATCCCATCCCAAAGCTGATTGACATAAGGAACAATCAGCATACCACCAAACAGCAAAGCACCAGCACAATTTAATAGCGTAATCCGAACATTCCAATGCGCCCAAAAAGGTAGCCGAAATCTCGCATTCGTTACTATCCACTATTCAACTTCTAAAGCGTTCGAAACTCCTGTCTCACCTCTCAGTCTCTGGTACACAATATCTCTAACTCCAAGACCTCGCCTCAATCTCTCTTAGCGTTATCATGCAGGCTACATCGCAGACTCCTACTCCCACACCACGTCTCCCACCACTGCCGCCATCACCTGCTAGCCTGGGCGTAGGCGCTATGATTACAATCCTTGTTGCTTTCTCACTCATTACCAGCGTTTTCCTCGTCCTCCTTCTCAGGCCTCAAAGAGAAGGCAATGTGGAAATAATTCTTCTAGAACTGGCTCCATAGCTACACCGGACAGCAACGGATGAGGTTTTACCAGGGCGTGATTTAATTATGAGATTCTCTCGATTAACATGAATTGGACGCTGGAAGATAGGGATGGCGAGGGCAAGGCGGTAATTCTCCCGGATGCTGCTGAGTATGATCATAATAGAAACGCTATCAGTAGTCTTAGCCGTGTAAATATCAAGTCAGATGAGCATGCGGATAATGTGGATGTGGCAAGCAACGTTGTGATTCGGGCAACAGCAAGGCCTAGTGATGATAATGTCCAGGAAACACATTTGATGCTAGTGCGTCTCAAATTTCCACTAATAAAGCTTGTAGATATACATGGATCTAAATCCTTATCGCTCTAATGATCACGGCAATTTCAGCCACAACATGACCCTATGGAGCGGTGAATATTTACTTTGGCTTATTGATTTATGAATCTGATTGTCTTCCGGATTATCATGTACCAGGCAGAGCAGACAGTTCAAGCAACTGCGTATTGACCGCCAGTGATGTCCCTTAGATATCAGTTGTGAAGAATGCCGCTAAGCTTGTCTTACAAGGCTGTTGATGTTTTGAATGAGCTGGTTTCAGACGTGAAACCGGTCCAACTAACGATGTTTTAGTGGCTAGGTGGTCTGGTTTGAAAGTCAAGCCACCTAAACCATTAAAACCAGTAGTTACTAACTGTTTTTAATGGTCCTCGAGGGTCCAAAGGCTGGAGCTCGGTACGAGTTTCCTTGAAGAATTAAAGTCACTGATTTCTACTCAGGCTTAGATTTCTGCGGGTAGACTCCAGGTATAGGGCTATGGGTACTAGCCTTTTTGGGTAATACGCTAACCTAATATATATCAAAAATCTATTCCTGAGGTCTTGGCGGTTTGGATGGTTCCAACCACCTACCATGTAAGTTAAACGGACTAAACCGGGACCATTAAGACCTTAAACCGGTCCAACTACGAGGGTCAAAAAGGCAAACCAACCACCTTAACCATTAAGAGCGTTGTTGTCCTACAAGGATTGTAATCCTACAGGTCAAAGCCTCGGCCACAGCTGCTGAGCCAGAATCCTTCGAATCCTTCGAAAATCCTTCCAGCCAAGATGGTAAAAGTCCTGATTCCTCATTACATCTTAGAAAGTCATTCGCAAAAAACGACTCTTATAATCCGTAAGCCCTAATACAATGCAAAAGAAGTTCCGTTCACTTCTATATTTTCCTCTCCTAATCGACCTCAGCACCAGCCAAATTAAGAATTGTTTCTACTCAAGCGGCAGCATATCCGGAGGCCTACCATGCAACCCCGATACCTCAGTCAGTTCCTGCTGCGCAGAGGGCTGACAATGCATAACAAACCTATACTGCAACCTAGACGGGGCTACATACGTTGGATCCTGCACCGATAGCACCTGGAACAATCCCGCTTGCCCTTTCGCACTACGTGGACCTGGTGCGTATGCCCAACGATGCCCCTTGCTACCTCAAAGCGCACGCTATATGAGTATACGTCCTTGACTAACATTCCATCAAAGACCCTGCACACCCAACGCAGTCAACCGGCTATTTTAACTACACGCTCAACACTACACGCTGCGCCGACAACACAGTCTGTCCTTACGCGAACAACCAAACATGCTGCGACAAAGGCCAAGGCATCGTTGAGATAGACTATCATAACAACGAAGCAATGCCATCCGGGAGCTCGGATCTACTTGCCGCACTGAGCACCTACTACGAGGCTGGGGTTTATCCATCTACGATCATAACGCCGGGCATTATGACTTCGACAGCAGCTTCGATCACTTCACAGACGACTGCTGTAGTTACGTCGCAGACTTCTTCGCCAAGCACAGCGCCCCCACCATTGCCTTCGACAGGGCTCAGCGCAGGAGCGAAGGCCGGTATTGGTGTTGGTGTGGCGTTAAGTCTTTGTTTGGTTGGAGCCGCACTTTACTTCCTCCTCCGAGGTAGACGGAAAGGAAAAGGCGTAGGAGATAATGGTACTCAAGGGATGTCATCAGGAGCAGCAATGGATTGTCATAAGTCAGAGCTGAATGGCCAGTCGAGCCGGATGGAAATGGATGCGGCTCCTCTAACCTATGAGATGATGCCTCACGATCATGAGGTACATGAGATGCCACATGCTCGAGATGACCCAGGCTTATGAAGTCAAATCAGATACTAGTGCTCTCGTGGTCATTTCCATTGCAATATACTGCTCTCTCCCTATTCAAAACTATGCACGCCGGCCAGAATTGGACTTCGTCCTTCCCAATATCGCAGCGCCCGCTTGATTGGTTGCATCGTGTATTGACTGAAGCCCGGTCCAAGACAAATATTTTTTGCAGGATGAAACAGGAAATTATTTTATCTCAAGAAGCGCTCCTATCATTTGGGTCCTGTTCAATGTCATCTGAAAACACATGCTGTAGCCCTGTATCTTACCTGCCAACTAAAATTCCCAACCACTACACCTGCATTGAGATGTGAATGATGGAACGTTACAAAAATGGTGGTGTGCGGGATCGCTGAGTGATAAGAGCATGGTCCTACATTTCCAAACATTGCTCATGTACTGAACATCAACCAGCCCGCGGCCTCGATGGTAGGGATTCGATTTTGGTAAGCCTTTCTACATCGAATTTTCGAGTTCGATGATAGGTTCCAAGGTATATACGATTGTGAAGTAAAGTGCTTATTCTCATACGTCGGCGCATACCCCTATCTGACCGGCATGACGGAAACAATGATGCAGTTTGGCTTTGTGTTCATTGCAGCAGGAGTACGCACTCGCGCCTCACCGATGCTGGAATCCTTGCAACTATGCAGAAAGGCTGAGATTCTACCTCTTGACATAAATTATTGTCCACCTGTCATGACAGCCATTCTCCCAATTTCTTTTAGTCTAGCAAGATGCAAACTGCAACCATTGTTGTATGGATTTTCTTTATTCGACTCTGCCGTAGCCAGGTGCGCACCTGCTTTGATCAATCTGGCAATGTAGCAGATGCCTACTTACCCTGCGACCTGTCCACGCCTGTCACATCTTGCTGTCCATATGGGTTCGAGTGCATAACGAACCTCTACTGCCTTCCTCAATTGATTAGTAGCCTCTGCACAGATAGCAGCTAGAACAGTTCCGCATGCCCTTTCAACCTAGGTCAGCAATACCCGCTTCCCTACCATATTGTTCCAGATACAGTAAGGCGAGAGCCGACAGTGATTGTGGATAAAGATTACGGTCCTCTCAACCAAGCCTCACTCAATTATTCCCGCTATACTACGAGATGCCACGATAATATGATTTGTCCGAACCCGAACAACTACACTTTCTATAACGATCGCCAGGGCATAGTCGAAATCAACTTTCACAACGATCAAGACCTACCAGAACCTACAGACTCGGGAGACGTGCTCGAACAGCTCAGCACCTACTATGCTGCTGGAAGTCATGGATCGACAATCCATACACCGACTCCCTTTACTTCCACAATACTCTCCACATCGACCACGTCCGCTACACCCTCTTCACGTTCTCCATCCTCCACATCCTCCGTCTCGCTTCGCACAACCACGTCGCAGCCTCCGTCTCCGCCAACAATGACGGCTTCAACACCTCCCTCAGCACCACGTTCTGATGACCTTAGCATAGGCGCGAAAATCGGCATCGGCGTTAGTAGAGCTAATTTCATCGTTGTAGCTGGGTTGACAACATATTTCCTTATCAGGCGTAAAAGAAAGCATCGACAGGAGGGACACGGACCAGAAAATGTAATTACTGCGCGGGAGACGCCGCCAGAAGCAGGGACGCAGTACCACGAACCCGAACAGCCGGGGCAGTCGAGCCGGATTGAAATGGATGCGGCACCGCCCACTCCCAACAAGTTACCCCATGATCATGAGAATAGACCAGAACTGACGGGACAGTTGGGCGGGGCGGAATTGGACGTGGGGCCTCCGACGCCCAGATTTCATGAATTGCCGCACGCCTGTGATTGTAAAACAGAGACAAGCTTTGGAGAGTAGCAATGATACTGTCAGAGTCATATTCATTATGTAGATACTACTTTTCAAAGACACATTTCTCAGTCTGCCATTCTATTCGCAATCGTAAAGTCATTAACCCCACAGCATATCTCTCAACGCAATTAGCTTCCCTTGTATCTCTTGGGAACCGGCTTTCGGGGAATCTTGTGTTGCTGCTGACGGGGCGGTGGTGCAGAAAGGTGGAGAGGGCGAGCACTCTCGTGAAATGTGCCGGGGCGGCCGATACTGCGTTTGTCTATGGGGGCGGGCTTGGAAGGACCGCAACCCATGATTGTTGTAAAAGATAGATGTTAGTGTCGTTAGAATGGGGGAGAGATTTCTGTTGGTGGGATGATGGATATGAGATGGAAAGGGAGATGGAGGTGGGTTTGAAGCAAGCAAGTTTGTATGCCAAGTAGGTTGGCATTCTCGTTGTTGCTTGTTCGTTCTTGTTGGTGTTCCTTGTTGGGTGTGGCGTGATGATAATAGTCTGCTGAAGGACAAAGGAAATCTACAAGACAAGTCTTTATAGAGTGGCTGGGACCGAGACGAAATCGTTTCACTCATGTCAAAGGACAACAGACAATGGGCTTGAGCTAGGTGTCTTCCGCCCAGTGGCATTGATGACCCTAGCTGCACCATTGACTAGCGTGAAGAAAAAGGAGGCCAAGGTGGGTTTCCCGGTGATTTCCAAGTAAAAATGCCCCTGTCCCCAGATAGATAAAGCGGTCTGACAAAGCTTTTAGCGTTAGAAAACCGAACCTGGTATTGCTCTCGCTCATAGTTCCTGCCTATACGGAAGACTCCCCAGCTTTTCCTGCAAGATCTGCTCGCTGAGCCTCCAGAGGTTCTCCCCCAACTCTTCATCTCTTGCTTGTTTCGACGGCTCAGTGACTTTCCGATCTGGCACAATCTGCGTGCAAAATGTCAGCTCAACGACTACCCAACACCTCTAACAATACTACACCGAGGCTGGACCCACATATTGCCCCTGAATGCCTTCCTTCGCAACGTCCTCACTTGTAGCAGCAAACAACGCAGGCCTGCACCCCTCATCCACCGGGTCCTTCAGAAATGGCCTCACAGCCTTCACTCCCAGTTTCCCCTTTGTCCCATATGCTTCCACAGCCTGCTCTTGCTGATCCGTATTGACACCGCCTGGATGTGTAGCATTGATCCACGGCCCGTTGTATTTAGGGCTCTGGAAGCCCGGCTCATTGTTCTCCATGCGCCGTACAAGGGCACGCACGAACAGTATTTGTGCGAGCTTAGTGCGGGCGTAGAGGCTGTTGGGGCCGAGATCGGTGTTGATTTCATCGACAGAGGTGAAAGTTGTGGAGGAGAGGGGGGCGCGGTGGAGGTCGGAGGACTGTAGAACAAGGCGAGAGTGGGGGTTTAATTGGAGGTTTGTGAGGAGAGTGAGGGCGAGAAGCATTTGAGAGAGGTGGTTCACTTGGAAGTGGGAGTCTAGAATGGACTAAGTGTTAGCTGTTCTTGGAGGCGAGAGGATGGTATGATAGACATACCGAGTCCATCAACAGTGACGTTGTATTTCCCTACACCTTCACCGGCGTTGCAGATGAGCTGGAGTATGCGTCAATCCCTTGCACCCATAATGACCGCTCAGATATTTCTTACTCCATCGATTTGCTGCTCGCTCTTCAATTGCTTTGCAACCTCGTTGGTCTGTTTAAGGTCCTTGAGGTCACACTGCACCCAGTGCACTCTGCTGCTATCCCCATACTTCTTGAGCTCTTCCTTTGCTTCTTCTGCATGCTCCTCCTTCTGTGAAAGCAGGATGATCTTGGATGCGTTGTGCTGAAGCAGATGAGCCGTGATGCCGAATCCGATGCCGGCCGTACCGCCTGTAACAACGTATACCTGCAACTATTTTTTAGTTCTGGCTCCTGCACAGCCCATGAAGGGCGAAAGAACGTCACTTACTTTCCCACGAAGATCCGGAATATCCTTGTTAGGGTCGAACTTGTTGCCGGTAATTAGGTGTGCCATTTTCAAAGCTGGTAAGTTACGTAGGATGAATTGAGGTGATTAAAGGTGCTCTACTAGGGACGTAGTTATGATGTCGAATTGTAGAGAACGCAGTTCCTATATAGAATACCTATCCGTAGTCATGACGATTTCATGATGTCATCATAAGAACCAGTGATCAAAGGCAACATAGCCAACTCGCAATGATGCCGCTCTTCGAGATGAGATGAGAGCATTCTCGTACAGTACGAATACGTCTGTGTAGTCGTAAGGGAAAGATCAACTTCTGCTTCTGGTTAGGCTTTGCGTAGTATGCAAAGACATCAAACGTCAGCCGTCGGCTTTAGATCCCGAGAAATGGATGCTTGCACATCAGGCGGAAAAATTGATGGTCATAACATGGAATTGTAAGCCAACAGTCGCGTGCTGTTCGTTAAATTCCTGAACAGCAGTGACAAGGAGGATATTTTCAAATTGGGGCTTCAGGCCTTGTATACCTGTTCTTTGACGCAGATTTGTGCATTCACCAGCCAAAGGGACCATAGAGGGACAAGACCCGTAATGTGGAACCAGCGCCTCGAAACGACTCTGTGTTGATGCCTTGCTAGTGCGACAACCATGCGGTGCGCACTTCCAACAACCCCAATGCAGGTTTATGTCGTAATCTCCAGCTTCTCGCAACAGCACGTGGCTAGTACGTTCTTTGTAAGGCATGAAAACTCCAGTCAACGCAGACATACGCTGCTCCATGATGGTTAGAGCGGACATCTCATAGAAGAGTGACCTATTCCCGACGTATTAGTCCTTACACATCAGCTGCTCTGCACCCTTTTTTCTTCGTACTCCAAGGAGTCAACAAGCAGGTTTTGCAAGTAACAGAATCGTATAGAAAGTAAAGAGCTGAAAGAGGAGTGGCGTTAGGTCCGCTGGAAAACACGCAAGCCACTGCAACTTGAGCCGCAAGGAATGAAAGTAAAGTCTCCGAAGGTCGGAGCAGTGAAAGAAGAGCTGAAGCGGAATGTTCTGAAAGCATGTCCACGTAAGTCTACCATCAAGTGCATCTGGAATTTGTCATTCTGACCACTGGTCGAGAGAATGACAAGCCGCCGGAAGAAAACCACTTCGCTGGCTAGTCGGCTCGCTTGCACGAGTGAGGCGTAAGGCGTCGACCGTTCCACTTAGCACAGCTGCGATGGCTGCTTACGCGGTGGATGGCGAATGGAGATGCTCAGTCACAAGAAAGAGGCACCAGGAGGCATCAGAGGTTCGAAAAAGGTTATTACATGCGGCGCTATCCCGGGCAAAAGCCAAGGCGCAGCACAGCCACTGAGGCTTGAGAGGAAGGAAAGTCTCGAACACCGGCGACGGCGATCCCCATCGATGGTGCTTAGCTCGAAGGGATGTAGCTGAGACTTGAGGCTGGTCGCTATCGTCGATTTGGGCCTTCTTGTAACAGCACCTCAGCTGTGCAGGGGGTTTCTGAAAAGCTGTTGAAACCTGTATTTCCAGAGATTCTCGCCCCCACACCTGCATAAAAGTCTAGATTGTGGGCGCAGGATCAATTGAGTGGTAGCGCATAGAGAACCCTGGCGCTAGTGTCATCATGCCTTGAGATTGACTTTAATATAATAAGGGTCTTCGTGTGTATGAGAATCGAAGACGAGTAGATAATGAGACAACGGCCTAATCTCTAACCTCATAGGTTTCCCTTTCGATCGATCGTATTCACGAGGCGGGAATCGATTGGCTAAAAGAAATTAATCAATTCGGCTTTGCCAAGATCCTAGCAAAATTAGGGAAACCGCGTACCACATTTGGACTCTAATTAGCGATAAACAGTTAGCATTCCCGCCCAGAACTTAGAAAGTCCAATGTTGATAGTCAGTCATATTGCCGGAAGCGTCAACGAAATCGACAAAATTCCAATTTCATTTCTACATCAACCAACCTTACAAACTACTCTAAGGACTGAGGCACAGTTAACTGAGATAAATACTTGTTCCTTCAATTGCTTTTGATTGCGGGACTCCTCTCGTTACCAGCTCTCAAGGAGAGCATACGACACGGGACAAGTCCTCAATATGGACGCAACACGGGCACTCTTTCCCCGACAGAGCGTAAGTCGTCTGCAACTCCACCAAGGACTCAACAATTGTACTGACTGCATATTCAGGCAGGTTCAGCTAGTAGTGACAGCCAGAAAAACAGTTCGTCTGCCTCACAGCTCGTCGCTACCCTTATTCCTGTCCTTCTTGTCGCCGCCATCTATGTCGGTGTCTTCCTGTGCCTTCGCCCGCGCATAAGGCGAAGCTACGCACCTAGAACTTTCCTCGGATCTCTTCGTCCACAGTAAGTGAAATGACCCTTTTCGTCCCCACCAATCATTCACACAAGCCAACACTCGCCTTCTCCAGAGAGCGTTCCCCAGACCTCCCTACCGGCTTGTTCAACTGGGTCGGCACGTTCAATAAGATCCCAGACAGCTATGTCCTCAACCATCACTCCCTCGATGGCTTCCTCCTGCTGCGTTACCTCAAGATATCTGTGGCTATGTGCTTCGTTGGTTGCCTCATTACATGGCCCATCCTGTTTCCCGTCAATGCTACAGGGGGTGGAGGCCAGCTGCAATTGAACGTAATCAGCTTCAGCAACGTCTCAAACAAGAACCGTTACTATGCCCACACATTTGTTGGCTGGATCTTCTTCAGTAAGTCATGATCTGCCAATCCTTGTACCTCTGTGAAATGAAGCTCATGATACACCAAGGCTTCGTCTTCTACATGGTTATGCGTGAGAGCATCTACTACATCAATCTACGTCAAGCCTACCTTCTCTCGCCGTTATACGCGAATCGCATGTCTTCAAGAACCGTTCTCTTCACGTCCGTTCCTGAAGAATATCTCAATGAAGGCAAACTACGTCGCATGTTGGGTAAACAAGTCAAGAATCTGTGGATCGCCAACGACTGCGAAGAGATTGAGAAGCTCGTTGAAGAACGCGACAAAGTTGCCATGAAACTCGAGGCGGCAGAGACCAAGCTCGTCAAACTAGCAAACGACACCCGTCTCAAGGCAATCAAGAAGGGCACCCACGAGGAAGAGAGTGTTGGGAACACTACCAACGGTACCGAGAATGGCGAGTCTGGCTCCGTAGCCGCTCGATGGGTGCCGCCTAAGCAGAGACCTACCCATCGCCTCAAGTTCCTTATTGGCAAAAAGGTCGATACAATCAATTGGTGCAGATCAGAGTTGGAACGTCTGATCCCCAAGATTGACGCCATGCAAGCAACCTACCGCGCTGGGGAAGGCAAATTTATTGGAGCTGTTTTTGTGGAATACTACACCCAAACCGAGGCACAAGCAGCATATCAGAGCCTTGCCCATCACCAGCCCCTCCAGATGTCGCCGCGATTCATTGGGATCAACCCCGAAGAAGTTATTTGGACGAGCCTTAAGATCAGTTGGTCTTCAAGGATCATCAGGAACATTGCGACTACGGCTTTCGTAACCTTGCTGATTGTCTTCTGGGCCATTCCTGTCGCCTTCGTTGGTGCCATCTCCAACATCAAGCAGCTATCATCAGGTAGCCCGGGGAAAGCGCCGTTACTACCATGGCTCAGCTTCATCAACAAGATTCCAACGGCCATCCTCGGAGTCGTAGAAGGTCTTCTTCCTTCTGTACTTCTCGCCGTGCTAATGGCTCTCTTACCAATCATCCTGAGGAAGATGGCCAAAATCGCCGGAAAACCATCCTTGTCAACCGTCGAACTCCGGGTGCAGAACTCGTACTTCCTTTTCCAGGTCATTCAAGTGTTCCTAGTGACGACCATCACTTCTGGCGCTTCGGGTGCCGTCATATCGATCATTCAGAACCCAAGTTCAGCCACTAGTCTCCTGGCGACAGATCTTCCCACAGCGTCCAACTTTTACATTTCATACTTTATTCTCCAAGGTCTCTCTATCAGCTCAGGTGCCTTGCTGCAAATTGTTGGAGTCATTCTCTTCAAGGTGTTGGGCAAATTCCTCGATTCCACGCCACGGAAGATGTACAAGAGATTTGTCACCCTTTCAGGCCTAGGATGGGGAACGGTCTTCCCCATTTACACACTTTTGACGGTCATTGGTAAGCATAAAATCGCAGCCTCAACTCTTGCATCTCTAACTCATCGACAGCTCTCACCTACTCCATCATTGCGCCACTCGTCCTAGGCTTTGCAACAGTTGGTCTTTACCTGATCTACCAAGCTTACCGCTACAACTTCTTGTTTGTGTTCAATGCCAACATCGACACCAAGGGTCTAGTGTACCCACGTGCGCTACAACAGACCACGACTGGAGTCTATCTTGCCATCGTTTGTCTGATTGGCTTATTCGCCATCAAAGCTGCTATCGGTCCTTTGATCTTGATGATCATCTATCTTATCTTCCTCGTCCTTTTCCACTTCTCCCTCAACTCAGCAATCGACCCTCTGCTCATGTACCTTCCGAAATCACTTCAGGTCGAAGAAGAGTCATTGCTAGCCCTCGAGGACGGAAACACCAACGGCGACCACATGCCCGAGGGCAAAGCCACCAACGTCACCTCGATTGACAGCGACTCGCCAAACAAAGATGGCAACAGTCTTCCCCCGGCACCCCACAAGAAGCCCAACTTCTTCAGCAAATTCCTCTCTCCTCAAAAATACTGTGACTACCACACCCTACGCCGCCTTGTACCCCGTGGATTCGCAGAGATTACTTATGATCCCGAGGTTGAGCGTGACGCCTTCTACCACCCTGCCATCTCGAGCGCCACTCCCATCCTATGGATTCCCCGGGATGAGATGGGCGTTAGCAGACAAGAGTGTCGTCACTCTAGCAAGGTCATTCCAATGACCGATGAAGCGGCAGGCTTCGATGAGAAGGGCAAGATGGTATGGGACCATGAGTCGGCGAGACCGCCTATCTACGAAGAGAAGGTCTACTACTGAGGCAGCACGGGGATCACTCTTTACTACGGTACACTCCTTCAGTCATACATGATACCCTTGTCATTTGGCTACGAAAATTGCGGGCGATATGGCTTGAGATACACAGCAGCGAACCAGCGTGCAATTGCTATTGATACCACTTTCCTAACGTTAGCTTTAACGACGATGGCGGAACTTTCCAGATATGGTTTATAATGATGTGCAGCTATGTCTTTAGCAATAGCAATTCAATTTTCTGATGTCAGCCCAGTTTCATTCACGTCGTTCCAAATGCGTCGCTGTTAGCAAGATAGCTTGAACATTCCCCAAACTTGATATCTGACATTTTTGATATTGAGCGGGAAACAGTCAGGAACTTAAGGCCTAAGACCAGAAAAGGTTTCCAGTCTCTCTTAGCTCGCTACGCAGTACTGCAGCCCTCGGAGACAATAGTGTCAACATCACACAAGCATTAAACATGAAGCTCCCGATAAGCTAATGTGAATGGCTATAGCTGTGTACCTACGCCTCATGCTCACATCCGAATCCTGGCCATTACAACGTCTTTTACATTCTCGTCTCGCATTCCCTTTTCCCCCCAGTCCCTGCAGCTCCTGGTTGCGTGCAAGTACTTCGTAGGCACGGTTGTTTTGCGAATGGAGCGCATAGCGGCTCCACAACTCAGCCCGCCTCCACATCTACTCCAGATCTATTCTTTCATTCAGCTTTGGCGATTCTGGGAACCAATGCCATCAACGACCAAGGGCTCATAGCCGACAACCCAGGGCGCGTATGCGGGGAAGCTCCTATCAATGGCGCCTAAGCTTCGAGCTGAGTACTGCTATCTATCTGTGCTGCAAGATTGCAGCCTGACATTGCCATTCTCGTCAAAGCACATCAGCGCAATTCAGCTCGAAGTGCTTACGTCGAACAAGACGCGCGGTGTCATGCCGCCCGAGCACATGGCTCTTTCCCTTAACTGGGGCCTTCCCCTTTACGAATCTTCTCCTCCTCCTTATCCTTCTAACCTTTGTGCCTTGCTATGATGTCATCACACCACTATACAGTATGAGGCCGGACTTCACCACCTGCGCTGCTACATTTGCCAATTTCTCTCAGCATAACAGCACCTACAATTACACGGGAAGAGTCCATGGTATTTTTGCACATTCGGGGAAGCCGTCTGTTATTACGTATGAGGGCTGTCAGGATCTGTGCGGGAAGGGGGTTCAGTATTATGCTTGGAAGGATGTCAGCTCGACTATTTTTACCTGGGTAAGGCTCCTTGTACGCTCGTGGGTAGCAAAAACTTGGACAAGATCCCCTTATAGGTGCCCTTTGGCAGCTCTAGGTGCAAAGATGAAGTTACAAACCAAGCTGTCACAGAGCCCGAATTGGTTGAATTCTTGTGATGTTACCCTAAACAACCAACCAAACGCTGCTTCTTGCGAGATCTTTTGGGAGTCGGCTTGGCTCAATATCCGATTTCTTTTGCCACTCGCGGCGCTACTTGGAGCAATCGCTGACCTTAATCGCAGGTCTTTCCAGTCATCGGACTCCTACTGCAGGCTCCATATGAGGGCAACAAGAACTGGTATGTACATATTAGGAGCACTGCAACCCCGATTCGTGTGGCATTCTGAGCTAGTAGACCATGTTTTGGACACAAATGGCGGGGCTTTCGCCTTCAACGTGGTTCAAATACTTGGCTATCGACCCAACTGCGGACTTGGAGATAAGGTTCTAACCCAATTCACAGGTCGACAGCATTCGCATTGGCAAGGTGGATTGGCAATCCCATCGCTGGGATGTCATACATTTTCTGGAATATCCACGTTATAGGGAAATGCGCCATGATGTATGTGTATTTTCGGAGTATTTCACCCCGGATTTGCATTGCCATACGAGCGGTGAGACCGTGTTTTGCGAGCAAATGGCGGGATTTTACCCCCTATATGGTCCCAACATTCGTCTCTGAACCCAGCGCAGGTCTGGAAGAGAAGTTCTGACTCTAGAATGTATAGACTGGACATGGCGTCGCCCTATAACGAAGTTCCCGGTCCAGACTCGCAATTCGCACAAGTCAGAGACTCTTTCTATCTATTGAGCGTCATGAATCAATACACCATCAAGCAACGAATGCCAATAGACCACGCCGAAAAGCTACTACGTATAGCACTTTTCAGCGACAGCTTACAGCTGACCGCGGCCGAAGACAGAACGGAGAGCCTGGTGAAGAAACGCCAAGAGCTAGCCAAATACATACGAGCAGGACGCAAAAAGGGGGTCATTGCAGCATACGTGTCTGTAGGGCTATTCGTGATTGCCTTGACTATATCGATTCAAGCGGCATTTGGAGAGCTCGGGGATAATCAAACCGCGCACGATCTTGCTCTTGGGCTACTGCTTGCTTGGCTTCCAGTATTCGCCTTATGCTCAATCACGGATCGCAACCCAATCGCCACAGATGAGATACGCTTACAACTCAACAACTTGCTCGACCTCGTACGGACTTCTCTCCTCGACCATAGGCGGAGGGGCTCTTACATAACGGCTATTGGGAAGAGTGAGCATGACTTTGCTTGGACGAAAGTTCTAGAGAACGATGATTATTTCCATAATGACTTCTTTACCAAGTTTGCTGGACAAGGCAGGGTACGCTGGCATGTAAGTCTCCCATCGATCTGTTCACAACATTCGCTGTTCTGATGCAGTTCAGAACGGATGCGCACACTCGGTCCTTTCCAGTATGGAAGATGCATGGATTGCTGATTACGGAAGGGATTGGTATGTACAATTTCGAGCCCTTCAACCCTGAATTACATTGCAGTCTGAGTATTTAGCGAGCAGATTTTGGGGTACCTACCTCGGGTGCGCTCCTAAGACTTGTCTCATAACCCCATCGTTAGCTTGAAATTGCGTTTCTAATCCGAAGTGATTGCAGGCTTCGTGACGCAGATGGAGCAAGAACAAGGATGATATCGGATGTTGAGCCCAACCACCACGAGCTGATATGGTTCGACCGGAAGATGTTCTGGCAGATTGCCGGGTCTGTAGCCATTCTCTACGGTACCGCTGGAGGTGCGTTCATTCTTTCCTGTGAGTCTAATGTGGTTGTCAACCAATATTATGTTTAAATTGACGGCTATCAGATCTCACACCCACCTACGGTCTCGGCTGTCGATCCGGAGGATATCTGATTTACGTTACCCTTGCTACTGCCATCTTCGCCGCTGAAATGATTTTGTGGTGGGTCCGAGCTACTTTTCTGCAGGCTCCAGAATGCATCCCACAATGGATGAAGCATTTACCATTTGAGGATCGTATCTCCCGGCTGTCAGAGCGGACTGGACGTACTCTGGATGTCTATAACAAATACCAGTGGTTGCATAATCTTAGAGAACGGGTCCGAAAGCTGCGCAGAGACTGGGCCAATCTCTGCTTCACGGATCGGCTTGGCTTGTTCATAACATTGTGTGAGGTTGCGAACTGTATGTTTCTTGCCTACATTGTCTGGGCTCAGACCATGGGAGCTTATCAGGTACGTCTGACAACCTTCGCGGGTAGCAAAAAGCCAGGACAACTTCCCTTCAATTCGCCTTTTAGCTGCTCCAGCCACAAAGTAAAAGTGCAAGACCAGTTGGTCACCGAGTCCTAAACGGACGGTCGTCTGGGATTGTAACCCAGATAGTCGACCAATCGCTGCTTCTCGCGAGATCTCCTGGAGTGCCCTACTTGTCTTGCTACCTGCGAGTCACTAGATACGATTGTCAAATCTGTAGCTGATGAGAACCAGAGCTGCTCATGTATGTGTAGTATCTGGAGTTCCCTTGGGGTATGGACACGCCGTCTTACTATGTTTCAAAGGCAAACTATTGACCTTTTGTAGGGTTATATGGACTTCGAGACCTACGATTATTACAAAGCCAATGGTGTGAAATACTACTGGGGCTTCGGCACCGGACTATCGTGTATTGTCCTTGTCGCCGGGTTAGCTTACGTTGTAATGGTATGTATGGTTCCGGAGCAATTCACCCCTTGTTTCGGGAGCAGAGAGCGGACTTGAACCCAGCTTTGTGCTCTTCTAATCTATCGCATGACCCAATTGCGGACCTAGAAAGGAGGTACTAATCCCGAGATGTTTACAGGAATACTGCACCCAGAGCCATCTCAGCACCGAAAACTATGAGAATGCAGCCCAAGGTATGTGCTACTTTTCGGCCTCTTTGCCCCTGATTGTGTCGCAAATCAAGTGCTCGAATGATATTTCGGAAGCAATTGTTGGGGGTTTTGCCGGCCATATGATCTTGAGAACTATCTCCCACCCATGAAACTGCACATAGTATTCTGAAAGCTAAATCTTTACAGGTCTCAAAGCAACAAGACGGTTCAAGAAGCACACAATGTGGTTCAGAAGATCGGCCCGTTTCCTCGCCAGGTGTGCGAATATATCGACATTTGGACTCCTCGGGTCAAACACTAAGAGTTTGGCCTGGGATTGGATGACCAAGGACGACCGAATATGGAACGCCAATTTACAAATCATCGATGGTCGTACACCTACGAGTGAGACACTGGAAGCGGGGACAATCCCGCCTTCAAGACCATTTGTCAAGCAGAACCGATCTTACAGCAATGATACAACTCTAGCGGGATCAATACATCATGTGCGCACGCACGCTACCTCGGTACACAAACCATCAATCGAAGAAAATTTGGGTATCCAAATGCAGATACTGCCCCGTATACCCTCGGGGTCCTCACCTTCGACCACTGCTCAATCGGCCGGTTCCTAACGCCCTGGGTGACACTCCAATAAGGGTCTGAAGGTGTGGAAATAACCAATTGGGGCTCTGTTAGAGCTCCGTGTGTTGCCAAAGCAGGGTCTGAAGCACAAAAATCATTCAATCAGGGCTATACTGAAGCCCACTCTGTTGCCAACGAGCTGTCCGTGGCGCGCAATTTCCACCAACAAAACGTGTTCAGCAGAGAGGGATTTGCAGCCCTCGACACACGACCACCAAGCGCCCTAAAAGAGACTGACCTACTACAAAAGAGCCTTCGGCGACCCAAGAATCGAGCCAAAAGACAAGCAAAAACCCCAAGAAAGTATCGCAATAGAAGTTACATAAGTAAAGCCTCAGGTAGAAGGACGCGAAGAGAGACGTAGCAGAGAGCCATCGGCGAGGACAACGGCCACCAATAGGGCTGAAAGGAAGGGGAAGTCGAGCCAAGGGATGAGACAAAGTAAGAGATTGGAGAGAAAGGGTATTTAGCCTTGTAGAGAGGGGTCGAGAGCTGGCAATGATCGAGTAAGTAGGCAAATAGACTATCCACGACCACATCTCAAAACCACAAAGCAAACCCTTTGCCAGTCAATCTTGTTAACCAAACGCGCCACTGAAGTACTCCTATGTCACAAGGTCCTTTGCAAAACTCCGATTTCAAAGCGCGAGAGCTATTTAGATGACAATATGAAAGAACACCACGTAATTAAATTTCTCAAACATTCTACATACATAGAATACAAACACCGGAAATCAATCCACCGTGTTACGATTCCTCGCTCCCCTGACTCCTACGAAGCCAAAGAAGAAGGGCCTCTAGCACCACGCATAGACGTACTCAATTCTGCCCGGGTCGTTCCCTCTAATTCAGCCAGCATCTTCTTCCCTCTAAGCTCATACGTGCTTCCCTCCCACGGAACAGGCTTGCGTACTTCCAAATGAGCAGACTCCCGCCCCAATTCTCTCTTTCTCTTCCTCCTTCTCTCAACACAAAAAAGAATCCAAATGACAAGAGCAAGTCCACCAATAGCGCACACAACACCCACAACAGCCTGGGTACTCTTGCTGAGCCCTGAACTCCCCCTTGCAGTACCACCAGAGGACCCTGTCCCAGCGGGTGAGGAGACAGCGAGACTTGTAGCAGATACTCCCCACGTCTGTGCCGCTGCAGTAGGTACGTGAGCAAGGAGGAAATCAGGACTATTGATCCCAGGTGCAGCGCCTGGCTCGGGGGAGTAGAGGTCCATGTGGCAGGTGCCGTTGAAGTATTTGCTGTAGGGAAATGATTGCGCCATTGAGCCGTTTGTTGGGACTGTGGAGGCCCAGGGGGGTGCTAGGGCTGGGTGAGCTTGTGGACTTTACCGTTCAGGGTAGGTTGCGAAGGGAAGGGTTGGGAACAGGAAAGGGGGAAAGGAGGCTTACGGGGAGCGAATGTTTGGTTGTCAGCCGTAGCGCACCAGAGGCCGAGGGTTGGGTTCGTGATGTTGGATGTCCAGGTGAAGTAGACGGTGTCGATGTAGTTGTAGGTTAAGCCAGTCGAGCCGGCAGTAGGATAGATCCAGTTGACGTAACCGGTACATGGTGGGATAAAAACGAGACTGGAGACAAGGAGAATTGCAATGAAATTGTGACAGGCGTGGTTTGAAATTCTAAACATTTCATCTAGAGCTGTAGGCACATATTGGTTCACGCTCCCACCAACATCTATAACACAGGAGAGCTAAAACAACAGATCTGAGAAGGAATTTAAAGGTCCGGAAGATGCGAGGCTGGGGCTTACAGGCAACAGCCGTGCAGAATTCATTTCCGATGTTGCATGTTTCATGCTTCGTGCCTGCATACGAAAAATGATTCAACACGAGACGTGTCAGAGACTGCAGCACTCCATCGGAAATGAAGATGAGAAAGAGGCATATATACCAGCTTGCGTAAGGCGCGTTTGACAATCTCGCAGCAAATCGGATCGATAGAGAGTAGATCCTCCCAGCCTGGTTCGTAGGTGACTCTCGCCTCACGAAGAGCCACTGCTTTGCCAAACCGCTGCATGAACCCCCATCCCACCCAGGGAGTCGCACAGCCTCCGAGTGTACGTTGCGCGGTTTTTTGCTAGTCCTGGCGCCGGTGAACACATAGCTCAAGTGTCGACATGTCCGCAATCCACACCGTGGTTATTTTGCGATTGTTGTGAACGAAACTGGGCTTAAGGGTAGGCCGGCCAGCAGCCTCTTGAATTTGGCTCAACCTAAGCAGACCATATCCTATTATTTTCATTACTATGTCTTTGTTGAAAAAAGCGCGGTATCTATGTATTTCATGTCTACTTCCCATCGAAGTCCATGAGTTATAAATGCATGTATCTTTCCCAACTTGTTTCCCAAGGCAGAGGCCTCTTGGCCCCTCAATTATCAATCAAACAAGAACTTATAGACTCCCCCAATCCGCTTACAAACCCCCGTTTTATTTTCCCAAGCCCTAAAGCTGTTCTCAAGCTGACACCCCGTATACAGCGTCTCGCTCCAGACCTCCTTTTCCACATCCCGTCCAAATTTCTCCATTATACCCTCTTTAGGGCCCCACATGCGCATATTGATTTCCGCGCCAAAAGTATCTCCTATCTGTGAGGCATCCATTTTGTAGGTCTGGGCGTGGATGAAGGATGGAGCATTTTTGATGGCAGCTTCAGTGATGGTGGTATTGTGGAGTTCGCGGAAGCTGTAATCGAGAAGCGGGTTATGCTGCACGGTGCCACAGCCTTTGAATTCGTGCTCATTACTGAAACGAAAGCCTAATGTTGCTACGTTCATTGCCACGGTATAGTAGGAGCTGTTAAGGGCCATGGCGGCTGCGAGATAGGTTTCTTTGTCGCCTTGGCCCATTGCGCCTTGGGAGAGAAGGGTGTAGTAGTGAGTTGGGCCGTAGTAGTTGTAGTAGAGTAAGAGAAGGAGGGTTGGTGTGTGGAGAGTCTTGGAGATGAGAAATTGGCCGGATTCGGAGGAGGCGCGTTTGTCTGGGGAGGGCATGTGTTGCGAGGATATGGTGTAGTAGTGGGGGGATGCTGTGTTGGCCCACTTAGAATTATTTGTTAGCAAAGTTTACTAGATGGGGGTGGGTAAAGGGACGTACGTAGTCAGGCCAGCTCACAAACCCCTTGGAAACGAACGGTTCCGTCGAGAGGAGATGCTCAGGCTGCTCCATAGCGAGGTTATCTGCATCCAGCAAGAGTATCTCATCGAAGCTCGAAAAGAGCATCGCGAAAGCCTTCAACTGATACCGCGATATCTCGACTTTCGGAGGAATCGCATCAAAAATCTCCGAGAGTATCAAACATCTCGCATTCAGCTTCGGTAGTATTGACTCGCATATCTCCGTCTTCTCATCATCTCTTTCCATCAACACTTCCACCGGCACCTTCGACCCTGTTCGCCGTAGCATTCGCAGTGATACCATCAATATCGGCACGAAATCCCCAGATGCGGTTGTGACGATGCCCTTTGTGCCTTTCGCGTAGGGTAAATGTAGCGCAAGCTCTGGGAGTTTCGCGACGAAGCGTGAGTGTGCATCTCGTAGGTCGTCGACATCCTGTTCTGGTAGCTTAAGCAAGTCAGGTCGGTAATTGAATCCCTTCTTGACG
Organism: Lepraria neglecta; assembly: GCA_033220425.1. NCBI lineage: Eukaryota > Fungi > Ascomycota > Lecanoromycetes > Lecanorales > Stereocaulaceae > Lepraria > Lepraria neglecta. The sequence continues at coordinate 2,790,981 of CM065648.1, read as the reverse complement.
TTGGCGAAGCTATTGATAGGAGCTTGGATAGGCTCGGGTGGGAGGGAGCACTTTGGCGCGGTCTCTATCAGAGCCTGTGATAGCGTGTCCCAGAACTCGATCAGACCTGGCTGGTATCCGGGTGAGACGGTATTTGGAGGCGGCGTAGTGCTATCGTTTGCAAGAGGTTTGATGAGAGGGAATTGGGGCCGATATGTTTTGCGATTGAGTTGCAGCCAAGCCAGGCTTAGTAACGCTAAGGCGACCAGCGGGGTTAGAAGGACCAGCTTGCTTCTTCGAAGGTTGAACATCCTATAGGAGCAATGTCAGATTCATGGTGGGAGGTGCGACTTTACCATTGGATTTGGTTGGTAGGAAGAAACAGGACGCAGAAAGGGCCTTTTCTCGTGCCTGCCAAGACTTCCTTTTCTGGCTAAGGTACACTGTGCAGCCGCTGAAGCTGGCAATAGATGGCACTCCATGCTAACTTGTCAGAACAAGAGATACGATCCTAGAGCGTACCTGCAAGAGAGCATTCCCACAATGCGGCAAGTTGACAGCTATTCTCCATAAGAAGTGTCTTGAACAAGATTGACCGAGTTGACTCGGGGCGGTCCCCCCTGAAAGTTCCCCTTTGGAACCCAACCTGCTACGTCTTTGTCTTGTTTCCAGCAATCACTTAGCACTGAAAATTGTCATTCTAAGCTCCTGTTTTTACTTCTTCGCGAGTTTCTACGCTCAAATATCCCAGTTCTAATCATATATAAGCTATATCTAAAGCTAGAGATTATACATTCTGGATTCTTAGGGACCTAGAATTGAACGAAAATCTGGCCTATCACCCTTCGAAATGTGCAATATCAACTTCGTCTTTCGAAACACTGACCGAATTATTTAGTAGCTAACCCACTAAGGGGGACTTCTAAGGCGACTGCCCCGAGCCAACTCGAAGATTGACGCGGGACTAATCGACTAGCTGTGGGCTGTCGTGATATACACGCCTTGTAAGTAGCCGCTTTTGGGTCCTAGCCTTGTTCATAGAATTGGCTCATCAAGATGATAAACTCATAGGGTCCCAGTATACTCCTAGCTAAGCTCTTCCTCACCCTCTTTCTCTTGGGCCTCTTACTCGGCACCAACAACTTCTCTTCGAGCTCGTCGAGAGCAAGGCAGAGTAGGCCACCAATCATGAAGCTGCAGAACGTACATCTTAGCATACTCTCTCAAACATCTCTTGGCGAGAGAATTAAGAAAAAGGCTTGGTGTATTCCTGACTCCTCGCTTCCGCTTTTCTCCAATCCTTTACACATCTACATATCACAACATTCCTATCCACCATGTCTTCGTCCAGCAATCTTGCGGAAACCTAGACCCTTACATCCTCATCCAAGAAATCCACTCAAAACCAGACGCTTAAATCCTCACCCATTGATCCCACCAAGAATCAGACCACCATCTCATAAAATATCGAACTCGACTCCTGCTTCTGCGGCACACTCTTTTCTGTGACCCAGTCACCTAATTCTGTCTCACACTCCTTTGGTTGTATCTTCTACCTCATTTTCAAAAACTTATGAGGAGGAGCAGGAGGAGATGGAGTGGGATTATTCTTTATGGTCGTCCTTTAATCTGCGTTTATTACGCTATGTTTGGACCTCATCTCCGCTTAGGGAGTATATTAGATCCGCTGTGCTTCCAATTTTCATTGCAGCACCACTAAGGTAAGGTACACTGTAAGCCTGCGGTACACCATCACTTCCATCCATCTACTGAGATCAGGTCCAAATCACACACGCCACAACCCTCGTCCTTCTAACATTCCAATGCTCTTTTTCAAAATACCGCTCAGTCTTAAAACTCCAATTCAAATTCGCAACGACCATATCCTGACATCCCCTAATGCAAATCTGTACCTGCTTGTTGACACCCTCGCCCCACACTGGGAGCTCGGCCAGCGCTAGATACCATTCGTGGTAGCGGTCTTTCATGAGCCGGTCCACGCAGTCGTACACTTCTTTCTGCGTATTGCATTGACGGATGAAGATGCCGATGAGATTGTGTTCGAAGCCGAGGTCTCTTTCGTTGCGGTAGGAGAGGACGTCGTTTTGGCTTTGTTATGTATCGTTAGCGTTCGGAGCTATTGAGCGAGTAGCCCATACTGAGGGCGAACTTACAGTACAGTCAACTCCGTGGAGAGCCGCTGAATAGTTTGCATGGATTTGCAGGCTATGATCTCAGTGCTGAGCTCAAAGCTGTAACAGTATTCCACCATAGCATACAACGGGTACGTCGCTACAGTCTGACATTTTCTCCTCAGGTATCCCTCCAGATCAAAGTTTCCAGGATGGACAGAAGATTCCACTTGCGTGAGGAGCCCAGTGCAGTAGTCTGTCATCGATTCGATGAACCTTTGCTGTATCTCTTCCGACGACCTCTGAACTGACGTACCAGACTTAGATAATCCACCAACAAGAACTTACCACGTGGCCCTTGCTTTTAGGAGAGCGTCGGGCTGCTTATCCAAATCTATCTCGCAACATGTGCAGTGAAGCGTGAGAACGAAAGTTTGCCATACACCAAATCTCATTCTCAGGATGTGCATGCAAGTAGATCTTGCAGAATCTTGTCCGTGTCCCGAGATCCACTGTGGATAGTCATCTGTTTGAACATCACACAATCGAATGCTACATCTAATTCATCCATTGCGATTCGATGTACTTAAGCTTCGACAACTCCTTGCCTTTCACGGAGAGATACCCGCTTGTTGCCAGGCGATCCGCTAGCTAGGCGCTTAGAAAATGTCGCGATACTGGATCGATAGATGGCAATCTGAGGTCCTACTCCACAAACGATGTACGATGATGCTATCTTGCATGAACCATGCGAAACGTTGAAGGAGAACGGCAGTATTGTTTTCCGCCAATGCTCTGGTCTCTCCACTTCAGTTGAATGCAAATTGCTTTCTCCAAAATACAAGCTACATCTTCATTCATCGCCTCACCGCCATGGTTCTTTCGGATCTGCCCCACAAGCTCGCAATATGGGCTGCGGTATTGAGTATTTTCTACCTCGTCGTAGGCGCCATATACTGCCTCTATCTCAGTCCACTCGCCAAATTCCCAGGTCCAAAGCTTGCAGCTCTGACCTCGTGGTACGAGTTCTATCATGGTTATTTCCGAAGAGGGAGATTCATGTGGAAGGTCAAGGAGATGCATGGAAGATATGGTCTGTGTCTAGTTGAATGTTCAAGGCTCGAAGAATCAAATAGCAAAAGAGATTGACTTAGGTATTGTTGTTACTGCTAGGGCCAATAATACGCATAACGCCCCACGAAGTCCACATCAACGACCCCGATTTCTTCTCCGACGAGATCTTCTCCTTCAACGCGAAGCTGGACAGATATACAGAGGCAACCAAGCAATTCGGAATCCCAGACTCCACATTGTTCACCGTACCGCATGATTTGCACCGATTGCGTCGAGGGGCCTTGATGCCTTTCTTTTCCAGGAGCATGATCATTAAGTTAGAAGACGTGATTCATTCCAAAGTGGAAAAACTATGTTCTCGGATTAGGGATCACCGGAGAGCCGAGCAGCCCATAGATCTCGGACTGGGGTTTCGGTGCTTAACGACTGATGTAGTGACTGAGTATGCATTTGCAGAATCGTACGATCTACTTGACTCTTCGGATCTCAGCCCAGGGTGGTTCAGAGCCTTGCGGGATTCTGGCGAAGTTGCTCTGTTGGCCAAGCATATACCGTGGCTGCTACTGTTCATGAACAGCCTACCTTTGTGGCTAGTGAAGATTCTAGATCCCGAGATGGCGACCTTGCTGGCAAATCCAAGGTCTGGACTCAATTGTTCCAAGAAGTCGTGTGAGAAGCTGCTAACAAGAGGTAAGTCCATCGAAGCGCAAGTGGTCGAGCTTATGAAAGAAAAGCAAGAAGACCAAAAGATCGAGAAGAGCCATCCAACAGTATTCCACAAGCTCTTCAACAGTGACCTACCACCAAACGAAAAGACAGTCAGCCGACTTTCGCAGGAGGGCGTCTTGGTAGTATGGGCTCGATCAGAAACCACAGGAAATGCGCCCACGGTGCCTACGTTCCATTTGCTGAGCAGACCGCAGAAGCTCGCGAGGTTAAAGTGGGAATTAGTGGATGCGATACCTGATTCGGAAGCGATTCCTTCGTGGAAAGAGTTCGAGAAATTGCCGTACTTGGTGGCCATTTCTTTCCCGTGAGACAGCACGATAACGGCTTTCTGACACAAGACGTAGTCTGCAGCAATCAAGGAAGGACTACGGTATATTCCTTGTCCCAATGATCCACATCCTCTCTGAAAATTTCTCCAGATTAGCCCACAGAACATCCAACAGTCTCCCTCGCGTCAGCATGGAATTTCACGACTGGGTCATTCCACCTCTTGTAAGTGCCGCAGCACCCTCTCCTGTCCCCCTCGGACTTGACCTATTGCTCGCTCCAGACACCCATAAGCATGAGCCCAATGCTCATTCACGAAAACGAACCCATCTTCCCCAACCACCGCGACTTCGAACCAGAGCGCTGGCTGCAGTCGCACATGGACTTAGACAAACATCTAATAGCATTTGGCAAAGGGCCACGGATCTGAGCGGGGATAAAGTAACACCCTCGCCATTTCTCTGCGATGTACAGAATATTTAAGTCGACTGTAATGCTATGACAGCTTGGCTCATGCGGAACTATACGTTGCTCTTGCGACTGTGTTCCGCGGGTTTGACTTCGAGACGAGTAGGGAGGATGTTGATGCTAAACATGACCTTTTTGTGCCGTCGCCGAGGTTAGATTCGAAGGGTATGCGCGTTTTGGTAATGGGGTAAATTGTGTTATGCTGAATATCAAACTTCTTATCATGCTCTGCTCTAGTGTACAGGTATCAACCCGTGCCCGAACACAAGGATGCGCTCTGAAACACCCTCACCCAGGACCGCATTACCCATTCCCTTCTAATCATACACCGCAATACCTTGGCACAGCCCCATTTACATCTCCTCGACGGCACAATTAGGATGCAGGACATAAACCACCTTCTCCGCCTCCCTAGAGCTCCCTTCATCACCATCAAGGCCCTCGCCGCGAATTTGCATGAAGATGTTATCCTGCTAAGAGTATTAGCAAAGCACTTACAATTCTTGACGTGAGCGACACATACCTTGACCATCCTCTTAATAACCTTCCTAGCCAACTCCTTCTCCGCCTCCACTTCCTCCATATTATTCAATTCATCCTCTTTCTGCTCAAGATACCACACCACCAACTCCTCATGCTCCACACCCTCTCCAGTCGTCATTTCATCCTCATTCACTCTCCTGACAAGCATGTTGAGAATAGCCATGTACTTATCATACGTAATCTTCGTCTTTCGGCCCTGTGGTGCTGGTGTCGCTGATGCTCTGCCAGTCGCACCATCAACGCCATCATCACCATCTTGGTCGTCGTCGTCGCCATCAGCCATTGGCGAGTCGCCGTCCCCATCATGGCTCTCTGAGCGGCCGTTGGCGGTGCCATTGTTCATGATTTCGTCTTCGTCATCTTCAACCTCCACGTCATCTTTCTCAACGCTGATGATACTCTGGCGTAGGAGATTGAAAGCTTCTCTGACGAAATTGGGTGTTACGTCATCCACACAATTGGCTTTGGCAATGGCTTCGCTGAGACGAATCATACTCTCCAATTGTCGGACTGTGATGCGGTAGCTATTTCTTCCGATACCGCCTTGTGCATCGTCTGCTCGGAGTTCTTTGTATTTCTCCACCAACAAAACTTTGGCTTCCGGTGTGAATTCAGGCTTGAATGTCCTCGCGAAGCGGATGTAGCGCTGCAATTGCTCGGTTGTGAATTCAGGCTGTACTGCATCATCACGTAGCCTTTGGATGTTGACAATGTGTTCGGCCAAATGCCTATCGACGCTCTCATTGCACTCGTCCAAGATGACGAAGAACAGATCGAAACGACTCATGATTGGCGCACTCATGTTGATGTTGGCTCTGAGAGTGGTCTTTCGGTTATATCTCCCGCCCACTGGGTTGGCAGCAGCAAGAATACTCGTCCGTGCATTCAGTGTGGCTTGGATACCGGCTTTGGCGATTGAGATGGTCTGCTGTTCCATAGCTTCGTGGATGGCTACTTGGTCGCCGATGTCCATCTTGTCAAACTCGTCGATAGCGCAGATGCCGTTGTCTGCAAGCATGAGAGCGCCGGCTTCGATGGTGAATTCGCCAGTCTCTTCGTCTTTCACTACTGCTGCTGTGAGACCGGCTGCGGAGGAAGCTTTGCCGGAGGTGTAGACTGCGCGGGGGAGGAAGGAGCAAATGTATCTGCGTACAATCAGTCTTCAATTATTGCATCAAATCTTAGTCGGACTCACTTGAGAAATTGACTCTTGCTGGTACTAGGATCTCCAACAATGCAGATGTTCAGATCGCCTCTCAGCTGCATGCCTTCTGGCGTGACTTTGCTGACACCTCCCATCAGCTGCAGTAGCAAGCCCTTCTTGACGATTTCGTGTCCGTACACCATCGGCGCTAAAGAATTCACTAGTCTTGAGTAAATGTGGTCGCTGTGTACCATCTGCTTCAGATCTTCAATTTCAGAAGCTGTCAAGGACTGCAGGTATGCATCCTGAGCATGGTCTCCCGTATCCTGAGGGTCAATAGTTGCCGTCTGGTTGAGAGATGCCAAAATGTTTCCAGCTTGGCCATTTAGCTGCTGGTTGGCAGCTTGTCCAGGCGTTGAGGTGTCTGGCGTTACCATGCATGATAGGAAAGCCATGCGGTATGTCAGGTCACGTACCCCGAGCGCTTTGAGACCTGTAACTCCAGTTCCTCCAGCATCACCTCCTCTCGGCGCATTGCGGTTGTCTCTTGTGGCTTCTGGTCGAACACCTGGGAGTCCTAGCTGGCTGACATCTGGGACCACGATGAGTGTTCCCGTAAAGACGCACTTCTCTCCCGCCTTCGCACGGTCCACGATCTCTCCTCGTAGTATCACGTCCATGGTTCGTGGCATGCTGCCTGTAGGTATCTCCGAACTGTTCTCCTGTATCCTGACCTTTTGCCAATCGACGAATGTACTCTGCCGGATGTCCAGGCGCCATCCTTGCCGATTCATACATGTCAGATTTGGGCATTGTGTGGGTTCCGTGTAGCGGAACGTCTGTTCGACGTTTGAGATGACGGTCCGGCATCCTTCGCAGATAAATGTAGCGAGGTATAGCTCAGGTCGGACTTCTGATGTTCTCGTCACGGTTCCTGAGATCGAGAGCAGCTTACCTACCGAAGCTGTCCGCAGCTGCCGTATTCGCGAGATGAGAGGTAGGTTGTAGAAAGCCAAAGTAAACAGCTTGTCAGTCTGCTGATTCGTCGTTCTCGATCCTTGCGTCTCAGCCTGACTGACCCCATTGCCTGCAACAGAAGACCCAGTCTGAGATGATGCGCTTGTAGGCTGTCGATGCTCCTTGAAGTACCGTGGCTCGTACTTGGCGATCAGGTTGTGGAGTGCTCGTGTGAGGAAGGGTAGGTAGCGGTAGTAGTCATTTGCAATCGCATTGGCCAGAGTCTGGTTCTGTAGAGATAGAAGGTGTTGGAAGTCAACGTAGAGGGTGGAGAGGTTGTAGATTCGGAGGCCGTGGATTTGAGCGATGTAGTATTTGTCGCTCGTCAGAGCGCTGGAGGGAGGAGCTCCTGATAGCGTGATGTCCTCGACGAATCTGAATCCGTCAGCTCATTTGTCCGGCTTCAACTAAAAGGGTACGTACTGATCTAAGAAGTTCTCGAACTCCTCCGCGACTTTCTCGCCAACTTTATCCACTACCTTCGGCACAGCCCTTGCCATAGGATCCCGAGGCCTATTCCGGTCTGTGCCTCGAGCGCCAACGATCTCGTCATCTGGGAAGCCCTCGAAATCACTGAGCGCTCCAGTTCCTTCTGAGGGCGGTACTGATGAGCGTTGGGCGCTTCGACCGTTGGGCATCTTTGGGGCGCCATTGGTTTGAGCGCCGGCGGCGAGGTCGAGATCCGGGTTATCTGAGTTGAGTAGACCCTCAACGACTGAAGACATGATGCAATTTGTGTTTTTGTGAGCAAGAAAATGTTGAAGCTGGGTAGCTGGTGGGGTGTCAGGTATATGAGCCGAAGGACGCGTTCGCGACTTTTCGCGTAAAGTGGTTTTCGCGTTCAGATCTTGGCAGGGGGCAAATTCCCACGCTTAAAAACGGCTGCCTCAATTGAGTAGCCATGGTAGCTTCATAGGCGATTTCTTAGGGTCATGCCCAAGAATATCAATGATCAGAGATCTTGCGAGATATTCTGGCTTCAAAATATGGAGACATTCGAATTTTGGTGGCACCCGCGAGGCCGCTTTCTGCCAAAAACCTCAACGACCACGGAGACTCAAGCCAGTGTTCTGGTTGATCAAACTTTCTCGAGTTGAGTCTCTACAGTTTCGTCACGGACTGCTTCCAGTGGGCAAGCTTTCCTCTTAGGTCCTTTAAATCTAAAGACAAGGGCTATCATCTCAGCACTGGGGCTTATCCAGGCGTTTTCTGGCCATCTGGAAATACGAGGCAGATAAGTGGTGAAGTTGGGGATATCATGAATCCGAGTATCACATGCCACCCGTCGAAAGCGCGAATTTGAAATCAAGTTTGTTGCAAGCTATCTAAAGGCTATGAAATCGTGAAAGGCGGTTGAAGTGGCATAAGCCAGTAGTTTTTCCGCTGGGTTGTTGAAGCGCATGAGGTCTGCGTTGCCAGGTATAACTACCGCCAGAAAGCTGAGTAGGCCGAGGAGGCCACAACAAAGCTGACATGTCGTTGAGTCCGGTTTGGCGAACGTGATAAAGACTTGTGTTTCGGTTGCGTAAAGGCTACCAAAATCTGGATGTTGAGTCGTATGTCGCAAATAGGCCGCTAAAGTGCGTGTCGTAAATTCGTGAAAAGCGAGCGTGAAGGATTGATCAGAGTAGCTGGTAGCTAGCGACCAAGAAACAAAATCGGATCCATCAAAAGAAAATAGCCACCAATGCTTGCGCGAAGCCAAAACACCCCCCCCCCCTGGCTGTAAATTCCAGAGTCATGTAGCGTTGACAGCACGCCATCATTCCTTTCCCTTCCGCTTTTCGAAAAGTCGATCAATCTTTTCATCGTCCTCCAAGTCTACAAAAGGCTTGTCGTTTCTATCAAGCTTGACCTCGCCGAACAAGCGCAAGATATCCTCCACTGTGAGCTTGGACATGACGCTCTTGTCATCCATGGCTTTGCTGATGAGGGCGTTCTTTTTCATCTGCATTTCCACAAGCTTCTCGTCGGCCGAATTGTCGACAATGAATCTCGTGATGAAGGTCTCTGACGTTTGGCCGATGCGGAAGACGCGGCAGAAAGCTGGAGCGGTCAGCATATTTCCATGTAGCGGCTCCACCTAGACTTACCTTGCTGCTCCATGCAATTGTTGAACCATAGATCAATGCAGATCACCTTTGAAGCCATCGTCAAGTTCACTACCGCAGAGTCAGCTTCATTGCGTGCTTCAGATGTGGAGACACCCGGCTTACACCCAATACCACCGCATCTAAGAGATGCAATCATAATCTTCATTTCTAGATCCTTGCCGAAGTCCAGAATAGCTTTATCGCGAGCTTTGTGGGTCATCTTCCCATTGTACTGTCATAGAGTGAGCCATGGCTTACCAAAGATATGAGCAAGGGTGTGACTTACGGTGCAATACTTCCACTTCCTCCTCTGACAGATGTGCTCCATGATTTGCATTCTGCATAATGTAAGTCGAGGTACTCAGCAATAACTGAAAATGTGCTAACATCATATGGAATTGACTGAAGATAATGATCTTCTTTTCGGGCTCTTGCTCAAGCCACTGCTCCACCTGGTCCCGTACAGCAGTGGTTTTGGCAGAGAGGACAAGCTTCTTGTCATAAGCAACCCACTCCATATTAACCTTGCCATCCCTCTTTTTCTTGTTTACAGAGTCGTTGAGTAGCCAGTAATCATCGAACTCCAACTCTTTCAAACCGTCGCAAGACTCGACTCCAGTGAAGACAGTACCGCACTCTAAGCAGGCGGTCTCGTCTTGGGCCATTGCGGTTGCTGCGTTAGCTAAGCTCTCAAGGCATTCTTTGCAGTAGACGTGCATGCAGCTTGTAACCATGGCCTCCTCTGGGGGATCTCCACATTTGTAGCATTGGGTGCGGCTTCTAAGCTCAGGCCAGTTGGAATTGCCCTTCAAAGTCTGGAGATACTGGCTGAATTCGCTAGCAATCTTGCCAGTTGGGATCTGCTCAGACTGAGTCTCTTCAGGCATTGCCTCATCCGCCCTTATCTTGGCCTCGATCATCCCCCTTAAGGATGCTATCAACAATCGATCATTCTTGTTTTCCACTGTGGCGCCAATGATCAACGCCTTTTCCATGTTGTTAATGCTATCCAGGTCTAACCATTGCTCTAAGACCTTCTGAACCAGAAAAGTGTGGGCACACAATTGTCGTAGCCTTAAGAATGCTACCTATGCGGATATCAGTCTCAGATACCCCATGTAAAAAGATTCAATACTTGCCAGGCCTATCCTCGGGTGTTTCTCCAATCTTCCTTCGGCGGAGGCCCTATAATAGTCAGTATGATTGACTTGCATAGATCTGAATCGAGAACGTACTTGTTGAGTAAATCAACAAACTTTTTGAAGACACGTCGGTAGATAGCTGCTTCAACTGGGCTGAAATCGATGTGAGCCGTTCTCTGATTGTGCTTGGGCAGCTTCACAATTGGTGCTCCCAGAACTGTGTCTTTCAACGTCCGCCGAACCATAATTTGATCCAGCAGACAATGCAATCGAGCATTGCAGTCTTTGCTTCCCGGAATGCAGTAATTATCCTGGAAGTCGCTGTAGCAGCCTGTGTATGGGGCACGCAGGAATTTGAAGTATGGATATAGCTCCTCGATCCGATTCATAATTGGTGTGCCTGGAAAGCGTTAACTTTGTTCTCTTATTTTTCGGAGAATTCGAATAACCTGAAAGCGCCCAGCGATGCTTGGCCTGTAAAGCTCTACAAGCGATGGAGGTCTGAGTCACATGATTCTTGATGGCTTGAGATTCTGGACGTTGGTCAGCATACACTTTCTGGACCCAGAACCAGGTTTCTGACCATCGAGAACTATCAACAGATATTAGTGTCATCACTTCAACGCTATGGATGGGGATCGCAGAACATACCAACACGGTAGAAGTTGACTTTGTGGAGCACATCTCGATCCTGATCCCACGTCTTTTTCCACCACTCTATCACCGCGTCCTCATCCGTGAGATCGTGAGGCACTTCGACTCTAGGATAGGATTGGATGACCTTCGAAAAATGTCAGCATGTTCTCTCTGTGGTCGTAATGCTGTGTTACCTTTTGGTATGTGGTCAAACTATTCTTGTTAGCGAGATTTGCGAATTGCCGGCCTGGACTTACATAATATCTGCTTGCTGCATAACGAGAACACCTCCCTTTCCAGAAAGACTAGTTGCAGCGTGATGCTTCAGAACGTTTGGAAACACATCAGGCTCAGTGTGTTTGTCGATTTCTCTCTCCCCTATGTATAATCAGCACCATACCTCTGAACGGAGCGTATAGTAGCTCTTACACTGTGACAACAGTCCAGGAGAGCATACAATCAAAGTGCATCTCTCTTTCTCGTATTCATCCGGAGGGTTGGCTATCATGAGTGCTAGTGTCATCAGGGTCTTTCCTAGGCCCATCTAATAGAATTCAGAGTCAGTATCTCCCAAGGAAGTTAAACGATGAGTCGCGAGATTGAGTTTTTTAAGTCAGAAAGGACAACTTACAGAGTCTGCTAGAATTCCTCCGAGTGGCTCCTCTGTTCCTTTCTCTCGGTTCTTCATGAAAGCAGCCCCCTGCACTTGATGGTGGCGTAGTGCAGACCCGGGCTTCAGTCCTTTGAAAGCCCAATTGCCGTTGCCGTCAGCCTTGACTTTGTTGCTTCCAAGGTCAATGGTCGCTCTCTTTATGTGCTCTTTCTCGGACCTAGCCTCTCGTTGATACTCAAGGGGTACACTAGCGACCAATGCAGCAAGTGCTTTCTGCTTGTTCATTTCTGTAGAGACAGGTAATGCATCGCGGTGGAGATTTGCATTTGCGTCCTCGTAAACATTGCTGGTAAGCAAACTAGCCGAGTCGTTCAAATAGCCTGCCTGGGTAGGTTTGCGCTTTGTTCTCTTTGAACCTGCCTTCTGACCGCTCTTCTTGCCTTGCGAAGCTTTTCCCTTTCCACGAGATTTGTTCGACAGATTGCTCGCTGCATCTCCTCCTTCATTCGCAGGCTTATTCAGTTTTCGGAGGAAGCCCTCAATCCCCGCCATCATGTTGAGCTCTGCTTCCTTGTCAAGATCCTTTTGGGTCCGCTTGCGGTTTCGATTCGATTTGCGCATTTTTCGGCTTGAGGGGGACTCTCCGTTCCCCTCTTCAGCATCATTATCCGCATCTCGCTGTCGTTTGGAATTTCGAGATTCTGGTGATTGAGACATGAACAAGCTCTCATCATGGTTCTCACCATCATCCGAATCAGGGCCATCATTCGAATCAGGGCCATCATTGTAACCAACAGCATCTCCATATTCGGCCTTGAGTCTTGCAAGTCGAAGATTCTCCTCTCTCTCAGCTCTCTTGTATTCGATGTCATCATCCAGTGTGTTGGCCTGTCTCTTCACTTTCTTGCTATAGCTCTTCTTGAGATCCTTGAATTTTGCACCTGCGTTCTCATCCGGCGTGAAGTCGGTACTACTCATCCAAGCATGCTCATCTTCAACCGCAGGACGAGGAAGATTACGAGGGATAGGAGCTTGAGGGGCCCTCGAGGATCCTACGGGCCCGGCATTGAGATTCTGTAGGCGAATTCTCTCCCGTAATAGATCTTGCGCTTGATGCATCTTTGCGATCTGCGCGGGAGTATGTCTGACTTTCGGCTTCGATCTTCCTAGGAGTGACTTGCCCAACCTTGGACCAGCAGCATTGCTTTGCTGTTCATCGGAGTCCAGGTCGATCACGCGTTTGCCCATGTCCTCCCAGAGGAACTCCACTTCAAGATTTTCTTTCTTCAGTGGCATTTTCGTGCCATCTTCGAGCACGACATATTCTCCTTGCTCATCGTCGCTATCCGAGATTGAGATTGTGTCGTCATCATCTGGCTTGCTTGCCCCGGTGAACTCATAAACATCGTCTTCGATGTTTGGCTCGACGTCCTCTGTCTCCGAGAGTTCGATAACCTCAGCCGGGATGAATCTGTCCCACACGAATTCAACGTCTGGGGCCTCTCTCTTGAGGGCAACGTCTGTGTTGTCAGTGCCAGTGTCAGAGTGGTTGGCATGCTTTGCTTTCTCTGGGTCTGCAATGGGTGCTTCTTCGTTCTCAGCATTGTTGTTCAAGAGCGACATGATGCGGTCTGACTTTTCTGACTCTGCCAAAGCAGCCTCTTCAATGGGATGTTGCGCTTTGGACTTAGAAATGTCCAAGTCCATCTTGTCTTCCTCAAAATTCTGCTGTAGAGTCTCTACCTCTGAATGTTGGGTTATGTTTTTCATTGTATCTGCGTCTCCGTGCACGGGCACTGGCATGTTGAATCCATCCTGAAGGTCCGGCATTGGGGTGTCCGGAATGGTGTTTGGAGCCGGGGTAACAAACAGGTCTTCGTAGTCCTCACCGTCGGCAGGGTTGAAGGGAGGTGGGGAGCCGCCATCGAACGGGTCGCCGTTCTCAGAGGCCATTTTGACTGAATCTGTAGACTTGTAAAGTAAAGTCAGTGATTTGTTGAGCTGAACGGGTTGCTAGGGTTTCTCAAGTGAACTGACCTACCAATACCACTGAGATAGACTTTGGTGTTTGGTGAGTCAAGATTTGTTCATGATGTGATATGATTGAAACTCCGAATTCTTTGAGCTGGCGGACGAATGTGAGCTCGACGTGAGCCTAGATTGTAGAATTGCTTTGAGCAAATGCGAGAATTCGTCGATGGGAGGATGGCGTGAAGTGAGTTGAAAGGGCGTAAAGCGGTGAATCTCAATTGAGCAACTGATAGCTTGGAGGTTTGTAAGCAACGGCGCGAGTGATGAAAAGCTTCGGTGTTGGATGAGGTAGAAATTGTTGGTCAACAGAAGAGAGGTGATCTCAAAAATTTGAGACAATATGATTTGGTTTAACGGAGGAAGAAGTAAGCAGCAGTATACGGGAAGGTGATAGAGTTGATGTCAAAAGGACTGCCTTGAGATGTGTAGAAAGATGACTGCCAAGGGATAGAGCAGCAAAACAAGCAGGAGAAATGAGCCAGTTGTTCAGGAAGAGGGATGAGGATTGAGGAACGAAGTTGGGAGAGAAAATGAGATTGATAGGTAGTTTGGCGCGGGGTGGACAATTCTGAAGAGTGAAACAGGCGACTAAGGGCGCCTAGATTTGTGAGCCTAACTTACAGACTCAGATAAGCAATTCAAGGGACGAAAGACAGTAGGCCAGGCGTAATGGCAGAGGGTATGTCAAGGATAGGCTGTGAAACGATGAGATCAGAAGCGTGGATGGTGGAATGAATGTTGAGGGAAATCATGTTGGAGGAAGGAAGTCGGATGGCTTGAGCAGAAAGAGTTGTTAGTTGACAAAGTTGAAGTTGTTGAGGAGAAGAGTGACACTCGAGACCGCGCGCTAAGGAGAAGTCGAAGACATAGAGTGAATGATGGAAGCCAGTGTGGTGCTAGGCTGTAGATCAGAGATGAATTAAGTATCGTCAGAGTGAATGCGCTAAGAACGAGTACCGTGGTATGTCGTAGCGTGAAGGAAAACTCGTTGAGTGAGCTAGCTGTACGTATGGCAATCGTATGGCAATCGTGTGTCGAGAGACGCGGCCGCGAGTACCGGCAGAATGGTTGTCAAATCCAAGTCGACCTAATCAGCGACTGCGCAAAGGCCAACCGTAAGAAGCGCGAGTTCTTGTTATGCAGGGTTGTCATCTGGGCTCCCAATCGCCATACAGCAGAGTCAGGTTGCTCGACCAGCTCAGGAGGACTCCAGCCTAAAAGCTCCGTGGTACTTCTCGAAGCTGTGCAAATGTCCCGGTTTTCTCTCCACATTGAACAGCGCGTCCGAGGACATCCAGCAGCCGTTCTGTACGTGTACTTGTACATCTAGGTACCAGCGCTCGAGCACGAAAAGAGAGGCAACATGTCCCAGGCTAAACGACCCAGAGCGCAGCTAATCGAAGTCCGTACATATCGACGAGCCAGGGCGGAGAGGAGACCAAGCAGCCAACTACTAGGCTCCCAGCACAGCATCAGCTGGTCCACAACAAAATACAAAAGAGCAGGACACCATTGTAGACGTACATCACCTAGCCCTCCTCTCCAATACTAGCATTGCTGCCAACATGCTCACAAATACAGCACGCGTTCTCGAACAAAACTTTAGAGTGCAGGCCCATGGTTGACAATACCGGAGAAGTGGGAGCGGAAGGTAGAAGTTGAGTAATGGGCTGATACGTTTTGTGTAAGGTGCGTGGAAGTGAAGCAGAGCCGGATCGCGAAGTTCTCGAGAAAAGCGCGTCCGTTCTACTAGGACGCTAAGGTTCGGAGAAGCTACGAAGGGTTTGTGGGATTGAGTGTGTAGGTTGCGGAAGGCTGGTGCGTTGGAGTTAGCGTGGCTATTATGATACTGTGGACAGCTGGGTTACGGGCCTTACAAGATCATGATGAAGCGATGGCGAGTGGCGAATGTCATCATTGCTAGCATACTGATCACAAAATTCCCGTCCTACGCATGAAGCAGTACCGATTATCTATCTTCCTATGAACCCTGACCGTTTATAGATCAAAATGTGCAAGGCCAGAAGAATATTTACACAGAAAAGTGGCAGTAAGCCTGATTGTTGTACTCGATCCTTCTCTAGCAGGAAAATTGATGATCGTTTCAAAACGCCGAGCGCCGTGAGGCAAGCCTTCTAAGAAATGTTATCCGTACCAAAATAACCACCTGAAGAGATATGAAATTCGTGAGCCTTGGCTATTCAGGCTTGGCCGTTGTTCTAAACAGAGAGAAGATGTGGTGTAGAGTCGTTCGAGACTAGGGAGAAGAAAGGATGTGGAGATGCTGGGAGGCATCATGCTTGAAGTACTTGGAGTGACGACTCCTTTTGGTGGTATGCTCGAAGAAAGGCGTCCAATTGGAAGAGCAGAGTATGTGGTCGCTGGACGCAAAGAGTTGTCTTGAACGGAAGTCGGGCGGTCAAAGGTCGAATGGCGGGATGCCCGCGTAAAGAGCCCCAAGGCTCGGTTGCCGCTGCGATCCCGCCTGATAGCCGGCAGAGTTTAAGGTTCTGGCACTTGAGTTGGGTTGGGCCCCAGAAAGTGTTGTGCCCACCATGGCCGTGTTGAAGGAGGACTGCCGAAGAGGGCTGCGATTATCTGGTGTTGATGGTCGCTGGGTCGTCTGGTGGGTAGAACCTTGGAGTGTGTTAGCAGAGTCCGTAAAGTCAGAACAGGAGCTTGAACAAACCATGCCGCGATCGCAATAATCATGTAGAGGATTTGGAGAAGAACGCCTTCGAGCCTGGATAAGACTTAGCAGATGTACGGATGAAGAGAGCACCATGGATGCTACAGACCAATGCGATTTGCCATCTTGGATGAGGTAATTGACCAACAGCACAGCAACAAACAGCACAGCAATCTGGAATCCATCAAATGCAAGGTTCATTTTATCGTTGCCCATAATCCAGCCAAGGACCACAACGAAGGGGATGACGAGCAGTGCAATCTGCATGCTTGAACCGACAGCCACTCCGATTGCCAAGTCCATCTTGTCTTTGCAAGCAACAGTCACTGCAGTCGCGTGTTCTGCTGCGTTTCCGACAATCGGGAGGAGGATTAGACCGACGAACGTCCGCGAAACGGTTCCGCTTTCTGTGATCGCATTGATGCTGTCGACCATGAATTCGGCACAAATGGCAACGCACGCGGTCGAGGCGGCAAGGGTGAACAGAGCCACCCATTTGCTCAACTGGGGCTGCTCCCCTTCTTCTTCTGGCTCTCGCGATGGATTCTCTTGAGCTGCTGCCCCACCCATTGTGGCGGAGATGCCAGCACCAGCACCAGCAATACCCTTTATAGCGTCACCCCCCTCCACCTTTGTTCGTCGTTTGTCAACCTTTGGGCTAGGCGAGCTGTACATTGCTGCGTGCGTCTTGAGCTGGAAGAACAGGTATGCACCGTAGACTACAAGCAATAGAATAGCGGTTCCACGCGAGAGTTCGGTAATTCTGCTGCTTTTGAGAGCCTCTGAAAAGGATGGATCAGCTTCTGTGCTGCAAATTTATTGAGTCAGAAACTTACGGCTTCCGTCTGCCCAAGCTTGGAAAGCTGCTGGAATGATCAGACTTCCAACGGCAAGAGCCAGCAAGCTTGAAGCCGTTTGGGCCACTGTCACGTTGAAATGCTGCTCAACGCGATTGAGGCCGCCAAAGAAGAAGCACATGCCCATGACAAGCAGTAAATTGGACAGGATACTGCCGATCAACGATTCTTGTACAATATCGACCTCGTTCTTTGTTAGAGCGAGGATGGATACAATCAATTCAACAGCGTTCCTGTAAACCAATCAGTGACAGTCTACAAATGAAAAGCTGGTGTCTTGAGCTCACCCGAACGTAGCATTTAATAACCCTCCAATTGTCTCTCCAGTACGTAGTGCTATCTCTTCAGTGGCGTAGCTCAGCATGGCGGCGAGAGGAATGATGGCGATAAAGTTTATAACGAACACTCCAACCTTTGGTACGCTTGTGAAGTTGACCGCAATGCCAATTGGCACGAATATCAACAGCACGTTGATCCAAGAGTTCAAGATGGTAGCCCGGAATTGCCCCATAGCTGTGAAGGTCTGCTTATCTCTCTTCAACCATGACGCTGACCGACTCTTTCGTTTGTTTTCCACCTTTTTCTCCTTTTCTTCAGGAGTCTTTCTAAACCTGCTAAAGATCCCCCGTTTCCTTGATGTAGCGTCCCCACCGACCTTTGGCTCAGAGTCCGCGGACCCAACGACCGTATGGCTTGATTTTGTAGTACCTGTATCCTGGCTACTCTCTGTTTGACGATCTACCATATCTCTCTTTTCAGTGAACGGTAATTCCACAGGCGAACGGTTGGTCGGACTCCCGGAGCAGGAAGGCATTGTTGCCGCATGACTGGGTGGATAAGCTTCAAAATTCTGCGACCGTCGCTGCCTCTCCACAATGTCCAGCGCATTGCCTTCAGACCCGACTGCGGTCAGGTCCGCTCCAAGCTCCTCGTCGCCTGGACGCGCCTTGTTCCGCCTATGAATCTTTCGGAAAGGATTGTAATTTGGAGGGTCATCATCATTGTCGTACCATGCGTCTCGCCGGGCAGCCGCTCGGTATTTATCTAGATTGGGTATCATGAGCATTGATCAAGGATAGCCAGCCAGAGTCCTAAGACACAAGACTTTGGAAGCGGACTTACGCATAATCGGAGGAGGAAGGAACGAATGCGCTGAAGCGCGGGGCCTGTAGATGGGTTTGTTATGAATCTGAGATGGCAGGTCAGCCCCGTGGAATGTTCAGCTGGGGCGTTCACCGTCTCACGCTCAGACTTTAGGCCACCACAATCGGGCACGCTAGGGTGGGTGAAGTAACAGCTAAGTGGTCGGGGTGGGCTTTTAGGTCATCCGCGCCAGGGGTCTGAGCCTTCCAGGTGCCCGCTGTTCGCTGCCTTGCGTCGAAAGCTAGATGCGCGAATATTCCTCTTTGATGGAATGCGCATGTAATAAGATGGTGTGGATGAAAGGATGGCAGGTGATGATGTTTTTGTTCTGTAGCCAAGGGCCAAGGCACCGGTGCCCTGCTTTGTTATTTGCTATGAGTTGTTCCCGGTTCTTTTCTTGCTAAAGATCGGCGCTGGGGCAATTTTACACTAGTCGTCCCTTAGGTCGAGAAGCCACGTAAGAGGATTTTCTCCAACAACTTAACGTTTGCCGATAACCGCGAAATCTGCCACTTTGATATTTACGATTGCCTACAGAGCCGTGTGGCAGAGCACATCAACCAACATTATCGAGCTTCATAGCGTTAATTTTGCGCGCGCTTGGCAACAACGTGGCGTCACAGGAGATGGCTTGCAAATAAGCACAAGCAGATCTACCGCTTGGCTGCTTAATACCGCATCTTCCAGGATTACGGACACGCACGATATTTGCACAGCCCCAATGGGAGGCGATTCCACGCCAAGAGAGACATAGTGTTCCACAACATCACCTTTTTGTGGGGTCTACAAAGTCAAATTGTGTCTGCCTTGTTGGCGAAAGAACCCTATCAAGGAGGTGACACACTCCAGGCCGTTCTCTGTTCGCTGTTAGTTAGCTGCACAGGCAAGTATCGGAAACCCCTGGATGATACCAGTTCGGAATCCTACGGTTAAACGACGAAACATGTCAGGCCCTCTCAGAGATCATCCAATCCGAAAACCTCCTCTCACTCGCGGCGGGGGCGAGTGAGACAAACAACTTAGGTGTCTTAGTTAGAGTATGGCAAGCTCAACCCGTCCCAAGCATCTACAGAGCTTCCATCTTCGCCATGTGAGTAATGGAGCCTTGGCAACAGACCAAGATGCAACTACGGACAAGGTCCAGTCTGAGGTTGCCGCCAGATCTCCGAATCCAGGGCAGCGAGAGCATATACTAGTGCCGCGACTCTTCACCGTTTCTGTGCATGACGAGAGCTTCTCGAGAGAGGACATCATTTTAAATGCGTCTAATGATGATGATGTACCGATGGGGAAGCTGTTACGGCTTACACCCTTGAAGGGAAATGGTACCTTTCCCCATGGAAAGATCAACGACGACGACCTTGACTTGGGAAAGCAATTCGTGTTCGTCTCGAAACCCAAGAACCAAGACTTGCTTTCAATCCAACCGGACCTACAGGTCTCTGTTTCTCGACAAATCGCTCAGGCGTTCGGATTCAAGAAGGGAACTCAAGCCCTAGTGTCCACTGCTGGAGAGGCAGGCTCTCATGCGTCCCACGTCGAGATTATCTTTCGAGATCAATACCTTGCTCGCGCCGACATGTGGCGTCTAATATCTGCTGAATTGGCCAATACTTGCATCTTCAGAGCGCAGAGAATTCTTTTCATGGGTTCCATTAGGGCTACAATAAAGACTGTATTTGTGAACGGCAAGAAAGTACCCTCAGCTTTCTTCCACTCTTCAACCAAGCCCATTTTCCGTAGCGAGTCTGCGCGATATGTGCTCTTCATCCAGATGTCGAAAGAGATGTGGGATTTTGACGCGGAAGGCAGTGGGGAAATTATGCTCGACAAGGTTATCAACGGCTTTCTCCCCGAACTCTTCAAAAGATGGCATGAGCTGAAAGTAAAACATCTCGTCAGCATTGTGCTCTTCACGAGAATAATTTATGACAAGAGGAAGGATACTGGCTTGACAGATTCAGGTTTGGACACAAACGAGCCCCACCATCGAGAACCAGTCATGGCCACCACTTCGAAAGACTTTTATCGAGTTGTGGTCAGCGATATGGCCAGTGGGGAATGGGCGAACATTCTTTTCCAGCTCAAGAAGGAGTTCTTAGTCTTCCTAAGGGACATATCGATCCGGCCGCCTGACACTGGTGATCACCTTCCCCTTGGAACAGGTATCTCTTCAGCTTTAGCGGATAAACCCAGCCATGTCATTGCAGGCCATCCCTCTGCGGCAACACGCGGGAACGTCCTCGAAGCTATAAATCTGGCTTCTTCTCAATTCTCCTCTGACTACATAGACCGCGATCTCGTCAGGACTGGTGTTTCCATTGTGGTGATATCTCCGAGCGCTGGACTGTTCGAAGTGGATTACAGCCTCTTGGTGGCAACGACTGAAAATCTCATTGAAAACGGCGTGGGCATTGACCTTGTCTGTCTATCGAGGATGCCGCTTCATTCCGTTCCTTTGTTCAAGTACCGAATTCCTCCGCCCGGTCCCGGTGATGCTGCTGTGACGGGTACAAGGAACACGACGACAGACAAAAATACACCAAAAGGCAGCTTTTCGGCCAATATGGGGATTGGAGCACCATTGGGATCTTTCAAGCCTGATGAGAACCCACTGAGAGAGGCTGGAATTCTGAGAGGAACTAAAGACTTTGGATGGAGCTACGGTATTCCTCATTGGGTGGACATTTCATTCTGGGCCTCAGAGCCGGATGAGAGTGGTAAACAGGCTGCGATTCGAAGGAAGCTTAAGAACAAGTCTAGTTTCGATGCCCCAGAGCACAAAGCTTTCGTTCCGAGAGTGAGAATGTATGAGCTGCAAATGATGGGTGTGATGGAAAACGCAATCAGCGATATATCCATTGAACCACTCTTTAGGACCTTCCAATCACCATCCACCTTCTCTCAGCGTCCGAAATCAACCAATACGGCAGACTCGCCGAGGACTAACAGCATGTACTCGTTGTCTGGCTCTTTTCGCTCCTCGCACATTGAGTCACCCGCTCACACGCCTAAGCTTTCGGGCTCTCCGAGCTCTCGCCGTCCCAGCAATAAGAAAATCACGGGCCCTTTCTTTGAATGGATGGATGAATACGATGACCTAGTTTTCCGACACCCTCAGATTGCACGAAAGCGGGCCAGAAAGACCAGGCCTTCAAAGGACCTCTCTAAGAGTCGAAAGCGGCAGAAATACAGTCCATCTTTGCTCAGCACTTCTGCTAGCGCTCGCCATATCTCCTCCAGTCACATGAAGCATAGCTCAGATAAAGAAAGCTTCCTAACTCAAGTGATGGTCGAGCGCCACACATCACAGAAGAAGATTGCCAGTAGAGGAGGCCTCGTGGGTCGTACCCCAAGCATTCGGAGTACTGGTCCCAAGAAAAATCTGGCGTCGCGCCAGATTAGCTTTGGCCCTCGAGGTTTCGGTGCCTCAGCCGCCAAAGCTGTTGCTAGCACCGAAGTCAGCACAGATCATGGAGCCGCATCTCTTAGCACGCTTGGTCTGAAGTCTCGCTTTCCAGCCAGAGATGCTGGTCGCGCCAGCAATATCTCAGCACAGGTGGAACAGAAGAAATCTGAGAGTCCGGATCTCCGACCGGCCAATGCCAAAAGTGCGGACTCTGCGCTTTCTTCTGAGTCTGAGTCTCAACAGTCTTCAAGACCAATACCAATCAGGAAAGGTACGGCAATTCGCATCACAGATGAGGTCAAAACAGTACAGCAGCCACATGATCGAGACCGTCATGACAACACTGCAGGCGTGGAATTACATGATAGACTCGCCGCGCTAAAAGATGTTCGGGACATAGAACAGAATGCTCCAGAATCGGAGACTGAAGATACCGACGATGCTCAGCCACTCCCTACTGTCTTGTCACCAAGCACGACGCTAGCCCCCTGGCTTACAATCCTGAATCCCTCCAATCCTTCCAAAACTACAACTTCATTAGCAAGCCGCCTTGGCAGATGGCATCACGTATTTCCACGCCTGTTGCGGACCTCTCAGATAAAGTGGAAGTCCCTATGTTCCCCTGCAGCTGTCCCCCTTACTACAGAAGAATTTCCCTCTACCGAACAGCTTTCAGAGGAGTATCAGGAGAGTGTATACCATGTCGAAGTACCGGATAAGAGGGACTTATCTGAGACTCCGCGATCGCTTATTACCGAGCTGATCGCCTTTCGCCTCTCCCGTGGCTTCCAGATAGTTGTAGGAGCACATCTAGCGGAAAGCGTGAAGCTACCCTCGATCTTCTCCCAGCCCTTCAATGTCTTCGATGAGCAAGTCTTAACAGAGGATCGCAATACGATTTTCTTATCAAGAGGTAGCACTATCCATCAGATAAAGCGATCGAACGATTACAAGGTCGAAGTCAAGCAATTCATTCGTCATGATGTCGTGACAGCCCGAAATGTAGACGCTGATTCTATGCTCTACAAACCATCCATTAGTTCAATGCTGACAGTCGACTACGAGACCCAGGAGATATCGGTTGCTCCTCCGCGCGCCGACTTCGATTGGAAAACAATAGACCTTTTTATTGTGGGCCACGAACGACCCAAGGCCGAAGATTTCGTAGACAATCTCCGTCCTTGGCGCGCACGGTTTGTACTGATACCAGTGGAAACACCTACGAACACGCGCCGTCCACTAAATTCCATCAATGAAGATGACGAAGAAGAGATTAGGCTCGAGGGCATCAGAAAGCTCACCCAGGTCTGGCAGCGATTCCGCTACGTCCCTCCTGAAGAGCGTCGTTTTCAAGCGCCCCTGCGCAACCGGAAAGACACCAATCCGCTCGACATCATGTATCAAACGAGAAACCCTTCAACCATCGTTGCTGCAGAGCTGGAAAACGTAGCCGAGGGCGACGCCACAGGAAGACCGGTGCAACTGCTCCCAGAATCAGATCTATACCAGCGCTCAAATTTCAAGATTTCGGCTCTCGCAGAGACTGTACAAAGCGAGAAAGGCGTACGCATGCTAGACAGAAGATGGCATTGGAGACTACACTACAACTGTTTCATCGGCTTTGAGCTTACGACATGGTTACTGCAGAACTTCCGAGACGTCGACACCCGCGATGAAGCAGTGGAGCTAGGCAATGACCTCATGAAGAGTGGCATGTTTAAACACGTCCAGCAACGCCACGACTTCCGAGACGGTAACTACTTCTACCAGATTGCAGACGAATACCGTACGCCGAGGCCAGAGTCTAGAGGCTGGTTTGGCCGGGCCAAAGCAAGCGTGCCTTCGACGCCTGTACCTGAGGACGTTCCGAAAGACTCAACCGCAACTAGTCGTTCTCGTGCCAGCTCGAACAGCGCTGGTTCAACTGGAAATGCTTCTGAGCCGACTACACCCACTGGCAAGAAACAGAAGCTGGGCGTTGCCCTTAGCAAATCGCTCTTGTACGATGTGGACCACCGTAAACGCTCCTACCGACCTGAAATGATCAACCTTCACTACGACCGGCTGCACAACCCGGACAATTGCTACCACATCCGCATCGAATGGATGAATACCACAGCCAAGCTCATTCAAGATACCGTCACCTCATGGGCCACCTCCGTCGACCGCTTCGGCCTACGTCTTGTGGAAGTCCCGATAGGTGAAGCTTCGTCTATTACAAGCATGCACCCTTTTCGAGCTCCTTACCGAGTCAAGCTGAAGCAACAACCGCCTACGAAGCAACCACAGAGTTACTTTGATAACACAAGCTTTTCTCCACAACCGAAAACCCAAAAACACTACTACCAGCAAGCCCTCCTCAAACGCTTCGAGTTTGTGCTCGACTTCGAAGCCGGCTCGGACTTCCCTAAAGATGTTGACGTTACATATTCATGGGGCAAGCCGGACTACAAGTATCCGCAATACATCCACCGCTCGGGCAGGCTCATTGCTCAAATCACTGACGAGGGCGACTTCCTCCTACTCGCCAATCGACTATATAACAACCGGGGAGCATCAGCAAATCCTGATTACAAAGACGGCAATAGGTCCGATAATCCAAGTGACACCGACGCTCATCGTGGGCCTGGATTCTTCAGATCGATTCCTCAGCGCAGTAGCTTGAGCAACCTCGGCGGCTCACCGCGTTCATCTCCGTACTCCTCACCTTCGGTGCGCGCAATCCCTGACCTTCCGGCTCCCACAACGCACTCGACTCGCGGCCCCTCGCCTTCCAACAATGCACCGCAACCTACGAATGCCGCAAACGCCAAGATTACATCAGCATCAGCTACCGCCGAAGCTGTCAAGCAAGTGTTTGAAGACTTCTGCAATAACAAAGAAGCGCTAGACAAGTTCTACGAGGAAGTGCTTAGCAAAGCATCCACCCCAGGGCCGAACACACCATACATGGGCGGCAATACACCATTGAAAGGGCCAATGACACCGTCCAGAGAGTCAGAGAAATTGTCCATGGAGAGTAGCATTCCGAGTCTGGCGCTGCCTGAGAAGTTGGTAGGGAAGCGGAGTGGTATGGAGATTGGACAGGGGAAAGGAGAAAAGGGGGAGAAGAAACCTGAGTTGAAGACACGGCTTGTGGGTGGGAGTCCGAGAATTAGTGGGCAGTGAGAGCGGTTGAAATGCAAGACGACCCTCTACTTCTCTATAAGTTAGAAGGATTTAGGGCTTCATTGTATATTCCATGTTGAATATCGAGGGATCCCGACCCTAAATTATGCGAAGATTTAAACTTGAATGAAGGAAATGCAAGGTTGTCATATTGGCAAAACACCCATGCGCTGATGATTCTCACTTACACTTCAAAGAGCCAAGCGGGATAATATCCAATGAATGACACACCAGTGCACGGCAATGAAGCATGCAACGTGCAAGATAAACGGTGCTAGCCACAGAAGAGTGCAAATTCCAAATACCAACGAGCGAAAAAGTGTGAACATAAGGAAGGATATGAGCTGAGGGCTTGCCAAAAGAGCAGAGCTCAGAGCTGCAAAATTGTCGTCAATCGGAGCTCCTGACCGGTACAGCGGATAATTTTGGTGGGAAAGATCGCTCTTCATACACGAACTATGCACTTTCTGCCTCTCACATGTTCCACAATCACACTGGAATAAAGGAAGTAATTCGCCATTTCATTGGCCAGATACCCTGCAATTGGAACATTAACTAAGCCACTTTAGCTGCAGATCTTCGATAACTCGATACCCATCTACATCTCGATTTATATTGCATGACATTATGAGCTTCGGTTCAGCATTAGCGATATCATCGCCGTCATGCAGCTTGCCAACAAGGTGCACTCGCGTTTTGTAGACGCGCTTGATCAGTTCAGTGCGATTTCCGATGAGTAAGTTAACTTCTCAATCTACCTATTCCTGCTGCATAAAGACAAATTATTCCACAATCTAGGAGGCCTGTTCTAGGCGAATGTGTCGAGATGCGGATCTCTACGATTGAAAAGGCCCATTTTCATAGCACTAGCCTTTGCATTTGAGGCTTATTAATGTTTCGACCGCTCCGGATTACCACATCTCATCGAAAGAAAGCAAGAACATTAGCTATTTGAAGGGCAATCTACCCTTACACGTCTAACGTCATGACTCCTTCTCATCAATTTTCGCTAGATCACGCGGGACGCAACCCCTAAGGCTGACACCAAACAGGGTTAAGAGCATCTCAAACGTGCTCCGTAATCTCGAAGATGTCATACCAGAGCGAAGTCTAACCGATCAGCAGAGCGCTGATCTCAAAGAAGTTGTCTAAGGCTGTAGCAAGGTGCTTGGAGAACTGGACGAAACATTGGTGAAATACCACGATCTAGACAGTCACGGCCCAGGCAAGAAGCCAAAGAGATTTGGAAGAAATTGACTTGGGAGCCCGATGATGTCAAGAATCTACGCTCGCGCCTGACTTCGAATGTTGGCTTACTGAACGCTTTTGAGGGCAGACATGCACTGTAAGTATGGGTGCAATTGCCACAAATCCAACTCTGACAGCGTTTGAATCCTTTGTGGGCTCAACTTTTCACGGAAAATCCCCTTATTTGCGCTGTTCTGTCGCAGCTACTTCCAAGTCAAATGGGCTTACTCCGGTCAATCGTGCTTCTCTGAAGACTTTGTACCCTGTTGGAACCCCATTCTTCGCTCTATATTCCCTATTCTACATGATGAAGTGGTACTAATCCTATTGGTTATCTCAGCGGATTCTCGCACGCTAGCAAAGTTGGTGTAGATCGATTGAATTCCTTCCAGGATCACCAACAACGTAAGGCTATCGCGGAGTGGCTCTCTAGCTCTGATTTTCCTGCGCAACAAAATCAATTTTTCAGGGCTTGTCAAGAAGGGACCGGGAAATGGTTACTGGATTCGAACGAATGCCGCTTATGGCTAGACGGGAGCGAACCCACACTTTTCTGCCCTGGCATACCTGGAGCAGGCAAGACTACGCTCACTTCTATCGTGGTCAATGATCTACAAGAACGGTTTCGAGCTGACTTTGATCTTGGCATAGCGTATGTCTATTGCAATTACAAGAGACAAAGCAAGCAGACTGTGGACTGTCTGATGGCCAGTCTATGTAAACAGTTGCTCCAGGGCCGCCGTACTTTACCCACCGAGCTGAATAGCCTCTACCAGCGGTACGCTCACAGAGATACTCAATCATCGACGGAAGAGATAAGGATCGCAATGTGTGCGCTTGTAGGAGATCTCTCTCGCACGTATCTCGTCGTAGATGCTCTAGATGAGTGTGCCGAGGTAGCGCGCTCCAGGCTTCTCAAGGATATGTCAATGCTTCAGCGGATCGAAAGGTCAGCCTGATCACGATTTCGCGGTACATTCCCGACATAACCGCATTCTTTGAGGGGAAGCTGTCCTTTGAAATACGTGCTACAGATGGTGATGTCCGGAATTATCTGAAGGGCCACATGGTAGAACTCCTGACCTGTGTGAAACGTAATCCTTCGTTGCAAGAGATCATTGCGCTAAGAATCACAGAGGTCGCCGATGGCATTTAGGATGGCACTACGATTTGCCTAGAAGGAAAGTTCTAATGCAAAATACTAGGTTTCTCCTCGCAAGCTTCATTTAGACTCGCTATCCGATAAAGCAACGGCCAAAGAGATCAAGCTTGCTTTGCAAGAGCTACCTAAGGGGTCCAGAGCGCTGGACGATGCATATAAAGAAGTTGTCCAACGGATCGAGAGCCAGATCCAGGCTTGCAGAAGCAAGCCAAGGATGTCCTTAGCTGGATTGTTTGTGCTCGGAGACAACTAATCATGTCGGAGCTCCGATACGCCCTCCCAGTAGACCTGAGTACTGCAGAACTTGATGAGGACAACTTGCCAGAAGCGGATGACATCCTGGCTGTTTGTGCTGGCCTGGTTACAGTTGATGACGAGACCAACATAGTTCGATTGGTCCACTATACTACGCAAGAATACTTTGAGCGCACTCTTCCAATATGGGCTCCGCACGCTGGAGACATTATCACAAGGACATGTCTTACGTACTTGTCGTTCGGGTCCGTGGTAGAAAGTAGCTCATCCGGTGATCTTGGGTATTTTGAAAGATATGGGGGGAACACGTTCTCCTGGAATATGCTGCTGAGTATTGGGCCACTCATGCTGAGAAACGTTGGAGTGAAAGTATTGAGACTTCGATTCTGGAATTTCTCCAGGACGAGAACAGGATAGCCTCTTGCATTGAAGTACCATGATGTCGTTTTCGCACAGACCCATACTTTCCGAAGCGGACAACAGCGATGCATTTGTCAGCCTTTTTCGGGTTACACACCATCGTATCGAAACTTTTAGGCGCTAGCTACTCAGCTGATGCCAAAGACACCAATGGACAAACACCGCTATATTACGCACGTTATGGTCACCCTGGCTCGAATAGGGCTGGGTAAGAACTAGCTATAAAGTTACTTCTAGGACACAATGACGTCGATAGCAACGCTAGAGATAGTAGTGGTCATACACCGTTGCACAAGGCAATCTATGGAGGAACAGAAACGATCGTAACTCTCATGAAAGAGCATGCTATCAACGTCAACGTCAACGTCAACGTCAAGGCCCTCGATGGCGAGAGCCCCCTTACCTTGGGAATAAAGACAGGCAATGAACCTACAGAAGCAGCAAGATCGATTATTGCATTGGATGATGTTGAGACAAATGATGGACCTGGTTCAGTATCTCCTTTGATAATAAAATGAGACTGTGGTGACGCTCATACTTCAGAGACAGGATCTACAGATCAATGCAGTGGACGAGGATGGGAGAACGGCGCTGATGTGGGCTGCCGCAAAAAAGCTGTGAAGCTATTGTCACATTACTGCTTCGGAGAGCTAAAATTCGAGCCGACATTGAGGATGAAGATGGAAACACAGCCCTAACCTATGCCTCATGTTCTCAGTCTGAAGCGATTGTACGGCAACTTCTTCAAAGAAAGGATGTAGCCTCTAATTGGCAGGAGAAATCCGGTTGGTCGGCCTTAATGTACGCTACTATTCTTGGACGCAAAGAGATTATGAAACTGCTACTCAACCAAGATGAACTCTTGGTCAATCAGACCGATCGGTACGGCCAGACGACCTTAATGCTTGCTGCCTACGTGGCCGTGCAGGTGCACTAGCACTTTGTTGCAACGAAATGATATTCAAATCAATCATATAGATCGAAAGAATCAAACGGCATTAATGCTGGCTGCTGAAGGGGGCAAGGCAAACTTAGTGACTCTACTCCTGGACAAGGAAGACCTTCAGAAGGACTGCAGAGATCAGAACAATCGAGCAGCGCTGATGTTGGCCTATGAGAAGGGACATAAAGCTATTGTTGAGTTACTGGAACGGGCTGGAGCGCCGGGAGAGATACCAGAGCCCAGTAAGCGACAATACTAAACGAAGTGGGAGAAAACTGACAGGTTTGAAACTTTGGACAATAGTGAAGTAAATGGCTGTTGCACTAAAGGTTACAAAAAGGGGTACAAGAGGCAGGACTTGATGTTCTTTCCACCCAGCTTGGACGGTTACAATACCATTAATGATCCATGTTTGTTGCCGTATCGACACCGGTTTCAAGCTTCTTCGGCAGTTACCCCCTTCTCCAAACGCCGTAGCCTCTTACATCCGTCCAGCGACGGCGCTGACCCATGATTGAGGCCTGTGATCAGGAATGAGTGCTGGGGCTCAACCCAGCAAAGCCTTCAAGACCAACTTTGCAAACGGGAAAGGAAGGTGATTGGGCGGGTAGATTATGTTGGCCTGTTGACATTGGAGTATGAACGAATGCTGGTGGCAATCGTCGGCGGATGGCCTCTGAAGGACGCAAGAGAGATGGCATTGGGGTTTAGATTTTACGACTGCAAAAGGGGTATTGTATTCATTTCTAGTGTTTTCGAAACTTTAGCTTGCCTTTTTTTCGGAGATAGGTCTTGTGGTCAAAACGACGGCTGATTGGGTCTGGAGTTTTCAAGGTGCAGAGAAATCACAGTATCACAGCCCACTTGCCAGGGTATGCTAATGCTGCTTCTACGGCGCAGTCATCACAGCAATCTGGGGTACGCAGCATTGTTGATCTCACGTCGCTGTGCGCAGCGTTCTGCACTGCCAACCATCGGCTTCTACGATCGCCTCTTACCAATAGTACACAAACGTTTTCCGGAACCTCTCCATCCACTTCTCCTTCCTCCTTCCAGTCTAGACCAGTACCAGCTGCGACTCCAGGACCTAATTTGGTCACAGCACATTGACTCGATTCGTCTGTTTTTGGGTGCGGACAGGGCGGTGTGAGCATCGTGTTCCATAGTCCGTAGTGGAGTTTACAATATGACATGTGCAGATCGAACGTCTTTCGATCATCCTCGCGGTCTACTAGCTCTTCAACTTTGAAGGCGATGTCTAGATGGAACGCGTTCTGCCGGCTGCCATAATACTCTGTTCGTTGTATGACCCGTGACAGGCACCGCGGCACATAAGTCATTCCACGATCTGTGATGTGTCGACAAGGCATCATCTCGTCAAAGTCGGCCAGATTCGCGATATCCCGTACGCGGAGCTTTCGTTCGCCAGTTTTGCGGTTTGTAGGTACACCTTTCCTGACGAAGAGACGCTCTGGGTTAGTGCTGGCAGGGTCATGGTCTCCAAAGCTGGGAAGATACACTGTCCATCCGAAATCGCTAACCATAAAGCTGTTTTCATTCATAGCACTGTCTTCAGTAGTAAAATGAGGGCCTACGAGCATTCGGCAGAATGGCTGCCAAAGTCCAGCAGGATCATACAGAATGGTCCCTTCTTTTTCTTGCACTGATGAGACAAAAGAGCGTTGGTTGACATTCAAGTTTGCAAGAATGGGCAAGTCAGCACAACCGCCGATACCTGAGACAGAAGCCATAACCACGACTACGCTCGCAAGCCGCATAAGCCGAAGATTTACAGGCAGGAGTCCGGTTTGATTTGGGTGGCGCTTTTTAAGGTACGCATCCAACGCTCTAGGCAGTGGCAAGCTCTCCAAGGAAGGTTTATCAGATAATGTGTTGGCAACCAGGTCGAGGTAGGAGTCAATAGCTTTTGAATCGATTCGGAGGCCATCAAAGATGAGTGAGCCTGCTTCGAAGATCTGCCAATGCTCTATTGAGGAAGGAGCAACAGTTTTGGATGGGTCCTTACTCCTTCCGAGTTTCTTGACGATAATAATCGCCATAGCCATAACCAGCTGTACGGCACTGAGCAGGACAGGGCTCTCGTCGGAAGAAGTGGTACTGAATTCGCGACGAAGCAGAACAGTGCCAAATTTCCCTAATGTAAGCCTTTCGCAAGCGTCCAATTCTCTGAGCTCGATGTCCTCCGAACTGGTCCTGAGAATCACTTCCATCTCGCTGTCCAACAAGCATACATTTGGAGTGTCTTTTTGGAATAAATGTGGGGTGTCTCTTTCCAAAGACCATATGATTATCAACTGCGGCGATCTCTTCTCTGCGTTCAGGAAGTGTATATCTCCACCTGGAATACCCTTGATAAGGATGGAGAGGCCCAGTAGATGATGAGCCCATACTATTAGTGTAAGAAGCCCTCTCTGACTGCTTATAGTCATCTTTCGTGACTCTGGCCACTTCTGAACCATGCATAGATAGTCCATACTCGCTAATATAGTCGAAGGCGCAAGGATGATATAATCCTCCTGGTGCTGATAAGCGGGGTATGTTCGCTGGATACGATTTTCGACGAATTGTAGGTAGTCATTCCAGTTCATTGAGGAGGTCTGAGAGCTACATGCTTCTAGAGTGCCCATAACTCCCTCATAGCTTGGATCTGTCGTAGCTCCTTCGACATTAAGCTCATAGCGTCTCCGCATACTTTCTGTAATTGCTGAAGCGAGGGAAGCTCTACCATGTACCCAGCCCAACAGAGACAGTTGTATAACTGTAGAGATGTAGAATCTGTCTTTGCTAGTAATAGCACGATTGACTGTAGGTCCAGACCCAACGCTGAGCACAAGGCTAGAATTCGAATCTTCGTGTATAGGGACAATGGCGGTATCGCGAAGAACGTCCTTCTTGAAAACATCTTCGACTTCTCGGGTAATTCTAGCACGTCCAAATATCGCTGCAAGATCCTCTTCTACCAGCAGATCTGACCCAGATTTGCGAAGCTCGCGCGCGAACGACATGATCTGTTCGTATGCCGAGCCGCTGAGATGACGGACTATTGATCCAATCGGAAAGATGTTAGACAGCTCAAGACTGAGCTGGAAGTTGCTTGTCATTCGGGACATGTTGCCGAGTATACAGACTGGTGGTGTTTGGTTGAGGTTGGTTGCTGCCTTATCGCTTGTCTTGAAGTAAGCATTGACCGCATCCTCGATTGGTTGTATAACTGGTAACACTTACAATTATTCTATGGTAGTGCAATGAAGTACAAATCAAAGGTCTTGTCCGGCTATTTCAGCGTTGGAAGTCATGAACTCTAAATGTGTTGGTTTGTTGGTATCGAAACACAGTAAGGTAGGATGTTACGGCTTTCTCCTTGGGGCGGGGTTGTAGCCCGCTAGAGAGGAACTTCTATTGGTCAAATTGCTGAGGCTCAAGTCGGCTTCAAGAGTTGCCGAGGAGTGGTTTTTGAATATACGCAGCCTTTAGGGCAACCGATTGGGCCTATGGGGACCTCTTGTTATCGGAAAAGCACGAAGGCTATTTGACGTCTCTACGTGCTTGCAAGAAGCATGATAGAATCGACATTGCTTTCCATTACATTATTCGTCTTGGATTCATGCTCTTATATAAGACTCGTATAACCAAGTTACTCAGTCGTGTAGCCTCCATCGAACACAACGCTGACATCCATTTGTAATACCAGCAAACATACACTTTTGCACTGCTTCCATTTCATGTCTTTCGAGACCTATGCGGCTCACAGTCTTCTGCCATACTGTACATTAGTAAACTCGATTTGAAGTAGTGTTGGAAACGCACATATGTCATCTTTCTCGTCCCAACCTCCTTCCCCGTCACCAGCCAGAATACTGTCGTCTTGAGCTATGTCTTGAGCTATGGAGGGTACAGCAGCCAGAAACAGAGTGAGGAGCGCGAAGGCTGATAACTTCATATTTGATACTAGCGAGTGGATGTCTCAAAGGGAGGATTCCGATTCCAGGTGCCAAGGATCGAGCTCAGGATTATGCTGTATGGATTGTTGAGAGCGGTTGAAAAATTGCAGAGCGAGAGACGCTTGATGATGAATCATTTGATGAATCATGGGAATTGTGATGTAGTCTGCTTGTAGGTTCATAACCTCGTAGCTTGTTTTCTCGGAGCTGCTCGTGCGAACAATTTTTGTCTCCACCGCTCCACATCAAACTTCATCGGGGATCCGTCGCGAGTTCCAATAGGAATTCGCATGGCAAAAGAAAGCTAATCAAGCCCGAAGTGGAGCCATGATGTTTGAAGGGTCGATTTCCTTGGCGCGCGGGGCGAAGGTCCGGAGTGGAGCCATGATGTTTGGAATAACGTTCTCAACGCACGTGTCGAGACTGCGGATCGATTATCATCCGTAGGTAGTTCGCAGACGGGATTTCTCTCATAGTGGAGCTCGTTCGCAGCCTGGGAGCCTTCAAGTTCGTGTCTTATACTTGGTAAGCTTGGTAATTCCTTTGCGATCCCTGTCGCAGGGCTTTCAAGCTCGACTTTCTCGTCTGGTGGTAGTGGAGAAACGAGATCTATCTTTCTGGTACCCGAAATCGGATCTTTACCCCGAGCTGCTTCGCTTTCCGTTGGAATCTTTTCGTCATTGGCTGGGAGCTCTGATTTCCACCCCAGGACACTAATACCGCTTTGCCCTTTAGTCGGGAGCCGCCTCCTGCGACGGCGAAAGCAGAAGTATGCAAAGCCGCAAATGAAAAGGGAGATCGCAACAGCGCCGAGCGTGATTCCGGCGACCTCTGCGGGACCTAGTTTTGAGCCACCGGATTGAAATGAGCTGGTATCGGTGGCACTTGGTGGATAGATAGCCACTAAATCCTCAGAATTCGAGTCTGGAAAAGCTGCTTGAGATATGTGGAATTTGGAGCGTTCATAGTCGACGGTGACATAGGCTTCGTGAAGAAACGTCCTCCCTATGGTATACTGAGTGCTATTCGCCCGTCTAATCGGAAAGTAGTTCGTTGCGTTTGGATAGATTGGGAACGAAGCTTGTAGATCAAAAGAGGCGTATGGCAGTTTGAAAGCGATAGATGGACCTCCTGTTGCTTGTGGGCCGATGGTGAAAGTCACGCTTGAGTTCAGTTTCTGAAGGGAAGAGTGTATCGTATCGTTAACGAGGTAGCGCTAAGTATCGCTATCATAGGTCAATCCGAAAGCTGACGCAAAGGCTTCGCATGCTGCCGTAGGCAGCCAGATCTCGGGCACGCCCGAGTCGATGAGTGAGAAGATCCCTGTTTGTAGAGGCTCTACATCACCGTTCAGAGTTCGCGTTGCAGTAATGGATTGTAGGCTCACGGTAAGACTCCTGGAGTCGTTGGAATCAAAGTCAAAGCTAACATTATTCGCGATATGCCGCGCTTTGTCATAGCCACCTAATGTGAGGCTGCCAAGACATCCTACACCGCGGTACTTGACTCCTGCGGTATAGCCGAATAATAGACTAGGAATCAGGCTCTGGTCCGCGAGGTTTTTCATCGAGCTTGGGACCGGCGCTGTGAAATTCGCTGGTTTTGGACCAAGGCCGAATACACCTAGCCAGAAAGTATTGGTGGCGACCCCTGCAACGACTTGATGCTCTAATGATAAGCCACCTGGGCTGTTTCCGAGCTCAACAGTGTCAAAGCCGTAGTCTCCATTCGCCGAGTTGTTGTCAAGATCAAGGTTGTCTTCCATCAGCAGATTGTATGCCCCATTGTCCACCCATGTTGAAGGGGAGTTCTTGTTGAAACCCTGGCTGAGTGCAACTTGGAATGCATTAGCTCCGCGAAGGTTCCCACAGTCGCTCGGGCCACCCGTCTGGTTGCATCCGGCAGCGATGGGAACCCAAGTTTCGTCACCATTTGTCGCTGGCAGAATGCGAAAAATCTGTGGAGGTGCACCGACTTGGATAATGAATGTCGACCAGCTCCCGGCATTTCCGTCCCAGGTCTGGCTTGGAGGGAAGCTGAAAGGCTGGATTTGGCTGTTGTTCGTTGCTCGTGGATGCAGCCAGTCGCGCATATTCATAGTCAAGAATTGGATAGTAACCGGAACACTTTGACAATCAAGATGTGCATCTCATGATGGTCGGAGACCATGGAGATTAACCAGAGGTTTGAGCAATAGTATACAGTAAACGCCGAACGATTCAGGCGTCCCAAAAGATTCAGCTCCAGCTAACACAGGACGCCTAAGGACTTCGACCATCATTGTTGGCCTGTTGTAATTGGTGAAAGCGAGAAGAAACGAGGCTGCAATTTAACCAATCATGAGAATCACGGATAGGGGCGCTCCAGCAGACTTAAGCATGAAGAAGCACTGTCATCTTCATGATACAGAATAGTTCTAGGCCTTCTTACAATAGCAGAAGCTCGCTGGCAGTCCTCGAACCTGCCAATCACCAACGGTACTCCACTTTTCTTGAACACTTCTAGCCATGATGGCTATCAGTCCCATCTGCACCTCAAAAACGCGAAGTTCGAGCGTCTAAATGGATGAGGGGGTCGAAGATTCAATGGCTCGCTTGACGAAACACGTTTTCCGAAAGTGGTTAGGCTGAAACACTTTTTCTTACCCGTAAGCCCGCTCACGTTGGATTTCCACTACTTCCACCACGCTCGGAAGACTCATCTTCCCCCCAGCCAACTTTCGTAAGGCTGGTCACGAGGCCTAGAGAAGCCTCGACCGGCTTTGAGAGCGGAAACAGACACCCTGAAGGTGCACATGGCTTGCAAGAGACCATGGCTGATTTTAGCTCCCACCCCAAGACGTATCTCTTAAGAGCGGCTTCTATCTGAGACAAAAGCGTGCTGAGGTTGCGGACCGGTACCTTGTATGCCATGTCTTACGGAGGCTTTGTTGTCTTCAAACACAGCATTCAGCCAATCCATGCGAGTGCCTTGCCATTCAAGCGGAAAAGTCAGATCTGCCTATGGCAAGGGTTGCGGATCTTGATTCGCATGTAGCTTCTCTGTTAGCGAGGTTCCATTTGGCCTTATCTAATCACTTCCTCCCCAATTTGGGATATTTCGTGTTTTGCTCCGGACGTCCCATCGTCACTGACCTTTCTTCTCCATTGCTCTGTTGCTGTATGCACTGCAGTTATAAAGGCGAGAGCCAACCATGGTCTATTATTTATGTCTATCACTACTGAATTTCTTCCTTGTATCAGCAACAGCATCACTGTACGCACGCGTGGACAACACAGTAGCTTCGTCATCGACTCTAGGGACAACTGTAAACGGTATTATGCCACGGTCTGAAATGTCTGGATTTAACGCTGACTGGCCCACCAGCAACGAACACATCCCCTACTATCTCAAGTTCTCTTCAGCTGAATCATACAGCCTACTCTGGTCCTAAGGGCGAGGTCGGAGTCCTACGGCGTCGGGCGCTCAGCGCATACCCGGGAGCTGCTCAAGCCACCGATAGCATCAGCGCTGCGGAGTCCGGGGTCTGTTCCTCTATTGAACAATATATAACGGAGAGCCAACTAGTGCCGGCTACGACTACTAATCCTTTGATGACAATAGAGGCACCGAAGGCGACTATGGCAACGATTTCAGCAAGTACTGCTGCTTCCAGCTCTTCATCAAGCAGCCTACAATCAGCACAGACCTCAGCCATATGGAATCATACCAGCCTGTCACCGGTACAAATGTCTCAACTATATCAAGCTTTGCAACTGTCATCAAGCAATGCCATAGCTGTCACTATACAGGGCACTCTCTATGAAGGATCCATCAATCCAACAGCAAGCCCTCAAGGCTTACCTAACTCTCTAGCAACGGCCAGTGCGGTGTTGAGTAGTCCTCCAACAGCCGGTATTCCACTAGCCAGCCAAGCAGCAGCTACCTCTATAGGATTAGTCGTACCGCCGCCAGTCGCGAACCCATTGACAGCACCGCCGCCGCCGCCACCAGCACCAGCAACGACTGTTTCTTTGGCAAGTGAAATTCCCATTTCAAGCGTACCATCGGGCAGCGGTGGACTTCAGAGCGCGTCAGACGTAGCTTTAGGTGTCTCAGTCACATTAGGCCCAACAGGAGAATCTGCTACCAGTGTCAGCGCTTCAGGAGCAATCCCTCCAGAGTTTGGCCCCGGGCCAGTGTCTCCTCCATTCCCGATAGGAAATGCCACTGGAATTACGACTTTTGGAGGCCCATCGCCTACGGGCAGTATGCCTCCATTGAATACAACTGGCTTGGTGCCTTTCAAAGGAGAAGGACGCGGACGGTTGGACCTGCTACTTAGTTGGCAATGGACTATTACAACATGCACTGCAATTTTCTTTCTGGGAAAGGTATTTCCGTGATAGGACCTTGCTAGCTCTGTGTGATATTGCACGCCATGTCTATGACTGAATTACGGTTTCCATGAGTGAATATAGACCGGGAATATGATACCAATTTTGGTGTCTGATTCCGTCTCTTGTTCAGCCGCTTGATATATGTATATACGCTAACCACTCATAAAAAAGGGGTGGCTGGTACATACGCTAGTGACTAGCCTGAGGAGGCTGCGGGGGTTGCGTTATTACCTTCTCTACTTTTCCTTCTCCTTAAGACTATATTCACTGTTACGTTGCCACCGCCGCGTGGCCGGACTCAAGCCATTAGGACCCTTTTCAACAGGCAAGTCAACACCGCTGAAGCAAGATTACTCTCACGTCGACACTAATCAGGCAACGTAGACAGACTACATACCAGACAAAACATGGCGTCACCTTGCTGTTGTTCCTACACTTCCCCGATCTCGCCTTGGAATCCTCTTCTAGAGCTATTGCCTAAGCTGCGACTCCTAGTACGAAGCGTTCTCAATCACGTTCCCTACGAGAAATTTGAGCTCGTCAATTATGGTACCGAAGAAGCATCTACAAAGCGATTCTCGTTACCACCAAGATTCCTTCTCAACGTAACTGGAACGATGTCACTGACGCAATTCTGCACCATTGTCGCGAGGAAGGAGCACCACATTTGCAGATGAAGATGCTTAAGGGGGACTAGAGCTAGGGCTATCTTTCGCCATGTTGTGCTCCGCTGCTCTGTATATAGTATAGCAGATGATATTTGAGAATGTCTTATCATACTTGTTTTGGAGGCGAGAGTGTGTCATCTAAATTCCATTTTCCGCAAAGCCAGAGTCCCATGCCTCCTTTCATTCAGTGCTATTTTATCCCGTGTTTCTGTACCACAGAACTCCAATATGTTCAGACACAGTCACGATGCTGCCTGACCCGGTGCTCTAGCACACAGGACATCCCATCTCACACAATATATGCAACGCGTGCCACGTCCGCCATGAAGCCATTACGACTCCTCCAGGTCGCTTTCATTCAGGTCACTATCATGCAGCTCACCATCATCCAAATCATTTTCATCCAGATTATTTTCATCCAGCTCACTATCATCCAGCTCACTATCATCCAAATCACCATCCTCTCTCTTCACAACAACCATCCCCAGCTTTGGCACCATACCCCCCTCCCACTCAATACCAAATATACTAGTCAACTCCATCAAGATAGAACGCGGAACCCGCATATGAATATTCTCAACAATCTCCCTCGCATGCGTCCAATCCTGCCCCACATCATTTGTAACGACGCGGATAATTGGCTTGGCTAGACTCTCCTCAGGACCGTACTTAACGAGGGCGTACCAGTCAAACGAATTGTTATCTAGACTTCTGGTCATGTGCGGTTGAAGGCTAGGCCAGAGTGCGCAGATGTTATCGTCGGCGATGTCGTAAATCTTGTATACTTTGTGCCATAGTTGTGAAGAAGTGGAATGGATGGTTTGAGTTGTGTAGGCTCTCGAGCCTAGGTGGTGTGAAGTTGGGGGCGTGGGAGAGTACTGGAGATTTAAGGAATGGTATAGTCTCTAAGCCAGGAAAGCTAAGATTGAGTGCTCGAGTAGTTTTGGAGATGAAAGGGAAGGATGTTTTTCTATATGTGATTACACTCACCGGAGAAAAAATTTCATCTTCGCGAGCAACATATACATGTGAAAAAGCATTTCTCAATTTTGAGACTATATTGTCAATATCAAAGCTAGAAGCCCCAATCACTCACGCCATCGCTGGCTTGCCCTTCACAATGGCCTTCACCCCTTTGGAGTCAAGTTTCGGATATGCAACCTGATAATCATGCCGAAATTCCACATCAGACACATCCGTCTGAAAAAGCTCCATGTCGTAGCGTGCCACAGCAGCAATAACCAGAAACATTTCCGCGTGGGCTAGATTAATCCCTATGCAGTTTCGTCCGCCTTTATTGAACGCCATCTGGTACTTGCGTCTCGCAACGCCTTCCTGCCCGAGCCATCTGTCAGGATTAAAGGTCCATGGATCCGGGAAGATGGTCTCATCCGTGTGAGCGCAGAGACTCGTCATGCTCACAGGCGTGCCGGGTGATATGGTGTAGTCCTTGTATTGAAGAGCCTCGTCGGGAGCGATTCGGCAGACCCTTGCTGTCACGCCGAAGGAAAGGCGGTTACCCTCGGCTATGCAAGCGCTGAGGTACGGTAGTTGTTCAAGCTCCGTCCAGGAGGAATCCTCATGCACTGTGCGGAGCTCCGCTCGCAGTTTGGCCATCATTGGAGGATTTGAAATGAGATGAAAATGCGTAATAGCCAAAGATTTTGCCGTTGACTCCGTTCCTACCGTTTGTGTCAGCCACAATCAAGCAATAGCGTGATATACCCTTCGCAAGCCATACCGGCCATGACAAGTAATGTCCCTTCGTGTTCGAGCCGCAACGAGCTTTTTTCTGACGGTGGTAAATTTGGATTGTCTCGTAACTCGTAAAAGATCGAGCGTTTCTCTCCTCTCTTCACATCGTTACTGTCATGCAGCACCTGCTCGATGTCTTCGCTAATTCTCTGGCACATCATCAGGGAGTGTTAGGCAGCAACGACTCCGGACTTACGGCGGAAAATGCTTTCATATCGAGTACACCGGGTGGCATGATATGCTTGGCCAGCGCCATCGGTAGTAGTTCTAGGGTCTCAACTATCCACGGAAAATGTTGGTTGATCTTCACTCCAAGTAGGAGTTCAGAGAGATTGGCTCTCAAGCTGGCTGCTCGGATTGGGTCCCTCAGCAGATCGTTGTCATGTCCGAAGCTATACTGTGAGACAACACTAGTCTTTGTGAGCGAGATTGAAAGAAACTTTAGAGACTCGACCTACTTACTCATTGGCAAAAGCAAAATAGACCTCAGAGAGATTGACGGGGATTTGCGAGTTGAGATTGTCATTAAGACGATCGCAAAGCAGCTCTGCCTTTCTTGCAATCATCGGTCCAAGACTTTGCACAGATTTCTTGCTGAAAAATGGATTCAGGGCCTCGCGTCTTTTTCGATGAAGTTCATGCTGTATAGTCCCTCCTACCGACAAGGGCACCGGGAGCGTCCTGGTCTGGTAGGCATATTTTTCCCGGCGGCGGAAGGAGGGTGCGTAGATATCATCCAGGAATTCCATATCGTCGACGTGGATTTCCCAAGGCGTAATTCGTACGATGGGACCTGCGAGATATACCCATCAGAAGATAGTTTGCAATGTGAAGTGAGACAGCCAAACCGTATTCCTTATGCAGATCTTGAATTTTCCACACAAATCTCCCTGGTTGAATTATATCGAAGTAGAATTCATACCACGACGTCAAAGCAGCAAGCTTCGGGCCTGGAATCTTCCTCAAGGGGCTAAGAAGAATTCTACCGATCACTGCGTAAATCACATACGCCAGCTGCAAAGTAGAGAGGCCCACCACGATACTAGACCAGGACGGCATGGCTTCGAATTGAAGTTGAAACTAAGTGTGAAGGGGAGCCGATCACCAGCCGCGGGCTGATCAGCTGAGGTTCACGAGACTCTTAGCCAGGCCTTCAACCACTAGGTTTGAGTTGGTGCTGGTCGGTTTTAGGACAATGCAGAAGAAACCGCATAAAGTCTGGAATAATGCTTACGTGCATGTCCTTCGATCCATTTGTACTTAGCTTAGCGCAGCTGAGCTTTGGGAGTAATCCGAGGATGGGTAAAGTGAGGCGGAGCGGGGCTGTGCTGTCCCACGGATGCCTAGTGCTGCCTTCACTGATCCTTCGCCTTCAACCACAATGCACCTGAGGAGTCTAACCCATCAATCGTATTTCTATGTGTCTACCATTATCTCATTTACTTCATCAACCCTAACTGAATTTCATGCGATTACTGATGAAGAACATCAATAAGCTGCCAAAAGGACTTATCAAGGGCGACGGCGAAGCGAGGAGCCTACAATGTTATTCGCATGAGCAAGTCCACCATAATATGATGCTGCGACTGCTCCAATTGCCATAGCGGCAGCCACACCGTAAGAGATGCCAGTCTGGCCACAAGACTCGCGAAGCTTCCCACGACATGTTTTGCAGAGCTCGATCTGCCCCCTCTCTTGTGCCTGCTCCTGGCACG
This sequence comes from Lepraria neglecta, assembly GCA_033220425.1. Taxonomy (NCBI): domain Eukaryota; kingdom Fungi; phylum Ascomycota; class Lecanoromycetes; order Lecanorales; family Stereocaulaceae; genus Lepraria; species Lepraria neglecta. Next base: position 2,749,340 of record CM065648.1, on the reverse strand, counting down.
AAGAGCAGAGGACTATGCTTGCAGCTTGCGAAGTTGAGGAATTGCTTGTTGACGAATTATATATGCTACGATCTCTGGGCTCTCGTCGAAGTTCGCCTCGATCAGGGATTGGGCCCGCAGGTTTCAAGGTGGAAGGATTACTTGTTGATGAATGAGCTGAGTTGCGCTCTTTTAAATCTCGTCGACTTTCTGCTTGGATGGATTCCTCTCTGTAGACGCCCTGAGGGTCATAGCCAGGATAATTGCGGTTGTATTGATAATGCTGAGGGGGTGGATTGTAATCGACTGGCGGGTAGGGGCAAGGATAGCCTGGGCCTGGAGGATAGTCTGAGCCTGAAGGATTGCGTGAGCTGGGAAGACAGTCTGATCTGGCAGAACAGCCTGAGCTAGGAGGATAGACTGAGCCTGGGGAATATCCTGAGCTGGGAGGATAGCCTGAGTCAGAAGGATACTTTGAGCTTGAAGTTTCCCGTGGATCTAAATGATAACGCGGATTCCGAGCTTTAGCCCTTCCTGAATCATGTGAAAGAGTCGATCCGCTCTCAGGAGAGCTTGCCGCTTGCAAGCATGAAAAGTATTCCATTGCCGCAGAAGTGTCAGGATACTCTATGGGACTAGTGACTGAGGGATAGGTTTCCGTACCACCAGCCAACAAAGAGTCACCGCGTTGATATATCTTCGAGACCGTATACGAGGGAACTGGGCACCTTTAGAACCTTATCTTATTCGCAGATTCCGAACTAGATCTACCTAGATGGACTCTTCTTCTATTCCACTGGATTTCTGTGTTGTAGCCACCCGATAAGTCTACGAGCTCGTCTAGCATTGCCTGTCGATGTGTCAATTTTCGGAAAGCGTCCGGGCGCAAGGCTCCACTCACTTCTGTAAATGATGCGACGGTAGTAACGAGGTAGCCTCGCTTGCCCTAAAAAATCAATTACAGACACTTAGACATACGGAGTTTTCACGCACATTGAGTGTATAAGGTGTTGCCCTTGCCTGTGGTCCAAGGTATTTGCGTATTTGCTTTTGCAAGACTTTGAAATCAATTCCGTAACCATCGACAAAAAACTCGTCTAGCCTATCAGAGGTGTCCCTGCTGGTTCCGCGCCCATACGCTTCTCTCTCAGACCGCCTATCTCGTGAGTCGCGGTTGCGTCGGGACATGGCAGAATCTATATCTCAAAAAGACCAAAGATACCTAGGGTCATCAAGTATTATTGTTCAGCTGGTCGACTGCAATTTGCCGTGTGTGGTAGCTAATCTTGGAGAAAAGATCAGGGTGAAAGTGCTGTGACGGATGACAGTAGACTCCTAATTCCTAGTAGCCGTGAAAGCCATCTGGTAAGCTTTTTTTCGTCAAACTAATTCATGTTGAGGGTAGTCGAAGATGGTCGGCGTCAACGTTCGAGCTCTCAGGGCACGCCTGGTTCTTTTGGAGCCTGCGTACAATAGTGCAAGTTTGCGTCGTGTTCTCGCTGCCGTGCTTCCGCCTGATCGGCTTGCTTCTAGTCCTAGCTGGACATCGAGCAGAATCGACTTGATCTCATCTACAACAGTAAATGCATTCGAACCTTGTGAATGGAGATGAACTTTCAGCGGTCTGGCCCCGCAAGGCATCGTTAGGCACCATCAGCAAGCCTCACAGCCTAGCGTGGGGGCCATGTCACGGCATACTCCGAGGCTGCACAAGCAAGAACTGCCAGACATGAGGCCGATGAGATTCTCATCGCAGCTTGTTCTTATCGCGAGGAAATGACGAAAACATACTTTCTAGCTCCCAACTTCCACTACCCACCCTCCTCAACCATAAGCCTAGGGCGCATATGGTCCAACCCAACAGACCCAGGCAGCTGTCTCAACCTCGATGGAGCCCTCCCCTTCCCTCCAAGCATGCCAATCCATCATGACCAGAAAAAGAAATGGATGTACGAGAAAGGCCGTCAGCATAAAGGCGTCATCGGCATCTGGGCGCGCTTCCTGCAAGTCGTTGGTATAGATGCAGAGGCGAGTGTCAACTGGGATAGAAATAATGGCGAGATCTACAAGTTTGAGAAGCTCGACACCGACTTCATTGACCCGAGTCCAGCGTTTGTAAAAGAGAGCATGATGACGCCGTCAGTGGCGGAGTTCATAGTGGAACAAGACTTCAAAAAACCAGTATACATGATTACAGGCGTCGAAATTGCACGTGGAGCCAACGTCGCGGTGGCGCGCTCGAGGGAAGCTGGGACGCACGTGAGAGCTGGAGTAGATGGCACAACTGCTGGCGCACCTGCAGCAGCCGGACCTGAGGTCACTGTATCGTCCAGGAACTCGGAGACGACTTCGTTTGGGGAGTCTTCTGATTTTGTCTTTGCGTATAGGCTGCGGGAGATCTACTACGAAAAAGGGCAGGTAAAACATAAAGAGCACAATAAGGGCGCTTTGCAAGGGACAGATGGTGGCTCTACTGAAGAAGCGGGCAAAACGAGTCTCTCAAAACCTTCGTTGGAAATATTAGGTCTCGCTGAAGAAGATGTTTCGGGTGAGGACTTGGCTATCATGGAAGGTTTGGCAATAGATGAGGATGATGAGGAGGGGTGCGCAATAATTACGTTGAAAGGATAGGTAGTCTCATGATGTTCATGTTTGGTGAAGGACCCGAACAGTGTTTTTACGGCTGAAAACGAATTTAACGACAGACAGCTAAAACCCAACTCCTATCAACTCATACGTGATTCTATTAGAAATATCCTTATTTCTCCATTCATTGTCGAGCAGCTCCCAGGGTCGAATGAAGTCGAACCCGTCCTTCGAAGAAGCCATTTTAGCAAAAATAACCCGCATACCGTCATAGTGCCATAGGTTGTGTCTATTGACAATGGTCTGTGGCCTCTGCTCGGCATATTCAAGCACAAGAGCCGCAATGCCTGCAGCAATTGGTGTTGCTATCGAAGTTCCTGACTTCCGCTGTTCTTCACCCAGATTGAAGTGCCTCGGCCATGCAGATTCAACCGCTTCCCCTACAACGCTGAAGTTATCATCATTGGAAGCTGGTTCAGGATTGAAACGAGACTTCGAGCCCAGTCCATCTGTTGAACTGATCTTTATGACTTGGCCTACTATGTTGGCTGGGAATGCTGTCCTCTTTCCTTCGAGAGCTCCGTAGTTCGAAGCAGCTGCGAACATGATAACGCCACGGGCGTGAGCTTCGCCAACTGCATTCCGAATCTCATCATCTCTTCTGGGAAAGCCGAATGACATGCTGATGATGTTCACATGCCATGTCTCGATAGCATGTCTGATAGCCTGCTGTCCCTTTAGCTGTCGATAGACATGGTTTTTGAAGTGGTGCTTACCTCGGCTACATGATGAGGTGTGTTAGCGTCACCATCTTTCGAGTCAAAGATCTTTGCAATATAGAGCTCAGCTTTAGGAGCAACTTTAAGGACTAATGCTGCCGCATGAGTACCGTGTCCCACTCTGTCATGTGTTGCAGAAGATCCGGTCCAATCCCGGCAATTGTGGTCCCCAAAACCCCTGAAACGAGACATCCCGCCATCCATGGGGTACTTAGAGAACTGTGGATGTGAAGCATCGATGCCGCTATCCAAGATGGCCACTTTCACTTTCTTGTCATTATCCTTCCGCCGCCTGTCCATGACTTTGTTCTTCCCGGTGACCCTGTCTTCCAGCAAACGGAACCAGTCGTCAGCATCTTGCGAGCTATGCCGTATATCAGCCTGTGGAACATAAGCCATGGGTCCAGGACTCACGCATTCGAGTCCTCTGTTGTAGCATCAATATCCCTAGTATCGAAGAGACTGTATGCATTGATTCTATTTGTGAGGGTATTGGGGACTAGTATACCAGCACGATGAGTATCAGCAGTGATCCTACACTGCGGTCAAGGCATCTTTAGATTCGATAATTGAGCTCACAAGACCGAACGGCTTACGCTGCTGCTGAGCATCCCTTAGCATACATGACTCCGATTGAACAGTATTTCTCGTTTTTGAAACTTTGTTGACTGGTATCCCATAAGATTGCTTCGGGAGCGTTGAAGGGACATCATCCTCTGTTTGGGAGTCATCTACTGGCCTGCGATTGTAAGCAGTAGCCTTGGTCTCTGGAGTAAGATACACACCCTGCAGTAACATGTAAAGCACATAAGGAAAGGAGATTGGCGGTTTCTGATCTCTGGAGGTAGTCGTCTGTTGCAGTACGTAGTATTTCTATTCCGGAAACCTCATATCGTGCAATGTTCTCAAGCCCAGTTTCCACGTTGAAGCGGAAATAATTGAGACCTAGTGAGCACGCATCCCGGGACAACTCCTCATGGGTGCGCTCGCAGTCTGTTGCGGCCCTGAAGAAAGTATGAAGCAGCTCTGGGAGTCGACTGAGATTTGAGAGATTGAGCATTGTCAGCAGAGAAGTCGAATCCAAGCCAGTTTCCAGGCGAGCAGGAGGTGTGATGCCTGTACCAATGCTCACGAGACAGCCGATGTCCGAAAGATGCCAAACCCTCACCGCTTCATCAAAAGCTTCCTTGGCTGGATTGGAGAAGCCTAGTCCTGCACTGACATAAGAAACACCCATTGGACCTATCTTGATGGGCAGAAACTCGCTCAATGAAGCCGTTGTCGCACGAGCAGCTTCCCAGATAGTACATTCTTTTGTCGCCAAATCCATACGGGACTGATAAGATCGTAGACGAACAGGCATACGCATGTTGCTTGCATGCATGGTGAGGACAAAGATCCTGCAATGATGCCCAGTTGGATTAATGCTTAGTCTTTCCTCCCTCCCTAGCCCAGCCTTCTCAATCAGTACCTTGAGTGCATCTTCTAGTAATTTTGAACACTCTTGCGGCGTAGGTGCACTCCAGGTCCCCACCCAAGACTGGCGGCTTCTAACTATCACGGGAAGCTCATCCCGAAACCAATCTTGGCAGTCTTTCATACTCTAGATCAAGGTAGTCCATTAGCCTTATGTCAATGTTTACATTGACATAAACCTTACCATGCGCAACCTGCCAAGCATCAAGGCGAGGAGCCCACCAAAACCAGATCCACATATCAAGTCGAAATGTTCACAGGGCTCAGGAGCAACTTTCAGTTTCAATCTGTCCTTAACTTCTTCCATAAGCTGGCGTAGGATAAACAGAGATGATAAGCATCGAATGCCTCCATCGTCTAAGGAAAGGATGTGAGCGCCTCCAAGACGTGAGCTCCTCCTTATCTCCATGCCAGTAACGTAGACCGAGTTGCGAAGCTGTGACAGGAATCGAAGTCAGATCACTGGACAACACTGCTTGCCTTCCACAGCCTCCACTGAATCTAGCCAGTAAAGGTGATGGTACGCAATTATTTCGTCCTGAAGTTCCATTGTACGCCGTCTTGGAACTAATGCACGTGATCCGCTAGGGCTGCATTAATGAAGCTGAACTCGAACGACTACATCGAACAATCCTATCAACTGTGTGCGCTGTCTGGAATTCCTTTTGTAAATATTTGATTACCTGCTAAATCGACTGAAACAACATATACTAACGAAAACCCTCAGAGCACTTGCGTTACCAAAATCAAATCATTCCGCCCTGACTCGGCGCTGGTGCCTGTAAATTTTCCTTGGAAGACCACCAACAAACCATAGACGAGATCGATTGAGTCCAAGCATACGAAATAGTGATAACTAGGCAAGTTTGCGAGTGGAGTCCAACGGGGTTCCTAGATATTAATGGCAATCAGTCCCAAAGCAACCACAACGATCGAATCCATTGCAATGAGGCTTTGTGACTCATGCATCAAAGAAGCGGAGGTGAATGAGCGGCCCAAGCTTTGCAAACATTGTCAAAAAGCAATCGCACCCAAAGTAAAGCTAGCTCAGGACGCCGGCAAGTCATACAGCGCTACCGTCGTCATGCTGAGTGGCTTTCTCGGATTGGCTGTAGGAGGACTCGCTGTGGCGCATGTTGTGAACGCGTTTTGGGATTTCTGAGAGATTTGTTGCGAATGAATTAGGAGTGTATAGAGTGTGTGCTTTTAGGCTTTGGGATCGATGGCGTCTACGAAGTGTACTAGAGGGGAAAGGCCCGATTTTCGCGAACAAAACTTGAGGTTGATAGGGACGAAGCGTGTTTGTTGTTGTTTCTTTGGCGACTAAAGGACTAGAAGGAGGAGATTTCCAAGCACTAGGAAAGAAGGATCCTTGCATTGTAGTGTTACATATCCACGAGCCTGCTAAGACTTGGGGTAAAGGTCAATGACAGTAATGAAAAACCGCTTTTAGTGAGAGCGGTCCTGAGATTCAGTGTACTCATTTTGTTCAAGCACCATCACCAGCATTTCACTACAAAGAGAAACACGCCAGGATCAATACAACAATGGGCTGGAAACGTCATGTACCAGCAAAACAAAGACAAATAGGGCAGGCGATGACGCGAACAAAAGGCTGAACAATGGCAAACAACACAACAACTTGTCCCACCTTCCCTCATTCCCTCCTTCCTCCCTCCCTTACGATTCTTGAATGTACTCATGACGTTCCCCAAGAATCACATCCCCAACGCCAACACTCCACTCAATCCTCTCACGAACGACAAGCTTACCCCTCTGCAAACCACATTCATGTATCTCAACAGCGTCATCTTCCTAGCCTCGATGCTTTCACTCCTTTCCAGCTTCAACCTCGTCAGCAGTCATCTAGCTCATCGTCCCCAAGGCTTCCTTACCAAGCACCCACACCACACAGCGCATCAAGCCATGAGCACTACTGTGGCTACAGTCTCGACCAGCTCGGTCTACTCAAATTTTAGTGGTTAATCTAAGGTTTGCAGAGAGACTGTGGACTTTAATTGGGAAGCTGGGGCTATGGGGTGACACACCGCGTATTAACAAATAGAAAATATTGTGCATAATCACGAGGAGAGTCTCGTAGGGTATTGCCGTTCGCTTTTTGGGCGTTATTATCCAGGTGCTTTCTTCACAAGATATTCCATTTGTATTCTTTGAATGATATAAGGTAGTCATCCTGGGGATAATCTCGTATAGTTTATAAAGAACATTGTACTACAAGATATGACAAGTGGCTTCGGGGAGATGTCGCACATTCTGTTGCCTCACAGTAGTGATGCTAGGTCAAGACGACAGGTTCCCAAATCCAATTCTTCACGAACAAGCATTCAAGCAAAACGATTCGTTCGCACCATTGGACCTCACAGGGGGGCCGTACGAACCGGATTCAAGCATTCAGGTTGTAAATAAGATACAACACATCGTCATGAAAGGTAATTGTTCCCTTTAATCATAAGAAACTCGGCTTCGCGAGACTGCGAAATCTCGAGTCTGAGAACTCTAAGTCGCCCCTAATTCGAAGTCGCACGCATTTAATAGGTCCATGTACGAAAGTACCGAGAGTCTTAGTTTAGCCCAGCTGTGAATTTTAGGACCTTGATACAGATCAAGATTCGAGTACTGCCGATTTATCTTGTGAATCCGGAAAGGAAGTACACGCGGTCCGTTTTGACGTTGACCTAAAGGAACCGAATCTGGAACCGAGACGTGCTTCGATGGTCTCGTACGAAGGGGAATGATGGTGACAGGATTTGGCGGCGGAAGGTATGCACGCGCATATGATTTACTATCCAGCCCGGAAAACCATATCTCGCCGCGTCTGGGCGCGATAGTGATGAAGGCAACGAAACTGACGTAGGCATTGATTCTTAGCCATCGCCAAGGCCCAAAAGTTTGGACGTACATGACGAAGAAAAGAATCAAGGATGAACGCGGTAAGAGTGCGGTGACGAAGCCCACCTAGTCTTGAGCTCAACATCCCTGATATTGACACCGTCCCCCCTTTCGTTTATATTCATTTGACGCTTCATAGAAGACTACTCTCTTTCTTGCGTGTTCTTCGCGTTACTGAAATGCGGGGTGTCAAGAGTTCTAGGGGCCACAGTTGGTAATAACGTACAACTCATGCCTTACTTTGGTTACGTGCAATGTTTGGTACAGTATGACTAGACTTCAAGCATTCCGTCCAACTATCAGAGACGAGTACAGGTACCACTACAAATGAAATAGGCTCAAATGACAATTTATCTTTGGTCTTTTCAAGGCAGCGAGTAATTACATGGCATATTGTGAGCCAAGCTTTTTTAAATAACAATGTACCCAGTCTCAATATCATTCATGTGCCATTCTCCACGTGAAAATAATCAAAATCTTCCACAGGTATTAAATCATCGTCAGAATTCACACCTTCCCTATATCTCCAACAATCCCTCGAAATCATCGGATCTACCACCCTCCAGACTTCAAAACCGAGTTACCTCTACTTTAGAGCTTTAGGACTACCTCTTTCCTCCCACAACAAGTCATCCAGACCCAAGAAGACCCCAACAATTTCTTCCAATGGCATCCAACTCCACAGCAATGGCACCAACCAACCACACCTACCCCATCACCCACCAGGACCCCATCTACTCCCTCTGGCCCATCATAGAACCATACATAACCAAACTCCTAACCAAAAACTCCTTCGACCACTTTGGCATTGAACATTACGGCCCAAGCAAAGAATTAGCAAAGCCAACAGTCATCATTACGACCGAAAACGTGGACCAGGGTTGGAGGTTGGCAAGAGCTTTTATTAGGAGCGTGCACATAGATGTGTTCCGAAGTGGATTCTGGATAATTTGACTGAACGATATGCGATCAAATGGAAAAGGGGAAAGGCACCGAAATTGAGGACGGTGCTTGTGAAGACGGAAGAGAAGTGATGGGGTGGTGGCGGTGATGTTGTTGTACATGAGTGACAATATCGTGGATTATTTGGCGTATTTTGGATTGGTCTGTGTCTGAATAAGATGGATGAACCACAATTAGATGGAGTCAGTAGGTGTGGCAAATGCTTAGAGGCTAGAGTTCGCGTAAGTAATTTTACGATGTTAGGGCCTGGAGTGACATCTTTGTAAGATGAATTGATCAAAACGTTTCAAGAGCAAAACTGCAAGCGTGCATTGTGAAGGATCCTTCCGGCATGTCTCGAGCGAAATATGGAGGTTTGAGATGTCCTCATCTTAAGCAGAACAAAGCACTTCGATTCTCTGCTACAATGTATTGAGGGCTGAAAATTTTCCACCCTTCATCTCTTGAAAGGCTTAGTGCAGCAACATGAGGTTGTAAGCGAGTAAAATCTACTTCAATGTAATAGCAAGCTGCATTCGAGCCTTATTGATCGCAGTTATCACGCAACCATGTCCTAGTCCTGCACTTCAACCCAAGATGGCACCCCATCCCCATCCCATTCTCCCTCGTCCCCTTCCTTCCAGAACAAGTCATCGTCGAAAGGGTATAAAAAGTGCTCGTCCGCAAATAGCTCATGAGGCTCGCCATCTTCAACGTCAGATCCAACAACTTGCCGTTCGGGGGTAATTGTGTCTTTGAAAGCCCAAGACCTGAAGAGAAGTGTTTCCCTCAGGGATGGGAGACCGGGCTTCATTGCTTCAGAATGCGATTGATCGTCTGTTATTTCTGGCAGAACAATGCGGCGTCGGAAGGAGCGAGCAAGGCGCCATATGCAGTCAAATTTATCGGTATTCATAGGTCCATCATCACGTCCGTTGGATCCCATTGCGTGATGGAACCAATGGAACATTGACCACATCAGCTCGGCAAATTCGTCAAGCACACGATGCTGATGAGCCCACATGCTCTCATTAGTGATGACCCAATACCTGAGATTCCCACTTTCGGTAGCGGTGTCATGCAGTGACGGAATTATTGCTGCGAGTGGATCATGTTCACTGGCGTCGTGAACAGGGATCAGGGGTTTGAAGTCGGTAAAGTGTGAAGGAAGGTCGTAATCCTGAGGGAGGGTCGAGAGAATGTAGTTTTCCAGGCTCCCAGGCACCACAACTGGAATAGTGATCTGCTTTTCCAACACCTTCTCAAGACTACCGCCACAGATTAAGTACCGGATCCGTCGAGTGGAATAATGGACGTATCCGTGTGGTCTAAAAGGTATGCCGAGCTTGCAACAGATAGCTTCTTTGACGTCCGTCCAGAGAAGGTTGCTGTACCCTTCAATTTGGCCGATAAAGTTTCCGACATCGAAAGTAACACCCCAGTCGTAAGTGGGAAGGTCATCATAACTTTGAGAATCATAATCCATACTTGATGTGCCATCATCGACGAGACTGATGCATACTCCGTTAGCCAAAGCCAAAGCTGTTAGGGTACGAATCCCACCTACAAGGCTTCGTGTCTCACATGTAGTCGCCATGCCTCGCAATGTCTCATGAATATGTCAAGGGTCCCAAGCCCCTTTCGACCGTTAGGAAGTCCGCTATGTAATTCTGTCGTATCGAGGACTCCAAAATCTATACGTGGCACATCGTGTGTTGTCTTGATGTTTTTGTTGACTCGCTCTGCTATTTGTTTGTCAAGCACTTGCCGATATAGTTCATTCCATGCCTCCTCCGCGTCCTCATCCTCTTGATCCGTCGTTTCGCCACTTTCGAGGGCGTCTGTATCTCCCATGTTCCTCCTTTGTCTTAGATAATTCTTGGGAGAAATTGCAAGCGGTGTGTAGCCGAAATAGAACCGATTCACGAAATCGCGTCCAAGATAGGCAATCCTTTTCAGAGTCTTCAATCCAGGCTCCTTTCCATAAGGCTTCCGGTCCAAGTGGTTCACACGCCGGGTGTCTTGCTTCTTTTCATCTCCAGTATCTTCGCTCATATCAGACGAGGAAGCTTCCTTGAAGATAGTAGACTCTAGGCTGTCTTCCTCCAAGGACCGTGCATAAGAGGGTAGAAACCTGACACCAAATCCACGCTCCGCATACTTAAAGACGCGACTGTCTTGTGATGCTCGTCGGTTGCCAAGATGGTGGCCCCAGACCAAGTCCATTGTGAATACTGAATAGCCCGTTTCGATGGCTCGTGCACACCGTGGAAGCATCAACACCTGCGAGCCATCGAATCCAATGGCACAAGCATCCAGGTCAAAGTTGAGGAGTATATCTGTGGGAGAGTGCAGTAGTTTCAAGACGATTTGAACGCGACGATTGGGATAGCTTGTGAGGAGGTTGATGGTTTTCGCAGTTTTGGCGACGAGTCTCTGAACAGCCGTTGCTGGTAGGTTGCGAGCCCATGTGTTATGTATCTCCTCCAATTTACATTTGGCATCTTCCGGACCAAGCCCATAGATATACAAGTTTATGTCAGGGTCTTTGACGCTCGTGTTGTTGTCTTTCGAAGGATCTGTGTGAAGTAAAGTGGTGAGAACGATCCCGCCGGCGACAAGCACGTTGCTCCAGTCAAGCCCATTCAGGATACCCCTTGTAATTCGGTCGAACGTTTGACTGAAGGTGGCGCTGCTGGGTTGTATACTCAGTTCCCTTTTCCGCAACTCATCCAGCACTTCCAGGCCTCCTTTGGGAGGGTCTTTGCGTCTGAATATTAGCGGTGTACCATCCTGAGGTGTTTCCGAAAGTATGCCGCAAAGCTCTTCTAAGCTGACAAGGCGTTCGCAATCTTGATTGTTGCTTCGCTGAGATCGGACATAACGTTCGTTTCGCAGAACTGCCTCGTCGATATCCACCAGGGTTCGGCCTTCCTGCGTGAGAAATTGAGGTAGCGCACTGAATTGTCTGAGAATTTGGTACGGTGTCCTCTGATCATATAGAAGCTGTTTCAGAATGGTAGACTTCAAGCTTTCTGCTATAGTCTTTATTGCTGCGGCGATGTCATCGGAGACCTTGAGCTCTTCGAGGATACTGCCCACAGCAATGGACGATAAGGAAGGGAGGCAACCAGTCACGGTTTGTTCATTCGAGGCTGCACGGTGCTTTTCAAGCTGGAACTTTATGTAGGTTTCGGCCAAAGATGAGGTAGTCCATCCGTTGAACTGTTCCTCATTGAGAGCTCGTTGCAAATCTCCATGCTGGAGACGCCACGCATCAAGGAGATACGGAGGGAGAGACGCCATGACGTTTCAATTGCTGTGAGGGAATTATGAAAGACTAGATGATGGGAACAGCAAGTAGTTGTCTGAATTACCTCATAAAATGAGACTGTTCAATGCATGTATAAGAGTAGAGGATGACTGGTAAGAGTTATAATTACCAAAGACCTTGGCCCGAGACGAACGCCGATATCATCAGCATGCAGCCAGAATAACAGACGCCAATAGGAAGGTATGAGTCAGCCGGAAAGACTTGAAAAGGAAAATGATGTATAAGTTGCGCTTGCCCTTGTAAACACTTACACTAGCGCGTCTCCAGCAGGCAGCCGCGACCCCTAGACCGCCAAGCCATGCACCTAGAGCAACCCGGGAGGAACATCAGCTCGATCAGATCACCGTCTTGAACTTTCAAATACATCTGTCGTTATACGTCTCGTATGACACTTTTCTTATAACATGAGAGGAGATTCTCCCCTCGTTTCCCGAGCCGATGATTTTGATGATACTACTTTTCCAATCAGGCTGGGTGATAAGCTGGCCAGCTTATCACCCATTACTATCAACGTCGCTCGCTCGTAGGGGGACTCCCTCTACATATGCTGAGATACGAAGTATAAGGTATACGGAAATGGCATGATAAGGCAGTCCTGGGAATTTGTCAATCATGCGGCAAGATATCCATTCGTCTCCTTGCGGTGCAGTCTTCGACAGAATAACTCTGTATCCGACCCCATCGGCGATACGGCTCATCGTCACGATACGCCAGGGGTGTCGAGGCTCTCTATATCATTGGCCTAGTGTTTCGGCAATTATACGAGAGCTAAGGCTACTGCCCGCACTCCACGTGTTTGAACAGGGCAGTATTCAGGCCCCTCCATTACGACAACATTTTTGGTCATTGGCAAAGGGTCTGATGCACGAGGTTCGATGGAGAATTTTTTAACGAGATTTTCCATGGCGTTAAATGTGGCTGCATGTTTAATGGCTCTTCCATATTCGGATGGGGACACGCAATCCTCGAAGCTGTTCGACGTACCTCGTCATGTATAAAGAATACCTCATTCAATTGTTATCTCCTCATTCTTTACTTTCTTCAGGCCATCATTCCAACCAACACTGCTTTCTACGGATTGAACCCCTCAGACTAGACTTTTCTTTCCTTTTCCTTTTAGCCCACTATCCACAATGAATTGGATTTTACTCACTTCCATTGGACTTGCTAGCTTCGCAAGGGCATCACCAACGACAGCACCATCATGTTCTCCCACCTATCCTGCCGAAACATGTCCAACCAAAACAATCCCCAACATAATAGCTAACGTACAATCCTAATCGTCCTAAACCTCCTCGAAAAACTAAACATCCGCCTAGTTTGACGACCGCGACGTCGGCTCCAAACTCAACAGCCCCTACCACCACCTCACCTTCGTAAACCTAACAGTCAAAGACCAAGGCACCGGCCACAAAGCCCGCGGCGTTATCCCAGCCTCATCCCCCCACTACGCCATAGCTCCCCCTCGCCCCCCCCAAGCGTATCCATATCAATACCTACCCCAAATCACCATCACTGGCACCAAAACCACCAGCTTCGATTTTCACAGCGTATATCTCGGCTGCCTTTCCGCAAACAACACAAAAAGCGGCTACATAGCCGTCGAATGCGTTGTCGATGTCGACTGCGCGTCGTCGCTGTCAGAGGAGGGGCATTATGGGCCTACCCTCTACACTTACACGCCCAGCGGTCCCACTGGTGCAGAAATGCTGTTTGTTGAGCCGTACAACTATAACTATTGTCAATATGCTTCTTTTCAACTTTATTCGTCGAATGGAGGGTATTTTTCTACGCTTATTGTAGTAGATAGCTTTAATTATACTATCCGGCAGGGGGAGGCTAATCTAGGATGAGCTGATGGAGTAGAGCGAGAGACGGATAGGGTGTTTGGGGTCTTGATGTTGAGGGAGGGGAAATTGTGCCGCAGATGGTGCGATAGGAGACATGATTAATGCACTCTCTTAATAACGCTGAACCAAATGAATCAATTGATAATTGATGTTGTTAGTATCAGAAGATTTGGATCATGAATACAAGCCTTAAGGAACATCTTGTGACTTGGATTCTCTATTGTGTAGACGTTCGAACCACGATAATGGCACTGTGCATATTTGAGTAGGCATCTTAACGTCTGAATTCTATACACCTAGTCATTCATCTAGACTAGTCAATATAGGGCACGAGTGCCTGCATGAGCTCACTAACCGATCGTGAAAAGCAAGCGCACCTTTATGAGGGATTAAACACAAGTATATGTTACACTCAAGGCCAAAGCTCCTCACATTTCCACTCTCCCTTCTCCTCCTCACCCTGCCCCTTCTCCACGACAAACGTATACTTCCACCTCTTCGCCGTAGCCGGGTCACTGATATCCAACTGTTCAACTTCCTCAGGCCTAATAATCACAACCCTAAAGTTCTCCCTCGCAATCGGATCATGCAAATCCTCCACCTTCTGTCCAAGCTGGTGATCCTTATCTGGCTCTTGTCCATTCTTCGGTGTGCCTGGTGGTGGATTCTTCCAAGATCCTGTATCTCAAATAAGCACACATCCAACCCATCGACCTCTCTCGAAGCAAAAAGGGGGGAAACATACCCCTCATACCAGGCGAGCAATTCCCAAAATGCGCCGTCAACTCCCTCCCCCAACTCCACTCCCCCTCCTTCCCCTCCCCCTCCGTCCTCCTCATCCTCCTCCCCACCTCACTCTTAACAGTCCTAACCCCACTCCCCGCCCCCTCCCCCCCATCAATATCCCTTCCCACCACAAAGGCCTCCCCCTTTAATCCTCCACTGCGTCCCCGTATCCTTAACCCACCAAACAGCCTCCACCGGGCCCCCACCCCCGCTCCCCTGAACCAGCTCATCCCTATCCGCATGCCCAGCCGAACTACCGAAGATTTCCTTAACTTTCTGCATACGCACGTCTGTGGTGAAGGTAGGCATATCGGAGTCGAAGAGGGGAGGATTGCGGGGGGCGTCGTTATGTTTGTTTTCGGGCAGGGAGCCCCACATGCCGCGGTAGATGCAGTAGCGGAGGCGGGGGACGTAGGGGGTTGGGGAGCCGGAGGAGGAGGGGTGGAGGGATGTGAGGACGAATTCGGGGGAGGGGAGTTTGGAGATGTGGGATTCGAAGGTTGATTTCCAGGGGGCGGGGGGTGTGGTGAGGTGTTGGGTTGTGGTAGACATGGTGCGGAGGAGAGAGCGGAGACGAAGGTTGGTTGGGGAAGCTATGGTAGTCGTATTGGATGGGTCTCAAGTGGGTTGAGACTATTATCTTGAAATTCTTGGGAGATTGTGGGAATCTGAATGTGCGAGGACATATTGAAAGGAATCATTGACGATGAATCAATTGCGGTACGATGACGTTGAGACTTTGAGTTGTTCTCCTAGCGAGAAACTGTGGGGACTAGTCCCTGAAGAGGTGCCCTGGAACTTTGTTTAAGGGGAGAGAATTAGGCAGCTCCGGCGTCATACATTGCCAACCTGCCTCCTACAGTTGAGTGCACGCTAAGGATTTTCAGGACCAAAACATTTGCCTATATCTACTACTGCCGGTCGTGAGCCCTGAATATCCGATAACGAAAGTGTCTTGTAATTAATTGAAAAAGTGTACTACTCAAAGGCCCTCCTCGTCGAACCAAAACCTTTCTCGTCGTGGTGACGACGTCGGCGAGGGCTGCAGGGCTTGGGAGTCCCTGTTCCTCGCCACCTGACCCTGTGCAAGCGCACTTCCCTCCATCTCATTTGTCAAATTGGTCATCTCCATGTTACTGCTGGCGGGGACAACCTCGCTGCCCCTAAACCTTCCTCGTAGACGAACAGCATGTCGCCAAGGCTTTTCTCTGATACAAAACACCAAACAATCCACCGCACATTGGAGCGACAAAAAGCACAGAGAGAAGCAGTTGAGCGCAAATGGCGGATCGTGTGCTTTGGTGTAAAAGTAGCAGTGGTTCACGAATGGTGGAAACCACATGACGAGGTAGACCATTGGGTAAACGAACATGTAGCGTAGTTGGCGTTGGATAGCTCTATGCCGCTTGCGCAGGGTGCTGTGTGGGTCTTTCGCCTTTCGATTAATTGCGAGAGCTGATAGCGATCTGTCGCGGAGGGCTTCGACGAGGGTAGGGTTTCTGAAGACGGTGTCTGCGAATGGATCCCGTGCTGATTGCTGCTTCGGCGAGACAGTAGTAGAATCGATGTTATTTGACTCAGATGCAGGCTGGGGTGATAGCCCATCGAATGTTTACAACCGCCATGGGAGCGGACCGGCTGAACGAGTACTTGAGCCATGAAGGCCTGTGTGTCAGAGATGGGCGCTTGGGAACTTTGCCCTTCTTCTTTGAAGTGTCTTCGGCAGGCGACGCTTGGCTTCTGGGAGCGGTGGGTTGAAGGCCCTTGTCGGTTGCTGGAGCCTGGGGTCTAAAACCGTTCTCCGAGGTTTTCGATTGTGACCGGTCTGCTGAAGTCACGCTGCTGGAACTGAAGTCTATATCGAAGTCCCCGAATTTAGACTTCGTGTAAATATATATCGATATGTAGATAGCGAGGATGATGATAAGGATGGCGTATCGAGGAACCCAGCTGAGGGCTAAGCGGTACCAGATTGGCCGCACTGGCAAGTAACAGAACGTGCCTTGAGATATATAGCCATTATTGTGAGCATTGGCGAAAGCTAAACCTGGCAAGAGTATCGAGAACACCGCCCAACAAGCATAAGCTTGGTATCGAAATGGAAACAACCCGGACTCTTGCGTGATTTTACGAGGACACAATACAGAAAGCGCCGTGTGGATTGCGATTAGTAGGATGATGAAGTCTATGCATGTCAGCATTTCCAGATTGCCAACCTGCGTGGGGACTGGTTGTACCGACCTGATGCCTCCAGTCCCGTAGCAAGCAAGAACCCGCCACCCTGACAGAAGCCATTGGAGATGGGATGACCATGGGCAAGAGTCAGGATTGCTGGGACGAAATACCAGATTGCTTTGAACATGTCACTTGCAATGAGTAGCATGATGAGGCTAGTTCAGCGTTAGCTGGCCCGGGAATTCTGACAACGTGCAGCCGAGAGCAATTGAGGGCATACTGATGTCGGAAATTCCTCTTCATCCTTGCAAACCAATAGAAAGCCACAAGCCCGGCCAGGATGCTCGTAGATGCAAAAGTAGCAGCTAGGATTTGTTGGATATGCTTCTCATGCTTTGTGTAATTGTTGACCTTGATGGAGGTGCTGATTGGACTACCAAAAGCCTGAGAAGGCATTATGCCGTGACGCGTTGATGACCATGGAGGTGTGGTTTGCAGGATATCGTAGCCTTGGTCGAGCGCTGAGTTCTTCGCTCCTTCCGCCCCAAACCCGAAGCCATGACCTTGCGTGTCGAATTCAGGATGCGAGTATAGCAGAAATCCGGCAGAAGCAGCAGGTACGAAGGTATGTTTTCCGAAGAATAATGAAGGATGACGAGTTCAGCTGTGGAGTGCCATTGGTTCCATTCCCCAAATCCTTGCCCCTTGCTTAAAGCGGATAGACCTTAGAAACCAGGCCCTAATGCTAATATCGAGAATCTCATTTCACCACCTCCAACTTCTTCTTCCCTCTTCAGAAATCTCTTTGGTCCCATCTCTACAGCTTTCTCACTAAGTACGTCCTCTCCATCCTCCAGCTTTCCTCTATTCAACGGTCCTTTACGCCGGCCATCCAGCTCCCACAGGTTACCCTTTGCTGACTTGACAAAGGCAACATAATGCAGGTCGATACGATCCTCGGCAGAAGGGGCTGAGGTGTCACCTTCAGCAGCTGCGGAGGCGTGGGCGGCTGCAAGATCATCAGATGATTCGATGAGTTTTGCGCGGGATGAAGGGCCAAGTGGCATGGCTTTGGTAATGAGATGCGAGAGAGGAGTTGAAGGGGCTATTTAGACATGTTAGCACAAGCTTAATCAAGCAGGTATTGCGGACATACCAATTAGGTCTCTGGGCATTCCGTTACATGTCGCGTGTATGAGACCCATCAGACCACAGGCATTGCCGATGGTTTGCTTGAACCAAAGAATCTCCTCTTCAGATCCAGTGCCGGTATAGTCGGGCAGGGAGCTGTCTTCCTCCATGCGCGCCTTTTCATATGCGGAGGACACAGGGAAGACTAGCAGAAGAGCATGAGCTGGACGTGGAACAAAGGCTAGTAAAGATGGATCATCTAAGGAGTAGACGTCGTGCCATGACAGTTCCGAAGAAAGTCCCAGTTTGTGGACGAGGGAGGACATCACTTCGGGATTATTTTCTATAGAACCATCAGCTAATGGCCTCGCAAGGCTACCTTTGGGCAGGCTTACCAAGTGGGACGAATCTGATGGCCTTCGAGACCTCGCCACTATCGTGTGAGACAATTCCAGGATTTGTAGAAGCCATGTTAGCTAGGCCTGCTATATCGATGAATGTAGAGTTGACTTGGTGTTGTCATCATGAAAGAAAGTAGTGGGATGTATCTATGCGGATCTAGGTAAGGCTAGCCACTGGCGCTAGCGGCGTTAAGGACGCGAAAGTTTTGTGGTGAACTGCCAAAGATTTTGTTGAGATTTCTACAATGCTGAGCGCGGAATTGACAGACATGTGCAGTCAAGCGAGTGGAACTTGAATGTCCCTCAGGAAGGCATCCCTACACCGAGCTGCTTTCAAGATGTCTACAGAAGTCCTAACAACCATATCGCCCTCGACCAATAAGCCAGTATTGACAAGAAACGGTCTCTCAGACTCGGATGTTGCACTTCTGCCAGCCATTGCAACACAGGCCTTTAATGGTTTCCGGCTCACATCGCTAGAGGAACGGCAAGGCATTCTCAGAAGAGCACTGAAGCTCATCAATCATAATCAGGATGTTTTGGCAAAGGAGCTTACGGAGCAAATGGGAAGGCCAATCGCATACACAGCCAAGGAGATTACCACCGCCGTGGCTAGAGGCGAGTACCTGTTGAAGATCAGTGGGGATGCCCTGAAAGACACAGAGGGAGAGCCTGAGAACGGTTTCAAGAGGTATATCAGAAAAGCACCCATTGGACCAGTCTTGATTCTATTTGCTTGGAACGTGGGTGATTGCGGCCCACGCAGTGACGATAGTCTTGCTAACAGTCGTCCTCTAGTATCCCTACCTCATCTTGGTCAACTCCCTGATCCCAGCTCTACTCGCCGGCAACTCAGTCATACTTAAGCCTTCACCTCAGACCCCTACGATCGTCGAACGAATACATGACATTTTCGCTGAAGCTGGATTGCCGGACAAGGTCATCCAATACTTCCATTGTGGATCCATGACTCGACTAGAGAGCATTGCACGGTCCCCACAGATCAAATTGATCTGCTTTACGGGCTCGGTAGCAGGAGGTCTACAGGTTCAGCGAGCAGCAGCAGACCGTGTGGTTCCAGTCGGGCTTGAGCTAGGAGGCAAAGATCCGGCTTACATCCGAGACGATGTGGATGTGAAATGGGCAGCAGAAGAGATAGTGGACGGAGCAGTATTCAACTCAGGACAGAGCTGTTGCAGCATTGAAAGAATTTACGTCGCTGAAAAGGTGCATGACGAGTTTGTCTCTGCCGTACAAGATGTGCTGAAGGGCTATAAACTTGGGGATCCTTTTGACCGAAGCACCAACGTTGGTCCGGTCGTTTCAAAGAGGTCGGCCCAGACCATAAACGCACACATTCAGGATGCATTAGAGAAAGGTGCAAAGGACTCGACGCCGGAGAACCAGAGCTTTACGTCACCGCCACTGGGTGGTAACTATGTCAAACCCACTCTTTTAACGAATGTGACACATGATATGGACGTGATGAACGACGAGACATTTGGGCCGGTCATACCTGTTATGAGAGTTGGCAATGATGAGGAGGCGATACGGTTGATGAATGACAGCGAATTTGGGCTCACCGCTAGCATCTGGACGGAAGACGCTGCCAAAGGTGAAGAGCTTGCGGAGCAGGTCGAAGCAGGAACAGTCTTTGTCAATAGATGCGACTTCCCTAGCCCAGTAAGTCGGCGTGTTCATCTAATCTCAAAAAGCTGTGCTTACAGATGTCAGGATCTTGCTTGGACCGGTTGGAAGAATTCTGGGAAGGGAGTCACACTGAGCAAATTCGGATTTGAGCAGTTCGTAAAGCTGAAAAGCTTTCATATCAAAGACTATCCGAAATAGTATTGCCGAATATGGCTCCTTACGATGAAACATAGCTCGCCACGCCTTGTCTTGTCTTGGCGGGGAATGCAGCTTCATTTCCGTCTATCCTATCAGCAACAACCATCTGGACACGGAGCTCTTGCTGAGAGAATAGGTATTGTCCAGCCAGAAACAGCTGGATCGAGAATGCTTACCACAATGCAAGGAGTCTGCCGAATCAGCCGAGATACCGATGTCTCTTCCAATGAGCTCCTCACATAGCATGCCTGTCACGTCAATGTAAAGGCCAAAGAACGCTTTGTAAGACACAGAGATACACACGGTGATGTTCTTCGGCAGGTAACTGCGTAGCTCGACTTAGAGTCTATGCTCTCTTTTTAACGACATGTCGCCGTGACCTATGTACCTCGCTTTCAGCAACATTCCATAGCTCCCATGTGGAGACGGGCTGTCTCAGTTCAGCGAGCGCTGGTAGGCCAGTCGTCCAAAGCCTCGTGGGAATCGTCACGGTAACATACAATTCTGGTTATCCGATAATTTCGGCAATATTCTGATTGCATTGAATTCCATTTCTTACGTTGCCCCTTCCAATCTCAAGCACTATATATCTTTTTCAACTCCATCCAAGCCAAGATAGCAAGCACGTATCCTCGCTCCTAGATATTTCTCATCTCAAACGTCAGCTCGTTACTGTTTGCCTTTCTGCTTTTGAGCGTGCTGCCTTGTCTACATCATTCTCTGCGGTGTTGCCAGCAATCTTTCTACCAAGTCCACCTAGGACCCCACTGTCGTTCTCGATACTTCAAAACGCCGGGCTGTACCCAGTTTGCATGCCACAACTTCGAACAAGAGCCATGGGATGCATGGAACTCTGGAAGTCTATTGTGAGCCGCATTCGCCCGGCCAGGGATGGCTCTCGCTCTCCACTCCGTGCTCTTGAAATAGTACGTAAGTCCCTTCTTCGACAAAATAGTAACGTTACCCAAACTGATTGGTCCACCAGAGCAAGCCTTCCAATTTCGTCAAGGCAGACGATCCGTTTGCTTACATGGCGGCGTTCTCTGAAAAACCGTAAGTGCCTTCTTACATTGCATCTCTCTAGCATCGACGACGTGACTATCAATCACGCTTCTTTTTCGTATCTGACGGGAACTTAGTGCATCATTGATGAGCGAGAAATTCACCACCAGCAACGTCGCCCTGAGCCACCATCCTCCCATCTCAGGACGTACATCACCTGCCAGCTCCGATCCGGGGAAACGAAACATCAGCACCGCGACATTTCGGTATGATGTAGATGCACAGGAGGTTGGAGACGACATATCATCGACGACTGTCTTGGTCGCTCCGAAGGTTAGCCGGGCCATCTAAACCCAGACATCAGTATGACCATGTCTCGAACATGTCAAGCAGCACATTAATTGTACAACACGGAAGGAAGCATGGGCATAGAAGGGGCGCAATAGAGGTATGCACAGCAAGAAAGAAAAGTGTTTGATTCAGGATTAGACCGGCATAGACCGTCATTTCATACATTGTAGTAATACAAGACATTGACATTGGAATCCCTCCTCGCCTGGAAATTGACGCTACCGACCATATCAACATGAAAGCCACTCCGACCTCCTCTGCAAGCTGAAGGGTATCGGAAAGTTGAAAGGCAGACAGATCTCTACTTCCGCCACTAAGATTTCCCCGCAGACGTCAAATCCGTTTTGGCCGTCCAAAGTCCTACCATCCTGATCCATTCGACCATTGCCCGCATGTCAGAAATGTCAGAAATTAACAATTCCAATACTAGCAGGCACGTCATGATCTACAATCTACAGAATGCGCTTACCAAGCGCTGTTCTCCTCGGAAAACGCCCCGCAAACGTTATTCCTATGCAGATAGCAGACTTCACAAATATTTCCTTGACCTCAACCAAACATCTACTCCTCTTCTAAAACCGTCAATTGAGTCTCTACTTTTCAGGTACTCAATCCCATAGCAACAATGACACCATCCACGACAAAACAATGGACCGTTACCGGCAAGAACGGCTTCGACAGCCTCAAATTCGATGAGAAAGCCGAAGTGCCCCAACTGGGCGACCACGATGTCCTCGTCAACTTCCACTTTGCCTCCCTAAACTACAGAGACCTCATCATCCCCACGGTACCTGCCCTCTCTCCCAAGAACCCTCCCTCTACCCAACTTACACATCTCAATCAGGGCAAATACGGCTTCCCGGTCGCCCTCCCCGTCGTCCCCGCCTCCGACGGCGCCGGCACAGTCGTCACCGTTGGCCCCCGTGTGACCCGCTTTCATAAAGGCGACAGCGTCCTAACACTCTTCAACCAATCCCACCTCGGAGGGCCCATTACAAAAGCAGATACAGATACTGGACTCGGAGGTT
The DNA here is from genome assembly GCA_033220425.1 of Lepraria neglecta. Classification (NCBI taxonomy): domain Eukaryota; kingdom Fungi; phylum Ascomycota; class Lecanoromycetes; order Lecanorales; family Stereocaulaceae; genus Lepraria; species Lepraria neglecta. The sequence continues at coordinate 2,726,762 of CM065648.1, read as the reverse complement.
CCGTGAATGGCACTCTACGGCAATATGGAGTTTTTGATCAGTCAGGTCTGGTGAAGATGCCGAGCACTTTGGATTTCAAGCAGGCCAGTACGCTGCCGTGTGCGGCGCTGACGGCGTGGAATGGGTTGTATGGCGTTGAGGGGAAGATTTTGAGGCCCGGAGACACCGTTTTAACACAGGGAACGGGAGGCGTCAGTATGTTTGCTCTGCAGGTACGTGCCTCCTCCCAGCTATTTCTCCCAACACCCTAGCTTATGATCCACAGTTCGCCAAAGCCGCCGGTGCCCGGGTCATCTCCACAACCTCCTCAGACGCCAAAGCTAAAGTCCTCAAAGACCTCGGCGCAGACCACGTCATAAACTACAAGTCCGATCCCAACTGGGGCGAAACAGCCAAAAAGCTCTCCCCCAACGGGATCGGCTGCTCCCACATCCTAGAAGTAGGCGGCCCCAAAACAATGGTGCAGTCCCTAAAAGCCATACGCCCCGAAGGAATAATATCGATTATCGGATTCATAGGCGGCATGTCAAAAGATCAGCCAAGCTTCTTGGAGTGTCTGAACAATATCTGCACTGTTCGTGGTGTGCTTGTAGGATCTCGGCAACAGTTTGAGCAGATGAATGAGGCGATTGATGCGAATGGGATTAAGCCTGTTGTTGATGAGAAGGTGTTTGGGCTTGAGGAGGTGAAGGAGGCGTATCAGTATATGTGGGATCAGAAACATTTTGGGAAGTTGACGATTAAGATTAGTGAGCCGGGTCAGTCGAAGTTGTGAGGGTGGTGGATTGGGAGATGACGAATGGTTACTGCGTTTGTATAGGCGAAAAATCCATGCCATGGTAGAAAGCTACCCAAGCAGCACTCAAGACTCTCGTCCGCTTCTATGTACAACAACTGCATGTCCGTATTTAAGTAACTTTCATGTGGATGAGGATGTGTCATAGTCTAAAGCCAACACCTGATGCATATGCACGCTCCACGTAAATGCCAGACCATCCAAACAACTCATGTGCATTGCACGTCCCGTTCCTTCATTCCTCGTCATCATGGATCCCAGCCTCCTCTCGCACCCTCTTCACCACTCCCTGTAAAGCCGTGCATGCAGGACTATCCGGGAAATTGTCGAAGAAACTCTCCCCATAATCGCACGCCATCCCAATCCGCGGATCCAGAGGCACTGCGCCGAGAAAAGGTATACCCATCTCCTTAGCCAGCTTCCGCGCTCCACCAGTCGTAGCCTTGAAGATCCGATTTTGATGCTTGCAGCTCGGACACACAAAGCCAGACATATTCTCCACAACCCCGAGCACCTTAATACCCGCCTTTCTGCAGAAATCAATCTCCTTCCTCACATCCAACAGACTGACCTCCTGCGGCGTCGTCACCACCACCGCCCCATCAACCCCCGACTCCTTCAAATAAGAATTTACACTCAGATGCTCATCGCTCGTGCCCGGTGGTGTATCCACAAGCAAATAATCCAGCTCGCCCCACTCAACATCTTTCAAAAACTGCTTAATCAACCCATTCTTCTTCGGCCCCCTCCAAATCACAGCATCGTCCCTCGAGGGCAGCATGAACTGCACACTCATCACCCCAAGATTATCAGCAACCCACACAGGACTCCACCCCGCATTACTAACATGAATCGTCTCCGCCTCCACGCCCATCATCTTCGGTATACTAGGCCCGCAGATATCCGTGTCCATAATCCCCACCATATTGCCCTCATCCGCAGCAAACGCATGCGCGAGCATGGTCGTGAATGTGGATTTGCCGACGCCGCCTTTGCCGCTGAGGATGAGGATTTTGTGTTTGATTCCTGCGAGACGGGCTGTTATGAGGGGGATATCGGGGTCGGGACCTTTGGGTGTGGAGGCGCAGATGCTTTGGTTGGGACAGCCGGCGCAGGAATCGCCTTGGCCTGCGAGGGTGGATTCGGGGCCGGGACAGTGTTCGGGTTCGGGGGCGATGAGGGAAGGGTGGTTTTTTAGAGGGGCGGAGAGGTCGATTTGGATGGGCTCTTCGATGGTTGTTGTGGTGGTTGAAGGCATCTTCCCCGGAGTATGGAGGTGTTGGGCTCAGCAGAGGATCAGGTATGTCGTGTGTGCTTTGTAGACGCTTATCAATGCAAGATGGTGTCAAGATGCATGGTGATGGTTCCTGCAAAAAGATTGATAGTGGGGCAAATATCCCACACTTGGCAAGGATTTGTAAGGCTGACTGCGGCTCGCCTGAGTTCCAGGGTTCCTGGACCAATATCAACCTCGAGAAATTTATAGACCTGCTAAACGTGACTCCCCTTTGCGTAGAGACTATGCTCCCTCTAGTTACTGAGCTTCATGGACCCCCATGCGTTGCGTTCAGGCCTCTCCGGCATTGGGGGCGGCCAGTCCAATAGGAAGCCCAAACGTCATGGCATGCAGCAACCACCCCCCCACACTTTCCGCCGAAAAACCTGCAGCAACGTCTCGAACGGTCGAACCATGAACAATAATGCAGAAGGCTTCAACAAGCCCATTGCATCACTATCGCTAATCCTTTTCTCGCTTGCAGCTGAACACTTCCGCATGTTGCCCTCATGACCCTCTTTGAAGTGTTGTTCTCGAGAGCATTGGCCGTTCGTTAAACCTCGTTGAAAAAGGCCACACTTCCGTGAATAGATTGCAAACCAGCTCGACCTGGCGCAATCAAGGTACCTGCAATACCTCGAGTGGAATGCCTGGAGTCGGATACATGGACGGGGATGGAGATGGCCTTCGAGAGCGGAGGCCCGTTAAACGGCAGGATACGGATTCGAATAGCAATGGAGGACGAGAGCCTCAACAAGAGAAGAAGGAGAAAACATTTGGCAGGACGCCTGATGGCACGGGTGGGTGAAGTACTTGGTACTCCGGCTGCATGCACAATGCATGTCTAATTGCCTTAAATAGCAGCTGGCAGCGGCCGCGTTGATACCGCTGTCCATACTGGTACTATGAGCTCACAAACACTAACATGCCCATATAGTCTTTGTCGTTCCCCAAACCCATGACATGGTATCTCAACTTCTCTCACCAAGCCAGCCAAAGAACTTCTCGGATGTCATCGTCCTTGCCGTCCTAGGCATCCACATCCTGACACTTTACTTCCTACCGGCTTCACTTCGAATACCAGTGTTCACAGTCGTCTTCCTCTTCTGGCGAGCATGCTACAATGCGGGCGTCGGATATCTTCTACATGTTCAATCGCGCCATTGGAGGTTGGTGGCATGGGCGAAGAAGTCGAGAATCTTTGTCAATCCAAAGACAGGCGACAACCCACATCCAGTCCTTTACCACTTCTTGAAGAGGGAGATGGAGACTAAGATACCTGAAGACTACAAATTCGAAGATGCACCGGTCGAATACAACACATGGCTAGTCTTCAGACGGGTGGTCGATCTAATCCTAATGTGCGACTTTGTGTCATACATGCTTTTTGCTATGGCATGTGGAAGTAGACCTGCCAGTGAGGGCATTTTTCTTACTACCATGCGATGGATCACTGGAATTGGCTTATTCTTCTTCAACCTTTGGGTCAAACTCGATGCCCATCGAGTCGTGAAAGACTATGCCTGGTATTGGGGAGACTTTTTCTACCTCATCGACCAGGAGCTGACGTTTGACGGTGTCTTCGAAATGGCTCCTCATCCAATGTACTCAGTCGGATATGCTGGTTACTATGGCATCTCGCTCATGGCTGCCAGCTACAAGGTACTCTTCATATCCATCATTGCTCACGCTGCTCAATTTGCATTCTTGATATGGGTTGAGAATCCTCATATTGAGAAGACGTATAATCCCCCTCCATCGAGGAGACAACTTTCTGAGTCAGAGCCATCTGAAATGGAGCACTCGGATGGCCATCTCACGGAGACTGACCATGTCTACAACGCGCCTCCCCTGGCTTCTCCGACCCAGCCCTCGCCAGTACACAACCTCATTGGCCTGAACAACATTGATCTTCACAGAGTAACAGACTCGTCGGTCATACTCCTGCAAATCTACATCTTCGCCCTTGTGGTCCTGACACCATCGACACCATTCTATCAGGCTTTGTTCGTCACCAACGCAGTGCTGTGGAGACTATGGTATTCAATGGGCGTGGGCTATTTGCTCAATAGGCAGTCTACGAAGAAGAGATGGACACGGCATTTCCTCAAATATGGGGAGAGCACTGAGGAGGCCTGGCGACAATGGAAAGGCACATATCATCTCGCCATGGTCCTGTGCTATGCTAGCTTCGTAGCAGCATCATGGAAAATGTATTCGCTTCCGCATGATTGGGTCCATGGAATGGTTCTCTTAAGGCATGTCGTAGGCGTCAGCCTGGTGGCCCTGCAAATTTGGACCAGTATTAGCATCTACGGTTCGCTAGGCGAATTTGGCTGGTTCTTTGGGGACTTCTTTTTCGATCATTCTCCAAAGCTGACTTATAGCGGCATATACCGCTTCCTTAACAATCCGGAACGTGTGATAGGCCTGGCTGGTGTTTGGGGTGCTGCTCTGATCACAGGCAGCCGTGCAATTTTCTGCCTGGCTCTGCTCAGCCACGTCCTCACACTCTCCTTCATCCAACTTGTGGAGCGGCCACACATGCAGAAGTTGTACGGGCGAAGCCTACGAAGAGAATCCGGGCTCGTCAAAAGCCTGAAGCGATCACTTCCACCGCACTTGTGGCAGTGGCAGGGCAGTGTGGACAAGATGCTGGAGGGCACACTAGACTCACTCGAAGACTTCGTTGATGCTGCTCGACCCAAGATAGCAGCAGGCGTGAACCTCCTTGTCAAAGACTCTACAGCATTATTAAAGCGTCCCAGGCGTCTCAGCATCACCAGAATCGCGCCTGATCTCGCCGGATATGATCCCAATGAATACTCTATTGAAATTGAAGGCACGCGCTCAGTAAGTTCCGGGACATCCATCAACGGCAAGAGTACTCCCCCGAGATCGGAACAGCGGTCGGACTTCAAGCCTGTCATTCTTGAGTATGGTGCACCAATCAAGGTCCGGTGGACAGCGCCGCTGAACCATAGCAAGATGGACTGGGTTGGCCTGTACATGGTCTCTGACAATGCCTCGCGAGAAGTCACCCGAGTCTCTTCTCAAGGCCGATGGGTAGCGACCAACAATGATCAATTTGGATCTATCATCGCGGATCGTGGAATCCTCCTTAGTGATACGCGAGTATCTGGCGCCATACGCAAAGATGGGAAGAATAGAGACTATCTCTCAGGAGAGATGAAATTCTCCGGAGACAAACTATGGTGGACGACGGGAGTCTTTGAATTCCGATATCACCACAATGGAAAGCACAACGTCATGGCTGTATCAGTTCCCTTTGAGACTAGGATCAACAAGTTCGACGAAGACGATGTTGAAACGGATGCCAACGGTTCAATTCGAGGTCCAGTGGAGGAAGCCCTGCTACAACTAGTAAGGAATTGCTTTGACAGAGACCCTGACATTGCGCCCTCTACTGTTGATGAGTCATTCGGTGGTCTGGTGGAGAGGGATGGCAAATTCGCAAGGAGGGTAGTCTATGCTGTGCATCAGATGTGAGTTGCTGTCCCTCTTACTGCTGAAGCAGCATGTGCGGTCAAATACTGAACAAGCAACAGGTTCGGGATAGAATTTGCACCGGAGGTTGTTCAGGCTGATGGGAACGTCCGTAACTTGTCTTGGCGGGTCTGCAATGCTAAGAAGGTTTTGGTCAGTATTATATAGCAGTGGTACCATTCTGCCCTATGTATGACTGGCTGACAAGGTATGGGTTAGGAGCCCTATATGTCGCTTTCGCATGGAAAGAACACTCCAACAGAGTCCAGATACTAGCGTTCAACGTTTCCAAATCAATTCATTCGTCATTGTGCATTTTCAAGATATTCTCATCATTTATTTGTTGGACCGAGAATGGAGTATAAAAAGCACGTCCTTGTCTTCTAATTATAGGAAAACATATAAATTCATACGCGTCCCCCAGTGCGATGGCTGTGTATATGTCGATCGCCGAGGTCAGAGGGAGGCATTGTCAGCATTTAAGTATCTACGGTTCAAGCCCTGAAGATCATTTGAGATCCCACGAGATCTTTACCCGTGTAAAAGCGGGTCCCATCTAGGAATTGTCTGGTTCCAGTATGGAGTGATCTGCGCCCTGCATGTAAGCGATGTAACAGGAGCAACTTTTGACGCAGACTTTGTTCATCACTGCGTCAGACCTCGGGTTACAAATTAACTTCATTGTTTATATTGGTCAATAATGATGCTGTTTATCAATCACCGAGGTGTTCGAAAGATGGACGGTGATGGGTATATCAGATGTATTCGCAGCGTTGGGATTGCGCCCCTGTCAATCATGAGTTGCGCAGCCCCGTCATCGATCCTTGACCCTCTATATGAACAAGCATATTTGCTTTCCAATGTTTTGATCCAGTGTAAGTCATATCAGCGAAATTTTCTAGTCAGTGCAAAAATCAGAGCAATCAATAATCATGGACCCAAGAGCTTCCTCAATATCCTCATCAACCTCCTTGACGAGCCAAGGCTACAAAAGCTGTGTCTACTTCACAAACACTGTCCGTCCCTCATGCGCACTACAAACGCTCGCTCAATCTGAGCATCTAACATTTCCGCACAGGGAACCCACGAGAAGAACTTCCAACCAAGAGACCTTCCAGTTGAGAAGTTCACTCACGTCTTCTACGCCTATTTCGAACCCAACGAATTAGGTGTGGTGTAAGTCACTCAGCCTCTCCGATACAAATCGTCCTCTGCCACGCTCCAGCTAACCCTCCAACAGCTCCTCCATCGACACCTACGCCGATTTCGAAAAGCGCTACCCAGACGACTCCTCAGACGACGACTCAACCCCCCAAATCTACGGCTGCATCAAACAATTCGCTCTCCTAAAGAAGCAGCACCGCCACCTAAAAGTCATCCTCACAATCGGCGGCCTCTTTCCCCACGTCACCGCCAGCTTTGCAGCCCTCTCCGCCTCCCCAGCTGGTCGAGCAAACTTCGTAGATTCCTCCCTCGCAACACTCAAAGACTGCGGTTTCGACGGCCTTGATATCCACTGGGAATGGCCCGCCAACAGCACAGAAGCAGCAAACTACACCCTCCTGCTCGCCGACCTCCGGTGCGCCTTAGATAAATACACGTCCGATAACGCCGGCAGCGCTCACCTCACCCTCTCCGTCGCCTGCCCGGCCACAACGGACCAATACACGATCCTCGACCTGCACGGCATGAACCGCCATGTGGACTTCTGGAACCTCCTCGCCTACGACTACGCTGACTCGACATCCTCATCCGTAACAGCCCATCAAGCTAATGTCTTCACCGCCTCCAACACAGCTTCCACACCCAACAATCCCGCGCAAGCCATCTCAGACCTCCTGGACGCGGACATCGAACCCTCGAAGATCCTCCTCGGCTGCCCTCTCTACGGGCGCGGCTTCGCTAATACAGAGGGTATGGGGAGGAGTTTCGATGGCGCTCCGGCGGGCGATTTGGGTCATGGCGAGGGAATGAGGGATTATAAGAACCTCCCCCTGACCGGCGCAGATGTGAAATTCGACCCTGCTGCTAATGCGGCGTATTCCTACGACAGCGAGAAGAAAGAATTGTTTAGCTATGATAATCTGAAGAGTGTAGAGCTGAAAGCAAATTTTATACAGAGCCAGTCGCTTGGCGGGGCGTTGTTTTGGGAGGCTAGTGGAGATCGCAGGGGTGAGGGGAGTTTGACGAGTCTGATGGCGAAGGATTTGGGTGGGGAAGATTTCTCTGGACTGGATAGGTCTAAGAATACGGTTGTTTATCCGGGGAGTAGGTATGGGGATATTAAGGGGGTGGAAGTTTGATGGGTTACGGAGGCTGGGGAAGATGAGGGCGCAGGACAGTACTGTGTGAGATGTACAAGTTCTGATGAGGCTTTTGGCAATGTTTCGCGGCAAGAAAAAAGCTGTCCTTATGCCACAAATTTCGCAAGTTCGATTCTCCACTCTCACCTTTAAGATCCATGTTTCCAGATCCTTACCATTCAAAAACAAGACATAATTGACTCAGATTTTCGGTGATAATCCCATCAAGTTTCACCTGCGGCCTTTTTCCCCGCACAATAACGACGCGCTTTCAAACATATTTCCGCACCTAGCAGCTCTAAGTTGCACACGGGAGACCTCGTGGCGCGTGGGGGGATATGCGCCCTCGCAGGGATGCCCTTTCCATGTCATCTGAGATGAATCCTTTGACAGTTTTAGAGTTAGAGCAGCAGGGATGCCTTTTTATCTATCCACGTCTTTAGTGTTGCTCTATCTCTTTTCCAGGATTACTACGACTACAGGAGCAGCTCTCGCGATCACTCAATCGCAGCCGTCTTTCAATAATGAGACCATCGATACGGCACTCTCCCTACAGTATGATGATGCTTCGAATGTGTTCTTCACAAATGCCCAAAACCTTACTAGGAACGAGACCTTCAGCTCTCCTCCTTCAACACCCCCGGATTCAAACATCAGTGTCGTACCCCTCTCAGAAATCATAAGATACAAAGTCAAAGATTCCAACCCCCCATTAACAATGTCCTGTAAGCACCCTTTCTGAATTGTTATTTCCTCTTACATACCCCAGTCTGAGTCGTTCGACATAACCGGGTTTCCAAAAATCCCCTCCAGCTCTTGAGACATCCCTTTCGACTCCAAAAATCATGTTCAAAAGAGAATTGCTAACTAACTCCCAAACGGCCTAGTCCACTCCTTCGGCCCCATAATTCCCAACAACGAAGGCATCGACACCATCACCGAAATCCTAGCCACAATCCTCAAACTAGTTATAGGAAGAGGGGGTTTCAAACCCATCGCGCAAGGTTATTTCAAATACACGCATCAATTCGCCAACGCCGACAACGTCAGCTTTTCCGTTGCGGATTTCAGGGAAATAGGAAAACAAATGACTTATTATACGCTCGCGGATGCATCGAAGGGGGTGGGGGAGTTTATGAAATTTGAGAGGGGGAAGGAGTGGAGGGAGGTTAGTTTTGAGTTGGAGGTGGGGAAAGGGGGGTATGTGGGGAGTGGGCATCTGACGCGGAGTCCGGGTACGGAGGCTTCGGTAGATAGGTAGTACCTATACCTATAAGCCAGATATTATTGCTTTCCCATCCCGAATAATCCCCCGAATAACCCACTTCCTCCACCCTTCCCACCGCTTCCACCCCTCATGGCTTCGTCCTCGATCCAGAGACGCAGGAAATCTTTATCTTTCATCTCTTCCACGCTCGTGAGCCGCGTTTGTAGTTGCGCTTCCTGCCTGCTGAATGCCAGGAGTGTCGGTATACTCGTGATCATATATCGACCTGCCACCTCTCCCAACGTAGGCGAATCAAATTCCACCTCTGCAAAGGCTACTCCGCCTTTATTCTCCCCAGCCCCTTCTTCTATTAAGCTCCTGATGAGTGGCGTCACGATCCGGCATGAGGGGCACCAAGAGGCCGTCCAAAGGGTTATTAGTGCTGTACAATTGGAGGCGGAGAGGAGGGTTAGGGTGTCGAAGTCTGAAGGGGAGCGAACGCTGGTAATAGGTCATATCAGTACAGGAGTCTGAGAAGTGATTGTCCTATTCATCAGGAGAAGCAAAGGCATAAGGCGGGCAACGTACTTACGAATCGTAAATGCGGTTTGGGGCGAGGTGCTGAGGTGCTGTGCTGAAGGGTCTTTCTCGGAAACTTGGATTTATGCGAGACGTTGGAATGAGGTATTTCCTGCGAAGAACAGAATAGATCGGATTTGGAGGCTTCATGGTAAGGGATGCTGTGCTGGATGGGGTATTGAGAGCTTGGAAAGGTTAGGAAATATTCAGCCCTAGAAGCATCAACGCCCTGAGTAGGAGACACTTTAAGTACCTAAGCTCGCGGGTGAAAAAAAAGATGGCAACCCCCCTCCAAAAAAAAGCCCGCAACCCCCCAGATTTTAAACACCGCTGTATCTCCTCAATGAGAACATTTAATAAATAACTCTTGCCTATAAAGTTTCAGATCTGGAGCTTCTTACCAACTATAATCCGCAAGCCAAGTTTGTAGCTGCCCTCCTGGGGGAGTTGCGCTGTTTTAAAGCCTAATTAGAACTTTAGAGGGGTACGGGCTTTTTTTTGGGGGGCGGATACGCATAGACCCCCCCCAGGACATAGACCCCCCTAATACGGTTACCATTCTACAACGCCTTGGTTAATAGGCTTCAAACTTATTTCTCTGCGGGTTCTAATGGTGTTTGGAGAGCCCGTGAGTTCTGGAATAGTAGCGCTTGGTGGTGATGGCGTAAGACCTCGCCGTCGCCCGAGCTTTCCTCTCTACCCACTCCACCGACTTTTTGGCGGAAATATAATACGGCGAAAGCGGAGGACCTGAATAGCACCGAGCTCGCTCAGATCTTTGGTATATTTACAGCTAAAATTGGAGCGCATCTGGTGTTTACAAGGTCGTTGTGTTTCGTGCGATCCCATTTTTCATAGAATCGCAATAAAACGTCTATTTAACACGTCTGCAGCTATAGTGACGTAGCATACTATATCTTCCCTCTATAAGCCCTCCTTCTTGGCCCTTTATAGTCTCTGTATAGTGCTGCTGTCGCTGATAAGATGCGGAGAAGCATGCGCATGCTGGTTAGTCTACTGCAGCAACACCACGCCGGCGGGGCTACCCAGTACGGCAAATATGATAGTGACAGTGAGGTTGATGTCGCTATGTAGTATGGACGACAGCGAGGTCTTATTCGTTGAGATCTAGGGGGGTCTATGTCCTGGGGGGGTCTATGTCCTGGGGGGGGGGTCTATGTCCTGGGGGGGTCTATGTCCTGGGGGGGGGTCTATGCGTATCCGCCCCCTTTTTTTAACCCGCGAGGGGGAGGTGAAATCTTTTTTTTCACCCGCGAGCTAGGCAACCCCAACCCCAAAACGCACCTTAGAGCAGGTTATCTAGGCGGGGCAAACTGGTGCCTAAAATGGCTAAATCGGGATGTTATGGGGGCTATGATTTTTGTCGCCTAGATGGCCAACTCCACGGCGTGGTTTAGGGCCCTGATTAAGGTACTGGAAGTCTTCTACAAGCTCATGCTCTTTGCCAAGACGACAGTCAATTGCACTAATTGATATTCCATCAGAATTCAGCCATGCCTTGCTCCATTTGCAATGACCTCGAGGTAGATGGCAGGGACGAACGTAATAGTAATCGACACACTCTTGATTTGAAGCATTTCAGCCTTCTTCAGCTCAGCGATTCGGCCGCCGCCAGCTGTTCAGCTTGTACAATTATCCGAAGCGCTATTGATTGCTATGCTGAGAGGCTTAGAGGACTGGACAGAATCCTAGAAAATGCTATTACAGTTTCTTTGCAAGTATATAGACGACGCAAATATGAATCTGCGGAGCTGGCGACGCATTTGCTTGTGAACTTGCGCTGGGTCCCTGAAGAGGACCGCAAAAACTATCGGATTAAAGACACAGAGCCCTGCATTGAAATTTTTACACTTAGCGGTATGTTGTCGATGACATTCTAACTACCATGTGGTGCATGTCAGAGCAGAAGCCCAGACCACAAGATCGTTATACTCTTCACAAATCTCGTCCGTTTTCTCTATATCCTATCGCAATGCTTTTGTCGATACTTTCACTATTTGTCTTCTCATCGATGCTACCGCTCTTAAGAAATATCGGTACAGCTGAGCTAACTCTCTTTGTAGATGGTTGTTCACCATGGCCAGTTATCGGCCATGGAGTTGACATCCCCACGCAGATACAACACACTGGAATCACCAACTTTCTGAAGCGCTACATCGACCAATGTCAAAACAATCACCCAGGAAAGTGTAAGAAGCCAGAGCCAGTGTCCCTTCCAAAACGGGTAGTCGCGGTAGGAAGCCACTCAGGCGATGTAGTCAAGCTCGTCGAGGATGCTGGAAAAGATGCCGAATACCTGGCGTTGAGCCATAGCTGGGGTAGTGGCCAAGGACCTCCAAAAACCCTCCGCACAAACCTCAAAGCGCACAAAGATTCAATCCCACCATCAGGGAATTCGAAAACTTTGCACGACGCAATCGAAATCACTCGACTGCTACAAATTCCTTATCTGTGGGTTGATTCGTTGTGCATCGTACAGGATGATCCCTTAGACTGGGAAGATGAGTCGGCGAAGATGGCTTTGATTTACGCAGATGCAAGTCTCACAATCGCCGCATCAAGTGCGCCAAATGGAGAGACTGGACTGTTGGCGGACAGAGCGAAAGTCCATAGGATTCAAGGAGTAGATACACGTGGAGTTGGATACAAGATTTATGTCCGCGAACAGCCTTCTCATTACAACTTCGTGGAACAATTCAACTACCATGATAATCTGAACGGATAGATGATCCCTGATGAATGGGAGCAGCCAGACTATACGGAGGTGCCGTTATTCGGCCGCGCTTGGGGGTACCAAGAGCGTTTACTATCTCCAAGAATTCTTCACTTCACATCTAGTCACTTGATCTTCGAATGCGCGTCTGAGATTTATTGCGAGTGCGGTAGAATCTCCAGGTCCGGCAAGAAGTTGACAACTATGAGAAAGGAATATGCTGCCGCAGTTGCTGCTGTAAAAGCAGCCAAATATCAGATAGCCAACATTGAAGGCTGCAGAGATGAAGCGAAACCATCCCCCCTTGACACAGCCGCAGGTGTGAGGAATGATCCATCAGAGGGAAGTAGGTCGGCAGGCTGGGACAAAATGACACGGATGGGACGGCGCGTGTTAAAATCGAAGAAGGAACAAGTAGATAGCGATAATGATGACGATGAGGAGGAAACTTAATGAACTAGGGGTAATATTGACACTATAGAACGCGGGCTGAAAGCTCGCTGTCTATTTGACGAAAGCCGAGGCCAGGACACATCGTCGCGACCCCGAATATCGGATATATTGCGTGACACAGCAGCACCGGAATCGGGGTCGCTACCAGTCCTTTGAAGAGCGAATATGAAACAATCGCGACTGATCCTGCACCTGTGGGGATTGCGTAATGTCTTCAGCCTAGTGCAAGTAATAAAAAATCAATTCACCACCTCAGAGGCATAAAACGTTTGCTTTCGCTTCATTGAGATGTGGTGGACGCTGGGCATCGCCATTTCCACTGAAGCTTCCGAGATATTGGTCGCAGCGGCCCAGTTTCAAATCTTATCACAATTTGTGGACGAAGCCTCCAAAAGAAGAAAGCCCTGGCCGAATCGAGGATTATACTGTGGATAATCTCCCTTCATCCCGAATAGAGACCTCCCCACCCAGTAATAAGCACCCTGCACAGCCTTGGAGAAGAATCTCTGGCTTCTGAACTGCAATCGCACAGTCCAGGCAGGATGCCGTCCAACATCAAAGGGGTGCGTCCACTGCCACCAGCGTAGCGCATTGATGCCACCATGGTACTCCCAATACCCGTGTTTGCAGTAGATGACCTGCAGCTGAATATAGAGCATCCATTCTACCAGCCACTTTCTCGCTGTCGGAAGCAGCTTCAACGCGGCGAAGACACCGCGTAGCCAGAGCGGGGTGGTTCTTAGGTAAGGGAATTTCTCAGCGTCTAGTATAGCACTACAGACATTTCGATAAAGACCTTCATCTTGAACAACGAAGAGGACTACAATCTCCTCTCTTTTCTTCGAGCTGGGCTTCCGCGACCAGGAGGTCCAGTATCCAGGCTTGAACTTGAAATTACCGGGCCCCAGTTTATCGGCGCCTGTTCTGGGTTCTTTGTGATAGCCGAAGTGGAGCTCGCCCTTTTCTGTGTGGAGGAGTAGGCAGTTTTCCTGGTCCGGGCTGTGCCAGTGGTTTTTTGTTTTCCAGGTACTGTTTGCGGGTATGGTGATGCGGATTTGGTTCGGTGCGATGAAGTCGAAGGTTGCTGACGCTGGGGAAGGCAGTGTGAAGGACGCGTGGGCGGTCGTGTTCGTTCGGTCCATGGTGCGATATATCTGCATTTGGACGCTTACCATTTGCAATGGAACGTGGTGCCCTTTGTAAGTACAGCATACCCATTGGGCGAGGCATGGGAGGCAGATAACGTGTCTGCTAGCTTATGTAAGCTTTTCTTGGCAAATTTGTGCTTCATTTCCAACGCTGTCGCTCACGTACGCCGCAAGTCGCAGTGTCCTGCCACAGCCAAGCGGTCGAGTAGCTGAGAGCTGAAACGTTGGAATTCCACTTTCCCCATTCCCATTGATCTATTCTCAGGCATCATTCGAAGGACGAAGGCTGATTGAATTCTGAAACACCGGGATCCTGCTCCCATTGATTTATTCTTCGATGTCACTCGAAGAATGTAAGCGCCCACTATACCAATCTTCTGTTTCGCCCGAGGTGTTCAGCTAATTGGAGCTGTCCTGACGAATCCTTCCAAGCCAAAAAGTCCTGCCAGCTCAACCATAGCTCATCCCATCCCAGCCTACAAGCAAAAGGCTGAGCGATCTTGTGACCAGAGCCACAATTCCTTCTAGCGATCGTTGAAGCATGATAGGGTATGGCAGCTGGCAGCAAACTTACCAAGGCACAACCAATGGAAGCGTTTTCTACGTTTAGGCGTCCTGATGCGTGGCACCCGGTAAGGAGGAAGGGTATATGTCCAGTGGTGTCACGATCATAGCTGACTGGGCTGACTGTATCTCCCTTCCAGCTGAGAGAGAAACACAACGTCAGTCACCCGAAATGAATTGCAATACAGATATTCTTATCATATCAGCCAGACAAATTAATTATGAAACAGGTGGCGCAGCGTTGACGGCGGCGAATTATGAGGATTTGGAAAAAAACATCTCTGACATCCCTCCCAAGCATCGGTGGGGACGGAGAGAGACTGCCCTTCTGTCAAGGCTTCCAATGTGACATAGGATTATCCTAGCATTCGACCCGCCACTGCTGAGAATTTGGGGAGCTCTAGGTGTCAATATGCTTCTTAGCTCTGGGCATGAGGCTTACGGGGCAATAAGCATGGCCAATGCAAACGGAGTTGTATGGCAGGCGCCTGGAAGAAGATGACTTGTGGGGTTTCATGCACTCTCATCAGAAACGTCGGATAACGATGTCTGCGTCAATGCCAACCAAAGCAACTTCTCAAGCGCACGGTGGCTCAACCAAATGGGCGAGCCATCTAGCCACCACGAGGTCGTATTGTCGATGCTAGGGCTATCTATCTAGTCACAATAAGCAAAGCCTTATGGTATCTCAAATCTAACACATGGCACACGGCGTGTTGACTTCAACGTGATCAGAATAAAGGCCAGTTGCATTTGCAGGACCAGCAGCATTCATTGGTCATGGAGGTTGTCGAGGATCCCCTGAAACAGATTCCATGTGGTGGAGCTGCAAAGCTGGGCAAGCAGGATTTCGTGTTTCACAGGAAAGCCTTTACTATCAACTAACGCATGTGGCTTCGCCTCTGATTTCAATCATCACAGCCTTTCTAATTAGGGACACCGTCCAAGGAGTTCAGAAGTGTCACCAACATGATAAGAGTAAGGATTTTGCTGCGCCTTCAATGCCTTTGAAGCCATCACGAAGTCACTTGGCATCCATCCTTTAAAGCTTCATGGAATCGTCTCTGTCTCGCCATGATACCTCTAGTTTGAGCAAAGCAGATAATCTCAGCGGCTACAGTCTAAGTTCCTAGCTCTGATTATCCCAGACCAGACTTGACATATGTTACCATGTATACTCCAAGGGCCCAAAGATGTGCGAATTTGTTCATCCTAGCTCCGACGCTGCTCTGCTCTGCTCGCTTGCTAATAAGTTACTGTCTACCTGAGAAGCAGCGTAGCTAATGGTACAAGGTGCTCTCACCATTCAGCACATGCCATTGCCTCGAAATCTAGTCGCGCAATCGATAAAGGATGAGTATACACCGCATGACCCACCATTTAACTGGTATGCCATGGGGGATTCATATACGGCAGGCCCGGGTGCCGGCGATCTGCATGAAAGCAACAAAGGAGACTGTGTGCGATCTGTAGGATCTTATGGTCCCCAGCTCCAGGACGACTGGTTGTACGACTCGGATAACGTTATGACCTTCCTTGCATGCACCGGTGACATCACGGACCAAATGATCAAGAACAAACTGCCTGAAGTGAGCAGCGATCCGGCGCCTGACCTTGCTATTTTCACTATTGGTGGCAATGACATTGGATTCGCCGAAATTGCGAAATCGTGCCTCGTTGGCCAACTTGGTAAACCCAAATGTGATGATCTTATTCAAGCGTGCGTCCCCACTGACTCGCCCGAACCCTTCGTTCTGTGTGCTAAACATGAGATAACAGGGCAAGGGATACGTTTGGCAGTGACGATTTCAAGAATAAGCTCAAGAAGATCTATGACAGGATCTTCGGATGAATAAAGATTTTCATTACCAGATCCTGCACCTCGGGTATTCGAAATTCTTCGATGCAGATGACAATAGTACTAGGTGCAACGACCAAACCTTTGGTAAAGTGGGCATCTCCGGCTTGAACCCGCCAAAGCTCACGCTGGAACTCCGCCGAAAAATGAACAAGCTCTCAGACGATTTCAACACTGCACTCTAAGCCAACCTCCTCGGCTACGCGAACAACAAATTGAACTACCCAGATAGAGACACAGCAGTGAAGAACGGCTGGGTGACAAATCGCATCTTTTTCGGCAACATCGACGGCCACAAACCGAACTTTGAAGGCCACCGCTTTTGCGAGATAGGCGACGAAGATCCTCAGTTTTGGGGGGCCACCACCTGGATCTTCGGGGTCTGGGGCCCGCAAAAAGATGTTGGTCATCGACGCTGCGTCATGCGGCCAAGATCCAAGTTCCGCCCACGACCAAGCCTTTGCCTGGGACTGCGACATGGCCGGCTACTATGCCGATCCAAGCACCAATCATAGCGTGACGGCAATCCCAGGTCTTGATTTCACACGCTCCTTCCACCCCAAGACCCGCGGCTTCACGGCAGCCAAAGTTTTCATCCACCAGGCCCTTAAGGGTATGCGAAAAGCCCCGGCAGTCGGAACTTGCCCACCGTCAACCCAGATGTCTACATTGATAGCGACGCCGATGCGTCTGCTGCCAATCAAGCTAGCGTCGGTAAGTCTACTACGACAGGGACTGCCCTAGCTCCGGGTCCGACTTGTACTTTCACCGGCGACCCCCTGACAGGCGGGTGTCAGTGTTCGGATGGGACCACGCCTCCACGCGATGAGGATGATAGGTGTTGCCTTTACCATCAGCCGGGTAGTAATCCTACTATTTGCTTTAATCAAGATGGCTCCGGTAGTTGATTTCCCATCGAACGGCGTCCTCCATGCTCGCGTTACTGATGTCGTGTTATCATTGTAAGCTCGACGTACGGGTTTCTGGCGGACTGTATGGAAACGATAGTCCATCAAGATGGAACATTACTGAGTAAGGTCTTGGAGAGTGACTAGATTTTGTCTGAGCTTATTATATGCTTTGTATTCATGAAATGTTTGCTCTCAGTCTAAACCCTCGATATCTTTGTCTGTACCTGAGCACAAGCCATCCGAGGTGCGATGGATTGCAGCGATCGACCATGATGTCGCAGAGCGCGGTGACACTAGTGTCTATCTTTCGGTGACAAAGAAGAGGATCCATCGAAAAATGTTGCATCGGTGGAATATCTGTCCATCAGAGCTTGCGTACTGAAGAGACTGCTTTGCGGCAATTAGTCTGATTTGCACCAATAACAATTATCAGAGTTCATATGTTTGTATTCAATCATCTTTTGATTGGGTACCGGTGGATAGTTTTGCATATGTACAGCCTTACTGCTGCATGCACCGCACGGCGGCTTAGGGACTCAGCCGCACAGACTGGGACCGCAGCAATGACGATCCGCACAATCCTCTAGTCCTTCTACAACAGACAGTAAGTATTGAATCCAGAGACGTACGGTTCAAGTTGCGAGTAGGAATGGACGGCGCAACTGCTGCAGCATCTATCATTGGGCTCGCCGGCGCCGGCGTCCAAATCGCCATCAAGCTAGTAATATTGGCGATGCTGATCAGCACCGCGCAAGACCGAGTCTCCTCCATCGACAATGGCATCTCAATTACCTCGGGGGTACTACAACAATTGGGGAAGCTGATGTCGCAGAAGCTCGGCGACAATGGATCAGTATCTTTAGTCAAGGCGGCCTGGAGACCACAAGAGCCTCGGCAGCGATCTGCGAGAGGGTTTTTATGGAAGTTGAGGAAAGGCTAAAAGGGCTAGCGAGCAGCTCCGGAGCTGTAAGCGGCTCGATGGGGGAAGGATCAAGCTCTCTAGGGCGGAGAGGGCGAGATGGCCGTTCGTGCAGCCCAGTATTGATGTCTTGAGGGCGGATCTGAGGGACGCCATAGGCACGCTTCTATTGATGTTGCAAGTCACGAGTCTGGCCTTGAGCAAGAGGATGGCTGATCGGTAAGTCCACTCCATGCATTTCTAGGCTATCAACGCGTTGGCAGCTCTTTTCTGGTTCTGAGTTCTGACCAAGTGGCACAGCAATGATGCAGCCTCCATCGACAGCTTTGAACAGCGTGATATGATCCGGACTATAATAGCGCTGCAGTAAGACCAATAATCTAGCGAGAAAATGAAGGCTAGAAGACAAAGCGAGCAGACGCCGGCGATACCGTCAGAAATCAGTACGCTAAAGCGTCAGGAGGCTACAACTGAAACTGTCGAGCAGCGGTATGCTGGGTTGAGTCATCAAATCAGCACTCAGCCCTTATTGGCAAAGCCTCGTGATCATGGAGCGCCCGAGTCCCTTATAAGTCCAACAATAAAGGGCAAACCTCGTTCGCAAAACATGGCGTCCGGATCTCAGGCGAATGGATCAGAGGTTCTGTGGCAGACTAAGGGCGACCCTATGTGGCCTTCTCTTGGGTTGGCTCGAGCCTCAATATCTGTATGTAATGACGAGAAGTCCTCCTCGGATGCTACTAGTCCTGGTAATCCGTCAAGGCATGGCAATAAAGGGCTAGATACGCAGGGGTCTTCCCGGTCAGGTGTTCGTGCAGCAAAATCCCGTTGGAAATCGAGAACGGTCAGGCGAATGTGGGAAGGCCAGCTGCAATGAACTGAGGAATAGGACGAAACTCTGGAAGGTCAGGAGATTTGAGGGTAAGGAGAGACTAGAGCAGTAAAAAGTAGTGATTTAATGGGCCGAGGGGAAAAGGCGAGTCGTTAAATGAGAGAGAAGAGATCGACTAGGAGGGTTTGTAAGAGATCGAGATCGTCGCAGCCTTTAACACATTCTCAGTGGAGGTTAAAATTCGAGCTTGGATAATAAGGACTGCAGAAGAGGGACAGATAGCTAAGCGAGCGAGCAAGGCTAACTAGGGCCAAAGGAGGGTAATTGGAGGAAAGACTAATCGGAGGGCAAAAATAAATAAGGAAAGAGAGAATAAAAGAAAGAGTTAGGAGTGGTGAAGAAGTGAGGGAGCGACGTCGATAATTAAGTGTATTTCCCATTATCGCCGCTTTTCTATGGAGACACCGCGCTCGAAAGGTGCTAGGTTCCACTCGGCTTGAGCAGAAAACCTGTGATGCCCCACGAGAGTTTAAACAATCGTTCTACTTACCATATACTGAAAACCCATCTCATTCCCAGTATCCCTAACACACTTAAGACTTGCGAGGGCTAAAATACAACTCACTTTGGCTGTCTCGCGAGGTAATTACCACGACAGCTCATGAAGATCAGCGCTTTTTTAGGAAATCTCCATTCTAGCTGAAATCATGTTCCTTAATATCGTATATAGTTTTTTGAACGCGTTCTAAGGCACTTCCCAGATAAGCCCAGCTGCCGCACTTATCCAAATAACGCCAATTCGAAAAAATCCTCCTCATCCCATACCCCAACAACGTGCCAAATTTAGAGGATAATACTATAACTCTAAGCCAATAAACGGGCATACCACCGGGACATAGGATACCTTCAACCAGACAGTAAACGGACTTAGTCGCCTTCGCAGTAGACAAAGCACTAAGTCGAGCACATTCCATTCGCACAACAAGCCGGGGAATCATTCGAGCAGCCATTCTCATTACAATTACACGTAGCCGCAGCCGAAGCCGCCGTCACGGTCGTAGTCCCCGTTGCCGTGGCACTCGAAGAAGAAGAAGAAGAAGCCACATTCTCGGGCTCCGGCACGCCAGCCGCTTCCAAAGCCGACTCCATCACATCCCTAATCTTCTGATGGCCCAGGGAGCTAGGGTGGAAGATCCTCACGCTATCCGATAGGAGGCTGAGCGCATCTGCGCCGTCCCCGAGCGCGTCGCCAAGAGCGTTTTTGAAATCCTCGTCCGTTTGGAATACGCCGGTAGTCTCGTTGGCCACGCTGCTCTTGTAAGCGGTTAACCCCTGGAATGCCGCTTCGGTGGTTGGATCTTCGCTAGTTTGCCAGTTGAAGAACCAGGTGTTTGGATTATTGGGGCTGGGTTCGTCCTGGTCGCAGAAGCGGTGGCACCCGAATTGGGAATCGTAGTCTACGTAGTGGACGTTGTATAGGGGGTCGATGGCGTCGACGGCCGATTGGATGGCGGTGTTCATTACAGTGCGATATTCGACTGTGAGATATTGTGGCGATAGTGGGTTCCAGGAGAGTTTAAAAGAGATGTTGTTGCATTGCGTGGTTGTTTGGTTGAAGAATTGGGCGTATCCTTGAGAATGTCAGTTAGATTTCTGGCTATGCCCGTATGTTGAAACATTATAGTGCGCTCGCCCCTACAAAGTCAATTTTCTTTTTGAATTGAGGCCTCACAATGAGTCGCGCGTATGAGAACTCGCCCCGTAGAAGCCAAAGCCTCAAGGGTCGAGGCTTCACAGTGAATGGCACACAGGAATTCGCGTGCATTACGAATAACTTACCCGTCACAAAAACTTGGAACTCAGTTCCAACTGGTGTAGATCGACCTTTTGTGTACGATTTTTCGATTACCGCGGTGAAGTTCGCCTTCAGCTCGTCTGATTGGGCAATATCTATGCCTTCTTGAATAACTTCCTCACAGTTGTTTCTCCACAACTTGAACGAAAGGATACATGTGATAGGATGCCGATATCGTTGCCACCCATAGCAAGAGTCACCAATTCGGGCTTGTCACCCCACACTGGGCGTATACCGTTTTTACCGTCATCCTCTGGCTGATCGAGGAATTCTTTGGCAAGGATCTGAGAGGCGGTATTGCCACTGCAGGCAACGTTGTTCCATTTTAGGGGGTTGGGTTGAAGTGATCCAGCACCGGCCTGCATGATGGCTGGATAGGCGCTTGGGAAGCGAAAGCATCTATTGATGTCATCTGCCGGCTGCTCTCCAGCACCTACACCGGAGGCGTAGGAGTCGCCCATCGCCGTCCATTCGTTGATGACACGATTGGCAGCTTACACGTATAGAGGCAACAGGGACACAAAGGCGAAGAGGGTTCGCGGTAGCATATTGACGGTATTTTCTCTTGAATAGCGGTGATTACAGGTGGCTAAGTCTCCAGCGAAAGACTGGGTATGAAGGTCTTTGTATGAGCACCAGACGAAGGGGAAGAGGCTCAAGGTCTATATATAATCCGACACAATGACCACAGTTTGAAGGAAATGAATTGGACTTTTCTAGCTATGGAGCCCATAATGCTGGAGTCCGTTATGAGCCCTCGAAAACGCAGGATCTTTGCATAAAGTGAGGCATTGCCAGGCTGACAGAGAGCGGCAAGGTACATATGAGACATTGCAATCAAGATTTGTTACAATTGGTACCTCGATCAACGCAGTAATGATGTTGCAAGCCTTTGTTGCAATCTGGTTGCCTGATTGCTCTTTATGCGATTCCATTGATTGCTCTTTATGTGGTTCCATTGTCCTTCTCCGCTAGTCACAGGCAAAATTGTTAGCAAATAGACAGAGATATCTATTAGTACTCTATAGATTCCTATCTCTTAGCTAGTCAGTCAATTGAGTACTTTCTGCCATTGCAACAGCCTTAGAAAGGATGGTGCTGAGCGAGCCTTTGTCGCTGGTGGTGGTGTGAAGAGTCCGGCACATGAGACAATACATTGGGTGGAGGTGCAGGAACTGGAATTGTGTAGCAACAGTGAGGCTGTGATCTGAGAACGTGATTGGGCTTTGAACCTGCGTATTTATATGAGACTGAACAATTCAGAACTCCAAGTGGTCCACATTATTTGAAATATTCATGATCTCCCATATTAAGGGCAAGTGAAACAAGCAGTCCGTTCGTTTGAGATGCGATTGGCCAGGCCAGTGTGATGCATTTATCTTTGAGTGGGAGGCGTTGAGAGTACTTAGGGTGCTCTAAATATGGTAGCCGATGTAATGATGCAGGATTATATCGTAACTCACTCAGCACCATTCCCTCCCGCCAGCTAAAGAGGCAGGGGATCGTCCAATATGAAGTCTGGAGCTGTATTGCCAAGACAGATTTGGGAATTTGGAAGAAAACTTAAACGGATCTTGTTAGAGTAACGTTTGGCAAGGCTGATGCCTGTTTGGAGTAGATATCGTGTGGAGAGTATGAAACGAGGTGGAGACTGAGTGGTTCTGATCCCACAATAATGCCGGAATCTGTCCTATTGCTCTGACATCCTGAAGTCGACTCATATAGGTAAAAGGTAGTGTGATATAGGATGTAGGATTAATATTAAGTACGAAGTGGCAGAGTATCGCCTGGAAGAGTGGTTTCAAAGTAAGTATGTAGTACAGTAGTACTGAATATAGAGAGAAGGGGGGGGAAGGCGGCCTGTGATAAACCCCTGGCTATGTAGTCTAATTGGTTCGTTATCTTCGGGCTGTATTATTCTATATATATCTTCCCACCTCCTTACATGAGACGGCGAAGCTACTGCTTTGTAACACGATCTGTATCATATGGTATGAAAAGTTACGAGATACTTCGCTGTACTTCGCTAACTGGCAATCTTGCCTCGCTGAGAGGTCCCTCATCCGCTAATCCAACATACGCCTGCGCCATCGCAAATCCTTCCACCATGTCAACAGGTAGCTACACAAACGCTGCTATTATGAAGAACTGACGAACCTCAATATCGAATGCATAGTAGCTTTACCATACGAGAGATATCGGAGTTATCACTTCAAAGGAGCCTTTGCCGTGCTCTCTAATACTATTCCTTGCACCGTACTAGTACCAACAAGCGACTGGAAGGGACACCTCCAAAGAGATTAAGGAGGCAAGTTCTATTCCGACCATGCATCGAACGCTCCTCGCTTTCCTACTGCTTGCTACAGCAGTTACATCAGCCAGTAAGAATAACCAAATCGCTATCACTACCCATGAAGCCCGTAACGGAAGCCTTATTCCTGCAGACTCGCCAGTCAGATATTGCAGCAATCCAGCGAACAACTCCTTTCAAATAGAGTCTATAGATATGTACCCAAACCCCTGTGTGATGTAAAGCCTATTTTCAATCTCCTTCTTACACTCCGATCGCCGTTATCAAGAGCTAACCATCAAACTCAAGCGAATCCTACTGCGGCGTCAAGATCTGGGGCACTTTCACCTCCACTCTCACAACTCCCCATATCTCTTTCAATGTAGTTACTCATTTCAACGACGGCCGGATTGGCGAAATGCCCGGTGAAGACGAATTCTGTAAATGGATGGATGTGGTGCAGAATGGTACGGTGCAGTGTCCGCCAAAGAAAGGGAAGGCGACTCTGTCTTCAACGGTACTGCTGCTCGGTGGATGGACTCCCGAGGTAAGTCGACCGGCGCGTTCCCAATGGGTGGAGAAGAATGGACTCTCATGCTTCCCTCAGGCCAATTACACCGTCGATGTGCGCGTCACAAGCGATCAAGGACCCGTGTTCCATATCTGCACGGCCTTCGAGATGAAGCCTAAATATAGAGACGATGTAGAGCTACGGTGAGGCACTGCTTGTTGCGTGGATAC
The DNA here is from genome assembly GCA_033220425.1 of Lepraria neglecta. Lineage (NCBI taxonomy): Eukaryota > Fungi > Ascomycota > Lecanoromycetes > Lecanorales > Stereocaulaceae > Lepraria > Lepraria neglecta. The sequence continues at coordinate 2,702,789 of CM065648.1, read as the reverse complement.
CGCATGATTATACCTAAGCTTCGGAGGCTACAAGCCAGCAGATGTGCTGTTAATGATAGCCTCCGTGCCATCAAGTCAGGAGGCCATGGACATAGACTACGATCTACTTCGAGTCCACTGACACGCCGTAGGTGGACGTGCACTCGTATCTTGGCTACGAGTTGTTTGGAAACTTTGAATACGTTGTGTTATTTCAGGAAGCTTCTAGGCTCCTTTGTGTTGATAACGTCGCCGGTCAACACCATGATCTGGTTGGTAATTGAAATATCGACAGAACAGACCGACATCGCTATTCTTGAACAGCTGACAGCCATCGCCAGGTTTCACCACTCTCTGCGTCAAACTCAGTCACTTTCGCCCCTTATAACTTACACACTACAATCTCTACGGATCCTCTCTTGATAGCCAGCCTCCATCCCAACCCACCACCATTCCAACCGCAAAACTCAACTTCGACAGCGTACCGCACATCCCGCCCAACATCCACTACCCTAGCATGTCTCAACCACCCATCTCCACGCCCTCCCCCTCAACCACACCCCCACCCAGCTCCCCCCCAGCCTTTCGCCCAATCACAACCCAATGAAAACGTCCCACAACCAGACTCCACATATGCCCACCGCAGGCGACCTAGTCGTCTGGCCCACTGCCCTCTCCGCCTCCCCAAGCCACCTTCCACGTCATCCACGGAAGAGCCCAAACACGCATGCCACGATCTTTTCTATAAGGCTGTTTTGCAGAAAATATTTGACTAGCTACCGGAGACTACTATAAGCGTTTTTGTACCTGTAACTTTCCCGAAGAAACCTTGATCAGGCGAGTACGAGAACTGCATGGAACGGTCCTTAATGCCTCCTCTTATCACCGGCTTCTTCACAAGAGTACCTCATCGGTCGTGATCCGTGTATACTTCCATTCCCTTCTCCAGAACTCCGCGAGTGCACTCTAGAATAGTAACCTTCTTAGCACATACTGCCATAGGCAGTAGAAAATAGATGGTCCCGCCCGCTCCCCTGAACTCAACCCGTTCGAAATGTTTCAAGTGGGAGCGGGCGGGACCCTCTATTTTCTACTGTCTGCGGCCGTATGTGCTTGATTCAGCACTAATAAAATACACGTTGTACTACCGTCAAACACACTCGAGAAAGATTGTCAGCAGTGAAACCTCGACTAGGTATAACGTATCATTGTCAAAATTCACTCGTTCCTTATTACATTGTATGCGAGACGCATAAGTCGTTCAAATGAGAATTTTCGGATCGATGAGGAACATGCACCCACTTCATTTGTCCATATACCAAACTGGCTAATAGAACAGCCATCTGAACGCCTGTTTGATGCACCAATAATTGCCGGATGGCCCGTCCCTTTCAACGCCTCCATATGCCTATATACAAGTCCAACCCCTAGTGCCCATCAACTCCCAGCACCCACTTCATCCTCTCGTAAGTAAAAAAGCTCACGGCGACCATTGGCACAACTTTGATATACCCAATCGTCAACCCAACCCAGAAACCCCTGAAACCCGTCTCTTTGTATATTCTGCCAGCAGTTTCCGCAATACCGAGCCGATGGCCGTCGCCCACTGCCCCACCAACTTGCATCCGCCTTCTAATCACTTCCAGAGGATATGATGCTGTTTGCGAAATCAGACCTGCGAAGCCACCTGCCAGCAATTGGGCCCATGCTTTTAATATTAAAGGAGTGTTAGGGTCCCTGTTGGAAAAATCCTTGATTGTATAGGGCGCTAGGAGAGGGTCACGTAGCCAATCCTTTGCGGTATCGTGTGTTAGGAATGACATGCCGGCGTAAGGGACCATGCCAACTAGGGTGGGCGAAAACCCGCGGTAAAAATTTATAATCCCGCTTCTTGGTGCTGAGACGACTGCGTTGGGTAGAGGTGTTGATTGTGTGGGGGACGCGGAAATGTTGTGAGGATGTTCACGGTAGATTTGCCGACATATGCTCGAAAGCGAAGAGCGAGAATCTTTCTTTGTTTCGAAAGCTAGGCGAACGCGGATCACTTCTAGAGGATAGGTGAAGAAGACTGAGGTGACACCGGCGATCGAGCCGGAGAGGAGGCGGCGGATGGGTGTTTCTTGAGCCGGGGAGGTGATTAGGAGAGCACGTATCTGTTCATAGGCGACGAACTTGATAGCTGCATAGGGAAAGATGCGGAGAAGGGTTGCTGAGTGGCCTCGGAATAGACCTCGCATACCGTCCTGACGATTGATATCCTTCATTGCGGTCACAACGCCGAACCAAGAGCCCGTGTACTTTGCAAATTGGGGGCTAGAGGCTTGGAAAAGGATCTTGACACGGTCGAGGGGACCAACGACTGTTTTGGCCTGTAAGAGTTATTAGCACGTAGGTATAAGCACACGACGTGGAAGAATCGTACGGCGCATCCTGCTAATCCACCAGCCAGTCCTGATTTCAGGACATACGGTATGTTTTGCTTGTGCTTATGCGTTTGGCTCCCAGCCCTCTTTGATGTTATCGTCCCTCGATTTGCAGGCTGTATATTCGGCTGTTCCCTGCGGGGGACTGCCATCTCCGATGATTGAGTGAGCTGCGTTGGTGCGGTGGCATGATCATGAGCATGGCTCATATCCAGCTTCAATTCAATACGGAAAAGGAGATCTGAACAGCTAGCATTATTTGTCCTGCGAGAACTTGCCGAGTGAAAGAGAATGTTCCTTTATTCTGACGTAGCGGAGAATAAGCTGAAGCCTCGGTCGCCTGAAAACGGCTGACTAAGCATGAGAATCGTAACCTACAGCAGGCTGCTGCAAGTTCAACGGCTTACTTCGGAGCAGCTGTTTGACCAGCTTCCTCCTTTTCCACCCTTCGAACGTATCAAGCTAATGCATCCCTACATCGCCTTTCCGGCGACATGTGCGCTGGTCTATCGTGCCTGGTCCCGTAAGTCCTTAACGCCAGCTGGAATCGTCGTTGCAGCACTCACTGCGATTATACATGCCATACATCCTTGGAGCATCTTCTTTGCTCTTCTGGTGGTATTTTTCTTAGCTGGGACAGCTGTCACTAAGGTAATACTTTCGACAAGGCGTCTTGTGCCTGAAGAATGAACGACTACTGACGTGATATCAGGTCAAACATGATGTGAAAGCCCGATTGACGCTTGCTTCCTCAGGAGCTTCAGGTGGAGAAGGTGCTCGAACATATATCCAAGTCCTAGCCAACTCGGTCGTGGCCTCGATACTCATTCTCATTCATTACTGGCAGTTGCAGGCAAGGAAAACGAGCTATGATTCAAAGCAAGACTGTTGGGCTTACGGCGGTGACCTGCTAGTCATTGGAATAGTCAGGTACTATAACGGCTTTCTTTTGCCGCACCATTCCCTGTGGCTGAGGGGTAATGACTGACGGAGCTTTCATAGCAATTACGCGGCTGTAGCTGCAGATACCTTCTCGTCCGAACTAGGCATCCTGTCTAAAAGCAAGCCTCGACTTCTTACGTCTTGGAACTTGCGCCAGGTACCACCGGGTACTAATGGCGGTGTCTCGTTGACAGGGACGTTAGCTGGCTTTGGCGGAGCCTCTGTCATTGCTACTACCTCCCTGGTTCTCCTTCCTTTTTGCGACGTGGATACCTCGATCCGAGGAAGAGCAGTGGGGAATACGCCTGGATTCGAAGGCGGAAATGGATGGGGTTGGCAAGAGAAGATTTTCTGGGTACTTGCAGTCACAATATGGGGAGGCCTCGGAAGTGTGCTGGATAGTGCACTTGGGGGGTGGTTCCAGGCTAGCGTGATTGACACGAGGACCGGGAAGGTGATAGAGGGGACCGGCGGGAAAAAGGTGAGTGCCATTCCTCAGTATAGAACGGAGTGGCTGACAATTTCCAGGTACTTGTATCTGGATTACGGGTTCCTGCAAACAAGAGGAGTGACGAGCCGAGTCGCCACATTGAGAGCGGCCTAGGTATACTGGATAACAATGCAGTCAATCTGCTCATGGCTTTCCTCATGAGCATTGGTGGTATTGTGGTAGCAAGCTGTGTGTGGCATATACCATTACGAAGCATGGTGAGTTGATTTAACAATAGACTTGAATTCTCGCGTGCCTACATTGCAATTTGTCTCTACGTGAACTCATTGCTTTCCTTGCTGCATGACCTTCTTTCGCGATGATTATCTTCTTCAAGCCGCATCTCATCAACATTTTGAGGGTCCAGAGGTCTTATTGTTGAATGTCGCGATTGGACTACTTGGCTTTGGGAGCACTGCCGCAGCGGATGATTTCAATTACCCGAAAGAGGAATGCTGCTATCCTTAAAGAAATGGCTTCCAAGCCTCGAGGCTTGCATTACGTTGAATTTCCACTGCCCCGCTGACCAATGTTTGATATGTTTTTGGAGTGGAGCTACCCCGCAAAGATCTACGGTGACGTGCAACATGCAGCGGACATCGAAGGGTTAATGGTCTAGAACACGCGCGGTGGAACGGGAGCTTCAAGGGAGCTCAGCTTCTCCACATGTCATTCTTTAAAGAGCTTGCCACCTCCCTACTTAACACGTCGTGTCTCTACACAATATTGAACGTTACAATTGAAAGCTATACTTAAAGCAAAATGGCAGAACAACTCTCCGACCAGGCCAAGGCGGCCATCGCCAAGTCGATGGACGAGGTGACCGCCGACCCGAACAAAATCCCAGGTTGTGTTGCCGTCGTCGTCGACAGATTCGGAAGGGCGCTCTTCTCACATGCCAGCGGCAAACGAGGCGTTGACACCAATGAACCTATGACTCTTGAGAACGTCTTTTGGATCGCATCATGCACAAAGATGATCGGCAGCATTGCTGCTATGCAGCTGAACGAGCAGGGAAAGCTTCTCCTTGATGATGCCGATGCGCTGGAACGATACGCCCCTGAGCTTAAGACCGTCCGTATCTTGAAGAGCATTCAGAATGGCAAGGTGGAGACCGTAGAGAAGAAGAACCGCATCACTATGCGGATGCTGTTGGCCCATACTGGTATGATGTCTAGCTGTGTGCATATCAACAGCCTCTACTAACAACTACCAAAGCTGGCTTCGAGTACGACACCGTCATTCCGTACGCGGAAACGCACTGGCAAGCTAATATTGACTCGCAAACGACAGGTATACCTTCTTCAACGAGAAGATCAAGTTATACGGTCAACCTGCTGGTATCGACGAGTTCGACGCTCACCCCAGCGGAATCCTAACTCAACCCCTACTCTACGAACCAGGCACAGACTGGAGCTACGGAGTGCGTAACCTCCATCCCCTCCGACCCACAATACTAACACATTCTTCACCACCAGGTCGGCGTCGACTGGGCCGGCACCCTCATCGAGCGTATCTCCGGCATATCCCTAAACGAATACTTCCAAACCCACATCTTCGCCCCCCTCGGCCTACACAACATCTCCATGTTCCCCACCCCCCAAATGCGCCACCAACTAGCCCACATGCACCAAAAAACCATGACGCCCGAAGGCCCCAAGATCCGGTCCCGCGACCACCTCTACCGCCGGCCCCTCTTCGTCTCCCCCGCGGAAATCCCCTCCGTCTACAACAGCGCTGGCGCAGGCTGTTTCGCACGCCCCACGGACTACGTGCAAATCATCGCTACACTCCTTAACGATGGCCTTTCGCCCACTACGCATCATCGCATTCTGGCAAAGACGTCCATTGAGGAAATGTTCACGAATCAGATCCCCCAGTTCCCGGATTTCGGACGCAAGGCTATCAAGGCTGCTAAAGTCACGTATACGAATGATATTCCGCAGCTTTACCCGCAGCCGCCCGAGCAGCCGCAGGGGTGGGGTTTGACGTTCATGTTGACTATACATGAGGGTGCGACGGGTAGGGGGAAGAATACGGGTTGGTGGGCTGGATTGCCGAATTTGTTTTGGTGGGCGGATAGGGAGAATGGTGTTGGTGGGATTATTGCGAGTCAGATCTTGCCTTTTGCTGGTGAGTGCGCTGTTCCTACTTTTGCATTCTGAGAGCATTGGGACGGTTTTGGATAAAGAGATGAGGAGCTGACGATTGGTGTGTTCGTATTAGACGCCGACGTGATGGGCTTGTGGGCGAATATTGAGAGTCAGGTTTATAAGGCTGGCTTGACGGGGAATACTAGCGCTGGTGCTAATGGGGCGCCTGTGAGGCAGATGACTGGTGATGCTTATGAGCATGGGGGGTTGGATGGGTATTAGCAGGAGTTTTGGGCGAATATTGAGCGATGAGGGATTGGTCTGGGATGGATGGAATAGCGGAGTTGACGTGATAGGGATGGGAATGGGATGCTTGTATATAGTCGCGTTGCACTAAATCTGTCTTCACGTCTGCCATGATGCTCCAACTTCCAGATGCGAGGGAGCAATTTCAAGATGATAGGTTATGCCTATTTGAGGTTCCTCTCTTTCTACCTTTTGAACTTCGTGGTGCTGGATTTGCTTGAGAGTAGCAGGATATTCAGACATCTTTGCTTGAGTGTTGTAGAAAGTTGCGAGATTTCCGCTCCAGCGGGTCAGAAAGTTGGGACATCCTGCTCTAGCGAAGCAGGAAGTTGACAGTTTTTCTGCTCTAAGGGCAGAGAGCGAGGGATTCTTCGGTTCAGAGAAGCCCAATTTGTGGCAATCCGTGCTTACCAGGAGCTGAAAGATGCAAAGTCAAAGGGACAATAGCTCCCATAAGCCGTCAGGATTGAGGGCATTCAGAACGTAGTTCAATTGATTCACGCATTTTTTTTTTTGAAAATCATTCTTCTCTATCTACAACTCATCTACCGCACAGTCGCCCCCTTCAAGCTCTTCACCGTACACTTCCCTCCACTCCCTGTAACCAACAACCTAACCCCCTCCCCCTTCTCCCCTTCCACCCCCTTCAAAGCCTCCACACCTCCCGCCTCAAACCCAACCTCCAACCCCCCAGTCGTAGTAAAGCCAGGCTGCAAAGCTTCCCAAACCTTCTTCTTCGGATTCAGCATGCCCTCCGGCTCGCCCTCCCACCCCTGAAAACAAACCTTCTCTCCCGCCTGGGCTCCTTCCGGTGGATTGACCAATTCCACTGGCCCCGCATGGTGGTCTTCTTCCCCCTCTTTTAAACGCGGCGAGGCGGCGAGAACCATAGCTGCGGAGGTAATGCCGCGCATTTTGACGGGCTTGAGGTTGCATACGGCGATGATTTTCCGGCCTTGCATCTCCTCTAGCGGTATAAGTCCATTCAAGCCAGAGCAGACGGTCCGGACGACCTGGCCTTCGTACTCGGATGTATCTTTTATGCCAGGGGCGTCCCCACAAGCGATGGTGGAGACGTAGAGAGAGTCGGCGTCGGGGTGGGGGATGGCTTTCAGGATGTGGCCGACGCGGAGATCGATGAGGTGGGGAGATAGTGGCGTTTCATTTGGTGCCTGTTTAGCTTGTTTGGGGGCTTTTTCTTTCTTTTCCTTTTTCGAGGGCTGGGCGGTGGCGTCGTTCGAAGTAGCTGCTTTGGCGGTCTCTTCTGACGGCTGTTCTTTCGACTTGGCGGTATCCTGTCCCTTCTCTTTTCCTCTACCGACGACGAGGGGTGTCTGCCCGTCCAAACCTGCGGCGGCGGCTACTTTCTCTTTCTTTTTCCGCTCTTTCTCTTCTTTTGGATCTATTGGCTTGTGGACGAATTTGACATCATTGACATCGACGTTGACCTTCTCATCCGCCGGAATCGACAGCCCGAACAAAGATGCACTCTGCACAAAGTCGATATACCGCACAATATGATGATAGCCTTTCTCGCCTGTCCTCTCCTCCGTACTCCACCCCTTCACCGCAGGCGCAAGTCTATAGTAGAGTGCAGCATCAGCCACTGAGGGCTTGCTACCCAGTAACGTCGTGCAAGTAGAGAGATGTAGGTTGAGCGAGCCTAGACGCTCAGCGTGCTTTGCTTCGTCTTCGTCGGGTACAGCCAGTCGGGCAGAGGTGGTGAGCCATTGTGATATTTCGACTTTTTCGGGATCGGTGTAGGTGGTGGAGGGATAGAGTGCGTGTGATGTAGTGGGTAGATCAGACTCTGTAGTTGTATCTGGAATGGCGGAGGGAAAGGAGAAGTGGAGGAAAGTTATTAGGTCTTTGGGCGAGGTGGATGTAGACATGGTGTATGGAAAGTACAAGGCTGCGCGTTGTGGGCGCAAAGCTAGAGAGGGTCGTGAGATTCGTGGAATACGATAACGAAGCTGGCGGGGGAAGATTCCAAAATGCGCCAGCTTTGTGTTGGGTCTCAAGGAATGGATGTGGGCAAATCTGTGGTTTAAAGGTCGAGCAGCGGAACTTTGAGTCAACATCACATTTACGCGAGGCTTGGCAAACCAACGCGACAGAAATCTGCCCCCAACTCAGTCAGCGCTCCCCCGAAGCCGCCGCTTTTAGGGTGATCCACCACCCTACCAGGGTGCTGCATCACCCTTCAAGGTGATAAAGCTTACCTACCTTCTAAGCGCCTTCAGTCAAGGCCTAGAAGATAGCCTCGAGGTAGGATATAAATGTCGATAGTGCGCCGCTATCTCCTCTCCTCCTCCTAGTCTATATAATAATCTCGCCTATTTTATCCCAGTATACGTAATAATCTTATCTATACCAGCCTGTTAAGCCTTCTAGAACCTCTCCTTCTAGTATATATATTATATCAGCCTATAAGGCTAGATAGGAGTTTATAGTAATATGAAATCGTATATATAGTAATGAATTATATTAAAACTAAGTCTTAAGGAGGGGAGAGAAGAGGGCTAGTAGTCCCTTTTCGTCAGCAAATTCGAACCCGGCCCCAGCAGCCCCGGGCCAAAGCACGAGCTGCTTCGGGGGCCCCAGACGCCCTGAGTGCCCCTCGGGCCAAGTCACGTGTTTTCAGCCCTATATGATTTTTTTTGATGTTCGATGATCGACCGGAGCACTCGGGAGCACCCCCTGGAGCAGCCCCGGGGTTACCCCCAACGCGGTGCTGGAATCGATTGATTCGGGCGATTTTCTCGCGGGGGTGATGCGCCCAGGGGTTGCGACAACGGTGCGACAGCGGTGCGCGACACCTGTTTAGGGTGCAGCAGTATGCGCCCGTGGGGGCTTACCAAGGGACTACGGGGACTAGCCAAGGGTCGCTGCCATGGGTGGCTGCAAGACTAGTCAGGGGGTTTCCGCCGCTCTCTTATACTAATTAAAAGTTGGCCCGGGGCATGCACGGGGCGCCCTTAGGCGTGATTGGCGTGGCCCCGAGCGCACGTCGGACCGGTTTCTGGGTGAGGCGCCCGTACGGCCCCGGGCGCATGTCGGGCTTCTGGGGCCACGTTCGGGCCACGTTCGATTTTGCTGACGAGGATTATTCTTTCGGGCTCGAGGGCCCCTACTACACCCCGAAGCACCGTCCTCTTCTAGCACGAAATCGTCCCCCTTTCGATCCATTTGCGTACCTCCACCTCTAAAATCTGCTCAATATAGACCTTATGGGTTATAGCCCCATTAGAATTGCCGGGGACCTCGTAGAATATTAAGGGCGACTTGAAATTGTACCCAATAGCGCCCCAGGCGTGTACTCGCGGGGAATCTTTTTGGGGGGAGGGTCTCTATATTGGATATTGTCGTGCCTATAGCGCATCTGATTGCCCTGTTTACGTATAATCCATAAGTGCCCTTTGGGGCCATAGCCACAGTGCATCTCGTCACTAAATCGTACCCTATACCAATCCTCGGGTTTAGGATATTTAGCGTACATATCCTTAGACCACTTTTTGCGCTTCTTATTTAGGGGCTCCGGGGCCCATTCCTTTATAACTGCCTTGTATTTGCCATATTGGAGGCACTGGCCTATCGTTTGGCGTAGGGTTTGCCCCGAAACGTCCCGATCTAAGGTCCAAGCGACAGCGTCCCAGCTCATACCTTTGGCCTCTATTCCGACCCTCGACTCCTCTAATAAGTGGTCTGTTTCGCGTACATCAGCCCCTGAGAGCTTTTGTTTTCGCCCCTGAGTTTTATTGCCCTCTTGATGTGCTTTGGTGCGTGATAATGCGCCTGGTTGGATTAAATCGTACCCGAAACGGTCTTTGACCCCGAAGAAATTGGAGACATCGGATACGTTGTGGGGGAAGCCCTTAGCGACGCAGTACTCGTGAGCGCCCTGGACTTTCTCCTTTTGGGGGGTATCGTATATATTATATCGGGTCTCTCGAGGCATATTGGGGGTGCTAGACGGGGGCAGGAAGATGGTATTGGTGGTGTAAGTAGAAGGATTTGATGGTTGTGGGGCCTATTTTAGGGGCTAGTTTTGGGGCTTGCTTAGGGGGGTCTTAGGGTGCCCCACTTTGCAAAGTATTTTTAACACGACGAGGCTATGGCGTGTTCAGTCTAATCGTTAGCTTTCCCGTGTGCCGGTACTAGATAGTTTAGCGTAAGCGCTAACGGTTTGCAATATCAGATTTGAATTCTTCCGCCTTAAATCCGAAGGGTCGATTATTTAAAAGCTGGTCTTGTTTGCTTCGTAATGCCCCGACCTATGTATGTACGACAGCTCCGATCCATAATACGCTATATCCCTGACTACTTACATAGATTAATTCTGTTTTATCACACCTCCTCAGCTGTCCCGCTTCTTGTACCAATACCGCCTCCGTCACTTTATGAGAGGCTGACGCCTTCAGCTCCTGATGACCTGCCTTCTTGCGGATCTCAGTGCGAACACTCAACATGGACTCTCAGCTGCTTGCTGCATCTACCGCAACGACGCTCCTCATCATCTTCTCCATCTTCATCATGCGTCGTCAACGAACTTCTCAAACTCTACAAGCTGTCAAGACGTCTGACCAGCTGGACCTCATGAACAGCTTACCAGAGCCTACCATGCTCAGCAAAAGTCTTGCATCGGCACTGCCCGACAGCGTCGTCCTCCCGCACGACGCTGCTGCCTTCGAGCAGTCGATGAATTCCTACTGGGCTCAGCAGGAGTGCGAAGTGATCCCAGCATGTGTCCTCCGAGCCCGCGACGTTCAGCAGCTCTGCACAGCCGTCAAAGTCATTAAGCGCGAGTATGACAGACAAAGAAAGCAAGTTGGCCAGGGAAAAGCCGAAGGACTTTTCGCTGTTCGCAGCGGTGGCCACTCTCCGATTGCTGGTGCTGCGAGCATCAAGGGAGGTGTTGTGATTGATCTTCGTCTCTTTTGCGAGGTGACACCCTCTGAGGATGGATCGAGCGTGGTCATAGGAACTGGTGCTAAGTGGATGGATGTTTCTAAAGTTCTGGACGAGAAGGGTCTTACTGTTGTTGGAGGCAGGAACTCTGCTGTTGGGGTGGGCGGCTTGACTTTGGGTGGTAAGCTTCTGCTTTTCACGTCTATTCTCGCCAATCTTTCCCACTTTGATTACGAGTCAGACCCCTGGGGCCCCGGCCAACGTCTCCACTGTTCCATTGTGCTATAGCTGACACAAAGGCACAAACAGGTGGTCTTTCCTTCTTCTCCCCCCGCTTCGGCCTAGTCTGTTCTAATATCCTCAGCTACGAAATCGTCCTCGCCTCCGGCAACGTCACCACAGCCTCCGCATCAAATAATTCCGACCTCTGGCGTGCCCTCAAAGGCGGCTCCAACAACTTTGGCATCGTCACACGCTTTACGGCCCGCAGTTTCCCCTCCACCAAAATCTGGAGCGGCTTCCTCTATATGCCCGCCTTCCAAGCCACCAAAGTCCTCGCAGCTTTCCACGAATTTGTCAGCAGAGCAGATGCGAGCGATCCTCGCACCACATATGACAACCACGCCGCCGGTCCTCTCGCCTGCTTCTCTTATATTCCGAAGCTCGGCGTCCAGGCCATCTCTGTGAATCTCGTCTACACCAAGCTCCCCGAGAACGAGAAAAAATGGCCCACCTGCTGGAGGACTTCTTCGTTCTCATCGCTTTGGCGCCTCTGGAGTACCTGCAAGGTCCGCAGCCTTACCAGCGCGACCGACGAGATGAATGCGCTGAACCCCCCGGGCAGGCGCCAGGTCTTTGCCACTACGACTATCAAAAATGACCCCGCCACCATCTCTGCTGCGCACACCGCCTATTGCGATGCTATCGCCTCGATTCGCCGTGTCAACGTAAAAGGTTTGCTCTGGACGGTCGTCCTACAACCGCTTCTATCGGACTGGGTACGTAAGGGCGATGCCAATCCGCTAGGTCTGCACGACTGCACTCATGAGTCTCTCGTTATCGTGATCTTCACGGTCAATTGGGACGAACGCCGAGATGATGATTTCGTCAAGACGATAACCCGCCGCACCGTTGAGCAGATTGACGCCTTTGCAACGGCTAATAAAACGGGCCATCCTTATCGATTCCTAAACTATTGCGCGGAGTGGCAGAGGCCATTTGTAGGGTATGGTGAGGAGAATTGGCGGTTCTTGCAGGGAGTGAGTAGGAGGTATGATCCGGAGGGGTTATTTCAGAAAGGGTGTGTAGGTGGATTCAAGCTTGATGTGGTAGATGGCGAGGTTTGATACGTGGCTGCTCGGGGTTTGCCATCAACTTTCCAAATCCAGTCACCAATGAGCAACCAACTACTCGGATGTAGCTCTATGTCAGCACAGCTCTGTCCTCACATAGCTGGCATCCGACCTTCGGAACTTGGCCACCTGCGCCCATTTTGTCTGAGTCTCTGTCTAAATTTTGTGACAATTTTGACGATAACGGAAATATTTTCGCATAGGTATTGGGCCCAAGAGCATGCCAAGTGCACGCCTGACCGCACATCAGGCTACCGAATCAAAAAGCAAGCTCTCCCCTCTCAGAGTGGGGAAATCTTGGCGACATACACGATTGGGTCCTTGCCGTGCAATGCATGCGCCCGACCAACTGCAAGGCTGCAAGGCTGCAAGATTCTCAATCATCAAGACTTTAAGCGGTCATTCTCTATGACGCTTGTAAGCTTGGTTCGTCATGAGACTTTTTTCTACCTAAGTATTTGAGTATACATCGCTTTCGAGTATATACTGCTTTCAATTACTTATAGAAAAACCGGACACATTTTGGGTCCCCATGATTCGTGATAGATCCTCTTTCGTTCACTGCCAGCATAATGACAGTGAGCGGAGTTGTCGCGGCGAGCACGAAGATTATCTACAACCTCCGTGACAAATTTAAAGATGCTCTAAAGGATATCGAAAGCCTGATGGAGCAACTACAAGCCTTCATAGATCTTCTAAAAGAGCTAGAAGTACAAGTACAAGACCATAAAAACATTGTCCCACCACAGCAGACGCTCCAAAAACTCTTGGCAAATTCCATTGCGCAAATGCAGCGGGATGTGAACAACTTACATACCGTTCTCTCCAAATTGGAAGGACTTCTCAAGAAAAGGTCGTTGAACTCGAGGATCTTACTAGCAGCTTGTCTCAGTCCCTGTACTGCGGGAAGTGCTAGAACAGCAATTCCTGTTGATCGGTGTTACCGATGCATTTCATGCGCTATGAAATGAGAAAGAAAATATTTCGGATAAACCAGCAAGATACAATTACTTTTCGAAGATAGCAACATCTGCCGGAGAAGAGCAACCTTATCCCTCGCCTTTGGGGTCGTCAAGCGTGATGATATTGAATTGGGACACAATGAGATAAGGAAAATCATGAGGTCTACGTATGTGGAGGTTGAGAGCATAGTAAACCGAATTCTTTTTGCAGGACTTTTGCATTGCAGAGACTTCTTGTCTTCAAAGTACAGAGATAGATAACGGTGCAGGGATTATAAGAATGCCACATGCAGTCTACGCAATCAGGCCAGATGAAAAAATCATTAACGCGGAATTCCACGACAGGCCAACTAATCCTTATTAGACATGGATATCCCATGCACCGTCGCTACATAATTCTCAAAATTCTTCACGCTGTCGAACGTGACTTGAGCGTATTCGGGATCGGGAAAGGGACACGGCGAATCTACCGCGGTCGCCTCTGAAACTCCGTTTCCAAGTCTATCGCCGGTGTCACCCCTGCCACAGCCTGATGATCCATCCCACCCACAGTCGCCCCACACTGCGGGCACCTAGCCGTCTGCATCGGCATGCCACAATCGCCCACTGTAAAAGGATGTCCATTAGCGCAGTAATACCAATGTCCCGTACCTTGAAAGCTCTGCGCCATAGCCGCGTACACGGCTGCCATCTCCATATTCGTCACGGGCGCGTAGAACGTCGCATCGCGGAGCATTTTTTCTGCCTCAGACACTTCCGCCGGCATGCCGGCCGTCTGGCCCGGGTATTTATTGCAAATGGTGCGTGCGAGGTGGAGTTGATCGTGGGCACTGTCGACGAGGGTGGTCATGTCTGCGTTAGAGAGGCTGGCTGAGCGACCGCGCTCTAAGGCGACGAATCGGGCCCAGTATAGGAGACCTTCGACTTCGTGCGTGGGTTGTTGGCGGGATCGGGACTCTCGGATCAGGTTCTCGCAGTCTTTACGATTGAGGGCAAGGCTGAGACGAAGGTCTCGGACATTCTTCCCTGAGGCCGTTCCGGCGCTGTGAGTGACGAAGTCGAGGAGTATGGCGTAGTCACAGCGGAGGAGTAGGACAGTTGCTAAGAGCCGGTTGCGGACTTGAAGTACGAAGGGTACGTCGGTGATTTCGGTGTTGACTCCATAGTTTTTGCGGGCGTCTCGTATGAGATCGTGGATGCGGCTGATGGGTTGTTCTGCTTCGTCCACCTCTTTAAGAAATCTTCTAATGTCAATGCGGAGCAAGGAGATATCCTTGTATCTACCATCTGCTTTGAGGGCCTTGAGAACTACCTTTATCTGTTGGTCACGAGATCCGATAAGCCGAATGGGTTCGAGGGAAAGCCTATCAAGCGCTGAAGAAAGCTGCGCCTGTCTAAGCAGCGGAGATTTGGCGGTTTGCTTTTCAGTGACGGGCTCTCGAAGTTTGGCCTCTGCCTGCTCCATTTTGGAGGCCAAGGGAATAAACCGAGCATTTGCCCAAACAATGAATTTCTTGGTCGCCTCGTCGATCCACGCTCGTCGAACTATGCGGCCATATCTGTTGATATTGCGAAGAGGACTACGGCACATAGGACAATTTCTCAGGTCCGAGGTCGAGAATGGAACCGAGCTCGACTTCAATGCGATAATCGAGTTCTCAGCATTGGTATCATCAGAGATGGTGTAGTATTTTGCGATCTCCATATGGCCATCCATGCTTTCTAAGCTGAGGATGTGACCACAAGATGGTATGATGCAAGGGTTTTCGTCTAGATCAATTTCGGCGTAGGTGGATCCCATGATGTAGTCCACCATCATATCCTTGATCGACTTATCGGCGCACTTCTGACAGTATCGGGCTTCTGGACATATCTCACCGCAGACAGAAGGACAGTCATGGCCACAGCTAAGTGTCAACGAGCAGCGTTTGGAACACGGAAGCAGGTCACAGGGCACCGCGCATGGCAATTTGCACGCCCCCCGATGTGGACAGGACCAGGAGCAGTTCTCGACGCAAGGAATACAAGGCTCGTGGCACTTCTGGCTGCACCGCGAGTGACTGCACCGAACTTCGCACGGCTCCAAGCAGAGCCGACAGGGCTTGTCCCCATGGCAGGCCTCTGAGCATGCATGGCTGCACGTGTTGTACCGTCTTCCACATAGAGTCTTGCAGATGCCGTGACTAATCTCCGAGATACGGCCATCTCCACCTCTTGTATTGCAATTTTTGCAAATTTGTTTACAGTCGTGGCCACACCCGAGAGCGGCGCCGCATGTAGCGCTGCATGGATAGTCTGCTGCAAGTGGAATTTCATAGCAAGGAACCTTTACGGTATGCTTGCAGCCTGGCATAACGGTTTCGACCGAGACATAACATTGAACAGCTTCTGGAGCCTGCGCCAGGTGGCATGCCAACCATGTTTGAACGTGCCCACAAGTTAAGGCAATATTCCGCACCTGGATTAGACATTTAGAATCGCAAGGGTCTCCGCAAACCTTCGGACAGGCGTGATCACAGCCCTTTTTGATCCTTTGGCAGCGCTCCAGGCACCGAACAGCATTATGTAGCGGTTCAGAATGGCATTTATTGATACAGGCATGTCCGCAACCAAGTCGTGAGATACACTTTCTATCGCAGCCACCTTCGGGCGAGAAGATAGAGAAGTCGTCAGGCTTCGACACCTCGATTGGTGTCTCCTTGTGTCGAGGGCAACGCAGCGCTAGAGTCTGACCTATGTTTCCGTCCTTCTCGAGGATCGTGATAACCTCATTCCACATAGGAACAGGACGTGCGGTATATGTGTTGCCGATGATATACATTCCATGGCGGGCGCGACTTAGCAAGACGTTGATACGATTCGACGTTTTTAGGAATCCACAATTCCTCTGGTCGTTACTCCGAACCAATGAGATGATGATGACTTTTGCTTCTTCTCCCTGGAAGTTGTCTACACTAGCGATCCTCAAAGCCCTCAGCAACGTTGTCTTCCGAATATTACCTTTAGTCGCAACTATCTCTTCTCCACTGTCGTTCTCCAATCCCTTCGTCTCTAAGTCTTCTAGGTCTCGGTCGCCAACTACGATCGCGAAGGAGGATCCTAGGCGCTGTTTGAGCTTCTGCAGCTGTCCCAAATAAGGAGTTAGGACTGCGATATCTTCGTTCCCGTAGATTCCTTGGCGGACGAGATGGGAGACCAGAGCGGCTGTCATCTCTACTTCCCAGGAATTAGTCTTGGAAAATGATTGCGCTAGATTCGACGGTGAAGCATCCTCTTTCTCGTTATGATCGAGCCAGAAGAGACGTTTCCGCATTCCGTCGACTTCTGGATAGGTGGATACTGAAGGGTGATCTTGCAACCTAGGATAGAGAGTGGATCTAACCAGCTCCGCAATCGATGGATACATCCGACGCTGTACCTCCAGCGAACTGTAAGGAAGCTTCGGATATCCAGATTGAGGATGGACAAGTCGTTCGAAAAGCGATACATCCAAAGAGAACTTCGCACCCCTCGGATTGTCGTATTGGAACTCGTAGTTGTTGATCTGGGGCCTTAACTGCTCGTGATCCCCAATAAGAATGGCATGCTCGACCGAAGGTAGGAGTGCGGTGAGAGTATGTGCTTCCAATACCTCGCCCGCCTCTTCAAACACCACCACTTTTGCTCGCACTCGGCGGAGAACGTCTAAGTTTCGTGCAAGGCCACTGGTTGTAACTCCAATAACGTGTGCGCGAAGTAGGCAACGTAGGTCTAGCTCCTGGTGGCACTTTTTGAGCGAATCTCTCGTGTGGCGATATGAGTCGAGAACGTGTAGGAAACGGCGGTTGAGTTCCATAGTGCTTTGCTGGACCCAGTATTTGTGCAGAGCCAATCGCTCGAGGCCAGACATCTCCTTTAAATTCACATTGAGAAGCTCCGGTACTTGGCGAGTCGAAGCAATGCGCTTTGGTGCTCCATTGACCCAGCTATTCAAAATATTGAACCTCTTACCACGTACCTCCTGGAATCCATGCTCGTCAACTCCCCGTCCGAAAAGTTGTTTGAAGTGGCCATTGTGGTGGTCTTCGAGATATTCTTTGACATTGCTCCAGTGGCTTGGATCCATGAGGCCTGGCATGAGCTCCTCAATCTCATCAAAAGCGATGTCCAACTCCTTATACAATTGATATTTTTCATGGCCTTCGATCTTTGTGGGCCCGACTTCCTTTAATATATGGCGGAGGTTCAAGTCATGGAGGAGTTCGGATTTTGATCTCGATCCCAAACGGATAAGCTGCTCCACGCCGTCCTTAACCAGGTGCTCGAGGAGTTGGTCGAGAGCGTGATTTGTGTAGCATACACAAATTATTGGCCCAAGCTTAGCTGCATCGCGGTTTTTCAGTAAGGCTTTAATGATAGCGACACCGGTATAGCTCTTGCCGGTGCCTGGCGGGCCTTGAATGAGTGCAAGACCACTTCTTAAAGCATTTATGGTAGACAGCTGCTGCGCATCGTCGAGTGTGGATTTCTCGCGTAGTGTGGTATCGTCGAATGGCTGTCCGGGCGTAAGTCTCAGTCGCTCTCCTCCAGTCAAGGTCTCCAGATCGAAAGTGAAGCCAGGCCTGCGAGAGTACGCAGGTGCAGGCATCTCGACATCTCCTGCATTTTGCACTTCGGGGGCGATGAATTGAGAGAAAGGGAGGTCGAGGGTGCGACTCATTTTTTGAAGTGCTTGCAGTGTCGGTTGGAAGGACGGTAGCAGAATTCCTCGAAACTCGACAAGAGATTGTCGTATTTTCTTAGCCTTTCCGAGGTGACTGTTGATCCAAGTGATATCTTCCGAATTATCCTCTACCGGGCTAAGCATTAAAGTCGCTCGGTCCGCATGCCTAAAAAGACTTGGTCGCTCATCCGAGGCTCTCCGATATCCGGTTGATCGAACCTCACATTCTTCCTTGCCATCTCTCCTCTTTGGTGGAAGCGTTGGAGCAGGATCGCAAATAGAGAAAAAGATAACACGACCCGTGGAAGAGACAAGGCATACAAAAGCATCGATCTGGAGCTGTTTGGTATTCCCCCACCACTCTTCTCGCTCCTTGGCTCCCTTCTTCGCCAGTGCGGGAGGTTGGTCAAACTCAGTCACAACCTGAAGCCCTTTCTTCCGATCGAATTCAAGTCGAAGCAGAGCGACATTGTGATAGATGATATTCCGAAAGCCATTGTTCTGTTGCTGCGGTGGCGGCTGCGCATTGCGGGGCTTGTTAAGCCGCTTACATTCTATCTGAACGGCGTCTCGGAGTTGACCAACCGTATCTTCGCGTAGAAGTCTAAATTGTCGGTCGAGTAAGCCCGCCAGACCAGGAAGATGGTGCTTCGTAGGATCGCTTGAAGGTAGGTACTCCAACCGTGGGGACTGAATTTCTTCGGTAGTCGGCAGGATCTTGATGTCAAAGATATTTGCGTGATCGTTATCGTGTCGTGGACCTTGTTCGGATAACGCGCCAGGAAGGTCTTGACCTAATGCGAAGACCGGTCGATGGCTCTTTCGCTCTACAGGGCTGCCTCCGGAAAAAGGCATTGCAGCCCCAATACCAAGTCGTTGGCGAACACGGGCCAAGCTTCGGCTTCCGGCCTGCAGGAGTTGTTCAGGAACACAGGTTGAAAAGTCGTTCACAATCAACGTGAACTCCGTAATGACCTGGGCGCTTTGGTTTAGCTCCACGATTCTCTCCAGCACTGCTAAGCTCGCTGTCACCGCGATCGAAGTTAGCTCTTCATCTTTGGCTGCTTCGTCCAAAGCAAGGGCACCAAGAGCAGAAGTCGTAGACTTGAACAATTTGATAGCACGACGACCATTTGGACCGAAAAGAAACGTGCAAATGGTATCGAGTGGTGTCTCCAAAATCAGAGACGACAGAATGTCAGGGTGAGAAATGGTTCGAAAGAAGGGAAGCGTTTTGTCCTTAAAGATACGTAGCCTTGATTCTAGCTCGACGCCATCGAACTTTTCATCTGCAAGAGCCTTGATCATAGCCAGCCCTTCCTCAGTCGCTAGTTTCTTGATAATCTGTTGCCCAGTTTCCGTATGCTCTTTGCTGGTAAGGTCCCAGCCCACCTTGAAGAACTTCCCAATCTCCACGACTTGGAACCGCGTATTCTGCCTCGGTAAAAGGAATGTCCACTCTCGGAAGCTGGTTTCGAGTTCGGTCTGCGGTCGTGACCTAGCGGTAGACTGCGATGGTTGTGGACTGGCACCGTTTCTACCCGCCACAGTTTCATGAGAGAACTTGCACTGCTGCCCTTTAAAGCAACCCTTCGGTGTCCCTAAATATGGGCATGGTTCCCGATGAGGTGTTTTGGACGTGGGCTTGGACTCGTGACTGAACTTGCATCTGTTTCCGTATTTGCATTTCCCGCTTATGAAATCGAAGCAGGGCTTACTACTAGACAAGCTGGGTCAGGTCATTTCCTTCTTTTGTATCACACTGGTTCTACTTACGCAGTAAAACCTGCCATATCGGCTCGAAAGAGCTCAACTTGGTTGCACTGGGTGGAGGAATGGCGACGAGAGTGAGGGCAAAAGCTGTAGAAATTACGGAAGGTTGTTACTAGAGGTAACACCGTATTTTCAAAATAGAACGGCGCACAAGGAGGTTGTGGCCTTGCACATGGTGCTGCTGTTCGGAAGATTTGAGAACATTGAAGTGGTTGTAGAGAACGGTCGGCGAAAGATCTGAGGCACTCTATGTGGCTGAAGAAACACCCCTTGATAGATAGCTTGGACTGTTTTGCTAAGAATCGATCATCAGGGTCCGAAGCAACCATGGATTGCTTCTCGAGGCGGCCGCATGGAAGTGCTAGTCACTAAAACCTCACGTCTAACCGCCTAATTGGCAGGGCGTTGCCTGCGACTCATTTCTGGATGCCTGGTGTACATGCTGCCTTCGCATGAGCGCCAAAGACACTACAGGAACTGATTGGTCACAAGGAAGAGCACCTCGTTATCTGGTCAGAACAGCAAGCAATTGATTCAGACCTCACTTTCTTAAGTGGGGTAGGGGCGGCCGGCCCAGTACCCGATCGGTCCCCGCTGCAAGATCTTTGCCTAAATCAAGACCGATCTGTTGGTAGCTCACATTGGTAATCCCTTGCATATGTGCCGTTGCGCTTTTTCTTCTTCTTATTCTTCCGTTTAATGAGCTAAATGGACATATGCACAACAAGACGCTCAACTGCAAGGTTGTCGGGGAAGGTATTGGCGCCATCGCCCTAGCCAAGTAGTCTAAACCGGTAACTTCCCTCGAAGATTCGGACCCTCATTGCCCACCGTCGGAAATTGGAGCCTCAGCTACTGCAGTATGTCTCATTCCCGCGGTGAGGGACTCGTTGGACAGGAATCATCTGCTCTGCTTCGACGAATCCTGGGTTGGCAGTATTGACTGAATGAGACAAAGGATTTATGTAGAGAAGCATGGGAACCACCAGTCGCAACACTTGAGCCAAACAGTATGGATCGAAGACTCGCTCATCCGTGGTACAACGTGATCCACACCCTCTTCCCAACCCCGCGTGCTTTGAGTCGATTACCCGACGTGCGTAGCACCAAGGACTCGGGAAAGATATCCACACAAAGCGCGCTAGTTGGCCGGAACTCCTAAGTGAAGCTTGGATGGAAAGCTACGTGCACCATGTTGATTGGACCTTATGGAGGCCCATCTACGGGTTTGGTTAGTCCAATTAGGCTTCGGGACTATTGGTTCCCGCTAGTAGATCCCATCCACTACTATGCATACATCACCCATTCTTCAATAGCTATTGGGCAACTCCCGAAGACCGCACGGGCGGATTGTAGCTTGACTGGCGAGGAGCCAGTTAATGCACTCCAAAGTTATCATAGATTGTTCGCCCTCAGGTCGAAAAACCGGGAAATAGATAGAGCCGCATCTACAAGGTCAAGGAGTATTTAAATCCTATCTGGCCCTTCTTTATTGCTTCTCTTGCAGCTGAGATGAATCCGCGGCAAGCGCAAAGATGTCCCGTTTGGGATCTTTGAGATCAGACAGCAGATGATATTCCAGATAAAACAGTGAATCTACCATTCGGCTCACTCAGATTATACAGACTATCCGTGACCATTTACATTCATTCTCAAATACACATTGGCGCACAGGGTTGCTGATTCTCGATCCACTTTCAGAACATACCCAGCATGCCTCGTCCTTCTACGGAAGTCAACGGCTCAGGTATTTCGGCGTCACCGTCTGTTAAATCTTTGAGCTCCGAAAAATTTGCAGGTCGATGGAAGAATTTCGAGGCTGATGTCAGAGGCCTTTCCGAGTTTTCACAACACATAGGCGCTTTGGAGGACTCTCTAGATAAAGGAAACCGATTAGAATCAGAGCTTCGGGCCAAGAACGCAGAGATTTCGTCTTACAAGGCAGGCCGACAGCAGATGCTGGAAGGATTTGCCGAGAGTGACAGAACATGGAAGGAAAAAGAGTCTAAGCTAGCAGGAGATCTGCGTACTGCTAGCAACAAGGTCAAATCTCTCGAAGGTGAACTCGCAGCTTTGAAGGGGGTTTCTGTCAGCAACGAGCTCTTCGAACGGAGGATACGGGAAATAGAGTCCGAAACATCCCGAAAAGTAACAGAAGCGATAAAGGAAAAAGTTGGAGAAGTCCAAGGGTTACAGAAGACAAAGAATGGAGCTGAGAAGAAGCTCAAGACGTTGGAGGGTGAGCTGTCTACTAAATTGAAGCTTCTCATCGGGAGTGAAACTCAGCTCGAAACGTGCCGGAAAGAGCTAGAGGAGAGGAACAAAGAAATAGGATTGGAAGAATTGAATGCAGATTTGTCAGTACGCTGAGTCGAATGACATCGTCCTTTTCATTGATGTTTTGCTCAGTTCCTCCAATCTGATGAATCTCTCGATGAGATTCCGCGACTTGGCAAGGAAATGCTTCTTCACCACTCTGCCGAAAGAGCTTAATGCTGTGCAATAGACACTCCCGCCCCGGGTCATCAACTCACCCAACTGACTGAGCTTTAGGATGAGCTGTTCATTGAGCTACAGCGCTCGGGGTTCATAAACGCAATTTCCAGACCCATTCCGATATCGAATACTCAAGCGTCCAAGTATCTTCGGATGGCTGCTGCCGAAGCAATCATCGCAAAGAAATTGTGCAAGGAAATGTTCCAGCCCCTCTATATCCTTGAATTTCCTGCTAGAGATGAGCTAGATAATATACTGAATCGGTTGTTCAAGAAGAACCCTCGTCAAGGATCCATCCTCCGGTCTCTTTTGCTCACCACTCATGAAGATGAGCGAATTCGAGAGACCAGAATCGTTGTTACTATAGCAGATGATGCAAGTAGTCTTCTGGCCCCACTGCTTTTCGACCAAGCCCACAGCGAGGCATTCAAAAGTGGCCTTGAAGTTCTTCTTCGCGATGCTGTAGAACTCTGGAGTCATGCACAAAGGAGCCCGGAGAGAATTCTGGCTAGCACAGAGGATAGAGATTGGGATTGGGGTTTCCATAAAGAGCACGATGATGCAGTGTCATTGACCGCAGCGCAAACTACGCTCATCCCCAGCTCCGTGGAGCCCTTGATAACATTATTCCCGCGGGTGTACTCCCATGAAACTTCTGCTCCCTTCCACGCCGGGTTTTCCTTGTGGTCAGATCAAAGCATTGTCGTTGCTGGAGACCTGGAGTCCAAGGAGCAAATCGATCGCGTTAACTCCAGAAACGGAAAGATGACCAGCGTGGGTGGAAAAAGGAGGATAAGTGTCAGCAACACTACCGGACCTTCATTGTCTCACCAGCGAACGAAAGGTTTGTCGAGCTCAACGCGCAGTGCGAAAATTGAGAGCGGATCTTTTTCAGGGAGGGTAAATGAAAGCCAACTCGAAAGAAGCTTAGTAGGGCAATCGGGTAGTGGATAGCTTGGGGTTCGGCCCTCATCAAGGGCGAGGAGACAGGAAATCTGTATGGATACCACGGCGTGTCGCACAACTTTGGCTGTTTTCCCGGAAACCTCAAGTGTTTAAGTAGCTTCAATGAGGACTTTTAGTATAGAGTTTTAAACGAATTATTCCAAAAAGTCTTTGTACACGAACTGGCGTTCTATCTTCTACATGGCCTAATATTAGGCCTTATTATTTATAACTGTAATGGAAGCCTTATGTTGCTACCGTCTTAAATTGCTGATTCGATATGGTTGTTGACTTCTCCATCAACAACCTCTAGGCACTCGGCTGAGCGGTCAATGACCAACTCAGAAGGAAATATACGAAGCGTATCGAGGCCTGTGATGAAATGATGGCCTGTTCCTCCCATAGAGGCGCTTTCGAGCAACCTTGTAGCAGATTTTCGACGTACCGTAGGAGTCATTCACTTTCTCTTGTATGCTGGCCATGGAAGTGCATTAGGCCGCGTTATTTGGGCTGAAGGGGGAAGCCATGGGCTTATTCTGCACTGCGCGTAGATCGTGATTTGTCCACGTTCTCGAGTGCCCGAACGGTCAGTCTGCAAGATGATAAAGACGTGATTGGACTTGTTTAACCGCTTTATGTATCATTGGAGTATCGAAGGTGGGGTAGCGGGGTTTGCCTAAGTCGATGAAACAAAATCACAAGTTTGCCTTACTCAGCACCACATCACCTTGCGTCTGCATTTCCCTTTCCCTAAACCATGTCACAAGCTGGCTATCCAAGCACTTCTTACACTGTCTCGAAAGATGGCATCCTCAGAGCTTACTTGTCGCATCCGCGTGAAGAAGGTCGAAGACAATGATGGTGATAGTGGACAGCCACAGGAAGCGACCATTCTCCCTCTTAGAGACTACCCTGACGTAGGAACCGAGATACGCACACGCTGGGCCGATGAGGTGATCAAGCACTTTGGGCAAACCGGGGAACCCCTTAGCAGCATTCGGCCATGGGATTTTATTGCTGGATTAGACGGATCTATCGAGTCTCTTCCGACGCCAGGATTAGAAGGTGATCTCATTGAGGGCTATCCCACTCGCTTTCAGATACCGCCGAGCACCTTATATGGGTTGGATCACAAAGAAAAGATCAGAAGAGCCGAAATGTTCGCAATGGCTAGTTTGCTCTACGAGATCATGACTGGGAGGAAGCCGCTCGAGGGATTGACCGACGACGAGGTGCAGCATCGCTTCATGAATGGGGATTTCCCCGAGGACACCGCTGCTTTGCCCAATTTGCTGTTCATTCTTTCTGGGTGGAGTGCAGAGTTCTCGCAGGAGTTAACGAGACGTGGTAATACCTGATCGTAGACGTTTCCTAAGAGCTTCTAACTGTTTACAGTGGATGTACAAGATGTCACTCCTTTCCAAGCCACGAAAAACTATATCAAAGCCCATCCACTTCAAATAGTGGGAGCTACTGTTTCTGCTCTATCGTTCTTCGCAGTGCCCGTACTCGGAGCTATCGGATTCACGGCTGCTGGGCCGGCGGCCGGCTCTGCTGCTGCAGCTTGGCAAGGATCGATTGGGGTCGTCAAGGCTGGCAGTCTCTTTTCTTGGTGTCAGAGTGCGGCGATGGGCGGAAGGGCTTTGGGCGTTATCCAAGCTGCTGGTGTTGCTGGAACGGCGCTTACAAGAGTGGGAAATCTTCCGGAATTGATGGAGACATTCAGAAGGGGTTTCCGTACCCCAAACCGACCAGAGCGACTTCGTAATCATTAATGTTATGTCTCTAATAGCCTGACGAGATACGAAAAATGTATTCCTTATCAGTTACAGTCCTGCCTTAACGTCTCCTAACATACGATATTGGACACTTTCAAGAAACAGTTCGAGCACTGCGGCACAAATTACGGCTTTGGGGCATAGGGACATCTTTGTAATCGCGTACGATAACTGCGAGCAGATAGAGAGCCTCAAAGACCAACGGGTGGACCATCAAGATCGTTTCCATTCGGTACTGACATCAGATGCTACAAGCTCTCGAGCGCTGCAAAAGTGTCCACCCAGAAGGCAGGAATTTGAAGAATAATTCTTGAGGTAGTACAGCAATAGTCTCGTGTAGGTCTAAATTGTATGTACAATTTATAAGAAGCCATTTCCCTCTGGCAGTCTTTCAAATCGGTGCACATTCACATCATCCTCTTTAACTTCGGTAGCGACTGGAACGAAAATAGGAAGAAAGAGAATATAAGTAAATGTATACGTGCCAGGTGCCATCGTGAATAATTATATTACTTCGCTCCGTAGGAGCCTAGTCGAGGTATAGTAAATATAGAAATATTAACCAAATTACAAGAAGAGTAGAATAGAGAGAAGACTACGCAGAAATAAGAGATAGATGGTGACTCGAATGCTAGATCGGTTGGCTGACATAGTGTGTATGATCTACTATGTTGCAATTCCGGTAGAAGCATGTATGTATTGCAGTCACTTAATTTTGATACGGAATAGATAGACCGCTGCCAGATACGAACCTGTCAAAAGGATCAGCGTTGCTTTCCCTTCCGTTCATGAGTTCTTCAACAAATACCCCTTCGATATGACGCTCTCAGATCTGCCATATGAATGTGTACCGTTCCCTCAAAGTTCTGTTTTCCCCATTGCAAAATATGATGCAAAATTCCTGGAATTACTAGCCGACCTTCTTGCTATTTTTTGTAGCTAATGGCACTTAGAAGCGGACTGAGCCGCTGCATATCCTGAGGCATTGTGGTACGCACGTAAAGGTAGATAGCAACAACTCTATCGGCAGTAGTTATATCGTCCCTTTCGACTCGGAAAAGTTTCACATGCGTGGCAGAGAAAGCCTGCTTGATAACTAACAATGCCTCATCGTGGTCTTCGTCGACATTGACTCTGGATTGAAGCCCGAGAAACCGTTTCCGCACCCGTGATAGACCAGCCTTTATCTCCTGAGAAGTTTGAGAGGCCTGATCAGCGTCGTCTGGCTGGTCGTCTTGGCTCTTGTATATCATAAGAGGGCCTCGAGGCGGCGTAATTTGGCCATCTGGTTGCGAGGAGCTCGAACCTTGTCCATGAGTGGAAGAATAGCGCGGGCTTGGGAAACAGCCACGAGGCGACCGGCGGACTAGCATTGTCAGTCATCGCCTTATTGTAGTGGTGAAACTGCGAGAATAGCGAAGAGAAGCCATCGAGACTTTGGGCTTCGTTTGGGACGAATATAGTAAGAGCCAAGGTATTTAACAGGCTTCGGTTTCTCGGGACGATTTTAGTGGAAGGAGTGATTGTAAGACAAAACCTGATGGCGGCGCTTTGATTTATAGCTCCATCACAAAAGTTCTGTCAGGAGCCCCTATCTGCTCGCGAGTTTGGACGCAAGGCCCACATACCAAAATAAGGAACAAAACAGGTACAATGAATGTCTCGGTTGGACCGAGGAAATCTGGTGGGCTTCTGAGACATGCATGAACAGATTCTGCATTTCTCCACTAGATATTTCCTTGCTTCTTGTTCCAATCCAAAACATCAAGTTTTATGCAGAATTGAGGGTACTATTTATAACCAATGTTCTTGCGATGGCACAGCCTCCGCCTTGGACAACGAATCAACGATTTTCTAATTCAAGGGGTGGGGGGGCGAGGGAGGGAAAGGAAGCTGGTCCTTGAAGATGAGTTGTATAAATTACATACCGCTAGTCGTAACTCTGACTAGCTGAAATTTAAATTGGGGGCTAAAACCGCAAGTGCTATGAGCAGGACGGATTTCTGTTTCCCCTCTGCTATGCCTGGCGAGCTAACGAGCGTGCGGCGCAGAACTGATAGATTTACGCTTCCACAGCTGTTACAACGTGTATCTGCCATGAACCCCGTCCTCATTCGCAGAGCCTGCTGAGGGTCTTCCATCATAGCTCCAGACTCTGCACCCAGATCTACACTCCACAAAGCAAGCCGCTGATCCAGGCTTCACTAGCATCTCCTGTAATCCAGATTCACGACTCCACCCAATATCAAAGCCAGAATTTCTTATCTGAATTCCCCCTCGATCGCGGCTACGGTGAAACCATAGAGGCTCGGTTTCACAGCTTCAGTCTGGCTATCACCGAACCCAAAAACACCGAATTCATAGTCTTTCTGGTTTCCCTCCGAAGTGAAATATGTTCCTTCAATCTCAAATCCGTCGCAGCCAAGTTTGCGTAGTTCCTCTAGAAATTTTGTGATAATTGGTATTTCCCTCTCATCTATGCCGATGTCTCTCGCGGTTCTTTCGAATATTTTGATAGGTTCGGTCGATACGACAGATTGGGTTGGGTTTTCCTGATACATCCATACTCCTACCACCAGTGCTGCTGCTGCTGCAGCAAACCCGATATAGAGCCTCTTGTCCGGCGGTACAGACCGCTGCAGTTGGAAAGTTGGAAGATGGCGAACAATTTGGCGTTGGTGTGGAAGGGAGGATCGACCGCTCATTGTGGGCCGTAGTCGTACTAAAGAGGTGAGTGCACGAAAAGAGCGAGACGCCATCTATAATCAGTCCAGGAAAAGACAGTGGGTTCTCACGTTCCAAAACTCTTGAGAAAGATCGAATTGAAGGGCAGGGAAAGAGATCACCGCGTCTGTGGAGTTGTTATCTTCTAGGTGCATGAGATCTGCGAGCCAAATCTCTCTGATATCAGCCGATGCATTCGCCACTTCTTGGTTTCCTCCCAACTCGAACGTCCAAACCCTTCTGATGGACAACTTTCGTATTTCCAGATGGCATGCTCGTCTTTGACCCTCAGTATGCAAATTGCTACTCCGGGTTTCGAGAGCTTCCCTGTCCTATCCTTGACACTCAACTCCAATCCCACCACCCGAGAGAGCTCCTCCTGATTCAAAACGTCACCACGAGAACTGAACACATATCAGACTTCGTTCCCTCTGCCTGCTTCCACACTTCGGTCACGAACTCGACTGACCTGGAGGCGAATCTCAAGGTTGCCTGTTCGTGTCAGGTGAGGTATGATGCGGTGCTCAATGGCGTAGTCGCTCTCTAGATTTGCGTCGCATCCCAGCTTCAGTAGCTCATCTGTAAATCTTTTTGCGGTATTATCTAGTCTCTCATCCTGCATAGAGGCGAAAGGAGTCGATTTGACGGAGATTGGGTGGCATATCCACGCTCCTGCCCCGAACAAAGCCGCAATCCCGAACCCCACAAAGAATTGCCTGTTAGGTAGTAAGGACTGGCGTAATTGGATATTCGCCGAATGTCCCGCAACTGTTGCATGGCGGAAAGTTGAAGGACGGAAGTCTAATGTTGGCCGTGGTTTCGCTAAGCGGGCGAGAGCGCAAAGCGGGCGAAGAGAGGCCATAATGAACAACTCAGGAAAGGACAATGTTCTCAGATATTCCAGTTCTAAGAGCATGGAGAAGAAAGAAAAAAGAAATCAGAAGGTATGTGGAGAGCTAGGCCTAGAAAATTTCAGGTCTAGGACATACATAACCCGAAGGCATAGGTGACCAACGGCTGTGGAGGAGATCAAAGTTGAACTAACATCCTCTCCCTACAGTCTCCCTCCCAAGAACCAAATCGAACACAGGTCCTTACCCTCACTCCCCTCTACATCATAGCAAGCGCCATATCGCCATAAATCTCCGACATAATCTCCCAAAGGTCCAACTCTCTCAACTCATTCTTATCACCACAAAATACAAAGACATTGCCTAGAACCCTTGCTCTCTGTTCCCCTTCCCTTTTCCCTTCACACTGTATCGCACATCTCTGCACCTTATAATTTTCGCCTTCCCAAGCAGCCAGGTTTCCAAGCTGCTCTTCATTCTGCACCCAGTATGCTTTACCCTCCACCAACATATCGTGTTCAGTGCCTCACAATCCACAAGAGCTTTGTACTCTTCCCACATCTTGAGCCTCCATCCTGTGATCGAAGCTTTGGGCATGTCGGGATGTTCAGCGAGTTCAAGTTTCTTAGCAAGGAATTTTGGATCAGAGGGTGTGCCGTAGAAGAAGTAGGGGACTGGGAAGTTGCTCATGGCGTTGGACGTGTCCGCAGATGGGGTTTCAATGATTGGAACCATAAGCTGATCTTCTTGTCTTCTTTCTTCCCCCACTGAGCAAGGTTGTCTCTGGTAGCAGCGTCGACAACGCAGCAGCGTTGAAGCTTTTCGGGGCGAGGTGGAGGTTCGGAGCACTGAGCCCTGCGGAGGTCATCATAGAGATCGTTCGAATCTGGTAAGGTTGACGCATCGTAATGATCCTCGCGGTCGTCGTACTGAGCTTCGTGCAAATCGTTTGATTCTGGTGAAGACGATGCGTTGTAGTGTTCCCCACTGTCATCCTCGTCGTCGCCCTCGTCATAGTCATCCTCGTGAGCTTTTTCAGCAGGCTTGAGAGCAGGTGGTGAGGCGAGACCGGCTATCTCTTGAATCTGTTCGGCGGTGGTGAGGTCTGCTCCAAGCATGACAAGGTATGAGATTTTCGGAGGCATGATGTTTTTGAACGGGAATTCTCAAAGCACAGTTGTGAGTTGATGGTGTCTCCGTATTGCAATTTTCTAGGAGTGGTCTTGAGCTTCCTACATTATTGATGCACACCGGTGACTACTTTTGTGATAATTCGCACTCCTGTCTTTAATTTGGCACATGATATTCTCTTGGGTTTTCGTTCAAGATTCCTCGTGTGTGAGGCTTTTCGAGGCTGTTTTGAGTCATCCATTCTCAACAGAGAACCTTGGGAGTGGTGTTCTTGCAACGACTTCTAAGTCTGGGCAGGCCAGGACGACAGAGATGCGCATCACATCTTCCCAAGGAAGAAACACTCTCGGCTCTGGCCCACCGAGAAACCGGATGGTTCAGTCCTACGAAAGCAGAGATACACCGAAATTTTGAGGTCTTGAGCCCAAACTTGCCACCTTCCAGCTTCGATGAAGAAAAAAGCGTAGCGGGCAGGAGCTTTGAAGAGCTGAAATCACATCACGACGCCCAACGCTGAACCTGATGACCCTAACTAGGAATGGTTTATTTTGCCCTTCTTACTGTTGCATTTGCCTTACAATATTAACGCAGCCCAGAAACGGAAAACTCCAACGTCTCAACCACTCCCCTCGCCCCTCGGACCTTTCAATTGCAAAAATTCCAGCCAGCAAAAGCACAGCGAAAACCCAACCAGCAGAATTTACCGATCCCTTACGTCAGGCTCCCTCTCTTTCCCCTTAGACGAACCAGTACCCGTTGATGGACCAGCACCACCAGTACCGCCAGTGAGCAAAGAATTCACAGCAGGGCCAAACACCACATTCCCCAATTCTACCCCGGAACCGTTAGCAGAGATTCATCAGCAAAGTAAGAGTACCTACGAGGCATCAACCCCGGATTAGCAGCACGATGCGCGCTCGCAATCGCCTGACTAGGCGTCTCGTCCGCCTCATTCACCAGAGCAGCCTCACGTGCAACATTCGCAGCATGTTCGCGCGCACTAAGCGGATTCTGAAGATTCGATGGGCCAGCCCTCAGCGTTTGATTGGGTCCTCTAGGCAGGTTTGGCACACCTCCTATCAAGGCCTCGTGTGCGGCTAAAATATCGTCGATATCTGAACCTACTGATGGGTCTGAGGAATGATGAGATGTTTGCCCCGTCGCTGCTGATGCCTTGGTGGTTGTCGATGGGGCTTTTGTGGAGGTCTTGGTTGAGACCGAGGGACGCTGGGAGGAGACGCCTATGTTTGAGGTGTTTGAGGCTGGCATTTTGGGGGAGATGGGTGGTAGTAGGTTTCCCTAGGATTTGGAAGGGTATAGGTTTAGGATGGTAGAAGATGGGTGTTTGTGCTTGGCTTTATAGGCGGTCCTGTATTGGAAAAATAAAAGCTAAGGTTGTCAGCTTAAGTCAGCGAGATTGTATTAAGCAAGCCTCACTCATAATTAATCAGCTTATCTAAAACAGGCAGTGCTGAAGTTGAAAATCACGGCGATAAAATGAAAAGTCCGAAGAATAGCCTTGCTCAGATCTAGGGGTAGAAGTTGCGTTTGTGCTTCCATTGTTTTCGTTTTTGTGGGTTTGCGCTGGGGGATCCTGATGCTGGGTAAGAGTAGAATCGTTAAACGGTCAGGACAATAACGAGACGTATATGACACGGAAAAGGTCAAAATGTCCGAAGTATATACGTATATTCAATTTGTACAAGAAGTCTTGGTCATACCTCGAGCATATCATATCCAATCAACTCGTGATCCGGCTTAACACTAGTAGGACATGGCCTCCTCATATAGCCCTCTTAGTTGCTCTTTCTCTTCATTCACCTCCTCACTCAAGCCTGGCGCAAGCATCAATACCCTCCTCTGTGGTAATGTCCCTTCAATGAGGCCATCAATGTCTCCATTCTGGAATCCCAGCGCTTTTAAACCTCTCGGCTGACCTCCCAGGCCCACCAAGAATTCAGCCAGTGCCTCTGCCAGAACTTCACCCGCACTGTCCCTGTTCACGTTACTGATGTCCACTCCAAACGCTTCAGCTGCAGCAAGATGCCTTTCCGGGTTGGAGGGTCCTGTGAATTTGAACACTGCAGGTGCTGTGACCGCCACACTGACACCGTGAGGAATGATAGGCTTGTCTGTAACGTAGCCAGCATGCTTGTAGCCTGGGTTCTGGCCGCTGATAGGATAGCTCATGCCGTGACATAGATGTACGCCTGCGTTCCCGAATCCCACGCCGGCAAGAGTGGCAGCCAGTAGCATCTCTGACTGCGCCTCATGGTCCTCTGGGTCCTTGACTGCTCGAGGTAGGTATTTAACTGTAGCTTTCAAGGCTTGTAGTGAGAAGATATCGGATATTGGGTTCGCGCCTTGGTATGCGGGGCGGTTGAGTGGATTCTGTGGCCTAGGCGTGCGGCTTTGGTAGGGTATAGCGGTCCATGATTCGAGGCTGTGGCAGAGGACATCGAGGCCTGAAGAAGCGTGTACAGCGGATGGCATTGTACGGGTATTCAAGGGATCACATATGCCAATAGTGGGCTTGAGGGCGCGATGGGCGATGCCGGTCTTAGCCTTTTTAGCGACGAGATCGAAGATTGCAGTGCCGGTCGTTTCAGACCCGGTGCCAGCGGTCGTAGGGACTGCAACAAGGGGAGAAAGTGGTTTTGTGATTGGCAGACCCTTACCAAGAGGGGCATTGACGAAGTCAAGGAACTCGGCTTGGGGAAAATTGGTGTAGAGGTTCATGAGTTTCGCTGTGTCGATGACGCTGCCGCCTCCGACTGCAAGGAACGCGTCTGGTCCATATTTTTTCGAGAAGTCGATCGCCTCATTGATTCTGAAAGCCGTTCAGCAAGATCGTCACGTTTAATTGGCCTACATGCCATCACTCACGAGTAATCCTTCGGCTCCACATTCGTATTGTCGAAGACCGTAAACTCCACACCCTCTCTTGATAGTCCCTCCACCACCTGCTTCATAGCATCCAGCTTCGCAACGTTCTTGTCCGTCACCACGCACACCCTTTTTGCACCCATGTTCTTGAAGTCCATGCCGACTTCTTTGGTGCATCCCGGTCCAAAACGGATACTCGATGCCGCCATCTCGAATGCATATTCTTTTTGTCTCGAAGTGTCGACAGGTGTGGCAAGTGATCGTTTGGCATGGTTGAGTAGCGATGTGGTCGGATGGTGATGACCTGGGCTCGAATGGCAGGGACAAGCTGGTGGATGTGTGTACTGGACTGTGCGGAGGAGATTAAGAGCGCGGTTGGCGGCTGTGGGGGCCAGGCGGACGTTGAGTCCCATTGTGCTTGTTCTTCACCTACAATGTACTAATCATATACGTAACTCGTCAGTTGAAGCTCCCGTCAACAAAGCATACAGCAGCTATACAGATTCGACGTCAAAAGACTACCAAAAAAGGCGGACGCCCTGATGTTGTGCGTGTGGATGCGGGGGAAGATCGAGTTCCCCACACAGCCTCGGGACGATCAACGGCTCCTCTTCCGGTAGCCCCTTTTTAAAATCAACATGCGATTGCCATGGAGCTATGCCATACATCACAAGCATCAATAGTCAATTCTACAGGCAGTACATAGTTCTGAAGGCGGCTAGGCCGAAGTAGCTTTGCACGAAGACGCAAGTTTGGTCCTAGATAATCAAGAGCTCGTCATGATTTCGCTCTCCTTAAGCAAAGTCGGTCATCCTGAATCATCATGAGCACACAAGTTCTTCATTTCCGAGCGTTTTGAGCAACGGCCGACTTTTTTCTGCTATGTTTGCCAGGGAATCTTGTCCCTTTCCGCTCAACTGGAGCCGAAAGCTCTTCATTTCCTGGCCTTCTTGAGCAGAAGCTCTCTTTCTTTCTGCTACTCTTGAGTAAGATGAGAACCACGACATTCAACGAAGGAACAGCAGAACCTTGAGTGGGTATACAATTTTATTGTCTGATATTTATCCTGCATTATTTTGCCCCGTACATACATGAATTTTGTCATCGATACTCGATGATGAAGACTCTGAGGCTAAATATATCAATACACTTGTGCCCCGTGAGTGAAAGAAGCTATCACAACGGCATACTAGGGTGGATCTTGCTGATGAACAGGGTCTTAATGTCTACAGTCCTTCTGGCTGAGAGGCTCATGGCGCCTCAGGGCCTCATTGGGAACACTTCATGCTGGACCACTCAACGGCTGCGAACCAGAAAATATGATGGTAGCCGAAGTGCTCTCATGTGTCCAACACCCTAAAACGAGTCCTGACGCTGAGGCTTTGAGTGGTAACATCGATCGTCTGACCCTTCCGTAGGTACAACCAGCTCTACCCCTGTTGTAGCACAAACATTGTACCTATACGTTTCTGACCCAGTTATCTCACGGAACAAGTCTTGACGCTGAGCCTTTGAGTGGCAATATGGATCGGCTGACCATTAGGCTGTGCCAACCAGCTCTTCTCTTTCTGTAGCACGAGCATCGGCTCCATCTATGTGTGACCCAAGCATCTCACAGAAACAGTCTTGACGCTGAGGCTCTTGGTGGCACCATACACCTGCTGATCATTTCCCTGGTGCAATCAAACTTTCCCTCGTACTACGCGCATCAACCCCATCTATTTGTGACTCAACTGTCTCGGCGAACACAAGAATTTCCTATATCTGCCTCTTCCGCCAACTCAAATCCTCGTTTCTATTTCTCTTGATTCCTCCACCGAAAATAGTGCAATAACTCTCTACGCCCAGACTCGCAGTGATAACTTAGAACATCTTCATCGATCATCATGACCAACATGACCAACATGACACACCCAGACATCAGGCCCAGCAAAATTCAGCTTGAACCATCTTCATATTTCACCATGACCGACATGATACATTCGGAACCTTTGATCACGAAGGATCTAGTTGACGCGCTCTTGAACCGCGTCAGCGAAAAGTTGGAAATCAGCCTAGACGTCGCGGATTTTGATCAACATGCAGTCTCTTCAGAAAATCCACCGGGTGAAGATGATTTGAGCGACCACAAGATACTCTCCATGGCCAAGGAGGAAGTTGAAGATGGCAACTATGTGGGCTCGTACAAGCAACGTCTCCGTATAGACGTCAAGAGAAATCAAAATGGTGATCTCAAGCCACCACCAGGCCAGCCGGGATCGGTCGAGCGCGCCTTACCCACTCTTATCAGCCTCCTACCAAGCATTTCGGAATGCAGCTTTGACGGACCACTCTATCAAAACCATCTCAGCAATCTGATCCGGATTTCTAATCTCAAGAAACTACACTTTAAGAACAAGCGACTGGTATCTTGAGCGAGGAACTTCCTCTCTAACTACTGGAGATCTTGTCCAGAGCATATGGTCCGATTTAAAACTGGATTTCAGCATCCTCGCCAATCTTACAGGACTTCAAAGCCTAACGATAGGCCATCTGCTACCAGCTGAAGCCAGAAGTCTGGCGGTGGGCATTACGCCTCTCAAACTTACTCACTTGGAAGTGAGTGCCAGTATCTGGGTTCAATTCGACGACCCACGTGCTCGAATTGCTGGCGGGGCTGGAGACTCATCCCCGATATTCTCCTTCCTCGACGAGCTAATCCGCTACCAGCAAAATAAATTTGGCTCAGACTCCATCGGTCTGCCATCGACGTTGAAGACGCTTACTATACGCGACCGTTACCATCTAGTCGGTCGCGGAAATATGCATGCCCGTGTACGCGAGGCTTGCCAAAGCTGTACCGAGTTACGGCAAATCGACGTTACCCTATCATGCAAGCAAAACGTCGCCGGTTTCCTCGCGCAGTTTGGTTTCAACCCAACTACTGCCAACCAGGGGACAACACCGCTAAGAATCAGCACTGTAGAAAATAGCTCCCAAGTTCGTGTTCACGGAGAACCGGATAATGGAACGACAGCACTGCACAAACTTCGAACTCAGGCTGTCTGGAAATGGGCGTATGTGGATGATCCTGAAGATATTCTGGAAGGGTATAAACCAGTCGTGCCAGGGCCACCAGCGATGCTCACGGCGGCGATGAGAAGGAGCCAGCGAATGCGGAAGACAGGGCCGAGGGCAATCAGGCTTCAGAACAAAAGAGGTCATTTCCGATCCTGGACATGGAGCTCTAGGTGCTTATCCACCAACGCGCAAGCGCAAGAGTGAGGGCAGGTTCGACGGATATACTGGGCCTAGAAGGATTCTCCCGGCAAGTTGGCTCACCCCCGAAGTGACCACTGGGCCCTAAAGCTCGTCGTCTCGCTCAGAATTTAGCGAATTGCAAGTTTGATCATTATGCTCTCGGATGAAGGAAAGGTTGGGGTTAGCTTTCGATTTTTGAATTTATCATAGCATGCTAGATGGAATTTGATCAAGAAGTGACCTCCATTGCTAGCTTGATTCCTGCTTTTCGCGTTGAAGAAGCCATCATTAAGACATTAGTTATAATACCATCTTTCAACTCACACCCTTCAAGTATAATAGACTCCTTTCCGTTACAACGACACCAGCCATTTCCACAGTGAGAGATGAATAAAGATGAAAATACCGAAAGCTAATCCCATCCCACTACCTGCTGAGACGCCGTAAGAGCGACATTGAGACATAGTACTTGAAAAGCTGAAGCTCACACGTAGATGTAAAGCAAAGAATAGTGGAACGAGTAGTGCAAGCAAGGAGAACCATTGTATCGGTTATATCGGAAGCATGACCTGTATGACTATCCAACTCCACATAGCCAGCTAACCATCCAAAGAGTCGAGCGTTTCGTTTAGTCGCCTAGAACGAATACACAAAGCCTAGTCGGCTGACGGGGGTAACCTTTCAGCAACATCGCCCAAGTAATACCACCAGCCTGTTCCCCAAGATTCATTTCACCATACCCCTTAGCAGGCCCATCTCCGTAAGCTGGCCACTAACGAACTTATAGTCGATGATTGTATTACCAAGCTGTGACATGGTACCCACAGATTCAGCCTGGAAGTTCCCTTCCTTTATCGCCTTCTGCACCAGCATCTTCAACGTCTCCTCAACGTCTTCTTGTGCGCCAGCTCAGCATGTACATAAAACCATACCGCAAGCAGTAGAGCTCTCCGTCCTTTATAGCACGCATATATGTGTGAGTATGCGGTTTGTTCAGCAGGCAGTTTTAATCGGCCTCAATTTGATCGGAGGGGCCATCTGAGGAACGACTTCGGGTGTAAGGACCAGTTGCGTGCCCGTAAGTGGAGCAGCCCAATCTCTCTCCCGGATTGTAGGGACACCTGAGCGGGAAGGTGACGCAGAATCGAGCACCATATCTTCTTGTCCGAGTATGTACAGGCCGTATTGCATCAGTGCTCTTTCGATAGCGATTTTTGTTTCAGTGTTGGCTTGGCTGTGAAATGTAGGATTTTGTGTATGTCGCCAGAGTAGGTTGCCTTGCTTGTCTGATAGCGGGTACTGGTGGAGGGAACGGCGTACTCTGGTCGGTAGAAAGCGGAAGCTGGGACTAGGTCTAGTATCAAGGGTTGAAGAGCAAAGGAGTCGAGGGAGGTCGGTACAGGTATGAGCAAGATCCCGGCGTGCGGGAAATGGCTCTGATCATTGTGGGCAGGCTTGGGGATCGAGTCAGTGGAGATGGCTTGGGTCAGAGACAGACCGAGAATCTTAGAGGATTCGTGACTAGATCGGTGAAACATTTTGTCTTTCTCCGTCTGCAAGGCAAATGCAAGTCTTGCGCGCAGCTGACCAATCGGAGAACCCATCAAGTGGACGTAATAGGTGAGAGATTGGAATTAGCAATGGATGCAATAGATTGTTTTACTTTTTGTGCATCTCCATTGGTACCAGCAGCTTTTCCTTCACCTCCAAAATTGTCAAACCTACCCTCCTAAATGACAGTGATATTACATTACCAGTAATAGTATCAAAGTGCAAGATCCTCTCAGTCTCTTCTCCTGCCATTCTGGACTACATCGAGTATGATGTCCCTCGCGTGCTCGACTCCTTCTTTGCTACCCATAATCTCAATCGCCGAGCCTTGAGACTGGTCTCGAGGCACGGTAATCTTGCATCCTGTTTGTCTCCTAATGGAATTGATTTGCGATCCGCCTTGGCCGATGATGAAGCGGTAGGTCTTGGGATCAGGTAAGACAAGGTACCCAACGGCTTGTAACTGTTGCTTCTTTGCCTGTTCAAGGGCTTGTTCGAGTATAGTGCGGGCATTAGCAACGCCATCAGGCGAGCCTCGCAGTATCCATGGGATATCTCCTTTCTCCTCATTTTCTCCACCGTCAACCACTTCCCAGTGATGGTTGTCCTTGGGGTCTTGATCGTCGGTGATGAGTGGCATGCTGGTTCCTCCGTTGACCTGGGGCCGTGCTGCTGCTGTAGGCCTCTGTGGTGGGTGTTGTCCAGCATGATCTACGGTGACCTTGTGATCATTCCGTAGACGTCTAAAGAACTGCCCATTATCTGAGATTGCTTGATGGTATTTGCGAGGCACTTGGAAGGTTTCGCCCTCTTGGTCTTTGACCATCTCTAGAATGTGCGACTTCGCCTTCTCGACGTCTGCGGGCTGTCCGGAGATCTTGACCTGAGAACGTGCGGCTCCTTGCGCGGATAATTTGGGAACGTCTAGGCCAACCTTGAACTGTGACTCCAAGGCTCTCCTGGCGTCTCCACCGCGGCCAATGAGCATACGGTGCTTTTCGGGAGCCACTTCGATAGTTTCAGTAGTTTGGTTCTCCCTTTGGCCAGCAAAAGCCTCGATGGCAGCGACAATCTTGTCCACTAATGCCTTGGTCCCTTCGACACGAATAGTGTTTTCGTCCGAGTCCTGACGAGGAAAGCGAACGGTTCTGGCAAGGTCTCGCCTGTCGTCTGAGCCGCCGGCACTAACCACGATGTTACGAATGTTCGCACCTATTCAATAGTTGGTCTACACACTTAAAAAATGATTGATTCGTGAAGAACTCACCTCCGCTACCAATCAAGGCTTTGTGATACTTCTTGTCAATGTCAATGGACCTCGTAACACTATCGTCAAAGACCTTGATCTTCTGCTCCAAGAGCTTCTTAGCTTCCTCCACCTGCTTCTTGGTACCTTTCAATTGGATTTGGACACGGCCGTTGGGATCAGCACTTTCTCGGCTTCCAGGAACAGCGATCTGAGCACCAGTTTGCAGCCTCACGCTCTCCATCTCATGGCCACCTTGCCCTATGAGAGAAGGCAGTTGTGCCTGGGCAACAGAGAGATTGGAGATGTGCGAATTGTCAAGCGTCCATTGCAAGAGGTTCAGGAGCTCATCTCTAGCCCCGTCCGCTCCCTTTCTAGGTCCTCGGATAA